>JAPDNY010000004.1:215417520-216837520 GCA_029375565.1 Gekko gecko | reverse complement strand
AAATCACACACACACACACACATAAAATTACTATTTCTCCCCCACTACAAAACAGCCCCAGAGAACTGAACTGAGTTTCCTGATTGGGAAGATAATGGCAGCCCTGACCCGGCTAGCCTAGGCAAACCGGATCTCACCCTCAGATCTCAAAAGCTCAGCAGGGTCAGCCCTGGTCAGTACTTGGATGGGAGACCAGCAAGGAAGTCCAGGGTTGCTACGTAGCGGGAAGTGAACGGCAAAACCCACGTCTGCTCATCTCTTGCCTTGAAAAACCCAGGAGGGGTCGCCACCAGTTGGCTGCGAATTGACAGCGCTTCATTATTACATTATATACTCTATATTATGTTATCAGGTTTGTGGTCATGGGTTAGGGTTTCATGAATTTGAGACAGTGGGGTAAAAAAAAAATACCCTGTGAGCCTCCCCCTGGCCCAAAACCACTGATCCAGAGAAGCATTATTAATATTTTTGGAGATATACAACTGCCACTCGGTCTCCACTTGAGAGGGGCCGTGGCTCACTGGTAGAACATCTGCTTGGCATGCTGAAGATCCCCAGGTTCAGTCCCCGGCATCTCCAGTTAAAAGGACCAGGCAGGAGGTGATGGGAAAGACCTCCGCCTGAGACCCTGGAGAGCTGTAAAGAGGGGCTGTAGCTCAGTGGTAGAGCCTCTGCTTTGCATGTGGAAGGTCCCTGGTTCAATCCCTGGCATCTCCAGTTCAAAGAACAAGGCAGTAGGGTATGGGAAAGACCTCTGCCTGAGACCCTGGAGAGCTGCTGCCAGTCAGACCTTGATAGACCCATAACAGACCAAGACTGACCTTGATAGACCAGTAATGCAGCTTTCCCACTGTGGCTCAGTGGTAGAGCATCTGCTTAGCACGTAGAAGGTCCCTGGTTCAACCCCAGGCATCTCCAGTTAAAAAGGACCAGGCAGGAGGTGATGTGAAAGACTTCCGCCTGAGACCCTGGAGAGCTGTAAAGAAGGGCTGTGGCTCAGTGGTAGAGCCTCTGCTTGGCATGTGGAAGGTTACAGGTTTAATCCTCGGAATCTCCAGTTCAAAGGATCAGGCAGGAGGTGATGGGAATGACCTCAGCCTGAGACCCTGGAGAGCTGTCAAGAGGGGCTGTGGCTCAGGGGGAAAGCTCTGCTTGGCATGCAGAAGGTCCCAGGTTCAATCCCCGGCATCTCCAGTTTAAAAGGACCAGGCAGGAGGTGATGGGAAAGGCCTCCGCCTGAGGCCCTGGAGAGCCACTTCCCTTCTGAGCAGACCATAGTGACCTGGATGAACCAAGGGTCTCGGTCAGTATCAGGTAGCTTCGTGTGTCCATTTCACAGAAGGATGACCTGACTACAGAACCACAGAACTGATGATAGAAATTAAGCATGGGAAGTGGCGGGTGTGGGGGGAGATAACTCAAAACGAAAGAAAAATCCACCTCTTGGGGGTCTTGAACAGGCCCTGAGAGTCGTGGATAGCACTTACTCCTCCCTCCCGAAATCAGAATTTTGGTTGTGGAGCCTTTTGTACCAGAGAAAACATCAGCTCAGGGCTCGGGGGAATAGAGCCAGCACAGCATTTGTGTGAAGCGTTTCTCTCACCGTCGTCAGACGACAGGGCTGAATTGACAAGATTTGCATTTTTTATCCAATTATGTATATAGTCCAACCGTCTCATATTCAAGCACAGCTCTACGAAAAAAACAAGCACTCCTCTATCAGTACAAATTGAACGAATACATGAAATCGTATTACCTATTTGGCTCCACAAAGATACTGAACAGTTTTCTTCCTTTTAAAAAAAGAAAAGTCCATCCACAGCTACTAATAAACTCCAGATTTCGCGACATCCACGTAGGAGTCATGATTCCAACAGTCAGGTCACGCTGAGAAGTTGTTTTAAATTACCTCAAGATGAACCCAGGCAAACACGAAACACGCTCGCACACATATACGTACACGCTAGAATGGGGTCCACGACGTGGTGCCAGCGGGCACCTGGGCGGCCCACCAACCCCTTTCCTGTTGCCTGCCAAGTGTTTTTAGAAAGTAAGTGGGACCAAGCGGGGCTTTTGACCAGAACCAAGCTTCTGGTGGGCCACTGGAGATTGGTTTGGCTGTGGAGATTTTTTTTTAAAAATAAAATTTTTAGGCCGCAGTTGCCACCACAACACAAGGAAGTTCACTTTGTGGCTGAAGGTAAGCTGTGGCAGCCATTTTGTGGCTGGGCCTGCCTCCTTTGGCAGCCATTCTGTAGCTGGGCCTGCCTCCTTTGGCAGCCATTTTGTGGCTGGGCCTGCCCCCTTCGGCAGCCATTCTGTAGCTGGGCCTGCCTCCTTCGGCAGCCATTTTGTGGCTGGGCCTGCCTCCTTCGGCAGCCATTTTGTGGCTGGGCCTGCCTCCTTTGGCAGCCATTCTGTAGCTGGGCCTGCCTCCTTTGGCAGCCATTTTGTGGCTGGGCCTGCCTCCTTTTGCAACCATTCTGTAGCTGGGCCTGCCTCCTTCGGCAGCCATTTTGTGGCTGGGCCTGCCTCCTTTGGCAGCCATTCTGTGGCTAGGCCTGCCTCCTTCGGCAGCCATTTTGTGGCTGGGCCTGCCTCCTTTGGCAGTCATTTTGTGGCTGGGCCTGCCTCTTTTGGCAGCCATTTTGTGGCTGGTCCCACTATGCTGTGGCAGCATTCCAAAGATGGCCGCAGGCTCAGACAGCTTGGAGAGCCCTGCGCTAGAACATGTTAGTGGTCCGTTAACACTACAGAAATCTGC
The DNA here is from genome assembly GCA_029375565.1 of Gekko gecko. Classification (NCBI taxonomy): domain Eukaryota; kingdom Metazoa; phylum Chordata; class Lepidosauria; order Squamata; family Gekkonidae; genus Gekko; species Gekko gecko. Next base: position 216,834,756 of record JAPDNY010000004.1, on the reverse strand, counting down.
CTTCGCAGGGAAAAGTGGAGAAACTTCCTCCCTGTTACGCCAACTTTCCATAGGCAGTGAAGGAGCATTCAGATACACAAAGCCCCACCTGCAATCTGACATCGAATACAGAACTGGAAAGACCACCATTTTGTCGCCCAGACATACACACAGGCAGCGTGGTATAGTGGTCCAATCCCTGGACTAGCATCTGGGAGGCCCAGGTTCGAATCCCCGGTGTGCCAGGGAAGCTTGCCAGGTAACCTGGGGCCAGTCAGACTTTTCTCACCTTGGCCTGCCTCACAGGGTGGTTGAACGGATAAAATGGAGGGAGAATGATATTGTAAGCCGCTTTCGGTTCCCAGTGGGGGAGAAAAAGGTGGTACAGATATCTGAACAAATAAAGCCAGCCAATTCGGTGATGCCCAGGAATTCTGTTGTCAGAAGTCTAAAGCTCAGGATCGGCAGAGGAAGGGAGAGTGATGTTAGAAACCACTTTGGTCCCCCATTGGAGAGAAAAGCAGAATATATATGAAGTTAACCTTTGAGAAATCTCCGGAGAAAGCAGAATTATAGTGCAGCCCTATGCTAAGTAACTCTGATCTAAACACACAGACTGCCAATGGACTTCGAGCCGGAGTAATTCTGAACAGCTTCCTTCTTCTCCGTCACTAGAAACGGCGCGCCAGACATTTCTTCTCTCCGAGACCAGTTCTATCAAGGGCCGCTGAGATAATTACATTTTGCAACAGCTTCACATCTGTACGGCGTTTCCAAGCATTTCACAGTACTTGAAGATCCTTAGAAGAGCCCTGCGAGGCAGGTGAGCCATTGTTAAATCCCAAATTGCAAACTGAGGCGGAGAAAGCGGGACTAGCCTGAGGCCGGTGAGCAAAATCATGGACGAGGGGAGAGACCCCAACCCATAGCTCAACCTCTTCTCCACTGCACTAAGGCAGTTTTCTATAAGTCGGTGGTCCCCAATGTGGAGCCCGTGGGTGCCAGGGCACCTGTCAACGTCTTTCCTAGTGCCGCCAAGTGTTTTTAGAAAGTGGGCGGAGCCAGCTGGGTTTTTCACAGCACTGGCCACTGGAGAGCTGCTTGGCTGTGCAGCGCAAGGATCTTCTCTGATTGAAGGTAAGCCGTGGCAGCCATTTTTGTGACTGGCTCCACCTCCTTTAGCAGCCATTTTGTGGCTGGCCCCACCTCCTTCGGCAGCCATTTTGTGCCCATGCCCACCACACTGTGTCAGGATTCCAAAGGTGCCCTCAGGCTTAAAAGGGTTGGAGACCCGTGCTATAAGTCAACTGTCTCTAAATTCTGCAAACAAACAAGCTGTCTGGGATTCTCAAAGGTTCAAGACAACTGAAAGACAGCCACAGTGAAACTGGGTTTTGCACAGAGCCAACAAAGCACAATGAAACCTGAGTGCCTAACAGAACCAAAAAAAATGAATTACACTTGAGAGGGGGGGAAAATGAGTTGATGCTTCTGAATTGCAGAGTAGAAAATGTATAACAAGGCGGACCGTGGCATAAAAGCACCAGCAATCTCAAAGAAGTCCAAGGTTGAAGAGGGGCCTGCCGCATCTCCCCAAAGGGAATAATCGCTCCTCACGAAGCGCAGGAGAAAAAAAAAGGAGTCTCTGAACCGTTCTCTCTTGCAACTCCAAAAATGATCTTCTCCCCCACCCCCATTGTGTGAACAAAACAATGGAATCCACAACAGGGAAAAGCAAGCCAGTTATAAAAAGCCTGTTTCTCGCTGTTAAAGGAGCATACCGCAAAACCATCTTTTCCCATCGCCTGCAAAACCAGAGCAGTCCAGCCAACACCTTTATTTCCCAAAGACTTCACATAAGCAAAGTAAGTCCCGTTGCCTTCTGCTTCCTCTTCTCCTCAACGGGGGCAAATTCGGGGCAGCTTTCAGAAGGCAAATGACTTTTGGAGACGGATGTAACGACATCTCTGTCCTAGGAAGGAAGGAAGGAAGGAAGGAAGGAAGGAAGGAAGGAAGGAAGGGAGGGAGGGAGGGAGGAAGAGGATTTGCCAACTCAGAAGAGGGTTACTAGTTTAACTACCGCTGTCAATCGAGAAGAATCAGTGCCGAATCAAGAGTCCTGCAATCTCATGAAGGCATCACGCTGCGTTCCACTGAGTCAGACCCTCAGCCTTGTCTAGTGGTTCTCCAGGGTCTCAGGTGGAGGTCTTTCACATCATCTGCTGCCTGGTCCTTTTAACTGGAGATGCCGGGGATTGAACCTGGGACCTCCTGCATGCCAAGCAGAGGCTCCACCGCTGAGCCACAACCCCTCTTTACAGCTCTCCAGGGTCTCAGGCGGAGGTCTTTCCCATCACCTCCTGCCATATTCGATAAGTGGAGATGTTGGGGCTTGGACCTGGGGCCTTCTGGGTGCCAATCAAATGCTCTGCCACTGAACCATGAACACTTCCTAAATGGAGGTTCCTTATATTGAGCCAGCTTCCTTATTTGGTCTACCAAGGTCCATCTTGGTCCCGCATTGGTCTATCGAGGTCTGACCGGCAAGTAGCTCTCTGGGGTCTCCGCCTGAGGTCTTTCATGTCAACACCAACCAAAGCTGGAAATGCGAGGGACTGAACCTGAGACCGTTTGCATGCCAAGCAGATGTTCTGCCCGCTGAACCAAGGCCCCTCCCAGTCTTTAGATCTATATACTACAACTTAGTTTGAATTGTCTTCTGCCTGAAAAGTTGGCTGATTTGGCCAATGGCTGCATCATACACATACACGAGTAATTTCTATGGATTGCTACCGAATGATTGAGCATCAGCAGGTAGATTCAACTCATCATTTGAGAGCCAGTTTGGTGTAGTGGTTAAGTACGCAAACTCTAATCTGGGAGAACCGGGTTTGATTCCCCACTCCACCACTTGCAGCTGCTGGATGACCTTGGGCAAGCCATAGTTCTGGCACAGCTGTTCTTGGAAAAAGAGCACTTTCTGTCAGAGCTCTCTCAGCCGCACCGACCTCACAGGGTAACAAAAGGGCTGCCAAATCGAACAATATTAAAGTGCTAGCAATTCCAACGTTTACTTTAATACTGTTGGTCCGCTTCAGTTGTGTGGGGGGGAGGGGCCCTGTGCCAGGCAATAGTCACAGGGACCTGTGGCTCAGGGCTTCCACCATGGTTATCAGTTGCTACTAATAGCGCTATCAATGGTTGTAGTTGTAATGGTGGTGGCAGCGGCTCCAAATGCCTGGTGGAAGAGCTCCGTTTTGCAGGCCCTACGGAAGGCCTTCTGAGCAAAAGCTCCACCTATCTCCGCCCACTCTCTACAAAGACTTGGCAAATAGCAGGAAAAATGCTGGTAGAAACCACAGTGCCCATGGGCACCACGTTGGGGAACCCAGTATAAATCATAAGTTCTATCCCTTATATAATCTAATACACCAAAGTCTATGAGCCATCTAGTCTGAATTGACTTCTGAAGCCTTAACCTTTACAGACAAAGGACTTTTGCCGTGTACCAGGACATAAACCACAGCGATTGGCTCATAGCAGGTGGTTACTAAAGTCAATTGGCTGGTCGCAACATAGCGAAGGGTGTAACCTTCTACTCTTTTATGCAAACTTCTGAGTCTGGGCTTATTGGTGGTAGTACTTGATGACGCTCTCTGTCCACTCTCCGGCTGGCGCACTCACGTTGTGCCCCCGCTTCGTGTTCCGATAACGGCGCTTGCCGCAGCGACCTTCGCTACGTCTGCCGGCTCTTCCAGAAGCCACTGTGCCGACTTCCCCGCTCCGGCTCACCGACCGAGCCACGTGATGCTGCAGTAACTGCTGACATCTCGAGAAACTCACAAAGATGTTGCATTTATTATGTGTTTTGGTTACAGCGTGTTCAATGTATCGGGAGATTAATCACTGCTGAATTCAGCTACAGCGGGGGGCAGCACAATGATCGACAGCGTAGGGCTGGTTTCTGGCCGGACATCTGGGAACCTGGTGGTTTGGTATTCCGTGTGCGCGTTCCTAAAAACGTCAGCGCGTGTTAGAATTTCACTCCGCGTAAAGCTCTGCGCCAGTTCCCTCCCGGCACAGTTCAGCAGCTTCTTGTCAGGCAGCTGGGTTATTTCATTCCATGTTTTCCGCTTCCGCCAACTCCCCAAACTCCTTATCCTAGAGCAGGGGTCCCCAGCGTGGCGCCCACAGTCACCGCAGCGCCCACCGTCTTTCCAAGCATTTTTTTTAGAAAGTGAGTGGGACCTGGTGGGCCTTCTGGTTGGGCACTGGAGGCTGCCTGTGCAGGTTAGGATAAAAATGTTTGTTTGGCCAGCAAGTCAGAGCAAGGCAAGAGACATTCAGAGGTGATTTGCCATGGCCTGCCTCCGTGTCACGACCCTGGTATTCTTTGGTGGTCCCCCGTCCAAATACTAACCAGGGCCTACACTGCTTAGCTTCCGAGATCTGATGAGATTGTGCCAGCCTGGGCCGTCCATGTTGGGGCGAATAGCCCGGACTTACCTATCTTGTCAGAGTTTGGGAAATAAGCAGGGTCAAGTGTGGTCGGTAGTTGGATGGGAGACCACCAAGGAAGACTCTGCAGAGGAGGCCAGAGACAAACCACCCCTGCTCACCTCTTGCCTTGACAATCCCATGGTGCTGTGATCATCATGAGCCAGTTGCAACTTGACAGCACAACTAATTAGGGGGACACAATTTTTTTTTTTTGGGGGGGGGAGAACACATAGAATGGATTGCTTGTAGGCCAAACCTGTAGTTGCTCCGACTACTGCATTTCACAAAACATGCAAGAAACACGAGGGGACTGCTGCTTGCACCCCCAAGACACATTTTCCTGTTTTTTTGCTCAGGAACATATAGAGTCTGCAGGCTTCAGGACTGCATATCTCCAAGAAGGAGGAGGAGGAGGAGGAGGAGGAGAAGGAGAAGAAGCGGAAAAGGAGGAGGAGGAGAAGAGGAGGAGGAGAAGGAGATTGGATTTATACCTCACTCAGAATCTCAGAGCATCTTACAAATTCCTTTCTCTCCCCCTCCCCACAACAAACACCTATAAGGCAGGTGGGGCCGAGAGAGCTCTTTGGAGAACTGCTCTTTCACGAACAGCTCCAACAGAACTACGGCTTGCCCAAGGTCATCCAGCCAGGTGCAAGTGGAGGAGTGGGGAATCAAACCCGGTTCTCCCAGACTGGAGTCCACCTACTTAACCACGGCACTAAACGCCCAAACTGAAAAGGGTATCCTTAGCCAATTTTCTACTCATCGTAAGAACCTAAGTAGAGTTTAACATCAGATCAGTGGTCCGTCTACTTCAAAATCCTGTTTCGCACGGCAACCAATCAAAAGGCACCACCTGCCAGGGGTTGGGAAATGCAGCACTGGATACATGATATGGTTCAACCTGAAGACACAACAGTAAAACTGCTCTGGGAAAGTGCTGACTTATGGTGCCCCTATAAGGGTTTTCAAAGTAAGAGACAAACAGAGGTGGTTTGCCATTGCCTGCCTCTGTATTACAACCCTGGATGTCCTTGGTGATCTCCCCTCCAAATACTAACCAGGGCTGACCCGGTAAAAAAGAGCAAGGGTCCTGCAGCACCTTAAAGACTAACAAGATATGTGGCAGGGGATGACCTTTCGTGAGTCACGGCTCACTTCTTCCGATACAGCTAGAATGGGAGTCCATCTGTCCTATATTTTGGAAATTGGAGTGATTTCAGATGACGAATAACAATAGAAGGCAAATGACAATAGCAAACGTGACTGGATTTAAGTGAGAAATGCAGCGGGTATTAGGCGTGGAGAAATCAGCATTGGTAACGAGACAGGAAACCTAAATCTTGATTAAGTCGAGGTGGATGCATTGTCTCGAGCTTCATTATCAACTGCAATTCAGCAGGCTCTCTTTCTAATCACCCTTTAAAATTCCTTTATACGAGAATTACTAGTTTTAAGTCAGCAACTCAATGTCCTGGAAGGTTAAAATGTCCCCCCACTGGTTTTTAAACGTTGTGGTTCCTAATGTCAGACTCATATCAATAAATTCTTTGTCAAAGGACAAAGCTTTTGAGATGTGATGACATCGGGCTAGCCTGGGGTATCGAAGTCACGGCTACTAACTGCTCAACTCCAGTATGAACCACACTGAAAAGATCTACTTTGAACCACCACCCAGAGACCAGTGTATTAGGAAGCTCGACAAAAACGGCCCTTCCATTCACACCTGGCCAGCACCCTCCTGAAGAGGAGTTCTTGGGCAGACAGCCATCATCTCAGGGATGAATAGAGGAAAGAATGAATTGCTGGACAGAAGAGAAACGTACCTTGAACTGCCACCTGGAAATAAGGTCTACCTTTGTAAGGTCTCACAAAGCCCCTCCCACACAGAAACACATGGATTCAGGACGCTGGTCCATCAAGGTCAATACTGTCTACTCAGACAGGCAGCAGTTCTTCAGGGCCGGGAAGGTAGGTTGACTGCTTAAGGATAGCCAGCCAGGGACCCAGGTTGACAGTTTAAGGAGGACAGCCAGTCAGGGACGTGGGTTGACTGTTTAAGGAGGATAACCAGTTGGGAATGTGGGTCAACTCTTTAACGAGGCTAGGTGACTGAGGGGAACCTCCACATTCAGAGGCGCTAATCCTCTCAATCAGTGAGCCAGGAGGCAACATCAAGGGAAGGCTTCAGCCTCTATGCCCTGTTGTTGGCCCTCTAGAGGAACTGGTTGGCCATTGGGTGAGGCAGAATGCTGGACTAGATGGACCCTTACTGGTCTGATCCAGCAGGGCTCTTCTGAGGTTCTTCTCAGGGGAAGGCCTCAGTCTCTCTGCCCTGTTGTTGGCCCTCCAGAGGAACTGGTTGGCCACTGTGTGAGACGGGATGCTGAACTAGATGGACCCTCACTGGTCTGATCCAGCAGGGCTCTTCTTAGATTCTTATCAGGGGAAGGCCTCAGCCAGGGACACCAATTGACTGTTTCAGGAAGATAGCCAGTCAGGGACATGGGCTGTCTGTTCAAAACAGTGGGGCCTCAAAAAAATGTCCTTCTGTATTGTAGGTTCAAAAACACCCCCACACCCCCCACATCCGATGCATAGTCCCTATCCATTATTTCTACCCCATGATTCCTGCACTACAGACTATCACCTCTAAGTAATCAGGACTTCAACAGGTCATGACCAATTCAGGGACCGAAACAGACAAACGGAAACAAGTCTCATCCCCAGGAGAGGGCATACACACACACACACACATAAAATTGTGAGAATGAGATTCCTTTTAAAGTACGATAGTCAGAAAAAAGAAAACTACTGCCTTGGGGGGTGAGGGGGAGAATACTTGAGAGGCACTTCCATCCCAGAAAGCATTATTCGAATAGAGTCACATGATTTAAGGTGCCTGAGTACCCATTTTTCAAAAGCCACGCGAACCGACTGCCAGTCCCCCTGACAGATGACTGCGCCACAGCAAATCGATATGCCATATACATTGCAAATGCCTCAAACTGGAGATTAAAGAGTCAAAAACATTATCGGGCCAGAACTAAATAGGGCGTAAATAGAAGGGATTAGTTTCTCTCCTGCAAAGGTACTACAAGCAGTGAGCAAAAAAAATATCCCAAGAATAGACGGACAAGTAGTTCCGTCTATTATCATCACAGGACACATTGCCAACATGTTGAACAACACTGATTTCAGCCATTTTTAATATATATATATATATATATACATTTAATTCTATTTGGGGGAAGGCCACCGCAATAGGGAAATACATCTTTATACAGAGAGTGCTTAAAATGTGGATTAAATAGATTCATGGAACATAAGTCTCTCAATGGCTACTAGCCGTGGTGACCGAGGGGAACCTCCACATTCAGAGGCATTAAACTTCTGGATCCCAGAGCCAGGAGGCAACATCAGGGGAAGGCCTTGGCCTCTATGCCCTGTGGTTGGCCCTCCAGAGGAACTGGTTGGGCCACTGTGAGAGACGGGATGCTGGACTAGGTGGACTATTGGTCTGATCCAGCAGGGCTCTTCTGATGTTCTTATCAGGGGAAGGCCTCGGCCTCTGCCCTGTTCTTGGCCCTCCAGAGGAACTGGTTGGCCACTGTGTGAGACAGGATGCTGGACTAGATGGACCCTCACTGGTCTGACCCAGCAGGGCTCTTCGGTTCTTTCAGGGAAGGCCTCAGCCTCTCTGCCTGTCGTTGGACCCCTAGAGGAACTGGTTGGCCACTGTGTGAGACAGGATGCTGGACTAGGGGGACTCTCACTGGTCTGATCCAGCAGGGCTCTTCTGATGTTCCTTTCTTAAGCATGACCAAAAATCCCCCAAGTTCCCACACACATTTCTTCAAAGGCCTTCTTAAAAGGTTCCTGTTTCATTCTTGTATCTGACTCTAAAACCACTTCCCATGTTTCTGCCCCACCCATCTGCCAAGTCACATTGTGCTTAAGTCACCCGCCGATTCCCAGAAACGTTGGGTTAATAGGAGAGCCAGTGGGATCGTGCCGTGATCAGAGTGTCAGACTAGGATCTGGGAGACCCAGGTTCGAATCCCGCCTCTGCCATGTGAGCTAGGGCCAGTCACACCCTCTCAGCCTCACATATCATTCCAGGGTTGTTGTGAAGATAAAATGGAGTCCAGGAATGTGATATGGGATACTCTGGGTCCCCATTAGGGGAGAAAGGCAAGGTTCTATTTGGAGATGCCCCAGGTAAAATGAAGTTGTTCACACAAATACCAACGCTGTGTTCATACAGAATCAGAAAGGCTAAAAACATTGCATCAATCGGAAGGATGTGGAAATGCTGCATACAAGAAATGCTAATCAGAATAGTCCTCTCCAGGGCTCATTTCCTGCAGGAGCGCACAGAAGCAAAGCTCCGGCAGTAAAGAGCCCAGGGGGCGGGCACATGCAGCAAGCCCCAGCCCCTGCTCCCAGCAGCCCCTCCTCATCTTTCCAGGCCCGCCAGCCGACCCAGCGGAGTGCTGCCATGAGCCCTTGATACAAGCTCTCCCTCCTCTTTGAGGGCAGATCTGCAAGTGCCCCCCCCATAGCTAGCAATCCGAAAGAATCCAGTGGCACCTTTAAGACCAAAGTTTATTCAGGTACAAGCTCTGCCTCCTCCATGAGGGCACGATGTGTCCCGCATAGCTAGCAATCCAAAACAGTCCAGTGGAGCCTGAGCAGCGGGTGTCGCCTTCTGGCATACTTCCGGTGATGTCAGAGGGCGTGGCATATGCAAATAAATTATGCTAATGAGTTACGCTAATGAGCTCCTGCACCTCTTTTTCTACAAAATGACCCCTGGTCCTCTTTGACGGCGAGACTGGCTAACTTTTGTGGTTGGATCACGTCCCTCTCAGTCACAGATCTGCAGAGTCCCTCCTCATCCTACTTCCCAGGAAAATGAAATCAGACAAGGGGGTTGGAATAACTGTAGATCAGAATTTTAAAAAATAATAATAATCTCATTTTTCGACCTCTGACCCATCATCGCTTTGTACCCCCTAGCTCGTTGGTAGAGTTACTGCACTTTTCACAACCACACAGTATCACGTACTGTTCCCTCATCAAAACCAAGAACAATGAAACATTTGTCTTTATTGTTACACGGGTCTAAGGGCAGGCAGGACCTGTCCTCGCTGGAATCCTCTTTTTCCAAGCCAATGACTTGATAGCATCTTCACAATGGCCCCCTTTTCTGGGCAAACCTGGGGGCTATCAATGGTTAGCAATAAGCTCTCTTCAGCTAATCCTTCTCACTCGGGCTCAGAACAAAGCTATCATTCCGCTGCACCTTGAAATGCCGATAAATATCAAGTCAGATTCCGGGACTGGGCACTTTGTGAACTTGAAGCCTCGTGCGCTTAAAGATTAAGACTTGAGATTTTTTTTGTTTTAAATAATCTTCTCTGGGCCGTAACCGGAGTTTGGGGGTGTCACCCTGTTCCGCTAATCAATTCTAAGGAGGGGGGAGGAATTCAGAAGTAGTTTGAAGAAGTGGAAGCTCTTTCTCTCCCCGAGCATATGGAGCCAATTAAACCGCACGGCAGCTGATTTTAAATACAGCTTCCTTGAAGCAAGCCACCAAGAAGCTTGAAGGATCTCTCTTCCCTCTTCAACTCCGAGGAGCCGCGGACGAGAGCAGGAAAGGCAGAAGAGGCCTATTAGCATACGGAACACTCCACCAGCCGCCCCAGTTGCCTGTAAACACGGGACTCCTGGCAGAAATAAATGCTAATTGAGCGCTCTTCAGAAGTCTTTTCTCCCACTTCAGCGGCCAAGAAGCCCTGATTTTGATCCGTCCTTTATTTCCTGGCTTCGAGCCGGCAGCTCCTTCGAGGACCTCTGGGGGAGGAGGTTGGGGGGGTTGGGGGGCGGGAGGGCAGAGGGTCGAAAAGCGATTGAAAGTTAAGCCACTCCTTGGAACGGCTGGCAAACACTCCAGCAACCGATTGCAAAGCAAAAAAAAAAAAAAAAATTAAAGTCACTACAGGTTCTTTTCAATCTGGCAAAAACCACTGAAGCTGAAAAACAGATTCGGAGGGGAGGGGAAAGAACTTCAGAGGATCTCTGGCCCAGTCCCCCCTCGCTGCCCCTCCTTTGTATCTCCCCCACCCTCAAGCCACGAAAGGCGGAAGGATGCGGGGGGGGGGTGCGACCACCCCAGCCCTTCCAGGCTCTTCTCTGGTCTATCTGGAACCCGAGGGGGTTTTATTAGCAGCAGAGATCTGAACAGTGAGTAATATCCATGCCTTGCACTTTTGTAGGAGTGAAGGAAAATCAATGCCGCCTGCAGCTAGGTGTCAAGAGCCGGGGGGGGGGAGACACAGGGCGGGGGGAGCGGGAGAGAACGGCTGCGGAGGTGGATGGCGCCTCCAGCCATAATTCAAGCTGTCCCCATGCAAGCTGGGAGCACGGAAGGATGTCAGGTATTATAACATGCGGCCAAGCATAATCGTCAATATCTCAATTTTCATCGCCTGCTAATACCAGATTGGGAGAAAACCTTTGTTCGTTCCTCTCCCTTTCCCGATTCTTTGCAAGATGATGCTGGGCACGGCAACGGCACCTGGCACTCAGGAACCAGAGCCTACTCATGCTGGGATACAGACCTGGACCCCAAGCCCTGCCCCCCCCCCAGGGCCACGACCCTGAGCTTTCACCCAACTGGGCCCGCTGCTGAACAAGAAGCCTTCTCCCCAGCCAATCACTCAGGCCTCCAAAAGCCCCAAACCACCTCTGCCCCAAGGCAATATTCGCCCCCATAATTTATTTACTTAACTTCCGTCCCACCTTTCTGCCTTTATGGGACCCAAAGAGACTCATGTTGCTCCCCTCCCCTCCACGTTATCCTCAGAACAAACCCGTGAGGTAAGTTTCAGAGGGCGGCCATGTTGGTCTAGAAGTACCTGAGAGACCAACAAGATCTTCAGGGGAGGGGATTCATATCTGGTGAAGGGAGCTTTGAGTCTCGAAAGCTCATACCCTGAAAATCTTGTTGGCCACTAAGGTTCTTCTGGATTTAGATCTACCCATGAGGTAAATTTCAGAGGGTAGCCATGTTGGTATGCAGTAAAAGAGCTAGACTGGAATCCAGTGGCATCTTAGAGACCAACAAGATCTTCAGAGTAAGAGATTCATATCTGACAAAGGGAGCTTTGAGTCTCGAAAGCTCATACCCGAAAATCTTGTTGGTCTCTAAGTTTCTTCTGGACTCAGATTTACCCATGAGGTAAATTTCGGAGGGCAGCCATATTGGTCTGCAGCAGAAGAGCTAGCCTGGATTAGAGGAGATTGGATTTATACCCCACCCTTCACTACCCGAAGGAGTCTCAGAGCGGTTTACAATCTCCTTTCCCTTCCCCTCCCCACAACAGACACTGTGTGAGGTAGGTGGGGCTGAGAGAGATCTGACAGAAACTGCTCTTTTTTCAAGAACAGCTCTGAGAGAACTGTGACTGACCCAAGGTCACAACAGCAGCGGCATGTGGAGGAGTGGGGAATCAAACCCGCTTCTCCCAGATTAGAGTCCACGCTCCTAACCACTACACCAAACTGGCTCACTAGCCCCTGAGAGACCAACAAGATCTTCAGGGTATGAGATTCAAACCTGACAAAGGGAGCTTTGACTCTCAAAAACTCATACCTTGAAAATCTCGTTGGTCTCTAAGGTTTTTCTGAACTCAGCTCTACCCATGAGGTAAGTTCCAGAGGTTAGCCATGTTGTCTCCAATAGAACAGCTAGATTTGAGCCCACTAATACTCTAGAGAGCAACAACGTTTTCAGGGGATGAGTTTTTCAGGGTCTGTGCTTCATATCTGAAAAGAGAGCTTTGCTTCTCAAAAGGTAGTGTCCCAAAAACCTTGCTCATCTCTGAGGTGCTACTAGGCTCAGATCTACCCATGAGGTAAGTTAGGCCAAGAGTGTGTAAATGGCCCAAGGACACCCGGCAAACATCCAGAACAGTGGGGATTCGAACCTGGGTTTCCCAGTTCTTAGTCTGACACTCAAACCACTACACGGCATCGGTTTGGCATTTTCAGTCTTGGTAGCCTGCTCTGGGCGGGGTAGGGCCTGTATCTCCAGTTCCTCGGAAGAGTATTTATAAGGCCTCAGACCACCTTTGACGGAACAACTTCCGGGAAACGCTGTTGGCTCCAGCTGCAGTAACCTGATGTCTGTCTGCCTTGTCTCTCAGACCTAAGCCTCAGAGAAGGGCAACCCCTTTGGATGAAGAGTGTGCAGGGTTCGACATCTGACAACCAGTGTTCCCTCCAAGCTGAGTTAGTATGAGCTAGCTCACAGGGTTTTTTAGCCCCCGGCTCACACATTTTTGTCTCAGCTCGGGAAGGGTGGACTCCAGAGCAAACTAATTTATGCAGTAAGCCAAATCGCTCACTCACAACTTTAATCCAGGAGCTCACAAATTAGAGTTTTTGCTCACAAGACTCAGAGGGGGTTATTGCCGACAGCTACAGTCGGAAGACCTCTGACTCGACACATTGGACGCCAGCTTTTCTGTCAGGAGAGGTCATCAATAAAACCAGCCTCCTACGTCGAAAAAGGCCATTCTGCACACAAGAATAAAAAATCTGGCTCCTTGGTTAATAGTGTTGGCAACCTCCAGGCATGGCCTGGAGATCCCCCAGAATTACAGTTCATTTTAAGAGAAATATGGTTTTAAACTCTTTGAATATATTTTATTTTCCGATTTGCAAACCGGCCCTGAGCCTGCTTGCAGTGAGAGTGCGATAAAACTCAAAAATACACCAATAAATCTCCAGAGGACAGAAACCAATCGCCTGGAGAAAATGGCTCCTTTGGAGGGTGGACTCTATGGCAATTCTACCCGGCTAAGTTCGGACCCCTCTCCAGTCCCCACCCATCCCAAACTGCCCCCTCAAATATCCAGGATTTTCCCATCCCAGAGCAGGCAACCCTAAAAATTAGGGCCTTCTCGACAGACGTCTGACTGGCCTCTGCCTAAAGTCCTCCCGGGAGGGAGAATTCACCACCCCAATTAGGTAATGGTGCCATTTACGAGCCATTGTTGCTATTCAGAAGCTTCTTCTGGTGCTCAATGAGGAAATATCCTACTGTAAATTAAGTTTGTTAGGTCTACTCTTGGTCTTGAGAGAGGTAAAGACCAAGTCACTGCCCTGTTTTGAGTGGCGGCCCTTCAGGTATCTGAAGGGTATAACTGAGACTTTTCTCCAACAGGTCCAGCAGTGGTCCATCTAGTCCAGCATCCCGTCTCACACAGTGGCCAACCAGTTCCTCTGGAAGGCCAACAACACGGCATGGAGGCTGAGGCCTTCCCCTGATAGGAACTTCAGAGGAGTCCTGCTGGATCAGACCAGTGAGGGTCCATCTAGTCCAGCATCCCATTTCTCACAGTGGCCAACCAGTTCCTCTGGAGGGCCAACAACAGGGCATAGAGGCTGAAGCCTTCCCCTGATAAGAACATCAGAAGAGCCCAATAGTCTGTCTGGTCCAGCATCCTGTCTCTCACAGTGGCCCAACCAATTCCTCTGGAAGTCCAACCACAGGGCACAGAGGCTGAAGCCTTCCCCTGATAAGAACCTCAGAAGAGCCCTGCTGGATCAGACCAGTGGCCCATGTAGTCCAGCATCCTGTCTTTCACACAGTGGCCAACCAGTTCCTCTGGAAAGGGCCAACAACAGGGCATAGAGGCCAAAGCCTTCCCCTGATAAGAACATCAGAAGAGCTCTGCTGGATCAGACCAGTGAGGGTCCATCTACTCCAGCATCCTTTCCCACACAGTGGCCAGCCAGTTCCTCTCGAGGGCCAACAACAAGGCAGAGAGGCCGAGGCCTTCCCTTGATAAGAACATCAGAAGAGCCCTGCTGGATCAGACCAGTGGCCCATGTAGTCCAGCATCCTGTCTTTCACACAATGGCCAACCAGTTCCTCTGGAGGGCCAACGATAGAGCACAGAGGCTGATGCCTTCCCCTGAAGTTGCCTCCTGACACTGGTATGTAGAGGTTTGTTGCCTCTAAATAAGGAGATTCCCCTTCAGTCACACAAGATCCTTCTACACAAGAGAAATTTCAACCGAATTGTGCTTAAATGTCTTCTCCGCATATATATATCACCACAGAGACAAATGCTGGCCTATGTACTCTCCCTCAGTGCCTTTTTACCTATGGGAACTCAGTGCTTTAAAAAAAAATACTGAACGGGAGCCTGGGACATTAATTTGCCAAGGCACTGCTGTTAGTCCTGTAATTGTTTCATATTACACTCCTTCCACTTCTTTTATTTATTGTCCCCCTTGCATAAAAAGGAACACATTTCCAGATTAAGCATCCAACCCTTCTCAAACTGCCCAGCTAATGCAAACTGTGTGGAGCAGCCCATGTTCACAGAAACTATTTCAGTCACAGCAACGCCTGGAGAGAAGAACGAAGGAACCGAGTGTGTGAGGGGAGGGGGGCGGTTTAGGGAGACATCCCAGAGCTTACGCACATGGGTGCCAGTGCTCCCTCTAAACTGAGTTAGTATGAGCTAGCTCACAGCTTTTAGCCTCTGGCTCACAGATTTTGTCTTCGCTCAGGAAAGATGACTCCAGAGCAAAGTAATTTATGTAACGGCCAAATTGTTCGCTCGCCACTTTGATGCCAGTAGAATTTTTGCTCTTAAGATTCCACATCTTAGAGGGAACATTGATGGGCGCACACATCAGTTTGTGTCAAGCAGGCAAGCCAACCTCCAGGTGGGGCCTAGAGTTCTCATAATAGTATCAGAAGAACCCTGCTGGATCAGACCGGTGGCCCATCTGAACCAGCATCCTGTCTCACAGAGTGGCCAACCAGTTCCCCTGGAGGGCCAACAAACTGGCAGAGAGCTTGAGGCTTTCCCCTGATAAGGACATCAGAAGAGCCCTGCTGGATCAGACTAGCAGTATATCTGGTCCCACATCCCACCTTGCACAGTGGCCAACCAGTTCCTCTGAAGGTCCAACAAGAAGACACAGAGGTTGAGGCTGTCCCCTGATAAGAACCTCAGAAGAGCCCTGCTGGATCAGACCAGTGAGGGTCCATCTAGTCCAGCATCCTGTCTCAAACAGTGGCCATCCAGTTCCTCTAGAGGGCCAGTAACAGGGCAGAGAGGCCGAGGCCTTCCCAGGATAAGAGCATCAGAAGAGCCCTGCTGGATCAGACCAGTGAGGGTCCATCTATTCCAGCATCCCGTCTCACACAGTGGCCAACCAGTTCCTCTGGAGGGCCAACAACAGGGCACAGACGCTGAGGTCTTCCCCTGATCAAAACCAAAGAAGAGCCCTGCTGGGTCAGACCAGCGAGGTTCCATCTAGCCCAGCCTCCTGTCTCACACAGTGGCCAACGAGTTCCTCTGGAGGGCCAACCACAGGGCACAGAGACCGAGGCCTTCCCCTGATGTTGCTTTCTGGCACTGCAATCCAGAGGCCGATTGTCTCTGAACATGGAGGTTCCCTTTATTCACCATGGCTAGAAGCCACGGATAGACCTATCCTCCATGAATCTATCCAATCCCTTTTTAAGGCCATCTATATGGCCATCACTACATCCTCGGGCAGCGAATTCCACATTTTAATCATTCCCTTTTGTCCGTCCTGAATGTACTGCCCATCAGCTTTACTGGCTGCCCTCTAACGCTCTAGGGCTTTAGAAGGCAGGCTCTATGATGTGTCACGTTTTCTAGGTGAAACCCTCCCCCAAATTCCCCCTTCGCGGAACCACCCACCAAATCGCCAGCAATTCCCACGGCTGGAGTTGGCAACCGTGGCGAGACCTGCAAGGCACTCTTTCCCCTTAACTCACTATTAGAAGAACAGCATTATCAGGGCAACGTGGCAATTGACTTAGGCTGTGGATCTGTGTGGGCCTGAAATTACACTGCGAAGCAGAACACTGGAGAGGGGAAAACAACTTTCCGGCCAGACGGATACACCTGGGCCGAGACAGCGCAGGATATTTTATCGCTGGAGGCGGAACGTTTGCTTGGTTTCCCCGTGATGCTAAACTGGATGTGACAGTTTGCCATTTTCTAATGAGGACGCCCAGCAGCCTAGATAGCCCAGGTTGGACCGAGCTCGCCGGATCTCGGAAGCTAAGCAAGGTCGGCCACGGCCGGCACTTGGATGGGAAAACGCCAAGGAAGTCCAGGGTTGCTACGCAGAGGAAGGCAAATGGCAAACCACCTCTGCTCATCTCTTCTCTGCAACACGCTATGGATGAGGGTGCCGTAGGTCAGTTGCGACCAACGTTCCCTCCAAGCTGTGGGGTCTTGGGAGCAAAAATCTGACTTTGTGAGCTACTGGCATTGAAGTTGTGAGCAAGCAATTTGGCGGCTGCATAAATTCGTTTGCTCTGGAGCCATCCCTCCTGAGCTGAGGCAAAAAATGTGTGAGCCGGAGGCTAAAAAAACTGTGCGCTAGCTCACACTAACCCAGCTTAGAGGGAACACTGGTTGCGACTCGACCACACGTTATTCCGTGCTGAGAGCCTCCCTCTCAAATCTGCCACCAAAGAAGAAGAAGAAGAAGAAGAAGAAGAAGAAGAGATTGGATTTATACCCCGCCCTTCACTACCCAAGGGAGTCTCAGAGCGGCTTACAAACTCCTTTCCCTTCCCCTCCCCACAACAGACACCCTGCGAGGGAGGCGGGGCTGAGAGAGCTCTTGACAGAA
Source organism: Gekko gecko (assembly GCA_029375565.1). NCBI lineage: Eukaryota > Metazoa > Chordata > Lepidosauria > Squamata > Gekkonidae > Gekko > Gekko gecko. The sequence continues at coordinate 216,817,569 of JAPDNY010000004.1, read as the reverse complement.
ACTGCTCTTTTTCAAGAACAGCTCTTATCAGAACTACGGCTTGCCCAAGGTCAGTGGTGGGCAAACTGCGGCTCGGGAGCCACATGCGGCTCTTTCACACCTATTGTGTGGCTCCCAGCAGGGCGGCTGGGGAAGTGAAGGGGAGGCATGCATTTGATCCCTTCCTCCCTCCCTCCCCCGTCCCTCCTATCTATTTGCTTTCTTTGTTTCTCTCTCTCTCTCTTTCTTTCCACCTCTTTCATTCTTTCTTTCCACCTCCCCCTCTTTCTCTCCCTCTTAGACAAATAAATATCACTGGACAAATAAATATCATTATCAATATCTGTTTTTACCCCTTTTGTTTTTATTTTTGGCAGTCTCATTTCATGGTAATAAAAAGCAAATCTGCATATTTTCTAAATAAAAATGTGCACGTAATATTTGTTCATGTCTTGCGGCTCTCAGTCATCTGAAATTTATTCCGTGTGGCTCTTACGTTGAGCAAGTTTGCCCATCCCTGCCCAAGGTCATCCAGCCAGGTGCAAGTGGAGGAGTGGGGAATCGAACCCGGCTCTCCCAGATTAGAGTCCGCACACTTAACCACTACACCAAACTAGCTCTCCACACCAAACTGGCTCTCCTAATACTCTGCCTAATGGCTGGCACATGTCCGTTCTGGCCCACCAAGCACGCAAGACCCACCCTGCTCCAGCCAAGCAAGTTTGGTTACTCTCCACTTTCCAAGGATTAGAAGGAATTTGCTTCTGCACATAGTCTGTCCATGGTGGCGCCCCCCCTCCCTTCGGTTCGGGGCCTTTTCAGAACGGCAAGCAGCCGCAGCGCTTCCCAGCCCCGATGTCACAGGTGAGATCATTAAATAGATATTTCTCGCACAGAAAACGCTCCCGGGTACCCGGCTATGAGGCAGCCCCGCTGGCATCTTCGGGGGAATGGAACCGCCATTGCATTTGTATGCAAACGGCGGCCTCGGAAATTAGGTTGTTCTGGAGCAGACGCGAAATGCCGGCCCCCTCAAGGCAAAGGGCGACGCTTTCTCGTTTTCTGGTATCCGCGCAGTACCAGCACGCTATCGATCCCGAAATAATGTTCAATAATAGCAATCAGGCCAGAGTCTTTCCTTATCCTGCTTAAAACTCCCTCGCCGGACAACATAAGATGTTTCTCAGCTGCGCTGGCACATTCCTTCGATAGAAAAAAAAGACTCCCAATAACGAAGAAGAGGCCTCAGAATACTGTAGTGACAAGTATTCAAAAAATACTCCTGGTTTTAGGCTTTTTTTGAGGGGGGCAGGAGGGGGGGAAATAGCTGTTAAAGGGTGAGGGAAGAGCTGATAGTTCAATACTGAACGCTGACGGAGGAATCTGGTGAGCTTACAAGGCAATCTGAAAAAGCTTATTCTGAATTGCGGTGAAATTTGACCCGTCAGAGAAACGGGGCAGGGAACGGACACCCCCCCCCCGGTGCACCAGCTCTGCTCCTCCATTGGCTCTGGCAACATTATTACGAAACTGAGCCACTTACAATACCCTCTAGAGCAGGGGTCTCCAACATGGTGCCCGTGGGCACCAAGGAGCTCAGCAATAAGAACATAAGAACATAAGAGAAGCCAATGTTGAATCAGGCCAATGGCCCATCTAGTCCAACACTCTGTCACACAGCGGCCAAAAATACCAGGTGCCATCAGGAGGTCCAGCAGTGGGGCCAGGACACTAGAAGCCCTCCCACTGCTGCCCCCTCCAGCACCAAGAATACAGAGCATCCCTTGCCCCAGACTGAGAGTTCCTATCTCTACCTTGTGGCTAATAGCCACTGATGGACTTCTGCTCCATATGTTCATCTAATTTCCTCTTGAAACTGCCCATGCTTGTAGCTGCCACCACCTCCTATGGCAGTGAATTCCATGTGTTCATCATTCTTTGGGTGAAGAAGGACTTCCTTTTATCTGTTCTAACCCGACTGCTCGGCAATTTCATGGAGTGCCCACGAGTTCTTGTATTGTGAGAAAGGGAGAAAAGTACTTCTTTCTCAACCTGCTCAATCCCATGCATAACCTTATAAACCTCGATCATGTCACCCCTCAGCCGTTGTTTCTCCAAGCTAAAGAGCCCCAACTGTTTTAACCTCCGTCTGAGAACTTGGGTGAGCTGCTGCCAACCTGAGCAGACAATACTGACCTTGATGGACCTATCGTCTTGATTCTGGTTAAAGCCGTTTCATGTGGACTAATGAAACAGCCACACACTTTTCTGTGGAAGGATGTAAATGGAGAGGTCAAATGAAAACATGGAGCTGGCTTTTACTGAATTTGACCCTCTTGCTCCATCAAAGGCAGTCTCATCTACTCAGACTGGCAGTGGCTCTCCCGGGTCTCAGGAAGAGGTCATTCACATGACTTCCTACCTGATGCTTTTTTAAAAAAATGTGATTCTTTTGTTTGTATATGTGTGTGTATGCCTGGAAGTGATGGTTGACTTCTGGCAACCCCTTCTGGGGCTCGAATGTTTCCGAGAGGTGGCTTGCTATTGCCTGCCTCTGTGTCCTGGCCCTGGTATTCCTTGGAGGTTTCCCTCCCAGGGACTTATCAGAGTTGGCCCTGCTTACTTTCTGAGATCTGACGAGAAGGCCTACCTGATGCTTTGAACTGGAGATACTGGAGATTGAACCTCAGACCTTCTGCCATGCGAGCAGATGCCGTACCACTGAGCCACGGCCCCTCCCCAGGATTAATTAGTGAAACGTGGTTAAGACGCTGAACTGCAGGCTGTGGAAGGTCAGTCGTTCAGCAGTTTGAGACCCGAGAGTGCCGCATGACGGAGTGAGCTCCCGTCTCTGGCCCCAGCTCCCGCCAACCTAGCAGTTCGAAAGCAAGAAATTGCAAGTAGATAAATAGGTACCACTTCGGAGGGAAGGTAACAGTGTTCCGTGTGCCTTGGTGTTTAGTCATGCCGGCCACATGACCACGGAAACGTCTTTGGACAGCGCTGGCTCTTCGGCTTGGAAATGGAGATGAGCACCGCAACCCTAGAGTCAGATTTAACTGGCTTACGAGCAAGGGAACCTTTACCTTTACCTTGGGGAAGTCTTGCGGGAGGCAGACTTCCAAAAGCTCGAAGGATGGAGGCGGACAGGTCAGCCGATGCCAGTTACAAATAGATCCGGTCTTTCCGACTTCCCGAAATGAAAAGGGAGAAGCCTTCGGTCTCGACTACACCGTCCCAGAGCTGTGAACTGACAGCTGTCTTCAGATGAGGACGCTGTGAAATACGGAGCAAATAAGCTTGAAAGGATCGAGGCAGGGGAACCAAAGCTGCTGTAAAGCATTCTTCGGAGACCGGGGCTTCCAAACTCCAAACCAACGCTGTCATCTTCTTCTGAAGACGGCAACCCAATTAAAGGAGCGCCGGGTGACAGGCTTCAAGCGCAACGTGGTTCCACGGAGGCACCGAGTTGATCTCAGATCCCCAATTTATCACAAAGTTGTCACTTCCCCCCCCCGTCCCCCGCTCCCGGCACTATTCGGGAATCGGCATTAAAGGAGGGGTTTGATTCACCTCTAATAGGTGTCAAGATTAAAAACCGATGGCTTGTTTAAAATCGGGGTGGTTTCAAGACTAGCGTGAGACACAACAGACACACACAAACCCATGAAAACATTTACAGCAAGGGGTTTTTTTTTCTCTCTTTTTTAAGCGGAGCGGGGAAGAAGAGAGGGGAAGGGAAATTAAGAAAAGAGTCGAACGGGGTCGTGATTCGGCGCACCGGAGAGAAGGAAGACAGACAGGCGCGGCTTTTTCGGCAGGACGGGGTCTGATTTAATGTGCCGGCTGATTCAATGTGGAGTTTCTTCTCGTGCGTTGCTCCAGCAAAAGGTGTTACAGGAAAGAAGGAACAACACGAACTTGCCGCGTCACTCCACTGTACTCCCTCCTTCCCTCTGTTCGTGAAGACCAATGGCAACCGGAACACAAGGACAAAGTTCTCCCATCTCCAATTCTGAGAAAAGCCGCCTCCCACCTCCCACGCAAAGGTCACTACACCAGCAAGGAAGAGATTACGACGATGGGCAGCCCACCCTTCAAAGAGGTAGCGTACCACAAACTAAAACTCACTTCCGACTAAGGCCGTCGACCTCCAGAAACCTCCGGGAATTACCTGTGATCTCCGGCTGACAGAGAGCTGTTCCCCTGGAGAAAATGGCTGCTTTGGAGGGTGGCCTCTAATATCAGAGGTCCCTACCCTCCACGAAACCCTCCCATCTCAAGTTCCACCCTCACATCTCCAGGAATTTGGAGCTGGCAACTGTAGATCTAGTTCTGCCTGGGACAAAGATACCTACATCCAGATGTTTTGTTGATTTTTGGGGTGGGGGTATTTCTGCATTTCTGTGCGTGTGCATGCCTGTGCCTGGGAGTCATGGTGACCCCCTGACAACTCCTACTGGGGCATGGAGGATGTTCACAGAAGTGGCTTGACAGCCTGCCTCTGCCTCCCGGCCCTGGTATTCCTTGGAGGTCTCCCATCCAAATACTTGCCAGGGTTGGCCCAGCTTAGCTTCCGAGATCTGACGAGTTCGGGCTTGCTGGGCTACTGGGTGTTTTGTCGATTTTGAGAGGGGAAGAGGAAGACCCACGGAGGAGATCCTCTCTATAGCTGCCAAACTCATGTGCTGCCAAGCCCAGCTTCCGGATTGTTCCAAAACGTGCCTGGAGCGCTAAACCGAAACACCCATTCTCGTTCTTCAACAACAGTCCCGTGCACCTTATGAGAAAGACTAAATTGTGTTCTAAAGGACTCTTCGGAAAGCATCCCTGGTAGGTGCCACACTGATTATAGGAAAGCAAAGAGGACGCGGAATTTTCGTACGAAACGGGGTCGCACGTGAGCTACGGGACAGCTACGAGCAGAGAGGATCCGGTCAGCTGGACCCTGGAGGCCCGGGATCACGGTCCAGATCAGCCACCGACTCACTAAGGGTAGCCTTGGGTGAGTCCCTTTCCTTCTCCGACTCAGTTCCCCACCTGTAAAACGGGAATAATCATGACCTTTGTCACAGGCGTACTGAGAACACGAATGAAATAGGATTCGTAAAGCACTTCACACATTTTTTTTTTTTTGGAAAGAAAAGTAACATTATAGCTTCGATTGCGGGGAAATCGTCACAAGCCCATGCCCCTCTGTTCCTTGTAAGCAAACCGTTCGGCATATGCAGTTCCCCCAGCCCCATTTTTCAAGTCATTGTAGCAGGACGCAAGCTCGACAAATTTTATTTTACACATGACAATCGCGATTTGGGGGGGGGGCGCGTGGGGATCCAGCCCGTTGAATCAAATAATTTGTCCACTTTGACTGCTTCTAAAACACAATACAGATAAATTTTTTAAAATAATAGTCATAAAGGCATGCCAATCAGAAATGCACCACAAAAGCCAGCGTGATGCAGTAGTTATCTGGAGACCTGGGTTCACAGCCTCATTTGTGCCACAAAAGCTTGCTGGGTGAACTTGGGCCAGTTACACCCTCAAACTAACCAACCTCACAGGGTTGTTGTGAGGCTAAAACAGAGGAGAGGTGAATGATGTAAGCCACCATGGGTCCCCACTGGGCAGAAAGGCGGGGTTGAAATGAAGCAAATAAACTTTTTTTTCGCATGCAACAAAAACGTTAAGCCAATCTGGGGTCCTCACTTATTCCAACAAGCCTGATTCCGAGAGGAAGTTATGATATTGTTATGATAGTCGTAAACTGGACTGGTATTCAGAGGATGCCATATCCTAGAGCGTCACAATGGCCAAAGACTCTCTTGCGCCGACAGTAACCCCCTGTTATTTTGCACAGAATGCTGATTGTACACAGGTAGCGTGAAGACTTTCTCCTCACAAGACCCTAACCCTAACTACCGGAAACTATACTGAACTGGGTGACCGAACTTTAGATTCTTACTTGAGATTAAGGTCTAAGGCTGACGAATCCTTCGGCTTTACCACGAATAAGACATTCTTTGCCCTTTGTGGACAAGCATGTGGGGGGGGGAAATGTCCAAAATGTGGCATTTCCCCTTCAGAGTGCTTTCAAGTGGCGGACAGAAGAGAAAGTATTCCAGAAGGGAAACACCGCATTTGAAAACGCACGTGCCCTTTGCAAACCTTGTATGTCGCCCATACAAAAGCAGGGAGCGAAACAACCTTTCAAGAAGAATCCCACAGATCGACCATCTCTCTCTCTCTTACACACACACACAAATATATTTTAATCCATTATCCCAAAGCTTTACTTCATTTTTATATATTCTTTCATTGTTACAATATCTCGGTCCTAGAACCCCGAACATTTTCGTGTTCCTGAAAATTTGTCCGAGTGTGACTTCGTGAAGCCAAGCGCAGAATGATAGAGGGATTCACGCTTGCTGTGGGGTGTGCCATAAAACCAGAGGCGGGGAGGTAGGGAAGAGAAGAATATACAAATAGTGGATTCCACCCTCCAGTCCGCAAACATGTTTATCCAGCCAGACCCACCTTTTCCACCCTTCTGGTATGTGACCATGACGACTCACCTGTTCCAGTTTCATCTCCAGGGATCTCTTCTCCTGTTCCAACTGGCTCCGTTCGGTCTCCAGCTCCTCAATCTTTAACCTAGGGGACAAAGCGGACATCGTGAAAAGCCTTAATATCCTTCCCTGTTGCAACAATCTGACTCAGCTAAGTGACCCAAGAGTTGATGGTGAGCGTTAACAGCTGTGTGCGGATGGGAAGAGACATTCTATCAAGGGCCGATGCCACGACTTTTTCTTTCCACCCCATGATGCTTATAAGGGCCACTGTTAGAAGAGATTGGATTTATATAAGAACATAAGAACATAAGAGAAGCCAATGTTGAATCAGGCCAATGGCCCATCTAGTCCAACACTCTGTGTCACACAGTGGCCAAAAAGACCAGGTGCCATCAGGAGGTCCAGCAGTGGGGGCCAGGACACTAGAAGCCCTCCCACTGCTGCCCCCGCCAGCACCAAGAATAGAGTGCATCACCTGCCCCAGACTGAGAGTTCCTATCTATACCTTGTGGTTAATAGCCCCTGATGGACTTCTGCTCCATATGTTTATCTAATCCCCTCTTGAAACTGCCCATGCTTGCAGCTGCCACCACCTCCTGTGGCATGTATATCCCGCCCTTTACTACCTGAAGGAGTCTCAGAGCGGCTTACAATCTCCTTTCCCTTCCCCTCCCCGCAACAGACACCAGGTGAGGTAGGTGGGCCTGAGGGAGCTCTTTCCAGAACTACTCATGAGAGAACAGCCCTGAGAGAACTTAGGACCGACCCAAGGTCGCACCAGCAGCTGCATGTGGAGGAGCGGGGAATCAAACCCAGTTCTCCCAGATCACAGTCCGCACTCTTAACCACTAAACCAAACTGGCTCATTCAGAATCCCCCTTCGGGAGCCAAACGGGACAGAAATACCGTGCCACTAGGAATCCACCAAGCAAGTCCAAGGTTACGACGCAGAGGCAGGGAATGGCAAAACAACTTTCTTGGTCCCTTGCTCTGACCTGGATGGTCTAGGCTAGCCCAGTCTTGCCAGACCCTGGAAGCGACTGTAGCAACCCGAGCTGCAGTGTTAGGAGAGTCAAGTAACGAATAAATATACCCTGCAAGAAACTCTTGCAAATTAACGTGTCCTGTTTATAACGATCATTCTATAAAGAGCATTGAGTCCTATTGTAACATCCCAGCCAGGTTCGCTGTGTTCAATATAACCATAACATTCCGTTCATTCAATTTCACAACTACCGGTCAATTTCGCGTCGGTATTTTAAAAGTCAAGCCACAACGGGAGTTTCCAGAATCACAAGCCCGCTTCTACTTCCACAAAGTCTTCCAAAAGGGGGGGGGAGAAGCTTTCATTTATAGTTGTGTTGGATCCATGGACCTATCATTTTCAGCTGCAATAAGCATCAACACAACTATAAATGGAAGCTCCCCCTCCCCCCCGGCCTTTTTGGAAGATTTCGTGGAAGGAGAAACAGGCTTGTAATCCTGGAAAAACCCCGTTGGGGCTTGACTTTTAAAACACTGATGCAAAACTGACCGGTAGTTGTGAAATCAAATGAATGGAATAAGAACATAAGAACATAAGAGAAGCCAATGTTGAATCAGACCAATGGCCCATCTAGTCCAACACTCTGTGTCACACAGCGGCCAAAAATACTATCAGGAGGTCCAGCAGTGGGGCCAGGACACTAGCAGCCCTCCCACTGCTGCCCCCTCCAGCACTAAGAATAGAGTGCATCACCTGCCCCAGACTGAGAGTTCCCATCTATACCCTGTGGCTCATAGCCACTGATGGACTTCTGCTTCAGATGTTTATCTAATTCCCTCTTGAAACTGTCCATGCCTGCAGCTGCCACCACCTCCTGTGGCAGTGAATTCCATATGTTAATCACTCTTTGGGTGAAGAAGGACTTCCTTTTATCTGTTCTAACCCGACTGCTCAGCAATTTCATGGAGTGCCCACGAGTTCTTGTCTTGTGAGAAAGGGAGAAAAGTACTTCTTTCTCAGCCTGCTCAATCCCATTCATAATCTTATAAACCTCGATCATGTCACCCCTCAGCCGTCGTTTCTCCAAGCTGAAGAGCCCCAAGCCTTTCTTCATAGGGAAGGTTATCGTTATATTGAATGTAGAGAACCTGACTGGGATGTTATAATAGCACTCAACGCACTTTATAGAGTGATAGTTCTAAACAGGACACATTAATTTACAGAAGTTTCTTGCGGTGTATATTTATTTGTTACTAGACCTTGTAAGCTAAGCAGGGACAGTTCTGGTTAGTACTCGGACGGGAGTCCACCAAGCAAGTCCCCGGTCACTGCACACACAATGGCAAACTACCTCTGAACACCTCTTGACTTTAAAAGCTGCAAATCGGCTTCAGTTTGACACTTTCCGTCGCCAAGATACAAAACCCCGCTCCGTGGCTTTTGTCTTAGAAACCTGTCTCTCTTTCCAAAACCAGATCGAAAATGGCATTTCAGGGTGTTTATATTAAATGCTCATCAAAGTCAGATCCGGAAAGCCTCCCAGATGCCGAACAAGGTTTCCTGCCTCTGGCGTTACGGGGGAAGGAAAGTCAACCGGCTTGACGGCTAGATTGCTTGCGTGTATTTTACCACTCTGCTATTTGCAAGGAGGTACGTTGTTTTTCAGTTCACAAAAGAACCACTTTCACCCTTCTGATTCAAGGGGCGACCCTGCGGGGGGCTTTATGGCGTGGATCGAGGGTCCCTGCCCTCTTTGAGGCTGTGAGCACCTCTGGACTTCTGACACAAGGTGGTGGGCTCGATTGCAAAATGGCTGCCGCGGGAGGCGGACCCAAACGCAACATGGCTGCCACAGGAGGCTGAGCCACATGTCCAGGGAAAGCCCAAATGCAGGTGAGAAAAGGAGTGAGAGAGAATAAATCCAATACTATGGTGGCAGCCATGGCTCAAACAATGTTATTTTAATCTGCACAGCCCACCAGATCCCCAACGGCCATTTGGAAGCTCTCCCGGACCATCACCCCAATGGTCCCAAAATGGACACCCTGCTGAAGAGTGAAGAAGAGAGAGAAGAGACTTGGATTTATACCCTGCCCTTTGCTTTGAGTCTCAGAGCGGCTTACAGTCTCCTTTCCCGCCCCACAACAGACACTCTGTGAGGTAGGTGGGGCTGAGAGAGCTCTTTCCAATCCAAAGCCTTTTATTGGCAGAAGAAGAAGAAGAAGAAGAAGAAGAAGAAGAAGAAGAAGAAGAAGAAGAAGAAGAAGAAGAAGAAGAAGAGGAAGAAGAGGAAGAGGAAGAGGAAGAAGAGGAAGAAGAGGAAGAAGAAGAAGAAGAAGAAGAAGAAGAAGAAGAAGAAGAAGAAGAAGAAGAAGAAGAAGAAGAGAAGAGATTGGATTTATACCCCGCCCTTCACTGCCCAAAGGCATCTCAGAGCAGCTTACAAACTCCGTTTCCCTTCCCCTCCCCACAACAGGCACCCTGGGAGGTAGGTGGGGCTGAGAGAACTTCTGACAGAAACTGCCCTTTTTCAAAGGACAGCTGTGCCAGAGCTTGTGACTGACCCAAGGTCACATCAGCAGGTGCAAGTGGAGGAGTGGGGGAATCAAACCCGGTTCTCCCAGCTTAGAGTCCGCACACTTAACCACTACACCAAACTGGCTCTGAAAGAGAGCTCTTTCAAGAACTGCTCTTGAGAGAACAGCTCTGAAATAACTTGTGACGGACCCAAGGTCACACCAGCAGCTGTACATGTGGAGGTGTGGGGAATTAAACCCGGGTCTTCTAGATTAGAGTCCACGCTCTTGACCACTGCTCTTGAGAGAACAGCTCTGAAATAACTTTTGACGGACCCAAGGTCACACCAGCAGCTGTACATGTGGAGGAGCAGGGAATCAAACCCGGGACTTCTAGATTAGAGTCCACGCTCTTAACCACTACATCAAACTGGCTCTCTGTTGGGGACCCTGGATTATCCTGATGTGTCTACTGTGCTTTGACATCTAGGGATTGACACGCAATGCTTAAATTTCTAAAATTATGACATATTCTAGCTTCTCTGGCTTAGGGACCACCCTCCCCAATACACAGTGACAGAGAGGGCTGTGGTTATGCAGTGGCCAATGAACCAAGTTCCACACACGTTCGAAGCGCTTTGGACAATGCAGGTCCAGGGGCGGCCCAGGCACTGCAGAGCCTTGGAACACAGACAGCGCCAGAATTCATTAGCAAGTGATATTTTAACATAGACTGCTGAAAACATGAAGCGGGATTTCATTCGTGAAGATGGCTTCGAATCCCTTGAAGGGGGTCGTCCCCCCCCTCTTTCTTGCGACAGATGTAATTGAAATTAAAATTACGCCGGGAAGAAAGGCATGCTCCGAAGGCATGAAAATGCAGTATTTTTGAAAGCTCTCCCCAAAGCCCTCTGAGAGCATTTCTGCCAGGAGGTGAAATCACAGCCAGGTTGTCTCTGCTCCAAGCGGTGTCTCCACACACACCCACCCACCTTCTCCTGAGAGAGATGCATGCACGGGCTGGAAAACATTTGGCAGATGAAAAAGCCGACATCCAACGGTTCTGACGGAGGAATGGGTCTACACGGAGGCCTCGTAGGGAAAAGGAGGCCACCTCGCCACAGATCTGCCCTGCGTTCCTCTCACTGACCCGAAGGGCTTCTAGGCTGGCGTTCTGGCCTCAGTCCCCTTGCGCGGGCGGGGGGAAAAATCAAAACGTTTCTGAGCACCCCTTATTTCCGGGACCTTATTTGTGTCAGACAACACAGCTGCGAAAGAACTCCTTGGGGGATTCTGAATTGCGTAACCACCTACCCAGCCACTTTAAACACATCTTCGGCCAGGGGTATGCACGTGGGCGCTGTGGTGCCAGTCAGCTCTTTTTCTGGTGCCCGCCAAATGGTTTGGGGAAGTGGGCGGGACCAGGGAAGACTTTTTGCCCAGTCGGGGCTTCTCGTTGGCTGTACAGACGAAAAGGCCTCCTGTCAAACAGATCTTCCATCTGGAATGTTGAGGAGTCGCTACTAAAGTTAGGTATGACTTCACTCCCTGGCATTTGGTAGTTGGCCCCGCCTTCGGTGGCAGCCATTTTGTGGTTGGCTCCGCCTTCGGCGGCAGCCATTTTGTGAATGGCTCCAGCTGCTACGGGAGCCATTTTGGGTGGCTGTTTTCCACAGGATCAAAAAGGCTGGGGACCCCTGTCCTAGGCCCGGCTTCAGGTGCCCCTACCTTCTTAGATTAGGTAGGTGGCAACCTAAGAAAGGACCTTCTTTGTCGTGGCAACAAAACCCTGGCACTCTCTCCCCTGAGACACTCGCCTGTCCGCTTCTGTGGCTGTCTCCCTCAGTGCTCCCACCTCCCTGCCCTACCTTCTATTATCAATCTTATATTTTTGTATGTGCACTTCAGTTTCATTTCAATTGTTCTAACGGTGTGTTTTCGTTTGGTTTTGATGGCTTCTAAGACATGTCTTTTATGATGTGTGTTTTTCACTGGTCAGCCACCTCAGTGGCTCTGATGAGGAGGAGGAGGCCTGCAGTGTGATGTGGCTGTGAAGAAAGCGAATGCAATCTTAGGATGCATTAACAGAAGCCTTGTGTCTGGATCGCGGGAGGTGGCAGTTCCGGTCTGTTCTGCTATGGTCAGGCCTCACCTGGAGTCCCGTGTCCAATTTTGGGCACCACACTTTAGGGAGGGTGTCGACAAGCTCGAGCGTGTCCAGAAGAGGGCGACCAGGATGGTGAGAGGGCTGGAATCCAGGTCTTACGGGGAAAGGCTGAAAGAGTTGGGTCTGTTTAGCCTGGGAAAGAGAAGGCTTAGAGGAGACATGATTGCAGTCTTCAAATATCTGAAGGGCTGTCATGTCGAAGATGGAGCAGATCTATTCTCTCTTGCTCCGGACTGCAAGACTAGAACTAATGGGTGGAAATTAGAAGGGAGTCGTTACCGGCTAAATATCAGGAGAAACTTCCTAACTGTCAGAGTGGTTGAGCAGTGGGACAGTCTGCCTTGGGAGGTGGTGGATGCTCCTTCGCTGGACGTTTTCAAGCAGAGGCTGGACAACCATCTTTTGGGTATGTTGTAGGTATGTAGGGCTATCTTTCGGCTATGCTCCTGCAGAGTGCAGGGGGTTGGACTAGATGACCTGCAAAGGTCCCTTCCAACTCTAACATTCTGTGATTCTATGAGGACGAGGAGACTGGATTTATATCCCACCCTTCACTACCTGAAGGAGTCTCCCTCTGAGGTAGGTGGGGCAAAGGCCGCTCTTTCGAGGACTGCTCTTGAATGAACAGCTCAGAAAGAACTTGCGACTGACCCAAGGTCACACCCGCAGCTGCACGTGGAGGAGTGAGGGATCAAGCCCGGCTCTCCCGGATTAGAATCCGTGCTCATAATGCACGACACCAAACTGGCTCTCAGCTGATGGGCTGGAGGTTCAGGACGGGCAAAAAGAAATACTCCTTCACACAGAGATGGATTAAAATGTGGAATTCGCTGCCAGAGGATGTAGTGATGGCCGCAGGAATGAAACAGTTTTAACAGGGGACGAAACTGATTCATGGAAGACGAGTCTATCGACGGCTACTGGCCATGGTAACTGAGGGGAACCTCCGCGTCCAGAGGCACGAAGTCTCTGAATCCTGGTGCCAGGAGGCAACATCAGGGGAAGGCCTCGGCCTCTGTGCCCTCCTGTTGGCCCTCCGGAGGAACTGGCTGGCCACTGTGTGATGGTGGACACAAGAACACAAGAACACACAAGAGAAGCCAATGTTGAATCAGGCCAATGGCCCATCCAGTCCAACACTCTGTCACACAGCGGCCAAAACACACCAGGTGCCATCAGGAGGTCCAGCAGTGGGGCCAGGGCACCAGAAGCCCTCCCACTGCTGCCCCCTCCAGCACCAAGAATAGAGTGCATCACCTGCCCCAGACTGAGAGTTCTCATTCTATACCCTGTGGCTAATAGCCACTGGTGGACTTCTGTTCCATATGTTTATCTAATTTCCTCTTGAAACTGTCCATGCTTGCAGCTGCCACGACCTCCTGTGGCAGTGAATTCCATATGTTAATCACTCTTTGGGTGAAGAAGTATTTCCTTTTATCTGTTCTAACCCGACTGCTCAGCAATTTCATAGAGTGCCCACGAGTTCTTGTATTGTGAGAAAGGGAGAAAAGTACTTCTTTCTCAACCTGCTCAATCCCATTCATAATCTTATAAACCTCGATCATGTCACCCCTCAGCCGTCGTTTCTCCAAGCTAAAGAGCCCCAAGCATTTTAACCTTTCTTCATAGGGAAGGTGTTCCAACCCTTTTATCATTCTAGTTGCCCTTCTCTGCACTTTTTCCAATGCTATAATATCCTTTTTGAGATGTGGTGACCAGAACTGTACACAGTATTCCAAATGAGGTCGCACCAATGATTTATACAGGGGCATGATGATACTGGCTGATTTGTTATCAATTCCCTTCCTAATAATCCCCAGCATAGCGTTGGCCTTCTTTATTGCAGCTACACATTGTGTAGACATTTTCAGCGAGTTATCCACTACGACTCCAAGATCTCTCTCTTGGTCAGTCTCTGCCAGATCAGACCCCATCAACGTGTATTTATATTTAGGATTTTTGGCTCCAATGTGCATCACTTTGCACTTGGCCACATTGAACCCCATTTGCCACGTTGACGCCCACTCACCCATCCTCAACAGATCCCTTTGGAGTGCCTCACAATCCTCCCTGGTTTTCACCACCCTGAACAACTTCGTGTCATCTGCAAATTTAGCCACATCACTGCTTACTCCCAATTCCAAATCGTTAATAAACAAGTTAAAAAGCATGGGACCGAGTACTGATCCCTGTGGTACCCCACTGCTTACCACCCTCCACTGAGAGAGTTTCCCATTTATACTCACTCTCTGTTTCCTATTTATAAGCCAGTTTTTGATCCACAAGAGGACTTGTCCTTTTATCCCATGACTATTGAGCTTACTTAGGAGCCTTTGATGAGGAACTGTATCAAAAGCTTTCCGGAAGTCAAGGTAAATAATATCTATTGGGTCCCCCTTGTCCACATGTTTGTTCACTCCTCAAAAAACACTAACAGGTTAGTGAGACAAGATCTTCCCTTACAGAACCCATGCTGAGTCTGCCTCAATAGTTTTTGTTCATCAATGTGCCTACTAATTCTTTCCTTAATAACAGTTTCCACCAACTTACCCGGTATCGATGTCAGACTGACTGGCCTGTAATTTCCTGGGTCTCCCCTGGAGCCCTTTTTAAAGATGGGAGTGACATTAGCTACCTTCCAGTCATCAGGAATGGAGGCAGATTTTAAAGAAAGATTACATATTTTTGTCAGGAGATCCACAAGTTCACATTTGAGTTCTTTCAGAACTCTCGGATGAATGCCATCCGGGCTATTGGTCTGATCCACCAGTAGGGCTCTTCTGTTCTTAGCCTACCTCGCAGGGTTGCTGTGAGGACAAAACAAGAGGGAAGGAGAATGATATATGCAAGCTACTTTGGATCTCCACCGGGGAGAAAGACGGGGTATAACTGAAGCAAGCAGACAAACAAATAAAACATCAGTTCTGCACCCCCCCAAAAAAAGCATATAGAGGACACAGAGTTTACAATATTTATTGACTAATTCATTAAAAAAAAACACATTTCAACCCAGTTATCCATGGATATGGCAG
Organism: Gekko gecko; assembly: GCA_029375565.1. Classification (NCBI taxonomy): domain Eukaryota; kingdom Metazoa; phylum Chordata; class Lepidosauria; order Squamata; family Gekkonidae; genus Gekko; species Gekko gecko. The sequence continues at coordinate 216,802,321 of JAPDNY010000004.1, read as the reverse complement.
CTCTTGTTGGGGGGGGAAGAGAGCAAATGACGAAGTGTTACCAAAACGGGCAAAAAACAGGATGGAATTTAAACCACACACAAACACCATGGGCAAAGGAACAAGACTCTCAAGTGTTGCAAAGAGCATCGAGACGGCGACGGGAGACGAGGGACTTCCAGCGGGCGTGACTAATCGGCTTGGCAAGAACATGAATTTCTTCCACATTACCGAACCCTAGCCGGTCTCTAAATCTATAGACGACGTTTAGGATTTACTGGAGTTGTTGTTTGACAGAGAAGGACTGGGGGGGGGGGGGAGAGAGAGAAAAAAAGTCACAGTCCATTCCAGATGAAGAGGTCTCTCCATCTGTCCCTCTTCTTCGAGACTCCCCCCCCCCGTCTTTAAAAAAAAGACAAAACGTAAAATCAGTCAGATTGTCGGATTCGGGGCATTCATCAAGGCCCAGGTAAAACCTGCTCTTCCGGAGACGATCGACAAAATCCGATGCTCGGCTTCTCGCCAGGGGAAGATCAGAGTGAGACCGGTGAGACAAAAGGCAGATTTCGAGATAGGGCAGAAAGGGTCGTGGCTCAGCAGCAGGGTATCTGCTTGGCCTGCAGCGGGCCCCGGGTTCCATCCCCGGCATCTCCATGAAGAAGAAGAAGAAGAAGAAGAAGAAGAAGAAGAAGAAGAAGAAGAAGAAGAAGAAGAAGATGATGATGATGATGATGATGATGATGATGATGATGATGATGATGATGATGATGATGATGATGGGGGGGGAGGTTGGATTTATACCCCGCCCTTCACCATCCGAAGGAGTCTCAGAGCAGCTTACAAATTCCTTTCCCTTTCCCTTCCCCTCCCCACAACAGAGCCACTTTGGTGTAATGGTTAAGTGCGCGGCCTCTAATCTGGGAGAACCGGGTTTGATTCCCCACTCTTCCACTTGTACCTGCCGGTGTGACCTTGGGTCAGTCACACGCTCTGTCAGAGCTGTCCTTGGAAAAGAGCAGTTCCTGTCAGAGCTCTCTCAGCCCCGCCTACCTCACAGGGTGTCTGTTGTGGGGAGGGGAAGGAGTTTGTAAGCCGCTCTGAGACTTCTTTGCGTAGTGAAGGGCGGGGTATAAATCCAATCTCCTCCTCCTCCTCCTCCTCCTCCTTCTTCTTCTCTGTGAGGTAGACGGGGCTGAGAGAGATCTTTCGAGGACTGCTCCTGAGAGAACAGCTCCAAAAGACCTTGTAACTGACCCAAGGTCACACCAGCAGCTGCATGTGGAGAAGGGGGGGGATCAAACCTGGTTTTCCCAGATTAGAGCCCTTACTCCTAACCACTACATCAAACTGATGTTCTCTGGCTCTCAAAAGGCTCAAGGATCAGACCCTCGGCTGATGTTGGTTGTTACGGTCTCCCCAAGATGTAGGGATGCTGGCAGGCAATTCCACATTTCACGTTATTAAAAGGACCAAGACTCAAAGCTCCCTTCGTCAGACATTAGGGTAGAAATGGAGTCCTTTTATCCTAATCAGACGGTGGGAGGGATGTAGTAAAGAATGCGTGTGAAAGACGCAGAGGTACGGTGCGTATTGTACTCAGCTTGAAGAGAGCAGGAGGGAAACGCTTGGGTCCCGTCCAGAAAACATCTAGAGCAGTGTTCCCTCTAAGCTGAGTGAGTGTGAGCTAGCTCACAATTTTTCAGCCTCCAGCTCACACGGTTTTGTCCTAGCTCAAGGAGGAGGGCTCCAGAGCAAACTAATTTATGCAGTAGCCAAGTTGCTGGCTCACAACTTTAACGCCAGTAGCTCACGGAGTAGGATTTTTGCTCACTAGTCTCCACAGCTTAGAGGGAACATAGATCGAGAGGCGGAGTGCCCTTTCTACCATCAAACCTTCTCCTAATAAATGTCCTTAGCGGGAATGCTCGGCCGGAGTGGCAAACTGGAGGGGCCTTTCGTTGCTAATTCACATTTCGTTGAAAGATAAATATGAAATACAGAGGCTTAAGAATGTAACGATAACTGGCATTAACAATTCCAAAAACTGAGTCATAGCTATTGTCGGTGGAGCAGACGTACACTTGATATTATAGAGGGGAAGGGGGGGAAATAAGAGAGGAAGAAGAAAACAAATAAATCAAGAGGGGAGAGAAAGAGATACTAAGCTACACAATCCTGATGTTGTCACCATAAATGTGGTTGATTCATTATACGAGGTATTTCAACTGGTGTCGTTAAGTAGTCTAATACCGGGAGCCAAGTAGCAGAAAAGTTAGGGGCTGCGGTGGCTCAGGGGTTAAGATGCTGACCTGCAGACCGGACGGTCGGTAGTTCGGCAGTTCGAGACCCGAGTGCCGCATGACGGAGTGAGCTCCTGCCCCTAGTCCCAGCTCCCAGCAGTGTTCCCTCTAAGCTGAGTTAGTGTGAGCTAGCTCACAGTTTTTGTAGTCTCTGGCTCACGCATTTTTGTCCCAGCTCAGGAAGGATGGGGCCCCAGAGCAAACTCATTTATACAGGAGCCAGATCGCTCGGTCACAACTTTAATGCGGGTCGCTCACAAAGTGGAATTTTTGCTCACAAGACTCCACGGCTTAGAGGGGGAGCGTTGCCTGTGAGGTAGGTGGGGCTGAGAGAGCTCTCTCGGGGACTGCTCGTGAGGGAACAGCTCTGAGAGAACTTGTGACTGGCCCAAAGTCACACCAGCAGCTGCATGTGGAGGAGCGGGAAATCAAACCCGGTTCCCTCAGATTAGAGCCCGTGCTCCTAACCACTGCACCAAACTGGCTCTCAAACTGGATTTCCCCATTTCATGCACATCTTAAGGGAAGCTCGGTAACAGCCCAGTAGCACCTTAAGAGACCAATGAGGTTTTGGGGGCGTGGCCTGTCGAGAATCAACACCCCCTTCATCAGACAAGCAACACTTCGCCTTCCTCTCCAACGGGGATCCAAAGGGGCCTACATTGTCCTCCCATTTTATCCTCACAACAACCCTGCGAGGCAGACAGTGTGTGACTGGCCTGAGGTCTCTGTGTGAGCTTCCATGCCAGAGTGGGGAAACCGAAATATTCCGTTATAATATGCTTGACGCAACTGTTGAAAATGAATGTACCATGTTCTGTTGGTACTAATGGATGCTTCAGAGAATAAGCGCAAAACAAATCAAGGAATCGCTCAATATTCCAGAAGCCCTCCCACTGTTGCCCCCCAAGCACCAAGAAGACAGAGCATCCCTGCCCCAGACATAAGAATGTAAGAGAAGCCATGCTGGATCAGGTCAATGGCCCATCCAGCCCAACACTCTGTGTCACACAGTGACCAAAACCCAGGTGCCATCAGGAGGTCCACCAGCAGGGCCAGAACTCCAGAAGTCCTCCCACTGTTGACCCCCAAGCACCCAGGATAAAGAGCACAACTGCCCCAGACATAAGAACATAAGAGAAGCCATGCTGGGTCAGGTCAATGGCCCATCCAGTCCAACACTCTGTGTCACACAGTGACCAAAACCCAGGTGCCATCAGGAGGTCCACCAGCAGGGTCAGAACTCCAGAAGTCCTCCCACTGTTGACCCCCAAGCACCCAGGATAAAGAGCACAACTGCCCCAGACATAAGAACATAAGAGAAGCCATGCTGGGTCAGGTCAATGGCCCATCCAGTCCAACACTCTGTGTCACACAGTGACCAAAACCCAGGTGCCATCAGGAGGTCCACCAGCGGGGCCAGGACTCCAGAAACCCTCCCACTGTTGCCCCCCAAGCCCCAAGAATACAGAGCATCACCGCCCCAGGCATAAGAACGTACAAGAAGCCATGCTGGATCTGTCCAATGGCCCATCCAGTCCAACACTCTGTGTCACACAGTGGCCAAAACGCCAGGTGCCATCAGGAAGTCCACCAGCGGGGTCAGAACTCCAGAAGTCCTCCCACTGTTCCGCCCAAACACCAAGAACATAGAGCATCACTGCCCCAGACAGAGCGTTCCATCTATTCCTTGTGGCTAACAGCCGTTGATGGGACTCTGCTCCATATGTTTATCCAGTCCCCTCTTTAAGCGGTCTACGCTCGTAGCTGCCACCACTTCCTGTGGTAGTAAATCCCACGTGTATTATTTGTATTTATAGCCCGCCCGACCCGCAAGTGGGCTCAGGGCAGGTGATGTCATAAAACAGCACAATAAATACGATGAAAATTAAACAGGTTAATAATTTAAATAATAATAAACATTAAAACTCAATCGCACTTCTGACAGTCACTAGTTGTACGGTTCTTTAGCATATTATTTGGGTTAGCAGATGGATAAGTGGACAGGTGGCTGTCTGGGGTGAAGAAGTCCTCCCTTTCAAGTACTAACTCAGCAATTTAATGTAAAGGTTACAGAATGTGGGCGAAAACGGCTTTCTGGGGATCGTGGAGGAAGGAGATCTATTTAAACCTTAAGGTAAACTTGCAATTTTATTTTTTTTAAAAGAGGTCAGCTGTTAAAACCAAAGGCCAGAGCTGGGAACGGGTAACATTCACCTTCCGTTATCAGCAGGGCTCTTTTTGCAGCAGGAACTCCTTTGCATATTAGGCGACACCCCCCCTAATGTAGCCAATCCCCCAAGAGCTTACAGAGCTCTTCTTACAGGGGGCTACTATAAGCTCTGGGAGGATTGGCTACAATAGGGGTGTCTCGCCTAATAGGCAAAGGAGTTCCCTGCTACAAAAACAGCCCTGGTTACCAGGCCGCAGCCAAACCATTCCCAAAAAGCCTCTCAAAAGCAACTGGAAACAAACACACACCAAAGAACAAGTTCAAAATTCATCAGTACGGCGGAGGATACAAGCATAAAGGTACCGAGTGGCGTCAATGTCTACTCAGCCCTGTCTGCTTCAGATGTCTTTGAACGGTAACCTAGTTAATTTCCCTCTTAAAGGCAATCTGTTAGCTTTGGAAATTAACCGGAGGGGGGGGTGGGCAGGCGGTGGAGCCATCTTCAAGCGCCATCGAGATCCCTACACGGCTCGCCGGGTGGTCGGCCCTCCAAGCTTCCTCGTCCTCCTTCTGCCTGCCAATTAAGTCGGGAGGCAAACTTTTCGCTGTGATTAAGCCGGAGCTAATTAATCAAACCGATTAAAGCTCACAATCCTATCGCTAATGAATTTTTATTCCTTCTCAGAAGACAAATTTACTAATTAAGGGAGGGGGCGGAGGGAAGAAAAGGGAAGCTGTCTTCCCCTCTCCCTTCTCCACCCCCCCGCCCCCCGGCAGCATACCAAAGAGGAGAGAGGAACCTCACCTGAGCGCATTCACCCCTTCTCGAGCGATAAAGAAGCTCAACTCCTTCGTGGATTCCTGGCTCTTCAACAGCTGCAGCTCCACCTCCAACTGTAAAAGAGAAAACCAAGCAGAAAGGCAGCAGGTTAGGGATAATATGTTGTCGAAGGCTGGACGACACTTCCAATTACCCTGTCAGATTACACCGGGAAGCCATTGAAATTCGTAAACATAAACACAATTTCAACAGGAAAGAAGAGAGTTTAAGAATAAATAGGGCATGGTTTTCTGTCCTGAAAAACAATAGCACTACAGATAAGATTAGAATTTCAACAGCTGACCCTCCTCAGGAAACAGGAAACCCCCTCAGGAAACAATCCATAGACAAAAGAACCTCCTCAGGAAAGCTCCTCCATTAGCATGTTTCACAGCCTGGGGAACTCCTACAAGATAATGACTCAGCCCTACCCCACCTTCCTGAGTAGATATAAATTACCTGCCTACCATTTTTTTCTTCTCACCTTGACACAGAGAGTACTCCATCTTTCTGTGCTATACCTCTGAGGATGCCAGTCACAGCTACTGGCAAAACCTCAGGTCCTACAATGCCATACAACCCGGAAAACCTACAGCAGCTAATTTAGGGATATTCTTTTTAACTTTATTTTCCCCTTGGAACAGATATCCGATCAGACACTTTCGAATACAGCAAAGGGAGATGGGAAGGACATTTGTTGGTCAGGAATAGCCATACGGACCCTCCATTATGCCTGTAAACAGACCCCCAAACCCCTTCTCTCCAGGTACCAGCTCCCATATGGGGGTAGGGGAAGGGCAAGAGACAACCCGGCACCTTTGGGATCTACCCCTATCAGAGATTCCCTCTCCTTATATATGAAATTGCTGAGCAGTCGGGTTAGAACAGATAAAAGGAAGTACTTCTTCACCCAAAGAGTGATTGACACATGGAATTCACTGCCACAGGAGGTGGTGGCAGCTACAAGCATGGACAGTTTCAAGAGGGAATTGGATAATCATCTGGAGCAGAAATCCATCAGTGGCTATTAGCCACAAGGTAGAGATAGGAACTTTCAGTCTGGGGCAGGTGATGCACTCTGTTCTTGGTGCTGGAGGGGGCAGCAGTGGGAGGGCTTCTAGTGTCCTGGCCCCACTGCTGGACCTCCTGATGGCACCTGGCATCTTTTGGCCACTGTGTGACAGAGTGTTGGACTAGATGGGCCATTGGCCTGATCCAACATTGGCTTCTCTTATGTTCTTATGTCTTTAAAACAAGCCCTCCAATTTGGGCCAAAATGAAGGATAAATATGTCAGCATTTTACTTTTATTTTTAAATGACTAGTAGAGAACTGTTTGTTTATATATTTGAAATGAGAGTTCCATGGATACCATGGACTGCCAAAAAGACAAATTAGCAAGGTCTAGATAAAATCAAGCCTGAACTCTCCCTGGAAGTAACTAATGACTAAATTGAGGCTCTTGGACTTTCGGTCATGTTGTGAGAAGACAAGCCTCACTACAAAAGACAACGTTGCTAGGAAGAATTGAAGGATTCGCCTTGATGGCACATAACATACACACATTTATTAAGGGCTCTTTTTGTAGCGGGAACTCCTTTGCATATTAGGTGACACACCCCTAAGGTCGCCAATCCTCCCAGAGTTTACAGTAGCCCCTGCAAGAAGAGCTCTGTAAGCTCTTGGGGGATTGGCTACATTAGGGGGCGTGTCACTTAATATGCAAAGGACTTCCTGCTACAAAAAGAGCCCCACATTTATTTATCTAATTCTATTTATTGGAAGCTTTTTTTAAAAAAAAGCTGGATTTCTCCCTTGCAGAACTCGGCTTAGAATATAAATAAAGCAATTATAAGGACGCATAAAAGACCACGCGTTAGGACCTCATTTAGGACGACCGAGAAATAAAAAACTAAAACAGACAACTGCAGTCCTAAATAAAACTGCCCTCAACTGCCTCCTGAGGATTTGAAGTGCGGGGACCAGGTGCACCCCTCTGGGGAGGTTGTTCCAGAATCATGGGGCTGCCACTGAAAAGGCCCCGTCTCATTTGCCTGCCAGATGAGCTTCTTTAATTGTCGGGACAGTCAGGAGAACTTCTCTCTATCATCTTAACTCTTGGACAGGAATGCAGGGGAGAAGATGGTCCCCCGAACAGCCCAGTCCCAAGCCACATGGGTCTTTAAGGGTCCAAACCGACATCTTGACCTGGGCTTGGGAGCGGATTGGTAGCCAGAGTAAAATACTAAGGAAAATACCACGTTCTCAGTCTGCTTCTACTCATGAATTACACAGGGAAGATGACGTGTGAGTAAATACATCTTCCTGGAAGACCTGTCCCTCCCCTGCTTGACCTACATGACAACAAACCATTGTATGGAGCATACACAGTAGGTACCATTTTTTACTGGGGCACACAAATAGCAGACCTTATTTAGGGCATTAAGTTCCGTTTACATCTCCATTAGCACCACTTCTTGATCTAAGGATCACCTTATCCATGGGAATTTGGTCACGTCCATGTGCAAAGTGAAACACACAAGTAGTCAATGTGTCGTCGCCCCCGCCCCAAATATCCCAAAGGCCCTCAGTGGGCTCAAAAAAAAAAAGCAGACTCACATCAAAGGACAGAGCCTCAGTGCGGACCAAGGGGAACGGCAGTTCCACTGTGCCGTCCCGCCACATGTACAAACAAAAGCAACACACTAGTGATCTTGCTTCCCAGTTAAGCAATAAGGCCAAGACGACAGGCCATTTTCACTACCAGCCTTTACCAAGATGAGCCAGTGTCATAAAGTGGCTAATATACCATGGGATGAAAGGTCCCCAGTTCGAATCTCATCTCTGCCATGAACACAGCAGGCAATTCTCTCTCTCTCTCTCTCTCTCTCTCTCTCAACTGGAAACCAGGAATAAGAACATAAGGGAAGCCAATGTTGGATCAGGCCAGTGGCCCATACAGTCCAACACTCTGTCACACAGTAGCCAAAAATACCAGGGGCCATCAGGAGGTCCAGCAGTGGGGCCAGGACACTAGAAGCCCTCCCACTGTTGCCCCCCCCAAAGCACCAAGAATACAGAGCATCACTTGTCCCAGACCTAGAGTTCCTATCTCTACCTTGTGGCTAATAGCCACTGATGGACCTCTGCTCCGTATGCTTATCCAATTCCCTCTTGAACCTGTCCATGCTTGTAGCTGCCACCACCTCCTGTGGCAACGAGTTCCATCTGTTAATCACTCTTTGGGTGAAGAAGTACTTCCTTTTTATCCATTCTAACTTGACTGCTCAGCAATTTCATTGAGTACCCATGAGTTCTGACTGACTCACATCACTGTCAGAAGGCATACAGCCAGATAAAGAGCAAGAAGTGCTTTTGGACACCAGCATCCTACGGAGAGATCATTTGGACCAAACTAGGGGTGCCAGCCTCCAGGTGGGGCCCAGAGATCCCCCAGAATTACAACTGATCCGCAGATGACAGAGACCAGTTCCCCTGGAGGAAATGGCTGCTTCGATGGGTTGACCTGATGGCATTATACCCTCCTGAAGCCCCTCCCCTCCCCAAAAACCATCCACCCCAGGCTCCGCCTCCCAAGATCCCCAGGAATTTCCCAACCTGGGGTGGGGCAGACCTGTAACTCTAAGCTCACACCCGACATAGGATCGTTCTGTGAAAGTGCTAAGTAATTCTTATGGAATCCCTGGTAGAGGGGTTAAGGATCTTCCCTTAGTCTAGAGGCATTTTCCTCGGATTCAGCGCTGACCACATAATAGAGTTAAGCTCCCGGAACCCTTCTCCGTCAACCCGTAGCCCGACCATCCCACGACTCCTTGGCAAAGGGCTGGCACTTTCATACCACGACGACTTCCTTTTTTCGCTCTGCCATATGCCGTCTCTTTACAAAAAAAAAAAAAAATCCACGGCAAAACACAGAGCTTTCCGGGCACGTCAGGGAGGGGGAAATGATCCAAACGCTGCCCTAATTAGAGATGCATACCAAAACGCACGCACCCTGGGCTTCGTCTTCGGCGCCAGGGAGATAAGGCATTAGCATACAGTATCCTTCAACTGTGCTGCCTAGACGCACAGCATTCCTAATTCGACTACGCCAGAGGAGTAGGTCCAAGTACAGCCAGATGGTACCTTTTGGAGGCGCGGGGGGGGGGGGCTGGGCAAGTTGGATTGCAAAAGGGAAACTTGTTGACAACAGCATAACCCATGCCAACCTGTAACGGGGAATCCAAAAAACGACGCTCTGAGACCTCGCTGGAGATTTCTACGAGTCGGGGATCGTGAAAGTAGGGCTGTTACTGTTCCCGGGAGCAACATCCCGAAGGCCTCTCTCCACTTTTGCACAGTGCAGAAGAGACAGTCAGGAGGGTCGGTATGTGTTACCCCCCAAATCCAGTCCCCGATTCACTCTCAAACCCGGTCTCGACGGCAGAGGAGAGTGTATTTGCGCCTGTCTCTCCAAATTGTAAAAACATGAATGCACAGCGGCTGGCTGATAAAGATTATCAGCGCAAAGAAACGTTTGCCTCAATTTTCTGATTACCGAGCGTCTCTCTTTCCGCACGGCAAACCCATCACAGATGGCCCGGATAAAGCAGGTGCGCTCTGATAAATTCCACGGATATGCATTCCAAGGCGCCAGGGCCTGGCGGGAAACTTTCAATTCCACCCCATCTCCGCAGCACCGAAGCCATTTGTTATGTGTGCCGGTTCTCCGTCCCCGCTGAAGGTTGCAATGAGGTTTGTTATTATAGTTTCGGGGCCGTTCTCTGCTCCGGGCGTGGACGGCATCCGGAGATGCAGAGCCCGGTAAATAGCCTATTTATCATTGGCTAAGCGGGCCTCGGCCTTGAAGCTGCCCTGCCACCTGCTTTCCCTGACATGAGCAGATAAATTGCCGCTGGCTCCCTTTGGAGGAAAAAGAGGCAAGGGGTTAGTAATAGACTTCTGTGGCTCACAATGGTGTGTTTACAGGGAAAGCAGAGAGGCCGAGCCTGTAATGGAAGTGTGTGGATCACTTGAATATGCCGGCGCGCTCCGGAGGGAAAATGTTAAACGCCCATCGCTGTGACTCGAGGGAGCGCTGAGAGGTATACTTAACTGCAGGAAAGGAGCTGTATTTTGTCTGTCGGGTTTAAATCTGCATGGCAAATAAATAGTTCCTCAAGATAGGTAAGTCCTGTCCCACATTGCAAATCTGGCTGGCTGGCTGGCTGGCTGGCTGGCTGGCTCTATCTATCTATCTATCTATCTATCTATCTATCTATCATCTATCATCTATCCATCCATCCACCTACCTACCTATCCATCCATCCATTCATCTACCTACCTATCCATCCATCCATCTACCTACCTATCTACCTATCCATCCATCCAGCTACCTACCTACCTACCTATCCATCCATCCACCTACCTACCTATCCATCCACCTACCTACCTATCCATTCATCCATCTACCTACCTACCTACCTATCCATCCATCCACCTACCTACCTATCCATCTATCTACCTACCTACCTATCCATCCATCCATCCACATACCTACCTACCTATCCATCCATCCATCCACCTACCTACCTATCCATCCATCCATCCACCTACCTACCTATCCATCCATCCATCTACCTACCTATCTACCTATCCATCCATCCACCTACCTACCTACCTATCCATCCATCTACCTACCTATCTATCTATCCATCCATCCATCTACCTACCTATCCATCCATCCACATACCTACCTACCTATCCATGCATCCATGCATCCATCCATCCATCCATCTCCACCTACCTATCCATCCATCCACCTACCTACCTACCTATCCATCCATCTACCTACCTATCTATCTACCTATCCATCCACCTACCTACCTATCCATCCATCCACATACCTACCTATCTATCTATCTATCTATCTATCTATCTATCTATCTATCTATCTATCTATCTATCTATCTATGGGACAGTGTTCCCGCTAAGCTGAGGTAGTGTGAGCCAGCTCACAGTTTTTTAGCCTCCAGCTCACACATTTTCGTCTTCGCTCAGGAAGGAGGGGCTCCAGAGCAAACTGATGTATGCAGTTAGCCAAATCGCTCGCTCACAACTTTAATGCCGGCAGCTCACAAAGTAGGATTTTTGCTCACAAGACTCCGCAGCTTAGAGGGAGCACTGATACGGGACCACTTTCATTTTAGGTGAAATTTCATCCCAGTCAACTGTTTCTGACTTAATTAGTTATCAAAAAAAAATCTTTTCAAATGCTTTGGTTTCCTCTAACGGGATATTTAACGAAAAGGAACATAATTTCCTAATGACCCATATTATCGGGACCGGTTGTTCTTTTAAGCTTGGTAAAGTGACCGATGGTTACATGCGGACTTGTATCACCTTTTGAGGTATAGTTAACTCTGGCGTATGTGTGACTTTAAATTAAAAGATGATAAAATGCTTTACAAAAATATTCCCCAAATATAACATTTACACCAAAGGTCGCCAACGTGGCGCCCGTGGGCACTCAATAATGTTTTTGATAGAGCCCACCAAGAGTTTTAGGAGGCGGGCAGGGGCAGGTTGTTTTTGGCCCAGCAGGGTTTCTGATTGGCAGATTTTGTTTTTTTTTTTTGGGGGGGGGGACGACTTGCCTCAGCAACCGCTGCTGCCATGGCACAAGAATATTCACAGCACGACTGAACGTATGTTGGGCATGTGCAAGAAAACGTTTTAAAACAATACGTTCTTTTAAAAAGACATCATCCTGCCTGAAATGTTGAAGAGTTACTATTTGACTTAGCAACAGTCTCACTCCTGGGCAGTGTTCCCTCTAAGCTGAGTTAGTGTGAGCCAGCTCACAGTTTTTTAGCCTCCGGCTCACACCTTTTTGCCTTAGCTCAGGAAGGAGGGCTCCAGCGCGAACTGAGTTATGCAGCAGCCCAATCGCTCAACTCACAGCTTTAATGCCAATCGCTCACAAAGTAGAATTTTTGCTCACAAGACTCCGTGGCTTAGAGGGAACATTGCGCCTGGGCACTTTTGTGGTGGGCTCCGCCTCTTCGGGAAGCCATTCCGAGCTTGGCTCCGCCTACTGTCGCAGCCATTTTGGTACTTGTACCCACCGCTCTGCGTCAGAGGGCCAAAGGTGCCCGCAGGCTCACAGATGTCAGAGATTAACACGTTCACAAGCTGAAATCGTCACAGGGTATACCAAAATTTAAAAGAGGGCCCTTGCCTGCTAATTCACACAACCGCATTACCAGTACAAGACTGTTGCGATCGCCGGTACATTCCAATCCCACCAGCTTAATCAACCAGTTAAGAGTGCTGTGCTGCGTAGCGCTGCTCAGTAATAGCTCTTACGGCTATTACTGACGGATCACTCTTCAGCTTAGCCAAGGTCCTTATGACATGACAAAAGGCACCAACCACAACTCATGTCACCGACCGTGACATGTGCAAAACCGGCCGAAGATTAAGCGTTTCGGCCATGCGGCGGTGTTCTTAGAATGTGTGACAGATTCCCGCACAGGCCTCACCGCGCTGTGTCCGCTGTATACTGCCACCATCTAGAACTGCAGAAATACTCGCGCATTGTGAACTCTTGAGCCTCGGACTGGCAACGTCAGGCTCTGACCCCGAGATCTGGACCTGTGAGCTCCCTAGACCTAAGTGCGTTCATGTTTGAGGCACATTGGGACCATCAGGCCCTGCAGTTGCAGGCCAAGGAAGTCTGCCACAACATGGCCGCGGCTCAGTGATAGAGCTCTGCTTTGCATGCGGAAGGTCCCGGGTTCGACCCCCAGAGTCTCCAGTTAAAAAGACCGGGCAGCAAGTAATGCACATGACCTCCCGAAGAGAACATGGAGGGCCGCTGCTGGTCAGAGGGGACAAGACAGACCTTGAGGGACCAAGAGTCTTTTTCAGTATAAGGCAACTTCATGGGTATACGTCTACTCTGACCGGCAGGGTTTCTCCAGGGAAACATTCTTTCATGTCATAAGAATATAAGAAGAGCTCTGTTGGATCAGAGCAGTGGTTCATCTAATCCAGCATCCTGTCTCACACAGTGGCTGACCAGTTTCTCTGGACGGCCAACAACAGGGCATAGAGGCCAAGGCCTTCCCTTGAGAAGAACATCAGGAGAGCCCTGCTGGATCAGACCAGTGGCCCATCTAGTCCAGCATCCCGTCTCACACAGTGGCCAACCAGTTCCTCTGGAGGGCCAACAAGAGGGCATAGAGGCCAAGGCCTTCCCTCAATGGAAACATGAGAAGAGCCCTGCTGGATCAGACCAGTGGTCCATCTAGTTTAGCATCCTGTCTCACACAGTGGCCAACCAGTTCCTCTGAACAACAAACAACAGGGCACAGAGGCCGAGGCCTTCCCCTGCTGTTGCCTCCTGGCTCTGGGATTCAGAGGATTAGTGTCTCTGAACGTGGAGGTTACCCTCAGTCACCATGGCTAGTAGCCATTGAAAGACTTTGTCCTCCAGGAATCTATCTCATCCCCCTTTAAAGGTGTTTATTCTGGTGGCCATCACGACATACTCTGGCAACAAATCTCACATTTTAATCATACTCTGTAAAGCAGTATCTTTTTGTCTGTCCTGAACCTACTGCCCATCGGATTCATCGGATGCCCTCGAGTTCTAGTCTTTGGAGAGAGGGAGAAAAAGTTCACTTTGTCAACTCTCTCCACCCTGCGCATCATTTATTAAACCTCTTTCATGTCGTCGTCCCCACCCCCGAGTCGTCTCTTTTCTGAACGGAAAAGTCCCAGACTCTTCAGCCTTTCCTCGTAAGAAAGGTCCTACAACCCCCGAACCATCTTGGTTGCCCTCCTCTGTACTTTTCCCGGCTCTGCAGTGTCCTTTTAGAGAGATACGGTGACCAGAACTGTACACAGTTTTCCAAACGAGGCTGCACCGCAGAGAACTACAAGGGTATTATAATACTAGCCGTTTTATTTTCATTCCTTTTTCTAATAATCCCTAACATACAGAATGGGGTTTTAACAAGGAGAAGAGAAATGCATGTTGACCCAAGGAGCCATGACTATTCTGGAACTGCTAAAAGAGAGTGGGGTAGGCACAGTAAGTTTGGTGTAGTGGCTAAGTGCGCGGACTCTAATCTAGGAGAACCGGGTTTGATTCCCTACTCCTCCACTTGCAGCTTCTGGATGACCTTGGGCGAGCCATAGTTCTGTCAGAGCTGTTCTCTCAAGGGCAGTCCTCGAAAGAGCTCTCTCAGCCCCACCTACCTCCCAGGGTGTCTGTTGTGGGGAGAGGAAGGGAAAGGAGTTTGTAAGCCGCTCTGAGACTCCTTTGGGTAGTGAAGGGTGGGGCAGAAATCCACTCTCTTCTCTTCTCTCTTAGAAAGGGACAAAGTATGAGAAGATCAGGCATGTGGACAAAGGCGTATTTCTTTGACTGAAGCTAAACTGTGGTTGGAAGGAAGGATGCGGGCATTCCAGCGAAAGGTGGACACATCATGATTTTTAATGCCTCGCAACTGTGGCTGGCTTTCTTGGAAAGTCCGAATATAATGGCGGAAAAGGATCTCCGTCGACTCCTCCATTCCCGCAACTGTTACCAGAGGCACTGCCTTTTATTCTTGGGTAGCCCCAAAACAGGGGTGCCCTACTTTCTAACCTGAACCAAAGTCCCCAAAAGCCAGGCACTCTCAGCTTGACCACAGAGTTGGGCTGCAAGTGGTCTGCAAAAGGGATTTCATATTCAGGTTTCATAAGGTGACCTCAGAGCAAGTCTTCCCCCTCCACCCAGCAGAGATTATGCTCATGGAATAACAATGAGTTCCAGAGGTAAGTCTTTAGAAGCCACCTGGCACTCTTCAGCACCTTACCCAGCCTTTTGTGTTTCTTTGTCTTTCTTGCCTCTGTCCCTCAAGATACCGGGAAGTCTCCATCGAAGTGTGTATGTGCAGACGATGTCATCTGACGCTGCCACGTCTGCAAGGGGGGGATATGTAAGCCCTGACGCCATTATGGGGCTTTGCTATGGACTGTTTGCTGTTGCCACATGGTCTGTCTAGACTGTAAAATGGATGCCAAGGTAGAAGCCCATAGAGAAAGGAAAAAGCTGTCTTTTTACTCTGAGGGACTCCATTACATACCTGCTGCATGTCACATACACGGATTAAGGGCCATACAGCAGACAAAGGACTTTTCCTCTGCCAGTGCATGAAGGGATTACCCAGTCAAGCATTCAAATTGTTAACGACCCTTCCTGATGCTAATCAGGGACAATCAGGGAAGTCTCCCACCTTTTGTTTACCTGGCCAGCAAGTCCTATAATCCATTCAACTAGACACCCAACACCTGGCTTCTATTGTTAAATCCAGACCCTGCCTCTCTGGAAGCCCATTGGTCAAACCTAAGGTCTGCCTCTACTGACATCACACACCCCTGGGACCCCAGATTGGCCCAGGTAATCTTTTGTTCTCACCTGAGACCAGCCCCCAGGGCCACCCATTGGGCTGCATTGTCTTACAGTGGGTATATCCCAGCATACACATGGCCTCAGACCGTGTGTGTCTCTGCCATGAGCCAAAATGGCAGCCCACCCCTGAACCCTCTGGGTTTAGGCCACAATCCTTCTTCATGGACTTCTGCACATCTGACAGGTAGTATCACCTCTCCATAAGCCATCAATCCCCTCTGCTTTCTTAGTTCTATTTTATGTGTGTGAATGCTTGAATACTGTTTGTGTGTTTGTGAATAGATAAATAAGGATTATATTCAGTAAAATAATATTTTATTAATTATACCTGGACTCTGTGTCTTTTACTGGGAACCATTACAGACTAGCAGCATTCTCTGTATATACAGGCGAGAATCCAATAATAATAATAATAAACCAATTGCTATATTTAAAATAGAGCAATTGGGCTAACACAACGGATTCCCGCCCCCTTTCAAGTGACCCATTCAGCTCAAGAAAGGGCTGGTCCAAAAGCCCTTTCCCTAAAAAGATTAATCTTCTGCGACTTCGTTCAACCCCATTTTGAGCCGGCTCACATTTACCGGCGGTCACAGACAAAGAGCTTCCCGGCACTTCCAGAAGACCCCGCGTCCACTTGGTCTTCCGCAAGACGATCCAAATTGCCCGCTGTAACGACGGCAGCCCATCAGCCACTCATCGGCGGAGGCATTACGGTGTTTTTTTGTATGATTTACTCTTCCTCTCCGTAGCATACTGTTTGCATTTCTTGTGTCCGTAGCACATGGCGGGTTTCCTCTTTTTAAAGCCGGCGATGTTCAATGGCTCTTAAGCTTTTTCTCTCTCTCTCTCTCGGGCGGTAATAGCTAAGCCAGCACTCCGCTTAGGTAAAATTGGGACTGTTTTATGGAGGTAAAATTGGGACTGTTTTATGGAGGTAAAATTGGGACTGTTTTATCCAATATGCATTATTTTACACCTCCTAACGGCGCCCGGCAAAATGCCGGGGGAAATTCGATCTCCAACTGCTCCTTCCAGATTGTCTATCACATTTCAGTCGGCTTGAAACGAAAGTATCTTAAATAACCTGATTCCGCAGTTCCTACCCTTACCTTTTACAGGGCGGTCGAGGGAGTGGATGTTATTGGCCATGAACATTAAAAATCTCAAAGCTTTCAGAGCCAGAGCACCCAGGCCTCCCACTACGACACAAAGACACTTACTGGCAGATCTCTTTCCTGACATGTCCCAATACTGCTTTGTCATTTCTGGGGAAAACTGGAGAGGGGCTCGGGTCTGGGGCTCAGTGGCAGAGAACCTGCTTGGAATGCAGAAGTCCCCAGCTTTGATCCCTGGCCATCTCCCACAAAAGGTGATGGGAAAGACCTCCGCCTGAGACCCTGGAGAGCTGTAAAAAGGGGCTGTGGCTCAATGGAACAGCCTCTACTTGGCATGTGGAAGATCCACACCATCTCCAGTTAAAAAGGACCAGACAGTAGGTGATGGGAAAGACCTCTGCCTGAGACCCTGGAGAGCAGTAAAGAGGGGCCGTGGCTCAGTGGAAGAGCCTCTGCTTGGCATGCAGAAGGTCCCCGGTTCAACCCCTGGCATCTCTACTTAAAAGGACCAGGCAGGAGGAGATGTGAAAGACCTCCGCCTGAGACCCTGGAGAGCTGTAAAGAGGGGCTGTGGCTCAGTGGAACAGCCTCTGCTTGGCATGTGGAAGATCCACACCATCTCCAGTTAAAGAGGACCAGGCAGGAGGTGATGGGAAAGACCTCCGCCTGAGACCCTGGAGAGCTGTGAAGAGGGGCTGTGACTCAGTGTAACAGCATCTGCTTGGCATGCAGAAGGTCCCAGGTTCAATCCCTGGCATCTCCAGTTAAAAAGGACCAGGCAGGAGGTGATGGGAAAGACCTCCACCTAAGACCTTAGAGAGCCACTGCCAGCCTGAGTAGACAATACTGACCTCGACGGACCGAGGGCCTGATTCAGTATAAGGCGAATTCATGTGCTTTAGCACAGAGTTTCTGGGAGACTCCTAGAACAACCCTGCATCCCTTCTGAGTCCCAGTGTTCCTGCCAGCCTGGCAATATTATTGTGGCCCTCAGTGAGAATTTACCATTCACATCTAACCTCATCAAATCTATTTCTTTCCTTCTAACCAGTCCTCAGTAAAAATTGATCATAAACACAGAACCTTCCATCTGGATGTTAAGGACAGCCAGCGTGATGCAGAGGTTAAATGTCAGACTAAGAACTAGAATATACCGGTTTGAATCCTCACTCTGTTGCTGGAACTTTCTGGATGGCCTTGGGCCAGTCACACACTGTCGGCTTGTCCTACCTTACGGGGTTGTTGTGAGGATAAACTGGGGGAAAGGCAAATGATGCAAGCCTCTCTGAACTTCAGGAGAGCACTCCAGGATCAGACCAGTGAGGGTCCATCTAGTCCAGCATCCTGCCTCACACAGTGACCAACCAGTTCCTCCGGAAGGCCAACAACAGAGCATGGAGGCCAAGGCCTTTCCCTGAGAAGAACATCAGAAGAGCCCTGCTGGGTCAGACCAGGGAGGGTCCATCTAGTCCAGCGTCCTGTCTCATACGGTGACCAACCGGTTTCTCCAGAGGGCCAACAACAGAGCATGGAGGCCGAGGCCTTTCCCTGAGAAGAACATCAGAAGAACCCTGCTGGGTCAGACCAGTGAGGGTCCATCTAGTCCAGAATCATGTCTCACACAGTGACCAACCAGTTCCTCCAGAGGGCCAACAACAGGGTATGGAGACCAAGGTCGTTCAAGACAAGAAGATGATGGTAAAACTAGATATGTACCCCCCATAAGTGTTCTGTGCTATATGTTGTCTGAGTTAGCTTGTTTTATGGTTAGTTTTAGTTTGTAAAAGTGAGTTTGATTGTTTTGTGACATTTTGCATTGTTGTAGTTGTGTTTAAAATAAAATAAAAATCTGCCTTTAGGGGCATTTTAAAAAAAGAAGAAGAAGAAGAAGAGCCCTGCTGGATCAGACCAGGGAGGGTACATCTAGTCCAGTATCCTGTTTCACACAGTGGCCAACCAGTTCCTCTGGAGGGCCAACAACAGGGCATGGAGGCCAAGGCCATCCTCTGATAAGAACCTCAGAAGAGTCCTGGTGGATCAGACCAGTGAGGGTCCATCTGATGCAGCATGCTGTCCCACACAGTAGCCAACCAGTTCCTCTGGATGGCCAACAACAGGACAGAGAGGCTGAAGCCATCCTCTGATAAGAACATCAGAAGAGCCCCCAGGATCAGACCAGTGGTCCATCTGGTCCAACCAGTTCCTTTGGAGGGCCAACAATAGGGCATAAAGGTCAAAGCCTTCCTGGCACTGGGATTCAGAGGTTGACTGCCTTCGAACATGGAGGTGCCCTTTGGGTTCCCGTGGGGCAGGAAGGCAGGGTATCAGTGACGTAAACTAATAATGTCAGTAGCTCTGTGTGGTGGTGTCAGACAGGCATGCCTTTAGGAGGAGGGCACTCCAAAATCCAGATGCCATCGCAGAGGGAAAGAAATCTCACGGTGGAAGCACAGAGTAGAGGAGTGGAGAAGAAGGCCTCAACTGGTCAACTGGACAGTAAGGAAGGAGACAGTTCTCCAAGACCTAAACCCAAGCTGGTAAGAGCCAGTACTGTGAATTGTGACCCGAAACAGACGTAGTAGTGAAACGGGCTGGGGCAGCTGAGAAACAGAGCTCTCTGTCCCAGTCCAGGGGTGGGAGTAGCGTTGTGATGAAATCCTTGCTGACAAATGAGGTGACACCATCAGGTGGTCTCTCAACTGGTGGTCTTCTAGTCGCACGGGGAGGCAGCAGAGCAGATATCTTGGCAGAGTGACAGATTCCCTTCTCCACTACTTTTCCCAAGAGCCCAAACATCAGCGGGGAGCCCATCCCTTCTACCTCCTCCTCTGAACAACCTGATCGAAAAGATGGTGATTATCTTCTCAAACCAAGACAAGGCATAAACAGGGTAGCTGGGTCTCACGCGTCAGGTAATCAAGTATTTTGAATCGTCAGCCAACCACATCCAGCTGTCTGCACAGCTGAAGGATATCAAGGTCCAGATCAGAATAGATGTTCTTGGTCCCCTCTCTCCTTTTGTCCCAAGAGTCCTACCTGGTGGACCCGGGGCAGGGACTAAGGCCACAGATTCTGGGAGGCTTATGTTAACTCACCAAGGCATATGAGCTACGATTCCTGGGGTGCTGTTGGACCTGAGAACCAACAGATGGCAACAGCAGATTAATAATTCTGAGCCAAATGGGGGGGTCCCCTTTAACTAGGGTTGCCGGCCTCCGGGCGGGGCTCAGAGATCACTCAAAATTACAACCAATCTGCAGACAGCAGAGAGCAGTTACCCTGGATGAAATGGCTGCTTTGAAGTTGGGAATCTAGGTTGTTGTGCCCCACTGAGTTCTCTCCCATCTCCAAACCCCACCCTCCCGGGAATTTCTCACCCCAGCCCTGGCAACCCCATGGCAGTTAGGTGCTATTGGTGTTCCAATAGCAGCAGCAGAAACAGTAGTAGTAGTAGTAGTAGTAGTAGTAGTAGTAGTAGTAGTAGTTGTCACAGTCAGAAATCTGACTGGTAGATGGTGTCCTGCAATTCAAAATCTAGCCAAGTTCCTGGGATTTGAAGATGTATCTTCACAGGATTCTTCCTTTTCCAAGCAACACTGTCTTCTGGAGATGAGCTGGTGTTACTTATTCAACGCCCAGAATGTCCAGCTGTTTCTTGAGACTGTTAGGCACTGTTCAAAGAGATCCAATGACAACTGGCACGATGGTAACCTTCTCCTCCCAGAGGCGCTCTAACTCTATTTGCAGGTCTTGGTATTTTGTGGTCTTCTCCTGTTCTTTCTTTTCTACTCTGCTGCCTCCTGGGACTACAGTGCCAATGACCCCAGCCCTATTTCTCATTTGTTCCACAGTTGTGGTATCAAGGGCGTTATGCTCCAGGTGTTTATCAGTTTGTATTCGGAAGTCCCAAAGAATCTCCATTTCAGCATCCTCCGTGATCT
The DNA here is from genome assembly GCA_029375565.1 of Gekko gecko. Classification (NCBI taxonomy): domain Eukaryota; kingdom Metazoa; phylum Chordata; class Lepidosauria; order Squamata; family Gekkonidae; genus Gekko; species Gekko gecko. The sequence goes on along the minus strand of JAPDNY010000004.1, from coordinate 216,781,526 downwards.
CGTCTGGTTTGCCCTCCCGTGAATTTCTGGTTGATGGCAAGCCGTACTTCTTGCAAAGACTCCAGTGCAGCATAGCTACAACTCTTCTTGTGACATTCTTTATAGTCAGTTTGAGCAACGTTAACAGGAGGCACGGACACTGCGGTCAACTGTGTTCCCTACCTCTTTCGGATATTGCCCACGCAAGTGCTTTTCCTTCCAGTTGTCAAAGTGGGTTTCGATTTCAATCGATTTTTTGTATTCTTTGATTTCTGAACCCTTAAATAAGTCTGCTTTGTACACATTGTCATCGTCATCCTTATCATCATCATTGTTCTGCAGAGAAGGAGGAGGAAGTTGAACTTGGGACCAAATACTTAAGACGGGCAGACTTTTTGCTTGTCATCAAAACACTAGCCTGTTTTCCTGGCCAAGAAGCCAGGTCTGGGCAGGACTCCTGCCTGCCCCCTTGCATTTGAATGTTGTTGTTGTTGTTCAGTCGCACAGTCGAGTCCGACTCTTCGCCTCAGATATGCAGACGATACCACTCTGATGGCAGAAAGTGAAGAGGACCTAAAGAGCCTCTTGCTCAGGGTGAAAGAGGAGAGCGCAAAAGTGGGCTTGAAGCTCAACATCAAAAAAACTAAGATCATGGCATCCGGCCCCATCACTCCTTGGCAAATAGAAGGGGAAGTCATAGAAGTAGTGACAGACTTCATGTTCCTGGGATCCCAGATCACGACAGATGGTGACTGCAGCCATGAAATTAAAAGACGCCTGCTCCTTGGGAGGAAAGCGATGGCAAACCTAAACAGCATGATAAAAGCAGAGACATCACCCTGCCACCAAAAGTCCACATGGTCAAAGCAATGGTATTCCCCGTAGTAATGTATGGCTGAGAGAGTTGGACTATAAGGAAGGCCAAGCGCCGAAGAATAGATTCTTTTGAACCATGGTGCTGGAGAAGACTCTTGAGAGTCCCTTGGACAGCAAGGAGATCAAATCATTCAATCCTAAAAGAAATCAACCCTGACTGTTCCCTGGAAGGCCAGATCCTGAAGCTGAAGCTCAAATATTTTGGCCACCAAATGAGAAGGGAGCAATCACTGGAAAAGACCCTGATGCTGGGAAAGATTGAAGGTCAAAGAAGAAGGGGACGGCAAAGGATGAGATGGTTAGACAGCGTCATCGATGCAACGAACATGAAATTGAGCAAACTTCAGCGGACAGCGGAAGACAGGAGGGCCTGGCGTAATCTGGTCCATGGGGTCGCGAATTTGAATAAAGGATGCAAATAACCCGGGTCTTCAGGGAGGAAGGGGAAGGGAGCCGGTAGAAATGGGGGGGAGAGCTCTCCTCCAGTTCTTCCTTGTCCCACGTTGCTCGGTTTGTTTGTAGTCGGCGCCACCGGTAATTATGCCTCTTAATTGAGGTGCACGAGTGGCAGAAAAGAATATAAATCCAGGCATTAACTTTTGGAGATTGAAAATGGGGAAAGCCGGACCGCGCCTCCGCGAGATTGTGTTTGGAAATGAAACAAGAGTGACGTTTGACATAAACTTGAAAAATTGCTCTCCTTCCGAAGCAGCGGGAGGGGGCGGAAGGGGAGAAAAACACAATCTGCGATGCGTCGGAGAGGCGCTGAAGTCAGCAGGTATGGCGGGGGGGGATTTCCAAATATCCGTCTGCGCTACACATACACGAGACGTAACTGCAGCGAGGAAGGTTTTAACCCTCTTTATGCCAACGCACGACCCTCCATGGGTTTCTAAACACCAAACAGAGGCCGGCCAAATGGGTATTACAACAGACACAGTTATCGCCCTGATGTGGATGGCCCCATCTCATCAGATCTTGGACGCTAAGCAGGGTTGGCCCTGGTCAGTATTTGGATGGGGGACCACCAAGGAACTCCAGGGTTGCTACGCAGAGGCAGGCAATGGCAAACCCACCTCTGTTCCTCTCTTGCCCTGACCTGGACAGCCCAGGCTAGCTTGATCCTTGGGGGAGGGGCTGTGGCTCAGTGGCAGAGCCTCTGCTTGGCATGCAGAAGGTCCCAGGTCCAATCCCTGGTACCTCCAGTTAAAAAGGACCAGGCGGCAGGTGATGTTGAAGAACCTCACCCTGAGACCCTGGAGAGCTGTCAAGAGGGGCTGCGGCTCAATGGCAGAGCCTCTGCTTGGCATGCAGAGGGTCCCAGGTTCAATCCCCGGCATCTCCAGTTGAAAAGGACCAGGCGGCAGGTGATGTTGAAGGACCTCCGCCTGAGACCCTGGAGAGCTGTAAGGAGGGGCTGTGGCTCAATGGCAGAGTCTCTGCTTGGCATGCAGAAGGTCCCAGGTTCAATCCCTGGCATCTCCAGTTAAAAAGGACCAGGCGGCAGGTGATGTTGAAGGACCTCCGCCTGAGACCCTGGAGAGCTCTAAAGCGGGGCTGTGGCTCAGTAGGAGAGCCTCTGCTTGGCATGCAGAAGGTCCCAGGTTCAATCCCTGGTACCTCCAGTTGAAAAGGACCATAAGAACATAAGAGAAGCCAATGTTGAATCAGGCCAATGGCCCATCTAGTCCAACACTCTGTCATACAGTGGCCAAAAATACCAGGTGCCATCAGGAGGTCCAGCAGTGGGGCCAGGACACAAGAAGCCCTCCCACTGCTGCCCCCTCCAGCACCAAGAATAGAGTGCATCACCTGCCCCAGACTGAGAGTTCCCATCTATATCCTGTGGCTAATAGCCACTGATGGACTTCTGCTCCATATGTTTATCTAATTCCCCCTTGAAACTGTCCATGCTTGTAGCTGCCACCACCTCCTGTGGCAGTGAATTCCATGTGTGAATCACTCTTTGGGTGAAGAAGGACTTCCTTTTATCCCTTCTAACCCAACTGCTCAGCAATTTCATGGAGAGCCCACAAGTTCTTGTATTGTGAGAAAGGGAGAAAAGTACTTCTTTCTCAACCAGACGGCCGGTGACGTTGAAGGACCTCTACCTAAGACCCTGGAGAGCCACTGCCGGTCTGAGTAGATAATACTGACTGCGATGGACCACAAGGGCTTCATCTGTTCATGTGGTCTTGTCAGATCTCCGAAGCTCGGCAGGGTCAGTCTCAGTTAGTATTTGGATGGGAGATCACTCACTGAAGTTCTGGGTTCCAATGCAGAGGCAGGCAATGGCCAATCACCTCTGCTCATCTCTGGCCTCAAAAACCTTATGGGGTAGCCGTAGGTCAAGCTGCAACTTGCTGGCTAAGTTGGCTTATGTCGACGACGTATGTTTTAATACTTCCACAAACATATGGTTTGCAATATCCACAAAGGAAGCTCAAATCCCCGCGGCCTGCGGCCTTCCATTCCCTGCCTGCTTTCTACTGAGGAGCTCAGACTTTCAAGTTGCTTTGGCTGCATGCTTCTGCTAAGGACACTTTTTCTGACTTCAAGATATATGGCACCATATGCCGAGGCAGGGCCCGTAGCTACGATGGGGCTAATGGGAGGCCCGCCCCCTTCCTCTAAGGGCCAGCTCCCTCCCTTAAAGGGTGTCCAGCTTCTCAAAGGGCCTCCTGCATCTTCCCAAAAGCGTTTAAAGAATCCCTTGAGAAGAAGTGGGGGGGTGGCGCATCCCCTCTCCCTCCCCTCCTGCAAGATTTAAAGGGCCCTTCGGCTGATTAGCGGGGAGCACATGACCCGCCAATCAGCTGGAGGGCACTTTAAATCTTGCAGGAGGGAGAGGTTTATAAGATCATGCACGAGAAAGAGCAGGTTGAGAAAGTCCTTTTCTCCCTTTCTCACAAGACAAGAACTCGTGGGCACTCCATGAAACTGCTGAGCAGTCGGGTCGGAACGGATCAAAGGAAGTCGTTCTTCACCCAAAGAGTGATTCACACATGGAATTCACTGCTGTAGGAGGCGGCAGCAGCTACAAGCAAGGGCAGCTTCAAGAGGGAATTGGATAAGCATATGGAGCAGAGGTCCATCAGTGGCTATTAGCCACAAGGTAGAGATAGGAACTCTCAGTCTCGGGCAGGTGATGCACTGTATTCTTGGTGCTTGGGGGGGGAAACAGTGGGAGGGCTTCTAGTGTCCTGGCCCCACTGCTGGACCTTCTGAGGGCACCTGGGATTTTTGGCCACTGTGTATCAGGGTGTTGGACTGGATGGGCCATTGCTCTGATCCAACATTGGCTTCTCTTATGTTCTTATGTACGGAGCAGAGGTCCATCAGTGGCTATTAGCCACCAGGTATAGACAGGGACTCTCCGTCTGGGGCAAGTGATGCTCTGTATTTTTGGTGCTGGAGGGGGGGCAACAGTGGGAGGGGCTTCTAGTGTCCTGGCCCCACTGCTGGACCTCCTGAGGGCACCTGGTATTTTTGGCCACTGTGTGACAGAGTGTTGGACTGGATGGGCCACTGGCCTGATCCAACATGGGCTTCCCTTACGTTCTTTTGAGGGGCACACACACCCCCTTCATTATGGCAAGTAATGGCAGCCCCACAAGCCACAAAATCCTGGCTACAGGCCTGGCTGAGGCTCAGCTGGGCAGCGGTTCTGCTCATCCCATGTTTCTCGGATCGGATGTGGCGGCACATCGTCAGGGGACAGGGTGCGATTTAAAAAAAAAACAAACCTAGAGAGTTAAGGACACCTGATGTGGTTCATCTTCCCCCCCCACCCCCGTCGATGCTCACGACAACCCAGTGAGGTAGGTTAACTGAGCCGCAGGGGGCTAGCTCCCGCTTTCCCAGCGTCCTTCACACTGGAATGGGGGATCTGAACACGGGTTTTCCAACCCCCTAATCCAGAAACGCAAACAGCTATACTTCACCAGGAACGAGTCTTAGTCATATTCACAAGTACAGATTGGTGATATAGAGTAAATAACTGAACGCAGCCTTAGCAACAACAGTCATAACAATCAGCAGTAGACAGGGCTGTGCCTCAGTGGCCAAAGGTCCCAGGTTCAATCCCCTGGCACCTCCAGTCAAAAACAAAAACAGGTAATCTGTGAAGTGAAAGATTTTGCCCTGAGACCCTGGAGAGCCCCTGCTAATCATAAGAACATAAGGTTAGGCCAATGTTAGATCAGGCCAACGGCCCCTCCAGTCCAACACTTTGTGTCACACAGTGGCCAAAAATACCAGGGGCCATCAGGAGGTCCAGCAGTGGGGCCAGGACACTAGACGCCCTCCCACTGCTGCCTCCCCAAGCACCAGGAATACAGAGCATCACTTGCCCCAGAGTCCCTATCTATCCCTTGTGGCTAATAGCCACTGATGGACCTCTGGCTCCATATGTTTATCCAATTCCCTCTTGAAGCCGCCCATACTTGTAGCTGCCACCACCTTCTCCTGTGGCAGTGAATTCCATGTGTTAATCACTCTTTAGATAATCAGAATTGACAAGACTGGCCTTAAAGTTTCTTTCTTTCTTCTTTTTTAATTTATATCCTGATTTTGTTATCCCTAAGTGGGACGCAAAACAGCTTATCCCGACATTCTCGTCTCTAACACCTTACCCTCCCAACAACCACCCTGCGAGGTAGGTTAGGCCAAGAGAATGTGATGCGCCCAGGACCACACAAGGAGCTTCCCGGGCAGGATGGGGGATTTCAATCTGGTCATCCTGGGCCCTAGTCCACCCCCCTAACTTGAGGTACCCATGGGCTCCCCGTGGTTCCCAACAAAACCTTTTCTGGTGCCCGCCAACTCCTTTTAAGAAAATGGTTGGTGCTAGGTGGGGCTTTTAATCGACAGAGCTTCAGAATGCATTCTGTTAAATGGATTGTCTGAAAGCATCCTGTGAAATACAATTTCTGCCCCAAGTGTTTGAAGAGTCACTATTTGAGTCATATATAATTCTGCTCCCTGACATTTTGTGATTAGCTCCACCTCCTGCAGTGGCCATTTTGTGGCTGGGCCCACCTCCGGCAGCAGCCATTTTGTGACTACCCTTACTGGCCTGTCTCGATAGAAAAGGGTAAGAGCCCAGTAGCACCTTAAAGACTCACAAACTTTGTGGCAGGGGATGACTTTTCATACCCTACCACAATTTTTGTGATTAGCTCCACCTCCTGCAGTGGCCATTTTGTGACTGGGCCCGCCTCCTGCAGCAGCCATTTTGTAACTGTCCTTACTGGACAGTCCCAGCAGAAACCCGGTAAGAGTTTTTGCTAGTGTTTAAGGTGCTGTTTTGTTAGTCTTCAAGGTGCTACTGGACTCTTTTCTACTGCTAGAGACAGACTAACATGGTGATCCATCTTGATCTACGCCCCGTCTCAGAATTCCAAAGGTGCCACAGGCGCAAGAAGGTTCGGAACAACTGCCCTAACCGTCACACCAAGCTGAGAGCTCCGTGCCCTTGCTTCCTGCATCCAAAGCATTTTGCACATATTGTCACATTGCTATTGTTACTGAGATATTATAATGTTCATCTGCATCATCATCATTATTGCACTGAGGGGGAGAAGAGGGTCAAGCTTGCCAAAGGCCACCTTGTCAATTTGTGGGGAAGAGAGATTAGAAACGGGGGGCCTCACGGGTCACACTCGCGGGTCCCACTCCCTCCCAGAGCCAGTTTGGCATAGTGGTTAAGTGCGCAGACTCTAATCTGGGAGAGCCGGGTTTGATTCCCCACTCCTCCACTTGCACCTGGCTGGATGACCTTGGGCAAGCCGTAGTTCTGATAAGAGCTGTCCTTGAAAAAGAGCAGTTTCTGTCAAGAGCTCTCTCAGCCCCACCTCCCTCACAGGGTGTCTGTTGTGGGGAGGGGAAGGGGAAGGAGATTGTAAGCCACTCTGAGACACCTTTGGGTAGTGAAGGGTGGGGTATAAATCCAATCTCCTCCTCCTCTTCTTCTTCTCCTCTTTATAAACAGCTTGCTGGCACCTCTCCCACACAGACAGAGTGAGATAGATACACGGGGGGGGGGGGGGGCTGTGGTCAACCTTAATGGCGGTGTCTATCTCACCTCTCCTAAAATGCTCAACAGGGTCTATTCCCCCCCCCAAATTTCATACCTAAAAGAAGACAGTGTGCATGCCGCATGCACAGACTGAGAGCTACTGGCGAAACGCGCACCATCATCTACATGCAATGTAAACAGCTGAGGCCAGCACATTTATAGGGAATACGAAGGTTCCCCATCCGTCAGCTTTGACAAGATCTCTCTCTCTCTTTTTTTTAAGGAAAATGCAAGTAGTTGAATCCATTATACGTGTTTAAAAGGCTTATTTAACAATGGACTGATAAAACATTTTTCTTTAAAAGCCTCATTGGGAAAGAGCAGAGTTTCTCTCGTTTCATTATTTTTTTTGTTTAAGCGGGCAAAGATAAATCAGGAGCGAGTTGCGGAGACAGACAGAGCGAGGGAGAGAGCACGATACGCCGCAGCAAGAGAGGCCTTTGACTAACAAGTCTCAACACAATTCGGGAAGCTCTTTAAAATCCATAAATATTTAAATGCATGTAAACCAGGCTGTCTTGGGAAGGAGAAACCTACGCCTGAGTGCGAAGAATGATAACGGAAGTCCTCGTTCAACCAACAGCCGGTATTCTCTATTTCAACACCCACCCCCTACACCAGAGGAGACCAGCTGTGCAGGATTAAAACAGGAGGCCCAGTCCTGCCATGTGCATACATGTACGGTTCTGCCGCCAGCCACCACAGCTGGCACGGGATGACGGGGGACCTTTAATGACTTCTCTTGCCTTTATAGGCGATCCCCCTTGCCCAGCACGAGGGTACCCCCGAACAAAACACATCTGGCAGTATTTTCTTGAACCAGGCCTGGTGCTTGTCAGAATAAGAATCAAGCTGATTATTCGGTAAACAGACCTTGAAAATAGAATTGCTAAAAACCAGATGCTTATATGCTGTGTGCTGTGATGCCGTAGCAGGAATATAAGTCAGATCACATCCATCAGGCACATGGGGACCAATGTTCCCTCTAAGCTGAGTTAGTGTGAGCTAGCTCACAGTTTTTTAGCCTCCAGCTCACACATTTTTGCCTTAACTCAGGAAGGAGGGCTCCAGAGCGAACTAATTTATGCAGTAGCCAAATCACTCGCTCACAACTTTAATGCCGGTAGCTCACAAACTAGAATTTTTGCTCACAAGACTCTACGGGTTACAGAGAGTATTGTTCCAAACCCCCTACCTACCTACACAACATGTATTTCACAATCTCACTACGAATTCCCATTCTGTCTCCATACCTGTATTGAAAAGTGGCAGCTGGTAAAAGGATCTATCCTCCTCGCCATTCACAAGAGGCGGGATACTTAAAAGGAAGCCGTGCTCTGCCAAGATCTGCTTCTGCCCCGGCTTCCTTCCTTATTTACTTCATTCATACTTCAGTGTTCTTCCCAATGGGGACTCGGGAGTGACTTACAACATTCTCTGCTCTCCATTTTATCCATGCAGCTACCCGCAAGATAGAGGCCAAGGTCACCCAGTTTCCGTGTCCGAGTGGGGATTGAAACCTGGGTCTCTGAGATCCTAGTCCAATGCTCTAACGACTATACCATGCTGTTAACCAGCATCCATGGGGTAAGGCAGTGACTGGCTAGCTAAATACGTTGTTAATAGTGAAGCGTTTACTAGGTGGCAAGAACATGGCAGCCATGCCCGGGACTCAGCCAGCACTAACAGCCCAATCCACTGCTTCCTGCTCAGCACAGACGTCCCTTGGTCATCAACTGAATTTTCCGGTTAAACAAGTGGTTGCCGGAAGCAGATCAAAGATTTTTCTACCGCCGGAGTTCTGGTCACCCGCGGCAGCCAAACAGATGCTTCTAGAACTTACAAACAGGGGCCACTGAAGATGACGATGGACATCTCATGCTGCCCGCCTGCAACGCCAAGTGCTCAGAAGTCTGTTATATCAGAACTCTGCAATTCCCTTTATCTTTCGTGCATTTAAAAAGCCACTAGTAGCCCCTCAGAAACTCGCCCCGTTAGCAGTTTTAATAAATTATGTACCATCACTGTGAGTGCTCGTCAAACCCATGAGCCGCGCTTCTGGTTGCAGCATGCATACGGAAATAAAAGCGACAGCAGGACTTTCCCCGGAATTAGGACCCCTTTTGAGAATTATCCGGGGAGAAGCAATTATTAGCCTGTAACGAGTCCTTCAAATCTGTCAACTTCCGTCTGCTTCTTAACACTCTTGATGGGTGCATTAGAGGCCAGGGGCTGTTCTTCATATTAAACCTGGGCAAACCAAAACCGTCACCCTGCGGGACCACCGCAGAAGGGACGGCAGATGTTGCATGCCCCCTATTACCTGCAAGTCATTTTGGAAAGGATAGCAGATTTGCCGCAAAGACAGTTCTCCACAATTCTCATGCAGCAGTGCTAGCCAGCAGGGTCTCTTTCCAACTAAGCTGGTACACCTTTTACGTCCCCAGGCAATCGTTCCAAAACAAAGCTGCAGGAAAACTAGGCTTAGATCGACAGAGCAAAACATTCCTGCACTATCGTCTTAGTGGGCTTCCACGGTTTAGTTCCTAGGGGTGTAACTGTAGGGTCAAGTCCTCTGCTCTGACCCTCGTCTGCAGTATCCCCACTTTCTGAAGTTACACAGGGGACCACACAGGACAGGGGAGAGGAAGTGGATCAGTGGTAGAGCCTCTGCTTGGCATGCAGGAGGTCTCAGGTTCAATCTCCGGTACCTCCAGTTAAAAGGACCGGGCAGGAGGTGATGGGAAAGACCTCTGCCTGAGACCCTGGAGAGCCGCCGCCAGTCTGAGTAGGCAGTACTGATTTTGATGGACCAAGAAGTCTGATTCAGTAAAAGGAGGCTTCATGTGTCCACGTGTCTTTCCAGCAACTGTATTCACACTCTGGACTCTTATCACTTATTAGCTGGTAATTTTTATGCCGAATGCTGAATACCCTGTGGCTATGAAAAGCCTGCGGATGCATGTGAGATAATACATGACTTCCAGGTCAGAGGAGGAAGCCAGCCCTCTATCCAGGGGCGGATGAAGGCTCAGTGGCGCCCTAAGCACTGACCGACCTTGGTGCCCCCCCCTCGTTTCCACACTGACCCCAGTCCATTTTAGTCGTTGGCCTGTCTGACCAGATAGACAATGCAGATTGCAGCAATACAAAAATGTATTCCTATGATCACACAATCTACTGTACAAACTAAGCCAGGCTTCAGCGACCTAAAGTTCTACACAAATGCAATACGACATCTATTTTAATATTTCGCAAGTCGAATGTATCGAAGTTCCAATGTTCATGGCCCGAAAGGCATTTTTCTACATTTTTTCAACCTTTTCTCCAATTTTTGGTGCCCCCTTTGGCCCTGGTGCCCTAAGCACATGCTGAATCTGCTTAATGGTTAATCTGCCCCTGCCTCTATCACTTCAGTAACTATTCATCATGGGTTTCTTCTGTCCCCTTATTCTTCCTTCCAACGCAATTAGCTGTTGGCCGTTTTTGAAGCATACATGAGGGAAAGGGGTGGGAGATAAAAACTCAAATAAATAAACAGATCGATTGTTCTCCGTCCCTCCAGCATGGCGACTTCTAGGTGCTCTCTCTGCTACTGCATACAGTCTTCGCCCAGATCTGAAAATTCGTCTGCCGAATGTTCGGAGGCGAACAGGATTTAAGAACGTAAGAATGTAAGAGAGAAGCCAATGTTGGCTCAGGCCAACGGCCCATCCAGTCCAACACTCTGTCACACAGTGACCAAAAATACCAGGTGCCATCAGGAGGTCCAGCAGTGGGGCCAGGACACTAGAAGCCCTCCCACTGTTGACCCCCACCCCAAGCACCAAGAATACAGAGAATCCCTTGCCCCAGACTGAGAGTTCCTATCTATACCTTGTGGCTAATAGTCACTAATGGACCTCTGCTCCGTATGTTTATCCAATTTCCTCTTGAAGCCGTCCATGCTTGTACCCGCCACCGCCACCTTCTGTGGCAGTGAATTCCATGTGTCAGCCACTCTTTGGGTGAAGAAGTACTTCCTTTTATCTGTTCTGACCCGACTGCTCAGCAATTTCATGGAGTGCCCACAAAGAGTTCTTGTATTGTGAGAAAGGGAGAAAAGGACTTCTTTCTCAACCTGCTCTATCCCAGGCATAATCTTATAAACCTCGATCATGTCACCCCTCAGCCGTCGTTTCTCCAAGCTAAAGAGCCCCAAGCGCTTTAACCTTTCTTCACAGGGAAAGTGTTCCAACCCTTTTATCATTCTAGTTGCCCTTTTCTGCACTTTTTCCAATGCTTGTAATATCCTTTTTGAGGTGCGGTGACCAGAACTGTACACAGTACTCCAAATGAGGTCACACCATTGATTTATACAGGGGCATTATGATACTGGCTCAACACACTCAACAAGTTTTCTGGAAGCCGAAAGACTGTGCATAGACTCCAATTAGTATCAAGATTTTTTTCCCCTTAGTTGGCGCTCCCAGCAGGGGCCTCTGATTGCCTCCAAGAAATGGCAGCAAGTGCTTTAGTAGTTACTGTTTCCCAGCCTTGGGGGGGAAAGAAATCTGCAACAGAGAAGAATTGGCAGCTTCCTTCTCTCAAAAATTAGGAGCCCAGCTAGCTAAAAAAAAAAAAAAGGAAGAACACTTGAGATAGTAAAATCCAAAATAACTGAAAAAAACAAGGCTGTAACCATTCTACTTAAACTGTATAGTTTATAGTCTGCTTTTCTTGCCTCGACCTCACCTATGCCAAGCCCACCAGGTGGCTCCCTATTCGTCTCAGTCAGACCCTGCCACATTGATCCACGCAACGGTCACCTCCAGATTAGACTACTGCAATTCACTCTACGTAGGGCTACCCTTGACAACGGTTCAGAAACTGCAGGTGGCCCACAATGCAGCTGCCGGGTTGATGACTGACACCTCATGGCCAGCTCATGTGAGTCGCACAGGCTACCGATTCATCTTCAGGTCGAATTCAAGGTGTCGGTGCTAACCTTTAAAGCTCATAATAGTCTGAGACCCTCAAATCCCGTGCTCCCTTCGGTCATTCTCTAGGGGGCTCTTGCAGGTGCCTGGCCCCAGGATGGCTTGCTTAGTTCTCACCAGGGGAAGGGACTCCTCAGTTGTGGCCCCAGCCCTGTGGAATGCGCTCTCGGATGACGCCCATGCCCTGCCAGACTTGTGTAGCTTTCCGGAGGGCGTGCAGAACTGAATGGTTAATGTTAATACTTTATATTTGCTATTGTGTTCTTTTTAAACTTACTAGTTTGAATGTTGTAAGTCACCACGGGACCTTTCGGGTGAGCCGTGACTAAAAGAATCAAAGAACTAAATCAATAAGGCAGATTACAGGATATGGCAATACAGGTTAAATAAGGCGGGTTACAGGATATGGCAATACAAGATTGCAGTCTTCAAGCATTTGAAGGGCCGTCATGTTGAAGAGGGAGCAGATCTATTCTCTCTCTTGCTCCGGATTGCAAGACTAGATCTAACGGGTGGAAATTGCGACGGAGTCGTTAGCAGCTAGATTTCAGGAGAAACTTCCTAACTGCCTGAGTGGTTGAGCAGTGGAACAGCCTGCCTCGGGAGGTGGTGGAAGCTCCTTTGCTGGACGTTTTCAAGCGGAGGCGGGACGACCATCTTTCGGGTATGTTGTAGGTATGTAGGGCTTTCTTTCGGCTACGCTCCTGCAGAGTGCAGGGGGCTGGACTAGATGACCTGCAAGGTCCCTTCCAACTCTAACATTCTATGATTCTACGATATGAAGAGGCCAACAGGACAATCAGCACAAGCAGTGGTAGAGCCTCTGCTTGGCACAGAGAAGGTCTCAGGTTCAATACCCGGCATCTCCGGCTGAAAAGGGCCAGGCACTTAGGTGATGTGAGAGACATCATGCCTGAGACCCTGGAGAGCTGCTGGCAGTCTGAGTAGGCCGGACTGGTCTGGATGGACCTGTGTTCTGATTCAGCTTCACGGGTGCTCAACTCCTTTTTTCCATTTCCAGTTCGCTCTTGGAAGCTGGACCCATAGTTCTGTAAGCCCCCCCAAAAAAATAATTTAAACCTACACGCTAGGCTGTTTGCAATAAAAATGGTAAACATATCCCAAGGTAACCTGGACCCTGTTCTCCCAAGAAACTGATATCATGGTCATGAAGATGCATGGAACTTGAGCCGCATATCCAAGTTTGCTTATTTGCGTTAGGAATATAGATCGTGTTTGGCAACTGACAGTTTAACTTCTGTCTGTGATCAGGATTGCTGGAAGGATAAGAAGGGTGGCAAAGCCTAACCATGGGAAAACTAATGGTCAAACCCACGTGTCCCCCCAGATTCTTATCATATACATTGTTTCCAGCCCAGCTTAGAGAACACAGGAACAACAGAAGAGCCCTGCTGGATCAGACCAGCTTTCCAACTAGTCCAGCATCCCCTCTCACACAGTGGCCAACCAGTTCCTCTGGACGGCCAACAACAGGGCATGGAGGCTGAGACCTTCTCCTGATAAGAACACCGGAAGAGCCCTGCTGGATTAGACCAGTGAGGGTCCATCTAGCCCAGCGTCCCCTCTCACACAGGGGCCAACCAGTTCCTCTGGAGGGCCAAATACAGGACATAGAGGCTGAGGCCTTCCTGTGATAAGAACATCAAAAGAGCCCTCCTGGATTAGACCAGTGGTCCATCTAGTCCGGCATCCCATCTCACACAGTGGCCAACCAGTTCCTCTGGACGGCCAACAACAGGGCACGGAGGCTGAGGCCTTCCCCTGCTAAGAACATTGGAAGAGCCCAGCTGGATTAGACCAGTGGTCCACCTAGTCCAGCATCCTGTCTCACACAGGGGCCAACCAGTTCCTCTGGAGGGCCAAATACAGGACATAGAGGCTGAGGCCTTCCTGTGATAAGAACATCAGAAGAGCCCTGCTGGATCAGACCAGCTTTCCATCTAGTCCAGCATCCTGTCTCACACAGCGGCCTTTCCCATTCATGAGCAGAATGAGGGATTCAAACCTGGGTCTCCCAGATTCTAATCTGTACTTTAACCACTGAACCACACTGGCTGTCCATTTCCATTTCTTGAGTTCTTGGCTTCCAAAAGGCTTTGCAGTTGCTCTGGAAGACATGCCCTGAGAAAAGCATCTCTGTCTGACAGCCATAAACACTGTGCCAGTTGTAACAACAGAAGCCACAATTAAGCCTGAGAAACCATCTTTGTGCTCATGACGAACTGGAGATAACAGTGATGAAATATCGAAGCGACCACTAGGGGGAGCAAAATATGTGCAGAAAAGATACCGGCACACAAGAGAGGAAATAAGTCATGTGGAAAAGCACTCTTAGAGGCATCCCACAGAGATCCAGCAGACCGGATACTAATTCCCGTAACTCAGTGAGCTTGTCTCAACGCAAGATGCAGGTGAGGGCACACGGAGCTCAGTCTCCTAGGTGGAAGGTGTGGTGTGACGGCGCCCTTAAACGGCAAGGCCGGATCTAAGCGTGGCTTGGAAATGCCACGGCACCGCTCACTCTTAGGTACCCCGTACGTTTCGCTTAACATTCACCTCCACAAGGTCCCAGTGGTTTTGCATCTGTACATGTTTCACCTCCGCTAATGTATAACAGATGGCTCCAATTTTGCCGGGGACTTCTAAATGGAACATCAATTTCCAGAGAGGGAACAGGAGGCAGATGTGCTGCAGCCACCAGAGGGGAATTCTTCCAGGGACCATCCATTTTAACTGACTTGTGGAGGAGGGGGAGAAACAAACAGGTGCCGGCTCTGCTCCCAGCAGATAACTGTCTCTCCAAGAGAACAAAGTTTCTGAGTCCGGCCGCGCCTTTAAGACCAACAAAGTTTCATTCTGGGCATACGCTTCCGCGTGCGTGCACACGGCCAAGTGTCGTCCTCCCCCCCGCTCTTACGGCACTGTGGACTATACAAAACACCGACTCACGCAGCAATGACTTGTTGCTTGCTCTGTATCATCTCAGCTAACATACAGTAATTGGACTTCCAGTGGGAAATGGGGAGGGGCTGCGGACCAGTGGAAGAACCTCTGCTGGGGGGGGGGAGGAGGAGAAGAAGGAGGAGGAGGAGAAAGAAGAAGGAGGAGGAGGAGGAGGAGGAGAAGGAGAAGGAGGAGGAGGAGAAGGAGAAGAAGAAGAGGAGGAGGAGGAGGAGGGGAAGGAGGAGATTGGATTTATACCCCGCCCTTCACTACCCGAAGGTGTCTCAGAGCGGCTTACAAACTCCTTTCCCTTCCCCTCCCCACAAAAAACACCCTGGGAGGGAGGTGGGGGCTGAGAGAGCTCTTGACAGAAACTGCTCTTTTTCAAGAACAGCTCTGACAGAACTATGGCTTGCCCAAGGTCATCCAGCAGGTGCAAGTGGAGGAGTGGGGAATCAAACCTGGTTCTCCCAGATTAGAGTCCGCACACTTAGCCACTACAAAGAAAAAGGGGAAGAAGAAGAAGGGGAAGAAGAAGGGAAAGAAGAAGAAGGGAGAGGAGGAGGAGGGGGAGGGGATTGGATTTATACCCCGCCGTTCACTCAGAGTCTCAGAGCGGCTTACAAACTCCTTTCACTCCCCCTCCCCACAACAGACACCCTGTGAGGTAGGTGGGGCTGAGAGAGCTCTGAAAGAACTGGTGGTGAGAGAACACCTCTGAGAGAACGTGTAACTGACCCGAGGTCACGCCAGCAGCTGCAAGTGGAGGAGTGGGGGAATCAAACCCGGCTCTCCCGGATGAGAGTCCGCGCACTTAACCACTACACCAAACAGGAAGTCCCAGGTCCAATCCCCAGCTTGCTGTAGTTAAAGGACCAGGTAGGAGGTTGTTGTGAAAGACCTTAGCCTGAGATCCTGGAGCGGCGCTGCCAGTCTGAATGGACAATACTGACCGGGATGGTCTAATGCAGTATAAGGCGTCTTCACATGTGACTGTGAACAACTGTTTTCTTAGGATAACTGCTATACAGCTGGGCACGGAACAGGATACCCACAGGAGGAGGAGAAGAAGGAGAAGAAGGAGGAGAAGAAGAAGGAGAAGAAGAAGAAGGAGAGGAAGAAGAAGGAGGAGGAGGAGGAGGAGGAGAAGAAGAATTGGTTTTATACCCTGCCCTTCACCCCTTCACTACCTAAAGGAGTCTCAGAGTGGCTTACAATCTCCTACCCTTCCTTTCACAACAACAGACACCCTGTGAGGTAGGTGGGGCAGAGAGAGCTCTAAGAGAGCTGTGACTGACCCAAGATCACCCAGCTGGCTGCACGTGGCGTTCTGGGGAGACAGCCGGCCAGTCACTCGGAGTTGATGCTCATGATTCTTTACCTGTGACCGGTTTCTTCCCGGCTAACTTTATTCCGCTCTGATCGGGAGACGGCTCAAACAAAACAGCAAATCCTCCCTTCGTCAGAACACATTCACGGGGCTGGCCATCCCTGCCCACGTTGCCAACTGATCGATCACATTCTGCGTGCGATGGTATTACACTGTTTCTATTTCACCGCTCTTTAATTTTGGTTAGTCCTGTTTGATTGCTTCATCCATTGCGTGCCCAATACTGTGTTTTGCATAATGTCTTTTCATGACTGTGAAATCCACTTCGAGTGTCCACAAGAGAGGTAGACAATAAATGTAAACTGATAAGTCCAAAGTTGTTGGGGGGGAGGGGGTTAAGTGCGAACGTTTGCATGATTAAGTACGCAAACTCGGGAGTATGCTTTGGAAAGCTCAGAAAAGAATAAAGGCTATTGAGAACATTAACATAAGAACATCAGAAGGGCCCCGCTGGATCAGACCAGTGAGGGTCCATCTAGTCCAGCATCCTGTCTCACATAGTGGTCAACCAGTTCCTCTGGAGGGCCAACAACAGGGCAGAGAGGCCGAGGACTTCCCATGAGAAGAACATCAGAAGAGCCCTGCTCGATCAGACCAGTGAGGGTCCATCTGGTCCAGCATCCTGTCTCACACAGGGGCCAACCAGTTCCTCTGGAGAGGGCCAACAACAGGGCAGGGAGGCCGAGGGCTTCCCCTGGGAAGAACACCAGAAGAGCCCTGCTGGGTCAAACCAGTGAGGGTCCATCTGGTCCAGCATCCTGTCTCACACAGTGGTCAACCAGTTCCTCTGGAGGGCCAACAACAGGGCAGAGAGACTGAGGCCTTCCCTTAAGAAGAACGCCAGAAAAGCCCTGCTGGGTCAGACCAGTGGTCCATCTAGTCCGGCATCCCATCTCACACAGTGGCCCAAAAGTTCCTCTGGAAAGGGCCAACAACAGGGCTCAGAGGCTGAGAACTTCCCCTGATGTTGCCTCCTGGCTCTGGCATTCAGAGGTTTAGTGCCTCTGAATGTGGAGGTTCCCCTCAGTCACCACAGCCAGTAGCCAAAACATTTTAAAAGATGTAGTGGGGATGCCAAGCGTAGCATTTTTTTTGTTGTTGCTTTCATGTTTTTCCTCGGTTTAGAAAAACGGCGACTCAGACCTTTTAGAGTAAATGTTGATCTCCTGGCGTTGAACTGAACGGTGCTTCCATTCAGAATTGTTCTGTTCTCCTTCCCCCCAATCCACACCGCACATTACAATATCGTATTGATTTACAACCCAAAACAATCTCGCTTCAGTAATCCAGCCCTACCACTTCTGATCAGCTCTTGCGGACCTTAGCTGGGGACTTGCCGGTGTTGTGTTAAATCTCGCACAATGAAAAGCTCGTGGCCTTCCTACAGTCTTCAGGCTTTCATATCTACATCAGTCACCATGCTCCCATACGATTCCATCGCTGAAGGTATCCCGATCTTCGTGTATTTGCTGAAAACGTGGGAACTAGAAATATGCATTTATGGTCTGACTCAATCGGCTAAAGCCTGAACTTAAACCTCCGTTTCTTAAAGCCCTCCCTTTGTGGAAGGTCGGTAGTTCAGCAGTTCGAGACCCGTGAGTGCCGCATGACGGAGTGAGCGCCCGTCTCTAGTTCCAGCTCCTGCCAACCTAGCCGTTCAAAAGCAAGAAATTGCAAGTAGATAAATAGGTACCATGTCGGTGGGAAGGTAACAGCATTCCATGTGCCTTGGTGTTTAGTCATGCCGGCCACATGACCACGGAAATGTCTTCGGACAGCGCTGGCTCTTCGGCTTGGAAACGGAGATGAGCACCGCAACCCTAGAGTCGGATTCGACTGGCTTTTGAGCAAGGGAACCTTTACCTTTACCTTGGTCATTTCTTATCCCGGCTTGTTTTAATATCTGATGCTCAGTCAGCTGTATCCAAATTGGCGATCTATACGGATCAGCTGTATTCCACATGCTCCAACAGAGAGCCAGTTTGGTGCAGTGGTTAAGTGCACAGACTCTAATCTGGGAAAACTGGGTTCGATTCCCCACTCCCCCACGTGCAGCTGCTGGTGTGACCTTGGGTCAGTTACAAGTTCTCTCAGAGCTGTTCTCTCAAGAGCAGTCCTCGAAAGAGCTCTCTCAGCCCCACCTACCTCCCAGGCTGTCTGTTG
The DNA here is from genome assembly GCA_029375565.1 of Gekko gecko. Taxonomy (NCBI): domain Eukaryota; kingdom Metazoa; phylum Chordata; class Lepidosauria; order Squamata; family Gekkonidae; genus Gekko; species Gekko gecko. Next base: position 216,763,096 of record JAPDNY010000004.1, on the reverse strand, counting down.
TAGGGAGGGGAAGAGAAAGGGATTGTAAGCCGCTCTGAGACTCCTTTGGGTACTGAAGGGCGGGGTATAAATCCAATCTCTTCTTCTCCCTCCTTCATAATCTGTATTTTATATAATGACATGGATTCAACCTTAGGCTGGTAGAAGACTTCAAACCCTGCAAACCCTATATTTATTATTATTTTTAATTCGATTTCTATCCTGTTCTTCCTTCAAATGCGCTCAGGGTGGGTTACAAGGTCACATAATCCGTGACAATACTAAACATAGAAGATGGATAATTAAACATTAACATGTAAGTAGATAATTAAAAACAACATTTCAAAACAACAAGAAGAAGAAGATTGGACTTATACCCCACCCATCACTACTTGAAGGACTCTTGGAGCGGTTTACAATCTCCTTTCCCTTCCCCTCCCCACGACAGATGCCCTGGGAGATATGTGGGGCTGAGAGAGCTCTCTCCAGCACTGCCCTTGAGAGAACTGCTCTGAAAGAACTTGTAACTGACCCGAGGTCACACCAGCAGCTGCATGTGAAGGAGTGGGGGAATCGAACCCGGTTTTCCCAGATTAGAGTCTGTGCTCCTAACCACTACATTAGGACTGGCTCCAAAAACAACAATTGCTGGAAAAGTCTCGATTGCTACATTCATTTTAGGGTAACCGGAAGCCAGCAATTTCAGGGGAGTCCAAGAGATGAATTTTGGACATCCATCACCTCAACTGAAAGCCCGGAAGAACAGCTCCGTTTTACAGGCCCTGTGGAATTGTCAAAAATCCCATATATTCCGCATCCTTGAGAATCTACGTATTTGCTCATTCAAACCCTTTTAATCACTCTTTAATCGCGATCGGAGCAGGTCTAGGAATCATCGAAAACGACCCCGATTTGGTGACGTCGCTGATGTCACGCCCTCTGTGTCCCCGCCCCCAGCCCTCTGGCTTGTCCGCTAAAGGCCATTTCTCATAGCATTCCTACGCTCAACACTGGTGGGCAAGCACATATATATTGGCGCCTTTCGCATCGGGCTGCACCTTGGTCCCCGTGAGCGAGAAAATACAAACCATGTCTCTCTGTGTGAATTACAGAGACCAGCAATTTTCCTTGTACCTCTCTGACACCGAGCGCGATTCATAGACCCCTTGCAGGACGAGAGCAAAGGAATTACTTGCCCGTCATTGTATCCTCAGTTCGGGAGATAAATTTAAGGTGACCTCCCCTCTAGAAGAACCAATATATCGGGGCAGGTAGACAGAGCCGCACCACGGGGAAACGCGCACGCCAAGCAAATACGATAGCTCGAAGGGAGAGGTCGGAACATTCTTCCATTCTAATCACCCAGCCCCGGGATGAAGGTTAATTCCTTTTATGCCGGAAAACAAATTCCAAGGCCCCCCAACCCCGCGATCGAGCATATGAAATATGGAGAGGCGTTTCCGCGCGGCTATAATCCCAAACTCATTTCTCCAGCCACGGCCGTCCATTGCTTAATTAGGGTGAAGTATGTTAATGATACGGCGGTGCAGCACAGAGACGGGCTTCGGGTTGCAATATTAATTGCATTTCGGGAGAGAAGCATGAACTGTGCTTATACAACCTAATTAGTATGGGTTTGCTAATTAATACTGGAAAGTCAAACTGCCTTTGTCTTGTCAACTGCAATTAGCGGAGGCTGTTTAAAGTTTCTTTTCTTCTCTCTTCCCCCACCCCCCGCCCTCACCCCCTCCAGTTGCAGACTGACTTTTTGGAAGACAAGTAATTGAACCATGTGTCAGGATACACAGTGTCAGCTAACTTAGCAGGTCTATTACCCTTTGATGCAATAATTTCAGACACAGGGAGTGTGATGCCACCCAGTTGCCCGTACCACTGAGTTTTGCATGCGCAAGGTGAACCTGGGGCCTTCAAGTGAAGGATCTCAGGGGACGAAAAGGACAGGCCCCTGGCTCAGTGAACATAAGAACATAAGAGAAGCCAATGTTGAATCAGGCCAGTGGCCCATCTAGTCCAACATTCTGTCACACAGTGGCCAAAAATACCAGGTGCCATCAAGAGGTCTACCAGCGGGGCCAGAACACTAGAAGCCCTCCCACTGCTGCCTCCCCCAGCACCAAGAATAGAGTGCATCACCTGCCCCAGACTGAGAGTTCCTATCTATACCTTGTGGCTAATAGCCACTGATGGACCTCTGCTCCATATGTTTATCTAATTCCCTCTTGAAACTGTCTACGCTTGTAGCTGCCACCACCTCCTGTGGCAGTGAATTCCATAGGTTAATCACTCTTTGGGCGAAGAAGGACTTCCTTTTATCCGTTCTAACCCGACTGCTCAGCAATTTCATGGAGTGCCCACGAGTTCTCATATTGTGAGAAAGGGAGAAAAGTACTTCTTTCTCAACCTGCTCTATCCCATGCATAATCTTATAAACCTCGATCATATCACCCCTCAGCCGTCGCTTCTCCAAGCTAAAGAGCCCCAAGCGCTTTAACCTTTCTTCATGGGGAAAGTCTTCTAGCCCTTTTATCATTCTAGTTGCCCTTCTCTGCACTTTTTCCAATGCTATAATATCCTTTTTGAGGTGTGGCGACCAGAACTGTACACAGTATTCCAAATGAGGTCGCACCAATGATTTATAGAGGGGCATGATGATACTGGCTGATTTGTTTTCAGTTCCCTTCCTAGTAATCCCCAGCATAGCGTTGGCCTTCTTTATTGCAGTTACACACTGTCTCGACATTTTCATTGAGTTATCTACTACGACTCCAAGATCTCTCTCTTGGTCGGTCTCTGCCAGTTCAGACCCCATCAACGTGTATTTATATTTAGGTATCTAAATATATGTATTTATATAAATATGTATTTATATTTAGGTATCTAAAGAGCATCTGCTTGGCACAATGAAGATCCCAGGTTCTTTGCATGAGACAGGATGCTGGACTAGATGGGCCATTCATCTGATCCAGAAGGTTCTTCCGATGTTCTTACTAGGTGGTGTTAACAGACAGAGTGGCCTGGTAGAATCTTCCTAGTTAGCCATGGAATCCCTCGGTCTGATTTTCTGGCATGGACTACTGTCCTGCGTCCTTGTGGAGAAAGAGGGTCTTAGGGGGGGGTGGCAGCTACAAGCATGGACAGTTTCAAGAGGGAATTAGATAAACATATGGAGCAGAAGTCCATCAGTGGCTATTAGCCACAGGATATAGATGGGAACTCTCAGTCTGGGGCAGGTGATGCACTCTATTCTTGGTGCTGGAGGGGGCAGCAGTGGGAGGGCTTCTAGTGTCCTGGCCCCACTGCTGGACCTCCTGATGGCACCTGGTATATTTTGGCCGCTGTGTGACAGAGTGTTGGATTAGATGGGCCATTGGCCTGATTCAACATTGGCTTCTCTTATGTTCTCTTATGTTCTTATGTAAAAGAAAATGGAGCGCGGTAGATTCCACCGCCCACTGCTTGCTGACATGAAGCTCTGTGAGGGTCAATACCGGGCTCAATTATCTATTAGGGTTAAGAAAGACCGTTGCTGCAGTATGTTTACTTCGAAAACACTTTGGCAGAGCGGGGAAGGTTGCTTTTCCCTGCCAGGCTCTTTAAAAACACATCCACACAGACATCTTAGCTCAGTAGGTGCTCGCTGTAGACAGATTTATTTATTTATTGTATGGCAACTGTGGGCAAACAGAGAGAGAGAGAGGAATAGAGACAGTGTTTCCCGACTGTCACGGAAATTTAAAATAATGGCGCCCGGTTTAGCATGAAGAAGAGAGTGCCTGTGGGTAAGCGGTTCCGCAGGAGGTGGAAGAATCGCCTGACATCGCATGACGGTCTCTTGTACCATGTCAGACACTTGGTCCCTCAAAATCAGACCTGTCTACTCAGACTGGCCACTGGTTTCCAGGATTTCAATCTGAGGCCTTTCACACTTGGCCCTTTTAACCACTTTTTTAACTGGAGATGCTGGGAACCACTGTTCCCTCTAAGCTGAGTTAGTGCGAGCCAGCTCACAGTTTTTAAGCCTCCGGCTCACACATTTTTGTCTCACCTCAGGAAGGAGGGCTCCAGAGCAAACTAATTTATGCAGGAGACGAATCGCTCGCTCACAGCTTTAACGCCAGTAGCTCACAAAGTAGGATTTTTGCTCACAGGACTCCATAGCTTAGAGGCAGCATGGCTGGGAATGGAATCTGGGACCTTCTGCATGCCGAGCAGAGGCTCTACCACTAGGCCACAGCAGCTCTCCAGTGTCTTGGGTAGAGGTCCTTCCCATCACCTACTGCCAGATCTTTTAACTGGAGAGGTTCGAGTTTGAACCTGGGACCTTCTGCATTGCCAAGCAGACGCTCTACCACTGAGCCATGGCCCCTCCGATACCAAAACATTTCAAGGGGATCGATACCAAAACCATTGCAAATAACATACTTTTAGGGGGCTAGGCAGAAGCATACAGATGTAAGCTCCCAGATGTAAGCATACCAAAACCATTGCAAGGAACATACTTTTAGGGGGTCTAGGCAGAAGCATACAGATGTAAGCTCCCAGAACCCAGTTCTCCACTAAACCCAGTTCTGAAATAAGGCCTTGTCTGACCGCAGCCTTCGCACATGTCCAGGGCTTCAGTGCGGAGGGGTTATGGCTCAGTGGTAGAGACTCTCCTTGGCACACAGAAGGTCCCGGGTCCAATCCCCGGCATCTTCAGTAAGGATCAGGTGGGAGGTGATGTGGAAGACCTCAGCCTGAGACCCTGAAGAGCTGCTGCCAGTCAGAGTTGGGGCTGGACTAGATGACCCTCAGGGTCCCTTCTAACTCTAAGATTCTATGATTGCCAGAGATGCTTTCGGCTGGTCCTGCATTGGGCGGGTGGTTGGACTAGATGGTCTGTATGGCCCCCTCCCAACGCTGTGATTCTATGATTCGATGCTCCAGAAGGGAGAGGCAACAACTTTTTAGAGGGCAGATACAGAGATGTCATTTTCAGAGTCGTTTCTCAAACACAAACACACACACAAAGCAGCTGAAAGGTCTCGCCAGCCATGCGATAGAACGCGGCAGCTATTTTTATTTTCTGCCGTTCTACCGACAGCCGCGGCGTTTAAGCCCCACACGTGGGAGTGACTGGCGGGGGGGAAAAGGCAATATCAACATTTGTCGGAACTCAGGGCGCAGAGGAGCGTTTCCATACCTTTCCCAGCCACAGTAGCTTAGCGTCAACCTAACAAGGGCTCGATGGCGGAGAAATAATGGAAAGGAGGTGTTGAAAACCGAGGTTCTTTTTTTGGGGGGGGCAGGAGCGAGAGGGCGGGGGAGGGAGGATAAGTCACAAGGCATCCGCATCAGAGGAGTAACTGCTAAAGCTCCAACCTTAAAACGAGTCTCTGGAAGGGGCCAATTTGGGTGAAGCAAAGAACTGTTGAAGCAAATAATAAAGGCGGCGGGGGGGGGGTATCACCGGTGCAGTGGAGGGAGACTCTGGCACCAGAAATGCTTGGAGCCCCCCAGTGGCCCACGAGAGGAACTGCAGCATCCATGCACAATAACATTTCCCCCTCCCCGATGCTTTCATATAGAAACGAGAGTGGACACGTCACCGTGAAGGACAGCGACAAATATCTATAGGAACCAACGGCCAACCACACCAGAGAAAGCAATAAAGCCCCCGTTCGTCCCCTGGGGAGACGGCAAAGAAAGGGAGCCAGTAGGTCTCAGGTTAGGAAAGGAAGGCACCTTCCGGCGCTCTCCTCTTCCACCGGTTCACAGATTAAGGAGATATTTCATACCGAGAGTTCTCTGGGAGCGAGGAAACGCAATGCAAATGAACCTTCCCGCACGCTTCTCGCCGGCAACACTGACATTCTAAATATAGAAGAGAGAAAAGCAGGCGCGAGAATTCTTTGCCCTGGTCTTTCTTCTGCATGGATGCCCCCCCCCATAGATGCCTGTAAATTCTATGCCGCCGAGGAAGAAACTAGCTAGCTTTAGGGCTAAACAAGATGCCCGGCGTAATCACCACCGCCTTTCTCTCCGGCATCAGAATCAGTTCTTGCTTCTGACCGGAAGGCGTTTCTTTGTGAATAGCCACCTTGTCCCGTAGTCTGGCGGGGCTTTTGCCGACCGAAGGCCTGGCATCAGAACAGCAAAAATGAAACGGCAGGGTCCGGCCCAGCAGACAGATTTCGGCACACGTGTGGCAGCCCGTTACTGAAATCACAAAGGTGCCCACGACCCACGGTGCATTAACAGAATCGTCCGGAGTGGCCTACCCCTACGAGATGGGCGGGAAATGTCAGGGGATCGAACTGCCGGTTAAAAGGATTGGTCGCAACGACCCGGCACCAGTGGGGGAGAAGGCATTTCTTTTCTAGCGTTCACACTGGCAATGCTTTTAACCTCCCGAGTGTTACTGTACTTTCTGTACCGATCGTTCTATTCATCCCGCAGATTAAGAACAAAAAGAGTCAACTGCGTTCCTCACACGTGGGGCAGCTGTTGCTTTGAAGCTGTGGGGCTGCTCAGCCCCCAGAACCAAGAGCTGGGATGTGCGGTTTCCGATTCAGAATGCTCAAGGGAAGGTGTCAGAGAACAGCGCTTCGTTTTGAGCCCTATATCCAGTGGGAAAGGCAGCCCTCCTTTGCTGAGAAGGAGAAAGATTGACAGCTATTCCTCTGGGGTGACCCTACCGAAATTTCGGTACCCTCTGAAAAAAAACCAAACAGACAAGCAGCCAGCAATTCAGCCGTCTCCTCAGTCTGTTTTCTACCCAAAACTGTTGCCTCTGTCTCCTTCCGTCACGGCTTGGACTCCGGCATTCAGAGTCCATAAACGTTTAAACTCTTACACTTATTTGTTTCAGCTCCATTTAGAGCTGCAGGAGGTCAAACGCTCCCAGTGCAAAGCCTAGTAAACTTGCTCGCTTGTGGAATGTGACGATGCACAAGTCAAAAATGAAATTCGGTTGAGATAAGTGCACAGTCCTACACCTAGGCACAAAAAAAATCAAAGGCACAGATATAGAATGGGAGGGACCTGGCTTGACAGCAGCACAGGTGAAAGGCATCTGGCTGTTCTGGTTGATCACAAGCTCAACATGAGCCTGCAGTGCGATGTGGCTGTGAAGAAAGCGAATGCAATCTTAGGATGCGTTAACAGAAGCATCGTGTCCAGATCACGGGAGGTGGTAGTTCCGGTCTGTTCTGCTATGGTCAGGCCTCACCTGGAGTCCTGTGTCCAGTTTGGGGCACCACACTTTAAGAAGGATGTTGATAAGCTCGAGCATGTCCAGAAGAGGGCGACCAGGATGGTGAGAGGGTTGGAATCCAAGTCTTAGGAGGAAAGGCTGAAAGAGTTGGGTCTGTTTAGGCTGGGAAAGAGAAGGCTTAGAGGAGACATGATTGCAGTCTTCAAGTATTTGAAGGGCTGTCATGTAGAAGGTGTTCTCTCTCACTCCAGATTGCAAGACTAGATCTAATGGGTGGAAATGACAAGGGAGTCGTTACCGGCTAGATATCAGGAGAGACTTCCTAACTGTAAGAGTGGTTGAGCAGTGGAACAGCCTGCCTCGGGAGGGGGCGGATGCTCCTTCCCTGGACGTTTTCAAGTGGAGGCTGGACGACCATCTTCCGGGTATGTTGTAGGTATGTAGAGAGCTATCTTTCGGCTGTGCTCCTGCAGAGTGCAGGGGGTTGGACTAGACGACCTGCAAGGTCCCTTCCAACTCGAACATTCTATGATTCTATGAAAACCGACCTCGCCAGTTATCTGCAAATATGAAGACTATGACTGTCATGGGCCAGCCTGAGTCCAGGAGTCGATGAGCCACGTGCAGTCAGCTCTGAACCAGCTAAAGTTAGTGAATTATAGATACAGGAGCCTCAGGATTCTGGGTCAAGGTGAGCAGAAAAACGGTAGGCAGGTAATTTATATCTACTCAGAAAGGTGGGGTAGGGCTGAGTCATTATCTTGTAGGAGTTCTCCAGGCTATGACACATGCTAATGGAGAAGCTTTCCTGAGGAGGTTCTTTTGTCTATGGATTGTTTCCTGAGGAGGTTCTTTTGTCTATGGATTGTTTCCTGAGGAGGTTTCCTGTTTCCTGAGGAGGTTCTTTTGTGTGTGGAATGGCTATTGAAACTCTAATCTTATCTGTAGTGCTACTGTCAGCTGTAGAGCCTTTTGTGTTTTTCAGGACAGGAAACCATGCCCTATTTATTTTTAAACTCTCTTCTCTCCTGTTGAAATTGTGTTTACATTTATGAATTTCAATGGCTTCCCTGTGTAATCTGACATGGTAATTGGAAGTAATTCGTTAACTCTATTGTTTTGGACCTCTTTTTGCACTTGTAATCTATCTTGTAATTATTGACTTTGGTAGTATTATTTAGCGGACACGCACAGAGCTTTCGTCGCTCTTCTTTGTGTTGTTTCAAGAGCTGTGGTTCTCTGTTCCTGTGGTGTAAAAATTGCAACGTAACAAACGAAGGAATATTTGGGACTGAGGGAGAGAAACCCTGTTCCAGAAATTTGCTTGCTGGAAATTCGACACCAGCACGCTGGCAACCCATCTCCACAGTTCCAGGACAACAACGGACACCCTGTGAGGTCGGTGGGGCTGAGAGAGCTCTGAGAGAACTGCTCTTGAGAGAGCAGCTCTGAGAGAACTTGTGACTGGCCCGAGGCCACCCAGCTGGCTGCATGTGGAGGAGTGGGGGATCAAACCCGGTTCTCCCAGATTAGAGTCTGCCGCCCTTAACCACTACACCAAGCTGGATGAAAGAGAATACTGAGAAGCAACATATTTCTGCTCCCCAGCATGACCGGCACCATCTTGAGAAGGGGGTGGCAAAGTAGGGCTGTTGGGAAATTCTTGGAGATTTAGGGGCGGAGCTTGGGGAGGGCGGAGTTTGGGGAGGGGAGGGAGCTCGGAGGTTGATAACGCCATAGAGTCCACCCTCCAAACCACCCATTTTCTCCAAGAGAACTGGTCTCTGTAGACCAGAGATCAGCTATAGTTCCAGATCGCCAGGCCTCATCTGGAGGTTGGCAACCCTAGGCCAAACAGTCCTTAGGGTTGTGTGTGTGTGTGAGTGCGCACACACCCCTCGCCGCAGTTATGGCATCTTTTCAACCTGTCCCATTGTGAAACGCCTTTTGATGATGAAAATCTCGGCCGGGAAAGGTTCAAAGACGAGTTTCCAGCTGCCGTCTACCGCAAAGGATTTAATTAGGGGAGGAAAAACAACTCCCGACTTACCACATCTGCTCTTTTCTTCTGATTCCCAGCTTCTTCCAGCGCCTGAGACAACTGAACCTTCAAGATAAAAAGACCAAACAGAGAGTTCAAGAAAACGACAGGCAAAGAAAAATATTGAAACAGTAAAGAGGCTTGAAAACACAGAATTAATATAATGTAGATGGGAAAAGGGACCGGTCTGTGGACTGGCAGGGTTCAATGATCACATCTGCCTGGTTTACTAGAACGATCTTGCCGAGATGGGTGGGAGAAAAGGAAAGGGGGGGGTTCTAAATATTTTGCATGAGATAAACAGTTAGTGCTTGGTGCCCGCTCAATATTCCTCATAACTGCAAACCACTCAGACGGGGAGGATACTGCCACCGTGTCTTGAAATACGTTGGATGTGATGGTTCTTAAGGCAAAATCAACATTGACGAAATCGCTCCATTTCACGGTGGCGGGCCCAGAATTTCATTGGAGGGCGAAGGAGACAGGATAATGGAGAAATACCACCTCCTGAAACGTCCCCACGTAATGGTAGTTGCACCCTGACATTCTAGTCGCAAAAACAAAGGGGAAACATAGTGTGCCGAAGTCAATAATACCGAGGGGGGAAAACACCGTGTATAATCAGTTGAATCCAATTATTCATGCATTATATTTAGGTATGTCTCAACTATACTCTAATAAACACTGTTTAAGAAAAAATATGGCTTGTATTATTAAATTCCAACAGAACTTCCAGTGAATATTGATACGAATAATTCCAATGATAACAATCAATGCAGAGCAAACAGACACCAAGGTCCCACGGCAATAGCGACAGTCAAATCTAGAGGACTCTACAGTCTCTCAACACAAAGTTAGTGATGATACTAATACTAAGACTAATAATAATAATAATACCTTTTGATTTATTTAATCGCCCAATCCGGCAGAGCTGCTGGCCCTGAGCGATATTACAGTTACTCATGTAGACAATGGACTAACAATAATTCATAGGGGATGAGGGAGGACACAACATATAAATCTTTTTAAACTGCACACGTTTGCAGCCGACGGGACATGTTCAGCTGAGGGTCAGACATATTCCAGAGACATTTCAGAGGCGTTCGGAGGTGTTCGGACGGCTCGGCTGGATGACGTCAGTTGTTCTTCCAGGACTTCTTCAAGCAACATAGATGGTAACCGTGTGACTACACGCGCCCTGGACTTCAAGCACGTTTCAAGTCGAGCTCTTCTTCACGGTCGCCATTCTACCGCAGCGATTCAAAACAGAACTGGTGCGCGACACATTTTTCTAGCACCAACTTGCCGTCAATTAGTTTCAGCGGCATGCCGGTTCTCATATCAAGCCATATCAATATTTACTGGAAGTTCCATTGGAATTTATTTTTTTCTTCAATAATGTTTATTAGGGTATAATTGAGAAGTACATAAATATAATACATGAATACTTCGATTCTACTTATTTATACACTTTTTTTCTCAGTATTTATTGCCTTTACATCTAAGACGGGGGTCCGCAACGTGGCACCCATGGCCGCCATGCTGACTGACAATAGCTTTCCTGGCCCCCACCAAATGTTTCCATAAAATGGCGGGGCTCTTCTCCAGCAGGGCTTCTGGTTGGCCACTGCAGATCCAGTTGACTGGGCAAATTAAAGCCACAGTGCTGGTTTTATTCTCCTTCCCAATTTATTCCCAGAATTACCCTTCTTCTCAGCTGTGCTTGGGGTTTCCTGTCTGTGTGTGTGTTAAGTATGAGACTCAACAATAGGATTCAGCAAAAAGTGATTTCAAATTCACTGCCACAGGAGGTGGTGGCAGCTACAAGCATGGGAAGTTTCAAGAGGGAATTGGATAAACATACGGAGCAGAAGTCCATCAGTGGCTATTAGCCACAAGGTATAGATGGGAACTCTCAGTCTGGGGCAGGTGATGCACTCTATTCTTGGTGCTTGGGGGAGGGTCAAGAGTGGGAGGGCTTCTAGTGTCCTGGCCCCACTGCTGGACCTCCTGATGGCACCTGGTATTTTTGGCCGCTGTGTGACAGAAGAGTGTTGGACTGGATGGGCCATTGGCCTGGTCCAATATTGGCTTCTCTTATGTTCTTAACTCTTTATTTAACAGCAAACACCAACTCAGGAACACACCACAAACAAGTGGAGCACAGCTCCCTTTTTAAACTGTCCCGGGCTGTCAAAGCCACACCCATTACAAGATAAGAACCAACAGCAATGCAGGGATAAAGGCCAATCAGGACCGTTCCCTCTTTGATACATTTTCACACAGTGATTGGATAGTTACAGAGGTTTCTCAGAAACCAGCCAATGGTAATGCGACAGATGAAGAGTCACATTTAGACTGAAGCGTAACATGGAATTACATAGCAAGGATTCATACTTCAGTACAAAACGGTGTGTGTGGCTCCGCCTCCTGCAGTAGCCATTTTGTGGCCGGTCCCGCCTCTTGTGGCAGCCATTTTGTGGTCGTGCCCGCCACCCCTTGTCAGGATTCCAAAGGAGCCCCACAGAGTGAAAAAAAAAGGCCAGGGACCCCTGTTCTAAGAAAAACAACTTCGGAAGGAATGCTACACAGACAGGGAAGAAGTCTTTGAGAAGCAACCCCCTCATCGTTCTTGGAAGAGTCACCACGCTGGGGGAAGAAATGGTTCAACGAAGTATCATCTGAGACACTAAAGCCGCCCAGGTTTAGGAAGGCCAAATCTTGTTGAAGGACTGGGGAATCTGTCTCACAGAAGACCGTCTTTGCAAAGTTGTGAAAGGATGGAAGAAGATAAGCACTAGAGCAAAGCTGGCACTCTGGGCTTGCCTTAATGCACAAAAAACCCCTCTTCTGGTTATTGCTTCTAGCACTTATCATAAAATCGTGTTAAACCTAGAGAAGCTTGAAGAATAATCTCAGGGGATGACACAGAAACCCATTTCCACAGACTCCACAAATGCCACCAAAACAAAACAAGAACGCGCCTTTTGTAAACCTAATTCATACAACTCCAGGCAGAAATTCATTATAACTCTCCAGGGTCTCTATAACAACATCCTGAACGCCTGCACGGTATGGTGTTTGTTAACACCGTCTCCAAACCAGAGGTGAACAGCAAGAGGTTCACTTCAAAGTCGCGGGAGGAGGAAAGAAAGCAACGCAGACCCGCCAAGCTACAAAAACTAATCACTGCGAAGTGCAACAAACACACACAGGAGCACAAAAAAACCGGGGTCTCGAGAGCTCGAGAGAAGAACACAGAGTTCCCGTTCCCAAACAAACATTGCAATTACGGGCTCGCTTCACCCCTCCTCCCATCCCGAGTTCAGCGGGAGATGCAGCCCCCGTTCAGACAACCTGACTGCTTATACCCTGGAATCCTGTTGGATGATGAAAGGCGACGGTGCCCAAAATTTAAAAACAAAACAAAAACCAGGAATGTGATTCAAACATAAAACCCAGAGCCTGGAGTGCAGGAAAGCAGAAAGACGGTCATTAGATGCTACGGGAGACGCCAGACCCACACAGACAACAGAGCAGTCGAAGGCGAGCAAAAGGAGGGGACCGTAAGGGAACTAACAGCTCAGTTCTGAGCTCAACTGCCAGGGGACGGGTGTTGCAAATGCGCAGGGGTGCCTGGAAGCGAATTCTCCGCCCACATTTACTCAGAATTCGATCCGAAGGCCAGAAGTCAGCACCGAGCGCGATGGACGTCTTCTTCCCGACTACATTCATAAAGATCAGCGGAGGCGGGAATGGCCCTTATCTTCACACCACTCTTTGTAACGTCCGTAACAAGACCGGCCAGAATGAGAGACTCAAGATGGTGAATCGGTCATCTTGGGCCAGAAACCTTTGAGAACATTTGCCCTGCACGATCACGACGTAAGTTGAACGTCTCAATGACACAGGAGGGCGTTCCCTACGTCAGAGTTTGCAAAGTGGCGCCCAATGGAGCACGCTGGTGCTCCCCTTGGCACCCGTTGAGCTTTTCAGAAAGTGGGCGGGGCCACTGCAAGGCTGGGCTCGCTATTGGCTGCCACATGTCAAATGAAAAGGGTTTCCCATCGAAGGACGAGGAGGACTGGCGAGCGCCTGGACCTTCCCGAGTCAGCGTATGTTTCTATTTCCCCCTTCAGGCTTTCCTGAGGAGGGAGGCGTTTCAGTTGGCTCCGCCTCCTTAGGCAGCCATTTTGGAAGGAGAAATTCAGCTCTGAACGCACCCGACGGCTCATACAATCAGAGCGCCGCAATCCAGCGCCGCAATCGAGCCTGCCAGCCACCACGACGGCATCAAAGAACATGCATACATGACCATATACGGAGCTGCCCTATACCAAATCAGACCGGGGTTGGAGGAGGAGGAAGAGAAGGAGGAAGAGGAGACTGGATTTATACCCTGCCCTTCACTCAGAGCTTGGCACTATTTTAGGCAGGGCCTTTTTTGTAGAAAAAGCCCAGCAGGAACTCATTAGCGTAATAGGCCACACCCCTGACAGCACAGCTCATTAGCCTATCAGGCCACACCCCCATGTTACCAGAAGTAACAGCCACACCCACCTTTTGCTTCTTATTCTGTTTACCTTGTTTGTTGTCAAAACCCAGGGCTTTTTTTGTAGCAGGAACTCCTTTGCATGTTAGGCCACACACCCCTAAGGTAGCCAATCCTCATGAGTTTCTGCTGTTGGGTGTGGCCTGTTATGCTAATGAGTTCCTGCTGAGCATGGCCAACTCGGGAGCCAGCCAGAACGCCGTTCCTGTGCGTTCCTGCCCCAAAATAGCCCTGGTTTTAGACTAGCAAAATGGTGCAAGTTGGAAAGCTGAGGCTCTTTCTCCACGTGCTCTGTGGTCCTAATCCAAATTAGGCACCGTACATGTGGGAATTGCACAGAATCTTCAGCTCACACATGACTAGGACTACCGGTGGAACAGTCGCTGGGTGGCTAAGGGGCCCTCACTGGCAATGTAACGACGTTGCCGGCGACGTGCACCCAGTAGCGACGTCAGCGTGTCGTCGGGGGCACTCTAGCATTAGGGCAAAAACTCGACGCTTTCATGGTGGAGCTTTGCGGACGTCTAGAGCGCCCCATGTTCACTTCTGCGCCAGGCCTTTCCTCTCCCCAAATTCCTCCTGCCGGTGCCCGAGTCATTTGCGGCATCACAGGGAACGGCCAGGAAACCTCCCTGCTATAAAAGGAGGCCTGGTATCCCTCTGTGTGGTGGTGGTTATATCTGACACAGTGTGGGGAACCTGGACCCAGCCTGGCTGCTCCGTAATGTGTGAAGAAAATCTGCTCTCTCCCTCCCCTGTTATCCAAGTCGACCTGTGGGGGAGTTGCCGGCAGCCCCGGAGAGACCCCGCCACAGTCCCCAAACTGACCCCACCGTCCTTCGGCCTCCCACGGCGCCCAATTAAGCCTCCGAACGCCTCTAACATGCACGGAAGCCTCGTGAGGCTGCCGTTCTCTTATTAATGCCCATCGGATTGTTTTTCTCGCGCCAATGGGGGGCTCCTCATTTGTAACACCTGGGCAAGGTGCGCAGGCTGAGGAAACGCATAATAATAGGGTCAGGGTCACGGCAGGACCAGCCGGAACTTTTTTGGGGGGTAAACACTTAGGCAGAAAAAGGATTCTTTCCCGATGCACCTGGTTCGTGTTAAAGCTACAGATGCATACAGAATCAGAAGGCAGTGGCCTGCAGACTCATGAAACTTAAACGCAGACTTGGAAGGGGGTACTTCTAGAGACTATAATACAGTGGGGAAAGAGGTGTCAGACAGACACGGGAGGAATGTGAGAAAGGCGGTTCCTTACTGGTGGAATGAACTCCCGGAGATCAGGGCCTGCAAGACGGAGCTCTTCCGCCAGGCTTTCAATTAGTAGCCGCCCACCACTACCATGAACGTCCACTATTAACATCGGTGGCGTGGGTGGGCCGTGGCTGAAAGTGAGCCATATTAGCCTAATATGTGGGGAGACCGCTGAGCTGGGCGCAGTGTTCCCTCTAAGCTGAGTTAGTGTGAGCTAGCGCATAGTTTTTTAGCCTCCAGCTCACACATTTTTGTCTTTGCTCAGGAAGGACGGCTCCAGAGCAAACTAATTTATGCCAAATTGCTGGCTCACAACTTTAATGCCAGTGGCTCACAAAGTAGAATTTTTGCTCACAAGACTCCACAGCGTAGAGGGAGCATTGGCTGGGTGTACTTGGATGTCTTACTGTACAGTACGCCATCGCGATTAAGGACACTGTGAGCACTTTAATTGTATATTGGGATGGATTGTTCTAACTGGTTTTAATTGTTTTATTTGTGCTTGGTGTATTCTGCCAAGTAACGTAAGCCGCCCTGAGCCAACTTGCGGGGACGGGGGGATAAAAATACTACAAATGAATAAATAAATAGCCACGGAGACTACCAAGTTGGAACCGGGCAGAGAAGGTACCAGAGGAGGAAGATGCTGGCGTAAGGCACGACAAGGGGAAAGCAGGCAGGAGGAGGAGGAGTTCGATTTATACCCCACCCTTCACTCCGAGTCCCAGAGCGGCTTACCATCGCCTTCCCTTCCTCTCCCCGCAACAGACAGCCTGTGAGGTAGGAAGGGTGGAGAGAGCTTTGAGAGAACCGTGACTGACCCAGGGTCACCCAGCTGGCCACACGGGGAGCAGCGGGGAATCAAATGGGGTTCTCCAGACTAGAGTCCACCGCTCTTCACCACCACGCCAAACTGGGGAGATGCTCAAACCAACAGCAAGCTGAGGTCCTTCTAAGGGTTCTGCTAAGAAAAGGAATCGTGATTGAAGCGGAAAAGGTACGGGCAACCGTTTCTTTCTGGCCGAGTGGTTTCTCCGCACTTGCATCTTCGCACACGGAATAAACGATCGGCTCCCGAATCACTAACGCTAGTGGTGGAAAGTGCCATCAAACCACCGTTCCCTTATGGTGACCCTGGAGGGTTTTCAAGGCAACGGGCGTTCAGGGGTGGCTTGTCTGTCACCTGCCGCAGTGTAGCTACTTCAGACTGCCTCGGTGGTCTCCCATCCAAACACTAACCAGGCCAGTTTGGTGTAGTGGTTAAGTGTGTGGACTCTAATCTGGGAGAACCGGGTTTGATTCCCCCACTCCTCCACTTGCACCTGGCTGGATGATCTTGGGCAAGCCACAGTTCTGATAATAGCTGTTCTTGAAAAAGAGCAGTTTCTGTCAGAGCTCTCTCAGCCCCGCCTACCTCACAGGGTGTCTGTTGTGGGGAGGGGAAGGGAAAGGAGATTGTAAGCCGTTCTGAGACACCTTTGGGTAGTGAAGGGCGGGGTATAAATCCAATCTCTTCTTTTCCTCTTCTTCTCTAGTTATGCTCTGATTGGGCCAAACAACATGCACTGATTTTAAAAAAACACAAAAACCTATCAAGATAATTTCAGAAGGTCGCTGTGTTGGACTGTAGTAGGAACAACTACATTCGAGTCTAGCAGCACCTTAGAGACTGACAAGATATTTGTGGTATGAGTTTTTGGGAGGCGAAGCTCCCTTCGTCAGATATCTGATGAGGGCAGCTTTGCCTCTCGAAAGCTCATACCCCGAAAAGAGCCAGTTCGGTGTAGTGGTTAAGTGCGCGGACTCTAATCTGGGAGAACTGGGTTTGAGTCCCCCACTCCTCCACTTGCAGCTGCTGGATGACCTCGGGTCAGTCACAAGCTCTGGCACAGCTGTTCTTGAAAAAAGAGCAGTTCCTGTCAGAGCTCTCTTAGCCCCGCCTACCTCACGGGGTGTCTGTTGTGGGGAGGGGAAGGGAAAGGAGATTGTGAGTTGCTCTGAGATTCCGTTGGGTAGTGAAGGGCGGGGTATAAATCCAATCTCTTCTTGATTCCCCACTCCTCCACATGCAGCCAGCTGAGTGAGCTTGGGTCAGTCATTCGTTCTTTCAGAGCTGTTCTCCCAAGGGCAGTCCTCAAAAGAGCTCTCTCAGCCCCACCTACCTCACAGGGTGTCTGTTGTGGGGAGAGGAAGGGAAAGGAGGTCATAAGCCGCTCTGAGACTCCTTCGGGTAGTGAAGGGCGGGGTATAAAACCAATCTCTTCTTCTTTGTGTTCTTCTTCTTCTTCTCTATGGTGGACTCGAATTGAGCTTACTGGACTCGAATCAAGCTAACCCCCGAACAGACGAGTGTGTCTTCTCCAGGGGCCCCCAACCTTTTCCAGCCTGTGAACATCTTTGGAATCCTGATACAACATGGCAGGAGGAGCGGCAAAATGGCTGCCGCAAAATGGCCGCTGCAAAATGGCTGCCACAGAAGGCGGAGCCAGCCACGAAACAGCTGCCACAGCGTGCCTTCAGTCGCATAATGAAGATCCTTGTGCTGCAGAGCAATGCTTTAAAAAAAAAAAAACCTGCACAGCCAATCAAATCTCCAAAAGCCAATCAGAAACCTTGCTGGGAAACAGCTCAACCTGGTCCCGCCCACTTTCTAGAAGTACTTGGCCGGGCACCAGAAAACATGTCTCAAGCCCGGTGGGGACCTCAATCTACTCTTTAAAAAAGCAGCGGCTGGAATTCTACCTACCTTTTTAAAAAAACTGCAGCAGTTGTGGCTGTCAAGGACAATTTCTTCCGTATTCTGTTAGTTCCCCCCCCCCCCTCTCTATTTAACCAGGCAGCCGTATGCCAAAACAGCAAGTCAATTTGGCCGATGATTGGCCTCCTTAGCTCCAAGGTCAGCAACTCAATCAGAAAGTGAGTTTGTTTGGGGGTTTTTATTTAAAAAAAAAAAACCAACTGCTCAGTCGAGTGTATTCAATATCTAGGAGCCACTATATTACTTCTTCATATTTTTTTTTAATTTTAGCAAAAAAATTAGAAGCCATCCTCGCAAAACGGTATCAAAGGAACCCGGGCGGTTTCGACTCCTCACTCTGCAAACAAGCCATTTTCGTCAGGCTCAGCAAGCGTGGGCAGGCGAGGAGGATCCACGATTGATTTTTCTGTTAATCTCGCTGCCACCAAGACACAATCGAAAACTTGGGTGGAATAAACATTGCCTCTCAGTGTTCAAGCTGACCAGGCGCTGTGTACATTACCGACGTCGCGATATGACTGCCAGGTTCAAGCAAAGCTGGCTATGACCCCGTGCTATAACTAAGAATCTTCTCTATACAACAAGCTGAGAATCAGAACAATCCAGCGACGGTGGAATAAATCTACAGTCTCCAACTCCAGAGTAAACAGCGACAGACACACTCACCCGAAAGACCATACGTGAACTCATAATGCTGCCTTATGCTGAGTGAGATTCACAGCCTATCAAGATCAGTCATGTCTTGGAGGCGTTGTGGCTCCCTGGCAGAGCATCTGCTTGGCATGCAAACAGTCCCAGGTTCAATCCCCGGCATCTCCAGTTTAAAAGGATCCAGTTAAAAAACCTCAGCTGAAGACGCTGGAGAAGTCCTGCCAGCCAGAGTAGACAATACAGACCTCGATGGAGCAAAAAATGGGAAGGGACCGTGGCTCAGCGGTAGAGTATCTGCTTGGAACACTGAAGGTCCCAGGTTCAATCCCGGGCATCTCCAGTTAAAACAGACCAGGGAGGAGGTGATGGGAAAGACCTCCAGCTGAGACCCTGGAGAGCTGTAAATAGGACATATAGCTCAGTGGTAGAGCATCTCCTTGGAATGCAGAAGGTCCCAGGTTCAATCCCCGGCATCTCCAGTTAAAAGGACCAGGCAGGAGGTGATGGGAAAGACCTCAGCTTGAGACCCTGGAGAGCTGTAAGGAAGGGCTGTGGCTCAGTGGCAGAGCATCAGCTTGGCATGCAGAAGGTCCCAGGTTCAATCTCTGGCATCTCCAGTTTAAAAGGACCAGGCAGGAGGTGATGGGAAAGACCTCAGCCTGAGACCCTGGAAAGCGGGAAAGAAGGGCTGTGACTCAGTGGCAGAGCATCAGCTTGGCATGCAGAAGGTCCCCGGTTCAATCCCCAGCATCTCCAGTTAAAAGGACCAAGCAGTAGGTGATGGGAAAGACCTCCGCCTGAGACCCTGGAGAGCCTGAGTAGGCAATACTGACCTTGACGGACCAAGCATCTGATTCAATACAAGGCACCTTCATATGCTCAAAGGGAGATATGGCTGAACAGCAGAGTATCTGCTTGGCGTGCAGAAGGTCCCAGGTTCAATCCCTGGCATCTCCAGTTAAAATGAACAGGTAGGAAATGATGTGAAAGACCACTGCCAGAGGCTCTGGAGAGCCGCAGCTAGTCTGAATAGACGATATGGACCTTGATGGTCCAATGATGTTACTCAATACAAGGTGGCTTCATGTCTATGTATCTTTGAATCAGATTCATTTCAACTGAAAGAAGCTGCCAGGGATTGAACGTGGGACCTTCTGCATGATAAGCAGATGCTCTACCACTGAGCCACGGCCCCTCTTTACAGCTCTCCAGGGTCTCAGGCGGAGGTCTTTCCCATCACCTCCTGCATGGTCCTTTTTAACTGGGGATGCCAGGGATTGAACCTGGGACCTTCTGTGAGACAAGCACGTGCTCTGCCACTGAGCTACCCCTCCACCCCAAAACCAAGAAATAGTCGACTCGGTGCATGATATGCTATTTATTTTATATTTTACTTCTTTACACCCCTCCTTTCCCCCGCATCGGGGGACCCAAATTGGCTAACAACATTCGCCTCTCCTTCATTTTATCCTCTCAATGACCCTGTGAGGGAGGCTAGGCTGAGAGCGTGCAACCGGCTCAGGGTCTCCCAGCAGGAATTTTCACAGCAGAGCGGGGATTTGAATGCAGGTTTCGAAAGAGGAAGAGGAGGAGGAGGCGGAGATTGGATTTATATCCCGCCCTTCACTCGGAGTCCCAGAGCGGCTTACAATCTCCTTTGCCTTCCCCTCCCCACAACAGACACCCTGTGAGCAGTGTTCCCTCTAAGCTGAGTTAGCGTGAGCTAGCCCACAGTTCTTTAGCCTGCGGCTCACATGTTTTCGTCTCAGCTCGGGAAGGATGGCCCCAGAGCAAACTAATATATGCAGCAGCCAAATCGCTCGCTCGCAACTTGAATGCCGGTAGCGCACCAAGTAGAATTTTGCTCCATAGTTTAGAGGGGGCATTGCCTGTGAGGTAGGCGGGGCTGAGAGAGCTCTTCCCAGAACTGTCCTTGAGAGAACAGCTCTGAGAGAACTATGGCTCACCCATGGTCATCCAGCAGCTGCAAGCGGAGAAGTGGGGAATCAAACCCGGTTCTCCGAGATTAGAGTCCACCCTCTTAACCATTACACCAAACTGTCTCTCTTAGTCTGACATGCTGACTGCTACGCCATGGGCATCAGAATTCACAGCAAAAGGCAATACACGCCCTGGTATTTATCAGTTGTGGGTTCCGTATTCAAGAAACACACAGTGATTGGGGAGGGGCGGCTACTGCGGAGACTCTACATACGCCTACCCTCTTGTACATTACATGTTCACGCACTTTCCGGCTCGGTTCAGGAACATGGGGGGGGGAAGATTCCTTTGAGCTGAAACAGCTGTGAACAGCTCAGTCGTGTGGGCGTGAAAGACTGTGACAAGAGCAACTTCCCGACCGCGATCTTGCTAGAATTTGGTTTATTTGCATACTGCCGTTCCCTGTATTAAAATATTGTGAAAGCTGCTACGGGGTGTCGGGGGGGGGGGAATGTAAATTTCCAACAGTAAAACATGCCAATTTATAGGACTATGCAAAATAAAACAGCAACTGCTACGGCGAAGATGCTGAATTAGCCCTTTTAAGCCGCGGATTTACGAACTGTTTGCTTATCTGCTTCCTGCCACCGTTTCGGAAGAGGGGGGGATATTCCAAGGTAATCCAGCCCCTTTTAATTTCCAGTTAAAAGGGTCCAGTTTAAAAGACCTCACCCCGAGAACCTGGAGAGCTCCTACCAGCCAGAATAGACAATGCTGACCTCGATGGACCAAAGATCGGGGAGGGGCTGTAGCTCAGCAATACAGCATCTGCTCGGCATGCGGAAGGCCCCAGGTTCAATCCCCGGCATTGCCAGTTAAAGGGACCAGGCAGGAGGTGATGGGAAAGACCTCTGCCTGAGACCCTGGAGAGCTGTAAAGAGGGGGCGTGGCTCAGCGGTAGAGCATCTGCTTGGCATACAGAAGGTCCCAGGTTCAATCTCTGGCATCTCCAGTTAAAAAGGATTTGGCTGTAAGTGATGGGAAAGACCTTTCTCTGCCTGAGACCCTGGGTTTCTGCTGCCAGTCTGAGTAGATAATACTGAGTTTGATGGATCAAGGGTGGTTTGATTTGGTATAAGGCAGCTTCATATATTCATGTTTTCATGCGTCATAGAATCATAGAGTTGGAAGGGACCACCAGGGTGATCTAGTCCAACCTCTTGCACAATGCAGGAAAGTCACAAATACCTCCCCTTCCACACCCCCAGTGACCCTTATTACATGCCCAGAAGGTGGCAAAAAAACCCCTCCAGGATCCCTGGCCAAACTGGCCTACAGAAATTTGCTTCCTGACCCCAAAGTGGTGATCAGCATTTCCCTGGGTGTGTGAGAAAGGGCCATGAGAACTAAGCGCTGAGGCAACCAATGTTCCCTCTAAGCTGAGTCAGTGTGAGCCAGCTCACGGTTTTTTAGCCTCCGGCTCACACGTTTTTCTCTCGGCTCAGGAAGGATGGCTCCGGAACAAGCTAATTTATGCAGCAGCCAAATCGCTGGCTCACAACGTCAATGCCAGTAGCTCACAAAGTAGAATTTTTGCTCACAAGGCTCCTCAGCTTAGAGGGAGCGTTGGATGCAACCCTTCCTGCCCCTCCCTCTCAGGATCTGTCCGAGTTCACAGACTCAGCATTGCTGTCAGATGGCCACCTAGTCCCTGCTTAAAAAACCTCCCAAGGAGGAGAACCCACCACCTCCCGAGGAAGCCTGCTCCACTGAGGAACCGTTCTAACCGTCAGGAAGTTCTTCTTAATATTTAGCCGAAAACTATTTTGATTTAATGTCAAGCCGTTGGTTCCAGTCTGACCTTCTGGAGCAGCCGATCCAACCTTCTGGGACCTTCCACATGCCAAGCGGATGCTCTGCCGCTGAGACACAGACCTCCAGAAGCCCAAACCCCAATAATAACATCCGTGTGCTCCCCATGCCAGTTAGTCATTACCGCTTCCTTTTCTGAGCTTCACCATTCCGATGCCTTGAAGGAAAACTCTGCCTCAAAAAATTAAAATGGTACATTTTCCTCCACTTTGCCAAAGGCTCGACATCTTTATAAGAAAGGGCTTGCTCCGCCATGGGCAGTACTGAAAAACCCGGTAAGGGCAGTGACGTCTTCCAGGTCATGACCCCGTCGGCCGCTCTTTCTCCCAATGGCCGGACTGCTTCCTCAACCCACGCACCCCTGCGGGTACGCGACTGCTACTTCAGGTAGGCCAGGCACGCCGAATCGAAAACAAGATGTAACGGGCGTGCTATTACTTGACCCGAGAAATTCTCCCGTCACGGTTTAATCGACTCTCGTTCTTCGGAGCGGAATTACATCTCGTATTGAAGATGTTGCTGCCACCAGCTTGGGGGGGGGGGTTAGGTGAGGTGGATGTATCTTCTAATACAAGGGCAGAAGGGATACAAAATAATCAGCGCTCAGAAATTGCTAGGTAATTATATCGTTCCCTCGGGGAGTGACTGGCCGAGGTGCGTTTCCTCTGACAAAGTCGGTTTTGCCACTCCTCGGAGAGCTTCTGGGTTTGGTTTTGTTTTTTGGGGGGGAGGCAGGGCGAAGAGAGAAGTTCGCCTGTAGAACCTCCCTTAATAGACCGGCACCGGTATCCGAGCATGAGCTGTGCATTTCACCTGCTTCTCCCAGAACGGGGTCAGCCATGCGCCTGGAAACCACAGCAACGTTTCCTAAATCACTTACTCTGGAGGGCGGAAATCACAAAGTTCTTAATGCAACGGCTCCATAGCAAAGGATTGGAAGGCTGCCCTTTGCGTCTGTTCGGGGGGGGGAACATGGAGTCGCGCTCTTAGGGTAGTTCATTCATTTATAAAGGTGTCCCGGGGGAAGCGCGGATCAGTGATTAGAGCAGGGGTCCCCAAACTGAGCCTGTGGGCGCCTTTGGCGTTCTGACTCAGCGTGAGGGGAACAGCCACAAAATGGCTGCCAGAGAAAGTGGAGCCAACACAAAATGGCAGCTGCAGCCTCCTTCAGTCACTCAGTGAATATCGTGCTGGCCCCACCCACTTTCCAAAAACGCTTGGTGAGCACCAGGGACGGTGTTGGTGCGGGCCGTGGCACGCACAGCCACCAAATCGGGGACCCCTGCCTTACCTGATCTACATAAAAGAGCCTCTCTAAAACAGATTATCTCTTTATACCCCAATGTTCAGGGGCCAAAGCAGTGCATACGCAGTAACACGGCTGATTTTCAGTGGCATGCGAGCTTCCTAGGAGGGAGACCCTAGAGAATATGTTGACAAAGCAAGCTGGTAACCACAACCAAATCATAGAATCATAGAACGTTAGAGTTGGAAGGGACCTTGCAGGTCATCTAGTCCAACCCCCTTGCACTCTGTAGGAACATAGCCAAAGATAGCCCTACATACCTACAACATACCCAAAAGATGGTCGTCCAGCCTCCACTTGAAAACATCCAGGGAAGGAGCATCCGCCCCCTCCCGATTGCGGCTGTTCCACTGCTCAACCACTCTTACAGTTAGGAAGTTTCTCCTGATATCTAGCCGGTAACAATTGCCTTGTAATTTCCACCCATTTAGATCTAGTCTTGCAATCCAGAGCAAGGGAGAACAGATCTGCTCCATCTTTTCCATGACAGCCCTTCAAATACTTGAAGACTGCAATCATGTCCCCTCTAAGCCTTCTTATAAATGTTCCATTAACACCAGCTGACCAATCAGACACCATGTCAGACCAGCACTACACCAAATACTGTTTAGGCGCAAGCCCTTAAGACGAGGGGGTCCCCTGTCCAACACTTGAGAACTGGATAGATAAAATACAAGCATATGCTGTTATGGCAAACCTGACAAGCTTCGTTAATCAGACACTGAAAGACAAATCTGAAAAAAAAAAACCTGGTGAGTTTTCTATGATTACTGCGACCAATCTTTGTAGTCATGCAGTTGAATGGTTTATATTATACGTCAGTATGAAATGTTAAAGATGTTTTCTTTCGTATGATTCTTATCACAACGAATTGCTATGTTGAAATTATACGCAATTTTTAATGAGATTATTCATGGTTTGTCAGATAGCTGATAAGATTGATAAGATAGGATAAAAATGTTAATATATGATGAGAAAACGGAAGAATGTTGAGTAGGTTGTGATAGCAGTTTTTTAAAATTATAATATTACATAATTTTCCTTTAAAATCAAGTATTTGAATAAGAACATAAGAGAAGCTAGTGTTGTATCAGGCCAATGGCCCATCCAGTCCAACACTCTGTGTCACACAGTGGCCAAAAATACCAGGGGCCATCAGGAGGTCCAGCAGTGGAGCCAGGACACTAGAAGCCCCCTCCCACTGTTGACCCCCCCCAAGCACCAAGAATACAGAGCATCACTTGCCCCAGAGTCCCTATCTATACTTTGTGGCTGATAGCCACTGATGGACTTCTGCTCCAGATGTTTATCTAATTCCCTCTTGAAACTGTCCATGCTTGCAGCTGCCACCACCTCCTGTGGCAGTGAATTCCATGTGTGAATCACTCTTTGGGTGAAGAAGGACTTCCTTTTATCTGTTCTAACCCGACTGCTCAGCTATTTCATTGAGTGCCCACGAGTTCTCGCATTGTGAGAAAGGGAGAAAAGTCCTTCTTTCTCAACCTGCTCTATCCCATTCATAATCTTATAGACCTCGATCATGGATTGTCCTTTATATTTGCTAAAAAAAAAATGCCCTTTATACTGTGTTCTGGTGATTTCACCTTTTATTCTTTCTCTTACCCCTTTTCTTTATTCTGTATTCCCTCAAAAAGTTCAAAATATATATATATATATATTTAAAAAAGAAGAACCAGAAGTCCCCGACGTGGAGGCCACCCACTCCTTTCCAAATGCCCGCCAAATGTTTTTGGAAAGTAGGCAGAGCCAGCTGGGTTTTGCTCAACAAGGCTTCTTATTGGCTGTAAAGATTTTCTTAAATGTTGCTTTGACAACAGTTGCCACCACAACGCAAGGAACTTCACTGTGTGACTGAAGTAAGCAATCGCAGCCATTTTGTGGCTGGCTCCGCCCCCTGTGGCAGCCATTTTGTGCCGAACACTTTGTTGCTTGTACCCACGAATCTGTGTCAGAATTCCAAAAGTGCCCGCAGGTTCGAAAAGGTTGGGGACCCCTGGGTAAGACAATCAAACAAAGTGCTTGACTTGAAAACAATGCTCCCTCTAAGCTGTGAAGTCTCGTGAGCAAAGATCGACTTCGTGAGCTACCGGCATTAAAGTTGTGAACGGGTGATCTGGCTACTGCATTCGTTTGCTCCGGGGCCCTCCTTCCTGAGCCAAGACAAAAATGTGTGAGCCGGAGGCTAAACAACTGTGAGCCAGCTCACACTAACTCAGCTTAGAGGGAACACTGCTTGACAACTAATATACAAAGTCAGCCAGAACACTGGTCATCTCTCTTTTTCCTGCCGAAATATCACAGCGTCTCTCTTTGCGGTTTCAATTTTTAAACGGTTACTTCTTTTTATAAAAGGACTTGTTTTTGTTTTATTGATGTTGTGAGCACTTTGGGAACTTAGGTCAAGAAACAAGCTAGAGAGCTGGCGATCAATATAAAATATCACCAGGGCTTTTTGATTAGGCTGCCTTCGAGGGAATCGACGACCCCATTCCCCCTCTCCCACCTGACAACTTTGTATTCTATACTGCGTGGGAAGGCACTATAGCCATAGTTTCATATGGAAATTTCCAAATCGACAAAACCCCGAGAGTTTTATAAATGCGTTGCCGGGGCTTCGAGTAAACCATAAATCTGGCTTCCCGGGAACAGGCAAATCAACCAATATGCCCCCTCCCGGCATCCTCCTTTTAAAGGATTCACCGCAGTTCTAATTGACTGCCGCTGAACCAAGCGAGTCTAAAAATAGGAAAACGGGATGGAGAGAAAGAACGACGTTGGGAAGTAAGTTGGGAGGGGAAAGGGGAGGGGCTGTTAGCACACACCCCTCCTCCAGGGAAAACGTGGACCCCGGGAAGAGATTCCTCATGAGGCAGGGATCATCCTGGGGGAAGGTCAGGAGTCTACGGGGACATCTGACACCACTGGAGTCTACGGGGACATCTGACACCATTGGAGTCTATGGGGACATCTGACACCACTGGAGTCTACGGGGACATCTGACACCACTGGAACACAATGGGGAGCAGCTGTGACTCACTGGTACAGCATCCCTGCTTGGCATGCTGAAGGCCCCAGGTTCAATCTCCGGCATCTCCAGTTTAAAAGTATCAGGAATCGGCGATGTGAAAGACCTCGGTCTGAGACCCTGGAGCACGCTGTACTGACCTCAATCGACCACTGTTCTCTCCTTTCTCCATGTTATTGTCACACACAAAAAACCAACCCTGTGAGGTAGACTAGGCTGAGAGCGGTGAGACAGACACCTAGACTGGCCCACGGTCACCTGGTAAGCGTCGGATGTACAGATCCGACTGTGCATTTGTCCAATCTCTGCTGACCGCCAAAGAACCGCCCTCATTTTAATAAACCGAACACAGAAATCAGTCCCATGTGCAAACGTGATGTGTCGTGTGGGGTGTTTTTCCCGGTGTCATCAAAGCAATATTTGTGACATATGAATATATATACAAATATATATATATAAATTTTATGCAGCAGTATTAAAGCAACGTTTGAAAAACGGCATTGCCAGCTCTGCACCGGTTTGCTCTAAATCTCACGGCTTTTATGTTTGCCGGAAAGGTTTTGCGGCTGGTTTGGTTTTAAGCACTTGATTAAGTCAAATGGTCACGCGGCAAAGCCCAAAGAACTGAAAGAAGAGCTAGAAGAGAAGAAGAAGAAGAAGAGATTGGATTTATACCCCGCCCTTCACTGCCCAAAGGCGTCTCAGAGTGGCTTACAGACTCCTTTCCCTTCCCCTCCCCACAACAGACACCCTGTGAGGTAGGCGGGGCTGAGAGAACTCTGACACAAACTGTCCTTGAGAGAACAGCTGTGCCAGAGCTTGTGACTGACCCAAGGTCACATCAGCAGGTGCAAGTGGAGGAGTGGGGGAATCAAACCCGGTTCTCCCAGATAAGAGCCCGCGCACATACATGCCCCCACGATTCTGCAACCTTTTTACGGACTGGAGCTGAGATTTTTTTTTTTTTAATAAAACCCAGCAATTTAAGCGTTTGCGTACGAACACAAGATGATAGAAGCAAGTTGTCGGGGTTTGCTTTCTACACGCTGCATGGCTCCAAGATTCTTCTTCGCATATGGCCGCGTAGCCACAGAATGGCAAGCCTGACCTTCATCCTGATCCGAGCCCGGGGTCCCCAACACAGTGCCCACGGGCAACATGTTGCACACCAACACCTTTCTTGGAACCCCAAAAGTATTAGTTTTTTTTTACAAAGTGGGTGGAGCCAGGTGAGGATCTTGATCAGCAGGGCTCCAAATTGCCCCGCTGGATATCTGATTGGCCATCCAGATTAAAGGAATTTTGTTTTAGTGGCGGCCACTATTACGGTGTTGGTTTTCTTGCTCTTTCTCGCTCCTCTCTCCCATTTCTCCTGTTTCTGGGTGGGTCTGATCCCCACAGCAGCCATTTTGTCTTGGCTTCACCTCCTACGAGAGCCGTTTTGGGGTTGGCTCCGCCTCCCGCAGAAGCCATTTTGTGATCCAGCCCACCACCCTGCATAAAAATTGCTAATGTGCCCACAGGTTCAAAGAAGAAGAAGAAGAGAAGAGATTGGGTTTATACCCCGCCCTTCACTACCCAAGGGAGTCTCAGAACGGCTTACAAACTCCCTTCCCTTCCCCTCCCCACAACAGACACCCTGTGAGGTCGGTAGGGCTGAGAGAGCTCTGACAGAAACTGCTGTTTTTCAAGGACAGCTCTGACAGAACTATGGCTTGCCCAAGGTCATCCAGCAGCTGCGGATGGAGGAGTGGGGAATCAAACCTGGTTCTCCCAGATTAGAGTCCGTGCACTTAACCACAACACCAAACTGGTTCTCAGTACATTCACATACTTCTGAGAAAGACACTTGAGAGAATTGTATGGGAACGTACTGAAGTTTGCAAACAATAAAAGTACCATAAACCAGACTGATGTTGTTTATACATGGTTATTGTCATAAATCTATATAGGTGTGTCTTTTAAAGAATTATACTGGTATGTCTTTCTAAGAGAATAATAATAATAAAATAGTCAAAGGCTCCATTACAGATTTAAAATTTATTTGGTACCTCTGTCACTATTCTCTGCGGTGATCATTTTTGCTTTGTGTATGAGTCTAATCTATTCATTGATGACATGCCCATAAATCTGCCTTTAATTCAAAAGAGCGTTACAATTTGATGAGAAACAGGAACAGAACTATGGTACCCCACATCTACAGTCCACCATAGGGTTCCCAAGTACTTACCGCGTGGGAGCGGGGGACGCATGCTCTCCGGCCGGACCAGTCCTCCCTGTAACACACCATACCGTCGCCAGGAAGTGACACCAGGCGACGCTCTGGCAATGGGTCTGAAACCTCGATGGTACCATTGAGTTTCTAGCCGCATTGCCAGAGCGTCGCCTAGTGTCACTTCCTGGCGATGGCATCGTGCGCACGTCTTTCCTTCACCCGGGGATGGTCCTGCCAGGATGTATCCATCCCCCGCCCAAATACGGTATGTTCCTGGCAAGCCTAGTCCACCAGCAGAAACCAGATACAGTGGTTAAGAGCAGGACAAAGTTCAAGTCCAGTGGCACCTTTAAGACAAACACAGTTTTATCCAAGGAAGATACTTTCATGTGCATGCACACTTCTTCAGACACATTGAAATGGAAGTTCCCAGTCCATACGTATAGGTGGAGGGTGTGCACAAACTAGCAAACTAGCCTAGTAAGCCCAGGGAGGATGGCTAACATTAGGGGATGCTGGGCCTACAAACACCAGAAGGTCTTGGGAAGTTTTGGCGCCAATTTTGACCAATAGGGAAGAAGAGGGCTGGGGGAATAAAAGAACTGGTGAAAGAGAAGAAGCTGTTCTTCTTCTGAGGGAACAGGGCCAGAAGGGAGGCTGCTGTGGGGAAGAAACCCTCATCCTGAGGGAACGGTGAGTAGTCTAAGGCCACTTGAGATAGTGAGCTATGGACAGGATATTTAGACGTGTGACGGCATTTGATTCCTTTTCTTTCCACCCACTTACTATTATTATTCCTGAACCCTGTTTGTTTGCCCTCCTATAAAATAAACCATTTTCATTGTTCAGTCTGCCTGGTCCTCATGCTCACTTCGGCTAAAAGGGGAGCTCTAAAGGCCTGGGAAGGAGAAGCCTGGAACCAGACTGGTGGCAGTGTCAGCTGACACCCCACTTGAGCCGTGACACAGCATAATAAAGGTGTTTAACAGAGGCAAGGACCAAACTGGAATAACAAGCTTAGTTTATATAGTCACCATTTGTTTGGGTTTAATTCGGGCCGGGGGGGGGGCATACTGAAGGAAATATATCAAAATCGGAGACTGATGGACAGACGTACGCTTCTTACGGAATGCTAATATGGTAAAGAATGCCAATTTTGGAATACTGATGTGGTTAAGAGTGTCGGACTAGTATCTGGGAAAGCCAGGTTTGAATCGCCACTCGTGCCACGAAACCTCACCCGGTGACATTGGGCCAGTCACAAGCTCTCATCCTAACCATTGTTCCCTCTAAGCTGAGTTAGTGTGAGCCGGCCCACAGTTTTTTAGCCTCCAGCTCACACTTTTTTGTCTCGGCTCAGGAAGGGTGGCTCCAGAGCAAGCTAATTTATGCAGTGGCCAAATCACTTGCTCATGACTTTAATGCCAGTAGGTCACAAAGTAGAATTTTTGCTCACAAGACTCCACAGGTTAGAGGGAGCATTCGTCCTAACTCACACAACTGGTCTCCGAATGGCAGAGGCCAGTTGCCCTGGAGGAAACAGCTGCTTTGGAGGGCGAACTCAATGGCTTATGCCCTGCTGAGGTCCCCTTCCCCAAATCCCACCCGCTCTAGGCTCCACCCCCAAATTTCCAGGAATTCCCAAGCCTGCAGTTGGCAACCCTACTGCAGACAAAGATGGAGCACCTGACTATGCTTAGCTGTTGGACTTTTTTTAATGGGTGGGGATGGCCAGTGTGGAATGTAAATGCAAATTTATCTTGCATTGCCATGTTAATTGAAATACTGAAGAGCTGTTTGTGTCTTCTAAGGTCGAATCTGCATTTGCATTTTTAAATCAGTTTCGTGCTGCTGTGACCAATGTTCCACTCTGAGGTGTGGAGTTTTGTGAGCAAAAATTCTACTTCATGAACTACAGGCATTGCAGCTGTGAGCAAGCGATTTGGCTACTGCATAAATTAGTTTGCTCTGGAGCCGTCCTTCCTGAGCTAAGACAAAAAATGGGTGAGCCGGAGGCTAAAAAATGGTGAGCTGGCTCACACTAACTCAGCTTAGAGGGAACACTGACTGTGATGCTGTCTTTCTCTCTGCTTGACGGCATCACAGCAGCACAAAACTGATTTAAAAATGCAAATGCAGATTCAACCTAAGCCTCCAGTAATACTCTTGTAACCGGGGGGGGGGGGAGACATCTTTCTTTTCTCTCTCTCTCTCTCTCCTTTTAAAGGGATGTAAGCATTGAGACATGGGGCTCTTTGGCATCCTGGCATATTTGGTGGAGGTACAGTACCATAATCTCAAATTGAACACAAGAGGAAGCAAAATAGCTAGAGGTCTTTCCCATTACCTGCTGCCTGGTCCTTTTTAACTGGAGATGCCAGGGATTGAACCTGGGACCTTCTGCATGCCAAGCACATGCTCTACCACTGAGCTACAGCCCCTCTTTACATCTCTCCAGGGTTTCATATTAGAGGTCTTTCCCATCACCTCCTGCCTGACCCTTTTAAACTGGAGATGCCGGGGATTGAACCTGGGACCTTCTGCATGCCAAGCAGAGGCTCTGCCACTGAGCCACCGCCCCTCTTTACAGCTCTCCAGGGTCTCAGGTGGAGGTCTTTCCCATCACCTCCTGCCTTGGTCCTTTTAACTGGAGATGCCAGGGATTGAACCTGGGACCTTCTGCGTGCCAAGCAGAGCCTCTTCCACTGAGCCACAGCCCCTCTTGACAGCTCTCCAGGGTCTCAGGTGGAGGTCTTTCCCATCACCTCCTACCTGCTTCTTTTAACTGGAGATGCCGGGGATTGAACCTGGGACCTTCCGCAGACTCTGAGATATGGCCGCTCCCCAATAGAAGAATAACCTTCAGCAATGACAGTCTGAGAACAGATTGAGCTTGCACCCAACGCTCCCTCTAAGCGGTGGAGCCTTGTGAGCAGAAATTCTACTTCGTGAGCCACTGGCATTAAAGTTGTGAGCCGGCGATTTGGCCGTTGCATAAATGAGTTTGCTCTGGAGCCCTCCTTCCTGAGCGGAGACAAAAATCGGTGAACTGGAGGCTAAAAATTCAGTGAGCTAGCACACACTAACCCAGCTTAGAGGGAACACTGCTTGCATCCCCTACGCAGGACGCTACCTTACGCTGAATCAGACTGCCGGTCCACTGAACTCAGTATTGTCTACTCAGACTGGCAGCCTCAAGCTGCCTCAGACCGGGGTCTCAAGCAGAGGTCTTTCCCATTACCTCCTACTTGATCCTTTAAACTAGAGACGATGGCTATTGGACCGGGGAACTTCTGCATGCCACGCAGATCAATGTTCCCTCTAAGGTGTGGAGTTTTGTGAGCAAAAATTCTACTTTATGAACCACAGGCATTGCAGCTGTGAGCAAGCGACTTGGCTACTGCATAAATTAGTCTGCTCTGGAGCCCTCCTTCCCGAGCTAAGACAAAAATGTGTGAGCCGGAGGCTAAAAAACTGTGAGCTGGCTCACACTAACTCAGCTTAGAGGGAACACTGATGCAGATGCTTTTCCACTGAGCCACAGCCCTACTTTACAGCTCTCCGGGGTCTCAGGTGGGGGTCTTTCACATCACCTACTACTTGATCCTTTAACCAGAGGTGCCAGCGTTGGAACCTGGCACCTTCTGCACGCCGAGCAGATGTTCTGCTGTTTTCAGCCACAGCTTCCTCCGAACAGAAGAAGCCGTTTTTCCCTGAGCCGGAGAGCACTGGGCTCTCGAGGCCGGTCTTGACTGCTCTGGCAGGCAGCTGCTGCCCCAAGTCTCCGGGCTGAGGCCTTTCGCATCGCCTACTGCCTGATCCCTCTTGCCAGGAGTAGCTGGCAACCCGGCTCAGCCTTGTGCAAAGCAATGCCTCCAGCCACACGGCTCTCTCCTGGCACGTGCCGTACAGAGCGAACGCCGCTCTGCTGATCAAAGAAATGTCCCTCTGCCAGGGTGTTCTCACACTCCATTGAGAACTCCATGTTGCCTTTCTTCCCCGGAGGATATCTCTCTCTTAATAAAGCCTGGTTCTTACAGGCCACGCGCCGACACGCTGCCAGGTTCCTCGGGACGTTGGCTTCCCCCTCTCGCTACGCTCCTTCCCGTGACATCGGGAGCCTTAAGAGGATTGGTTCGGCAGACGCTGTCCTGAAGAGAGGCCAGCTAATTCCGCTAATGGGATCGAATCTTCTCTGGCCGCGGTGCCCAAGGCTAGCGTCGAAAGCTTGGCAGAGGGAAGGGAAAATCCCTGAACAGCTCGGCCGGAAAGGAGAGGATTTGCGGGGGCCCGAACTGGCCATCTCTCTTAGATACAGACCACGGTCTCTCTAGTTAAAGCTGTTTGTATCACACTCTGCCCGTCTTCCTCCCAGCCATACATTTACCGATTTATACCTGGGCGCAAATCGCACAACCGGGAGAGAGATTAGGAGTCTCTTTGCTGCCATCTGGCGGAGAGGAGATGAAGGCCCGGAACACGGACCAAAAAATAATATTTAAACAAATCCCCCTACCTCCCCTCATGGGGCCGCGGGGGGGGGGGGAATGCAGACAGAAACGCTTTTCCGGCACGGCCACACATTCAAAGGTTCGCCCCCCCCCCCCAACACAGAAATTTCACCTCTCCTCGTGACAAAAAAAAGTGAATGAACAGTAAATGAACATTAGTTATCTCCTCCTTCCAAGCTTCCCTCGGAAAAGAAGCCAATTTCCAGTGCTGTATAGAAGCCAGGCGCTGGTTATCATCTGCGAGTCTTTCCGCAGTGAGGTAGACTTAAGGCGTTGAGCCGAACTCCCAGGTTGCGTGGGATGGGGGGGGGGGGGGCACGTTCCACAAATGCTGACAAGCGACACCGTTATTGCTGACAAGACCACTTGGAGTGGAGTGCGCATTTAACATTTCAAAAAAGACACTACCAAAGGCCGATAGGGGGTGGAGGAGGTAGCAAAGAACGTTTTTTAAAAAAAACTTGAAGTTGTACAAAGGGCAGTTGGGACGTCCGATTCCAAGGCGACCGAAATTTTCAACCCCGTCCAGAATCCGAACAAAACGGTCAAGCGAGAAAGGGAATAAATAGCCAATGTGCATATTAAAGCCCTCTTTTCAATAACTGTTAGCTAGCCACAGCAGAAGAGAAGACAGAACAGAGATTGGATTTATACCCCACC
The DNA here is from genome assembly GCA_029375565.1 of Gekko gecko. Classification (NCBI taxonomy): domain Eukaryota; kingdom Metazoa; phylum Chordata; class Lepidosauria; order Squamata; family Gekkonidae; genus Gekko; species Gekko gecko. The sequence continues at coordinate 216,729,088 of JAPDNY010000004.1, read as the reverse complement.
CTTCACTCGGAGCCACAGAGCAGCTTACGATCTCCTTTCCCTTCCTCCCCCCCCACAACAGACATCCTGTGAGGTAGGTGGGGCTGAGAGAGTTCTGAGACAACTGCTCTTGACAGCAGTTCCTACTGCCGCTCTCTTGCCCCAGAAAAGAGACCACAGTGTAGACAAATGGGCAGAAGGTTGGAGCCAACAGGAAAGGAACAGAGATAGGGGAAATCACAAGTACAAGAACCTCAGAAGAGCCCTGCTGGATCAGTCCAGTGAAGGGCCATCTGTTCCAGCATCCTGTCTCACACAGTGGCCAACCAGTTTCTCTGGAGGGCCAACAACAGGGCAGAGAGGCCGAGGCCTTCCCCTGAAAAGAACACAAGAAAAGCCCTGCTGGACCAGACCAGTGAGGGTCCATCTAGTCCAGCATCCTGTCTCACACAGGGGCCACCCAGTTCCTCTGGAGGGCCAACAACAGGGCAGAGAGGCCGAGGCCTTCCCCTAATAAGAACCTCAGAAGAGCCCGGCTGGACCAGACCAGTGAGGGTCCATCTAGTCCAGCATCCTGTCTCACACAGGGGCCACCCAGTTCCTCCGGAGGGCCAACAACAGGGCACAGAGGCCAAGGCCTTCCCAATATGAATGTCAGAAGAGCCCAGCTGGATCAGACCGGTGGTCCATCCAGTCCAGCATCCCCTCTCAAACAGTGGCCATCCAGTTACTCTGGAGGGCCAACAGAAGGGCATAGAAGCTGAGGCCTTCCCCTGAAAAGAACACAAGAAAAGCCCTGCTGGATCAGACTAATAATCCATCTAGTCCAGAATCCCCTCTCAGACAGTGGCATTCCAGTTCCTCTGGAGGGTCAACAACAGGGCATAGAGCCCGAGGCCTTCTCCTGATAAGATCTTCACAAGAGCCCTGCTGGATTGGACCAGTGGTTCATCCAGTCTATCATCCTGTCTCACACAGCGGCCAACCAGCTCTTCTGGAAGGCCAACAATGGGGCATAGAGGCTGAGGCCTTCCCCTGATAAGAACCTACGGGGAGCCCTGCTGGATCAGACCAGCCGTCTGTCTAGTCCGGCATCCTTTCCCACGGAGCGGCCATCCAGTGAAAGGTTTGCCGGCTCTCATTTTATCCCGCTCTGGGACTGCAGGGGGCAGCTGGCAATCTGTCTGCAGGACGATTTAAACGTCTGCCAAAACATGTGCTCAAATGTGTTAAAAGCAAGCACCCCTGGCTATGCTGGTTTTTACAAAGATGTCATCCCCGGATGAAGTTTCACAGGCAAATTCCCGTCACCCAATGTCCGATCAGCCTCAAGACTGTTTGCACCGCTAGGACGCCAGACACAGGCAGATCTCTCGGCCAGAGAGAGCAGATGACGGTCCATCCCTGAACAAACCGAGCCCCGTGACGTCCTTTCAGCCTTTGAAGCTGCAGCAGCTTTGCCCTAACTGGCATCGCAGCATGCAGGGAAGGAAAAGAACCCAAGAAGCACCAGGAAGAAATGTGGGTGGGTGGGGGGAGGAGGGGCATCATCCAATATTGAATCCGGGACAGTCAGGGAAGGTAGAGGCAGGGCACGTATATGTGTGGATGTATGATTGTTGTTTAGTTTATGTCTTTGTTGTTACTCTTTGTTATGTTTTGTCTTCTTATTCTGTGTGCAATGGAAATGTATATAAATAAAATATTTTTTTTTTTTTTAAAAGGGAAGGTAGAGGCAGCCGATAGCTGCCCGGATACACATTCCACACATTTAATTTTAAAGGATGAGGGTGTTATCGACTACATTTGGCGGAGATCCGTTTCCCATCTCTGTTACTGCAAGGATTATTGCTGCTCGGGTGCAAACACCGGCAGACGGGCGATGAGCCAGGGCCAGCGAAGATGAGAATAATTGGCTGCTCGGTTCCAGGTTTTTGGGGGGCCATGGGGCACAGAGTCTCCGGGGACCCCCTCCTCTGCCCACCACCAGCCCCCTTTGGCCCTCCCCTCCTGCCCACTGGCATAATAAAACGATGTAGGCTAGGAAGGAAGGAAGAGCAGAGGGGGAAAGTTGCAGAAGAAACTATGAAAGGTGTAAGGTCTCATCCGATGAAACCTCGAGTGAAACGGTCTATCGGGTGCCGTACCGTCCGAAAGACTTGAGGCCAATTTATTTCAAGGGAAACAACTGTACTGGTTTTGTTACTCACTGGATAATTAAAGAAGATATAGTTTTTTTTAGTTGCTGCAGATTTTCCGGGCTGCCTGGCCGTGGTCTTGACATTGTAGGACCTGACGTTTCGCCAGTAGCTGTGACTGGCATCCTCAGAGGTATAACACAGAAAGATGGAGTAACACAGAAAGGTGGAGGTATAACCCAGAAGGATGGAGGACAAACATCAGGTCCTACAATGCCAAGACCACGGCCACACATCCCGGAAAATCTACAGCAACTAATGAACTCTGGCCGTGCAAGCCTTCGATAAGATAGAGTTTTCCCTAAACACGGCTTCGCTATTGTATCACGGTTGTTTTCCTACGAATTTCAGATGCAAATGGACAGGCCCTAGGTAAAGAAGAGAATAATTGGTTGCTCGGTTCCAGGTTTTGGGGGGGGGGGCACGGGGCACAGGGGCCCCTGGGGGCCCTCCTCTGCCCATCACCAGCCCCCTTTGCTCCTCCCGTCCTGCCCACTTGCATGCCCCCCACCTGCCCGTGTGCCCTTGCCCCGTCTGCTCACAAGCCCTCCCGCCATCCACGCTCACGTCTCTCTGCAGCCCTTTCCTGGGTGGCACTGAGAAACGCATGCACCAGGAAGCTTGGGTGGTGAAGCATGGACAACTGAGAAGGCAGGAGGGGGGCCCCGCCGGCCTGCCCCGCCTCAGGTATGCTGATGCCGGCCCGGTCTGAATGAGCTTTTGGGTCGTCAGCATAAACAAACACAGACATGCATCTTCTGGCTGAACAGAACCAGAACATATGGCATGTGATGGATGGAAACCGCCGGGCTTGTAATGAACTGATTAGAACACATGCGGCTCTCCTACACAGTATGAATATCTCAAGGTAAAGGGGAAAAAATTATGATGTGGAGCCGTGAAGGTGCCAGCGTGAAGCTCCCCTGAAAATCTGTCTTTGTTAATGTTTCAGACTGAGCCAAACGTACTGCGATGAAAGGACGATTAGTGGAGTAACACTGGCGACGATGTGTTAACAGTGTTGCCCTTCACAGCCTGAAGGACTGTCTTTTCCCAGACGTTACTTCCAGGGGATTGAAGCAGAAAGGGCCTTTTTGGTGGCAGCCCCACAATTACGGAACAATCTCCGCATGGAGGTGCATCTGGCCCTGTCACTTTCGATCTTTAGGAGGCAGCTGAAGATGATGTCATTCATGACTGCATTCGACTAATTTAATTTAAAAAATATCAGAAGTCCTAAATGTAGTTTTGGACTGGTTTTTTATACATGTTTTATATATGAAATGTGGTCTTTTATATATATTCTTTGTAATTTTTAATTTGCATTGTAAGCCATCTTAAGTTTATGCAAGGTAGAAAGACTGTTAATAAACGCTTGAAATACATGAATAAAATAAAAGTCCAAATTTAGCAAAAGTAGAGGGCTCGCCAAAATGGTTGTTGCAAATATCAGGAGGTAAGTCTTACTTGCAGAGTAGTGTAGGTACTTAATGGAGCATTATGTGTAGCTTACGGCAGCCCTATGAATCAACTGCGCCCTCCAAAATGCCCTATCACCTTGGAACCCCTCCCCCAGAATACAACAACCCAGTCTTGGTAATCTAAGCCCAGGTTCACAGATTCCATGGCTCCCATTTGGGTGGCAGAGCACAGATTGGACCCCTTTCCACCATGACACATGCTCCAAGAAAACACCAGATCACACAGAGGCCCAAGTGCATGTGGTTCACGTGCAGACACTGCTTTTTGAACAAGGGAGAGGAGGGGAAGGAGACTGTAAGCTGCTCTGAGACTCCAAGTGAAGGGCAGGGTATAAATCCAATCTCTCCTCCTCCTCCACAGAACATAAGAGAAGCCAATGTTGGATCAGGCCAATGGTCCATCCAGTCCAACACTCTGTCACACAGTGGCCAAAAATACCATGTGCTATCAGGAGGTCCAGCAGTGGGGCCAGGACGCCAGAAGCCCTCCTCCTCACTAACTACCCAGCACAGCAGTATTGGTTCACATGTGCACGTTCTCACATAGCTCAATTGACCTTTACCCCACCGCCCATCCTTGCTGTGTAACTCCTACAATTGTTGCCAGAGGCACTGCCTTTACTCTTGGGTAGTCCCAAAGCAGGGGTGCCCTACTTTCTAACCTGAACCAAAGTCCCCAAAAGTCAAGCACTCTCAGCTCAAACCACTGAGTCAGGCTGTAAGTACTCTGCAAAAAGGGATTTCCTATTCAGGCATCCTCAAAGAAAACTTCCAGTCTTCCCCCTCCACCCAGCAGAGATTATGCTTATGGAATAACAATGGGTTCCACCAGGTAAAGTATCTCCATTTCTAAAAGCTATTCAGAGGCCACCTGGCAGATAACTCTGTCTCCAGTAATTCTTTGTCTGAATTCTTTGTCTTTCCTGCTCTGTCCCTCAAGATACCAGGATAAACCAATCAATCATTCAAATGTTTAGCAATCCTTCCTGATGCTAATCAGGGACGTCGCCTACCTTTTGTCTACACTGGCCAGGACCATTAGTAAGTCAGATAATCCATTTAACTACCTACCCAACACCTGGCTTCTATTGTTAAATCCAGACCCTGCCTCTCTGGAAGCTCATTGGTCACATCTAGGCCTTGCCCATCCTGATGCCACAAACCCCTGGGACTCATCATTGGACCAGGTAATCTATTGTTCTCACCTGAGACCAGCTCACAGGGCCACCCATTGGTCTGCATTCTTTGCCAATGGCTATATCCTGGCACACACATGGCCTTAGACCGTGTGTTTTCTGCCATGATCCAAAATGGCAGGCCACCCCTGAACTCTCTGAGTTTAGGCCACAATCATTTCCTCATGGACCTCTGCACATCTGGACAGGTTGTATAACCCCTCTATAAACTATCCATCACCTCTGCTTCCTTAGTTCTATATTGTGTGTGTGAGTGTTTGAATACTGTTTGGATGCTTGAGAATATTTAGTAAAGAAACCATTATTTTAGCCACCCAGTTTCTGTGTCTGTTCCTGGGTCCTTGGGAATTCTAACTCTGGTATACACAGGTCTGATAAGCCAATTGCATATTAATAATTAAAATTCCCCATCTTTATCAAATAATAGAGCAATTTGGCTAACACACTCACCAAGTTTTTGCTTGGATGGACAGCTGGATTACTCCCAAATCATGTAAATTAATACAAGCTATGTATTAATAAAATACTGTCCTTTCGTTTTTGTCTAAGTCAGGAGCCCCTGATCTTTTCAAGCTCGTGGGCACTTTTGAAATTTTGACACAAAATGGCTGCTTCAGGAGGCGGAGCTAGCCACAAAATGGCTGCTGCAGCTGACCCGTAATCACCCAGTGGAGATCCTTGGGCTGTGACGGCAGCTGCGGCCAAACCGACTTTCTAAAAATTCTGCACAGCCACTCAGATCTCCAGTGGCCAATCAGAAGCCTTGCTGGGCAAAAGCCCCACCAGGCCCTGCCCACTTTCAACAAACCCTTAAGGCCATCAGGAAAGGTCTTTGTGGGCAACATGGCACCCCTGAACGCCACATTGGGAACCACCAGTGTAAGTAATTCTTAGCGATGCCAACAGCCAGTAATCAGTTCAAATCAATAGCATCTTTGCCGTGAGCAGTTTGGGAGAAACCCCGATACAAACCAGTTGGGTGGGCACTCGTGGATGCCCGGCACAAACCCAACAGACCAAGTGAATGCCTCACATCCGACTGCCACCTTTGAGCATGGCGAGTCTGGCGTCTGAACTCATCTGTAGCAACATTCGTAGCATCTTTACTTCAGACAAGTGACAGACGTGCCCTACGAACACTTCCTCGAACATCCAGCGACACACGTGCCCTACGAATGCCTCCTCGAACATTCTCTCGGATCAAAATACCACGCCCCTGCTGTTCACGCTCTATTCCTGTTTCTCTCGTATTGTATTCACCAACCTCTCATTATCATCAGATATTGTTCAGTCCAACTCGGAACAGCTGCTCAACTCAAAACGCTTTCGCTTAGAAAAAGCCCTCGTTTTGTATTCTTCTTTGGGGGGAAAAAAGAGGGACACCTGCTAACAAAACTTGGGGAGTCAGAAGCAAAATGGCGCGGAAAAGCTCGAGGACCGACATGTTTGAGAAAGCGTGGCGAGAACTGAGGTACCCAAGCCGTCCTTAACGAGGAACAGCGGGACAGCGAAAAACAAGCAAATGCCTAATCAGCACTGCACAAGACGATGAACGGATACGGCAAGTAACTCTTCAGCGGAACGCAACGATAAATCTGTCCCTATTCATTGTTTTCTCGTGAAGGACTGGGTAAAACAATGTTAAAAGCCATTCTGTACTATCTGGTAACTGTAAGCCAGTAGCACTTATAAGAGAAGGAAGGCTTTCTGTTTCAACAAGTTTTTAGATGCTTGGGGCGGGGGGGCGGCATCAAGTCATAGTCCTACTGTATACTGCATTGGTCGGGCTACACCTGGAGTATTGTGTGCAGTTCTGGAGGCCTCCCTTCTGAAAGGATGTGGACAGAATGGAGAGGGGTAAAGAGAAGAGCAATGAGGATGATTGGGGGGCCTGGAGACCATGAAGCTCTACAAGGAAAGGCTGAGGGACTTGGGAAGGTTGAGTCTGGAGAAGAGGAGGTTGAGGGGGGACAGGATTGCTCTCTTGAAGTATCTGAAGGGCCGTCACTTAGAGGAGGGCAGGGAGCGGTTCCTGTTGGCAGCAGAGGACAGGACTCGCAATGATGGGTTTCAATTAAGGGTGGGAAGATCCTGGCTGGATATAAGTAAAAACTATTCTTATAGTAAGAGTGGTTCAACAGGGGAAACAGCCGCCTCGGGAGGTGGTGGGCTCCCCCTCACTGGCAGTCTTTAAGCAGCGGCTGGACAAACACTAGTCGGGGATGCTCTAGGCTGATCCTGCATTGAGCAAGGGGGTGGGACTAGATGGTCTCTATGGCCCCTTCCAACTCCGTGATTCTATGATTCTAAGTAGGAGCCATGGCATTTTCAAGGCAATAGATGTTCAGAGGTGGTTTTCCCATTGCCTGACTCTGCCTAGCAACCCTGGACTATCCTTGGCGATCTCCCGTCCAAGTACGAACCAGTAATTCTGAAATTCATTTCCCTTGTATGGTTCTGAAATTCTGAAATCTGAAGAGACTGCAAGCTTCTGGGAGAGACTTAATTTGTTTTTCAAGGCCTTGGAAGTTCCTAGTTAAAACCGGGGCGGGTGGGGAGAGAGCTCAGTAGGTGGAGCCAGTCACAAAACGGCAGCTTGCATGAAAATTATAGTATGTCAGAGTCAACCTTGGCTCATCTCTTCTCCTCATCCCCATTTTAACTTGCCCAGCAAGGCAAAAAAATATGCCACTGCCTCTGTATTTTCCCTGGAGGACTAGCTTCAGGACAAAGGGAGCAAGTCGACAGCAAGCCAAGAGCACGGATTCGGGCACGCTTCTTTCCCCTTCACGAAAAAGATGAGAGAAGCCGCTGAGGTTGCTTCAAAGGGAAGAATAAGAAAGCAACCTCAGCAACCCTGGAAGAGGGGTGGAGAGCTAACTTCTGGAGAGTGACTGGTCACTCCCGAGTGACCGTCTGCTCCTGCCCCCACCACTACAGGAAACCTATAGGTCTATAATTGTGGGAAACCTATAACTCTATAATGAAAAGGCTGTTGAGCAGAGGCAGTCAACGAGTCAAAAACAGACAAATTTTGGTTGTAGGAGTGACTGATCACTCAAGAGTGACCGATCACTTCTGAGTGACCTTCCCCCCCTACACACACTATACTATAGGAAACCTATAAGGTAAAGGTTACCCTTGCTCGAAAGCCAGTCAAATCCGACTCTAAGGGGCAATGCTCATCTCCGTTTCCAAGCCGAAGAGCCAGCGCTGTCCAAAGACTTCTCCATGGTCATGTGACTAAACGCCGAAGAGCCAGCGCAGTCCAAAGACTTCTCCATGGTCACATGACTAAATGCCAAGGCGCACAGAATGCTGTTACCTTCCCGCCAAACCGGTAACTATTTATCTACTGGCAATTTCTTGCTTTCAAACTGCTAGGTTGGCAGGAGCCGGGGCCAGAGACGGGAGCTCACTCTGTCAGGCGGCACTAGGGCCTCGAATTGCCGAACTACAGACCTCCCGGTCTGCGGCTCAGCGTCTTAACCACTTGAGCCACCTCCTCCCCTTAGGAAACTTATAACTCTATAATAAAAAGTCTGTTGAGCAAAGGCAGTCAAGAAGTCACAGAGACCAGTTTTGGTTGCTGGGTTGACTAATCACTCCTGAGTGACCTTCTTCCCCACCATAGGAAACCTATAAATCTGCAATGAAGAGGCTATTGAGAAGAGGCAGTCAAGGACTCAAAAAGGGACCTATTTTGGTTGCCCCTTTCTGTCCCCACCCCTGCTATACGATAAGAAAACTGTATGCCAATAAGGAAAGGGCTGTTGAGTTAGAGGCACCTGAGGGAGTTTAAATAACGGGACTACAGAACCTATCTCGGTTGTAGGGAGTGACGGGTCACTCCGGAGTGACGGGTCACTCCGGAGCGACCTTCTGCCCCACATACTGGAGGACACCGCCGGAAACGCCGCAAGGTCAGCCTCGCGCATCACCTCCATTTCTGCTGTGTGAGCTTCCACTTTCTGCACCGTGTCCTCGGCCTCTTCCAGGCGGGCAACCAGCTGTGGAGACTGATCGGCCAAGTGCAGCAGCTCGCTGTCATAGGAGTTCAGGATGCCTTTCAAGCCATCTCGGGTCTGTCAAAACAGGAGCAAGAAAGACACAAAGAGAAAAACAAATATGGTTAGCTTTCCATTGAAGGCCGGCAGCCCCGTACGTTCAAGGCACTGGCATTAAAAGCAGCAGTTCATAAGAACATAAGAACATAAGAGAAGCCAATGTTGGATCAGGCCAATAGCCCATCTAGTCCAACACTCTGTCACACAGCGGCCAAAATATACCAGGTGCCATCAGGAGGTCCAGCAGTGGGGCCAGGGCACCAGAAGCCCTCCCACTGCTGCCCCCTCCAGCACCAAGAATAGAGTGCATCACCTGCCCCAGACTGAGAGTTCCCATCTATACCCTGTGGCTAATAGCCACTGGTGGACTTCTGCTCCATATGTTTATCTAATTTCCTCTTGAAACTGTCCATGCTTGCAGCTGCCACGACCTCCTGTGGCAGTGAATTCCATATGTTCATCACTCTTTGGCTGAAGAAGTATTTCCTTTTATCTGTTCTAACCCGACTGCTCAGCAATTTCATAGAGTGCCCACGAGTTCTTGTATTGTGAGAAAGGGAGAAAAGTACTTCTTTCTCAACCTGCTCAGTCCCATTCATAATCTTATAAACCTCGATCATGTCACCCCTCAGCCGTCGTTTCTCCAAGCTAAAGAGCCCCAAGCATTTTAACCTTTCTTCATAGGGAAGGTGTTCCAACCCTTTTATCATCCTAGTTGCCCTTCTCTGCACTTTTTCCAATGCTATAATATCCTTTTTGAGATGTGGTGACCAGAACTGTACACAGTATTCCACTGCTTACCACCCTCCACTGAGAAAGTTTCCCATTTATACTCACTCTCTGTTTCCTATTTATAAGCCAGTTTTTGATCCACAAGAGGACTTGTTCCATTCCCCACAGGGACCGGGCAGGGGCAGGAGGTCCCCAAAATTCTGTTTCCACATCAGGGCTGAAACTTATGAATGCATGAAGATATCCTACAAGGGAATGACATTCCCTTTGAAAAGTCCTCAGCACGGAAGCTTGCCCCCCCCTTTTTCCTAAGGGTGTGTAACTGCTATAGCTTTTGCCATTTTACTAACATGTCGTGCTAATAAGAAACTTCAGAACGCAAACGGGCCAGGAAACTGGTGGTGGAAACGGTTGCCAAGTTGCAGCCGACGTCTGATGCCTTCATAGGGATTTCAAGACAAGAGACACACAGAGGTGGTTTGCCATTTTGCCCTCTGCGTAGCAACCCGGGACTTCCTTGGAGGTCTCCCATGCAAGTACCAACCAGGGTCGACCCTGCTTCTCTTCCAAGTTCTGAATAGATTGGAATCGCTCGCGCCATCTGGGTCAGGCGCTTTACAACACCCGTCACAAAGAGACTGGGGAGATACATCTCGAGGAACGGAAAGTGAAATTGTAGCCTAGAAAACGGCATGCTACTAAGAGAGATGAGAGTTATACCATAAGAAGCCGCAAGCTGAGGAAATAGATAATAATAAGAAGAGGAGATTGGATTTATACCCCACCCTTCACTCAGAGCATCAGAGCAGCTTACAAACTCCTTTTCCTTCCCCTCCCCACAACAGACACCCTGGGAGGTAGGTGGGGCTGAGAGACCTCTGACAGAAACTGCTCTTTTCCAAGGACGGCTGTGCCAGAGCTTGTGACTGACCCAAGGTCACATCAGCAGGTGCAAGTGGAGGAGTGGGGAATCAAACCCAGTTCTCCCAGATTAGAGCCCGCGGACTTAACCACGACACCAAACTAGCTCTCAAAAAAGTGATTTTCAAAACAGATTGGAAGAAAATAACAAAGGGATAAAAATCTCATAGATTCTTTTGGAAGGAAACCGCATTGGGAAGGAATCCAAGGTTCCTGTTTCAATGGAAATATTACAGTTGAGCTTATCGAATTCTAGCATACCCTGAGAAAAGGACTTAAACTGAAATCCATCCGTCATTCTTTAATGAACACAAAACCCCCAGAGTACCTCAAGTGAGAACCGAAGGGGTTCAAACTTTACCCGCCTCTTCAGCAACCACTTCACACAAAAAGAGTTTAAAGTGGGTTCGGTTTGTTTTGTTTTTCGGCACGAACAGCAACTACTAAACAAAACAATCCACTATACGTCAGACTTTTGGGTGAAAACAACAAAAGGTGGGCAGTCATTAAAACCACATTTCTTTCTTCAGTCAAAGTTATTGCATTAATGAGAAAACCATTATCAGAGAAGCGAGAGGAACGCAGAATAAGTAGCTCGTAACAAGTACACGATCTCTTACGGAGCGGGCCTGGGCAAATTTTCAAAATGAGGTCCCAGATAAATTCAAGTTTAATACACCTCGATTGCTACAAGGGAGTCTTGTCCTGATTAGTTATAGATTTCCAAAGAGTACGCAAAGAAATCTTGTAATTAATTAGACCTCTCTTTGACTTTTTTTTTAAAAAAAATAAATTTATGCTAATTGTATGGAAGACAGTACATTTGTGAATACTTCTTTAATTAAAAATGCATTACAGCGATCATTGAATGTCAACATTTTGAACAACTGTATTAAAAGAAAGCGGGGGGGGGAGGAATATCTTTGCACCTGCCACATGAAGATGCTCCTGATGTGATAGTCTTCCAAAATACATCAAATGGCAGCGTACACATTGCCTGATTGGAATGAATTTAGGTGACGTCTGCACCTCTAGCACTAATATTCCACACCTGGTTACGGGGACAGAGATAACTTTGACAGCTCCGGTGGATGATCTTTGATAAAGGGGAATTGCATTCCTTTTCATCTTGCTAGATCCGCCGGCCGCTTTTTCGACACGTTAGAGGACGCGGTCTTCTAGGACAGTCCAAAGCAGCGGGATTCGGATGGCTCTCCGCTGATTTCATTCATTCTTGCTACACGGACGGAAGAGTTTTCCCCTGGAGAGACCAAGGCCTCAGCCTAGGATCTGGTTTTCCCCAAGGGTCAATCTTATTGCCCATGTTCTTTTATGTGGTATGTATTTGCATGTAGACATATGCATGCCCACATACCTACAAGTACACAAACACTGAGGGTCCAAACTACATCTGACAGTGGCCATGGGGACAATCCGTAGCTACCAACACCATTTTAGAGCAGAATTTAGACTTCTAATAAAGAGGGAAAGAGAGAAAAAGCAGGCCAGATCCAACCATTATCTGATGACGCTGCTGGTCCTAAAACACTGTTTGGCTGCAGCCAGTCTGAGTAGATAAGGTTGCGATCGTACGCACAATTAGACCCAACACAGGCACAAATGTCGGGCGGATTTAAAGGGTGCGATCAGACAACGACATCTGGGAAGCACCCTGCAGCCATCGGCAGCCTGTTCATGCTTCAACACAGAAGCGGAGTTAAAAGACACCGGGGAAAATCCAGTGGTAAACGGGTTGCAATGGGGCCACGAACAGACCCAACTCTATGCCGCTGTTCCCCCGCCCTTCACAGTATGCACATCATCGCAAACGCCATAGGGAGTCCTCAGCATGGAGGTGCGGTTCGTCGATTCCACATTTAAGTGCACGGGAAACAAACAGCACCAAAAAACCTCCCGACTCACCCGCAGTTGCGTCTGATCACACACTGATGGGCTGTGTCCCCAGCTTCAAAAGGAGGTGTGATCTTGCAACTGTGGGTCTATTTCCTCCGGAGGAAATAGCCTCGCTCCCCGCCCCATTTTTTCGGGTGCGTGTGACCACACCCTACGACCCCAATGGTCAGGTTCAGTATAAGGCAGCTTCATGAGTTCAAAGTTATACTTTAAAAAAAATAAATGCAAATTTGTGCTATTCAAGGACTGCCCCGATTTTACTACCGCTTGTGATGTGGGCTTCAGTAGATACAGAACTGGAAATATCAGTCCGCACAGCTATTAGCGGAGAACAAATAACAGTTGAAGCCTTAAACCAGTAATTTCAATTTAGGCTAAGTACTTTATTGTTCTTGTTACATTGCACCTCAGGTGTTTCGTGGAAATCTGGCTAGGATACAAGCTAAGCTTTCCCCCATAGGAATGATCTCTCAAAATAGTCTTCTTTATGACTAATGAGAAAGATAAAGAGAGATAAATCCAGGCAACAAAAGCTCGGCGCAAACGTTAACTGGCAATATCAAGCGACAATTAGGATTCATTTAATCATTCGTTCAGGATGCTTTATATGTAAACAGAGGAAAACCAATTCCCTATACGGACAGCCCCATAATAAGAATCCACATTCACGGATGTGAATTTTAAGAACTTCTCCTTCTTCTTCTGAACACCATCCAGCCCATTAATTAAGATCCTCCTTCCAAGCCCCATTCTCTATGCCCCTGCCTGCAGCAGCGGAACTCGTGGGCACTCTATGAAATTGCTGAGCAGTCGGTTTAGAACAGATAAAAGGAAGTCCGTCTTCACCCAAAGAGTGATTAACACATGGAATTCACTGCTACAGGAGGTGGTGGCAGCTACAAGCATGGGCAGCTTCAAGACGGAATTAGATAAACATATGGAACAAAGATCCATCAGTGACTATCATCCGCAAGGTACAGATAGGACCTCTGGGGCAAATGATGCTCTGTATTCCCCACTCCTCCACTTGCACCTGGCTGGATGACCTTGGACAAGCTATATTTCTGGCACAGCTGTTCTTGAAAAAGAGCAGTTTCTGTCAGAGGTCTCTCAGCCCCACCTACCTCACAGCATGTCTGTTGTGGGGAGGGGAAGGGAAAGGAGTTTGTAAGCCGCTCTGAGACTCCTCAGAGGGTAGTGAAAGGTGGGGTATAAATCCAATCCAATCTCTTCTTCTTCTTCTTCTTCTTCTTCTTCTTCTTCTTCTTCTTCTTCTTCTTCTACATTGCTCAGCTGCCTAGAAGTATTCAACAGCTGGAGAAGCAGAATTCTTACTAAGTAGTGGGGAAATCAGCTCCTGTCTAAGTTTCAAAAATTCAGGGCAGCTTAGAAGTATGTGGTCAATAGATTCAGTGTGATTAAGGTTGCAATTCCACTTTTTCTCTGATTACGGAATACCAGCACGTCTCCCTGTCAAAACTGCAGATGGTAGAGCATTAAGACACACAAGCATTAAGGTGCATCTATATTTAGGATATGTGTTAGATCGACTGAATCACATCTCCGATGAGTTGTATTAGCAGCACCACTCATTTTGAAAAGACCTGCAGTCTTTGGGACATGAGGCCTCCAGGAATTAGCTCAAGGAGCAGTCCAAAGATAAAAGCGCTACATTTCATTTATTTAATTCGTTTAGTAATTATATGGAATGCTTATTATGATTCGTAATTTAGTTTATAACAGAATAGTGCCTTTTCTAAAATGGTGCACAGCTGATAGGGGTTATAGAACTACGGGGTTAGAAGGCTATTAACTAATTCTAACTTCAAACAGTGGGCGTAATGAGGAGGGAGGGGCTGTGCCCCCCCATAAGTCCTCTCATGGAAGGAGGGAAGGCTGAGTTCCTTCCCACCGAATTTTCTCAGCAGACCCATTTGGTTTCCCTTTTTAGGTGGAGCTGGTTTCTCCAAAAAATAAATTAGTTTGGGAGTAAGGTAAAGGTAAAGGTCTCCCTTGCTCGAAAGCCAGTCGAATCCGACTCTAGGGCTGCAGTGCTCATCTCTGTTTCAAAGCCGAAGAGCCAGCGCTGTCCAAAGACATTTCCATGGTCATGTGGCCGGCATGACTAAACACCAAGGCGCACGGAACGCTGTCACCTTCCCACTGAAGTGGCACCTATTTATGTACTTTCAATTTCTTGCTTTCGAACTGCTGGGTTGGCAGGAGCTGGAACTAGAGATGGGAGCTCACTCCGTCATGCGGCACTCTTGGGTCTCGAACTGCTGAACTACTGACCTTCCACAGCCTGCAGTTCAGCGTCTTAACCACTTGAGCCACTGCAGCTCCTTTAGTTTGGGATTATGTAATAGTAAATACTAAATGGAAGAATGTCTAATGTAAGTTATTGTGTTGATATATGTATTGTCACTAATGTGAATATGGAAAAAGAAGTCAGGAAACTGAATGGAACTATATTTAACGGGTGTTATAAGATAACAGGGCTCGGGGTAGGAAGCAATTCTTGGTTAGTAATCAGGTATAACAGGAGTTAATGGATTTGTTTGAGATCACTTGCTATTAATTAATAGTCTTGGGAGTGAACAATATAATAGATTAGCTGTTATTGATTTTCCGGGTTGTGTGGCTGTGGTCTTGGCATTGTAGGACCTGACGTTTCGCCAGTAGCTGTGACTGGCATCCTCAGAGGTATAACACAGGAGTATACCACATACAACGCAGTTGTGGACAAGTTTACATCGGTAGCATTCAGACAAGAATAAAAGAACATGAAGGACACTGCAGATTTGGCCAACCCGAAAAATCAGCAGTGGCTGAACATAGCCTAACCCAAACAGGACACAGCATTTGGTTCCAAGACACTGAAAGGCTGGACAGCCCATCCAATTACCATGTCAGATTACACAGGGAAGCCATTGAAATTCATAAACAAACACAATTTCAACAGGAAAGAAGAGAGTTTAAAAATAAATAGGGCATGGTTTCCTGTCCTGAAAAACACAAAAGGCTGTACATCTGACAATAGCACGACAGATAAGATTAGCATTTCAACAGCCAATCCACATGCAAAAGAATCTTCTCAGGAAACAGGAAACCTCCTCAGGAAACAATCCATACGCAAAAGAATCTCCTCAGGAAACAGCCAATCCATATACAAAAGGACCTCCTCAGGAAAGCTCCTCCATTAGCGTGTTTCACAGCCTGGGGAACTCCTACATGATAATGACTCAGCCCTACCCCACCTTCCTGAGTAGATATAAATTACCTGCCTACCATTTTTCTGCTCACCTTGACACAGAGAGTACTCCGTCTTTCTGTGTTATACCTCTGAGGATACCAGTCACAGCTACTGGCGAAATATCAGGTCCTACAATGCCAAGACCACGGCCACACAGCCCGGAAAATCTACAGCGGCTGATGAACTCTGGCCGTGAAAGCCTTCGATGACGTAATATAACAGACTGATGGAAAATAAGGTCAATAATCTGTATTATTGTTCATTACACAAATTAATAAACTCTGAATTAGAAAAAGAGGGGGGGGGGAGAAGACCTGCATTCTCTCAGCCCGTAAAGCACAGGTTACGAAAAGAGGGAGATGTTTAGATAGTTGAAGAGGCATTTCCAAGGTCCCTCGGCTTGATTCTTGCATTGTGCATATAGCGCTTAGTACAGCAATGAAATATTCCATCTACCTTTTGTTGCTTCAGTGGTGGGTGACAGCCGAGAAGAGCTGGATTCGGCTGCGGAGGCAAGCCACGGGCTAGCGGAATGACAAAGCACCAGCATTTCTAGGGATCTCCTCAGCAAGCACAAGCCGAACAAAGTCTTGAAACTCCAATCGCCCATGAGACTAATATCAACAGTTACAGAAGGCATACGTCTATGCTTCCCTGAGCAACCCATTTACAAAAATCAGAAGCAGGGCAAGATTAGAGAATCCCTATGGCTCAGATTTCTCCCCTTCACATCTTACCATTCCGAACAGGATCATCTTTATATAATCATTTTTTATTTTATTTTTAAGCAACAAACAAACTGGGGAATCCATTACCTTTTAACCGTTTTGTCACCTCTTGCTATCCATCTAAATTTTGATTATTTTTCATATCATTGACTTTCCCTAGATGTTCTGCAAATGGTTTTAAATAAAGTCTGCATTATCTCCGTGCGTTTGGGTCTCGCGCCTTTCTCTTTCTATCATCCTCAAGCCGTTTGTAAAACCTTGACCGTGTGGATTTGAAATCTTCCTTCTCGGTGTCCTCTCAAGAATAAAGTCAGTCCATCCGTCTCTGCGGTTTCTAAAGCCTTAGCGATCATTTCTTCTTTGGATGGTATTTCATCTTTTCCCCGATATTTGGCATACAACGTTCTTGCAGTAGTCACTATATGTTTAATAAGGTAAAAATCCTGGGTTTTCTTACAATTCTCTGGTCTAATATTAAATAAAAAACAATTCAGGGGTAAAGGGTATGGTACGTTCTAGCATTTTTTGTAATATATCATGAATCGAAGCCCAATACTTTTTAACTCTATCACAAGTTCACCACATATGAAAAAAAGAACCAAGAACCTTTTTACACTCCCAGCATACAAACAAACAGGAACCTGAACTAAGTAGGACGGTGTTGTGAAAGCATATGACATCATCAGGCCCCACCCATGATATCATCCAGCCTCGCTCCCTGAGCTTCAGTATTTGGGAGGCCGAGCATTCAAACAAACATGACAGAGATCACACACCTCTCATTCTGTCTGTAAACATGCAAGTTACTGGCTAGTACAGCCTCAATTTGCCTTTGGGCAGCGCGGAGAAGGGAGAGGGAGGTTAACCCTTCCATCCCCACTCCGTTCAGCTATGTAACACTAGACTCCCTGTTCTGTTAGCATTTGAAGTGGGGGGGAAATATTTATTTATATTTATTTATATTTATTTATTATAGTTACAGTGGGAGCTGCGGCGGCTCAAGTGGTTAAGACGCTGAACTGCAGGCTCCGGAAGGTCAGTAGTTCAGCAGTTCGAGACCCGAGAGTGCCACATGACGGAGTGAGCTCCCGTCTCTAGTTCCAGCTCCTGCCAACCTAGCAGTTCGAAAGCAAGAAATTGCAAGTAGATAAATAGGCACCACTTCGGTGGGAAGGTAACAGCGTTCCGTGCGCCTTGGTGTTTAGTCATGCCGGCCACATGACCACGGAAACGTCTTCGGACAGCGCTGGCTCTTCGGTTTGGAAACGGAGATGAGCACCGCAACCCTAGAGTCGGATTCGACTGGCTTTCGAGCAAGGGAACCTTTCCCTTTCCCTTTATTATAGTTATAACCTGCCCTCCCCGCAAGCAGGCTCCGGGCGGCTCACATTGCCTGGCACAAAGTGCCAAGGTTCATATACAGTTAAAGCCTGTAAAACATTAAGACGTTGAACACTATGTGTCGGCTTATTAAGAACACATATTTCTTCGGCAGTTTGCCTTTAAAAAATTGCCACACTGATGTTGTTTTAGAACCCACCTGCACGCACAACACTGAGCAGGCCCTGCTCAAAACTGCAGCTAGTTGGAGTCAGGGAGTCTGCCCATACCTGGAGCAGACAACTCAATGGGGGATGCTGTGGGTTGTACCACATATGTTGGATATGTCACATGTATGGGGGGGGGGTTAACTGGTGTAGTTATTCCAGTTACCACTAGTTAGCAGAGTGCTTAAATAAAGCTTAAAATGCAGCAGTGTTACTTTACCAGGTTACTCAGCTTAGAAAGCTATACAGAGCCATGTTTGTTTGTTTGACTTACATCCCACCCTCCCTGCAAAGCAGTCTCAGGGCGGCTTACAAAACTGCAAGGTAAAGGTAAAGGCTTCCCTTGCCCGAAAGCCAGTCGAATCCGACTCTAGGGTTGCGGCGCTCATCTCCGTTTCAAAGCCGAAGAGCCAGCGCTGTCCGAAGACGTTTCCGTGGTCATGTGGCCGGCGTGACTAAACACCGAGGCGCACGGAACGCCGTTACCTTCCCACTGGAGTGGTACCTATTTATCTACTTGCTATTTCTTGCTTTCGAACTGTGTAAAACACTAAAACAAGAAGATCAATAAAGTCACAGCAGTGCAATCCTAAATATAATAAGTTACAAAGTGCTAGTGCAACTAATAAAACGGTGGCCGACCTCTGCAGCAATCGCAGTATCCAGTCAGCATTGTCCGGGTTGTGTCAGGCTGTTGGTGGTATAGTAACATTGATATTGATGTTACTATTGATGTTGGTGTTGGGTCCAGGGCCTTTAAGTGGCTCCCTAATCGAAGGCCTGGTGGAAGAGTTCCGTCTTGCAGGCCCTGTGGAACTGTAAAAGGTCCCACAAGGCCCTGATGTCTTCCGGGAGCTCATTCCACTAGTATGGGGCCACCACAGAGAAGGCCCTGGCCCTCATCGCAGCCAGCCTGGCTTCCTTAGGGCCCAGAAGGGCCAGACGGTTTTGGGACCCCGTTCGTAGTGCTCTCTGGGGAACGTATGGGGAAAGGCGGTCCCTTAGGTATGTAGGCCCCTGGCCATATAGGGCTCTAAAGGTAAGAACCTTGCAAGATTAACAGAGAAATACTGCTCTCTTTATTTGAGAAGTACACTTTGGATAGGAAAGAGTAGAGACAGGATAGAGTACTAACTTGCTAGGTAAAGGATGGAAGCAGATGGCAGGAGGGCCGTATGACCCATGGTGCCAAGAGAAGAAGGCATGCCGTCCCCTTTTGGCGCGTGCAGGGAAAGAGTTCAACTTCATCTGAGAGAGAACAGAAGGAAGGGGAAATCGTCCCTGAGAACACAATCTACATCTCAAAGGGGACAGCGGCAGAAGAGTAAACACGGAAAAGAAAGGTCAGTGTGCCCATCTACCTAGCTAGTCTCTCCTACCACGAAGTCTGGAGGTCTGAGACACAGAAACATCGCACCTGGAAATTCCAACAACATGCACCTCCCCGATCTTGGTTGGATGTTCCAGGGCAATATCAGGGCCCGCCCATGATAGCACCAGGCCTCGTCCCATAAGCTTCAGTGTTTCGGGTGTTTTATTTTATTATTATTTGTCTCATTTATACCCAGCCCTCCCCGCAAAGCAGGTTCAGGGCGGCTTCCACTCAACATAAATACAGTTTAAACATCGTTCAATTATATAAAAAAATCCAACAGTTAAAACAGATACAGATTCACAAAGTGCTGATAGCAATTAATTAATTATCCAAGACGGCTCGCTTTCTGAATTGATGTCAACTTCCCAGATGTTGTTCTGCTCGTGATTTCCTGCAGTGCCAGCTCGATGTCGAGACCAAGGGCCAGGACTCTATAGCGGTGGCGGCTCTCTAACTAAACGCCTGGCGGAAGAGCTCTGTCTTGCGGGTCCTGCGGAAATGTAACAGATCCCACAGGGCCCTGATCTCCTCCGGGAACTCGTTCCACCAGGATGGGGCTGCCACTGAAAAGGCCCTGGCCCTGGTAGTAGCCAGCCTGGCCTCCTCGGGGCCAGGGAAGGTCAGTCGATTTTGAGACGCCGACCATAGTACTCTCTGGGGTATATGGGGGAAAGGCGGTCCCGTAGGTATGTCGGACCCTGGCCATATACGGCTTTAAAGGTAAGAACCAGCACCTTGAAGCGGATTCGGTTTTATAGAAATAATGCCAGTTTGGGAAATCAATAAACTTTCTCGAGGCCTCACTGTATGCTGTCAGACTCGGAACACTTTTTCCTCACCCGTGTCCTATAAATAATTGAGAGAGATTGGTCCATGTTTTGCGCACAGAACAGCACCTAAACATTTCTCCAGTAAGCTGCTCGGGGTGGGGTGGGGGGAGGCCTGAACCAGTCATGAGCTATCAATGTGTTTTTGCCTGCAGAAGACATAATCTCCAAAGAAGACCTTACACCTTCCCCCCCAAGACTGCATTTCACGAGGCAGAGTTGTGAGGCTAACAGACACAAACCCCCACAATGCACCTGGATTCCAGGAATACCACCGAACACCACTGTCAAAATGTCAAAAATGAAACAGAGTTTCTGAAGGCAGCCCAAGAGGAGTGTGTAACAAACTCAAGAGCGCGTGAAAAGGAAAGGTGGGAACACCTGCCGATGTGCTCAACACGCTTGGCGAGCTGAAAGGTCAAGTCTCATAGGTGAGGACGGTTCGCCAGATGGAACCAAAAGGCCATCTCCAAGCCGGAGAAACTGAGTTAATGAAGGAGAACAGGGGAGGCTCTTGGAAGAAACAGCAAGATGAGTCACTGTTTTTCTGTAAACGTGTCTACCCGAATGAAGGGATGGAGACAGCGATGGGGCAAAAAAGTGTACCAAGTGTGGGCACATAAGAACATAAGAACCTAAGAACATAAGAACATAAGAGAAAATAAGAGAAGCCAATGTTGAATCAGGCCAACGGCCCATCCAGTCCAACACGCTGTCACGCAGTGGCCAAAAATACTAGGTGCCATCAGGAGGTCCAGCAGTGGGGCCAGGACACTGGAAGCCCTCCCACTGCTGCCCCCTCCAGCACCAAGAACAGAGTGCATCACCTGCCCCAGACTGAGAGTTCCCATCTATACCCTGTGGCTAATAGCCACTGGTGGACTTCTGCTCTGTATGTTTATCTAATTCCCTCTTGAAACTGTCCATGCTTGTAGCTGCCACCTACCACCAAAACCAAATGCTATAAGCCCTACCCTTACCTTAGCCCGAAAGGCTGTTGAACAGGACTATACACCATACAATGGCATAGAATATGTATTATCTGCTTGCTGGATGTATTTCATTGTTCTTACTGCTCTGTTTTCATACTGATGCAATCCCATGTTCTGCATTCTTTAACATATAACCTCTAATATTTACGCTTCATTTCTGGCTGCTGTAATTTTAGTTCTATCACATTGCAGCGAAGAAGAAGAAGAAGAAGAAGAAGAAGAAGAAGAAGAAGAAGAAGAAGAAGAAGAAGAAGAAGAAGAAGAAGAAGAAGAAGAAGAAGAAGAAGAAGAAGAAGAAGAAGAAGAAGAAGAAGAAGAAGAAGAGGAGGAGGAGGAGGAGGAGGAGGAGGAGGAGGAGGAGATTGGATTTATACCCCGCCCTTCACTCGGAGTCTCAGAGCGGCTTACAAACTCCTTTCCCTTCCCCTCCCCACAACAGACACCCCGTGAGGTAGGCGGGGCTGAGAGAGCTCTGACAGAAACTGCTCTTTTTCAAGAACATCTCTGACAGGACTATGGCTTGCCCAAGGTCATCCAGCAGCTGAGAATGGAGGAGTGGGGAATCAAACCCGGTTCTCCCGGATTAGAGTCCGTGCACTTAACTACTACACCAAACTGGCTCTCAAACTGGCTCTTATTAGATGCCTTATCCTATCAATTGCACTGACTTTCACAAGGGGTCCCAACCCTTTTTGAGCCTGTGGGCACCTTTGGAATTCCGACACAGGGTGGTGGGCGCCACCACAAAATGGCTGTCATGGGAGGGGGAGCCAGCCACAAAATGGCTGCCGCAGGAAGCAGAGCTACACACGCACCTGGAGGAAGTTCAAGTGCAGGAGAGAACTCCGGAGGAAGTTCAAGTGCAGGAGAGAACTGGGGCAGTTTTAGAAATGCACTGGGAAAGAAGAGCCAGAGAGAGGATAAAATCAATACCGTGGTGGCAGCTGTTGCCGAAGGAACGTTATTTTAATCTGCGCTGCCAATCAGATCTCCAGGGGCCAATCAGAAACCATACTGGGCAACCGTCCCACTTGAGCACACCCACTTTCTGAAAACACTTGGTGGGCACCATCTTGCTCTCACCGCACTGCATTTCCACACAGCACCCTATTTCTACTCATAAGTATTTCTACTTGCGTAGAATACCATTTCTTGTGTTGTTTAACATGTTTAATGCTTATGCTTTGTTTCGGAGTTCTACCGTCCTGTCTATTAGAGGTCTCCTCAGCCTACTCGCTGTACCAATTCATATTCCATAATCCGCCTTCAGACTCCGCAAGAAAGGTGGACTGTAAATGAATAAGTCAAATTTCCTGAGATTTCTGTGTAAAATAATTCCCATGCGAAAGAGAACCTGTACAATAGAAAAAGGATCTACAGCTTTTTTTTAATGTAGTGATTTCTGTGGCTTGTTGGGCATCTTCAAGCTATTCCCTTGGCACCCTGTGTTGCTACCCCACACTCTCTTTCTGAAAGGAAGGAGATTCCAAAAGACCTCTACCAATGTTATGTATAATCAGGGCTATTTTGGGGCGGGAACGCACAGGAACAGAGTTCCGGCTGGCTCCCGAGTTGGCCACACCCAGCAGGAACTCATTAGCATAATAGGCCACACCCAACTGCAGAAACTCATTCGGATTGGCTACATTTGGGGTGTGTGGCCTAACATGCAAAGGAGTTCCGGCTACCAAAAAGAGCCCTGGGTTTTGACAACGAACAAGGTAAACAGAATAAGAAGCAAAAGGTGGGTGTGGCTGGATGTCCACCCTTCTGGTAACAGTTCCGCAGGGGCTGCAGGACGGAGCTCTTCCACCAGGCTTTTGAGTAGGGGCTGCCGCCGCTACTGTACCACCATCGTATGGCCGTCTCGAGGCGTACTGGCTCTGGCATGGGACTACAGTTCTGTTAGGACACTACTGGAGCAGTGACAAATGTGTCTATTATAGTGCAGAGTGGTACGGATTTTATACTGTGAATTTTGTTCTGTTGACCGCTGTTTTAATTGTTTTAGTCGTAATGGGTTGTCTGTGGTTTTAGTATTTATTCTTGGCTTTTGCCTCTATGTTTTAATGCCGATGTATGGCATTTTGCCTCTTGTTCGCCGCCCTGAGCCCACGTCGGAAGGGCGGGATATAAATCCAACAAATAAATAAATAAAACATGGGGGTGTGGCCTAATCGGCTAATGAGTTTCTGCTGCTGGGTGTGGCCTTTTATGCTAATGAGTTCCTGCTTGGCTTTTTCTACAAAAAAAAAGGCCCCGTGTATAACTTTTTTTTAGATTTATATTGCATATGTCACTGTACCTATTGAGAAACTTGGCTTTTTTAAAACATTGACATCTTTCCTATGGCGATAGTATTTACATTTGATGTATACAGTTTATCTTAACCTGTTTTGATGCTTAAAAAAAGAATTGCCAACCTCCAGGCAGTGGCTGGAGATTACCTGGGATTACAACTGATTCTCCGGGTGACAGAGATCAGTCCCCCTGGAGAAAATGGCCACTTTGGAAGGCGGGCCCTGTAGGATTATAATCCACTGAAGTCCCTCCCCTCCTCAAACCCCACCCGTCCTCAGGCCCCACCCCTCAAATATCTGGGTATTTCCCAACCCAGAGCTGGATACCATACCCTACGCCAAGGACACACATTTTTGTCTGCTGGCAAAAGAACAGAGGCCTGGAAAGGGTAACAAAGGCCAATTTTCCATGAGCCGCCGCTTGGACGCATTTTGCCCCGCAGCTTCGCGCGATTTCCCCCATGTCTACTGTTATGTCCTGAAGCTAGAATCCATCCTATCTTTTCCAATGTTAAGCTTCAGACACAAGAAGGGATTGTAAGCTGTCACATTCCCATTGGTCGGTTTCTATGAAACTTGTAAATAACCAATCACAACTGTATATATGTATTTTGGAGGGAACAGACCTCATTGGTCTTTATCCTTGTTTTCTTACTGGATGTTAACTTATCTATGGGTGTGGCTTTGACAGCCCGGATCATTTAAAAAGGGAGCTGTGCTCCACTGTTCTGTGTGAGTGTGGTTGAGTTGAGTTTGCTGTTACAAGAAAGCTGAAATCACTTTTGCTGAAATCAACCTTGTTGAGTTGCATACATAACATCTTCTCAATCCTCAAAAAACAGGACTGAGTAGACGCAGGGGGGAAATCACATGAAGTTGCAGGGCAGGATGCGGCCACGCAGCACGTGGCGTGAAATTGACATGTGCCATCGGGGGGAAGGGGAGAGCGAGGGTGGAGCAGTGGCTTGTGGGAAAATCGGCCAAACTGGAAATGGGAAGTCTGAAAATTACTACTGAGTAAGCGCCGGACAAGGGGCAAAAATCCAGCCAGACGTTTCTGCCGGAACACCTCCTTTCATGGGTGAGCGCTTAAACCCCACAAAGCCACACGCATTTCATTGACACTGACTTTCCAAAGCGTTGCCACGCACAATGCACATACGCGCAAACACGCAAAGGAAGAATCGATAGCAACAAAATTAAAGTTACAAATCTAACCAAAGCCGATCAGCTATCCTGGGGGAGAAAAACCCGTTCCTGGGGTAAAAGTTTATCTAGTGTCATAACTTTATTGAAATCCTATATCTTCTGATGGACTTTTATCGTTTTGTTGGGTTTTTTTCCAAGCCAGAAGCTCCAGTTATCATTATTAGTCCCTTCTGTGCGGCCGGAGGGACCCTGGGAAGACGTTCCCTTTTACAAACAAGTGATAATTGTCTGCTTTATTGATCAATAAATCTCTGAACTGACTCACTCCACCATGGTTCCATTCTATTATGCCTTCTGCAAAGTTTCTTCAAGTGAAGATATACCGCCTCTCCCTCTCTCTCTTTTTAGAAAAAAGGAAAGATTGGTTTGTCATTAACTGGAAGAGAGAAGGAACTACGCTGGTTGACTTTCGTAATGACTTTTTAATGACAAATTCTAGTCACAGTTAAATCTGGTTTATTTCCACATGGGTGGGCGCCAGCTATTAATCCACCTACCCACCCCCAAATCCCCACACGGGTCACTTGCGCGCCGACTCCACCGCAGGAAGAAACACGGGGAAAAATAATCGCTTTGGAGAGCACAATTGTGACGCTATTTTCCACCCGATGCCTTTCCCACAGACTGGAAGCGGGCTCTATCCTGAGCATTAAACTTGCATTTGGCTTTAATTAACAATGATTTTAAGGAGAATATTAATAGGCTGTATCGTTAGGAAGGAGCCCAGGAAGGACTTCACCGCCTCCCTTCGGAGTACCAAGTTCAATTAGCAAAACCAAGAAAGGTTTTAAAGCAAAAAAGGGAAGAGAGTACGCCGACGTTAGTAGGTGAAGTGTGCCGTTGAGTTGCAACCTCACGGGGTTTTCAAGAGAAGAGATAAGGAGAGGTCGGTTCACCGTTGCCTGTCTTTGATTAGCAACCCTGGACTTCCTTGGCCGTCTCCCATCCGAGGACTAACCAGGGTCAATCCCGCTTAGTGTCTGGTGAGACTGGCTAGCCTAGGCCGTCCAGGTCAAGACAAAAAGTATGTCACTGAGTTTCAACTGACTCACGGCGACTCCATAAAGTTGCACCTCATGGAGTTTTCAAAGCAAGAGATGAGCAGAGGTGGCTTGCCACTGCCTTTCTCCACGTGGCAACGCCAGTTTTCCCCGGTGGTCTCCCGTCCAAGTTCTGTGTGTGGAGTGCCATCAAGTGACAGCTGACTTATGGCAATCCTGGCAAGGGGCTTTCAAGGCAAGAGAGAAGCGGAGGCGGTTTGCCGTTGCCTTCCTCTGCAGAGCCTTCCTTGGTGGTCTCCCTTCCAATTACCAGCCCTGCTTTGCTTCTGAGATCTGACAAGGTTGTATATGCCA
Organism: Gekko gecko; assembly: GCA_029375565.1. Classification (NCBI taxonomy): domain Eukaryota; kingdom Metazoa; phylum Chordata; class Lepidosauria; order Squamata; family Gekkonidae; genus Gekko; species Gekko gecko. The sequence continues at coordinate 216,703,011 of JAPDNY010000004.1, read as the reverse complement.
AGCCCCCTTCCGTTCCCAATCACAAAATGTTTGTCTGAAGTGCAGCAAAATCGTAGCAGACTTATGGCTACTGCAACAAGGGGCTTTCAAGGCAAGGGAGAATCAGAGGTGGTTGGCCATGGCCTTCCCCTGCAGAGTTTTCCTTGGTGGTCTCCCATCCAAGTACTGACCCTGCTTAGCCTCCAAGATCTGACTGGATCGGGCTATACCATGCACCCTCCTCCCATGCAAGTCAACATCACAAAAATGGCAAGAAAGACCACTTTGGATAGTACCAGCAGAAGTGATTAATCCATATTCAAGAAATCAAGGGTTAGATTGGCTACCTTATAAAAGTCTTTTAAAATTAGAAGGGAAAAACTTTGTGTTAAAAGATAGATTTGATGTGGAATTTGAATATGATTGGTTGAAGTAAAGGTAAAGGTAAAGGTTCCCTTGCTCGAAAGCCAGTCGAATCCGACTCTAGGGTTGCGGTGCTCATCTCCGTTTCAAAGCCGAAGAGCCAGCGCTGTCCAAAGACGTTTCCATGGTCATGTGGCCGGCATGACTAAACACCAAGGTGCACAGAACGCTGTTACCTTCCCACCGAAGTGGTACCTATTTATCTACTTGCAATTTCTTGCTTTCGAACTGCTAGGTTGGCAGGAGCTGGAACGAGAGACGGGAGCTCACCCCGTCCTGCGGCACTACTCGGGTCTCGAACTGCTGAACTACTGACCTTCCACAGCCTGCAGTTCAGCGTCTTAACCACTTGAGCCACCGCAGCTCCTATACTCCTGGTTGAAGTATAGACAGATTTATGACTTATTTAAGACCGATAAAAGAGAATATGGTTTTAGAGAAAATAACACTGAAATTGAAACTGTATGGCTTGAGAAAGGTAAAAAAATGATTTCTAAACTGTACAAGGTTTTATTGAAATGGTATACTGAGGATGAAATTGTAAAAGAGCAAATGATAAAATGGGCGGTAAATATTAATAATGAGATATTAATGACATCTTGGGAATATTTGTGGAAAAAGTCAATGAAAATTTCAACTTTTGTAAAAGTTAAAGAGAATTGTTATAAAATGATGTACAGATGGTATATGACGCCTAAAAAAATTGCTATTATAAATGAAAGTATGTCTAACAAATGTTGGAAATGTAAGAAACATGAAGGGTCTTTTTACCATATGTGGTGGACATGTGATAAAGCAGTAAAGTATTGGACTGAGATCCACAATGAGATACAAAAAATTTTGAAATGTACTTTTAAGAAAGACCCACAGATGTTATTGTTAGGTCTTAAAATGGAAGAAATAAATGTAGCCAAGAGAACACTACTATGGTACTTGATTACAGCAGCTAGACTGACTTTTGCTCAATGTTGGAAACAAGATAAAGTACCTGAAACATGGGAATGGATTAAAAAGACATTGTTTATGGCAGAAATGGACAAACTAACAAGAAAATTAAACAATGAAGAAGACGAAACCTTTTTCGGAGACTGGAAAGACTTTCAAGAATACTTGTTGAAGAATTGGGATGTAAAACGTGGTTTGATTTGTTTTGACAGCTATTGAGGAGAAGTGGAAAGAGACTCAGATCTTTGAATTGTTACCATTAGTAAAAGAAATATGTTTAGTAGTAAATGTAATTGTATAAGAGAAATATCAAGGGGGTTGGAGCAGTGCGGGAAGCCTTGTTTGGGGGGGAGAGGGAGAAAGAAAAATGGATATGTATTGGTTTGTTTAAATTGTATGAACATGTGATATATCCAATAATAAATTGTATTTAAAAAAAAAAAACATCACAAAAATGGCAGTTAACTACAATTAATCCTGATACAGCTCGTAGGACCATTCCATGCAAAAGGGGAAACGTTTGACTTCAAAATGGGAGACAGACAAGAGTATGGGAACCGGAGCTTTCCTGGAACATTGGCGATAAAGAACTTGAACATTTCTGTTTATATGGTATGCCCAGGGGTCATTTGGAGCAGGTGCGCACAGGAGCGGAGCTCCGGCAGTTAGAAGCACAGGTGGTGGCAAGCCCCGCCCCCAGCAGGAGTGCCAAGCAGCACATGTAGCGTTCCTCTTGGGCCCAGATAGGCTACTTTGGGACTGGAATGACAGCCCCCGGAGTGGAAAGACAGTCCCTAGGGGTGGAGACTGAGTGGTGAGTGTCACCTTCCAGTGATGTCAGGGGATGTGGCATATGCAAATAAGTTATGCTAATGAGTTATGCTCATGAGCTCCTGCACCTCTTTTTCTACGAAATGACCCCTGGGTACACCCCAAAATGGGAAAATGTTGCTCACCATGAGGAAACTTCCTTCTTTCAGCTAAGTATAATTAAAAAAAAAAAAGCATCAAGATTCTTACAGTGAGCACAGCCAGGAGATCACGATGCCCCTCGATGAGCCGGAAAAGCCCAGTAGTGCTTTTATTCTGCAAATCGTAATTTTCTAGAACATCAGAACTTCTTAAAGGAAAGCATGGCTGGCTACCTGAGAACGCACCTTTGGCACCGCCTACACGAGGGCAGCTGTTACTAATTCGTGAGCGCCCGTTGCTTTCACGGGTCTCAGGAAACTGAAGCAAGAAAATCCCCCGAACCAATGCGCGAATCAAAGTCAGCGAGTCATGTTTTGTTCTGCTAATTGCTCTTCATAGCAGGCAATCACACCTGCCTACTTCTTCCGGCTCCCCTCCCGTATATGGATCAAGCATCTTAGTATCACCACCCACACACACGACCCTTAACTATAAAATAAGTTCGACCGTGTTTATTTCCTTCGCCTTCTCTACAATCTCTTCCAATCAGGGCAAACACCACCAGGTGACCATTGTTGCCCTTGCAACGTGAATTCATCTTAAGAACATAAGAAAAGCCCCGATAGATCAGACCAGTGGTCCATCCAGTCCAGCATCCTGTCTCACACAGCAGCCAACCAGTTCCTCTGGAGGGCCAACAACAGGGCAGGGAGGCTGAGGCCTTCCCCTGATAAGAACATCAGAAGAGCCCTGCTGGATCAGACCAGTGAGGGTCCATCTAGTCCAGCATCCTCTCTCACAGAGTGGCCGACCAGTTCCTCTGGAGGACCAACAACATGGTCTTTCCCTGAGACAAACATCAGAAGAGCCCCACAGTATCCATCTAGTCCAGCATCCTGTCTAACATAGCTACCAACCAATTCCTATGGACGTTCAACAAGAGGACACAAAGGCCGAGGCCCTCCCCTGATAAGAACATCAGAAGAGCCCTGCTGGATCAGACCAGTGAGGGTCCATCTAGTCCAGCATCCTCTCTCACAGAGTGGCCGACCAGTTCCTCTGGAGGACCAACAACATGGTCTTCCCCTGAGACAAACATCAGAAGAGCCCCACAGTATCCATCTAGTCCAGCATCCTGTCTAACATAGCTACCAACCAATTCCTATGGACGTTCAACAACAGGACACAAAGGCCGAGGCCCTCCCCTGATAAGAACATCAGAAGAGCCCTGCTGGATCAGACCAGTGAGGGTCCATCTAGTCCAGCATCCTCTCTCACAGAGTGGCCGACCAGTTCCTCTGGAGGACCAACAACATGGTCTTCCCCTGAGACAAACATCAGAAGAGCCCCACGGTATCCATCTAGTCCAGCATCCTGTCTAACATAGCTACCAACCAATTCCGATGGACATTCAACAACAGGACACAAAGGCCGAGGCCCTCCCCTGATAAGAACATCAGAAGAGCCCTGCTGGATCAGACCAGTGATCCATCTAAGCCCAGTGCCCAGTCCTGCACTATGGCCAACTAGTTGCCCTGGAGGGCTAACAAACAAGGCAAAGAGGCCGAGGCCTTCCCTCGATGTTTCCTCCTAGCACTGGCCTCTGGACATGGAGGTTCTTTTCCACCCCCTGAAACAAGACCCACCTACTGTTAACACAGTCCTGTAGACACACTGACTGTTCCGTGGGGAATGTTGGGAATCAGTTTATCATCTTCAACTAAAGCATCAAGTATCTGACCAAGGGAGCTTTGACCCTTGAAATCTTATACTCCAAAATCTTGTTGGGTCTCTAAGGTGCTGCTTGACTCAAATCAGCTGCCCAACTGAAATATATATTTATATATCAAGCAGCATTTAGACAATCTATCACAACAGGCCAATGTTTTACAAACACACACCAGCACAAAATACAAACACCCATGTATTTAAGTCATCCATTCAAAAAGCCTCGCATGGCCAAAGGGCCAACTGCTTCTATTGTGTCCAACTGCTTCTATTGCATCCCTTTCCTAAGAACATTAGAGAAGCCATGTTGGATCAGGCCAATGGGTCATCCAGTCCAACACTCTGTGTCACACAGTGGCCAAAAATACCAGGTGCCATCAGGAGGTCCACCAGTGGGAACAGGACACCAGAAGCCCTCCCACTGTTGCCCCCCTCAAGCACCAAGAATACAGCGCATCACTTGCCCCAGACAAAATGTACCATGTATCCCTTATTGCTAATAGCCACTGATGGACCTCTGTTCCATTTGTCTATCCAATCCCCTCTTGAAGCTACCTGTGTTTCTAGCCGCTGCCACATCCTGCAGTGGTGAATTCCAGGTGTTCATGACTCCTTGGGTGAAGAAGGACTTTCTTTGATCTGTACTAAGCCGACTGCTCATTAATTTCAGTTAGTGCCCACAAATTCTTGCGCTGTGAGGGAGGGAAATAACCTCTTTTTCTACCTTCTCTATCCCATGCGTAATTTTGTAAACCTCTATCATGTCACCCCTCAATTGTCTTCCAGAGGTTGCAATGAATCAAAACAAACTCTGCATTTCCATAATTTCTGTTCCTTAACTCTCCCTTAGCACATGTCTTTGGCCAGATAATGGTACTTCTGAACCTTCGGCGGCGCTCCTAATGATAGATATTTCACCAGCCAAATAATGTTCCAATTTTTTTCATTAAAAAAGTGCAAGGAAACCAAGATCAAGAAGCTGAGTCCCGGGGGGGCAATTGTTCCCCACACAATACTAAAACATGAGCAGAAGGGAACCCCGACAATCCTGATGGAGCCCCACTGGGAAACTCCATGGGGCCAGAAACTTTTCAAGAGCTGTACTGCTTACAGAGAGAAAACAAAGATGTTTAAAACTACCACAGCCAACATTATCAGCTGCAGAAATTCTCGGTGATGAGAGAATGAAGTCTTCAGTGTAAAGCCCTCTTCGTCACCAGTCGGTGGTGTTTATCTAGATATATGCACTTTGGTAAACACGCAACATTGTTCTGAAGGTCTTTCTCCAGGAGATGGACTGTGACCCACTATTGCCACAGTCTACAAAGAAGGGTGACCAGCACCCTCTGCACCAAGGGTTTCATCCTGCCTGGAAGCACCAAGCCATGAGGAGAGGCGGCTGTGAGCCTGAGAGAGACGGAAGACTGGAAGAGGCCTCCAGCCGGCACAGAGTACACAAAACAAAATGGCGGATGGAGGAATCGTAGGGTCTCTGTGGCCACGACCAGCCACCACATCTCAAAAAAAGGGGATCTAGGTTTGCCCTTCCCGGTTTGCCCTTCCTGAGTGATCCAGAGGCAATGGCCCTTTGCATTAATGTGTGCCGAGAGCCTGAGGCGTGGTTAAATTACGGTTGTACTTCTTTTTACCTTTGGCTAAGGTGACAGTGCTTCCAATAGGGTTCCCCAACCTCTACTGGGGCATAGAGATCTCCCGGTTAATGCTACCTCTAAGATGAGATAAGACAAAAATGTCTGAGCCGAAGGCTAAAAATCTGCGAGCTAGCTCACAGCAACTCAGCTTAGAGGGAACACTGCTCCTGGTTACAATGGGTACCCAGAAAACAGAAATCAGCTTCCCTGGAGAAAACGGCAGCTGTGGGGGGGAGGGCTCTGTGGTATGGTAACCTGTTGAGGTCCCTCCTCAAACCCCCAACTTCCCTAGACTCCCTCCTTCCCACCACGAAAACTACAGGAATTTCCCCAAGTTGGAACTACCAACCCAACTTCCCAGGGAACTCGACGGTGGCAAACTTGAGACCGCTTTGAGGAGGAGGAGGAAATATTGGGGTTGTAAAACCAAGTGGAATAAGCTAAGCGGGTACAACGCCCCACACGAAAGCAGAGTTCCAGTGATAACCAGAGGGGTGGAAATGTAACCATAACGGGGTTTTGTTTTGTGAAGACTGGACAGGCAACGCGGAAAGGAGCACGCAACCTCTCTCGATAGACTCTTGGTTCAGTTGATCGTGGAGGGACAAAAATCAACATCTCAGACCATTAGGTTTGCCATGCCCCGCTGCCAGTCACCAGTCACTGGGACACCAGTCAGCAGCCTCCCAACGTGCTGGCATCACTCCCCCGGCGCCTAGAGATGAAGTCAGGGAGCTCTCAGGGGACACACTCTGGTATATGAGCAAAAGTTTATGGTTAAACCCCCGTGTAGCAAACTCACGATTAATTCCTTTGTGACATCAGAAATGATGGCTGCAAGACAACTTTTATCAGACGGATACTGAAGACGTCTAGGGCCAATTGTTTGAAGCAGGGGTGTCTAACATGCGGCCCGGAGGCCAGGCCAGGCCCCCGGAGGGATTCTGTCAGACCCACAGTGGTACTGCTTCTTCTTCCAGTTCTGCTGCTGCTGCTGCGTCATCGTAGGTCTGCGGCTTACAGATACACACCTGAACGGCACACTCGAGATTCCAAAAGCACAGACATTTTGAGGCAGTAATTCAGAGCAAGAGGTGTCAGTTATCAGACACCATTAAACAAACAAAATATTGCAAGTGTGCTCATGTTTTAAGCCTGATTTCAAGTTAAAAAACAACAACAACCACCTTTTGTGTTTGTGTCCTTAATAAAGTTTATATCACCGCTACCTGGCATTACATTTTATGACCCACACGGTCTCATTTATGTCAGATCCGGCCCTTATAGCAGATGAGTTCGACACCCTTGGTTTAAAGATTAGTTCTTAGTGAACTAATTAGCCCAGGTTCTTTATTTGGATGCAAAAATGTATTATCTTGTTACACCCAGAGATGTGCTGATATCACTTCTGGGCTCACGGGGAGTGATGTCATCACTTTGCCGGTGATGTCATTACGTTACTGGCGAGCCCCTCCCCCTGACAGCCCTACAAAGCATGTCAGCCTTTCCCCTAGACGCAAATGTCTTCCATACCTTCCACACTTATTACGTAGTTGTTCCAAGAACCACTCACAGACCCAGGAGACAGGCGGAAGTTACTCGGTCCAGGGATACTTAAACCGAATCGCACTTCTGACTCAATTTGCCTGGCGAAGCAATGACTTCTGCTGAGGCATCGCTTGGGAACCATGCTGCGCGCAAATACATTTAGCGAGAAAAATACAGTAATTGCTGAGCTGAGCAAATTCCTCTCACAATTCCAATTGGGTTCCGTGTGACTCGTAGAACTAAGGTATCGAATTAACAAGGGGGGGGGGAGGGACACCCAAGCCCACTGCTACATTAGCTAGAGGGGAGATCGATACACTAGGTGGAACACAAGTGCTATTTCCATACGATGGTAGCAACGGCTGGCATCATTTATATTTACACGGTGCTAACGTGATGGTATCCTAGACGCGGGAAGTTGCAAAGATGAGCCGTGGGGCCCGTACCTGCTAGACCGAATAAATATGGAACAGCTAGAAAACAGCAATCTCGGGGCACAGACTCATTTTTTATTCTAGCCCGACCTTTACTGTAGACCACCCTGTCTGAGGAACCCCAAGTTCAGTAACGGGAACAAGGAATCCCACGTCCTTGGTCACACCCTGCGGAGACGGTGTTGAACTTCTGGATGAAAGCCAAATCATCTGAGTCACGCTGGAGTCTCCCTTTGAAGCTCTTTTCGTTTTGTTTTCTTGCCTTGAAAACCCCCACGGGGTCGTCACAGGTCAGCCACGACTTGCCGGCACTTTCCTCGACCATCTTCAAGAAAGAGAAATAATTGCTCTGCTTTAGGCTACTACACCAGGGCATTCAACAGAGGGTTAAGTTACTCTTTGTCTTAATGGGGACAGTGTGTGCGTGGGCATAACTGGAAGGGTTGGGGTTTTTTAATAGCCATTGAAACTAGATCCTATTATAGAAAGGAGTTTTGTTAACCAAACATGTACATAGAATATAAACTGTTTTAATGATTAGTCGCTGTAGATTTTCCGGGTTGTGTGGCCGTGGTCTTGGCATTGTGGGACCTGACATTTTACCAGTAGCTGTGGCTGGCATTAATGATGTTTTATTAAAAAGTCATAGGACTCCCAAGCTGTGCATCCGGCAGGAGCTTGGCAAGGTGGGCGCACGGAGGGATCTTGGGATGATGTCACTTCCGGGAAAAGACATCGGGTGGCTCCAGGAACCGCTAGAAACTCTGTGGTTAAATGTGGGTTGCAGGTGGGAGGCCTGGCAACCTTATCGAAAGATGTCAAGTGACGATACAACAAACAGGATTTTAAAAACCCAGCAGAGATGACCTTTTTCGGGGGGAGCCAGAAGTCTGTGGAAGCCTGAGGTAAAACGCACCTTGTCTGTGGGTATTTTCTGTGTCCCCCGTGAGGTACCAGAGGTAGCAGCAGCTGTTGCATTTATCTCCCAGAGGTTCCCCCAAAACCCATGCAGGAAAGGCAGTCCTTGAAAGAACCGTGAAATCTGACCAACTTGCCGTCTAGAACGGCCCGAGATGGGTGCAAGGTTATTATTCAACCAAGAATGCAAATCAGAGGTCTGAGATTGTCTATTCATGCTGAGAAGGCTTTTAAGAACGTACGCTTGCCATCAATTAAACTTCCCCTCTGAAGAAGCAGCCGACTTCATCTGTTTGCCAAAGGTTACGGAGCAGAAAGCCAATAAAACACTCGGCTCTTGTCCTCGTAACCCTCCCCGGAGAGTCGTTTCCGAAGTCTTTCGCCCTGGGGGGTCTCGCAAACAGAACCAAGCGCAACACAGCCTCATCAGGGGAATCGATAGCACGAGTGATGGCAATCGCTTGCAAAACGAGGGAGTCGACGGCATGAATGTTCAGGCGTGCCGAGCACCAGGCCGCAGAGTTGCACCCCCTTCCAGTGGCTTTCTGTCGGGAATCAAAAAATAGCTCTGGAGGTATGGACCAGCCAATAGGCAGAGCTTCCCTCTGTGGAGCTTTTCCTTCCACATACGATCAATGCACAGCAGTGCTCCCTCTAAGCTGAGTTAGTGTGAGCTAGCTCACATTCTTTTAGTCTCCAGCTCACACGTTTTGTCTTCGCTCAGGCAGGATGTCTCCAGGGCAGACTAATTTCTGCAGCAGCCAAATCGCTTGCTCACAACTTTAACGCCAGTAGCTCACAAAGTAGAATTTTTGCTCTCAGGACTCCATCGCTCAAAGGGAGCCATTGGTGCTGTCTCAACAGGGCTTCCAGATGGAGACATTTCTGTTCCAGGTGGCCTTGGAGATGAGCGGACTGATTTTTGGGACACCGCCTGTTTTTAACATACCTCACGTTTCCCCCGGTTAAAATTTTTAAACGGTCGTTTCTCTCGACGTCATGTCAATTTTTGCTTTAATTGTTGGCCATCCTGAGGGGGGACTTTTTTGGGGGGGGGGGCTGAAACGAAGCCCGCGAAAGCGGGAAACAAAAAATAATGCCAGTGTGAGGGGAGGAAAGGAGAAAACCCTGAGGCGGCCACAGATACTCAAGAGACCGCCAAGAGCGGCGAGGCAAGGCCCCAGAAACATGGTGCCCTCTCTGAGGCTGGCCTGGGGTGGCCGCTTCTCCACTTTTCGGAAACCCTCATTAGCTGAACTGTTGGCAAACGTGGTATTTTTCCCGACTCTCAGCAACAGACCGGGGAGCCAGCTTTCAATCTGCCAGGTGGCCACTTCACAATCCTGGAAGGGGGAGGGAAGTCCCACTGAGGCAAAACAGACATTTGGTGAGCCCGGAGGCAAGACTTCCCTGAGGGAACAAGAAGCGAGGCCTAGTTAATTTGCAGTGGATCCCTGCAGCTGAGGCACCTGTTAATATCCCGGAACATCTCGGAAGGGTGGAATTTTCCTAAAAATGTATTCTGTGTTTTTTGGGGGTTTTGATTTTTTAAAAAATAGGACTGCATTCTGATCGAGAAGCAAATCCACACATTGCGTGGAGAAACAGCCCCAGGTTAGCAAATGCACGCCCTGTGGGACGTTCCCGCTAGGGAACAAGCACTCAACTTGGGTTTCCGTTAAAGCCCCGTTACACGGGAATGCGAGGGACAACTAGCTTCCTCATTTGTGTCCTTCTCCTGATATTTCGCTGTTGACAGTTTGGTCCGCAAGCTGCACTGGGCATGTTTCGTTTCCCAATCATAACAAGCCTCCGATGGGAAGCACGTCGAGGGATCCGTTCGCCCATCAGCAGTCGGCACTGACAGCAAACCCGGCTAACTAATTGTCGCCAGAGTTCAACGCCAACAAATCTGCCAATTGAGCCCGGCTGACATCGAAAGCAGCCAGGGTGTGCGGCTATTAAACCATTTACGCATATGCGGCACTAGGGCAAAGCCAGCGACTGTCTAAAAGGGCGGGGGGAGGAAGCGCTGCTAATTTTAATTAAATTTGCATGGGTTAGGACATGCATTATTCATGCCCATATATAAAAGAAATGACTGTTTCTCACCGAGGAAGCCCACCGAGGAAAGCCCGGCCAGTTGGCACCCCCGCAAAGGTGCGCCAATGCGCATGTTGCCACCCTGTGTTTAAACAATGCTGAAATCGAGCTTCATTAATATGGGTAAGGGGGGGGATCAGTTTAACTGGAGAAGACAGGAGAAAGCATAAGTATGTACTGTTCGAAAACCCCTCGGGGCACTGCGGTGAAGCGGTGTAACGGCGACGCACTCGAGCCATGCCTTAATTAAAAAACATAATGCAAAATTACAGACGTTCTTGCTGACTGCTTCCTCACATTGTGTACGCGACATGGCAAAGGGGAAATACAGCCAGATCCATCAACGGTTTGCTTTATCCTGGGTTAGGTGAAACATGAGCACGTCAAAGCCACTTGGTGGCAGGCAGTGGAACGGGGAGGAACGGCGCGTGTCCAAGGCTACTAGCAGGATGTTGAAAGGTGACAGATGGGTAATTCATGGTTGGTACTTAAGAACATAAGAGAAGCCAATGTTGGATCAGGCCAATGACCCATCTGGTCCAACATTCTGTGTCACACAGTGGCCAAAAATACCAGGTGCCATCAGGAGCCCAGAAGTGGGGCCAGGACACCAGAAGCCCTCCCACTGTTGACCCCCCCCCGGGCACCAAGAATACAGAGCATCACTTGCCCCAGACCAAGAGTTCCTATCTATACCTTGTGGCTAATAGCCACTGATGGACATCTGCTCCATACATAAGAACACAGGAGAAGCCAATGTTGGATCAGGCCAATGGCTCATCGAGTCCAACACTCTGTCACACAGTGGCCAAAATATACCAGGTGCCATCAGGAGGTCCAGCAGTGGGGCCAGGACACCAGAAGCCCTCCCACTGTTGACCCCCCCCAGCACCAAGAATACAGAGCATCACTCGCCCCAGACCGAGAGTTCCTATCTATACATTGTGGCTAATAGCTACTGATGGACCTCTGCTCCATACATAAGAACACAGGAAAAGCCAATGTTGGATCAGGTCAATGGACCATCCAGTCCAACACTCTGTGTCACACAGTGGCCAAAAATACCACATGCCATCAGGAAGTCCTTCAGTGGGGCAGCATATACTTTAGGAGGTCCATCAGTGGGGCCTGGACACTAGAAGCCCTCCCACTGTTGACACCCCCCAAGAACCAAGAATACAGAGCCTCACTTGCCCCAGATCGAGAGTCCCTATCTACACCTTGTGGCTAATAGCCACTAATGGACCTCTGCTCCAAATGTTTATCCAGTTCCCTCTTGAAGCCGTCCATGCTTGTCGCTGCCACCACCTCCTGTGGCAGTGGATTCCATGTGTTCATCACTCTTTAGGTGGGGAGGCCTGACCTGGATATCCCAGGCTAGCCCGATCCCGTCAGATTTCAGAAGCTAAGCAGGGTTGGCCGCCATTAGTACTTGGACAGGAGACCACCAAGGAAGTCCAGGGTTGCTACGCAGAGGCAGGCAATGGCAAACCACCTCTGTCCATCCCTTGCCCCGATCTAGATAGCCCAGGCAAGCCCAAACTCGTCAGATCTCGGAAGCTAAGCAGGGTCAGCCCCAGTTAGTACTTGGATGGGAGCCCACCAAGAAAGTCAAGGGTTGCCGTGCACTGGAAATCCACCTCTGCTCATCTCTTCCCCTGACCTGGATGGCCCAAGCTAACCTGATCCCGTCAGATTTCAGAAGCTAAGCAGAGTTGTCCCTGGTTAGTACTTGGATGGGAGACCACCAAGAAAGTTCTGACGTGGAGGCGGGCAAATGGTAAACTGACTCTGAACATTTCTCGCCTTGAAGGACCCCACAGTGAATCAGTTGTAAATATACGACACACTCTGGGCCCTAAACTAGGTGGCCTCGGCTAGCCCAATCTCATGAATCTTGGAAGCTAAGCAGGGTTGGCCGCCATTAGTACTTGGATGGGAGACCACCAAAGAACGTCATGGAAACAGTTCAGAGGCAGGCAATGGCAAACCGCCTCTAATAATCTCTTGCCTTGGTAACCCCATGAGGTGGAACTTCATGGGGTCCACATGAGTAGGTTGTGACTTAATGGCACACTCTTGCCCTAAACTGGATGGGGCAGGCTAGCCGAATCTCGTCAGATCTCAGGAACTAAGCGGGGTCAGCCAGAGTTAGTACCGGAACAGGAGAAGTCCAGGATCACTATGCAGAAGCAGGAGGAGGAGGAGGAGAAGGAGAAGGAGAAGGAGAAGGAGAAGAGGAGGAGGAGGAGGAGGAGATTGGATTTATACCCCGCCCTTCATTCGAAGTCTCAGAGCGGCTTACAAACTCCTTTCCCTTCCCATCCCCTCAACAGATACCCTGTGAGATAGGTGGGGCTGAGAGAGCTCTGACAGAAACTGCTCTTTTTCAAGAACATCTTTGACAGGACTATGGCTTGCCCAAGGTCATCCAGCAGGTGCAAGCGGAGAAGTGGGGAATCTCCCCGATTAGAGTCCATGCACTTAACCACTACGCCAAACTGGCAAAACACCTCCATTCATCTCTTATCTTGAAAACCCTACTGGGTCGCCATAAGCTAGCTGTATCTGGATGTCACTTTCCACAACCATCAACGGGTCGGGCAGAAGACAACACGTCACACTTGCAAGTGGATACAGGGACAAAGGGTGAGCAACTTCTTAGTAACTGTTATGAAAGCTCAACATCCCACCTGGATGTTGTAGCAACTAAGGCATCGGCCGAAATCCCAGTGGCCATGGGCGCCACGTTGGGGACCCCTGTTCTAGAGTGTTCGAGATTTTTTTTTTCCTTCAAACAAACATCACCGATACCAAGATACCACTCGCTGTATCTTTTTACGCCACCCTTCTCTCCAAGCAACACAGTTCTTCCCTCTTTCTACTTTACCCTTCCAACAATTGTGTAAGGGAGGTTGCATTGAGAAGAAAGGGACTGGCCCATGGTCATTTGAGGAGTGTCACGATGGGCCGAGATTTGACACTGGACCTCCCCTGTTCCAATCTTTTTTATTACTCTGCCAAGCTAGCCAATGTCAGGATGACATAACAAAAGGTTGAAGGAGCTGGGTATGTTTAGCCTGGAGAGGAGACAACGGAGAGATAATATAATAACCGTCTTGAAGTACTTGAAGGGCTGTCCTGTAGAGGATGGTGTGGAGTTGTTTTCTGTTGCCCCAGAAGGTCAGACCAGAACCAACAGGTTGAAATTAAATTAAAATAATAAGAAGAAAAAGAGATTGGGATCTTTCCGTCCACCATCCGGCAAGAAAACAAAGCGCCGCTTGGAAAAGCGGTGCGCTGGAAGCAGGCGGAGGTGTAACAAGCCAGGTGCCGCGCCGTGATTTAGCAAGGTCAATTTCCTCCACGACTCCGTGGCACAGAGAGACACGGGCATTTTGAAATTAGCCAATTATTGACACTCAGTCTCACAAAAGCCTCCGTAATAGGATTCCCCGAGAACCCACCTTAAAAGGTTCATAAAGGCGGCACAGTCAATATTAACTCGGTTAATTCTAAAATTACAAAGAGATCAGCTCAGAGAAAAGCACGAGGGGGAGGGGGAGGGGGAATTAGAACAAATTTGGAGCTGCCGCAATCATCCCAAAGCCGCCTTTTTACCGGTTGATATTGCGCCGCTCGCCCCTTTGTGTTGATTGCAAAATATAATCCCCGGCTTCCGGTTTCGGACGGGTCCACGATTCCTACACGGATCTCCGGCACATCCCCGAAATACACAGTGCATGATTATGCATTGTTTTTCAACACCCAATGCTGAGGGCAAACCTATCTCAGCTCAACCGAAGAGGCAGTGCTATGTAGGGGTTAGAGCAGGGGTGTCAAACAATGTGGACCGAGGGCCGGATCTGGCCCCCGGAGGGCTTCTATCAGGCCCGCAGGGGAACTGGCTGTCTTCTGCTTCTCCTTCCAGTTCTGCTGCTGCTGCTGTGTCATCGTAGGTTTGCGGCTTACAGATTCACACCTGAACAGCATCCTCAGGTTTGCAACAGCACAGACATGTTGATGCAACAGTTCAGAGCAAGAGGGGTCCGTTATCAGACATTGTTCAATAAACAAAATATTGCAAGGGTGCTAATGTTTTAAGTAAACATTAAGATTTAAGTATTTTAAGTAAAAAAAAAAAACCTTTGTGTTTGTGTCCTTTATAAAGTTTGTATCTCCGCTACCCGGCATTACATTTTATGACGCACGCGACCCAGTCCGACAAGGTCTCACTTATGTCAGATCCGGCCCTCATGAGAAATGAGTTTGACACCCCTGGGTTATAGTGTCCATTTTGGATCTGCGAGGCCCAGGTTCAAATCCCCATTCTGCCCTGGAAGCTAGGGAAGAAAGGTGAGATGTAACGAAATGAATATGTAAACAATTGGCGCTAATCGCCCTACCAGCATAAATGGATGCCAGGTTCGAATCCCCACTTTAATCCTCACAGAAATTTGCTGGGTGATTGTGGGTCAGCCACCTGCTCTCAGACTACCTCACAAAGAAGATTAAATGGGGGAAGGGGAGGGAGAGGGGGAGAATTGGATTTATACCCCGCCCTTCACTTGGCATCTCAGAGCGGCTTACAAACTCCTTCCTTTCCTCTCCCCACAACAGACTCCCTGTGAAGTAGGCAGGGCTGAGAGAGCTCTTGTGAGGACTGCTCTTGGGAGAACAGCTCTGACAGAACTGTGGCTCGCCCAAGGTCACACCAGCAGCTGCAAGTGGAGGAGTGGGGAATCAAACTTGATTCTCCAGAGTGGAGTCCGTCGCTCTTAACCACTACAGCAAACTGGACAAGCCGCTTTGGGTCCCCATGGGGAGGAAAGACCCCAGTTCGAATCCTCGCCCCACCATGGAAGTTCGCTGGATATCCATAGGCCAGCCACCCACTCTCAGCCTCAGCTACCTCGCAGGATTGTTGTGATAAAAGGGAGCAGAGGATGACATTAGCTGTCTCTAGAATCCCCACTGGGCAGCAAGATGGGGTACAAATGAAATAACATTTTTCTCAATGTGTGCTAAATACAGTTTATTAGGTGGATAGGTCACATGCTCATACAATTTAATCATAACAATACATATCCTTTTTCTTTTTTGCCTTCTCCCCATCTAGCCCAGGCTTCCAGCACTGCTCCAACCCCATTAATATCTCTCTTATTTTGTTACTATGACTTCTAGACCTTAATTTCTTTTACTAACGATAACAATTCAGATAGTCTAGATTCTCTTACCGTATCTTCTTAGATAACTATCAAAACAAATCAAACCACGTTTAATGTCCCAGTTTTTCAACAAATATTTTTGAAAGTCTTTCCAATCTTTAGATAGAGTTTCATCTTCTTCGTTATTTAGCTTTCTTGTTAACTTGTCCATTTCAGCCAAAGACAACGTCTTATTAATCCATTCCCATGTTTCAGGTACTCTATCTTGTTTCCAACATTGCGCAAATAGTCAATCTAGCTACTGTAGTCAAGTACCATAGTAATGTTCTCTTGGCTACATTTATTTCTTCCATTTTAAGACCTAGACAGTAACATCTGTAGGTCTAAATAGACATTTTGCACAATGTTTGCTCAGATATGAGTGGGTGGGCGGGCGGGTAGATAGATAGATATATATATAGATAGATAGATAGACAGACAGACAGACAGACAGACAGATAGATAGAGATATATAAAACATTTAACTATAACAGACGGTCTTCTGAATACATTCTTTTGTTTGCAACTTAACCTTTAAATATATCCACAGGAATTAGCTGCTGTAGATTTTCTGGGCTGCCTGGCCGTGGTCTTGGCATTGTAGGCCCTGACGTTTCGCCAGTAGCTGTGGCTGGCATCCTCAGAGGTGTAACACAGAAAGACGGAGTACTCTCTGTGTCAAGGTGAGCAGAAAAATGGTAGGCAGGTAATTGATATCTACCCCGGAAGGTGGGGTAGGGCTGAGTCATTATCTTGTAGGAGTCCTCCAGGCTATGAACATGCTAATGGGAAATCTACAGCAACTAATGAACTCGGGCCGTGAAAGCCTTCGACAACATATCCACGTGAAGTTTTAAGCGTTGCTGAAAAGCCCTTCTCCTGCATCCTGCCACTGAAACAGCACGAAGTCCAGGGTTTTCTCCGGACCTCTTTTAAGTCCCCATTTCTTCCCTTACCTCTAATACACGCACAATCCAAACTTTCAAAATCTGTTCCTTCGCTTCCGCCCAGCCGTCTCACGGGACCCATTGCAACCTACTCTCCCCCCTCCCACCTTAAGTCCACAGGAACCAAAATAATAACACAAATGACATCATTAAAATTTCAATGCAGTCTTGTGAACGGCGTGGGGGTCATTCAGGAAGAGGAGACTCTCTGCCCCCCCCCCGAAGAACAGAGGACTACTTTTATTAAAAGGAAGATATAAAAAAAAAAAAACAACTTCAAACTTTTTTTCAGGGGTGGGTGGGTGGGGAGGTGCTGTCCTGTGAAGACACATCACAGAAACGGAGAGAGATAACCAGCGCTCCAGCAGTCCCGCACGGGGTGGGGGTGTGGGGGGAGAAGCAGGCTTGCCGGGAGCAAAACATCTGCTTTGCGGCCACATGTGGGCAGATAAAGAGTTTCTAAACAGTCTGTCAAGGCTTGCAAAAGTTTATTTTTTCTGAAAAAGGAAACACTGAGGAGGTAAGGTGTGATGCGGCTTACTCTTAGTCCGGGTAATCATGAAACCGGAGAGTGGCTATTCTTCCTGTGTGTGACACAAAGTGTTGGACTGGATGGGCCATTGGCCTGATCCAGAATTGGCTTCTCTTATGTTTTCTTATGTTCTATGGAAGCAATTGGCTGAGAGAGCCCCTTCCTTCCTTCCTTCCTTCCTTCCTTCCTTCCTTCCTTCCTTCCTTCCTTCCTTCCTTCCTTCTCTTCCCTCCTTCCTTCTCTCTCTCCTTCCTTCCTTCCTCCTTCTCTCTCTTCTCCTACCTTCCTTCCCATCTTCCTTCCTTCTCTCTTCTCCTTCCTCCTTCCTTCCCATCTTCCTTCCTTCCTTCCTTCCTTTCCATCTTCCTTCCTTCCTTCTCTCTCTCCTTCCTTCCTTCCTTCCCATCTTCCTTCCTTCCCTCCTTCTCTCTCTTCTCCTACCTTCCTTCCTTCCCATCTTCCTTCCTTCCTTCCCTCCTTCCTTCCTCCTTCCATCTTCCTTCCTTCCCTCCCTCCTTCCTTCTCTCTTCTCCTACCTTCCTTCCTTCTCTCTCTTCTCCTTTCTTCCTTCTTTCTCTCTTGTCTCCTTCCTTTCTTCTTCCTTCGTTCTACCTTTTTTTCTCTTCCTCTCTTCTTCTTCTCTCTATCCCCCCAATTCGTGTCTCGTTGATCTTACCTCTTTGGGGACCCAAAGCAGCTTACGTCAATCTCCTCTCCACCATTTTATCCTCACACACAACCCTGTGAGGCAGGAAAGGCAGAGGGAGTGTGACCGGCCCAAGGTCACCCAGCCAGCTCCCATGGCACAGATGCAGATTCGAAACACTCAGTCCACTGCATCACACAGGATCTCACCATGAGTACTGAGAATACTCTCATTCATGAACAGTGGAGGGCACCATTATGTACAACCAACTCGTGGCAGCCCCGGCAAGGACTCTCAAAACAAGTGAGAAGCGGAGACGGTTTCCCAGTGCCTTCCTCTGCAGAGCCTTCCTTGGTGGCCTCCCATCCAAGCGCCGACCCTGCTTAGCATCATGTTATGGTCACGTTATCGGGTAAAAACATGCTAGCTCCAACCCCCTTTCACAATCTCGGTGTGATTTCAGCCTATAGAGAAATCCACAGCCGCCTTTGGGTCACTGCATGCAGGACAGTCCCCTAGATCAGGGTTCCCCAACGTGGTGCTCAAGGATGCCAACAATACTCTTCCTGTTCCCCACTGAGTGTGTTTAGAAAGCGAGCAGGGCCAAGTGGGGCGTGTGCCCAGTGGGGCTTCTGATCAGCTATGCGGATTTAAACCGTCCTATCAAACAGAGCTTCTGCCTCAAACGCTGAAGAGTTAAATGCTGACGCCCACCAACAACTTATCTGGCGCCCACCAGGTGTGTTTAGAAAGTGGGCGGGGCCAAGCAGGGGGTGTGCCAAGCAGAGCTTCTGATTGGCTATGCAGATTAAAAGGTATACTGTCAAGCAGATATTCTGCCGTAAATGCTGAAGAATTACAATGGGAATTATACAGAACATCAGTCCCAAACCGTTTGCAGCCGGCTCCGCCTCCTGCAGCAGCCATTTTGTTGTTGCGCTCGCCACGCTGTGCCAGAATTCCAACACTACCCACAAGATGGGGGACCCCCCCCCCCTAGACTTCAAGTTGCTACTGCCAAAAGATTCAAGAATTGCAGGCAATCGCCTGCTCTGGTCTCTCCCCTGCCAGATGTTCGAGGGCTCTGACAGCTACATTTAGAACACTATCGATTCCCGTTGTTTCCAACTTCGCAGGATCGATAAACAGGTTCATTGTGTCCGTCAGGGGCATTTATCAGTCACGGGGCAGGAACCGGCCTGAAGCCATGGGGAGGTTGAGAGCAGGGGGGGCAAAGCAGAGCTGAGCCAGTGGGACGTAGTGGCTAAAAATGTCGGACTAGGTCCCCGGTTCGAATCCCTGCTCGTACCGGTCACGCTCCACCTTCCCGCTCGGGCTGCTGTTCCCAGTGGCTGTGTTGCCTAGCAGCCTCCTGCCACCCGGAGGGGTTTGACGCTGGCAGCAGGGGCGTCTTGGAGAAGTCTCAGAAAGACAGGGGACGAGGTTGGCTTCACCTTGGAGGTCCCTCTTTCAGCTGTGCCACTGGCACTCTGCTCAGGTGAAGCCTGGGAGATGGCTTTGCCTCGCGCGCTCTCTCTGTCCGTCCTTCCCCGGCCTCGGCTGTAGCTACTCCTCCCCGACTCCTCCGTCTCCCCCTCCTTTCATTCCCCGGCCCCATTCCCAGTGCCGACCCACCTCCCTTCTTAAGCCAGGACACTCTCCTGCCTATTGGAATGGCTATTGAATGGAATTGAATGGCTATTGAAACATTTCACACACAAAAGAACCTCCCCAGAACCTCCATTCACAAAAGAACCTCCTCAAAAGAACCATTCCACACACAAAAGAACCTCCTCAGAACCTCCATACACAGAAGAACCTCCTCAAAAGAACCGTTCCACACACAAAAGAACCTCCTCAGAACCTCCATACACAGAACAACCTCCTCAAAAGAACCGTTCCACACACAAAAGAACCTCCTCAAAAGAACCATTCCACACACAAAAGAACCTCCTCAAAAGAACCGTTCCACACACAAAAGAACCTCCTCAAAAGAACCATTCCACACACAAAAGAACCTCCTCAGAACCTCCATACACAGAAGAACCTCCTCAAAAGAACCGTTCCACACACAAAAGAACCTCCTCAAAAGAACCATTCCACACACAAAAGAACCTCCCCAAGAAACAGGAAACCTCCTCAGGAAACAATCCATAGACAAAAGAACCTCCTCAGGAAAGCTCCCCCATTAGCATGTTTCATAGCCTGGAGAACTCCTACAAGATAATGACTCAGCCCTACCCCACCTTCCTGAGTAGATATAAATTACCTGCCTTACATTTTCCTGCTCACCTTGACACTGAGAGTACTCCGTCTTTCTGTGTTATACCTCTGAGGATGCCAGTCTCAGCTACTGGCGAAACGTCAGGGCCTACAATGCCAAGACCACGGCCACACAGCCCAGAAAATCTACAACAACTAATGAACTCCGGCTGTGAAAGCCTTTGACAAAAGATTTTTCTTTTAAATACTTTTGTACCGCTAGCAGGATTCTCTTGAGCAGAGAAGGGGAAGGAGATCCTATTCCTATACTGAAAAAGAAGAGCCTCTATGGTTAAAGAACTTACACTTTTCCCCCCAGTCATTGTACCAGTATAATATAGTTGCACCGTTGGGTTCTACTCGATTTTCAATTGTCAACAGTAAAAAAAAAAAACAACCTTCTTACACTGAAGACGTTGGCTAGCTTCGCGGATGTTGTATTATTGTTTTAGCGCCCCAAAGACATTTCATTCGGAGTGAAACACATAG
Organism: Gekko gecko; assembly: GCA_029375565.1. Taxonomy (NCBI): domain Eukaryota; kingdom Metazoa; phylum Chordata; class Lepidosauria; order Squamata; family Gekkonidae; genus Gekko; species Gekko gecko. The sequence goes on along the minus strand of JAPDNY010000004.1, from coordinate 216,682,286 downwards.
TGTTTTTTTTTAAAAAAAAAAAAGCCTGAAATGCAGCCCTTTGGCTTGTATAAACAACATAACATAATGTGGCTCAGTATTTCTGCACAAAAAAACCCCCCAAACTCCAAAAACAATAATGCTTCATCATGGCCAGACTGTAGATAATTCCTCCCCCGGCATATAATGGGGTGATAGGGCAGAGAGATCTGTTGGTATATAAGTGTCCCTCCAACTCAGAGTTCAGGATGATATTTCACCCTGGAAAGTATGAGGATTGCCATTTGGAAACCATCAAATTCTTAGGTAGAAGCAGCAGGAAGCTCATATAGAAGAAGAAGAAGAGAAGAGATTGGATTTATACCCCGCCCTTCACTGCCCAAAGGCATTTCAGAGCAGCTTACAAACTCCTTTCCCTTCCCCTCCGCACAACAGACACCCTGTGAGGTAGGCAGGGCTGAGAGAACTTCTGGCAGAAACTGCCCTTGAGAGAACAGCTGTGCCAGAGCTTGTGACTGACCCAAGGTCACATCAGCAGGTGCAAGTGGAGGAGTGGGGAATCAAACCCGGTTCTCCCAGATAAGAGTCCGCGCACTTAAGCACTACACCAAACAGGCTCTCGTGGGGCAAGCAGAGAAAATATTGTCTTTTAAATGTTGCAAGTTGTTCCGAGGACTTTATGGTCAAAGAAGCAAGGTATAATAAATAAAATTACATGGAGGAAGAGGAGAAGGAGGAGAAGGAGAAGAAGACGAGGAGGAGGAGGAAGAAGAGGAAGAGGAAGAAGAAGAAGGAGGAGAAGGAGAAGAGGAAGAGGAAGAAGAAGAGGAAGAAGAAGAAGGAGAAGAGGAAGAAGAGCTGTGCTTTGGAAGAATCATTGGTAGAACATTCACATTAGTTTAGCTGGTATTAAGTGTTAGAATGTCGTTCTGCTACCTAGGAGACGCAGGTTCAAACCCCCATTCTGGCCATGGAAGCTTACTTGGGTAACCTTGACAAATAAAAAGAAATGTATGCTTTACACGTACCAAATAGTTCCTGGACAGACGGGCAGCACTGAGGCCAAACCTTGTGGGGGAAAGCAGGTTGGAAGAAAGAAAAATGCCTTTCCTCATTTTCTCCTCTGGCAAAGAGATGCCAGGAGTTATGCTCGCTCTCTCTCTCTCTCTCTCTCTCTCTCTCTCTCTCTCCCTCTCTCTGCTACTCACCATGTGCCCAGACCACTGAGTGTGTTGGCTAATAAGCCCCAACACAAAGAACGTGAATGTCATGTAGCACTCTTATTACCCAAGATCAGAGGGAAAACTGCTACAATCGGCAGCCACCCTGGGGTAACGAAGACGGGAGACCTTTTTTATTATTATTAATATTATGACACCAGCTATGCAGAATTGCCGCTTTCCTAAGCCGTGGCAGCGCCGAGTGCTGCATGCCTATCTCTTCCTCCGGATTCGGCATTCTAGAACTGAAAGGCCTACAAGCATAACCTTTCAGCCTTCTACACGGAGGCGGACAGTGGACAGGTAATGCCGAGGGAAAGCGTAACAAGAGCACTGAGTTTCCTACACTCACCTATGAATATCTAACACAACTTCATGAAGAGGGAGATTAGAGCGCGAGAGCAAAATCTGTGTCCCTTGGACAGAAAATACGCAGCCTTTCTGCTCTTTCGCAGCACCAAAGCCTCCATGCCTGGGGTGTGCAAGCTCTTCCCCGTCTGCTTCATTACAGGTGATTCGAAACGCAGGCCAGATCCGTTAAAACCCTCGTTTCGGGCCAAGGGTAAAGCACCCGAGCCCCTACCAAATAGGAAATGCAGCCATGAAATTAAAAGACGCCTGCTCCTTGGGAGGAAAGCGATGGCAAACCTAAACAGCATGATAAAAAGCAGAGACATCACCCTGCCAACAAAAGTCCGCATGGTCAAAGCAATGGTATTCCCCGTAGCAATGTATGGCTGCGAGGGTTGGACTATAAGGAAGGCTGAGCGCCGAAGAATAGATTATTTTGAACTATGGTGCTGGGGAAGACTCGTGAGAGTCCCTTGGACTGCCAAGAGATCAAATCATTCAATCCTAAAAGAAATCAACCCTGACTGTTCCCTGGAAGTCCAGATCCTGAAGCTGAAGCTCAAATACTTTGGCCACCAAATGAGAAGGGAGCATTCACTGGAGAAGACCCTGATGCTGGGAAAGACTGAAGGTCAAAGAAGAAGGGGACGGCAAAGGATGAGATGGTCAGACAGCGTCATCGATGCAACGAATGTGAAATTGAGCAAACTTCAGCGGACAGCGGAAGACAGGAGGGCCTGGCGTAATCTGGTCCAGGGGGTCGCAAAGAGTCGGACTCGACTGTGCGACCGAACAACAGCAACATCTCCATCTTTCTTATTGTTCTTCATTTAGTCTTAGTTTCTCGGTACTTCTGCTTTTATATATATAATAACTCTGTATTCTTTCTTTTCCCTTCTTGTCCCTTTCCCCTTTTCTATATATAAACTAATATAACTTTATAAAAAAAATAAAATAAAAAGGCTCCGCTCCTTGTTGTCGTCACTGTGCAAATCCGGGGTGTTTATTCCCAAACCGCCACCCCTAGATTGGAAGTGAGCTAAAGGCTTGTTCACTACAGTGACAGATCTGGGATGGGGGTTTGGGGGAAAATAGTTTAGACCGGGGGTCGCCAACATGGTGCCCGCAGAATCCTTTCCTGGCATCCACCAAGCTGCCTTCTCTCCCAAAAACTCTGTTTGGATCACTGGATATAACCTAGGGATATTACCTAGGGATAATTTGCAATTGACAGTGAGTGGTTTGGTGTCGTGGTCAAGTGCGTGGACTCTAATCTGGGAGAACCGGGTTTGATTCCCCGCTCCTCCACTCGCACCTGCTGATGTGATCTTGGGTCAGTCACAAGCTCTGGCACAGCTGTCCTTGAGAAAGAGCAGTTTCTGTCAGAGCTCTCTCAGCCCCACCTACCTCACAGGGTGTCTGTTGTGGGGAGGGGAAGGGAAAGGAGTTTGTCAGCCGTTCTGAGACTCCTTTGGGTAGTGAAGGGCAAGGGGTATAAATCCAATCTCTTCTTCTTCTTCCACCTCACAGGGTGTCTGTTGTGGGGAAGGGAAGGGGAAGGAGTTTGTAAGCCGCTCTGAGACACCTTTGGGTAGTGAAGGGCAAGGGGTATAAATCCAATCTCTTCTTCTTCTTCCACCTTACAGGGTGTCTGTTGTGGGGAAGGGAAGGGAAAGGAGTTTGTAAGCCGCTCTGAGACTCCCTTGGGTAGTGAAGGGCAAGGGATATAAATCCAATCTCTTCTTCTTCTTCCACCTCACAGGGTGTCTGTTGTGGGGAAGGGAAAGGAGTTTGTAAGCCACTCTGAGACTCCCTTGGGTAGTGAAGGGCAAGGGGTATAAATCCAATCTCTTCTTCTCTTCTTCTTTCTTATGGTGACTCCGTTTTCCAAGATGACAAGAAGACCTGCATGCCCGGGACGTGACATCCTCTATCCACCAGCCACTTTGGTAACAATAGCCAGTATGGTGTTGTCTGAAAGATGACCAGAGACATCCATGTTCCATCTTTAAGCATGAACATTGATGGGTACTTTTGGATCAGTCTCTCTTTCTCTCTCTCAGCTTAGCCTACCTCCCTGGGGGGAGAGAGGAGGAAGAGAAGGAGGAGGAGAAAGAGAAGAAGAAGGAGAAGAAGAAGAAGAAGAAGAAGAAGAAGAAGAAGAAGAAGAAGAAGAAGAGAACATAAGAGAAGCCAATGTTGGATCAGGCCAATGGCCCATCCAGTCCAACACTCTGTGTCACACAGTGGCAAAATATACCAGGTGCCATCAGGAGGTCCACCAGTGGAGCCAGGACACCGAAGCCCTCCCACTGTTGACCAAGCACCAAGAATAAAGAGCATCACCTGTCCCAGACTCCCTATCCATACCTGTGGCTAATAACCACAGAAGACGACTTGGATTTATCCCCCGCCCTTCACTCGGAGCAGCTTGCGATCCCTTTCCCTTCCCCTCCCCACAACAGGCACCCGGTGAGGCAAGTGGGGCTGAGAGAGCTCTGAGAGAACTGCTCTTGAGAGAACATCTCACAGAGAACTGTGGCTTGCCCAAGGCCACCCAGCTGTCTGCATGGGGATGAGTGGGGAATCAAACCCAGTTCTCCCAGATTAGAGTCCGCGCTCCTAACCACTACACCAAACTGAGAACAAAATGAAGGCAGGGAGGACCATATATATCACCCATGAGCTCCTTGAAGGACAGCAGATATTGTTTTAAAAAAATGTGATAGAGGGAAAGAGCGAGAATATCAGACACCCAGCCGCAACTCTTCCGAAACGTTGTCAAAAACAGAAGCCGAGTGATGACTCACGCGCGGCACAAGCGCAGGGTGTAAGCCTTCGGAAACAAACATGGCTGATCAAAGGGGCCGTTCTTCTCGCGCGCGAATCAGCACAGAGACGCTTCTCGCTTCCCCGCGCCGCGCCGCGCCCCGTACGAAAGCCGCCAGAAACGGCTTTTAGTTAAGAAGCGAAGCAGATGGCCTGTGCAGATTAAAGGGAGGCCTTGCCACGATGAAATAATGCGTGGCTGTGAACAAATCCCAGACTAATTACGGCAGCCGCACCGCTCCGCTAATGATGCCGTCGCCGTAGGCCGGGAGGCAGAGGCAATGAAACACAGGAGCCCCCGGAGGAAGCAAAATATTGTACTTGGACGGCGACAATTCTCTGAGTCACTCGCAGATCTCTGTGGGGAGGACCGAGAAGGAGAAAGGAGGGTGGCGTGCCTCTCCCGGGGGCCAGGGATTTTTTGCACTTGACGGGAGATCCTCCGCGTGGGTTCATCCATTTTTCTCTCCCACAGAGGCTCTGAGCCTTGCAGAGAAAAGTTTCCACGCCGGGAGGCGTGTGCTGGAGCTACGTCGGAAATGAAGGCAGATTTCAAACGGAGCAGAGACGGCTTTTGCGGTGGATTCGTCTGCAGATCTCGCCCTCTTTATCTCGGGATTCTTCTGAGCCAAACCGTCCGTATTACGTGCTTGCAGCCGAGCACCCTAGTTGAGGGCTCGTACAGTGCCCTGCTCTAAATCTGTTCCCTGCAAGATGGCGGGCCTCGATACGCCCTGGCGCGGAACGAGGACTTGGCCTTCCACGTCCAAATCCGTCTCCTTCTCTCCGACGTGCGACGACGTCAGAAAAGAGCCAGAGTCCGGGAGCACCTTAAAGTCTAACAAAATGTGTGGCGGGGGACGAGCTTTCGTGAGACACGGCCCACTTCTTCGGACACAGCAGTGACTCGCGGAAGTTCATCCCCTGCCACAAATATTGTTGGTCTTTAAGGTTTTACTGGATTCTGGCTCCTTTCTAGGGAACGAAGGAACTCTTTTCGACTGCTACGGACAGACTAACACGCCTACTCTTCCTTGATCTACCTTATGCAATGGCATCGTGGCCGGAGACTGAGCAACAGGATTCAAACCAGATGACGCAGAGCTCATTGCCTCAATTTGCCTTGGGGGTGTGTTGTGGGAAAGGAGAGGGAAGGGTTAATCCATCACACACACACACACACACACACGTATACTCAGCTACTTGAAATCTGGTCCCTTGCTTTGACGGAAAAGGGGGGGAGGATGTCCTGTCTCGTGGCATTGCTTCATTGGCACCTAAGCTGCCTTAATACCCGGCAAGTTGTGCACAAACTCCTTTCCCTTCCCCTCCCCACAGCAGACGCCCCTGTGAGGTAGGTGGGCTGAGAGAGTTCTGAAAGAATCTGCTCTTTTTCAAGGACAGCTGTGCCAGAACTGTGGCTTGCCCAAGGTCATCCGGCAGCTGCGAGTGGAGGAGTGGGGAATCAAACCCGGTTCTCCCAGATTAGAGTCCGCGCACTTAGCCACTCAGAGTGGCTTACAAACTCCTTTCCCTTCCCCTCCCCACAACAGACACTCTTGTCAGGTAGGTGGGGCTGAGAGAACTCTCAGATAGTATCTCTGAGAGAACTCTGAGAGTAACTGCCCTTTTTCAAGAACAGCTCTGACAGAACTTGTGACTGACCCAAGGTCACATCAGCAGGTGCAAGTGGAGGAGTGGGGAATCAAACCCGGTTCTCCCAGATCAGAGTCCATGCACTTAGCCACTACAACAAACTGGAAGTAACCTCTGCGGCAGAGACAGCTTTAAGATTTCCCTCGCTATCCACCCTGGGTTGCCCGCCTCACCAACTCATCCTGACAGCGCTTTTCTCCAATACCGCCAGATCCATCCCTGGCAGCCCAAGAGGCAGAAATGCCAAGCCTTAATTAATAATTCCAAGCTTGCACCCGGCGTCTGCCCTGACGAGTCCTCAGGTTTTCGATGCTCTTCCCAGCGTCCGGGGGCAGGCATGTGGAAACCTCCCATTTTCGGCGGCCCGTATTCCTTCCCCCGACAAATCACTTTAACGTGGCAAGCGCTCTAAATATGTCTTATGAGATAAGACCTAAATCCTACTTGGGCAAGAGTTTATTAAAAATTAAAATTTGCGGGGAGTGGAGGGGGAACGACGACAGACTTTCCTTGCTTCAATCCCATTCTGAGAGAGGGGGAAAGAAGCTAATAGACTCCCTTACGGTTGGCCTTGACTTTAGGGAAATACGACAGAGACGGTCTGTGATCTCAGTATCTCATAGCATGGTAGATACTTGGTTATAAAGAAGAAGAGATTGGATTTATACCTGGCCCTTCTCTACCCAAGGGAGTCTCAGAGCGGCTTACAAACTCCCTTCCCCTCCCCTCCCCACAACAGACACCCTTGTGAGGTAGGTGGGGCTGAGAGAGCTCTGACAGAAACTGCTCTTTTTCAAGAACAGCTCTGACCGAACTATGGCTTGCCCAAGGTCATCCAGCAGGTGCAAGTGAAAGAGTGGGGAATCAACCCTGGTTTTCCCAGATTAGAGTCTGCACACTTAACCACAGCACCAAACCAGCTCTCCAAACCATTACACCAAAGTAATATGCAGAAACAGCGTTCTTCTCTTGGTATGGCAAGCCTTCTATGAGGCCATCTCAATTGATGGAGGAAAGCAGAACTAAAATCCGTGTTCCTTATACTGACGAGCAAGGTGCTTCCAAGAATAAGAAAGATTCTGATTATAAAATCATTGTTGAAGAAGTTTTGTTGTTGCTTTTTAAGCAACCGTTGACATCAGGGTCCCCAGCGCTCCCACTATACCTCCTGCCAGCAAATGCCAAACCCTTGAGGCTGCTTGGAAGACCAGCAAGGGGAAATCAAGGAAGCAACGTCGTCGGATGCAATGGTTTACGTAATTTCCAGGACAAACCCGGAAGTGATGTCACGCCACTCTAGGATTCGGCGGAGACTCTATCATAAAACCAAGAATGAGAAAGGCGTACTATAAATAACATAAATAAATCTCATTAGGGACACTATTCCAACATCTTTTAACTACTGGACGCGCCCACCTTCAGATCCCGAGACTCTAACTAATCTTGCATCAATGCTTTTTAATTACCCTTCGGGTAGCCGACACCCCAATCTCCCTTCAAAGTCCCCGGGTGCATAGAGACTCCCAACACTGCTTCCTCAAGAGACCCCGGGTGACCACACAGATCTGCTCCCAGAAACCTGGGATCAAATTTAGCCTTCATGCAGCCATCGCGGGACAAAAGAGTTCTAGCTAAGATTGGTTGTTCTTAACAGCATCAAGCCCCTCTGTGCTTGGAAAGCACAGAATTCAGCACACCGTCCAAAAATCGAGAACATGCACCAATTTCCCAGTATTCTCTCCCCAGCAGTCACTTCTGTTTGCAGTTTTAGAAACGCCTTTTCAGACTTTTCAAGGCCGCAAAGAAGCAATCCTCCACATTTTTATTAGGTAAAGGCAGGGCTATTTTGGGGCAGGAACGCACAGGAACGGAGTTCCGGCTGGCTCCCAAGTTGGCCATGCCCAGTAGGAACTCATTACCATAACAGGCCACACCCAACAGCAGAAACTCATTAGGATTGGCTACATGAGGGGGGGTGGCCTAACAAGCAAAGGAGTTCCTGCTCCCAAAAAAACCCTGAGTTTTGACAACAAACAAGGGAAACAGAATAAGAAGCAAAAAGTGGGTGTGGCTGGATGACCACACTTCTGGTAACACGGGGGTGTGGCCTAATGTGCTAATGAGATGTGCTGTCAGGGGTGTGGCCTAATACGCTAATGAGTTCCTGCTGGGCTTTTTCTACAAAAATAGCCCTGGGTAAAGGTAAAGGTTTCCCTTGCTCGAAAGCCAATCGAATCCGACTCAAGGGATGGGGGGCTCATCTCCGTTGAGCCAGTGCTGTCCGAAGACATTTCTGCGGTCATGTGGCCAGCATGACTAGACACCAAGGTGCACGGAACGGTGTTACCTTCCCACCAAAGCAGTACCTATTTATCTACTTGCGATTTCTTGCTTTCGAACTGCAAGGTTGGCAGGAGCTAGGACCAGAGACGGGAACTCACTCCATCATGCGGCACTCGGGTCTCGAACTGCTGAACTACCGACCTTCCGGTGTGCAGTTCAGCGTCTTAACCTCTTGAGCCACCGCAGCCCCTTACATTTTTATTAGGGGATCTCTTATCTTTGGCAGCCTCTACCTTGTTTGCGTATCGGCTTTCGGGTTCGAAAAGCACCCCGAAAGATACGCTCTGTTTTGTTTTATGCCACAGTGAATAAACATCTTCCAAGGTGGTCATATCAACTGGCAAGGCAGACAGACGTAATTCACAGCTCTACAAGACTGTTTCCCTAGGGAAGCAAAGACCCCAGGAAAGCTCCTCTCCCCTCCCCATATGGCAAAGACAGCTTTCCGTCTACGTTCGTTCAGTTCTTTGCAAACCAAAAGCACCTAGAGTAGAAAGGATCGGGATAAGCTTGCACGTAGGCAGAGGGCTTGTTTATCTCTGGGGAATATGGAATAGAGACATGAAGATCTTGAGAATGCAAATAAAATGTTTGAAGCGGGGCCCTGCAAAGCTGAACGGGGTTTCTGACTTTGCACGCACATGGGAAAGAGAGAGAAGAAAATCCCGGTTTTTAGAGCATATTGGAGTACTGAAATGAATTCTCAGTTCGTTTTTTCCCCTCCTATTTTGCTTAAATCATCTATCAAGCTTGGTGGGTTAATGAGCCTTTGGCCTGGTATAGCAGTTGGTCAGTATTCTGGCTGGTTTCTGGGTCTCAGGTCCACAAACTTTCCCATCACCTGCTATCTTATCCCTCTAACTGGAGATGCCGGGGATTGAACCTGGGTCCTTCGGCATGCCGAGCAGATGCTCTGCCGCTGAGCCACGGCCCCGCTACTGCTGCAGATGGTTACGATTACTGTGGCGAAACGTGCATTCAGTTATTTACTCTGGACGCGCGCGGCTCTTCCACACATCTTGTGCGGCTCCCGACAGGGCGGCTGGGGAAGCGAAATATCATTAGCAAACAAGTATCATTGGACAATATGGAATTCACGGCCACAGGAGGTGGTGGCAGCTACAAGCATGGACAGTTTCAAGAGGGAATTAGATAAGCATATGGAGCAGAAGTCCATCAGTGGCTATTAGCCACAGGGTATAGATGGGAACTCTCAGTCTGGGGCAGGTGACGCACTCTATTCTTGGTGCTGGAGGGGGCAGCAGTGGGAGGGCTTCTAGTGTCCTGGCCCCACTGCTGGACCTCCTGATGGCACCTGGTATATTTTGGCCACTGTGTGACAGTGTGTTGGACTGGATGGGCCATTGGCCTGATCCAACATTGGCTTCTCTTCTGTTCTTGTGTCAAATAAATATCATCATCAATATCCGCTTTTACCACTTTCGTTATTATTTCTGGCAGCCTCGTTTAATGTTAATAAAAAGCAGATCTGCATATTTACCAGTAAAGAGGTGCAATATTTGTCCGTGTCCTGCGGCTCTCACACATTTGATGTTTATTCTATGCGACTCTTACGTCAAGCAAGTTTGTGTTCCCCCCCTACCCCGCTCTAGACAGACAGAAGAACGGACGGACGTGCAGACAGACTGGTCGCTTGCTTCCACGGTCAATTGTTTTTTGAGAGATCTTTCTTTCCCTAGAAAAGAGCCAGAGTTCAGTAGCACCTTAAAGACTAATAAAATTTGTGGCAGGCCGTGAGCTTTCGTGAATCACAGATCACTTCTCCAGACGCAGCTAGAACAGGGGTATCAAACATAAGGCCTGAGGGGCTGAAACTGGCCCATCCAAGCAACTAGTGCAAGGGGGGGAACAGGAAACTGCTCCCGGAGGGCGGGGCTAGTGGGCAGAGCCACTCCGACTGTGGCTTCAGCGTGGTGGAACAACCTCGTCAGCAGCGGCCAAGCAGCGTGGGAGCGCCTGCCCAGGGCTGCACCGCTGGCTCTCCAATCCGCCCATCGGGGTTTTCCTTTGCACCCCTCTCCCAACCCATGAGGCCTTGCAGTGCGGACACACTAACTCAGAGCTTACATAAGAACATAAGAGAAGCCAGTACTGAATCAGGCCAATGGCCCATCCAGTCCAACACTCTGTCACACAGTGGCCAAAGATACCAGGGGCCATCAGGAGGTCCAGCAGTGGGGCCAGGACACTAGAAGCCCTCCCACTGCTGCCCCCCCCCAGCACCAAGAATAGAGAGCCTCACTTGCCCCAGAGTCCCTATCTATACCTTGTGGCTAATGGCTACTGATGGACTTCTGCTCCAGATGTTTATCCAATTCCCTCTCGAAGCCGTCCATGCTTGTAGCTGCCACCACCTCCAGTGGCAGTGAATTCCATGTGTTAACCACTCCTTGGGGTGAAGAAGTACTTCCTTTTATCCGTTCTAACCCGACCGCTCAGCAATTTCATTGAGTGCCCACGAATTCTTGTCTTGTGAGAAAGGGAGAAAAGTACCTCTTTCTCGACCTGCTCTATCACACGCATGACCTTGCAAACCTCGATCATGTCACCCCCTCAGCCGTCGTTTCCCCAGGCTAAAGAGCCCCAAGCGCCTCAACCTTTCCTCACCGGGAAAATTCTCCAACCCTTTGATCATTCTAGGTATAACCCCGCCCTTCACTCGGAGTCTGTAAGGACAGCTGTTGAAAACCACTGCTTCCTATGGCCTGCCTATTCACTTAAGATTTCCTGGGGTCAACCCTGTCTCCCCCCCCCCAGTATTTCTACCACGCCTCAAAAGGAGTGGGGGGGAAATAACTTTGCATTTGAAACGTGCTTGTCCCCCACCCCCCACCAACATACTTCCCCCTCTCTATTTATGAAATTACTTCTGCTAAGACATTAGTATATAATGCGGGCCATTCTTATGCAGCACACGACGTAACCTTTACGGCGCTGAATTATATTCGGGGGGGATCACACACACACACACACACTCCTGAAAAATTTGCAAAAAAAAATTACTTTTTTTTTTTAAATAAAACCGCGCGACAAGACTTCCAATTCATTCATTTATATATATAAATAAAATTCTCATCTCATTAGTTTCCACTGTTTCCTCACATGATAATGCGCCCGGCGCTGACACCTTCCCTCGTCTCCCTGGCAAGATCTACATTAGCATGTAAATAGCTGGCAGATAGGAGAAAATGGAAGCCAGGCAAGGACTCTTTAATTAACTTTAATCCTCCGCAAATCCGGGCGGCAACGGGCTCTGGCGGTTCTCGACACACGAGATCTTCTTGGGAGGCCTCTCGACAGGCCAGAATGGTGGGGGGGAGAGATGAGGGATCCGACCTTGGATGCGATATTTAGACATTTCTCCTGTAAAACGCTGCCTTTCCTTGCAATCGGACGTGTGGACCTTGCTGTCGCTCCAAGGCCGGTTCTCTCCTTGGTTGCCGCCTAGGTAAGGCTAACCCCCGCCGACACCACAGACGGAGGGTGGGGGGTCGGGTTTCCAGATTTAGGGGCGGAGCCTGGGGAGGGCAGGGACCCTCCGCTGGGTGGAATGTCACAGATCCCACCCTACAAGGCCTCCATTTTCTCCTGGGGAACTGATCTCTGTAGCAGGAGATGAGTGTCAGGTCCTGCAGTAACCACTCAGTCCTTTAGCACATTTATTGGCAAAGTATGGCTTCTGGACAGCTGAGCGCCTTTGCCAGAACTGGCATGCAATACCAAGGAACGAGGGAAGCATACATCACAATCCCCCCAAGCATACGTCACAATCAGGCACCTAGGCTTCTACGGGTCATGAGAGAATACATGGCGCCCAACTAGCTATCTTAAGGCTCTTGTCTCCCACAGCCATGGACACAGCTGGATTCATGGGCTATGTGAAGGCTGCATAGGAAAAGTTACTGGTGAAGCCGCTACAACGCTCCTTCCGTTCATTCACATGCTCCCCTCCCCTGTGGAATGTCAGGGAGGACCGATAAGGTGCTAGGCAGATGGGCAAAGCAAGCGGGATTCCAAAAATGAAAGTAACGGCGTTGGGAGCATAAGGCATTGGGTCACATATACTGGGGATTGATCATGGTACAGATACAAGCATCATCTCACAGGTGAAAGGTCCGAACCTGACAATGAGCTGTAATTCCGGGGGATCCTCAGTGGGGCCGGCATCACTAACACTGGGTGGGCTGGAGGGCTGGGCCCTGTCCACACGGACTGAAGGTTCTCGGTGAAGAGGGAGGACCACCCCTGGGTTGCTACTCTCCACGTAGGGCCTGGAAATCCCCTAGACTTCTGTCCTCCTGGAGAAAATGGCCACTTTGGAAAGTGGACTCTAGGGCATCATACTCTGCTGAAGTCACTCCCTTCCCGAAACTTCGCCCTCCCCAGCCTCTAGGAATTTCCCAACCTGGAGCCTCCAATAGTTACCAGCTCTGGGTTAGGGAATGCCTGCAGATTTTGGGGGCGGAGCCTGAGGAGGGCGGGGTCTGTGGAGGGGAGGGACTTCAATGGGATATAACGCCTCAGAGTCCCCCGTCTGAAGCAGCCATCTCCTCCAGGTGAATGGATCTCTGTTCCAGGAGGTCCCCAGCCACCACCACCCCAGCAATCCTAGGTAATTCATCCAGTCCTTGAATGCAACATCGTCTGAGCGCATCTATGAGCATGCGCACGTTCACATCCAAAAAGGCAAAGAGAGTTTCACATGTTCCTGTCCTGAGGGTTATTCTTGTGGCCCCCACGCATATTAAGAATGGGCGGCTGTCGCTGCCTTTGGCCATTCCGTACCAATCGTGGACTGGGGAAACATTAAAAACGAAACCTAGCAGGCAGACCAAAGCAGGAAAGGGGGGAGGGGGCACTCCAGTCTCCTCTTGAGATCAGCAGAACTACCGGCCTTGCAGTCTTGGACAGGGAAGAAGAATAACCCACACTCAGAAAATAAACTAATTGCCCGTCTCATTTCGGACACTCCATCTTAAAACACAGACAGGGGCGCAACCAATTACAGAGACGTCAAAAGAGAGAGGAAGGGAGAGGGCCGCGTGAGAAATTAAGCGACGGCGACAGACAGACCTTTTAATTTGAGACCGCTCGAAAAGGGGCTCTCAAGACTTCAGCTAACGGAGCAGCTAACAAAAAGATGCAATTGAACTTTAAATACAGGAGCTACATCAAAATAATTACCAGGCAACAATCGCCCAATTACTTAACCAACACTTAAATAAAAGCTGAAGGCCATTAGCCGTCCTCATCACAGAACAGATGTATTTTCCCAGATCATTAGGAAGATTAGTTTTAAAAACACACACAGCAGGAAGACAGTTTTATGCTGCAGTTGTGCATACGTACAGACTGTATAGACCAGAGAGCCCCCAACCTGTTTGGGCCTGTGGGTACCTTTGGAATTCTGACACATGGTGATTCATGAAACAATAAAATGGCTGCCATGGTAGCCAAAGCCAACCACAAAATGGCTGGCATGGGAGGCGGAGCCAAACAGAAAATGGTTGCTACAGGAGGGAGAGTCAACCACAAAATGGTTGCCACAGGAGGTGGAGCCAACCATAAAATGGCTGCCACGGGAGGCGGAGTCAACCACAAAATGGCTGCCACCGGAGGCGGAGTCAAACACAAAATGGTTGCCATGGGAGGTGGTGCCAACCAGAAAATGGCAGCCACGGGAGGCAGAGCCAACCACAAAATGGCTGCCAGAGGAGGTGGAGCCAAGCAGAAAATGCCAGGAAGTGAGGCTGTGCTAAACTCTGGTAGTAACATGTCAGCATTTCAGGAAGAGGCTCATCTTTACACCTTTTAATGCCTTTTACAATGGACATGTTGATTAAAAATAGTTTTCTTGAACATACGGACAGAAGCGCAATGAAAATCCTTGTGCTGTGGAGGCACCTGCCACTCAAAGCAACTTCTGAAGGATCTGCTCAGCCAATCAGATGTCCGGTGACCAATCAAAAGCCCTGCTAGGAAAACCCCTACCTGGCTCTAAGCATTTTCTGCAAACACTTGGTGCGCCAGGAGAAGTGCTGGTGGACACCATGCGCCCAGGGGCACCATATTGGAGACCCCTGGCATAGATCTCCGGGGAGGGGTTGTGGCTCACTGGTAGAACGTCTCCTGGTTCTCGCTTTCAGGCCCCAACATTTCCAGTTTAAAAGTATCAGATAATGAATAGGTAATGCAAAAGGTCTCTAGCTGAGATCCTATTAAGCTGCTGCCTTGTCAGCGAGTAGACGACATCGATAAAGACAGATCTGTCCATCTCAGCATAAGAGCTTCATATCACTTCAGATAAAGCCCACATACCCCTTGTAGTTAAGATAGATGGCAAACATCCAGAGGAACTGGTCAGCTACTCGGTGAGACACAATGCGGAACAAGATGGACCCTCACTGGTCTGATCCAGCGGGGCTCTTCTGAGGTTCCTATCAGGGGAAGGCCTCGGTCTCTATGCCCTGTTGTTGGCCCTCAGGGGAACTGGTTGGCCACTGTGTGAGATGGGATGCTGGACTAGATGAACTATTGGTATGATCCAACAGGGTTCTTCCGATGTTCTTCTCAGGGAATGGCCTTGGCCTCTGTACCCTGTGGTTGGCCCTCCAGAGGAACTGGTTGGCCCCTGTGTGAGACAGGAGGCTGGACTAGATGAACCACTGGTCTGGTCCAGCAGGGCTCTTCTGATGTTCTTCTCAGGGAAGGCCTCGACCTCTATGCTCGGTTGTTGGTCCTCCACAGGAACCAGTTGGCCACTGTGTGAGACAGGACGCTGGACTAGATGGACCGCTGCTTTGATCTAGCAGGGCTGTTCCTACATTCTTATGAATTTGCAGAGTGACATTACGCAAATCATTCTCTCGGTGTCGTTCCTCTATTAGCCATTTGGAGGTCTTGGCCAAACTCCAGGCGGGGCCTGGACTGCTCCTGAGATTACAAATGACTTCCAGAATACAGAGATCAATTCCCCCTGGCGGAACTGGCCATTTCAGAAAGCACACTCAGGTGGTATCGCAACCCATCTGTGTCCTTTCCTCTCCCCAAATCCTCCCTTGCCCAGGTACCACTGCCAAATCGCCAGGGACCTCCCAAACTGGAAAAGACAAGCAGAGTCTTAACGCTATTCTGAGCGGCGTCAGAGCAAAAAAGTTCCTTGCAGAGGTTGATAATCCCTAAGGGGCAGTGATCACGAAATCACACGCCTAGTCTACTCGAGGCAGGAAATCTCATCCTGGATATCTCATACATCTTCGAGAGCTTGCAATTAAATGAAAATCCGAACACCTTCGCCGGTCGGGGCTAATGACATCATCACGGAGCCTCGTATCATCAGAGAGAAGGGGGAAATAAGAACCGATCAAGAGCTTCTAATTGCCAATTAATGGTCTAATTCTCACAGTCAATTTGCTTCTGATTAACCCCTCGATCGTCAGAAGGGGTGACTGGAAGAGTCTTCGGGACAACAGACTGTGTCCGCAGCGGAGGATTTCAATAAACCTTAAGAGTCGCTCGATGGAAAACTAAGTTAATAAGCTCTCTCTCTCTCTCTCTCTCTCTCTCTCTCTCCCTCTCTAACCTAATAATTTGAACACCACAGCCTTATGCCCCTTTTCAACGTTCATTTCAACAGCGGTTTCAAAATACAACATGCTGTAGCTGCCGTTTATGACCATTCCGTAGCCTGCTGAGAAATCTCTGAAAAGGGAAGGCGGATGGGTGGTAGAAAGGGCCATCGACTCACTACCGACTCAGGGCGAGCCCGTAAGGTATTTAAGGCAGGGGACAAACAGAGCTTGTTTTGCCCATCACCTACCCCTGTGGAACAAGTGGTGGACTGGTATTTATTTTATTATTTTATTTGCTTCATCACTACCGTGCTTTTCTCCCCAGTGGAGACGCAAAGCGGCTTACATTGTTCTCCAGTTTGGTACAGCGGTTAGGAGTGTGGACGTTAAACTGGGAGAACCGGGTTTGATTCCCCCACTCCCCCACATGTACAGCTGCTGGTGTAACCTTGGGTCAGTCACAAGTTATTTCAGAGCTGTTCTCTCAAGAGCAGTGGTTAAGAGCATGGACTCTAACCTAGAAGAACCGGGTTTGATTCTCCATTCCTCCACGTGCAGCTGCTGGTGTGATCTTGGGTCCGTCATAAGTTCTTTCAGAGCTGCTCTCTCAAGGGCAGTTCTCGAGAGAGCTCTCTCAGCCCCACCTACCTCACAGGGTGTCTGTTGTGGGGAAGGGAAGGGAAAGGAGATTATAAGCCACTCTGAGACTCCTTTGGGTAGTGAAAGGCGGGGTTTAAATCCAATCTCTTCTCTCTTCTTCTCTTCCACTCCTCCACCCAGAGCCAGTTTGGTGTAGTGGTTAAGTGCGCGGACTCTAATCTGGGAGAACCGGGTTTGATTTCCCACTCCTCCACTCGCATCTGGCTGGATGACCTTGGGCCAGCCATAGTTCTGACAAGAGCTGTCCTTGAAAGAGCAGTTTCTCTCAGAGCTCTCTCGGCCCCACCTTTCCCACAGGGCATCTGTTGTGGGGAGGGGAAAGGAAAGGCGTTTTAGAGCAATGCTTCCTCTGAGCTGTGGAGTCTTGTGAGCAAAAATTCTACTTTGTGAGCTGCTGGCATTAAAGTTTTGAGCGAGGGATTTGGCTGCTGCATGACTTAGTTTGCTCTGGAGCCCTCCTTCCTGAGCTAAGGAAAAAAATGTGTGGAGCTGGAGGCTAAAAAAACTGTGAACTAGCTCACTCGAACTCAGCTTAGAGGGAACACTGCCTGTGAGGCAGGCGGGGCTGAGAGCTCTTTCAAGAACAGCTCTGACAGAACTACGGCTTGCCCTAAGGTCACACCAGCAGCTGCACGCGGAGGAGTGGGGAATCAAACCTACTCTTCTTCTGTATCTCGACTTCCCTGGTGGTCTCCCATCCAACTACTAATCAGGGCCGACCCTGCTTAGCTTCCGAGACCTGACCGGGTCGGGCTAGTCCTGGGCCATCCGGGTCAAGGTAATGGCAGAACATAAGAACATAAGAGAAGCCAATGTTGAATCAGGCCAATGGCCCATCTAGTCCAACACTCTGTCACACAGCGGCCAAAATATACCAGGTGCCATCAGGAGGTCCAGCAGTGGGGCCAGGACACTAGAAGCCCTCCCACTCCCCCCCCCAGCACGAAGAATAGAGAGCCTCACTTGCCCCAGAGTCCCTATCTATACCTTGTGGCTAATGGCTACTGATGGACCTCTGCTCCAGATGTTTATCCAATTCCCTCTCGAAGCCGTCCATGCTTGTAGCTGCCACCACCTCCTGTGGCAGTGAATTCCATATGTTAATCACTCTTTGGGTGAAGAAGTACTTCCTTTTACCCGTTCTAACCCGACTGCTCAGCAATTTCATGGAGTGCCCACGAGTTCTTGTATTGTGAGAAAGGGAGAAAAAGTACTTCTTTCTCAACCTGCTCAATCCCATTCATAACCTTATAAACCTCGATCATGTCACCCCTCAGCTGTCGTTTCTCCAAGCTGAAGAGCCCCAAGCATTTTAACCTTTCTTCATAGGGAAAGTGTTCCAACCCTTTGATCATTCTAGTTGCCCTTCAGTGCACTTTTTCCAATGCTATAATATCCTTTTTGAGATGTGGCGACCAGAATTGTACACAGTATTCCAAATGAGGTCGCACCAATGATTTATACAGAGGCATGATGATACTGGCTGATTTGTTTTCAATTCCCTTCAATTCAGACTAGAGCCACGGGATTTCAGCGAGAGAGCAAGCGCACGCCAGAAAAACGAGCGAAACGGGGTTTTTTTTGCAAGTTCAGCAGGTAAATAAGTGAGAAAGTCGGCCGCAGCGGTAGCTACGCTCATCTTTCTGATGCGGCCTTCAGACTGATAACGGAGGAGGCGCCTGGAGCTGTATAGAGTGGTAAACATTCCTATTAAAGGCCCCCCTCTGCTTTGGCCCAGGTTCGCACACGCCTCCTCCGGCGAGGCATGGAGGCGGCGGAGGAGTCGTGCCCGGCCACGGAGCCTTATTACCAACGTACCCTGCAGATAAACAGCCATTTAGGGATCGTTTTCTGAACACGAACGGATAAAAACATGTAGTGAGGCAGAAAGGGGAAAATCGGAGTCGGGGAAGAAGGAAACCGACGTCGTCCATGCTGACTTCAAAGAGGCCGGAAGCCCCAACTATTGGCCCCGTGAACTGTTCTCTGGAGACGACAAGAGCAATCGGGGGGGAAATGAAGTACGGCCGACAAGCAAGATTCAAGACCAGGAGCAACCTAGAAGACCAAGGACACTTGCTTGAATTTCTGTCTCGCGAGTCACAGAGGCTTGTGTAAGCCAGAGGCCCCCAATGTGGTATCCCCCGACATCTCTTCTGGTGAGTTCTTAGGCACTGGATGAGGCCAGATAGGTCCTCTGCCCAGCATCGCTTCTGATTGGCTGCGCAGATTTTTTAAGAAGGCTGCTTCAGCACCAGGTGCCACCACAACACGAGGACCCGCACTGTGTCCCTGAAGCTAAGCTGCGGCAATCGTTCCGTGGCGCTGCGGCCGCCACGTTGTGTCAGAATTCCGAACGTGCCCACGGGCTCAAAGAGGTTGGAGGCCCCTGGAGGAAGCCAGCGAAGGCCTAAGACACGGAGACGAAACTAGGACTATAATAGATCCCGGTTGGTCAACCACGTTGGTGTCAGCCTCGGGCATTTGACCAGCTGTAGAAGAAGAAGAGGAGGAGGAGGAGGAGGAAGAAGAAGAGGAGGAGGAAGAGGAAGAAGAAGAAGAAGAGGAAAAGGAAGAGGAGGAAGAAAAGGAAGAGGAGGAAGAAGAGGAAGAGGAGGAGGAAGAAGAAGAGGAAGAGGAAGAAGAGGAAGAATAAGAGGAACAGGGAAGAAGAGGAAGAGGAAGAGGATGAACAGGAAGAAGAAGGAAGAACCTTCCTCACAGGGTTGCTGTGAGGATAAGACAGAGGAGAG
This sequence comes from Gekko gecko, assembly GCA_029375565.1. Classification (NCBI taxonomy): domain Eukaryota; kingdom Metazoa; phylum Chordata; class Lepidosauria; order Squamata; family Gekkonidae; genus Gekko; species Gekko gecko. Next base: position 216,662,903 of record JAPDNY010000004.1, on the reverse strand, counting down.
GAGAAATACGTAAGCTGCTATGGGTCCCCACCAATGCTCCCTCTAAGCCGTCGAGTCCTGTGAAAAAAAAAATCTACTTTGTGAGCTGCTAGCATTAAAGCCATGAGCGAGCGATCTGGCTGCCGCATAAATTAGGTTGCTCGGGAGCCGCCCTTCCTGAGCGGAGACAGAAATGTTTGCGCTGGAGGCTAAAAAACTGTGAGCTGGCTCACACCAACTCAGCTTAGAGGGAACACTGGTCCCCACCGGGAAGAAAGGCCGGAGATAATGAAGGAAATAAAAGTACCTGAAAGTAAAGCACAGCGGCTCTCGAGTGAATGTTCCAAGAACCAAAAAAGCAACTTCTGAAAAGCGGCTTGTTTCTTTAAACAATGGGGGGGGGGAGAGAGAGAGAGATTCCAGAGGATTAGGATAAAAAAGAGCAACGGTGCCCCGCCCTGGATAAGTCCAGGTATCTTGGTCTGAAGCAGAAGAACAAATTGACAGCCCAGTGGCCCCTTTAAGACCAACAAAGGTTTATTTATTTATTATTTATAATAAAGCAGGGTCAGGGCAGCTAACGTCATAAAAACATCATAAAAACGTATTCAAGGTGTGCAAAGCGCGCTTTTCGTGTGCAAAGTGCGCTTTTCCAAATAACCCTGGATAGGGTTAAGCCCGTTCTCGTCAGATCCCGGAAGCTACGTAGGTTCAAACCGGGTTAATATTTGGACGGGAGACCTCCGAGGAATATCAGGGTGGTGACGTGAAGGCAAGGCAGTGGCGACCCATCTCTGAACGACTCCTGCCTTGGAAACGCTACGGGGTCGTGACAAGTCGGCGGTGGCTTGGCTTGGTGGTAAAAAAAGAAGAAAAACGGAATGTTTCTGCATATGCCGAGAAAGTCATTCATATCTAATTGGGGGGGGGGGCGCGGCGAGATAGACAAGAGAGGACACGCAAAGGTCACGATTTCTCACTATGACCACCCGTCTACGTTTTATTTTCCCTGCGAAGGGAAGGTCACGGTCGTCCGTTCTCCCGTTTCAACCCCACCTCCCACAACTGACGCCCCCTTAACAACCATCTTGTGGAAGAGAGGCCTGGGGAAAAAAAGGTGCTTTTGTCTGGACTCCTCTACGTTTCCCGAAATTGCTTTCTCTCTCCCCGCCGCTGAATTACAAGCCGCTCTCGCCGCAGAATAATGCAATAATATTGCCAAACAAGGTCGGTCTAATAACTTTTTGCAAATGGCATTTCCCAACGAACGAAAACAAAAGGGGATTGTGCTTTCGGTTCTTCCTATTTTATTTTATTTTTTTAAAAAAAGTCATATCAGTCTGGCGGTGTTGAAGAACAACACATTAATGTCTAGAATTTAATTTTGCGGCTACAAAGAGCGATCCATCTACAAAGGCCAGAGGAGAGTCTTATAAGAGCAGAGTATATTGAATTCTTACATAAACACCCCAGCTTTCCACTGGTGTTCCCCAAACAGCCCAGTACACGCCATTACGCCGAACAATTATAATAAATCAAAGCGATGTGACGGCAGCTCGGAGAAGAAACATCCCATGAAAAATTCACGCTTAAGTTATTCGGTTTTATTAAAATATTTCTATCCTGCCAGTCTCCGCAGAGAACAGATTCAAACTGGACGAAAGCTGGGAGCGCTGGATTGTCTCAACGTTCGGCCGCCGTGATAAACAGTGTCTAGATCAGGGGTCCTCGATCTTCTTGAGCCCTTGGAATTCTGACGCAGCGTGGTGGGCGCAGTCACAAAATGGCTGCCGCCACAAAATGGCTGCCGCGCCTTACTTGCAGTCACAGGGCCAGAGACCCTTGTGTTATGGTGGTGGCGACCACCAAAGTAGCGTTTGTCAAATTCTGCACACCCAATCGAATCTCCAATAGCCAATCAGAAGCCCCACCTGGTTTGAGGATCATGGAAGTAAATTCCGCTTAGGGGAAAAAACGGGAGCGACACATCTCGGGCCTAAGTTCATCTGCAGGTTTTACCTCAAGGCCAAATAACGGAATCACACCCATTTAGGCTTCCTTGTGGCCAGCTAGGCCTCATCGACTGCACAGTCCACCCAGATCTCTTCTACCCTCCTTGTTGGGTGTCAGCCAAATTCGCAGCAACCCACAAATTGTTTCATTCTGGCATCCTTTCAGATTGGTGTAGTGGTTAAGTGTGCGGACTCTAATCTGGGAGAACTGGGTTTGATTCCCCACTCCTCCACTTGCACCTGCTCGGTGACCTTGGGCAAGCCATAGTTCTGTCAGAGTTGTCCTTGAAAAAGAGCCATTTCTGTCAGAGCTCTCTCAGCCCCATCTACCTCGCAGGGTTTCTGTTGTGGGGAGGGGAAGGGAAGGGAGTTTGTAAGCCGCTCTGAGACTCCTTTGAGTAGTGAAGGGTGGGGTATAAATCCAATCTCTTCTTCTCTTCTTCTTCTTATTCCTGCCATGATTTGGGGCTGATGCTTCAAACATTGTTGGGCCCACTGCAATGAGCCAGAGAGAGCAGAACGGAGGCGCAAAAAAACTCAACTTACCAAGTCGCTGAGGAAAACCCTGACTCTGAATTGTCCCTCTTTGGCACGTCTTGAAATTCTTGGCCATGACACTGGATTTAATCTAGTTTCTTTATACTGAATATAAAACATCCTGGCGTCTGAAACCCTCAGAAGACGACGTTTCCCAGGAGAGATGTAGATAATGAAGGTCAAATAAATCTCTCTCTTGTTCATGTATTTCTAATTTTCACAAACTAACCTCCTAGCGGTGAGAGAGATATTAATGTTCTTCTTTTTTTTTTGTTCCGTGCGGGAGAAAGCAGAATCCATTAGCCGTTCTGGATGAAGAACTGCTCTTAAAGGCCTGAAGAAAACCTCGTGGGGATGGACGGCGGTCCTTATTTTGATTTAGTGCTACATAAATGGCTGCTATCACGGTGGCATTAAACACCTTGACCGTAAATTAAGGTTAACAGATAACGGGCAAACTTCAGGCAAGGAGAATCGCACTGCTTTTAAGAAGAAAAATTTTCAAAAAAACACCACCACCACCCAAAAAAGGCCATTCGCCATGGCAGTCACATCTCTTGTTCAGAGAACATCAAAAACTGTACCTTTCTTGCGCATGTTTTGTGACTTTCTGTGATGTTACTCAGGCCCAAGGATTTTTTGACACTCTGATGCGGATGGGGAAACTTGGAGTGGGGGATAGACCCTCCCACTCCAAGTTTTTGGCGTGAGTTACCCCCTCATTTTTTGGTGGAAAGTGTTGTCATGTTATGGCCATCTTATAAGGTTTCCAATGCAAGAGACGAACACATAGAATCATAGAATCTTAGAATTGGAAGGGATCTTGCAGGTCATCTAGTCCAACCCCTGCACTCTGCAGGAGCATAGCCAAAAGATAACCCTACAACATATTCGAAAGATGGTTGTCCAGCTTCCGCTTGAAAATGTCCAGGGAAGGAGCATCCACCACGTCCCAAGGCAGTCTGTTCCACTGCTCCACCACTCTTACAGTTAGGAAGTTTCTCCTGATATTTAGCCGGTAACGACTCCCTTGTAATTTCCACCCATTAGCTCTAGCCTTGCAATCCAGAGCAAGCGAAAATAGATCTGCTCCACCTTCTACATGACAGCCCTTCAAATGCTTGAAGATTGCAGTCGTGTCCCCTCTAAGCAGATGCTCTGCTACTAAGCTCTGAGCCCCCAACCCGATGCAGACGCTCGGCGCACAATCCACTTAGAATACAAGCAATGCTAAATAACACACAGCACAATGACCTTCCCCACAACTGAGCGCGTGCAAGTAGTTAATTGATGGGAAAGAGCAATAATGAGATAACAGCGATGAGTAAATGCTCATTTCGATATTAGCACATGGTTTTCTTCAGATGATACCCAGGGCATACTGAAGTCAAAAGACTCTGTTATCCTCATCTGCGGAGGCAGAGATAATAACGGTGGAAGCCGTAGGAGAGTCGGGCTGCAAAGCCACATCCGGACGTTACAGCGGACAAATGTACATCCTGCCTTTAGGCGTGTACCTCTGTTTGTACAGAATATCCAACCTGCGTTCACTTTTGGCATAGTGGTTAAAAGTGCGGACTTCTAATCTGGGAGAACCATTCCACATGCAGAGGCTCTCCCATTGGTCCGTTGAAGTCAGAACTGCCTACTCAGATCGGCAGTGGCTTTCCAGGGTCTTCGGTAGAGGTCTTTCACATCATCTCCTACCTGATTCCTTTGAACTGGAGATGCCGGGGATCGAACCCGGGACCTTCCGCATGCTAAACAGATGCTTTCCCACCAAACCACAGTCCCTCCCCTCAAGTCAAAAGACAATTGCTTCCTCCCAGAAAGCAGGCCTCTGAGGCTTTGTTGTCGATTTTCCTAAAAGAGAATCAAGCAAGACAAAATATCATCCTTGCACACGATGTTCAAAGCTTTCTTGAAATGGCCCATTTCGACCTAGGGGGAAAAAAGGTTCTCTGTTCACCTACTTCCGGAAGCCAATCTCCATTTGCCTAATATAGCCATGGTATGTCACCCAGGTAATTACCCTCTTTAGCTATCGGTAACACATTAAAACCCTTCGACTGGGAGGCGCGCCATAAAAGATCTCAAAAATAAAGCGGCACATCCCGAACACAGGATTTCTAAATGTCAAGCATGCCCGCCATCGTCTTCCGTTGAACATAACGAGGCGTGCCATAAATCAGCGTAAGTTATCCCTGCCTCGGTAGAAAATGACAGCGATATTGCATTTGGAGAGCCGCGCGATTCTCATCACAGCTGTAATAGAAAAAGGTACCCGTGAGAATGGAGACGCCGAAGGGGGGAGAAAAGAGAACATTAAGACCGAGCCTCGTTGCTGTTACATTCGGTTTGGGGTAAGGTGGCGCATTTTGAAAACATGCTACCCGCATGTGGTTTCCACCACTCCCTTTAACAGAAGAGAGCGACCGATACAGAAAACAGGGGAACAGCACACGACTCCTGGTGTTCCGGCAATCCTCTATTCCTCTAACAGAAACCGGAGGATATTGTTGTCTGCCCTCCAAAGAGTACCAGCTGGTGTTGAAAAAGGAAACGTTTCTCAACAGAAACAGGAAATGTACATACAGGTTCAAGAGCTGTATGCGGAAGTTAATTGTGCTTCTCGGGTCACGATCCCCAACCTTTTGGCTTTCGACTTGCCAGCCTGGTGCACAATGCTGGTTTACCCTCCGCCCACTACTGCCCAGAAAAACATTTGGCTTCTTAATTAGAGTAGTGATCACCAGCAAACTGGAGGATACCAAAGTGGAATCCCCACTGCTATCTTTCCCGGTCCATAAAAATGGCAACCAGTTAAGACACAGAGCATGTGCTATTGTCTAGCACACTTATCCCCAACGCGGAGCCCTTGGGCACCACCGTTCCTGCTGACCGATTTCCTAGCACCCATCCAACTGCTGGACAAAGCATCGCTCCCCGGAGGCCAAGAGCCAGTCTTGGCTTTCGTCTGCCTCGTTCAAGCAGCAAGTGCTACAGAACCCGGGCAGCATCTTCACCTTTCCGTCTGCACAAAGCTTCTGTTCAAAGAAAATGACCTTCGTTGAGGGAGGATGCTTGACCTGCAAGCTATGAATATTTTGTGTCTGGCCCTGGTGCCCCACTCGGCAGCCATTTTGTGACTGTCCTTGTGACAGCCATTTTGGGCTGGCGCCCACTACCGGCTCTCAGCATTCCAAAAGTGCCCACAGTAGGGTTGACCGGCAGAGCTTGGCAACAAGTGGGAAGGAAATGCGGGCAGCAAGAACCTGGGAGAAAATTTTAAAAAGAAAAATCAAGCTACGTCTACTTACAGGAAGTTCTTACCATAGAGTTCCTGGTGAGTCCTAGAGCTACAGAAAAGTGACAAAGGGTAGCTCTTGGACTCACCAGAAACTCTGTGGTAATCTCAGTGATTTCCCAAAGCATATCAAACCCTTAAAAACGGAGGCATTTTTCATACCCAGACTCCTACACTTCTATCCTAAATATTCCCAGGACGCACGTTCTGAATGTAGCAGTGTTTAATGAGTAGCTTAATCAAACCACTCCGTTTCTGATTATTTTTTCACAGCTCCGGGCTCTGGAGAGGTCACTTATACGATTAGCATCGACGGCGGAGAAGACGCCTTCCAGAAAATCAACAGAAGTGAGCGGCTACAGTTGGTTAATCAATTCCTACATTCCCTTTATTTTCACGCCAACGCAATAATTTTTAAAAATGCCAGTTCTCATGTTAGATTCCAACACAGCCACACAAATATGGAAGAGTGCAACAAAATGACAACAAGAACAGATGGTTTAGGGTCTTGCCTGCCGAGAAGGACAACAAGCTGAAATATATGCAACAGGGCCCTCAAGCCACAACCAACATGGCGACCCCCAGCAAGGAGCTCTCCAGCGAAGCAAGAGGCAGAGGTGGTTTGCCAGCACCTTTCGCCGCAGAGCTCTTCCTGATGGTCTCTTGGGTTAGCAGTCTGCAGCCGAGCCTTGGATTTCTCCCAGAATTAAAACTGACCTTCTGATGACGGAGAACAGCTCCCCTGGAGGAAATGGCATCTTTGGAAGACAGACTCTATGGTAGACCATAGAATGTGGGAGAAAAAGAAATCCTAGAGCAACAACACATTCCCTCTGAGCTCTCTCCCTTCCTGAATTGCCCCCCTCCCCGGGCACTGCTCCTAACTTTCTAGAAATCTCCCAAGTCAAAACTGGCCACTCCGATGGTCTCCCACCTGAGTACTGATCCTACTTGGTTTCCAAGTTCAGGCTAGCTATACCATACCATTCCACGTCCCCCGGGCTGGAACACAGTGCCAAAAAAGCAGATGGTTGTGTGTGCGTATGAAGAAAGGTAAAAAAGTTTAGGGTTCTTTAGCTTGGAGAAATGTTGATTGAGAAACGACAGCTGAGGGGGTGACATGATCGAGGTTTATAAGATTATGCATGGGATAGAGCAGGTTGAGAAAGAAGTACTTTTCTCCCTTTCTCACAATACAAGAACTCGTGGGCACTCCAGGAAATTGCTGAGCAGTCGGGTTAGAACAGATAAAAGAAAGTACTTCTTCACCCAAAGAGTGATTAACATATGGAATTCACTGCCACAGGAGGTGGTGGCAGCTACAAGCATAGACAGTTTCAAGAGGGAATTAGATAAACATATGGAGCAGAGGTCCATCAGTGGCTATTAGTCACAAGGTATAGATAGGAACTCTCAGTCTGGGGCAGGTGATGCACTCTATTCTTGGTGCTGGAGGGGGCAGCAGTGGGAGGGCTTCTAGTATCCTGGCCCCACTGCTGGACCTCCTGATGGCACCTGGTATTTTTGGCCACTGTGTGACAGAGTGTTGGACTGGATGGGCCATTGGCATGATCCAACATTGGCTTTTCTTATGTTCTTATGTTGGTGACATGATAGAGGTTTGCAAAACTATGCATGGATAGAGACGTTAGAGAAAGAAGCCCTTTTCTCTCTTTCTCACAATAACAAGAACTCGTGGGCACACAATGAAATTAATGCGCAGTCGGGTTAGAACAGATAAAAGGAAATACTTCTTCACCCAAAGAGTGATTAACATATGGAATTCACTGCCACAGGAGGTGGTGGCAGCTGCAAGCATGGACAGTTTCAAGAGGGAATTAGATAAACATATGGAGCAGAAGTCCATTAGTGGCTATTAGCCACAGGGTATAGATGGAAACTCTCAGTCTGGGGCAGGTGATGCACTCTATTCTTGGTGCTGGAGGGGGCTACAGTGGGAGGGCTTCTGGTGCCCTGGCCCCACTGCTGGACCTCCTGCTGGCTCCTGGTATATTGGTATATTTTGGCCGCTGTGTGACAGGGTGTTGGACTAGATGGGCCATTGGCCTGATTCAACATTGGCTTCTCTTATGTTCTTATGTTCTTAGCTTTAGAACAGAAAAAAGGAAGTCCTCCTTCACCCAAAGAGTCATTAACACATGGAATTCACTGCTGCAGGAAATGGTGGCACCTACAAACATAGACAGCTTCAAGAGGGGATTGGATAAACATATGGAGCAGAGGTCCATCAGTGTCTTTTAGCCACAAGGTATAGAGGGAACACTCTGTCTGGGACAGTGATGCTCTGTGTTCTTGGTGCTTGGGGGGCAATGATGGGAGGACTTCTGGAGTTCTGGCCCCGCTGGTGAACCTCCTGATGGCACCTGGGTTTTGGTCACTGCGTGACACAGAGTGTTGGACTGGATGGGCCACTGGCCTGATCCAACATGGCTTCGCTCATGCTCTTAAATGAAGACCTGCCCAAACTCCACACTGGTTTCATGGTACATGGGAACAGGGCCTTCCAAAACTCAGTCCCGCCTCAAAACCAGGACTACAACTGGGGAAGACTGGGCTCAAAGGCCTACGCTACCATAATAAAGTTCCCTCAAACAGTCCCAACTCTGCTTCACCTCCTTCACGGTACATTTGTGAGGATAAGACAGAAGAGAGGGAAAGGAACACAGATGCATCTGGGAGCTCCTTGGAAGGAAGAGCAGAGGGGAGAAAGTCAGAAGTCCAGAAGTTACTGGACTTAAAGAAACTTGACAATTGTTCCACTGTACAACCCGTGCTTCTTTTAAAGGCGAAACAAAGAACAGAATTGTCTTGAGTCGCCAAAGCACGGCTAGAGGAAGGATGCTACTGTCGGAGCCTCAGAGATGTTTAGCTACAGGGCAGGTTACAGAAAACCAGGATTATTTATGTGGAAATGGTACAAAAACAGCCTTCAGGAACGTGGGATGCTCTCCAGTCCAAGGGGGGGAGAGAGGGCTTGGGTGTAATTGGGGAGGGGCAGTCACAAACCAACTCTGTTTACAGACTGTAAAACACTTTCTGAATGTTTAATTAAAAAAAAAAAAGTTTAAAAGGGCCATATATACACTACAGTCCAAAGCTAATTTATTGATTGTAATAACAATACTAATGATAACAGAAGAACATAAGAGAAGCCAATGTTGGATCAGGCCGACGGCCCATCCTGTCCAACACTCCTGTGTCACACAGTGGCCAAAAATACCAGGGGCCATCAGGAGGTCCACCAGTGGAGCCAGGACACTATTATTTATTATTATTTATTATTTTAGATTTATATCCCGCGTTGCCCGCAGGTGCAGGCTCTAGAAGCCCTCCCACTGTTGCCCCGCCAAGCACCAAGAATACAGAGCATCGCTTGCCCCAGACTGAGAGTTCCTATCTATACCTTGTGGCCAATAGCCACTGATGGACCTCTGCTCCATATGCTTATCTAATTCCCTCTTGAAGCCGTCCATGCTTGTAGCTGCCACCAGTGTTCCCTCTAAGCTGAGTTAGTGTGAGCTAGCTCACAGTTTTTTAGCCTCCCAACGTTTTTGTCTCAGCTCAGGAAGGGATGGCTCCAGAGCAAATTAATTTATGCAGTAGGCAAATTGCTCGCTCACAACTTTAATGCCAGTAGCTCACAGAGTAGAATTTTTGCTCGCAAGACTTCACAGCTTAGAGGGAACATTGGCTGCCACCACCTCCTGTGGCAGTGAATCCCACGTGTGAATCACTCTTTGGGTGAAGACGCACTTCCTTCTTAATGATACTTCCTTAATGATACTAAACAACAACAACAATGTAATTTATACCCTGCCTTCCTCCTGAGCAGGGATGCAAATTGGCTTCTATCGTTCTCCTCTCCACCATTTTATGTACACAACAACCCTGTGAGGTAGGTTAGGCTGAGACCGTGATTGGCTCAAGGTCACCCAGTGAGCTTTCATGGCAGAGTGGGGATTTGAACGCTGGTCTCCCAGATCCCAGTCCAACACTCTTAACCACGACACCACACTCCGAGAAGAGGAGAAAACCATTCTCCCCAGTGGGGACTCACGGTGGCTGCCATTGTTCTTCACACTGCCATTTTACCCTCACAACAGCCCTGCGAGGTAGGCAAGACTGAGAGCATGCGACTGGCCCAAGGTCACCCAGCAAATCTTCCATGGAAGAGTGAGGTTTCGAACTTGGCTCTCCTAGATCCTCATGCCACAACACCACGCTGGCTCTCACAAGTCGCTCCCTTGGACCACGAAACCAAAAGGAAGAGGACACAAAGAAATACATATTCTTCCTGAATCGGAAAAAAAAGATTCTCTCTGAGTGGATGACTGGCTACCAACTGGTTTTCTATCTGCTGGTGCCTTCTCTCCCAGTAACTGGCAAAATATGCTGATTTCGATTCCAGAGGCCCTTTTCCGCATCTGTTTAACTGTTTGTTTTCCAAGGCGCGTCCCAGAGGCCTGGCGGCACCAACCGGACCCTAATTAAAAATGACCCCTCTTGACGAAATCCCTCTCCCAATCGGCATTCCGCATACCAATGAACAAAAGCAAAAATCTTCGTCCAAGGTGATATCGTGCGGAGAGCGAACTAAAAGTCTCGCAAACGCCTGCTTCCAAGGGGCGTGGATTGAGAGACGAGGAAAACCGGGTAAAAACCTGTCACGGTCTTCAGGATGGACACGGCTCCTCTGGGCTTGTTTCCCAAACACTGAGCGTGCAAGCGCCGGAGAAGACAAAAACGCTTAAAATGTCACGATATTCGCGAATGGCCACCCATACAGCGCCAATTAAAACTCATGCGCTGCGAAGAGCCCGGGGGCGTACGGCAAAGGTCTACGAACCCAAGCGGCGGCACGGGAGGAGGTGTATTTGCGGTCCATGATCTCACCCCTCCTCCTCTCACAGCTAAATTTTACTTCTGCGTCTCCAAACGGATCTGACCGGCAATCAAACGGAGGTTCTTCTTAACGCGCGAGGTGTAATTAACCGGAGTCCCAGGTGCCATGGTTCAAAAAAGGACACCCTGGAGTCGGGAAGAAGAGCGCAGAGGAGGGGAAACCAAGACAATTAAAGGGCTTGAGGTACCTTGAAAGGCTGAAGAATCCGGGACATTATTTTTTGTTGTTGTTGTTCAAAAGAAAGGACAACTAAAGTTTACACCGTACCCTGGTTATGAAATTGAGAATATAATTAGAGCCCTGCTGGATCAGACCAGTGGTCCACCTAGGCCAGCATCCTGTCTCACACAGTGTCCAACCAGTTCCTCTAGAGGGTCAACAACAGGGCATGGAGGCTGAAGCCTTCCCCTGATAAGAACATCAGAAGAGCCCTGCTGGATCAGACCAGTGGTCTCCTTCAGTCACCATAGCTGGTCTCCACTGATAAACCTGTCCTCCATTATCCTGTTTAATACACAAATATAAGAAAAGCCCTGCTGGATCAAGCCAGTGATGGTCCATCTAATTCAGCATCCCATCTCACACATGGGCCAACCATTTGCTATGGAGAGCCAACAACAGGGCATAGAATAGCCCTGCTGGATTAGACCAGAGGTCGATCTAGTACAACATCCCATCTCACACAGTGGCTGACCAGTTCCTCTGGAGGGCCAGCAACAAGGCATGGAGGCCGAGGCCTTCCCCTGATCAGAACATCAGAAGAGCCCTGCTGGATCAGACTAACAGTCCATCAAGCCATGCATCCCGTCTCACACAGAGGCCAACCAGTTCCTCTGGAGGGCCAAACAACAGGGCAGAGAAGCCAGGGCCTTCCCCCAACAAGAATATCAGATCAGACCAGTGGTCCATCTAGTCCGACACCCTGTCTCACACGGTGGTCAACCATTTCCTCTGGAGGTCCAACAAGAGGGCCCAGAAGCCAAGGCCTTCTCCTGATGTTGCCTCCTAGATGGCCGCTATGACAAGTGCAACTCCCCAGGGCGATTCTTACCCATCTAAAGCACCCGCCCAGGATAACCAGGCAAGCCTTGAAATTTCAGAGGTATCCAACTGAGGTTTGTGGAGCCATCAAGCTGCACCAGATCCACCCATGAGCTTAAATGTCAGAGAGGCAGAAAGTAGATGGGAGTCTCAGCCGTCTTTTGTAGAAAACACTGAATAATAAATACACCGGCTCGTGACATCTGCGGCGGTGTCCTTGATCCACAGCCGAAAGAAGGCGATCCGGCCCTTTTCCGGACCTGGAAGGGGCATGCCGATAGAATCTTTCTAACCCTGTGGCTAACTCGGGCTAACTTCACACAGACGTTTACCCAGTATCGGGGAGCAAAGGTATGTAACAAGCACAACTGTAGTAAAAGGTAAAGGTAAAGGTTCCCTTGCTTGAAAGCCAATCAAATCCGACTCTAAGGTTGCGGTGCTCATCTCTGTTTCAAAGCCGAAGAGCCAGCACTGTCCGAAGACGTTTCCGTGGTCATGTGGCCGGCATGACTAAACACCAAGGTGCACTGAACGCTGTTACCTTCCCACCGAAGTGGTCCCTATTTATCTACTTGCAATTTCTTGCTTTCGAACTGCTAGGTTGGCAGGAGCTGGAACTAGAGACGGGAGCTCACCCCGTCATGCGGCACTCTCGGGTCTTGAACTGCTGAACTACTGACCTTCCACAGCCTGCAGTTCAGCGTCTTAACCACTTGAGCCACCGCAGCTCCTCTACAACTGTAGAGCCACCCCCAAAACAAAGACTTCCCCTGCGTATGGAATCCTGCATTTACAAAGCACAAGGAAATTATAATTTGGAGAGAGCAAGAGACAAACCTCTCTCTTCTCTCCCTCCTCCCGCCCCCGACTTTTCCATTTCCAACGATCCTTACCACAATAAACTTCTTCTTCTTTTTTTTTGTCTTGGAAGCTGCTAATTAGGTAATTAAAATACCAGGCTGGGTTATAAAGCTTTTACAGCAAGAAAGTTATTGTTTTAAACAGGTAATATATCTGCTCAATTTAATATTAAACTACACAATCATTTCATTTTAATTAAAATGAAACCTTTTGTCTGGGTCGGCACGGGAGGGAGGGAGGGAGGAAAGGCGCCGCGAGCGGAAAACGGCACCAAGGAAACGGCACTAAGGTCCCTCGACTGCACAAAATGGGTTCCGAGCAGCGTTGCCAAACGTGGGTTGGGAGATTTCTGGAGGTTTGGGGGCGGAGTCTGGGGAGGGCGGGGCTTAGGGAGGGGAGGGACCTCAGCTGGGTATAATGCCGTGGGTTCTACCCTCCCAAGCATCCGCTTCTCCGGGGAAACCGATCTTTGCAGTCCAGAGAAGAGTCGCAATTCTGGGTGAGCTCCAGGCCTTGCCTGGAGATTGGCAAGACAAAAACAGGGACCACGGTGGAACAATTTGAACAAAAGAAAAACGCCATGTACAAAATCCAAAAAGAAAAGGAAATAATTTGATAGGAGGAGGAGGAGGAGGAGATTGGATTTATACCCTGCTCTTCACTCAGAGTCTCAGAGCGGCTTACAAACTCCTTTTCCCTTCCCCTCCACACAACAGACACCCTGTGAGATAGGCGGGCTGAGAGAGCTCTGACAGAAACTGCTCTTTTTCAAGGACAGCTCTGACAGGACTATGGCTTGCCCAAGGTCTTCCAGCAGTTGTGTGCAGAGGAGTGGGGGAATCAAACCCGGTTCTCCCAGATTAGATTCCGCACACTTCACCACTACACCAAACATATATTATTTGTGAAATAATCATAATAATGAACAATAAACAAAAGTAGTCGAAATGTATACAATACAAAAAGCGAATTCACAAAAACGGATGCATCACAGAGTTCATACAATAACAAGAGGCAATATAAGTTAAAGGTAAAGGTTCCCTTGCTCGAAAGCCAGTCACATCCGACTCTAGGGTTGCGGTGCTCATCTCCGTTTCAAAGCCGCAGAGCCAGCGCTGTCCGAAGACATTTCTGTGGTCATGTGGCTGGCATGACTAAACACCAAGGCGCACCAAACGCTGTTACCTTCCCACCAAAGCGGTACCTATTTATCTACTTGCAATTTCTTGCTTTCGAACTGCTAGGTTGGCAGGAGCTGGAACTAAAGACGGGAGCTCACACCGTCATGCGGCACTCTCGGGTCTCGAACTGCTGAACTACCGACCTTCCACAGCCTGCAGTTCAGCGTCTTAACCACTTGAGCCACTGCAGCTCCAAGAGGCATTATAACTGGAAGTAAAACAGCACAGGGGTTCTCTTTTCCATATGTCCTGCTACTGCAAAAGGAATAGTCCAAAAGTATTCATCTTTCCAGAAGTTGCTACTTGTGAGAGAAGCAAGCCACAATTCTTGTCCTTACAGGAAAAGCGATTCGACGGCTCCCCGGATGTACAAGCCGTTTCCAGCTTTTCTTTCTCAAGAATCGCTTCAACAATTCCTTGTATAAATTATTTTTCTGGAACCAAATCTCCATCCTTAGAACAAGCCTGTGGACTTTTGCACCCTCCAAAGCATCCGCTTCTCCGGGGGAACTGATCTTTGCAGTCCGGAGACCGGTTGTAATGCTGGGAGAGCTCCAGGCCCCGCCGGGAGGTTGGCAACTCCAGTTCCAAAGAGGGAAACGGAATGACCGGTCGGTCATCTAAGCAAATGCTAACCCCGAATGAGCAGAAGTCTAATTAGGAGTGGCGATATCCCAGGCAGAAGCTGCAGCCTTCAAGCGCCTGTTTCTATTGGATCGTTTCTATACTGATTTTCGCCCCCGAGGCGGTTCAGAGAAATGGCCAACAAACATGCCAAGCCAACTTAAATCATAAACTTTAAATTAAACAAACAAAAAACGTCTCAATTCACTGGGCTTGCCGACCCAGAACACGGAATCACGCCTTCAGCCTCCCTCAGGTTTAAGTTTTTATTCTTTATTTAATTCATTTATCCCCCGCCTTTCTCCACAAGATAGACCCAAAGAGGCTTTACATCGTCACCTTCTCCTCCATTTTATCCTCACAATAACCCAGTGAGGGCAGGTTAGGCTGAGGGAGTGTAACTTATCTAAGGTCACTCAGCAAGCTTCCGGGGCGCGAGCGGGGATTCGAACCTGGGTCTCCCGGATACTTGTCCGACACTCTTAACCACCGCATCGTGTTCCCAGCAGAGGAGAAAACAAACTCGGTTCCAACTGGCACCCTCCGTTGGATGCTAAGGGGTGGAGCGGGCTTTCCAGCTCACGGTCTCCTGTTCTGCGAATCCGATTGCTATTAACGTACTGAGCATTTGATTTGTCTAGATGGAGACGGCCTCACCAACGGGCCACGCCCAGAAACGTGAGTGCCCAGAAAGGCAGACTGCTCAACGTCAGGATCACCATCACAGCCCTCTGCCTTTGGAGTTCCTATGGGGAGGCGGTTTCCCCCAGCCCCCAGTTTTTGGCAATACTATATAACCATGTTAAGCCAAACTACCAGAAATGCTCCAATTACCAATTATAAATATGCATAAATTATTTGGGGCAGGAAGGATATACAGCAGAGTTCTCCAAAGGGAGGCCCATGGGTACCATAAGAAGAGCCCTGCTGGGTCAAACCAGTGAGGGTCCATCTAGTCCAGCATCCTGTCTCACATAGTGACCAACCAGTTCCTCTGGAGGGCCAACAACAGGGCAGAGAGGTTGAGGCCTTCCCCTGATCAGAACCTCAGAAAAGCCCTGCTTGGATCAGACCAGTGGCCCATCTAGTCCAGCATCTGGTCTCACACAGTGGCCAATCAGACCATCTAGTCCAGCATCTGGTCTCACACTGTGGCCAACCAGTTCCTCTGGAGGGCCAACAACAGGGCAGAGGCGCCAAGGCATTCCCCTGATCAGAACCTCAGAAAAGCCCTGCTTGGATCAGACCAGTGGCCCGTCTAGTCCAGCATCTGGTCTCACACAGTGGCCAACCAGTTCCTCTGGAGGGCCAACAACAGGGCAGAGAGGCTGAGGCCTTCCCCCTGATATGAACCCCAGAAGAGCCCTGCTGGGTCAGACCAGGGAGCCTCCATCTAGTCCAGCACCCTGTCTCACACAGTGGCTAACAAGTTCCTCTGGATGGCCAACGGCAGGCATGGAGGCCAAAGCCTTCCCCTGAAGAACATCAGAAGAACCCTGCTGGATCAGACCAGTGGTCCATCTAGTCCAGCATCTGGTCTCACACAGTGACCAACCAGTTACTCTGGAGGGCCAACAACAGGGCAGAGGCGCCAAGGCCTTCCCCTGATCAGAACTTCAGAAAACCCCTGCTTGGATCAGACCAGTGGCCCATCTAGTCCAGCATCTGGTCTCACACAGTGGCCAACCAGTTCCACTGAAGGTCCAGCAACGGGGCATAGAGGCCGAGGCCTTCATCAGAACATCAGAAGAGCCCTGCTGGATCAGACCAGTGAGGGTCCACCTAGTCCAGCATCCTGCCTCACACAGTGGCCAACCAGTTCCGCTGGAGGGCCAACAACAGGGAGTAGATGCCAAGGTCTTCTCTTGACGTTGCCTCCTGGCTCTGAGAGGTCCCCCCTCACTCACCATGGCTAATAGCCCATCGATAGATTTCTCCTCCATGAATCTATCGAATCCCCTTTTAAAGCTAGTAATTCCTGTTTATTCCATGGTGCCTGCCAAGTATTTTTTTTAGAAAGTGGGTGGGGCCAGGTAAGGTTTTTGCCCAACAGGGCTCCTCATTGGCTGCGCAGATCAAAAAGGCATCCTTGTTAAACAGAGCTTCTTCCTGAAATGTTGAAGACTCACTGCTAAGAGTGACCCACACGGCCACATCCCTCTGACATTTTGAGGTTGTCTCCCCCTCTTGCAGCAGGCCTTTTGGGGCTCTGCTCACCACCGCCTTGTGTCAGAATTCCAAAGGTGCCATCAAGCTCAAAAAGGTTGGGAACCCCTGCTCTGGAGCACCAAAACCTTCCCATGGGGTCTGAACTGGCAGAGACGGACCAAGAGAGAGATCTTGGAGTCGTAGTGGATAACTCGATGAAAATGTCTAGACAGTGTGTAGCTGCAATACAGAAGGCCAACGCTATGCTGGGGATTATTAGGAAGGGGATTGGAAACAAATCAGCCAGTATCATCATGCCCCTGTATAAATCATTGGTGCGACCTCATTTGGAATACTGTGTACAGTTCTGGTCGCCACACCTCAAAAAGGATATTATAGCATTGGGAAAAGTGCAGAGAAGGGCGACTAGAATGATAAAAGGGTTGGAACACCTTCCCTATGAAGAAAGGTTAAAAGGCTTGGGGCTCTTTAGCTTGGAGAAACGACGGCTGAGGGGTGACATGATTGAGGTTTATAAGATTATGCATGGGATTGAGCAGGTTGAGAAAGAAGTCCTTTTCTCCCTTTCTCACAATACAAGAACTCGTGGGCACTCCATGAAATTGCTGAGCAGTCGGGTTAGAACAGATAAAAGGAAATACTTAAGAACATAAGAACATAAGAGAAGCCAATGTTGAATCAGGCCAATGGCCCATCTAGTCCAACACTCTGTCAAACAGCGGCCAAAATATACCAGGTGCCGTCAGGAGGTCCAGCAGTGGGGCCAGGGCACCAGAAGCCCTCCCACTGCTGCCCCCTCCAGCACCAAGAATAGAGTGCATCACCTGCCCCAGACTGAGAGTTCCCATCTATACCCTGTGGCTAATAGCCACTGGTGGACTTCTGCTCCATATGTTTATCTAATTTCCTCTTGACACTGTCCATGCTTGCAGCTGCCACGACCTCCTGCGGCAGTGAATTCCATATGTTAATCACTCTTTGGGTGAAGAAGTGTTTCCTTTTATCTGTTCTAACCCGACTGCTCAGCAATTTCATGGAGTGCCCACGAGTTCTTGTATTGTGAGAAAGGGAGAAAAGTACTTCTTTCTCAACCTGCTCAATCCCATTCATAATCTTATAAACCTCGATCATGTCACCTCTCAGCCGTCGTTTCTCCAAGCTAAAGAGCCCCAAGCATTTTAACCTTTCTTCATAGGGAAGGTGTTCCAACCCTTTTATCATTCTAGTTGCCCTTCTCTGCACTTTTTCCAATGCTATAATATCCTTTTTGAGATGTGGTGACCAGAACTGTACACAGTATTCCAAATGAGGTCGCACCAATGATTTATACAGGGGCATGATGATACTGGCTGATTTGTTATCAGTTCCCTTCCTAATAATCCCCAGCATAGCGTTGGCCTTCTTTATTGCAGCTACACATTGTGTAGACATTTTCAGCGAGTTATCCACTACGACTCCAAGATCTCTCTCTTGGTCCGTCTCTGCCAGATCAGACCCCATCAACGTGTATTTATATTTAGGATTTTTGGCTCCAATGTGCATCACTTTGCACTTGGCCACATTGAACCCCATTTGCCACGTTGACGCCCACTCACCCATCCTCAACAGATCCCTTTGGAGTGCCTCACAATCCTCCCTGGTTTTCACCACCCTGAACAACTTTGTGTCATCTGCAAATTTAGCCACATCACTGCTTACTCCCAATTCCAAATCGTTAATAAACAAGTTAAAAAGCATCGGACCGAGTACTGATCCCTGTGGTACCCCACTGCTTACCACCCTCCACTGAGAAAGTTTCCCATTTATACTCACTCTCTGTTTCCTATTTATAAGCCAGTTTTTGATCCACAAGAGGACTTGTCCTTTTATCCCATGACTATTGAGCTTACTTAGGAGCCTTTGATGAGGAACTGCATCAAAAGCTTTCCGGAAGCTTTTGGCTTCTTCAGCCAAAGAGTGATTAACCTATGGAATTCACTGCCACAGGAGGTGGTGGCAGCTACAAGCCTGGACAGTTTCAAGAGGGAATTAGATGAACATATGGAGCAGAAGTCCATCAGTGGCTATTAGCCACAAGGTATAGATAGGAACTCTCAGTCTGGGGCAGGTGATGCACTCTATTCTTGGTGCTGGAGGGGGCAGCAGTGGGAGGGCTTCTGGTATCCTGGCCCCACTGCTGGACCTCCTGATGGCACCTGGTATATTTTGGCCACTGTGTGACAGAGTGTTGGACTAGATGGGCCATTGGCCTGATTCAACATTGGCTTCTCTTATGTTCTTATGTTCTTATGAACATCCATCCTTACAGCAGACAAGACATCCGTATTTGTGGAGGCTCTGGCAATTAAGACCACTGAAGGAACAGAGAATTCCCCGGAAACACACCACAGAACGGACGTCCACATCTATCAGTCACCGGCCAACATGTACAACGACCCAATCATCCCCAGATATCAAAGCTAGGATTGACCAGGGCGTTTGCCTCTCCAATGATCGGAACGGACCCAAAACCCTCCTGCAAACACCAAGGAAAAAATGACAACTTAGCTCCCTTTCTCCTTATTGCTTGCTGGAAAGCCAGTGCTTTGTCTGCCCTGCGGCCAACGCAGAATATCTTAAAACACTCTCTCGCGATACGGCTCGCTTCACACTCCCGAAAACTCAGCGGCAGACATATGTCAGCTTGTCTCCAGACTGGCCACGCAGCCGAACGACAGGCCCAGGCAGAACAATTAAACTACCATCGATATGCTGCCGGAAATCCTCAAGTTTAAATCAACGAGAAAAAAGGCACTCCTGTGAAAATAACCGTTCTTCTACGAACAAGGGGGGTGGGGGTACATTTTTCAAGATGGTTTCTACCGGAACCTTCACTAGAAATAAGTACACTAGAACTGGACTGCTTTCGCAACACAAAGGGTTGGAACACTTTCCCTATAACAAAAGGTTAAAACGCTTGGGGCTCTTTAGCTTGGAGAAACGACGGCTGAGGGGTGACATGATCGAGGTTTATAAGATTATGCATGGGATAGAGCAGGTTGAGAAAGAAGGACTTTTCTCCCTTTCTCACAATACAAGAACTCTTTGTGGGCACTCCATGAAATTGCTGAGCAGTCGGGTTAGAACAGATAAAAGGAAGTCCTTCTTCACCCAAAGAGTGATTAACCTATGGAATTCACTGCCACAGGAGGTGGTGGCAGCTACAAGCCTGGACAGTTTCAAGAGGGAATTAGATGAACATATGGAGCAGAAGTCCATCAGTGGCTATTAGCCACAAGGTATAGATAGGAACTCTCAGTCTGGGGCAGGTGATGCACTCTATTCTTGGTGCTGGAGGGGGCAGCAGTGGGAGGGCTTCTGGTATCCTGGCCCCACTGCTGGACCTCCTGATGGCACCTGGTATATTTTGGCCACTGTGTGACAGAGTGTTGGACTAGATGGGCCATTGGCCTGATTCAACATTGGTTTTTCTTATGTTCTTATGTTCTTAAATATCCACCTTTCCCCACTGACAAAATTGTAATGTCTTAACAGGTCCTCTTTTTTATTTCCTGGTAAAAGAATTTCTCCTGAGTTTTAGCATCAAAACTTACTTGCTGGAACAGACTAAAGGGAGGCGGTCGTGGTTGAATGGCCGAACATCTACTTGGCATGCAGAGGGTCCCAGGTTCAATCCCTGGCAGCATCTCCAGTAGAAAGGATCAAGTAGAAGGTCATATGAAAGACCTCGGCCTGAGACCCTGGAGAGCTGCTGCCAGTCTGAGTGGACAATACTGACCTCGATGGACTGAGGGTCATAAGAACATAAGAGAAGCCAATGTTGCGTCAGGCCAATGGCCCAAAATACCAGTGGCCCAATGGCCCAAAAAACATAGTGGCCATCAGGAGGTCCACCAGTGGGGCCAGGACATTAGAAGCCCTCCCACTTTTGCCCCCCCCAAGCATTAAGAATACAGAATCACTTGCCCCAGAGTCCCTAACTATACCCGGTGGCTAATAGTCACTGATGGACCTCTGCTCCAGATGTTTATCCAATTCCCTCTTGAAGCCGTCCATGCTTGTAGCTGCCACCACCTCCTGGGACAGTGAGTTCCATGTGTTGATCACTCTTTTGCGTCCAATTCAGTATAAGGCCGCTTCATATGTACACATGGACCGAGATCCATCCATATTGCATTTCAAACAGGGGCCAATCAGATGTCTCTGAGGTGTAACTCAAGATCACAACAGACACCTTCTCCGACACTCCAGCTCTTGAGATGGGGTGACCGGAACGGGACAAGAGATTCCAGATGCAGCCATGCCAAGCTTTATAATATTGGTTGCTTTGTTTCTAATCCCTTTCTTAATCACCTGCAGCAAATTTTCCATTGGAGAAGAGAAACCGGCTGCCTCTACCTCCTCCTTTCCACGCCAGCCCACTGACCTCCACAAAAGGTTGTTCCTGGGGAACAGGGGGTCCCCCGAGGAACCACACGAGGGGGCTCTGCAGCAGCACGAGGGAATCAGTGGGAACCGTCAGATAAGTCTGGCGCCGACCCACAGAACTTCCTTCTCGACTCTGCCACACACTGAACCAACATTTTCACTGAGCTGTCCACCGTGACCCCAAGAGCCCCATCTCAGTTGCCCGCTGGCAGTTTGTAACCCATCAGTGTCTATGTAAAGCTGGACTGGTTCCCAGTAAGAGTACCCTCTTTGGCCAACTTGTTGCCCCTCACCTCCTCTTGGAGGAGGAAGAGAGGAGATTGGATTTATACCCCACCCTTCACTACCCAGAGGAGTCTCAGAGCGGCTTACAATCTCCTTTCCCTTCCCCTCCCCACAACAGACACCCTGTGAGGTAGGTGGGGCTGAGAGAGCTCTCTCGAGAACTGCCCCTGAGAGGTCTGCTCTCAAAGAACTTGTGACTGACCCAAGGTCACACCAGCAGCCGCATGTGGAGGAGTGGAGAATCAAACCCAGTTCGAGAAGGAGCACTGGCATCATCTGACAAGGACTCAGTTTCTGAACGTGGGGCAGCTGCCCCTAAATTAAGCTATTGATTGAGAAACAAAAAGGGAAAAAAAATGAGTTGTGATTGTCCCTAGACTCTGTTTCAAATGAATTTAAATCATTTCTCTGTAGGGCTCTTTATATAGTCAGATCTGTTGGAGATTTTAGTACAAGCAATAAGAATTGTGTATTCACTGAACGTAGCAAAAGTATAAGCTTATTTAACTAGAAGCTGATTTTGTAAGCATTGTGTATGACCACCATCCCTTGGGTTTTCAGTGGTTTTTCTTTACTTTTACCTGTAGTTTGTAGTTACCTTTCCGTGTTTCTTTGTAGTTTATAGAAAATGCAATAAAAAATCCCCTACGGGGGGCCAAAAAGGGTGGGGGGGAATCAAACCCAGTTTGCCTGTTTACAGTCCATCCTCTTAACCACCACCAAACTGGCTCTCACAATCTCCTTTCATATTTATCTTCCAGCTTAATTCTCTGTTGCTGCCAAACCGGGCCGCTTCATTGCTTGCTCCGGATTTCAGAGTGCGCATGAACAATTTTAACAGCAAGAAACACAAACTTGGGGTGGGGGGAGACCTACTTTGCTATGAGATTTACTTGTTTACTCTTACTCTCTGCTTCCTGTTATTTCTCCAATTACTAACATGCCACCCTGCTTATCCTATAACCCTGAAGTTTACTCAGGAGCCAAAGATGACGTACTTTGGAAGTCTAACTATACAGCCCAACTTTGTCTTGATCTGGCTCTGGTTAGTACCTGGACACCCAGGAAGTTCAGGGCTGCTTTGTGGAGTCATGCAACGGGAAGCCACCTCTGTTCACCTCTTGCTTCAAAAGCCCCTTGATGGGTCACCGTAATTCAGTTGCAATTTGACAACACGTAATTATTGGAGCTGCGCTGGCTCAAGTGGCTAAGACGCTGAACTGCAGGCTGTGGAAGGCCAGTAGTCCAGCAGTTCGAGACCCGAGAGTGCCGCATGACGGAGTGAGCTCCCGTCTCTAGTTCCAGCTCCTGCCAACCTAGCAGTTCGAAAGCAAGAAAGTACAAGTAGATAAACAGGTACCACTTCGGTGGGGAGGGGACAGCGTTCCGTGCCCCTTGGTGTTTAGTCATGCCGGCCACGTGACCACGGAAACGTCTTCGGACAGCGCTAGCTCTTCGGCTTGGAAACGGAGATGAGCATCGCAACCCTAGAGTCGGATTCGACTGGCTTTCGAGCAAGGGAAACCTTTACCTTTAATTATTAGCAGCCTGAATACCGCAGACTTGCCAGATCCCGGAAACTAAGCAGGGTGAGCCCGGGCTAGTACTTGGATGGGAGACTACCAAAGAAGTCCAGGGTTGCTACGCAGAGGCAGGCAATGGCAAACCACCTCTGTGTGTCTCCTGCCCTGCCCTGGATGGCCCGGGCTAGCCCGATCTCATCAGCTCTTGGAAGCTAAGCAGGGTCAGCCCTGGTTAGTATTTGGGTGGGAGACCGCCGAGGAAGTCCAGGGCTGCTACGCACAGGGCAGGAATCGGCAAACCGCTTCCCCTTGTCTCTTGCCTCGAAAACCCTACAAGGTTACCATAGATCGGCTACGACTTAATTGCAAAAATAAATAATGTGTAATGAACCAAACAAGCAAGGAGGCAAACAAAACAACAGCCGCAAAAAAACCCAGCTTTAGGCTTCCCGGAGATCAACGATTCCTCGAGAAAGCGAGGAAACCCCCCCTTTCAGACTCCCGGACAACCAACAAGAAGCCCGGAAACAAGGCCAACTTTGGGAATTGCCGCTCAGAGGCCTACCTTGATGAGCAACTGGACCCGTTTCTGCAGAAACCGCAACATCGTTTCGGCCTGCTCCCGTTTCTTCTTCTCGTCCAGCAGTTGGCTCTGCACCTTCAGAAGCTCATCTCGAAGCTGCTTCCGGGCGTTTTCGAGTTCCCGGGCGCTGCAGAAAAGGGAAGAGGACCAGAACGGATCAGCTAAAAGTACCCGGTTCTGAGATGTACCACAATGAACAAAGCCGCCTGCAGAATCGATGTCTTCCTGACCAGCCGCAAGCCTCTTCCTTATTTAAAAAACCGGAACCAAGTTCTTACTTTGGGCACCTGAAGATGTAAGCAGGATACAAACAGAACAAAGTCTGTATCCGGCGGCACCTTCAAGACCCACAAAGTTTCATTCTGGGGCACGAAGGCTTGTCCACTTCAAAACAGGCACAAAGGCTTGTCCACTTCAAAACAGAATAGTACTTTATTTTCAGAAAACTCAACGGGGGGGATGGAAGATATACACAGAGGATAATTTGTTTCTTTTCAGGCGAAACATTTGCCCTTACGTTCACTTAGGCGGTATCGTTTACTACTTTCAGTTCATACATAGATGTCTCATCAGTTCTCTAAACACGCTTACACTCCTCCTCTCCCGCAACTGCTTTGTGGTTTTCCTTGGGCTTTCTCGAATGGGTCTCCCTGGTCACCAAGCCAGCTTCCCAGACTCCTGCCAGACCGTCCTTTAGCCCTTTCTAAACCACCTCCAGTTCCTTTTTAAGGAGAGAGGTCTCAATGGTGTGTGTGACTATGCTGTGTTAAGTTTTTAACTGACTGGTCACTGTCCCCTTCCTTCTGAGAAACTCAGTCAACCAGAGAGCTGCTTCAGTTCTCTGACAGACTTCTTCTCCGCTCTCTGTCACCCACCGAACTCCCTCCCAGCTTCCCTCCACTGCCCATTCCCAACGGAACCTTTTGTCTGTCATCTGCCAATCACTGAGGGTTCTGGGCTAAATGGCCCCCTCCTCACTCTGTCATGTGACCCAGCAGCGTTCTGTGTTTTATTCTCTGCCGGTCCCAGATCTTTAAGTCCGTCACAGTTGGCCTGAAAGGTTCCACTGGACTCAAAACTCCATTCTGCTGCTTCAGACCAATATGGCCGAACACAGACCGACTTCGGACCAGCACGGGCCACAAAGCTGCGGAGTCTCGTGAGCAAAAATTCTACTGTGTGAGCTACTGGCATTACAGTTGTGAGCGAGCCATTTGGCTATTGCATCAATTAGTTTGCTCTGGAGCCCTCCTTCCCGAGCTAAGACAGAAACGTGTGAGCCGGAGGCTACGAAACTGTGAGCTAGCTCACACGAACTCAGCTTGGAGGGAACACGGCTACCCACCTGTATCTAAGGAGGCAAACAGGTCCAAAGATTTTAAGAAGCATTAAATGTTTGTTTGTTCTGATACGGCAGCAGCCAGGCTGCTCAGCTGCAAGCCTAGCGTGACGTCTCTCTCACACGCCTGCACACATACATGCACGAGCATACAAACCTTCACAGATTTTCACACTATTAATTTATTTGCACCCCGTTTGTCTCCGTTGGCACATTCGGTTGCGACCTTGCGCCATTTTGTCTTCTCCCGCTGTTATGCCCCCAAGAGACTACAACTACTTCCGCTCGCTGTGGCTAAGCTCCCTGGGACTGTCTACGGCAAGGTTGTCAAACATGTGGCCCAGGGGCCGGAGGAGGCCCCCGGAGAGCTTCTCTCAGGCCCGCAGTGGAACTGGCTGCCTTCTGCGTCTTCTTCCAGTTCTGCTGCTGCTGCGTCATCGTAGGTTTGCAGCTGACAGGTACACACCTGAACGGCATACCCAGGTTTGCAACAGCACAGACATTTCGATGCAGTAATTCAGAGCAAGAGGTGTCAGTTATCAGACACGGTTAAATAAGCGAAATATGGCAAGAGCGCAAGAGTTTTAAGCATGTTTTTATTTTAAGTAAAAACAAAACAAAAACACCCTTTGCGTTTGTGTCCTTTATAAAGTTTATATCTCCGCTACCTGGCTTTACATTTTATGGCACGCATGGCCCGGCCCAACGATGTCTCATTTATGTCAGATCTGGCCCTCACAACGAATGAGTTCGACACCCCCGGTATAAGGCAGCATACCAAGCCGGGGGAAGCACGCCATCCGGGGACGAACATTCAGACAATACTTTTTGGAAAGAGAAAAAGTCAGGCGTCAAAGAAAAACTGAGTTGTGGTTCGAACAAAGTCTGAATCCAGTGGCAACTTTAAGACCGACAAAGCGATTAGACTGGCAGGCTAGGACCTGGGAGACCCGCGTTCGAAACCCCACTCTGCCACCGGAGTTCGCTGGGCGATCTCGGGCCAGTCGCGGCCTGTCAGCAGAGTCTTCTTCCCTCATAGTCGTAGATCTGAGTGCAGTAGCACCTTATAGACTGACAAGATTTGGGGGGGCTACAAGGTTTCATCAGAACATAAGAGAAGCCAATGTTGAATCAGGCCCATCTAGTCCAACACTCTGTCACACAGCGGCCAAAATATACCAGGTGCCATCAGGAGGTCCAGCAGTGGGGCCAGGACACTAGAAGCCCTCCCACCGCTGCCCCCTCCAGCACCAAGAATAGAGTGCATCACCTGCCCCAGACTGAGAGTTCCCATCTATACCCTGTGGCTAAGAGCCACTGATGGACTTCTGCTCCATATGTTTATCTAATTCCCTCTTGAAACTGTCCATGCTTGTAGCTGCCACCATCTCCTGTGGCAGTGAATTCCATGTGTTAATCATTCTTTGGGTGAAGAAGTACTTCCTTTTATCCATTCTAACCCGACTGCTCAGCAATTTCATGGCGTGCCCACGAGTTCTTGTCTTTTGAGAAAGGGAGAAAAGTACCTCTTTCTCGACCTGCTCTATCCCAAGCATTATCTTATAAACCTCGATCATGTCACCCCTCAGCCGTCGTTTCTCCAAGCTAAAGAGCCCCAAGCATTTTAACCTTTCTACGTAGGGAAAGTGTTCCAACCCTTTTATCATTCTAGTTGCCCTTCTCTGCACTTTTTCCAATGCTATAATATCCTTTCGAGAGTCAGAGAGCTTCTATTCTTGAAAGTGTGTACCCCAAAAATCTTGTTGCCCTCTAAGGTGCTATTGGACTCGAACCCAGCTCCTCGACTGCAGAACAGGATGGCTACACTCTGAAAGCACCTTATGGCGTAGTTGTCGTGAGGATAAAATGGAGAAGAAAAGAATTATGTCAGCCACTTTGTGCTCCCAATGGGGAGAAAAGTGAGGTATAAATAAAACAAAAAATATATATACAGAAGACTGACATATCTTTGTTGTGTTAGAGGACTAATGTCAGGCCACCTATAACAAGAGACGAGAACACAAACCAAATTCCAAGTCCAGTAGAACCTTAGAAACCAACAAGACTTTTGGGGTATAATCTTTCAAGAGTCAAATCTTCAACACGCTGTCGAAGGCTTTCACGGTTCATTAGTTGTTGTAGATTTTCCGGGCTGTGTGGCCGTGGTCTTGGCTAAGACCACAGCCATACAGCCCGGAAAATCTACAACAACTAAAGTCAAAACTTCGTCTGATGAAAGGGTGTTTTGACTCTCGAAAGCTCAGAACTCCAAAAAATCTTGTTGGTCTGCATTCCAAGGTGGTACCGGGTTCAAATCTAGCTCTTGTACTGCATACCAGAATGGCTAAACGTCTGCAACTTACAAACCAGCAACCGGCATGGAGTTTTGCTTGTGATTTAAAGACGACAGCAACGGCCTATGAAAGATACTGATGCCCTGGGATAAACAGATTTCAGCCCCCTTTCCAAATGTCTCTTTATGCTCCCCAGAGGAGACCTGCCGACGTCCTTCCCGCAAATCCCCAGCGAAATGTTTCCCGGACTAGCTACTTCCGCCCCAAGTGTGTCTTTAAATCCATCAAGGAACTAAAGGAGTATGTGAAAGTTCCAGTTCAGTCTGAAGCTGGTCGTATAGAGATTTAATCATCCGAGTGTAAAATGGGCTTCTTTTCATTGTGGGACTCAGGTGCGAAAGCTAATCACGAACGCTATAAATCTGTGGAGGGAAGAAATGGCTAATTTAATAACCAGAACATCGCTCTGTCCCCCGCTCCCCTTTTCTGTTTTAATTAATTAGTTATGCAGCGCATGAAACCTTTGCCATAGAGTGGCGTGTACGTCTAATGTTAAGAAACCATTACAAACACCAGGACTTCAATAGTAAAATAACAAAAAACTGGGGGGGGGGGAAGACGTCATTCTTTTCCTCCAGCCACCGCTGCTAAGATTTCAGAACACAGATGAAAAGTCCCAATTTTATGCATCATAATCCTTGGATAAAACAGCCGCTAGATAACACAAAGAAGTCCCCCCCCTCTTTAATGGACTTGCAGTGATTATTTTTTCCCTAGTGGACAGCGGAATCTAGTTCAGATTTCAGTTCTGAACTGGGGGAGGGGGTCCAACACAGTAAAGCTAAAGGTAAAGGTTCCCTTGCTCGAAAGCCAGTCGAATCCGACTCTAGGGTTGCGGTGCTCATCTCCGTTTCAAAGCCAAAGAGCCAGCGCTGTCCAAAGACGTTTCCGTGGTCATGTGGCCGGCATGACTAAACACCAAGGTGCACAGAATGCTGTTACCTTCCCACCGAAGTGGTACCTATTTATCTACTTGCAATTTCTTGCTTTCCAACTGCTAGGTTGGCAGGAGCTGGAACTAGAGATGGGAGCTCACCCCGTCATGCGGCACCCGGGTCTCGAACTGCTGAACTACTGACCTTCCACAGCCTGCAGTTCAGCGTCTTAACCACTTGAGCCACCGCAGCTCCATTTCAACACAGTAACAGTAAGTTAAATACGAGCAGCCAGTGTGATGCAGCGACAGAAAAGGCTAATGCGATCTTGGGGTGCACCAACTGAGGCCTAACATCCAAATAGTAAGATGTCCTAGTCCCTCTGTACACTGCATTGGTCAGGCTGCCCCTGGAGTATTGTCTGCAGTTCTGGAGGCCTCACTTCAAAAAGGATGGGGACAGAACGGAGCGGGTGCAGAGGAAGGCGACGAGGATGATCGGGGGGCCTGGAGACCAAGAAACCCTATGAGGAAAGGCTGAGGGACTTGGAAACGTTCCGTCTGGAGAAGAGGAGGTTGAGAGGGGACATGATTGCTTTCTTTAAATATGTGTGTGTATATAAATATGTATATTTATATTAAGACGCTGAGCTGCAAACTGGAAGGTCTGTCGTTCGGCAGTTCGAGACCCGAGTGCCGTGTGACGGAGTGAGCTCCCGTCTCTAGTTCCTGCTCCTGCCAACCTAGCAGTTCAAAAGCAAGAAACTGCAAGTAGATCAATAGGTACTGCTTCGGTGGGAAGGTAACAGCATTCCGTGTGCTTCGCCGTTTAGTCATGCCGGCCACATGACCACGGAAACGTCTTCGGGCAGCGCTGGCTCTTCGGCTTGGAAACGGAGATTAGGGGTGTGCATTCGGGAATCCCAAAACGGAAAAAAACCCGAAAAAAGCATTTTCTGGGTTTTTTTTCGGCTTTCGGGATCCCGGACAGGCTATTCACTGTAATCTTCGAATTCCAAAAAAAAAATCCCAGAAAATTCAGGATTTTTTCGGTATTTTTCGGCATTGCCAGAAAACAGCGTTGTGGGTTTTTTTAAACTGTTAAAGGGCCCGGGAATTCCTTTTCCCGCCGTTTCCCCCTCTTTCCCTCCTTTTCCTCCTGTTTCCAGGGGGGGGGAGGAGGCTCCAGACAGCCAATCACTGCAATGCATTTGCAAAATGCATTGCAGTTTGCAAGGCTGTTGTTGCTGCCTGCAGCCCAACCACCAGTTTGCTCCTTTCCCAGGGAAGGAGTACTGTGGTGGCCAATAGGGTTCTGGCATCTGCTCTCTGGCCAATCACAGAAGGTTTTTCTTTTTTGAAATTCTTCTGTGTATGCTCAGAGAGCATAAAAGGAGCCAGTCTCTGGGCTGACTCTCATTGCTGTGTTCCTGGATCCTGCTGGCTGGTGAGAGAGAGCTGCCTGGCTTGGCTGTTGGAGATTGTGGCTGGCTGGCTTCTGCTGCCCCTGCTCCTGAGTCTGCCCTGCTTTCCTCCCTGCTCTTCGTGGACCTCGGATCAATACCTCAGAAGACTTCAGACTGGTTTGATTTATTAGGGCACTTTTAAATTTAATTTCTTTTCTCTTTATTTTATTCTTCCTTAGGGTTGGTTTGGGAGAGACCTGGGGTTGGTGGGGTGGTGATTGCACATGGTCTGCTGCTGGCTTGGCAAACATGCCCCCTCACACCACCACCACACCTCTCAGGTTTTTTTACAGGGAGAATCTGCTTGCCTGATCCATTCCCATAGGAAACAATGGAGAACTGGGGGCACCCTCTTTGGATGCCCCTAGAATTGGACCCCCTGGTCCAATCTTTTCAAAACTTGGGGGTCTTTTGGGGAGAGGCTCCAGCAGCTACAGTCCAAATTTGGAGTCTCTACCTCAAACCCCCCTCTCCAGCCCCCTGCAAACTTTCCAGAAAATTTTGCCATTGAAGTCAATGGCCCCATTGGATATAATGGACCCGAATTTTTCGGGAATCCCAAAAATTTTCGGATTTCAATGCTTTACCGGTATAGGTATTCGGGGGTTTTCGGTAATACCGAAAAAATTCGGGTCCAATATGCCCAAATCCAAATTTTACTGAATTTTTTTTTTTTTTTTGCACACCCCTAACGGAGATGAGCACCGTCCCCTGGAGTCAGGTTCGACTGGCTTTCGAGCAACGGAAACCTTTACCTTTACGCACGCCCACACCATAATCTATATGCATTTTAAAATTGCAGGCATAAAACATTACAACTCAGGGCAGGTCAAATACAAAAGACACAATTATCCATGCTCTCTTGAAGTATTTGAAGGGCTGTACACTTAGAAGAGGGCAGGGAGCTGTTCCTGTTGGCAGCAGAGGAGAGGACTCACAAGAATGGGTTTAAATTAAGGGCGGGAAGGTAGCGGCTGGATATTAGCAAAACCTTTTTGACCGGAAGAGTCAGGCAGCAGTGGAATCAGCTGCCTTGGGAGGTGGTGAACTCCCCCTCCCTGGCAGTCTTTTAGCAGCGGCTGGACAAACACTTGTCAGGGATGCTCTAGTCTGATCCTGCACTGAGCAGGGGATTGACTAGATGGCCTCTAGGGACCCCTTCCAACTCTGTGGTTCTATGATTCTATGACAGTACTCAAGAGCCCTGTGATGCCATTTTTTCATTTCATTTCATAGGATTTTTAGAGGAAGACCTACAACAAAAGAGAACGACGGATGAATACCCCACTGGGACTTCCTGGCTCATACTTTTGCTCTTAGCTACATGCCAGGTATACCAGCATTATCATGGACAATCAGCAAGCAGCCATTCCGACGTTGGTCCTTTCTGGGAGACTTCGAGAAGATGGTCAGAGGCAAAACGAGCCGATCCCCTTTCCGAGAACCGCAGTACGGACGTGGGAACAGTCGTGTCCTTCAGCACCACGGTCGTGGGTACCTCGACATCAAAGTCCTAGCAACTCAACTCTACACGCTACCACCTGGAGAACAACCTGCCCTTCCCCTCGTCCAGAGGCGACAAGACCTCGGGGCTTCTTAATGCCAGCACATCAGACGGTCCGCGCCGTCCTTTCCTCCGAAGCTCATCAAAAATTTAAAAACCTCACCTCTGATGGCCAAGCTGCAAGTTGGCATTTCCAGAAATCTTTACAAGTTCAAAGAACTTATTCCTGGCCTTAGGGGGGGGGGGGAGAGAGCCGCTTCTGTTTCATCAGCCTATTAATGCCACTCAAGCGGACGGAATGGACGGATCTCTCTGTTCCGAGTGGCCGCTTCAATATCGTCTCCGCGATCGGATTCTGCTTTGAAGAAGATGCCGGGGACTGCGTGCTCGCAACGGGGTACGGGAACGGCAGAGATGCGTTTGGATCGCCTCCCCCCCATTTAAAAAAAAAGGTCGCCGCAGGCTCTCCGTAAACGAAGGAAGCATTTTCACTCCCACAGCCTACGGTAAACTACCCAGCCTGACGCGGATGGCGCAGCCCAGTCCAATCTCATCAGATCTCGGAAGCTCAGCACAGTCAGCCCGCGGTTAGTACTTGGATGGGAGATGACCAAGGAAGTAGAGGGTCGCTATGCAGAGGCAGGCGACGGCAAACCACCTCTGCTTGCCTCTTGCCCAGACCTGAATGGCCCAGTTTCATCATTTTTTTCATCATCCTCTAATTAGGGAGGCAGGAACAAAGTCTTTCCACCTCCTGTCTCCTTGCTCGGAGTCGCCCGTCTCCTCAGTCCGAAAGCAGTTATCAACAATCTAAATAGGGTTCCCAAGTACTTACCGCGGGGGAGCGGGGGACGCATGCTCCCTGGCCGGACCAGTCCTCCCTGTAACGCACCATGCCGTCGCCAGGAAGGGACGCCAAGCGACGCTCTGGCAATGGGGCTGAAAACTCGATGGTACCATTGAGTTTCCAGCCACATTGCCAGAGCGTCGCCTAGCATCACTTCCTGGCGACAGCATCATGCGCATGTCTTTTCTTCCCCCGAGGATGGTCCTGCCAGGACGTATCCGTCCCCCGCCGAAATACAGTAAGTTCTTGGCAAGCCTAAATCTCAACTAAGAACAGATCGACACTCTAGCACAAACCAGAGAGAAGAACTGAGTAAGGGCACAGTAAGATAACAATACAACAGGAAGTGGAACTGTTGACAGAAAGGAGAGGAATGACTATGCCTTTGGGAGGGACAAGATGTCCTCCGTTCCTCAGAGGAAAAGGGCCCTTCACGGTAAGTATCTAGTGGTCCATTCTCCCTCTGAGGTGGAGGACATCTTGGTGGGACCTCCCAAAGCAGTGTCCTCAAATTCTGGGTGTATCCCACCACCAAATGACCTGCCAGCTCACAGCTGGAGCAAAGAAGGCCGCAGATAATACAAGGTTACAGAGATCATTTTGCTTAACTCCCTGATGACAGCAGTTCGGTTGTCGGACATCTTGGACGGATGAACACAGAAAGAGCGCAAAAGGGACACAGGAAGCATTGTATGCTGGCAAAGAAAAAATCTGGTCTGGGGAGACAATCCGCAGAGCGAATTGATGAAAAGAGATGCGTTATTAAAAATTAAATTCTAAAAGGACGAAATGAATGATGCGCAGAACACGGGGCAAAATCATATGGTATCAGAGGCTATGGCACGGAGCCACACAAGTCAGCGTAAGGCAAAATGGGGGGACAAGGGAACGCCATGGAGTGTGGGTTCGGAGGGGAGGAGGAGGCAGAGGAGGAGGAGAGCTGGTTTTATACCCAACCCTTCACTCCCCAAAGGGGTCTCGGAGCAGCTTACGATCGCCTTTCCCTTCCTGTCCCCACAACAGACACCCTGTGAGGTAGGTGGGGCTGAGAGAGCTTTGACAGAACTGCCCTTGAGAGAACAGCTCTGAGAGAACTTGTGACTGACCCAAGTTCACCCAGCTGGCTGCATGTGGAGGAGTGGGGAACCCAACCCGGTTCTCCCAGATTAGAGTCTGCCACTCTTAACCACTACCCTCCGAGAGACCTCTGAAGAGTCGTATTCCGAGTCACATGGCTCTGGAAGTAACTACATTTTCTATGCCGCCACTTCCTGAAACGCCCAAAGCTAACTGAATTCGGCAGAACAAAGAAAAATAGCCAAGAGGATCATTCAGAACAGGACGGATCCCATTAAGACATGTAGAAGAGCATTGACAGGTGGCTAGCAGAAATAGCCACCTGTTCAAATTCGTATCATCCGCCTTAAAAGAATTCCACTCTACCTTGTAACGAGTCAGTCTCCAAATGCAACTTACGGGCAACGAAAACCATGCAGGATAAAACAATTTTAAGGACAGACAAAACAGTTTAAATTGCAGTCCAATACCTTTCAGAGCGAACCTGCCTTTCCCTTAAAACGCACATCTACTATATACAACCAGAACAAATGTCTTGGGGAACTGGGTAAATGTTTACTTCCCCCCCCCAGCACACTGAATTGCTCTGAGTCTCAGAGCAGCTACAATCCCTTTCCCTTCCCCTCCCCACAACAGTTAAGGCTTTTCTTCAGCAAGGCCTCTGATTGCCTGGGCAGATTAAAAGGCACCCTGTTAAAAACAGCTTCTGACTAAAATGCTGAAGAGCTACTGCTAAGACTTATGCCTGGCCTTGCTCCTTGACATTTTCTGCTTGGCTCCGCGTTTAGCGGCAGCCATTTTCTGGCGGCACCCACCACCGCGTGTCAGAACCCCAAAGGTTACTGTAGGCTCAAAAAGCTTGAGAAGGCCCCTGAACTTGTACTTCTTCCAAGACCAAATCAGACATTTCTTCATCAGGACTGTGCAGCTCATCAGAACATAAAGGGGGGCATGGGAATTTTTGTCATTGAATTCAACAGACTTCAAGGGGAGGAAATCTGCTTAGGACTGTCACGAAGAAGAAGAAGAAGAAGAGGAGGAGGAGGAGGAGGAGGAGGAGGAGGAAGAAGAAGAAGAAGAAGAAGAAGAAGAAGAAGAAGAAGAAGAAGAAGAAGAAGAGGAGGAGGAGGAGGAAGAAGAAGAAGAAGAAGAGGAGGAGGAGGAGGAAGAAGACAGAGGAAGAAGAAGAAGAAGAGGAGGAGGAAGAGGAAGAAGAAGAGGAGGAGGAGGAGGAAGAAGAAGAAGAAGAGGAGGAGGAAGAAGAAGAGGAGGAGGAGGAGGAGGAAGAAGAAGAGGAAGAAGAAGAAGAGGAAGAAGAGGAAGAGGAAGAAGAGGAGGAGGAGGAGGAGGAGGAGGAGATTGGATGTATACCCCGCCCTTCACTACCCAAAGGAGTCTCAGGATGGCTTACAATCTCCTTCCCTTCCCCTCCCCACGACAGCCACCATGTGAGGTAGGTGAGGCTGAGAGAGCTCTCTCCAGAACTGTTCTTGAGAGAACAGCTCAGACAGAACTTGTAACTGACCCAAGGACACACCAGCAGCTGCATGTGGAGGAGTGAGGAATCAAACCCGGTTCTCCCAGATTAGAGCCCATGCTCCTAACCACTACACTAAACCACTACGCCAAAAGCGAGGTACCAGAAGATTTAGCAGTAATATACAACAATGACGGGACCATTCCACAGGGTCCCATTTATCCCTCAAAAAACTAAATGATTCTATAATTTACCAAAGCTCTGGTTAGACACGCACACAAAAAAACACCAGACTCGAAACACTCTCCATCACCTCACCCGACCTCTCACAACACCAAAGCTCGTGAGTCAATAACCTGCCCATTTAGAAGAGCCTTTTTGCCTCCAGCAGTTTTATCAGAATGGCGTCCTTAGATCTTTTAGCAGAAAGACTCAAATAAAGAAACGGAGAAACTGCAGATCGAAGGCACCGAGATAAAGGTCTGATGGACTCCCGTCCGCGGACGCTTAACTCATAATAAATCAGACCGTCTTTGAAACGCCACTTTATGTTCACCTCGAGTGTGGCATTCTCTCAAATGAACCTGAAAGTCGGGAGTTATGGCAAAATTGCTATCAAAATTCTACGCGATGGAAGCAATAGTGCCTCTTCTGTTCCAAATGATAAATAAAGATCTACTAAAAGCTATTTTATACCCTCAACATATATTTCTTTCTTTCTTTATTGAGGAGGAGTTTTTTTTAGTTTCCACTCACCTGAAGGGTCTCGCGGCAACTTACAACACTAAAACCAATAAAAAAATACACGAACAAATAATAAATATAAAATATTGATTGCTGTAGATTTTCCAAGTTGTGTGGCCGTGGTCTTGGCATTGTAAGACCTGACGTTTCGCCAGGCGCTGTGACTGGCATTCTCAAGAGGTATAACACAGAAAGAAAGATGGAGGACTCTCTGTGTCAAGGTGAACAGAAAAATGGTAGGCAGGTAATTTATATCTACTCAGGAAGGTGGGGTAGGGCTGAGTCATTATCTTGTAGGAGTTCTCCAGGCTATGAACATGGTAATGGAGGAGCTTTCCTGAGGAGGTTCTTTTGTCTATGAATTGGCTGTTTCCTGAGGAGGTTCTTTTGTTTATGGATTGTTTCCTGAGGAGGTTTCCTGTTTCCTGAGGAGGTTTCTTTTGTGTGTCGAATGGCTATTGAAACTCTAACCACAGCCACACAACCCAGAAAATCTACAGCAGCTAATGAACTCCGGCCGTGAAAGCCTTCGACAACATATAAAATATTAACTTTAAAATATTAAATTATTAAACTATGTAGCTATCACCATACCACTATTAAAACAGCCCAAACACGTGGTTACCCTTCCAAAGTTCAGCCTAAACAGTTCAGCCTTATTAGTTGCTATAGATTTTCTGGGTTGTGTGGCCGTGGTCTTGGCATTGTAGGACCTGACATTTTGCCAGTAGCTGTGACTGGCATCCTCAGAGGTATAACACAGAAAGATGGAGGACTCTCTGGGTCAAGGGGAGCAGAAAAATGGTAGGCAGGTAATTTCTACCTACCCTGGAAGGTGGGGTAGAGCTGAGTCATTATCTTGTAGGAGTTCTCCAGGCTATGAACATGCTAATGGAGGAGCTTTCCTGAGGAGGTTCTTTTGTCTATGGATTGTTTCCTGAGGAGGTTTCCTGTTTCTTGAGGTTCTTTTGTGTGCGGAATGGCTATTGAAACTCTAATCTTATCTGTAGTGCTATTGTCGGCTGTAGAGGATGCCAGTCACAGCTACTGGTGGAACGTCAGGTCCTACAATGCCAAGACCACGGCCACGCAACCCGGAAAATCTACAGCAACTAATGAACTCCGGCCGTGAAAGCCTTCGACAATTCAGCCTTGCATGCCCTGCTGAAGCCAAATAAGTCCCGCAGGGCACGGGTGTCATCCGAGAGGGCATTCCACAGGGTAGGGACCACAACTGAGAAGGCTCTTCCCCAGTGACAGCTAAACAAGCCAATCCTGGGACCAGGCACCTGCAAGAGGCCCCTAGGAGAACAGGGGGTTGAAAAGGGAGAGAAACCAACAGGTCCAGCACGCCTTTAGCCAGATGTAAACGGAGATCGTCAACCAAAGTGACCAGTGCTGTCCAAGTCCCAGAGCCAGGCCTGAAGCCTGACTGGAAAAGACCTTCTGTCTTATACTAGAAGGTTGACACAACGGGCAATCATTGCCACGGAAATCGACCGTAAAGCATCTGAGGGCTGGCATCTTTACATCACCTAACAACCCGAACCAGGCTGACGGTAGAGTCCTAACCACGGTTACGCTCTTCCATGTCCATTGGAGTCAATGGTCTAAGGAGGGTAACCCTTGGACTTTTCGCTAGTCAGAGAAAAATGACAAAAGCCCAACTGGAAAAAAAATAAGAAAAAAGGAAAAGTGAAGTGCGAAGGAATAGCAGTGCAAAGAGCCAACACTGGGTGAAGGCCTCAACCACTGGACCATTGTTGACCCTCCAAAGGAGCCAGTTGGCCACTGTGTGAGACGGGAGACTGGACTAGATGGACCCTCACTGGTCGGATCCAGTGGGGCTCTTCTGATGTTCTTTTCAGGGGAAGGCCTCGGCCTCTATGCCCTATTGTTGGCCCTCCGGAGGAACTGGCTGGCCACTGTGTAAGACAGGATGCTGGACTAGATGGACCCTCACTGCTCTGACCCAGCAGGGCTCTTCTGAAGTTCTTATCAGGGGAAGGCCTCGCCCTCTATGCCCTGTTGTTGGCCCTCCAGAGGAGCTGGTTGGCCACTGTGTGGGACAGGATGCTGGACTAGATGGACCCTCACTGCTCTGACCCAACAGGGCTCTTCTGAGGTTCTTACCAGGGGAAGGGCCTCGGCCTCTCTGCCCTGTTGTTGGCCCTCCAGAGGAACTGGTTGGCCACTAGGTGAAACACAGGATGCTGGACTAGACAGACCGCTGGTCTGGTCCAGCAAGGCTCTTCTGGTGTTCTTAAGCAATGTTTTGCTTTCTTAAGCAAAATGATGTGGCTGTTTTCATGGGGGAGGGGGGTCAGAACAACCCCTCAGTTGTCCTGTGACTTTGCCAGTTGTAGGGAAGGCACAACCAGTTGACAGACACACAGAAGCCAAACAGCAGGAAGCCTCTGGCTCCCCCTAGCTGCCGCCCAGGATGTCTGCAGGCGGCTGCTTCCCCCATCTAATTCCAATTCTGCACGCTTCAATGTGCCATTAGCATCAGCGCCGAGGAGCCGAAATAAAAACAGCTGAAACAAAACCGAGAATTGGGGAGGGGGGATGAAACGGCAAATACCGAAATAATTACCAATCAAAGGAGAGGCCAGGACACGGAATGGCGAAGCCACCGGCCAGGCCTACCCTGTAATTTCTCTCCATGTCGCTTCTGATGAGTTCTGTATTTCTAACATTTCATCAATTTGAATCCCCAAATTCAATTTGCATCGACAGATAAACAGAGGGAATGGTAAATACTCTCGTCTGACCTTGAAGTGAGAGGGAGGCAAAATCGCCTTCGGGAATTCCAACCCCATACCCCAGCCGTAATGAATGATCCAATTTGCCCCATCGCTTGCCAACCTGTAATCATGCTATTGCGCACTGCAGGAATGAGTCGACGACGGGGCGCATCATAGAGAGACAGAACCGCCCCGTTGAAACCATTTTTTTCCTGGTCCGAGCGACGGCTAACTCGTGCCACAAAACATTTCCAAAATAACCACCGTTTCCAGACACCATTCCCTCTCCCTCCGCTGGGGTCTCAGAAATAATCACTGTGTAAACACTGGGGGCAACCATGATATATACCCTAAAAAATATAATGTGAGCCTGCCACATTGGTCGAATTAAGGGAGCAAATCTTAGCAGTAAACCATTGTTCATCTTGTTTTATGTAACTGTGTGAGACTGGATGCTGGACTAGATGGACCTCTGGTCAGATCCAGCAGGGCTCTTCTGATGTTCTTATCAGGGGAA
Organism: Gekko gecko; assembly: GCA_029375565.1. Lineage (NCBI taxonomy): Eukaryota > Metazoa > Chordata > Lepidosauria > Squamata > Gekkonidae > Gekko > Gekko gecko. The sequence continues at coordinate 216,624,503 of JAPDNY010000004.1, read as the reverse complement.
GGCCTCGCCCTCTATGCCCTGTTGTCGGCCCTCCAGAGGAACTGGTTGGCCACTGTGTGAGACAGGATGCTGGACTAGATGGACCCTCACTGGTCAGACCCAGCAGGGCTCTTCTGATGTTCTTATCAGGGGAAGGCCTTGCCCTCTATGCCCTGTTGTTGGCCCTCCAGAGGAGCTGGATGGCCGCTGTGTGAGACGGGATACTGGACTAGATGGACCACTGGACTGATCCAGCTGGGCTCTTCTGATGTTCTTACCAGGGGAAGGCCTCGGCCTCTCTGTCCTGTTGTTGGCACTCTGGAGGAGCTGGTTGGCCACTAGGTGAAAGAAAGGATGCTGGACTAGACAGACCGCTGGTCTGGTCCAGCAAGGCTCTTCTGGTGTTCTTAAGCAATGTTTTGCTTTCTTAAGCAAAATGATGTGGCTGTTTTCATGGGGGGGGGCAGAACACCCCCTCAGTTGTCCTGTGACTTTGCCAGTTGTAGGGAAGGCACAACCAGTTGACAGACAGACCGAAGCCGAACAGCAGGAGCTCAGGATAAGATATTAAGTCCCCCTTTCCTCGTGGGAGATATGTCTATCAATGGCTAATAGAAAGAGACAGGAGATGTTGCCCTCTGCACACCCAGGGCCACGCAGAAGTAGACGGAACTGCAAGCCTGGATTCCACGATTCTACAACTCCACCAGCACATTAGGCTGGAGGGATGTACCGCACCTTGCAGTCTAGCAGTGATCAAGTGATGTGAGGAGAAAAGAGGATACCACTTGGGTCACAAGAACAATGGAACAGCCCTGCTGCATCAGACAAGAGGTTCATCTAGTCCACCGGCCCACCTCATACAGTGGCCAACCAGTTCCTCTGGAGGTCCAACAACAGAGGAGAGGGGCCAGGCCTTCCCCTGAGAAGAACATCAGAGGAACCCTGCTGGATCAGAACAGGGATCCATCAAGTCTAGCATCCTGTCTAGCGCAGTGGCCAATAGTTCCTCTGGAGGGCCAATAACAGGGCATAGAGGCCAAAGCCTTCCCCTAGGAAGAACATCAGAAGAGCCCTGCTGGATCAGACCAGTGAGGGTCCATCTAGTCCAGCATTCTGTCTCACACAGTGGCCAGCCAGTTATTCTGGAGCACCAACAACAGGGCATAGAGCATGAGGCCTTCCCCAATAAGAACATCAAAAGAGCCCTGCTGGATCAGACCAGTGAAGGTCCATCTAGTCCAGCGTCCTGTCTTACACTGTGGCTAACCAGCTCCTCTGAAAGGACCAACAACAGGGCATAGAGGATGAGGCCTTCCCCTGATAAGAACATCAGAAGAGGCCTGCTTGGTCAGACCAGTGGTCCATCTAGTCCACCATCCCATCTCACACAGTGGCCAACCAGTTACTCTGGAGGTCCAACAACAGAGCATAGGGGTCAAGGCCTTCCCCCTGAGAAGAACATCGGAAGAACCCTGCTGGATCAGAACAGGGGTGCATCAAATCCAGCATCCTATCTAACACGGTGGCCAACCAGTTCCCCTGGCACAGGCACAGAGGCCAAGGCCTTCACCTAGGAAGAACATCAGAAGAGCCCTGCTGGACCAGACCAGTGGTCCAACTAGTCTAGCATTCTGTCTTACATAGTGGCCAACCAGTTATTCTGGAGCACCGACAACAGGGCATAGAGGACGAGGCCTTCCCCTAATAAGAACATCAGAAGAGCCCTGCTGGACCAGACCAGTGGTCCAACTAGTCTAGCATTCTTTCTTACATAGTGGCCAACCAGTTATTCTGGAGCACCAACAACAGGGCATAGAGGACGAGGCCTTCCCCTGATAAGAACATCAGAAGAGCCCTGCTGGACCAGACCAGTGGTCCAACTAGTCTAGCATTCTGTCTTACATAGTGGCCAACCAATTATTCTGGAGCACCGACAACAGGGCATAGAGGACGAGGCCTTTCCCTAATAAGAACATCAGAAGAGCCCTGCTGGACCAGACCAGTGGTTCATCCAGTCCAGCATCACGTCTTACACTGTGGCTAACCAGTTCCTCTGAAAGGGCCAACAACAGGGCACAGAGACCGAGGGTTAGTATTCCCTCTAAGCTGAGTTCGTGTGAGCTAGCTCACAGTTTCCTAGCCTCCGGCTCACACATTTTGGTCTTAGCTCAGGAAGGATGGGACTCTGGGGCAAACTAATTGATGCAGCAGCCAAATCTCTCGCTCAAAACCGGATTGCCAGTAGCTCACAAAGTAGAATTTTTGCTCACGAGATGCCACATTGGTCAGGGTACCACCAGGAATAATTCATGCAGACAGCAATGTGACAAAGATCAGAACAGAGCAATAGCCCCTTATCCCTGGAACTAGATAGGCCCGAAGTAATTCCCCACGAAGGCCTGTGCTTTCCTTAACTCTGGCGACTGCACACCACGTCCTTCTACCTAGGCTTCCAAACCTGATCACCTCTTTGCAACTCAGCATTGAGTGATGCGTCTCACTTCCCCAGTGCCTCAACAAAGGGCAGCAGCAGGTGAAAGATAAACATATGGAGCAGAAGTCCATCAGTGGCTATTAGCCACAGGGTATAGATAAACATATGGAGCAGAAGTCCATCAGTGGCTATTAGCCACAGGGTATAGATAAACATCTGGAGCAGAAGTCCATCAGTGGCTATTAGCCACAGGGTATAGATAAACATATGGAGCAGAAGTCCATCAGTGGCTATTAGCCACAGGGTATAGATAAACATATGGAGCAGAAGTCCATCAGTGGCTATTAGCCACAGGGTATAGATAAACATATGGAGCAGAAGTCCATCAGTGGCTATTAGCCACAGGGTATAGATGGGAACTCTCAGGCTGGGGCAGGTGATGCACTCTATTCTTGGTGCTGGAGGGGGCAGCAGGGGGAGGGCTTCTAGTGTCCTGGCCCCACTGCTGGACCTCCTGATGGCACCTGGTATTTTTGGCCACTGTGTGACAGAGTGTTGGACTAGATGGGCCATTGGCCTGATCCAACATTGGCTTCTCTTATGTTCTTATGAAAGGCTACCAGGAGGTGAGAGGCTACCAGTATCTTGCCGTTTCCTTAAAGACTTGAGCCTGAATGTGAATTAAGGTGGAAAAGAGACAGTCTGAACTTTGCCCAGAAGACGGGAGCTGGACAAAGACGACCTCGCACGGAGCCAGAGATTTAAAATGCAGAGAACGCTGCACGGAGTGCGGCTGTCGACGAACGGACCGGCGGCGACACTCCGGAGAGCAGGGCAAGAGCGGATTTTAATAAAATAAAGCAATAGAAACATTGTTTGGAGAACTTCTTCTTAAAAAAAAAAAAATCCCGGATCCGGCACGGCGCTTTTTAACGACAGAAAAGCCTTCACGGATTCATGACTCATTACAGCCTTATGAATGCTCTCCAGGACTGTCGGGGCTGACCTTTTCCAATCAGACTTCATTCTGAATGCATATTACTGTCCTCGGGCAGGAAATGAGCATCATGCGTCGCTGGTCATTTGCTCCCCCCTCCCACCGAGCCGTGTGTTTTAATTTCGCGACTACGGAACCCTTTCCAATCTGAACGTTCTGCAAAAGTGTTCACGGGGAGAGGGGAAGAGAGCGGGGAGAGTCTCTGAAGGACCTCTCCAGAAATCCCAAATAAAAGGGCAGCTTATCGCAGCTCGGAAAATATACAGCGGCCTCCGGTCTCTAGATTCCTGGCACATGCACGGTGGTTACGCCGACCTCGGAGAATCTAGCAGACGGCCACGCGGCAAGCGACAGCCCCGAAACAAACGGGCAAAATCGAAAGAAAGAAAACCAGGACTATGCTGGCATCTAATTTCAGCCCCCGCTTGGAGGGGCAGTAAAAACAACGCTGCGGCCAGGTCTTCTAAGCTCCACGGAGGGACAAACCCAACGTCCACCAGACCCAGCCGGGTAACTGATGTACCTTATACAAGAACTGCTGACCAAGAACATAAGAGAATCCCTGCTGCAGCAGACCAATGGCCCATCCAGTCCAACACTCTGTGTCACACACTGGGCAAAACCCATGAACCATCAGGAAGTCCACCAGTGGGGCCAGAATGCCAGAACTCCTCTTCCTGGTGCCCCCCCAAGCACCAAGAATACAGAGCACCACTGTGTTCCATCTATATTGGGTGGTTACTAACCGCTGATGGCTCTCTGCTCCATAGGTTCATCCGATCCGCTCTTGAAGGTGCCTATGCCTGTAGCTGCCACCACTTCCTGCGGCAGTGAATTCCACATGTTAAGAGCCAGTTTGGTGTAGTGGTTCGGTCCGCGGACTCTGATCTGGGAGAACCAGGTTTGATTCCCCACTCCTCCACTTGCAGCTGCTAGAGTGACCTTGGGTCAATCACAAGTTCTTTCAGAGCTGTTCTCTCAAGGGCAGTTCTCGAAAGAGCTCTCTCAGCCCCACCTATCTCACAGGGTGTCTGTTGTGGGGAGGGGAAGGGAAGGGCTTCTAGTGTCCTGGCCCCACTGCTGGACCTCCTGATGGCACCTGGTATTTTTGGCCACTGTGTGACAGAGTGTTGGAGTAGATGGGCCATTGGCCTGATCCAACATTGGCTTCTCTTATGTTCTTATGAGATGGTAAGCCGCTCTGAGACTCCTTCGGGTAGTGAAGGGTTGGGTGTGAATCCAATCTGCTCTTCTTCTTAATGACTCTTTGGGTGAAGAAGTACGTCCTTTTATCGTTTCTAAGTCGACTGCTCATTAAATTTCATTGAGTGCCCACGAGTTCTGGGATTGTAAGAGCACGAGAAAAGCACTTCTTTCTCTACATAATTTTGTAAACCACTAGTGAGCTGATGAATGGCAGCGGCCCTCTGGGAGGCTGGCACCCACTGAGAGCTGTTAAGAACATAAGAACATAAGAGAGAAGCCAATATTGGATCAGGCCAATGGCCCACCTAGTCCAACACTCTGTCACACAGTAGCCAAAAATACCAGGTGCCATCAGGAGGTCCAGCAGTGGGGCCAGGACACTAGAAGCCCTCCCACTGTTGACCCCCCCCCAAGCACCAAGAAGACAGAGCATCACTTGCTGCAGACTGAGAGTTCCTATCTATACCTTGTGGCTAATAGCCACTGATGGACCTCTGCTCCATATGCTTATCCAATTCCCTCGTGAAGCCATCCATGCTTGTAGCTGCCACCACCTCTTGTGGCAGTGAATTCCATGCATTTATTGCTCTTTGGGTGAAGAAGGACTTCCTTTTATCCGTTCTAACCCGACTGCTCAGCAATTTCATGGGGTCCTGTTGGGAAACTTAACCTTGGGAAGGGGGGTAACAAAGCAGAGAAGGTGGATTAGGGGTAGTACCCAACCGTGGTCCCCAAGGGAAGGCGCTTCAGCTGAATCAGGCCCTGGTACATGATGGCTAGGGTCAGGATTCCTACATCCCAATCCCACCCAAATCCCACCCAAGCCTTGGGTTGCCAGCTTCCAAGTGGGGACTGGAGATTTCCTGGAGGTACAAGTGATCTCCAGGAGGTGGAGTTGAGTTCCCCTGGAGAAAATGGCTGGTTTGGAGGGTGGACTCTATGGTGCTCTACCCAGCCAAGGCCCCTCTCACTACATTCCCTAAGCTCCACCCCTCAGATCTCCAGGGATTCCCCAGCACGTTGGGCCACTCTAGCCCAGTCAGTCATCCGATCCTCAGAAGACCTTGAGGCTGAATACTGCAACTGGGTTTTAATGTCTCCTAATTTCTTGCGAAAGTAAGGGATGCACAAGCAGAAGATCGCTTTCCGAAAAGAAAGAGGAGGCTGTTGCAGTCTGGTGGATAAATGTGGACTAGGGGACCCAGATTCAGATCCCCACTGTACCGTGTGGCTTGGGCTAGTTAACCTTTCCCATCCTCAACCCCCTGCTAGACGGACAGGGTTCACATAGGATAGAAGAGTCACAGGAATGAGGAGGAGGAGGAGGAGGAGGAGGAGGAGGAGGAGGAGGAGGAGAAGAAGAAGAAGAAGAAGAAGAAGAAGAAGAAGAAGAAGAAGAAGAAGAAGAAGAAGAAGAAGAAGAAGAAGAAGAAGAAGAAGAAGAAGAAGAAGAAGAGGAGGAGGAGGAGGAGGAGGAGGAGGAGGAGACTAGATTTATACCCCGCCGTTCACTACCTGAAGGAGTCTCAGAGTTGCTTACAATCTCCTTCCCTTCTCCCCACAACAGACACCCTGAGAGGTAGGTGGGGCTGAGAGAGCTCTTTCGAGGACTGCTCTGGAGAGAACAGCTCTGAGAGAACTTGTGACTGACAGAAGGTCATCCAGCTGGCTTCTTGTGGAGGAGTGTGGAATCAAACCCAGTTCTCCCAGATTAGAGTCCACAGTTCTTAACCACTACACCCAACCTGGCATTCTGGAGGTAAGAGAGGGGTAGAAAAGGTCCCAAGATCAGACATTTCGCAAGTTGGGTCTTTGCTATAAGAAAATTGTTTTATCTTAGGAGATGCTAATGAAAAAAAAAAAAAAAAAACATAGCACTTTTCATAGATGGTGAAACTGCAAAGTGCAACATTCACAATCTCAAAGTAACAAGGGATTGTTTGAAGAAAGGGGGAATGCATCACTGCCCTTCCAGGGGTCGGCAAACCGCTATTCTCCCATCCTCTTCATCGGCTGGAATTAAAAACAGTCAGAATCCTTCTAAGAGGGAAAAAAGAACTCTGAATTACCACGATCTGCAATGCATTTCGCGATGGCCCTTTTTCTTACGGGAGGCCCTCTCCACTTCTATTCAGATCTGAATAAGAATAGAGAGCCATTTCGCTCGTTATCCTTCCTTCCTAACTTATGAAGTCCTTTGTAAAGAAAATGCAAAAAAAGAAGAAGAAGAACCATTTCCCCCGGACCTTCTGTTCCACCAGCCTTATTTATACCAACCGAGACAGTAAAACCAGACAATAAGGGGGGCTGTTAAATCCAAATACGTTCCCGGCGCCTCTCCCAGCACGAAAGGGCCATTCAGATTTCTAACTGGTTTTTAAAAAAACGGGAGTGTTTGCCGCACCATCAAACCCATCGCTCAATGAAGACGCAAAACGTTAAAAGGGGCAATTTATTATCTTTATTGCAAATATCCGACTCTTGACTTTGGAGAGCTCAAAAACAGCTTGCATAGAGCTCCCGATTCAGGGGACAATCTGATTCCGTTCCAGTTCTGTCAAACCACAAAACCGCCTTATACGGAATCAGACCTAGTGGCCCATCAAGGTCAGTATTGTCTACACAGACTGGCAGCGGCTGTCCAGGGTCTCAGGCAGACAGGTCTTTCACATCACCCGCTACCAATTTTGTGACTTTTCACATACTGTCAGAGAAATCACTGTGCAACTTTAGAATCCATGGATTCCAACAAATGTTCCCACTTGCGTGCTCGCACACACAGAAAGACACACACAACGTATTTATTTATATCCTGTTTTTCTCCCCGGTCAGGGACTAGGGATGACAACTTCCAGATGGAGCCTGGACAGCTCCCGGAATCACGAGTCATCTCCAGACTGCAGAGATCAACTCCCCTGGAGAAAATGGCTCCTTCGGACGGTGGTACTAGTTCACATGTGGAATTCATTGCCGCAAGAAGTGGCAGCAGATACAAGCACAGACAGCTTCAAGTTGGGATTGGATAAACATATGGAGCACTGGTCCATCAGTAGCTATTAGCCACAAGATACAGATGGAGCACTATGTCTGGGGCAGTGATGCTCTGTAATTTTATTTATTTGTTCTTCACATTTCTACCCCGCCCCCCTCCCAGCCGAAGTCGGGTGCTTGGGGGGCAACAGTGGGAGGGCTTCTGGAGTTCTGGACCTGCTGGTGGACCTCCTCACGGCATCTGGCTTTTGGCCACTGTGTGACACAGAATGTTGGACTGGATGGGCCATTGGCCTGATCCAACATGGCTTCTCCTACATTCTTATGTTCGGGGCAGTGATGCTCTGTCTTCTTGGTGCTTGGGGGGCAAGAGGGGGAGGGCTTCAGGAGTTCTGGACCCGCTGGTGGACCTCCTGATGGCACCTGGCTTTTGGCCACTATGTGATACAAAATGATGGACTGGATGGACCATTGGCCTGATCCAACATTGGCTTCTCCTACATTCTTATGTTCGGGGCAGTGATGCTCTGTCTTCTTGGTGCTTGGGGGGCAAGAGGGGAGGGCTTATGGAGTTCTGGCCCTGCTGGTGGACCTCCTCACAGCACCTGGCTTTTGGCCACTGTGTGACACAGAGTGTTGGGCTGATCCAACATGGCTTCCCTTATGTTCTTCTGACTCTGTGGCACTGTAACATGCTGTGGCCCATCCCTCTCCCCAGACTTTGCCCTCCAAATCTCTTGGAATTTTGCAACCCAGAGCTAGCAACCATACCAGGGACCAATGGCAGACAGACACATAGACAGATATTTGGCCATATAATGCTCTAAGCCTAGAGAAATATTTTGACAGCAGCGGAAAGAAGGAAGGAAGGAAGGAAGGAAGGAAGGAAGGAAGGAAGGAAGGAAGGAAGGAAGGAAGGAAGGAAGAAAGAAAGAAAGAAAGAAAGAAAGAAAGAAAGAAAGAAAGAAAGAAAGAAAGAAAGAAAGAAAGAAAGAAAGAAAGAAAGAAAGAAAGAAAGAAAGAAAGAAAGAAAGAAAGAAAGAAAGTGCTCTTTTCAAGAACATCTTTGACAGAACTGTGGCTTGCCCAAGGTCATCCAGCAGCTGCAAGTGGAGGAGTGGGGAATCAAGCCCAGTTCTCCCAGATTAGAGTCCACGCGCTTAACCACTACACCAAACTAGCTCTCCTACACCAATTCAAGCTGCTTGTGTTACCATCAAAATAGGGCTTCCAGCTCACTTCTGTAACGAGGGAACTCAGCTTACCTAGGGGAGATAATTATATATTTTTTAAAAGATCCATCACTGTCAAAAAGAATGAGAGGCCTAAAGAAATCTTTTGACAGTCACGGAAGATTCAGGCTGCTGAAGTTACCAACCAAAACAGGCCTTCCAGGCCATTTTGTAACCAAGTGCACTCAACTTATCTAGGGGAGACAACTTTTTTTAAAAAAAAAAGAAAGAAAAGGTCTATCACTGCCAAAGAGGAAGGGAGACCATCCGTTCACAGCCCAGATCCTCACAGGAAAGAGCCGTACCCCGCACTGTGTGCCCGGGAATACCGCAGAGGTCTGGGAAACTGAATCCAGGCAAAGCAAGTTTTGAACAAGAAAATGACGCCAAAGGAAAGCCATGTTTCTTTCTCTCCCGGAGGTAACCCAACATCCCAATTAGCAGGGCTGATACCGCAGCACCCTACATCTCCGGCGATCAATACAGACACTTCACCCGCCAAGAGCAGATAGCATAGCCTCGACGCTCCCTTCGATCGGCCCCCGTGTTCCATTATAATCTGCTTTGCTGTCTCCCAAGTACCTGATTAATAAAGCCCATTCTTCCTGCTTATTCCCTTATCGATCTTACTGTCCCGCACGCAAGGGAGAGACGTCCGCGCGGTTGGGGCGGCGCCCCTCTCGGAGGCTTTGCCCACCAAAATGCTTCCCGAGGCCTCGTTTGGATCCTTGGTGAGGGGCTCCAAAGCCCCCCCCCTCCCGGGGCCTTCCCGTCCATGAGACTGGCCACAAAAGCATTTCCCCGTCTCCCCAGTTTGAGGGGAAGCAGAGAGGTTTGCCGGAGCGGGGAGGAGACGGACGGAGAAGGGAGACGCGTCTTGGAACTCAGCCGAGTATGTCGCCAGGCCAAAAGGAAGAGGAGGAAGAGGAAGAGGAAGAGGAAGAGGAAGAGGAAGAGGAAGAGGAAGAGGAAGAAGAAGAAGAAGAAGAAGAAGAAGAAGAAGAAGAAGAAGAAGAAGAAGAGGAGGAGGAGGAGGAGGAGGAGGAGGAGGAGGAGATTGGATTTACACCCCGCTCTTCACTGCCCAAAGGCGTCTCAGAGCGGCTTACAAACTCCGTTCCCTTCCCCTCCCCACAACAGACACCCTGTGAGGTAGGTGGGGCTGAGAGAACTTCTGACACAAACTGTCCTGAGAGAACAGCTGTGCCAGAGCTTGTAACTGACCCAAGGTCACATCAGCAGGTGCGAGTGGAGGAGTGGGGGAATCAAACCCGGTTCTCCCAGATAAGAGTCCGCGCACTTAAGCACTACACCAAACTGGCTCTCCCCGTCCGTGTTCCTCCTGCGTAAAGGGAACATGCAAAAGAAGAAGAAGAAGAAAGGGACATCCCTGCATACCAATCCTTAGATCTATCATCCAAGCAGTTATTAATCTCTCTCTCTCTCTCTTCTGTGTTCCTTGGCTCGGGGGCTCGCAGAGTTGACACTTGACTTGAAAAATGCCAACTCTAAGCAGTTTATTTCCTCTTGAACTTTTAAGAACTGACTGAGATAGGACTGACCTTTAAAAAAAAACCGGTAAGGCTAGTTCTTGGCTATAATGACAGAAGTATTCTCTGCTTACAAACAGCATGGGGAAGTACTAAACAAGCCCGGTATGCAAACACTTGGTTTTCAACACCTGGACTCCTGGTGTGGGTAAAGGCGACCTCTAATAAAAAGAAGGGTATAAAACGAGGAGGAACAGGATACAACACTCAACGAGGAAAGTTTTTTGGCCGTCACGACTCTACGGTCTCGGAACTAAATTGAAAGCGGGGCTCTTCTTGTAGGAGGAACTCCTTTGCATATTAGGCGACGCCCCCTAATGTAGCCAATCCTCCCAGAGCTTACAGAGCTCTTCTTACAGGGGCTACTGTAAGCTCTTGGAGGATTGGCTACATTAGGGGTGGGTCGCCTAATAGGCAAAGGAGTTCCTGCTACAAAAGGAGCCCTGATTAAAGTATGGCATAGGCTCAAGGTTCCAGTATTGACACTTAAGGCCCTATATCAGGAGTGTCAAACATGCGGCCCGGGGACCAGATCAGACCCTTGGAGGGCTTCTATCAGGCCTGCAGTGGAACTGGCTGTCTTCTTCTGCTTCTTCTGGTTAGGGACCTAACAAGAGATGGATGGACTCCATGAAGGAAGCCATGGCCCTCAGTTTGCAAGACCTGAGCAAGGGACCCAACAGGAGATGGATGGACTCCATGAAGGAAGCCACAGCCCTCAGTTTGGAAGACCTGAGCAAGGGACCCAACAGGAGATGGATGGACTCCATGAAGGAAGCCACAGCCCTCAGTTTGGAAGACCTGAGCAAGAGACCCAACAGGAGATGGATGGACTCCATGAAGGAAGCCACGGCCCTCAGTTTGGAAGACCTGAGCAAGGGACCCAACAGGAGATGGGTGGACTCCATGAAGGAAGCCACGACCCTCAGTTTGGAAGACCTGAGCAAGGGACCCAACAGGAGATGGATGGACTCCATGAAGGAAGCCACGGCCCTCAGTTTGGAAGACCTGAGCAAGGGACCCAACAGGAGACGGATGGACTCCATGAAGGAAGCCACGGCCCTCAGTTTGGAAGACCTGAGCAAGGGACCCAACAGGAGATGGATGGACTCCATGAAGGAAGCCACGGCCCTCAGTTTGGAAGACCAGAGCAAGGGACCCAACAGGAGATGGATGGACTCCATGAAGGAAGCCATGGCCCTCAGTTTGGAAGACCTGAGCAAGAGACCCAACAGGAGATGGATGGACTCCATGAAGGAAGCCACGGCCCTCAGTTTGCAAGACCTGAGCAAGGGACCCAACAGGAGATGGATGGACTCCATGAAGGAAGCCACGGCCCTCAGTTTGGAAGACCTGAGCAAGGGACCCAACAGGAGATGGATGGACTCCATGAAGGAAGCCACGGCCCTCAGTTTGGAAGACCTGAGCAAGGGACCCAACAGGAGATGGATGGACTCCATGAAGGAAGCCACGGCCCTCAGTTTGCAAGACCTGAGCAAGGGACCCAACAGGAGATGGATGGACTCCATGAAGGAAGCCACGGCCCTCAGTTTGGAAGACCAGAGCAAGGGACCCAACAGGAGATGGATGGACTCCATGAAGGAAGCCACGGCCCTCAGTTTGGAAGACCTGCGCAGGTGACCCAAGGGGAGATGGATGGACTCCATGAAGGAAGCCACGGCCCTCAGTTTGCAAGACCTGAGCAAGGGATCCAATGGGAGATGGATGGACTCCATGAAGGAAGCCACAGCCCTCAGTTTGCAAGACCTGAGCAAGGGACCCAACGGGAGATGGATGGACTCCATGAAGGAAGCCACGGCCCTCAGTTTGCAAGACCTGAGCAAGGGACCCAACAGGAGATGGATGGACTCCATGAAGGAAGCCACGGCCCTCAGTTTGGAAGACCTGAGCAAGAGACCCAACAGGAGATGGATGGACTCCATGAAGGAAGCCACGGCCCTCAGTTTGCAAGACCTGAGCAAGGGACCCAACAGGAGATGGATGGACTCCATGAAGGAAGCCATGGCTCTCAGTTTGGAAGACCTGAGCAAGGGACCCAACAGGAGACGGATGGACTCCATGAAGGAAGCCATGGCCCTCAGTTTGGAAGACCTGAGCAAGGGACCCAACAGGAGATGGATGGACTCCATGAAGGAAGCCACGGCCCTCAGTTTGGAAGACCAGAGCAAGGGACCCAACAGGAGATGGATGGACTCCATGAAGGAAGCCACGGCCCTCAGTTTGCAAGACCTGAGCAAGGGACCCAACAGGAGATGGATGGACTCCATGAAGGAAGCCATGGCCCTCAGTTTGGAAGACCTGAGCAAGGGACCCAACAGGAGATGGATGGACCCCATGAAGGAAGCCACGGCCCTCAGTTTGCAAGACCTGAGCAAGGGACCCAACAGGAGAAGGATGGACTCCATGAAGGAAGCCACAGCCCTCAGTTTGGAAGACCTGAGCAAGAGACCCAACAGGAGAAGGATGGACTCCATGAAGGAAGCCACGGCCCTCAGTTTGCAAGACCTGAGCAAGGGACCCAACATGAGACGGATGGACTCCATGAAGGAAGCCACGGCCCTCAGTTTGCAAGACCTGAGCAAGGGACCCAACAGGAGACGGATGGACTCCATGAAGGAAGCCACGGCCCTCAGTTTGCAAGACCTGAGCAAGGGACCCAACAGGAGATGGATGGACTCCATGAAAGAAACCATGGCCCTCAGTTTGCAAGACCTGAGCAAGGGACCCAACAGGAGATGGATGGACTCCATGAAGGAAGCCACAGCCCTCAGTTTGGAAGACCTGAGCAAGAGACCCAACAGGAGATGGATGGACTCCATGAAGGAAGCCACGGCCCTCAGTTTGCAAGACCTGAGCAAGAGACCCAACAGGAGATGGATGGACTCCATGAAGGAAGCCACGGCCCTCAGTTTGGAAGACCTGAGCAAGAGACCCAACAGGAGATGGATGGACTCCATGAAAGAAACCATGGCCCTCAGTTTGCAAGACCGGAGCAAGGAACCTAACAAGAGATGGATGGACTCCATGAAGGAAGCCACAGCCCTCAGTTTGGAAGACCTGAGCAAGGAGACCCAACAGGAGATGGATGGACTCCATGAAAGAAACCATGGCCCTCAGTTTGCAAGACCGGAGCAAGGAACCTAACAAGAGATGGATGGACTCCATGAAGGAAGCCACGGCCCTCAGTTTGGAAGACCTGAGCAAGAGAACCCAACAGGAGATGGATGGACTCCATGAAAGAAACCACGGCCCTCAGTTTGCAAGACCGGAGCAAGAGAACCCAACAAGAGATGGACAGACTCCATGGAAGAAGCCACGGCCCTCAGTTTGCAAGACCTGAGCAAGGCTACCAGTGACAGGGCGTCCTGGAGATCATTCATCCATAGGGTTGCTATAAGTTGGAAGCCACTTGATGGCACATAACATGCAGAAATCTGACAGAATATCACAGCCTGAATAAGCTGGTCGGCAGCCATCCACAGCTTCACTCTTGCTGAACATACGGACATACTCCTATACTCCAGGCACTGATTTATGGTACTTTGCCCCCTCTGCTCATGCACATTAGATGCATATGCCCTGCCACTGCATTGTACCTTACTTTCCAGCTAGAGTGTCAGGATCCAAAATGCAACTTCCTCTCTTCCAGACTGGAGTTACAACTGATACTATGGGAAATCCTGAGTCTCAAAAGCAGATATAAATCACTCTTGTTATCAAACCAGACGTCCCATCCAAAAAATGTATGCCACAGAATCAACTCCCTCCCACATTTGCAAAAAGAAAAATGTGATTTTTTTTTTTAATTGTTGAGCCAAAAAGGGACATAAGCTTTAAAACTGTACTGACGTAGTTTGGATGGGGAATAGCCCAGCATTGACAACTCCAAGATTAAAGCCCTATACGGCCTGGGGCCAGCATATCTTCAGGACCGCCTCTCCCCATATGAGCCCCGCAGGAACTTACAATCTATTAATTGACATCTCCTGGTGGTTCCCGGCTCCAGGGACGTCTGAATTGCCTCGACGAGAGCCAGGGTTTTTTGGCCCTGGGCCCTACCTGGTGGACTGAGCTCCCATTAGAAATCAGGGCCCTGCGGGACCTGTTATACTTCCGCAGGACCTGAAAGACGGAGCTCTTCCGCCCGGCAGTGGGCACCCCGCATGCGAACTGGCCTCCCCGCCAGTGACCTCAGACGCGAATGGCCATCTGGGAACCAATTGTTTCTTGCTGGAATCTTCTGTGGCATTCGGTTTTTATATTGATTTATTAATTAGACTTCTACCCCTCCCTCCTGCCAAAGCGGCTCAGGGCGGCTTACAAACAAGTATAAAATCAGCATCAACACATACATAAAATAAGGTAAAGGTTCCCGCTCGAAAACCATTCGAATCCGACTCTAGGGTTGCGGTGCTCACCTCCGTTTCCAAGCCGAAGAGCCAGCGCTGTCCGAAGACGTTTCCGTGGTCATGTGGCCGGCATGACTAAACACCGAGGCGCACGGAACGCACGGAACATAAAATACAACTCAATCAAATTCCAAATGAATACAGTTAAGACCATTTAAAAGGGGCGGCGTCGTATAATAAAGTGGAAGTGCTGATGTTGTTTTTAGAAAGATTGATTGATGACATTTGCATCCCGCCCTTCCCCGCAAACCGGCCAAGGGGTGGGTCCCACCACAAAATTCCCAGTGTAACAATATAACGGATCAACAATTAAAACCTATCTAAAAATCTATCTCAAAACAACACCAGTATAAAAACCCAGTGCCACAGCAGATTTCAGCAAGAAACTATTGGTTCCCAGATACTGAGGAGATTTGGGGGTGGAGCTTGGGGGGTGGAGCTTGGGGAAGGCGGGGTTTGGGGAAGGGAGGGACCCTCAGTAGGGTATAATGCCGTAGAGCCCACCCTCCAAAGCTGCCATTTTTCTTCAGGAGAACTAACTCCGGTTGCCTGGACTCCAGCTGTAATTCCTGAAGGTTTCCAGGCTCCACCTTGAGCTCGGTAAACCTAGCCTGCACTGTTGCAAGCCTATCTTTGCAAGTGCGAAAGCTAAAATAAAAAAAACAACACCCTGAAACTTTTAATAGATCGCGGCGACAGAAGCAAGACAGATTTAGCCCAGTCACCGCAAATCCAGTTACTATTATTGGCTCTTTTCTGGAAGGCTCAGATGTTCCAAATCTTTGCTAGCCTGCTTTTAAAACCAACAAGAGTCCTGATTGCTGTCTTTATCAGGCCCGGATTTCTCGGAATAGGGTGCCGGCGTCCTGTACTGCCAAGCTACGTACGCCCCGTGCTTTCGGCACGTAAAGTACTCGGTCTGCTTCTACCGTCACCGCAGGAATGGGCCCCGCTTCCCGGATATTAACGCGGCTGAGAATCGACATTAAATTAAGAACACATCGGAAAGCACGGTCTTATCATTTAAGATATGTTTAGAAATCTATCCTCATTTCGAACACCAATAAGACACGGTAATTTGGGCTGTTGCGTTCGTTCGTCCCATTACCGATGCCGGCTCGGCTCCCTCGGGAACTTAATTAGGACTAACCCAAGCTAGTTATTTTATCACGACTCTCCCAAGAAATGCAGTTTGTGTACATTTTTGTAAAAAAATACAAAAATCATGAAGTTAGGTGAACTAATGTATTTTTGTTTGTTTCGGTCTACTCGTTTCCCTGGTAATGGTTCTTAGCCCTCAAGAGGGAGGACCGGAACTAGGAGATAAGCCAAATGTTTTCACTGTCCATTAAACACCGTAAAACACTGACAAAGTGACTCAAAGTGGGTACATATAATTCATGTACGATTTTTCATAAAAAAAAAATTAGTATTTTCAAAACAAGAACTGATGGGAGATTTTTTGCAAGCAGCAGTGACTTTCCCCCAAACCACAAAGTTCTCCTGAACCTGAAGAAGAAGAGACTAGATTTATACCCCGCCCTTCACACAAAGTCTCAGAGCGGTTTACAATCTCCTTTCCCTTCCCCTCCCCACAACGGACACCCTGTGAGGTAGGCGGGGCTGAGAGAGCTCTTTCGAGGACTGCTCCTGAGAGAACAGCTCTGAGAGAACTGTGGCTTGCCCAAGGTCACCCAGAAGGTACATGTGGAAGACTGGGGAAATCAAACCCCGTTCTCCCAGATTAGTGTCCGTGCTCCTAACCGTTACATCAAATTGGCTCCTAACCACTACTGCAGAAACCACCAGAACTTGATGCTGTAGAAAACAGATGGACAGCAAGCCAAGATTGACGCCAGGAGTCCCTAACGTGTTCCCACGGGGCCATGGTGCCCACCAAGTGAAAGAAGAAGAAGAAGAAGAGGAAGAAGAGGAAGAGGAAGAAGAGGAAGAGGAAGAGGAAGAGGAAGAAGAAGAAGAAGAGGAAGAGAAAGAAGAAGAAGAGGAGGAGGAGGAGAAGGAGATTGGATTTATATCCCGCCCTTCACTGCCCAAAGGAGTCTCAGAGCGGCTTGCAAACTCCTCTCCCTTCCCCTCCCCACAACAGACACCCTGTGAGGTCGGCGGGGCTGAGAGAACTTCTGACAGAAACTGTCCTTGAGAGAACAGCTGTGCCAGAGCTTGTGACTGACCCAAGGTCACACCAGCAGGTGCAAGTGGAGGAGTGGGGGAATCAAACCCGGTTCTCCCAGATAAGAGTCCGCGCACTTAACCACTACACCAAACTGGCCACTTTAGGAAGTGGGTGTGGCCAGATGGTATTAAATTAAAGAAGGTATACCGTGGATGGATCACGGGTCCCGGTTCAGCTATATCTGTCTCATGCTATACTGTGGTTCAGTCTCCATATAGGCCAACCAGCTACCCTGCTGTTACTAACAAATAGTTGGTGGTAATGGTGGGCAGCTCCTAATAAAAAGCCTGGCAGAAGAGCTTCGTCTTGCAGGCCCTGCGGAACTGCGCAAGGTCCCGCAGGGCCCTGATCTCCCCCGGGAGCTTATTCCACCAGGTAGGAGCCGCCACTGAAAAGGCCCTAGCCCTGGTAGCAGTGAGCCTGGCCTCCTCGGGGCCTGGAATGGCGAATTCCTTGAATGCCAGAGGTGGGAATCAGAGGCAGGCATATCATACGAACATAAGAACATAAGAGAAGCCAATGTTGAATCAGGCCAATGGCCCATCTAGTCCAACACTCTGTCACACAGCGGCCAAAATATACCAGGTGCCATCAGGAGGTCCAGCAGTGGGGCCAGGACACTAGAAGCCCCCTCCCACTGCTGCCCCCTCCAGCACCAAGGATAGAGAGCATCACCTGCCCCAGACTGAGAGTTCCCATCTATACCCTGTGGCTAACAGCCACTGATGGACCTCTGCTCCATATGTTTATCTAATTCCCTCTTGAAACTGTCCATGCTTGTAGCTGCCACCACCTCCTGTGGCAGTGAGTTCCACGTGTTAATCACTCTTTGGGTGAAGAAGTACTTCCTTTTATCTGTCCTAACCCGACTGCTCAGCAATTTCATGGAGTGCCCACGAGTCCTTGGATTGTGAGAAAAGGAAAAAAGTACTTCTTTCTCAACCTGCTCAATCCCATTCATAATCTTATAAACCTCGATCACGTCACCCCTCAGCCGTCGTTTCTCCAAGCTAAAGAGCCCCAAGCGTTTTAACCTTTCTTCACAGGGAAGGTGTCCCAACCCTTTTATCATCCTAGTTGCCCTTCTCTGCACTTTTCCCAATGCAAGCCCCCTCTCTGAAAAACGTCCAAAACCCCAGTAAGCCAGAAGTCACCATGACTTCCAGGCATGCAAGCACACACACACAAACAAAATACTTTAAATAAATTTAAAAAACTGCATAGAAACAAAGGTGGGGACCCCTGGCTCATACCCTCCAGATTTCCTGAAGCTATATGGTTCCATCGTATTGTTTCCGGTGATACCCAGCGCTGTCTGGGTGTTTGTATTATCCGAGCTGCCTTCGTCCCCCTCGGGAGGAGAAGAGGCGAGAGGGAATATTTTAACCG
This sequence comes from Gekko gecko, assembly GCA_029375565.1. Classification (NCBI taxonomy): domain Eukaryota; kingdom Metazoa; phylum Chordata; class Lepidosauria; order Squamata; family Gekkonidae; genus Gekko; species Gekko gecko. The sequence continues at coordinate 216,606,098 of JAPDNY010000004.1, read as the reverse complement.
AATAAATAAATCATAAGAAAATACGTCCGGCTCGCTTCCATGGGTGGGTGGGGGCGGGGGGGGAGGAGAAAATTAATGAACTTCTGCAGCATTTATCCGCGGCTGTTTTCAACTGCCTTCCTGTTATCCCCTAGAGCTTTCCCCTAATGGAGTACAACAAAACAATTTATTCCGCCGCCACTTTACCTCTGAAATGAAGGGCCCGCTGCAAGAAGAAAAAGAGGAGGTGCGAGGAATCATGGGAGGCGGTAATGCGCAGGGGGCGCTCCCTGGGGCAGAAAGGCCTCATTAGCATCCACGCGAAGAGACGCGATCCTTGGCGGTCCGAGACCCAGGGCTCTTTTCGTAGCAGGGACGCCTTTGCATATTAGGCGACACACCCGCTAAGGTAGCCAGTCCTCCGAGAGCTCACGGTAGCCCCTGTAAGAAGAGCTCCGTAAGCTCTTGGAGGATTGGCTACATTAGAGGTTGTTGTTGTTCAGTCGCACAGTCGAGTCCGACTCTTCGCGACCCCCTGGACCAGATTACGCCAGGCCCTCCTGTCTTCCGCTATCCGCTGAAGTTTGCTCAGTTTCATGTTCGTTGCATCGATGACACTGTCTAACCATCTCATCCTTTGCCGTCCCCTTCTTCTTTGACCTTCAACCTTTTCCAGCATCAGGGTCTTCTCCAGTGAATGCTTCCTTCTCATTGGGTGGCCAAAGTATTTGAGCTTCAGCTTCAGGATCTGGCCTTCCAGGGAGCAATCAGGGTTGATTTCTTTTAGGACTGACTGATTTGATCTCCTTGCAGTCCAAGGGACTCTCAAGAGTCTTCTCCAGCACCAGAGTTCAAAAGAATCTATTCTTCGGCGCTCGGCCTTCCTCATAGTCCAACTCTCGCAGTCATACATTACTACGGGGAATACCATTGCTTTGACCATGCGGACTTTTGTTGGCAAGGTGATGTCTCTGCTTTTTATCATGCTGTAGGTTTGCCATTAGAGGAGGTGTCGCCTAATATGCAAAGGAGTTCCTGCTACAAAAAGAGCCCTGCCGAGACCTACGTGGCGGTCTACTTTCACGTCGGCGTGCCACCCGAAAGGAGAAAGCGAGGAATCAAATGACGGATAACGCTGCCCAGGGAGGTTCGGTGAGCGATACCCCCCGTCCCCGGCTGGTGGGAAACATTTAGAGGGGGTTCAAGCGGTCGGCCGGTCAAAGTCTCACTTTCCCAGCCAAGTCATTAAACAGAGCACCTGGAAGAACAGCTGATGAAGGTATGCTAAACTCTGGATTAGAAGACAGAAAAGGTTCTCTCCATGACCTTGTCAAGAGAAGCACGCCAATTATAAGGGAGAAAGTGGCGCCGGAATCGTTTTGAGGAGTAACACCATCTGCCTGCAGGATCTGCACAAACATGGCGGTAATTATATTTACCTATGCAGAGTATATATTTATAATAAGCAAAGGCACCAGGGTCAAGAGACCGTCTTTCTCTAAACTTTGAAGAGGCAGCTGGACAGCTGGCCAATTATCAGACTCTCTGAGAAGCAATGCTATCATGAGCTAACAAAATTGCAGAGGATGTCACTTGGAAATGCCAGACGTTTGACTCAATGGTGCATAGAGTTGCCAGGCACTGCTAGGCAACCAGCGGTAGGGCTGTGGGCAGACATATGGGGGACACAACACGGTCTGCAGTGTCACATCAGTTCCAGTAAAACAACAACAAAAACCCAAAAGTTACATAGGTAGTTCTAGGAATCACCAGAAACTCTATGGTAAAACCATAGAGTTTCCACTGATTCCTAGAGCTACCCATTTTCACTTCCTATTTTTTAAAAATTAGAAGTGAGATAACACCACAGACAGTGCCACAAATTGTTGTTTTTTTTAAAAAAAACTACCCCTCCCACATGCCACTGCTGTTCAGATTGGCAGCAGATAACAGGAGCTGTGGGGCAGGGGATCCCCTGCCCCTTCCAAGGGCCTAGCACCCCTACGCATAAATACAACAGACCCTGGCCTCTCCCACATTTCTGAGTCTGTGAAAGAACTTGCCACATACGGGGGGAAAAAACACAGCTATGAAACAGTATGAACTTGCCAGGTACAAAACACTGTGCTGCCTTGGGGGGGGTCTTCTACGCTGCTGTCGCCGCGGCCGATCTACCCCAGTAGGTTTGAGAAAAACTAAGGGAAAGCTGGGGAACCTTCAGGAGGTGCACAAAAGTTAATGTGTGAATGTTTTGTGCTGCCAAGTTGCTTCCAACCAACGGCGGCCCTATGAATTGATGTCCTGCAAAACGTGTGATCGTTAACAGATTTGCTCTCAGGACTTGCAGACGGAGGGCCGTGGCTTTCTTGATTGGGTCCATCCATATCCTGTTAGCTCTTCCTACGACTTTTCCTAGCATGATTTTCCAGTGATTCTCGTCTCTTCTCATAATGGGAAGCAGGGGAAAATGCTGTTTCTTAACAGCATGAAACCCAGGGCATATAATGGGTGTGGGCTACTCCTGCATTGAGTAGGGGGGTTGGACGAGGTGGCCCATATGGCCCCTTCCAGTTCCATGATTCTAAATGGCCAAAGATGAGACGGACTATGACATTTACTGATGATTCAAAAGTTTCAAAAGTATATCACTGATTCGTATAAATTATTTGCTGGAATTGCATCAGGTTCAACCATATCGTTGATGAGTTGAATACCAGGATGCTATAATTTTTTCTTCAAATTTGCTGGAAGGGAGATTGAGTGTGCTAAGTGATATTTTGGACATAATGAAGTGGTCCCAAATACGATTTTGCCGGGATTGGATCGTGGGGGGGAAGTCTGTCTAGCCGTGCCGCGGCTACGGTATTTCTGGCTGTGGCTATTTTTGTACTTCATCTGCAGACGTCTATTGGACTTACCTTGTATTCTTATTAAATTCTTAAACAAAAATTATAAATAAGGCACTGTGGTTAATGCACAGTTTATACTGCAAAGACGTTGGGTCAACATGCATGGGATAGAGCAGGTTGAGAAAGAAGTACTTTTCTCCCTTTCTCACAATACAAGAACTTGTGGGCACTCGATGAAATTGCTGAGCAGTCGGGTTAGAACAGAAAAAAGGAAGTACTTCTTCACCCAAAGAGTGAGTAACATATGAAGAAGAAGAAGAAGAAGAAGAGTTTGGATTTATACCCCGCCCTTCACTGCCCAAAGGTGTCTCAGAGCGGCTTACAAACTCCTTTCCCTTCCCCTCCCCACAACAGACACCCTGTGAGGTAGGTGGGGCTGAGAGAACTCTAACACAAACTGTCCTTGAGAGAACAGCTGTGCCAGAGCTTGTGACTGACCCAAGGTCACATCAGCAGGTGCAAGTGGAGGAGTGGGGAATCAAACCCGGTTCTCCCAGATAAGAGTCCGTGCACTTAACCACTACACCAAGCTGGCTCTCTGGAATTCACTGCCACAGGAGGTGGTGGCAGCTACAAGCATGGACAGTTTCAAGAGGGAATTAGATAAACATATGGAGCAGAAGTCCATCAGTGGCTATCAGCCACAAGGTATAGATAGGAACTCTCAGTCTGGGGCAGGTGATGCACTCTATTCTTGGTGCTTGGGGGGGCAGCAGTGGGAGGGCTTCTAGTGTCCTGGCCCCACTGCTGGACCTCCTGATGGCACCTGGTATATTTTGGCTGCTGTGTGACAGAGTGTTGGACTGGATGGGCCATTGGCCTGATTCCACATTGGCTTCTCTTATGTTCTTATGTTCTAACCTTTTAAAGGAGGGCTATTAACAGAGAAAATAATTTAATGAATAAGAGGCCAGAAGCAACTGTAACCGACCTGGTCCCTAGGTGCCGTCCCCGGGTCTTCAGACAGATCCCTTAGATGGCGACTCAAAAGAGAAAAGAAATGGGTGTGTGTGTGTGTGCAGGGAGACACAGAGCGGGAACGGAAAGGGGAAGGCGAAGAAGAGAGAAGGAAGCAAATCCAATACGCGAACCGGAGTGATCTGCACTCGTTTTCCATCAGGCTCCCTGCTGAAATGGGCAAACAGGGAAATTGATTTTCCCTCATTTAATTGCTGTTATTCTCAGTTTTATAAGAGAGCCCCGGGAAGCTTTGAGCGGATAGCTGTATGGGGAAGGGGAGAGCAGGGTCGCACCCGCATTAAAGAAAAACCTTCAGGTTTTTCTTAACGCTACCCCTTAGAAGGCCAAGTCCCTCATTATCGGAATAGTCCGGAGTCATTTTGATCAAAAGACACATCCAAGCGTTTTCTTTGAATCCAATCAATACCTTTGGAGCTAATATATATATTAAAAAAGGATCAGGCATAAGTCAATAAGAACTTCCCGGGTTCATGGATGACACCATCTCCAGCCAGATGCTCGTAAACCAGGACTTCACATGCTGTCCACAGGGCAAATAAACAGAAGAAGAAGAAGAAGAAGAAGAAGAAGAAGAAGAAGAAGAAGAAGAAGAAGAAGAAGAAGAAGAAGAAGAAGAAGAAGAAGAAGAAGAAGAAGAAGAAGAGGAGGAGGAGGAGGAGGAGGAGGAGGAGGAGGAGGAGGAGGAGATTGGATTTATACCCCGCCCTTCACTACCCAGGAGTCTCAGAGCGGCTTACAAACTCCTTTCCCTTCCCCTCCCCACAACAGACACCCTGTGAGGTAGAAGAAGAAGAAGAGATTGGATTTATATCCTGCCGTTCACTACCCGAAGGAGTATCAGAGCGGCTTACAAACTCCTTTCCCTTCCCCTCCCCACAACAGACACCCTGTGAGGTAGGTGGGGCTGAGAGAGCTCTCTCCAGAACTGCTCTTGAGAGAACAGCTCTGAGAGAACTTGTGACTGACCCAAGGTCACGCCAGCAGCTGCATGTGGAGAAGCAGGGAACCAAACCCGGTTCTCCCAGATTAGAGTCCACACTCCTAACACCTACACCAAACTACAAGAAAGGAAACGAAGGGGACATCCCAGGATTTCAGATATCAAAGAGACATGAGGCGAGTCAAAAGAATCAAAGCTGGTCAGTCCCATTATGAGGCTATGGATGACTAGCCGGGTGTTTCCCCATTACCATGGTGGAATCCTTCAGAGAAAGAATGCCCCATAATGACAATTTATGACAGCGAAGGAAAGGGTATGTGTTTGTGTGTGACGAGGCAACCAGTGGCAGGCACAACTGTTGACAAGAAGCATTATTCTGGGTGACCTGGCCGTGAGCACGGCAATTACTCTGCAGACAAATATATATTGTATTGGATATCGCCATTCTTCCTCCTCAGGGGCAGCAGACATGGGGTGACACTACTTTATCACAAAACGGACACCATGCAATCGATTGGGACTGAAGGTTACAAACCGGCCATAAGTTTAGCTTTGTAACAGGAAGCAGATTCGTAAAAAGGGCCTTGGGGCCCAAGACCAGCACGGTCCCCTACTCCCCTAGCGTCCTCTGTGCTCTGCAAACGTTATCTAACATATCTGTATCCCACCCTAACTACAAAAACACTACAGATGGCAACCCGAAGAATGAGAAACAGACCCGACAAAATAGAACGCAACCATCAAAAACCGTGTTAGCCAACTTCCATAAGTACAGTTCAGGGCTACAGTAATGTGCGCTGAAATATAACAACTGTGTTCCATACAATACAGGGTGGTCTTTCCGGATGTCTTAAGAACATGACAAACAGCCCTGATGGATCAGACCAAAATAGTCCATCTAGTCCAGCATCCTGCCTAACACAGGGAGGGCCAACAACAGGGCAGAGAGGCTGAGGCCTTCCCATGATAAGAACCTCAGAAGAGCCCTGCTGGATCAGACCAGTGAGGGTCCATCTAGTCCAGCATCCTGTCTCACACATTGGCCAACCAGTTCCTCTGGACGGCCAACAACAGGGCACAGAGGCTGAGGCCTTTCCCTGTTGAGAACATCAGAAGAGCCCTGCTGGATCAGACCAGGGAGGGTCCACCTAGTCCAGCATCCTGTTTCACACAGAGGCCAACCAGTTCCCCTGGAGGGCCAACAACAGGGCAGAGAGGCTGAGCCCTTCCCCTGATAAGAACATCAGAAGAGCCCTGCTGGATGAGACCAGTGAGGGTCCATCTAGTCTAGCCTCCTGTCTCACACAGTGGCCAACCAGTTCCTCTGGACAGCCAACAACAGGGCACAGGGGCTGAGCCCTTCCTGATAAGGACATCAGAAAAGCCCTGCTGGATCAGACTAGTGGTTCATGTAGTCCAGCATCCTGTCTCGCACAGTGGCCAACCAGTTCCTCTGGACAGCCAACAACAGGGCATAGAGGCCAAGGCCTTCCGCAGACTAGAACATCAGAAGAGCCCTGCTGGATCAGACCAGTGGTCCAACTAGTCCAGCATCCTGTCTCTCACAGTGGCCATCCAGTTCCTCCAGAAGTCCAACAACAGGGATAGAAACCAAGGCCTTTCTCTCAAGTTGCCTCCTGGCTCTGGGATTCAGAGATTTTTTTAATGCCTCCTAATGTAGTGGTTCCCTTCAGTCACCCTGGCTAGTAGCCACCGACAGGCGTATCCTCCATGGATAGTTCTATCGGTGGCTTTAGTAACTGCCACAAAATTCTGAAATTTAACGCAGGTTCTTAGGGTCAGATTCACACACTGGACGGGGCTACTTCGCATGTCTCACGTTGCTCTAGATGAGGGGTCCCCAACGTGGTGTCGATGGGCACTACAGTGCCTGCCCACACCGCTCCTGAATGCCTGCCAAATGTTTTAGCTTCTAGGAAGAGTTGGTGCTTGATTTGGTCTAAAGGTAAAGGTAAAGGTTCCCTAGCCCGAAAGCCAGTCAAATCCGACTCTAGGGTTGCGGTGCTCATCTCCGTTTCAAAGCCGAAGAGCCAGCGCTGTCCGAAGACGTTTCCGTGGTCACGTGGCCGGCATGACTAAACACCAAGGTGCACGGAACGCTGTTACCTTCCCACCGAAGTGGTACCTATTTATCTACTTGCACTTTCTTGCTTTCGAACTGCTAGGTTGGCAGGAGGTCTAGATTTGGTCTAGAACCCACTTATTTTGTCTCTTTAGCAGCCCACGGTATCCGTAAGGCTCTCCTCCTCGGCTGTCTTTGTTCATAACTTGAAAAGTCCCAGCCCTCTTTAGCCAACTTCCATAAGTGCTCATAATACACAATGTACACGCAACAGCACAAACAAATTATGTAAGCGGATTCAGCCAGGCTTAAAGGGAAAGAAAATAGAATTCGCATTCACATTTCATTAGTGGAAATCTACAAGATACCCAGGGGTGATAACCATTAAGCAGAATCACATTTCATTGCATTTTTCAGTACCCCTCTGGGACTCCTTTATACGGAGGTGTTTCTTCTCTCTCCCCACACAAACAACACGAATTCTAAAGAAGATCCATTTTAATTGAAGACGACCCGTGAAAAGTTTCACACGCAGGAAGGGGCCGCTAAGTGCCGGGGTGCCTTTGAAGGATGACAGATTAATTCGCCGACTCTTTAGATGAACCCGCGGTATTGGCAGCAAAGCGACTCGGAAAGGTTATGCCGGGGAAGATTCCTACCAAGAGGCTGTGGAAACAGAAGGCAGGTCGGCAACCTGCCGGGAGAGGTTGGCACAGCTGCAGCCAGGCGCTGTTCGGTTGTGTCACAACCAAACAGAACAGTTTATCTGTCACTTAAAAGCCCGTCTCCCAGAAGTCATTGGGTCCTGGATCTTTCAACTCCTTTTAAAGTCGCCGGAGAGTGTCCAGAAATAGAATGCACAGGTAAATGTCTCTCTCCCAGGAAAAGTGTACAGCCCCAAGTCGGACAGCTGGGTACACCGGGAGGTTCGGTGAACATAGGAAGATGAAGAAGAAGATGAAGACAGCAAAGATGAAGACGACGACGAAGAAGGAGAGACTGGATTTATACCGCATCCTTCACTACCCAAAGGAGTCTCAGAGCAGCCTACTATCCCAACATAAGAACAAAAGAGAAGCCAATGCTGAATCATAAGAGAAGGCCAATGGCCCATCTAGTCCAACACTCTGTCACACAGCAGCCAAAATATACCAGGTGCCATCAGGAGGTCCAGCAGTGGGGCCAGGACACTAGAAGCCCTCCCACTGCTGCCCCCTCCAGCACCAAGAATAGAGTGCATCACCTGCCCCAGACTGAGAATTCCCATCTATACCCTGATGGACTTCTGCTCCATCTCCTTTCCCTTCGCCTCCACACGACAGACACCCTGTGAGGTAGGTGGGGCTGAGAGAGCTCTGATTAATACTAGTGCACTTTCCTAGGTACTTTTTAACGCCACATCTTCGGCGGGACGCCACAGGTTGGCCACGGGAACACTATGTTTCCCAGATGTTGCGGTATGACCGCGTCCCGAAAATCCGCCTGACATTCATGCCTTCAAAGCGGCGACTTCTCCATGGTTTGGACATGAAGATAAAGAGAAGTTCCTTAGATGGGGACACTACAGATCCAAGGGCAAGTTGGGTCGCCACTCTAACAACCAGGTTGGCCAGGTAAAACTTCCTTTAATTCCCACCTGTTCAGGAGGGCCCCACTGGTGGACTTCCTGGTGGCACCTGGTATTTTTGGCCACTGTGTGATAGAATGTTGGACTGGATGGGCCGTTGGCCTGATCCGACATTGGCTTCTCTTATGTTCTGATTTTCTTAGGATAAGAAAAGCATGATAGTCCAGAAAACGAAGGGTACCCTACTGAGAGGAGCAGAGAACAGGAAGCCCTGGATGAGAGTCCAGGGAACTAAAGGCCTCCCACCAACTGAAAGTAGAAGAGGACAGGAAGTAGTGGGCGAGAAATGAAGCAGAACAAATCCAAAGTCAGCATCAAACTAGAGAGATCAGGATGCATCGCAGATTTGACAAGAGCCCCGGAATGTCAGATATTTCAACACATGAACAAAAGAAGCTGCCTTATACTAAACCAGACCATTGGTCCATCCAGTCAACTCACACTGGCAGTGGCTCTCCAGGGTCTCAAGCAGTGGGTCTCCAAGTGTTTCACATTCATCTTCACATGCCAAGCAGATGCTCTGCCACCAAGCCACAGCCCCTCTTTACAGCTCTCCAGGGTCTCAGGCAGAGGTCTTTCACATCACCTCCTGCCCGGTCCTTTTTAACTGGAGATGTCAGGGATTGAACCTGGGACCTTCTGCACACCAAGCAGAGGCTCTTCCACTGAGCCACGGTCCCTCTTTACAACTCTTCCAGGGTCTCAGGTGGATGTCTTTCACAACACCAACTATGTATGTCTAAACCACACCGCTAACAGTGTAGGTCTAAAGCACACCGCTAACAATGTAGGTCTAAAGCACACCGCTAACAATGTAGGTCTAAAGCACACCACTAATAACGTGAAGCATGAAAGTGGTAAGTGGATGTTTGAAAACCACATATCCATACAGATAACCCTTGACCACATTTGGTTGCCTCTCCCTTACAGCACGCTCCGTGACAAATCAGGGTTTGTTGCAGCAAAATGTGTGAAACAAAACCAACAAAAAGCAGCCATGAGCTCTTTTGAGTTCTCAGAACTAACCCAGCAAAACTACAAAAAAAAACAAAAGAAAACCCTGTTCGAATCCTGCTCCTGCCGTTATCGACTCAATCTGACTGCCCTTCGGTTTCAAAATTTCATTCAAAGCATAAATGCAAGAGAGCTTATGCATTTAAATTGCACTCAGATTGACGGGGAATGTCACTGGAGGGGGACAACATGAACAGTGGAAATTGGAAAGCTTCTGTGATCAAGGGAGACGATCGACTCCGCAACCCACTCAAGCCCACATACACCTCTCTTTTAAAAATTGAACTGTACCTATTTATTGTACTGTGCTCGCCGCAAATCAAGGAATACCTTGCAGATGTGTGAGTCCACCTTTAACAGCTGCATAAACCAGAGCAAAAAAAATGAAATTCACACTTGACTGCCTTCTTCCAAGACACACAATTGCCGTCGAATAAGAAAACGGGGCAGAGCTCATTCTAGGCGGAGAAAGGGCTGATCAGACAGGAACGCACAGGTCACCGGACGGTTTGCCGCCAAACAAACACATGTGCCAAATTTAGAGAGGAGGAGGAGGAGATTGGATTTATATCCCGCCCTTCACAACCCGAAGGAGTCTCAGAGCAGCTTACAATCTCCTTTCTCTTCCCTCCCACAACAGACACCCCTCTGAGGGAGGTGAGGCTGAGAGAGCTCTTTTGGGAACTGCTCATGAGAAAACAGCTCTGAAAGAACTTGTAACTGACCCAGGGTCACACCAGCAGCTGCAAGTGGAGGTGTGGGGCATCAAACCCAGTTCTCTCAGATTAGAGTCCGTGATCCTAGCCACTACACCGAACTGGCTCTCCAATAAACGATGCTACCAATAAATGTCGTCAATGTTAAAAATAGATAAGAGCCCTGCTGGATCAGACCAGGGGTCCATCTAGTCCAGCATCCTGCCTCACACAGTGGCCAACCTGTTCCTCTAGGTCCAACGACAGGGCATCGAGCCAAGGCCGTCCCCCTGATGTTGCCTCCTGGCTCTTGGATTCTGAGGATTACTGCCTTTCGATGTGGCGGTTCCCCTCTTTCACCATAGCTAGTAGCCACTAATAGACCAATTGTTCATGACGCTGTCTAATATGAGAATGTAAAAAACAGTTCAGCAGGGTTCTTCCGATGTTCTCATCAGGGGAGGCCTCAGCCTCTGTGCCCTGTTGTTGAACCTCCAGAGGAACTGGTTGGCCACTGGGTGAGACTGGAAGGGTTGCCTCCGTGCTTAGTTCTCATGGCCCTTTCTTACACGCCCAGGGAAATACTGATCGCCACCTTGGGGTCAGGAAGCAAGTTTCTCCAGGCCAGTTTGGCTGGAAATCCTGGAAGTTTTTTGCCATCTTCTGGACATTGGAACAGGGGTCACTGGGGTGTGTGGACGGGAGGTATTTGTGAATTTCCTGCATTGTGCAGGGGGTTGGACTGGATGACCTTGCAGGTACCTTCCAACTCTAGGATTCTATGAGTAGATGGACCACTAATCTGATCCAACAGGGCTCTTCTGATGTTCTCATGAAGGCCTCAGCCTCTATGCCCTGTTGTTGGCTGTCCCAAGGAACTGGCTGGCCACTGTGTGAGACAGGACGCTGGACCAAATGGACCCTCACTGGTCTGATCCAGCAGGGCTTTTCTGAAGTTCTTCTCAGGGGAAGGCCTCAACGTCTCTGCCCTGTTGTTGGCCCTCCAGAAGAAGGGGTTGGCCACTGTGTGAGACAGGATGCTGGACTAGATGGACCCTCACTGGTCTGATCCAGCAGGGCTCTTCTGAAGTTTTGAAGTTCCTGCAGCTTTTTGGTTGATAGTCACTGTGTCTGTGGTTCTCCGCCAGCTGTTTACTCAGTACCGCTGCTTTAGAATGAGTCTAGGGAAGTACATAATTCATATGACCTTCACAATGGCTCCAAAGAATGACAAACCACTTCAATATCGCCGCTCCCAGAAATGGGCTTTTCCTTCGCCTGTCCCCCGTGCTTTATTGTGATCGCCGTTAAGTTACGGAAATTAGTGTGTTTACTTGTTTTCTCTGCCCATGTTCTGTCGGTCGGGCCATTAATAAAGCGTATTGAATATCAATTACAGTCCGCAAAGCGAATCCAGCAATTGCCAGAGCCTGCAATAAAATGGAGCACGGCTTCAGAGGGAACCTTCCCCGAATTTCAGAAAAAGAGCTGGGGGGAGGGAAGGGGGCGGGGGGGGGGAGAGACGAAAAAAGCCGACCGTTCTAAGATGGCCGGGTAGAAATCGTGGTAATTAGAAAATGATTCTTACTGCTCATACCTGACAGGGAGTTGTAAATCCAACACATTAAGAGACAGGGCTGGCGGGAGGGGGGAGAGTGGAGAACAAATTGGCAACACATGTCCCTCCCCTTCCCTCCCGCCTTATAGGGAAGGCAGTTAATTAGGTGATTTTTCTCCTCCTCCGACGTGTGTAAATGAGAATCCGTTAATAACGCGGCTGTAACATTGGTGATAAAAATTAAAACAAAAAAGTCAACTCGTCAAGCGGGTCCCGCTAAGCTCCCGAACAGGAAGCTTCCGGAAGTAACCGAGAGCCAGTGCGGTGTGGTGATTAAGAGTTGTGCTCTACCTAAGGAATAAGCTCCCGTACAGGAAGCTTCCGGAAGTAACCGAGAGCCAGTGCGGTGTGGTGATTAAGAGTTGTGCTCTACCTAAGGAATAAGCTCCCGAACAGGAAGCTTCCGGAAGTAACCGAGAGCCAGTGCGGTGTGGTGATTAAGAGTTGTGCTCTACCTAAGGAATAAGCTCCCGTACAGGAAGCTTCCGGAAGTAACCGAGAGCCAGTGCGGTGTGGTGATTAAGAGTTGTGCTCTACCTAAGGAATAAGCTCCCGAACAGGAAGCTTCCGGAAGTAACCGACAGCCAGTGCGGTGTGGTGATTAAGAGTTGTGCTCTACCTAAGGAATAAGCTCCCGAACAGGAAGCTTCCGGAAGTAACCGAGAGCCAGTGCGGTGTGGTGATTAAGAGTTGTGCTCTACCTAAGGAATATGTTGATGTTACGATATATTAAGCAAGTTTCATTCATTCATTCATTCATTCATTCATTCATTCATTCATTCATTCATTCATTTATAAACCTTTATGGGCATATTGTCAGTTGTAAGGTGCAGAAAACACCGTACCATAAAATTAAAATCTAAGATTCCATATAAATTTAGTACAATCAAAACAGTACTATCTAAAATTTTGTACCTTAAGAACTTATGTGAGAAACTTGGCGACATTATTAATGATCTCAGGGATCGAATCGTTCAAGAGAAGTTGACATTTTGACTTATTACACAAATAACTTTTAGGATGAAGCCAAGTTAGAAGGAAGTTTCTGCGAGGTAGCACATACAGGGGGCATTCAACAATTATTGTCTTAAGCAAGTTGACGTTACTGTTATTAGCTGAATTGTAAAGATGTACGTTACTATATCAAAGTTATATCAAATAAGAATTGTTAATTTAAGTTTGTATTGTCGTAAGCTGGACTTGTTATGTATTACAGTTATTGTTACTGAAAAATAATAAAAATTAAGTTAAAAAAAAAAGAGTGCTGAACCAGTATCTGGGAGACCCGGGTTTGAATCTTCACTCATGCCACGGGAGCTCGCCGGGTGACCTTGTGCCACTCATACTTTCTCAGCCTAGCCTACCTCACAGGGCCGCTGTTGTTGTTTTTAACTGTTTTTCATTATTGCAAGAACAGCCGTGCCAGAACTAGGGCTTGCCCAAGGTCATCCAGCAGGTGCGAGTGGAGGAATGGGGGAACCAAACCCAGTTCTCCCAGATTAAAGTCCACGCACTTAACCACTACACCAAACTGGGGGGAGGGGGTGCCAGTAAGATGGTACCCGTCACTGTCCTCAACCAAAAGCCTGGCGGAACACCTCTGTCTTGGAAGCCCTCCGGGGCTGCATTAGATCCCACGAGGCACGAATGCTGCTCAGCAGAGGGTCCCACCAGGCGGGGGCAAGTCCTGGCAGCTGAGATTTCCAAAAAGGGAGGGGAGGAAGGAGTCTCAGAATGACAGGAGACGAGCTTAGAGGCACCTCAGAGGTCCCTCTGTCCCCGCTGGCTTTGTCTATGGCCAGGAGTGGCCTCCTCCGTTCTCTCCAGTGATGGCGGCACGTCGTCCTCCTCAGCCTCTGGCCTCGCGTTTCTTCTCCTCCCCAACTCCTTCGCTTCCCCCTCCTTTTAGCCTCCACCCCGCTCCCGGCACCGCCTACTCTCCTGTGGCACCTCCCCTTTGCCTAAACCACGCCCTCCCTTATAAGGTTAGACGCCCTCCCAGCGTCACTGACGTGCCTGTGCTTCGGGCTCCAGCTGCCGGGGCCGTAGGGCTGGGTCCACCCCATCGCCATGGCTCCCACGTCTGCTGCCGGGCGCCCGTTCCGGCCCTCCTCCCTGTCAGCCTCCTGACTGTCGGGTGCCTTCGTGTTGGGGGAGGTCTTGCTGCTGGTGCTCCGGCGCGGCTCATGGGGGCAGGCTTGGGCCCATCGCACCAGCAGGCCGTCCAATCGTGGTGGGACCTCGGCGGCCTCCTTGTCCCCACCCTGGCCCATCCACGGAGTTGGTGAGTAGGGTTTTGGTGTGGTAGCTGGGGGACAGGGCAGTTCTGGGAGCTAAGGACCGGGACACCACCAGATTACCCCCTGTGATCTTAATTCCAGTGCAGGAACATTCGGGAGAAGATGGCCCATTTCGCCTCCCCCCCCCCCAATCTTTCACATACAACACTCAGTACTGATATCCTGGCTGCAAAGATACTTCCAGACGCGGACGCCATTCCAGTGGACGTACCCTGACCACTAAGCCGGGGGGGGGAAGGAGAGAAAAAGATATTGCTTACAAGCAATTGATCATAAAACAGTTTTGCAGAAAACACGACTTAAGACCGCCAACCCGACGCTACAGGGCATCCGCTTACACGGAAATCCTATTAACACTTCTGTACTGAAGTTAAGAAGTGTCACTTCTAATTTCGCTCGCGGCCCTGCAGTATGGGCAACGTACTCCCAAAAAAAAAAAAAAGCAAGGCCGAGGAACTGCCACGCACAAAATCTTCACTGGCGAGCATCCAGGAGGCGTACAGGAGAGCCGCGAATACGCAGCTGGCGCCTCGAAAGGCACCGATGGAGGCAAGGGTTTCTCTAACCGCCTGCCCGGAGTGAAATATCCCCAGCGAAGTCAGTAACGATCGTGATCTGCCCGCACCGACCGTATAGGCAATATCTGTTATTAAAGCAACCGTGCTCTGATTACCGGGAACCTGTTTTGAAGCAAATAAAAGACCATCTGATCTTTAAGGGAAGGGGGGGGGATAAAGGCGCCCAAGAGATAACAGTGCCTGGTTTGCCAGAAGCCCAGTAATTTGACCCCAGCTGTTCGGCAGCAGATCCCGACGAGGTAGAAATTATATACGTTGTATTCAAGGCAGGCAAGAGCCAACGGGATGAATTTGGGAAGCGAGCCCTTCAATTTTTTTTTTTCACTGCCGTCTGCGGGGAGCGTCTTTCGACCTCGGCGCGTTCCTCGGAAAGTGGAGCACGGACTGCCGAGCGGGGGGGGCCGAGCCCAATGCACACTGGGAAGAGTCCAGACCGAGACAGCGACTCTGTTGAACATAAAATGAGCTTTTCTATATCCCTTCTTAAGGGATAGGCGAAGGTGAGATGCCAGACACTTCATGGCCATTTGAGCTGCAGCGGCCTTTTGTTTGATTTAGGATCGCACAGCTGGTGTTGAATTCGAATCCATCAAGATCTTCCCCTGCTGTACATGAACACATGAAGTTGCTTTCTACTGAATCGGACCCCGGGCCCATCAAAGTCAGTATTGTCTACTCGGATTAGCAGTGGTTCTCCAGGGTCTCAGGCAGAGATCTTTCCCATCAACTCCTGCCTGGTCCTTTTTAACTGGAGATGCCAGGGATTGAACCGGGGACCTTCTGCATGCCAAGCAGAGGCTCTGCCACTGAGCCACAGCCCCTCTTGACAGCTCTCCAGGGTCTCAGGCGGAGGTCTCTCCCATCACCTCCTTTTAACTAGAGATGCCGGGGATTGAACCTGGGACTTTTTGTATGCCAAGCAGATGTTCTGCCACTGAGCCACGGCCCCTCCCAATACCTGGCACCCCAGCAGGAGAATTGGGGGGGGCAGGGACAAACTGTCTGGCATCATGCCAAGTGTGACATCACGACAGGCCCCAAACCAGAAGTCACATCATCACACCGGGGTGAATCTTAAGAGCATCACACAGACGCGTGACATCACTTCTGCCAGGAAAACTATAGCGGCACCATTGCATCAGGGTGATGCTCTAGGATTCTCCCCAAACTCTATGGTTTTATAGAATTGGGGGGGGGGGGGTTGTAGATCCTAGAGTATCAGGCTGACACAGTCACATCACTTCCGTACAAAACCAGAAGTGACATCGTCACATCAGAGTAGCACTCTA
Source organism: Gekko gecko (assembly GCA_029375565.1). Taxonomy (NCBI): domain Eukaryota; kingdom Metazoa; phylum Chordata; class Lepidosauria; order Squamata; family Gekkonidae; genus Gekko; species Gekko gecko. The sequence goes on along the minus strand of JAPDNY010000004.1, from coordinate 216,590,085 downwards.
GGACTCCCCCAGAACTCTCTCTACTTAAACCACAGAGTTGACGACAAATCCTAGAGCACTGTATTGACGTCACTGCAGGTTTCATGCCTGAAGCCACACTCCATATTGGTGTGATGCAGGATCCTCCCCCCACCTCCATTTTCCTCCCGCCAGCCTCTTGAGCGGTTGTAGGGAATGGGGGGGGGGCAGACCCAGAGGTTGCCCACTACAGCAAGAAACCCAACCTGAACCCTACCCCCCAACCCCAGGTCTGAACAAGTACCAACCCCGCTTAAGTTCTGAGATCTGATGAGACTGGTCTACGCCAAGCCACCTTCCCTATTTGGCGTCGTGGTTAATCTGGGAGAACTGGGTTTGATTCCCCACTCCTCCACTTGCAGCTAGCTGGATGACCTTGGACAAGCCATAGTTCTGATAAGATCACTCCTTGAAAAAGAGCAGTTTCTGTCAAGAGCTCTCTCAGCCCCACCTACTTCACAGGGTGTCTGTTGTGGGGAGGGGAAGGGAAAGGAGTTTGTAAGCCGCTCTGAAACTCCTTTGGGGAGTGAAGGGCGGGGTATAACTCCAATCTCTTCTTCTTCTTCTTCCCTCAGAAGTCAACAAGGCATATCTTCAAAAAAACTACAGAGCTACGAATACAGATAGGAAATATGGTACACACGGGAGAACTGGCAGGCCACAACGGCCCTGGAAAAGATCCCCCGTCCTCCCCACAATGGGGAGGGGAAAGAAAGAGGAAGAAGGCCCTCTCCCAGTCACACACATCTCCCTCCGCCAGTGGAGGAGGGGAGGGGCGGATGTAGTCCATGACCTAGTGGGAGAATGAAAATATGAACGTGCACTGCAGTGAGCTAACATTTCATTCCGGGTATCCAGAGGAAAAAAAATGTACAAGGTTGTGAAGGAAATGTCGAATTTGTACCCTGCGAATGGTCAGAGGTTACACTAAAACTTGGCAAAACGGCGAAGACCAAGCTCCTCCCCTCTAGCTTCCAGTCCACAGAGACACCAGGAGGAGGAGGAGGAGGAGGAGGAGGAGGAGGAGGAGGAGGAGAAGGAGAAGAAGAAGAAGAAGAAGGAGGAGGAGGAGGAGGAGGAGGAGGAGACTGGATTTATACCCCACCCTTCACTACCCAAGAGAGTTTCAGAGCAGCTTACAACCTCCTTTCCCTTCCCCTCCCCACAACAGACACCCTGTGAGGTAGGTGGGGCTGAGAGAGCTCTGACAGAAACTGCTCTTTTTCAAGAACACCTCTGACAGAACTATGGCTTGCCCAAGGTCATCCAGCAGCTGCGAGTGGAGGCGTGGGGAATTAGACCCGGTTCTCCCAGATCAGAGTCCACGCACTTAACTGCTACACCAAACTGGTGCCGATGGAGGTAGCCAGAAGAGCAAAGACCACACATAAAAAAGGAAGACAGCAGAGGAGCCTTCTGGGAGCTGGATGGTGATTTCCCATTAGGACGGACGGGAAGCGACCGCAGGGCTACGCAGCAGAGTCTCTGTCCACCGCGAGAGAGAGAAAGGATTATTAGGGAATCTGTAGGGGAGAGATAAACCAAAACCCAAGGAAAGAGACCAACAAAACAGCAGGTGGGAACACAACCAGAAGAGAAACGTGAAATCTTTAAGAACATCCTGCTTACCTCTGAGTTCAACCTGTGGGTATGTTTTAGACCTACGGCAATATGCGCATTAGGCATATTTTTTTTTCCTTTGCTCAGATAGAGCTGGTAAATTTCCACTCAACTGCATGCCCTCTCTTTTTGCAACCAATAACTCCTGACAGAAATTATATTCCTTTTCTTTTTTTTCTGAAATTGAAACTATTATGGGCCATCTGAGGGAGGGACGGTGGCTCAGCGGTAAAGCCTCTGCTTGGCACGCAGAAGGTCCCAGGTTCAATCCCCGGCATATCCAGTTAAAAGGACCAGGCAGGAGGTGATGGGAAAGACCCCTGCCTGAGACCCTGAAGAGCTGTAAAGAGGGGCTGTGGCTCAGTGGTAGAGCATCTGCTTGGCATGCAGAAGGTCCCAGGTTCAATCCCTGGCATCTCCAATTAAAAAGGAATAGGCAGGAGGTGTTGGGAAAGACCTCCGCCTGAGACTCTGGAGAGCTGTAAAGAGGGGCCGTGGCTCAGTGGGAGAGCCTCTGCCTGGCATCCTGAACCTACTGCCCATCAGCTTCATTGGATGCCCTCGGTTAATCTTTAAAAATGCTGAAGAGCTAGATTCAGATGCAGCAGCACCTTGGAGACCAACAAGATTTTCAGGTAATAGAGATTTTATGAGTCAAAGCTCATACATCAAGGCCACCCTCTGGAAATATCTTTAAAATGCTGCCGTTGCCCAGACTGAAGACAGGAAGTTCATCCTCTGTCCTGATTTAGTATGACGAAGATTTGGTGCATGGGTAATGGTTAAAAGAAAATGGCCACTGTGAATGGTTGTGATTATTTTATATATAGATATAGATATATAAAAAAAGGAATTTCCGTAGAAGGATGGAGTCCATGTGTGCGAAGGGCCGTAAAGTTGCTTCCAATTTATGACGACCCCCTGAATTGTTGTTGTTGTTGTTGTTCAGTCGCACAGTCGAGTCCGACTCTTCGCGACCCCATGGACCAGATTACGCCAGGCCCTCCTGTCTTCCACTGTCCGCTGAAGTTTGCTCAATTTCATGTTTGTTGCATCGATGACACTGTCTAACCATCTCATCCTTTGCCGTCCCCTTCTTCTTTGACCTCCAATCTTTCCCAGCATCAGGGTCTTCTTCTCCAGTGAGGGCTCCCTTCTCATTTGGTGGCCAAAGTATTTGAGCTTCAGCTTCAGGATCTGGCCTTCCAGGGAACAGTCAGGGTTGATTTCTTTTAGGATTGACTGATTTGATCTCCTTGCAGTCCAAGGGACTCTCAAGAGTCTTCTCCAGCACCAGAGTTCAAAAGAATCTATTCTTCGGCGCTCGGCCTTCCTTATAGTCCAACTCTCGCAGCCATACATTACTACGGGGAATACCATTGCTTTGACCACGCGGACTTTTGTTGGCAGGGTGATGTCTCTGCTTTTTATCATGCTGTTTAGGTTTGCCATCGCTTTCCTCCCAAGGAGCAGGCGTCTTTTAATTTCATGGCTGCAGTCACCATCTGCAGTGATCTGGGATCCTAGGAACGTGAAGTCTGTCACTACTTCTACGACTTCCCCTTCTATTTGCCAAGGAGTGATGGGGCCAGATGCCATGATCTTAGTTTTTTTGATGTTGAGCTTCAAGCCCACTTTTGCACTCTCCTCTTTCACCCTGAGCAAGAGGCTCTTGAGGTCCTCTTCACTTTCTGCCATCAGAGTGGTATCGTCTGCATATCTGAGGTTATTGATCTTTTCCCCAGCAATCTTAACTCCCCCTGGATTAATGACCTCCAAAACATCTATTATTAACAGCCTTGCTCAGGTCTTGCAACTTGAGGTCTTGCAACTTGACTTCCTTGTGGGTCTGGTGGAAGAACCAGGTTTGATTCCCCTCTCTTCCACATGCAGCTGCTGGATGACCTTGGGTCAGTCATAAGTTCTAGCACAGCTGTTCTTGAAAAAGAGCATTTTCTGTCAGAGCTCTCTCAGCCCCACATGCCTCCCAGGGTGTCTGTTGTGGGGAGGGGAAGGGAAAAGAGACGGTAAGCCGCTCTGAGACCCCTTTGGGTAGTGAAGGGCGGGGCATAAATCCAATCTCTTCTTCTGCTGCTGCTTCTTCTGCTTCCTCTTCCTCCTCCTCTTCTTCGTCTTCTTGTCCTGCTGCCTTCAACTTTGCCTACCATTACTGTCTTTTCCAGTGACCCTCGTAGAGGGACAGTTAAGTCATAAACGATTGTTTCTCGCTGGCATTTAAATCTTATGATATTAGGGAAAAAATCACATGATTCAATTTCTGGAACACGGTCGGTTTCCTAGCAAACACACAGAAAAAAAACCCAGACACCTTTGCTATACAAGCCGCACAACACAACCTCTTTTAACTGAGCCAGGCTTGCCGAAACGAACAGACCCAGGGACTTCAGAGAGCCAGTTTGGTGTCGTGGTTAAGTGCGCAGACTCTAATCTGGGAGAACCGGGTTTGATTCCCCACTCCTCCGCTTGCATCTAACTGGATGACATTGGGAAGCTGTAGTTCTGAAAAGAGCTGTTCTTGAAAAAGAGCCGTTTCTGTCAGAGCTCTCTCAGCCCCACCTACCTCACCGGGTGTCTGTTGTGGGGAGGGGAAGGGAAAGGAGTTTGTAAGCCGCTCTGAGACTCCTTTGGGTAGTGAAGGGTGGGGTATAAACCCAATCTCTTCTCTTCTCCTTCTTCTTCAAATCCAGACTCCAATGTTCAGGATCCTTACACCCTTCCAAAAGAAAGCCAGGCCATCTCATCTGGTTAGCGCGGCCTCCAGAAACCATCTTTGAGTAAACACCCAAAAGGAGGCTGGGGATTAATACAGGGGAGAAGACAGTAGGTGTTGTTGTTAAGCGTGAGGTCTAACAACACCACAACAGAAACGTCAGAAAATAATTGTTTCCAGAGACGCAGAAATCCAATCACTGTACTGTGTTTTAGAACGTCCAGGCTACTGTGATCTCATCAGATCTCAGAAGCTAAGCAGGGTCAGCCCTGGCTAGTATTTGGATGGGAGGTCAACCAAGGAAGTCCAGGTTTGCTTCGAGAAGAAAGGCAATAGCAAACCATCTCTGTTCATCTTGGACCTTGGAAGTCCTAAGAGGTCGCTGTAAAATCAGCTGCAACTCGACAGCGCTTCCCACCAACAATTTCAAATACATTTTTCACAACACCCGCTACTCAAAAGTTCGGTTTCATTTTACAGATATTCTATGCCTCTCCGTGAGCCTGCGTTGCGTGGTTGCCGCCTTACCATTCCCTCGGAAACTGTGCAAAGGACGAATTTCGATCCTTCGAAAGTGCTGGCTTAGAAACAATATGCGGAATATCCAACCGGGAACGGCACACGTTTCCTTTTCCACCCCGTGCACCGGCCAGCAAGCTAACCATTTAACCCAACTTAACCTCATGAGTATTCAAGGAAGTATTTCGAAGGAACAGATGGGAAAGAATGCCGGCCGTGGACTGAACGTGAACATCCAATAAACGCTAAAAGGAAGAGCCATTCCATTTATAAGAGTAGTAAGCTAGTATTGTAAACAGAGGACAAGGTCTTAATCAAAACTGGTCTCTGCTTATTTTATTTTTTTTAAAACCCACCTTCGGAGATGTTCAAACGTATGATAACACTAAAACAGAACAAACTTCAGGGATTACATCAAATCAGTTCCAGTTGTATCTGCGGCCATACTAATCCGCTATTCAGGCACAGCCTAATTAACATACCAGTCTTAATTGGCATATCATCCCTGCATTGTGTCCCCCTAAAAAACGAACAAGGTGTAATTATGTTAAAAAGAGCACTTCGACGGCTTCGGTTTAATTCATGTCATTCATCCGCATCAGAATGAGCGCAGATGTTCCATTGCGGGATGCGGCGGAGAGACGGGAGCCTTTGAAACCGTTACTTTCTTCGCTGAAAAACTTTTTTGTCGTTTTTTAAAAAGTTATTTAAGCGAGAGATACAACAGTGTATTTTTCTCCCTTTGTTTCGCCCGCTGTACGGCGTTAGCTTTCAAAAGAGCTGGTTCCGCTTAATTTGATTCCCCCCCCCATTTTCAAATGAACAGCTGTGTTTAAGTCTAAAAGCTCTTTGTTTAAGCATACATAGCCACAGGAAAGGGGCCGAACAAAGTCTCTTTCTGTAAACACTTGATTACCAGGAAAGACGGTTTTCAAAGTAATCTGGCTCTTTCCCTCTCTCTGCGCGTTTTTTTCCCCTTAAAGCGGGCGGATTCTCTGTTAAAAACGAAACAACAACAAGAAACTACAGTGCTTTTCAGACGCCCCACAACAAGAATGGTAAACATTGTGCCAACTGCGCACATGCAAGGTAAATGCAGAATGGGACATGAAGGGTTTGTGAATATAACGCACTCTCTCTCTCTCTCTCAAACACACACATAACCCTCACTTGAAATCAAATAAATAGATGCCAAGAAATATGCGGCTTTCTGGAGGTTTCAGGGTTATGTCTGTTTCAGGAAGGTAGTTCTGGAAGAAGAAGAAGAAGAAGAAGAAGAAGAAGAAGAAGAAGAAGAAGAAGAAGAAGAAGAAGAAGAAGAAGGAGAAGGAGAAGGAGAAGGAGAAGGAGAAGGAGAAGGAGAAGGAGAAGGAGAAGGAGAAGGAGAAGGAGAAGGAGAAGGAGAAGGAGAACGGAGACGGAGACGGAGACGGAGACGGAGACGGAGACGGAGACAGGAGAAGAAGGAGAAGAAGGAGAAGAAGAAGATAAACATATGGAGCAGAAGTCCATCAGTGGCAATTAGCCACAGGGTATAGATAGGAACTCTCTGTCTGGGGCAGGTGATGCACTCTATTCTTGGTGCTGGAGGGGGCAGCAGTGGGAGGGCTTCTAGTGTCCTGGCCCCACTGCTGGACCTCCTGAGGGCACCTGGTATATTTTGGCCGCTGTGTGACAGAGTGTTGGACTAGATGGGCCATTGGCCTGATTCAACATTGGCTTCTCTTATGTTCTTAAGAAGGAGGAGGAGGAGGAGGAGATGAAAGAGAAGGAGGAGAAGGAGAGGAAGAAGAGAAGATTGGATTTATACCCCGCCCTTCACTACCCAAGGGAGTCTCAGAGCGGCTTACAAACTCCATTCCCTTCCCCTCCCCACAAGAGACACCCTGTGAGGTAGGCGGGGCTGAGAGAGCTCTGACAGACCAATGTCTTGCCCAAGGTCATCCAGCAGCTGCAAATGGAGGCGTGGGGAATGAAACTCACTTCTCCAAGATTAGAGTCCGCGCACTTAACCACTACACCAAACTGGCTCACCAAAAGGTCAAGGTCTCCCCCGGATAAAAACATCAGAAGAGCCCTGCTGGATCAGACCAGTGAGGGTCCATCTAGTCCAGCATCCCATCTCACAAAGTAACCAACCAGTTCCTCTGGAGATCCAACAACAGGGCATAGAGGCTGAGGCCTTCTCCTGATCAGAACCTCAGAAGAGCCCTGCTGGATCAGACCAGTGAGGGTCCATCTTGTTTAGCATCCCTTCTCATACAGTGGCCACCCAGTTCCTCTGGAGGGCCAACAAGCTAGGGCATAGAGGCTGAGGCCTTCCCCTGATGTTGCGTCCTGGCACTGGTATTCGGAGATTTACTGACTCTGATAACAGGCAGTAACAACAGGCAGTATCAACAGGCAGTAAAGGTGACAATGCACAGTCCCTTCTCCCTAAACTCAAAACTTATCCTGTGCACTGTTTAATTGAGGCAGACTTAAGTTTTACTTGAAGTTGTAGTAATTTCTTGTGTGGACAAAACAGAGTCCCTACCTAAAAAGCTTTGCTCAGGATGGCACGTATCTTCCCTGGTCAGAAGATATAGAAGACAGCGTTTCTGCTTTGTGTCCCAATTTTAAATAACCTCTTTCTCCCCCTCTCCTTGGGATGATCTTCCTGTCCCTTCCTATCCCAAAGGAAAAGTTTTCATTCTATCATTTTAGCTTCCCGGCTTTATGGATCTAGCTGTAGCTCGTGAGTAGGGCATGGCGTGGAAAACCTTTGTTCTGCTTTGGCCAGAGCCATTCATACTACCAAGAGCCTGTGTGGTTCAGTGGTCAACACTTGATAGCTCCTTCCATAGAACCCTTTCTGTCTGCCAGCTATGACTTTGCATCGGAGTCCCTGTTCATAAACAGAGCACCGTCACAATAACTGAAATATCGGAGTGAATTCTTGGGCGGAGGAGATTCGTCTCCCGTTGCCAAACCCCCCATTCAAGTACAGAGATAACACCATTTGCGAATTTATATGGTCTCATTAGTAAGAACTGCACAAAACGACTGCGTATCTCCCCACATCCTCCTCTGCAAATCAAGAGGAAAGTCGCACATGATGTCCTCTTCCAAGATTTCCATTTCCTTCAAAAAATTTTCCCCATCCTTTTAGTACATTTCGAAGAGAAATGACGGAGTGCGCGGAATGGCAATAACTTCGGCTCGGGTGATAAGAGCACACTTAATTAAGATTTTCCACAACACATTATTTGATGAGAAGGAATAATGATCCGCAGGAACAATCGCCGAGTGACTAAAGAGCACATTGTCTGAAGATCAATGAAGCGGCCGACCGTGGCAGCTATTTACTCATGGCAAACAATATTGACTTTAAGCATTCGTAGTACAAGCCCAGCTTAAACACTGTACGATTCGGGGACCTTGCCGAAATTATCGGAAAATAAGAAAAATAAATGAAGTGAATACTCAACTGTCAATTATCCTTTTTGGGAAAAGGGGGGGTGGGGGAATCGGTTGTTTCCATCGCATCCACACCTAATCTTTTCTAAACACTCATACACAGCGACGGCTTGTTTTTAGCTACGAACTGGCAATGAATAAAGTTAGGACATCACACATCAATTGTCAGAAGGTAACCTGGTCGAGATCTCTCAGCTCCGGCTGCCGTAACTCAAGATAAATATTTCAAACTAAATGTTGGAAATGTAAAAAGAAAGAAGGCTCGTTTTACCATATGTGGTGGACTTGTGAAAAAGCAAATGTTTTTTGGACAGAGATTCATAGTGAAATTCAGAAAATCTTGAAATGTACGTTGAAAAAAGAACCAGAAATGTTGCTTTTAGGACTAAAGTTAGAAGAAGTCAAAATGACAAAAAGAACTTTGTTATGGTATCTCATTTCAACTGCAAGAATGACTTACGCTCAGTTCTGGAAACAAGAGCAGATACCTGATAAGTGGGAATGGATTAAAAAAAATGATTTTTATGGCTGAAATGGACAAACTAACAAGAAAACTTCATGGAGCAGAAGACGAAGAATTTTTAACAGACTGGAAAGATTTTAAAGACTATTTAGAGCTTAACTGGGATGTGAAAAATAGATTACTTTGTTTTGATAGTTACTAATAACAGAAGTGTTGTAACAAGACAGACTGTATTCGAAAAGTTACCTAATTGTTAAAAGTTAAAAAGCAAAATATTGAAATTTAAGATTTGAATATTAAGAACCAGTTGAATGTACGAGAATATTGGGTGGAAATGTTAACGGGGGTGGAGCATCGTGGGAAGCCAGGGGGAGGGGGAGATAAAAATTTGAAAAGGATATGATAAGAATTGTAAACAAAATGTGGAACATGCTATTATATATCCGATAATAAATTTTCTTAAAAAAAAAAAAAAGATAAATATTTCAAACTGAGCAAAGCCATTAGCTCCCTTAACGCTGGCGGAAGGTTCCAGAAAGGGCAGCCGTGCGAGTCTTCGGCAGTAAAACGAAACAGGAGTCCGGCAGCATCTTAAGAGACTAAACCACATTTTTTTTTTCAGAGTCTCCTTTCATACCCTGATGAAACGAGATCTGACTCTGCTGGTAGGTCTTTCAAAAGACTGCTGGACTATTGTTCCATTTGAACGCCGGCTGAATCGCAATGTACTGATTTTTGAAGTGAAGATTCAAAAGACAGTGACGGAAACCATTCTGTTATTGATATATTCAAATTGGACCTTTTTTTAGAAGAAGAAGAAGAAGAAGAAGAAGAAGAAGAAGAAGAAGAAGAAGAAGAAGAAGAAGAAGAAGAAGAAGAAGAAGAAGAAGAAGAAGAAGAAGAAGAAGAAGAAGAAGAAGAAGAAGAAGAAGAAGAAGAAGAAGAAGAAGAAGAAGAAGAAGAAGAAGAAGAAGAAGAAGAAAGTATACGGATAAAAGTGATGGGCTTTGAAGGAACCCTAGGGTGCTGGCCACGGTGATATGTATTCAGTTGTACTTCCTCATCTCAAAAGGCCACGCTTTCGTACTGGTTTGGAGATCCTTCTGCGAAGGGCTATGCTAGTACTTCCAACAGTCCCTTTTAAAGCCACGAGACACACACGAGATACACGGATAAGAGCCATCAAAAGTCTCAACCAACTTATGGTGACCTCAACAAGGGGCTTTCGCGGCGAGTGAGAAGCAGAGGTGGTGTGCCCTTGCCTTCCTCTGCAGAGCGTGCCTTGGTGGTCGCCCATCCCAGTACCAACCAGTGTTCCCCCTAAGCTGAGTTAGTGTGAGCTAGCTCACAGTTTTATAGCCTGCAGCTCACAGATTTTTGCCTTAGCTCAGGAAGGACGGCTCCAGAGCGGACTAATTTATGCAGCAGCCAAACGGCTCGCTCACCACTTTAATGCCAGTAGCTCACAAAGTAGAATTTTTCCTCGCAAGACTCCACAGCTTAGAGGGAGCATTGGTGCCCACCCCGCTTAGCTTCCGAGATCTGATCAGATCAGGCTATACCATGTGACCATGTGCCGCACCGGTCTGAAGACCCTTCCATGAAGAACTATATCACTACCACTAGTGACCCTCTATGAAGGCACTAGATACACAATAAATATGCATGGAAGTGCTGCCTAGAAACCAACTTATGGCGACCTACCAAGGGGCTTTCAAGGCAAAACAAGAAACAGAGGTGGTTGGCCGCTGCCTTCCTCTACAGGGCTCCTCCCAACTAACTACAAATAAGAACATAAGAACGTAAGAGAAGCCAGTGTTGGATCAGGCAAATGGCCCATCCAGTCCAACACTCTGTGACACACAGTGGCCAAAATACCAGGTGCCATCAGGAGGTCCACCAGTGGGGCCAGGACACTAGAAGCCCTCCCACTGTTGCCCCCACCACCCCAAGCACCAAGAATACAGAGCATCTCTTACCCAAGAGTCTCTATCTATACAGAATACAGAGCATCACTTGCCCCAGAGTCTCTATCTACACAGAATACGGGGCATCACTTGCCCCAGAGTCCCTATCTATACAGAATACAGAGTATCACTTGCCCCAGAGTCCCTATCTATAAAAAATACAGAGCATCACTTGCCCCAGAGTCTCTATCTACACAGAATATGGAGCATCACTTGCCCCAGAGTCCCTATCTATACAGAATACAGAGCATCACTTGCCCCAGAGTCCCTTTCTATCCCTTGTGGCTAATAGCCACTGGTGGACCTCTGCTCCATATGTTTATCTAATTCCCTCCCATGCATCAATACAGTATTAAAAATCTTCAGTAGATGGTGACTGGTATTCACAGAGCAGCGACGCTGAAGGGTTAGTAATGGATGAAACGCGCAAGGAGAAAACCGCCTCCAGCGCGGGGAAAAACAACAACACATGGCACGAAAAGGTCGGGAAAGCATCCGGGGCAAGAAAAGTAAGGCGACTAAGGTCCATCTTCTAAACCCTAAAGGGGAGCTGCCCGGAGTCCAATCATAATATACATAAGAAACCAACAGCGAGAAGGTTAGAAGTATTTAAAGAACCGTCGCGGTTACTAATCAAGCTTCCAGTGAGCAAAATCGAAACGGCTGAAAGGGCAGCATAAATCAATGCAGGCTAAACAGAGAGGAAAACAACAGCAAGGCAGAATACAATTTTAAAAAAAAAAGAATATATGTATAGGGTCGAAAACTGGCAATGAGTCAACGGGGAAATGATAAATTTCTTGCACGATTTTCTCCATAATTTCTAAATATTGCTATTAAAACGCCGCTCGGTAGTCTATCAGCGCCTATTAACGATGACAGCTAAATAGTAAACGGCAGGCGGAGAAGCTGCATTTCTTGGTGTACCAACTGGAGAAAGGCCTATAGCCTTATACTCGGCTAGCCACCGGTGTTTAATGGATGAGGAATAGATTGACCTTTGTTCTGAGCTGGCAGGTCTGCTCTCACACCACGGAGAGGAGACGGGGATTTTGCGCGGTAGACGACTGTTCCCCTTGCGTCTACAGCTGCCGTCTGAGCTGGGTTAGATCCAACCTGGGTTAGATCCAACCTGGGTTAGATCCAACAGGCAAAGATGATTTTCCCCGGGAAGAAGGACCTTGAGCTTACTAGCATCAAGAAGAAACTTGAACGCGACTTCAATAAAGCTGTTTGACCCGAACCACAAACTGTACTTTGAAAATACCTCGTGGACACATGAACACATGAAATGGACTTCTATGGAATCAGACCCTTGGTCCATCAGAGTCAGACTGGCAGTGGCTCTCATGCTAGCATGTGGAGAGCCAGTTTGGTGTAGTGGTTGAGTGCACGGACTCTAATCTGGGAGAACCGGGTTTGATTCCCCACTCCTCCACGTGCAGCTGCTGGTGTGACCTTGGGTCAGTCACAAGTTCTGGCACAGCTGTTCTTGAAAAAGAGCCGTTTCTGTCAGAGCTCTCTCAGTCCCGCCTACCTCACAGGGTGTCTGTTGTGGGGAGGGGAAGGGAAAGGAGTTTGTAAGCTGCTCTGAGACTCCAAGTGAAAGGCAGGGTATAAAGCCAATTTCTTCTTTCTTCTTCTCTTCCTCCTCCTCCTCCTCCTCCTCAGGACACTGAACCTAAGCGCACTGATTAGCTCTGCAGACACTTGCCCAGGATTTCTTTCCAACCTCAAGACTGGTTTTTCTTCCTTTGTTTCAGCTTCCAAACTGATCTACTGCTGGAGTCCCAGTCTGCACGGGGAGGGGGAGAGATCTTCAAGTTCAATGCCCTTTCCTTCCCATCTGCCTTTCTGATGGATCAGCCAATGTGCCGAAACATTCAGCGATGTTCTGCCAAAATTAAGAAACGTGCAGCAGGGCTACTGACTCTTAGCAACCTCAGTATTGATTCCACAAGTTGCAACCCGAGGAGATGTTACAGGGAGAGGGAAGAGAGAAAAACCAGAATGGAAAGGAAGATAATTATCTTGGAGAATGGACAGGGACCATGCACGGGGGTCAGATGGAAAGCTCAGTTGAACACAGGAAGCTGTTTTATATTGATTCAGACCCAATGTCCTACTCTGACTTGTAACAGCTCTCCATCAGTCACAGGTGAAAGGTGTTCCCTATCACCTCATCTTGGAGATACCAGGGATAAACACACCTGGACACAAGAGTCCGAACCTTGGTCCATCAGTGAAAGGACTGTCTGCTCTGACTGTTCTCCAGGGTCTATCCAGGGTCTCAGGCGGAGGTCTTTCACATCACCTCCTACCAGATCGTTTTAACTGGAGATGCCGGGGATAGAAGCTGGGACCTTCTGCATGCCAAGCAGAGGCTCTCCTATTGAGCCACAGCCCTTTGCAGCTCTCCAGGGTCTCAGACGGAGGTCTTTCCCATCACCTACTTCCTGGTCCTTTTAACTGGAGATGTTGGGGACTGAACCTGGAACCTTCTGCATGCCAAGCTGATGATCTACCACTGATCCACGGCCCCTCTTTACAGATCTCCAGGGTCTCAGGCAGAGGTCTTTCCCATCACCCACGTCAACGTGGCAAATGGGGTTCAATGTGGCCAACTGCAAAGTGATGCACATTGGAGCCAAAAATCCTAAATATAAATACACGTTGATGGGGTCTGAACTGGCAGAGACGGACCAAGAGAGAGATCTTGGAGTCGTAGTGGATAACTCGATGAAAATGTCTAGACAGTGTGTAGCTGCAATAAAGAAGGCCAAAGCTATGCTGGGGATTATTAGGAAGGGAATTGAAAATAAATCAGCCAGTATCATCATGCCCCTGTATAAATCATTGGTGCGACCTCATTTGGAATACTGTGTACAGTTCTGGTCACCACATCTCAAAAAGGATATTATAGCATTGGGAAAAGTGCAGAGAAGGGCAACTAGAATGATAAAGAGTTGGAACACCTTCCCTATGAAGAAAGGTTAAAAGGCTTGGGGCTCTTTAGCTTGGAGAAACGACGGCTGAGGGGTGACGTGATCGAGGTTTATAAGATTATGAATGGGATTGAGCAGGTTGAGAAAGAAGTACTTTTCTCCCTTTCTCACAATACAAGAACTCGTGGACACTCTATGAAATTGCTGAGCAGTCGGGTTAGAACAGATAAAAGGAAGTCCTTCTTCGCCCAAAGAGTGATTAACACATGGAATTCACTGCCACAGGAGGTGGTGGCAGCTGCAAGCATGGACAGTTTCAAGAGGGAATTAGATAAACATATGGAGCAGAAGTCCATCAGTGGCTATTAGCCACAGGGTATAGATGGGAGCTCTCGGTCTGGGGCAGGTGATGCACTCTATTCTTGGTACTGGAGGGGGCAGCAGTGGGAGGGCTTCTGGTGTCCTGGCCCCACTGCTGGACCTCCTGATGGCACCTGGTATTTTTGGCTGCTGTGTGACAGAGTGTTGGACTAGATGGGCCATTGGCCTGATTCAACAGTGGCTTCTCTTATGCTCTTATGCTTATGCTCTTATGCCTGCTCCTTTTAACTGGAGGTGCTGGGGACTGAACTTGGGACCTTCTGCATGCCAAGTAGATGCTCTCCCACTGAACCATGGCCCCTCTTTACAGCACTCCAGGATCTCAGACAGAGAGGTCTTTCCCATCACCTCCTGCCTGGTCCTTTTGAACTGGAGATGTTGGGGACTGAATCTGGGACCTTCTGCATGCCAAGCAGGGGCTCTCCCACTGAGCCACGGCCCCTTTTCATAGCTCTCCAGGGTCTCAGCTGGAGGTCTTTCACATCACCTCCTACCAGATCATTTTAACTGGAGATGTAGGGGATAGAAGCTGTGACCTTCTGCCTGCCAAGCAGAGGCTCTCCTATTGAGCCACAGCCCTTTATAGCTCTCCAGGGTCTCAGGCGGAGGTCTTTCCCATCACCTACTGCCTGGTCCTTTCAACTGGAGACACTGGGGATTGAACCTGGGACCTTCTGCATGCCAAGCAGGGACTCTGCCACTGAGCCACAGCCCCTCTTTGCAGTTCTCCAGGGTCTAAGGCAGGGGTCTCCCACCTCACCTGCCACCTGACCCTTTAAACTGGAGATGCCGTTAAACTGAGCCATTGGGAGCCATCAGGACCGAAGTAGTGGTATGGTCTAATCTAGGAATTTTTGCTCTTGCACTTTAATTGATCTGGCACTTTAGGAAAATGGATAGTTGGTTGTTTTGTGTACATTTTATGTATGTTTTAACTGTATTTTTATATATGCATTTTACGTAAGCCGCCCCGAGCCTGCCTTGGCGGGGACGGCAGGGTATAAATCGAATAAATAAATAAAATGCCGGGAATTGAACCTGAGACCTTCTGCTCCCAAAACAGCTGCTCCGCCACTGGGCCACCGGTCCGCCCCAGGAAAGTGCTTGCTGGAACCCCTCTGGAACAGGCATAATCACATAGTAGCATATCTTCAGCCAGAGAAATTAAATGCCAGTTTTCGGCTGAGAGCTCTTTAATATCGCAAAGTTGAATCCCCGCCGGTGCAAAACCCCTTACGTGGGACTGTCCAAAGACCACAAAGGACAAGCTAAAGTCCTTACAAGTCAAGCTGGGATGCCATACGCTAGGAATAGAATTTATAAGATCTTGTTAAAATGGTATACAGAAGATGAGATTGTAAAAGAACAAATGGTGAAATGGGCTATAAACATAAATAGAGATATAGAAATGTCGTCATGGGAATGTTTGTGGAAAAAATCGATTAAAATTTCAACATGTGTTAATATGAAGGAAAATTGTTATAAAATGATGTATAGATGGTATATGACGCCAAAAAACATTGCTAATATGAATGAGAACACGTCTAACAAATGTTGGAAGTGTAAGAAAAAAGAGGGCTCGTTTTACCATATGTGGTGGACATGCGAAAAAGCGGTGGCTTTTTGGACTGAGATCCATAATGAAATTCAGAAAATCTTGAAATGTACTTTGAAAAAAGAGCCAGAAATGTTACTTTTAGGGCTCAAACTGGAAGAAGTTAAAGTGACAAAGAGAACATTGTTATGGTATTTAATCACCACTGCAAGAATGACTTATGCTCAATTCTGGAAGCAGGAGCAGATACCTGACAAATGGGAATGGATAAGGAAAATGATTTTCATGATAGAAATGCACAGAATGACAAGAAAATTTAATGGAAAGGAAGACGAAGAATTTTTAGTAGACTGGAAAGACTTTAAAGACTATCTAGAACTCAATTGGGATGTGAAAAATAGGTTGCTTTGCAATTATTAAGAATAGAAGTGTAGTAAGAAAATGAATTGTATTAGAAATGTTACCTAATAGTGAGAAATAGAAAAGGAAAATATTGAAAATGAAGATTCGAATATTGAATAAGAATTGAATGTAAGAGAATATTGATAGAAATGTTAATGGGGGTGGAGGATCGCTGGAAGCCAGGGGAGGTGGGGAGAGAAAACTGTAGAAAAGGATATGTCAAGAATTGGTTATCAATTATGGAACGTATTATTATATCCTGTTAATAAAATTTCTTTTTTTAAAAAAAGGAATATATCCAGCTTGCGACCTTCCCTTCAGCAAGAGCTACATCAGCATTTTAACCGGCAATTTAGATCAATCCACCATGTTGCCAGGCCACTAAGTTAAATCAAAGCGTTTCCTGCCATGCAAAAGCTCGATAGGCTATCCATTCCTTTATTCGGGGAATTGTACATAGCAGATAGGCTTTTAGACAAAATAATATAACAGTAACATCAAAAAAAACCAAAGATCATGGCATCCGGCCCCATCCCTCCTTGGCAGATAGAAGGGGAAGTTGTGGAAGCAGAGAGAGACTTCACGTTCCTGGGATCCCAAGATCACTGCAGATGGGGACTGCAGCCATGAAATTAAAAGCGATGGAAAATCTAAACAGCATGATAAAAAGTAGAGACATCGACCCTGCCAACAAAAGTCTGCATGGTCAGAGCAATGGTATTCCCCGTAGTACTGTATGACTGCGAGAGTTGGACCATAAGGAAGGCCTAGCGCCAAAGAATAGATGCTTTCGAATTATGGTGCTGGAGAAGGCTCTTGAGAGTCCCTTGGACTGCAAGGAGATCAAATCAGTCAGTCCTAAAAGAAATCAACCCTGACTGTTTCCTGGAAGGCCAGAGACTGAAGCTGAAGCTCAGATACTTTGGCCACCAAATGAGAAGGGAGCACTCACTGGAGAAGACCCTGATGCTGGGAAAGATTGAAGGTCAAAGAAGAAGGGGACGGCAAAGGATGTGATGGTCAGACAGTGTCATCGATGCAACAAACATGAAATTGAGCAAACTTCAAAGGACGGTGGAAGACAGGAAGGCCTGGCATGATCTGGTCCATGGGGTTGCAAAGAGTCGGAGCTGACTGTGCGACTGAACAACAACAAAAATGGAAACAACATTGGGAAAAGGAACGGCTTGATAGTCAAGTGATGCTATAGCCAGGGTGCTGACTGGTTTGTGGGGCCCATATCTCTCCAGACCTGGCCTAACTACACCGGCTCCCAATCTTTTTCTGGGCACAATCCAAGATGCTGGTGTTGACCTTTAAAGTTCTATGCAGTTTGGGACCAGCATATCTAAAGGACAGCCCTTCTGAACCTCCTCAACCATTACCGTCATCTTCGGAGGCCTTGCTTCCAGCGCCCCCACCTTCTGAGATTAGATGACTGGCAATGCGGGACAGAGCCTTCTCGGTCACAGCACCGTAACTCCAGCACTCTCTCCCCAGAGAGACTCACCAGTCGCCTTCTCTGGTCATCTTCCACAGCGGATGAAGATTTTCTTCTTTCATTCCACATTCCTACCATTCCCTTTATCTTCATATAGTCTGTATGTGGTATTAAACTGGGACCACTGAAGAAGGCCTTTATGGCCGAAACACAGCTCATCCGTTTTTATCGGTTTGTTGGTTCCAATCGGTGCTACGGGTCTGAGGCTGACTGCTGCTGGAACAGGCTTCTGGTATCAAGTCAGACCGTCTTTCCCAGTTCCAACATAAACAAGGCCAGAAGAGATTTCAGACACTTAGCCTCCTAAACAGGTAAAGGATCAGGTTTACCAAGGAATCAGTCAAGGGAGTGTTGACAAGTTCAATGTCTATCAAACAGGATGTGCCCACTCCCACCCGCTTCTCTTGGGAGACTTCACAGCCACACCAGCCATGACATCAGGAGTGCAGGTAGCTTCTCAGTAAAAATCCTGCAAAGATTCCTCTTCACTATCAACGGACAGCTGGTGCTGAGCAGCAAGGTGTGCACACCAACAGCAAGCCTGTAAGTCTGTTCTCAGACTTTTTCTGCAGCATTCCAAGGTAGCTGGTGTCCCCAGGGAAGCAGGTATGTGTGGCTGACTTTCAACTGCCGGGCAGAACTGGAATGTGGAGGTGATTCTGCACTAACTCTCAGTTGCAAGTCAGGGAATGCCTCCACTTCATTCCCCTGCTGGTCAGCTCCTGTCAACTGCATGCTGGCTACACAGGGCCCCTCCTCCTCTGAGGAGTCCTCACTGTCACTGAGCCATGGCACTGTAATGTCAACCAATCCAGGTTCATTTTGGGGTTGGGTTTTTGCCCCTGCTTCCATGTTGCTATGCTTGTACTGGCTACATGAACAGAATGAAACCTAACCAGGCCTATCTTCATTTGCCAACAGAACCTTGAGGGATCCCAATTCTGCCTGTCCTTCATTCTCCTTTTCAAACGTTCACGCTGTGTATAGAATTTCCAGATATGAGCTGACAAAAGAGAGACAACATGCGCTGCTTTCATCACTCGTAGAACATCCGTGCGTCTGCTTTGTTTTCTTCAATTTTTTTCCTCTCCCAACACCACGGAGCAATTCGAACAGAAACGTCCTTCTGACTGAGAGCGCAGACTTTTCCCTCATGGAGCCGGCGGCTTTCCCCCCAGTCTCAACCAACCTACCAATCAGGTTGACATAATAAACGTAATAAAACTAATGTGTGGTTTCATAGCCTTCTCCACAGACCGCCAAGTGGTTGAGAGGAAAAACCGCTCATTTCCCATACTTTTAAAACACAGACATCTTATATTTCTGGTCACCGAGTGATATTTTCGCGAAAGAACGCCACCTCATGTTGAGCGGACAGATTACTACTCGGGCAGTATTTACTTTATTCTTCACATTTTGTTGTTTTTATTTCTTACCAAGCCACCAATTTTTTCCTCGGGGCAAAAGGAAAAGATTCTGTGTAGCCAGACGGAACATGCACACAATATTTTTATGCCTAGTTTTCTTGGTGGGCCAACTTCACTCATTCACTGTGTTCTTAATTAACCAAGAAGTGTTTCACATCAAAGTATTCAGAATTAATTGTGTCATCACTGGACAGTCTTCTCCATCACACTTGTTGGCCTTGTTATCATGTTGTGGGTAGTGTCTCTCAACGTAACACTACATTCACATGCAAGGAGAATAAAACGACTTTTCACTCATACAACCCTACAAAAATTTTCCAACTGGGCGTGGAACAGCAGTCACTGTGGGTGTGGAGGGGGAGGTATTTGTGACTTTCCTGAATTGTGCAGGGGGTTGGACTAGATGACCCTAGAGGTCCCTTCCAACTCTATGATTCTATGACCTTCCAGCACCACTTTACAGATTGAAATAAGGGGATCGGCCCGTGACATAGTAGATGACCATCTGATTGGCATGTAGAAGGTCCCAGGCTCAATCCCCGTCATCTCCATTAAAGATCAGGTTGTAGGTGATGGAAAAGACCTCTGCCAGAGACTCTGGAGAGCTGCTGCCAACCTGAGTAGGCAATACTGACTTTGAGGGACCAATGGCCCGATTCAGTATAAGGCAGCTTTATGAGAATGGAGAGGGGCTATGGCTCAGTGGTAGAGCATCTGCTTGGTATGCAAAAAGTCCCAGCATCTCCAGTTACTTGGATCACATAGTAGAAGGGGTAAGTAATTTTTTTTTCTTAACCAGTATTCTTCGGTTCAGGTCTATTAGACCCAAAAAAATTTGAGGATACCCAAAAATCCCAGATCCAAGTACCAGTATGATATTCAGATCTGGGATTTTTAGTAAATCTGATCCCCAGATCATAAGAAGAAGAAGAAAAGGAGAAGAGATTGGATTTATACCCCACCCTTCACTACCCAAGGGAGTCTCAGAGCAGTTCACAACCTCCTTTCCCTTCCCCTCCCCACAACAAGCACCCTGGGAGGGAGGTGGTGCTGAGAGAGCTCTGACAGAAACTGCTCTTTTTCAAGAACACCTCTGCCAGAACTATGGCTTGCCCAAGGTCATCCAGCCAGGTGCAAGTGGAGGAGTGGGGAATCAAGCCCGGTTCTCCCAGATTAGAGTCCGTGCACTTATCCACTGCACCAAACTGGCTCTCACCATACCAAAAAATGCCAGTAAAAATGTCAGCCCTACCCTGGAGCTGACTTGGCTTCTCCTACAACCCAGTTTAAACCAACCTGCAGGAGAAAACAGTGCAGAGCTGCACCGGTGGGGAACTCTCAGCTCCCCACCGACCCAGCAGATCTTGGGCTGGCTTCTCTTGCTGGCTGACTTCTGTAGTC
This sequence comes from Gekko gecko, assembly GCA_029375565.1. NCBI lineage: Eukaryota > Metazoa > Chordata > Lepidosauria > Squamata > Gekkonidae > Gekko > Gekko gecko. The sequence continues at coordinate 216,569,696 of JAPDNY010000004.1, read as the reverse complement.
CCTTTAAAGTTTAAAGGGAATGCATAAGCCTGCTCGACAAATACCCAATAGGCGGGAGTGATCTGCTTCCGCCTCTCCACTGTTTTCAGACCTACCTGAAATTCCTGAACATATCCAGGATATATTTGGGAAGCCGAAATATACCCGGGAAATATACCAGGGAAACCCGGATACATTTGGGAAGCCGAAATATACCCGAAACGGGGAATGCACACCCCTACATAGTAGGTGAGAAAAAAGACCTCAGCCTGAGATCCTGGAGAGCCCTGGAGATAGGACTGACTTTAATAGACCAAAGGTTCAACTCAGTATACGGCAACCTAGTTTCGGATGAGACTGTGGATTAGTGGGAGAACATCTGCTTTACACAGTGAACGTCTCAGGTTCAAGCCATGGCATCTTCAGGTTTTTGTTTTCTTAAGGTCAGGTACTAGGTAATATGGAAGACCTCTATTTGACATCCTGTAGAGCAGGAGGTAGAAGGCCACATCATATGTTCAGTGATGGATGCTTTCTTCAGAGGAATGGCCATGACTCAGTGGTAAGGCATCTGGTTCATATACAGGAGGTCCCAGGTTCAATTCCCGGCACTTTCCGTTGATGGAAAGTTCTCACCCGTGAACTTTCCGTGAAGTTCTCACCTGTGAAGTGAAAGTTCTCAACCTGATCTCATGGACACCCACTGCCCATCTGAGTAGATAATACTAATCTTGGTGGACCAATGGAATAAGACGGCTTCATATTTCCATGTGTTCATCACAAAGTCAAGGTACCGTCCGCAGAACAGCAAAGACCAGAATGTTCCATTGGAAGAACCAGTTTCCCAAAACTCTAAAGACTGGGACACCAAATCAGATTAATTCAGCTTTTACCCGAGCTCCTCTATTTTTACCCCTATTTAATAGCAACACCTAACAACTGCGAAAGGACAAAACGCCCCAATTGTTCCATTCTCCCAAAAGCCTGAATTAAAAGAAAAATGGGTATACAAAAGGAGACATACGTTGTTTTTTTGAGGGGGAAAATTCCTCCTATACAAAAGCAAAAACCTAAAATTGCTTCCCAGAGAATGAAACAAGCACATTTTCTTCCAGGGCTAAAGAGAGAGGAGGTTCCTCCCAGACGCTAAACATGCATTTGCAAGGAGGAAAAGTGTTTAAAACAGCATATATTCGGCAAAACCCTCATCAAACAGAGCCTGGGAAAGGTAAAATGTAGTCTGATGCGGGGCAATTAAGTGCATTACAGAATGGGTTCAAGCTGGCTGCGGAACGATCGATAGATCCCCTTGGTCTTGTGTCCCTGAAACTAACAGATCAATCAAGAACCTCGCTCAGCGCCCACGGAGGAAGCAAATCTGTTTGCAATTCAGGAGCAAGCAAAAATCCTATAGGGAAGGGGGGCCGGGGGGGACCCTGGCAAATTAGCCGGCATCTCTTTGTTTCCACAGTCAGTGCAATTAACAGAGGGCAGAAGAAGCCAGCCCAGCAGTCACATTCCATTAAAAGGTGAATTTAACAACATCTTTCCGCGACCGGAAGGAATCGGCACCGAGCACAAAGAGCGCCACAATGCTAGCACTGCTGTCGGCCCTGCCAGCCTGTGTGGCTGTCTTTCCCCACGTCTGCCATCTTCACAATCGCCTTTCATTGCACCCCTTTCTAAATAAGGGGCTGTGGCTCAGCGGAAATGCCTCTGCCTGGCATGCAGAAGGTCCCAGGTTCAATCTAGTTTTAATTCCAGTTTTAAAAGGACCAGGCAGGAGGTGATAGAAAAGACCTCCGCCTGAGACCCTGGAGAGCTGTAAAGAGGGGCTGTGGCTCAGTGGCAGAGCCTCTGCTTGGCATGCAGAAGGTCCCAGGTTCAGTCCCCGGCATCCCCACTTAAAAAGGTTCGATCCAGTTCAATTCCAGTTTTAAAAGGACCAGGCAGTAGGTGATAGAAAAGACCTCCTGGAGAGCTGAGACCCTGGAGAGGTGTCAAGAGGGGTCATGGCTCAATGGTAGAGCCTCTGCTTGGCATGCAGAAGGTCCCAGTTTCAGTCCTTGGCATCTCCAGTTAAGAAGGACCAGGCAGGAGGTGATAGAAAAGACCTCCTCCTGAGACCCTGGAGAGCTGTAAAGAGGGGCTGTGGTTCAGTGGCAGAGCCTCTGCTTGGCATGCAGAAGGTCCCAGGTTCAATCCCCAGGATCTCCAGTTCAAAGGACCAGGCAGGAGGTGATAGAAAAGACCTCGACCTGAGACCCTGGAGAGCTATAAAGAGGGGCCGTGGCTCAGTGGTAGAGCCTCTGCTCGGCATGCAGATGGTCCCAGGTTCAGTCCCTGGCATCCCCACTTAAAAAGGTTCAATCCAGTTCAATTCCAGTTTTAAAAGGACCAGGCAGTAGGTGATAGAAAAGACCTCCACCTGAGACCCTGGAGAGCTATAAAGAGGAGGTGTGGCTCAGTGGTGGAGCCTCTGCTTGGCATGCAGAAGGTCCCAGGTTCAGTCCCCGGCATCCCCACTTAAAAAGGTTCAATCCAGTTCAATTCCAGTTTTAAAAGGGACCAGGCAGTAGGTGATAGAAAAGACCTCCACCTGCGACCCTGGAGAGCTGTAAAAGGAGCCGTGGCTCAGCGGCGGTTCAGTCCCCAGCATCTCCACTTAAAAAAGGACCAGGAGGTGATGTGAAAGACATCTACCTGAGACCCTGGAGAGCTGCTGTCAGTCCAAGTAGACAGTACTGACCCTGATGGGCCAATGTTCTGATTCAGTATAAGGCAGCTTGGGGTATGTTCGGCCTCCTCATCAGCAGATCTCAGAAGGTAAGCAGGGTTGGCCCTATTTAGTACTTGGAAGGGAGACCACCGAGGAAGCAGAGGCAGGGCAGTGGCAAATTACCTCTGTTTGTCTCCCCTAACCTGGATTGGCCCAAGCGAGCCCAATCTCATCACATCTTGGAAGCTAAGCAGGGTTGGCCCTGGTGAGGACTTGGATGGGAGACCACCAAGGCTGCCCTGTATTGTTACGCACAGATGGGCAATAGCACACCCCCTCAGTTCATCTTTTCCCCTGCCCTGGATGGCCCCGGCAAGCCCAATTTCGTCAGCTCTCGGAAGCTAAGCAGGGTTCGTCCTGGTTAGTACACGGATGGGAGAACAGCAAGGAAGTCCAGGGTTGCTACGCAGAATTTTATTGGTTTATGCACAGAAAAGGGGGAAGGGCAAAGAAAGGAAGGAAAGATGCGAAAGTATATAAAAAAATCCGAATTTGACACTCTGCAATGCATTAAAATTTCATAACTGCTACATCTATCGTTCTTATTATTCTTCATTAATAAGAGAGCCAGTTTGGTGCAGTGGTTAAGTGTGCGGACTCTAATCTGGGAGAACCGGGTTCGATTCCCCACTCCTCCACTTGCACCTGCTGGTGTGACCTTGGGTCAGTCACAAGCTCTGGCACAGCTGTTCTTGAAAAAGAGCAGTTTCTCTCAGAGCTCTCTCAGCCCCGCCTACCTCACAGGGTGTCTGTTGTGGGGAGGGGAAGGGAAAGGAGTTTGTAAGCCGCTCTGAGACTCCAAGTGAAGGGCGGGGCATAAATCCAATCTCCACCTCCTCCTCCTCTTCATTTAATCTTAGTTTTCTCAGTACTTAAGTTTTAACCAGGCATAAAACGCCCTCCAAGGTCCCATAAATTCTTCTTCCTTTTAATATATTTGCCAACTTGTCCATTTCAGCACATTCCATAATCTTCAATATCGACTCATGCCACGCTGGAGCCAGTTTGGTGTAGTGGTTAAGTGTGTGGACTCTAATCTGGGAGAACCGGGTTTGATTCCCCGCTCCTCCACTCGCACCTGCTGATGTGACCTTGGGTCAGTCACAAGCTCTGGCACAGCTGTTCCTGAAAGAGCAGTTTCTGTCAGAGCTCTCTCAGCCCCACCTCCCTCACAGGGCGTCTGTTGTAGGGAGGGGAGGGAAAGGAGTTTGGAAGCCGCCCTGAGACTTCAAGTGAAGGGCAGGGTATAAATCCAATCTCCACCTCCTCCTCCTCTTCATTTAATCTTAATTTTCTCAGTACTTAAGTTTTAACCAGGCATAAAACGCCCTCCAAGGTCCCATAGATTCTTCTTCCTTTTAATACATTTGCCAACTTGTCCATTTCAGCACATTCCATAATCTTCAATATCGACTCATGTAACGCTGGAGCCAGTTTGGTGTAGTGGTTAAGTGCGCGGACTCTAATCTGGGAGAACCGGGTTTGATTCCCCGCTCCTCCACTCGCACCTGCTGATGTGACCTTGGGTCAGTCACAAGTTCTGGCACAGCTGTTCCTGAAAGAGCAGTTTCTGTCAGAGCTCTCTCAGCCCCACCTCCCTCACAGGGCGTCTGTTGTAGGGAGGGGAAGGGAAAGGAGTTTGGAAGCCGCCCTGAGACTTCAAGTGAAGGGCAGGGTATAAATCCAATCTCCTCTTCTTCTTCTTCTTCTTCTTCTTCTTCTTCGTCCTCCACGTCATTGCAAACAAAATTCTGGCGGCTTTTATAACATGTAAAATGAAGTCATCTATGGTTCTTATCTGACTCATCTGGTAAACAGTTTAACGAAAATATCTCTGCCTTAAAAGGCATTGTAATCCTCAAGACTGAGTATAAGAAGGTATGGACTTCAACCCAGTGTTTATGAACCTTTTTACAGGTCCCCCACTGATGGTGATATGACCCAACATGAATGTTACATTCCCAACACAGATGACTCAAGTTTTCAGACATTTTAAGCTAACCTATCTGGGATTTGATGCCGTCTATAGAACAGTCTCTATAAGTTTTCTTTAAATGAAACAGATTGAGTCAACTTGATCTTCACTTTCCATATTTCACTCCACGGTGACCGATCGGCGTTGTAGCCCACATGGCAAACCACCTCTGAACCTCTCGAGCCCTGACGTGGATGTCCCAGGCGAGACCAAAATCTGTCAGATTCGGGAAGCTAAGCAGGGTTAGGCCTGGCTAGTATTTGCATGGGAGACCACCATGTTTCTAGTGTCCTGGCCCCACTGCTGGACCTCCTGATGGCCCCTGGTATTTTTGGCCACTGTGTGACAGAGTGTTGGACTAGATGGGCCATTGGCCTGATTCAACATTGGCCTCTCTTATGTTCTTATGTTCACCAAGAAAGTCCAGGGTCGCTGTGCAGAGGCAGGCAATGGCAAACCAGTCTCTGTTCATCTCTTGCCCTCACCTGGATGCCCCAAGCTAGCCCACTCTCATCAGATCTCAGAAGCTAAGCAGGGTCGGCCCTGGTAAGTACTTGGATGGGAGACCACCAAGGAAGTCCAAGGTCGCTACGCAGAGGCAGGCAAGGGCAAACCGCCTCTGAATGTCTCTAACCCTGACCTGGATGGCCCAGGTTAGCCCAATCTTGTCAGATCTCGGAAGCTAAGCAGGGTTGGTCCTGGTTAATGCTTAGATGAGAGACCACCGAGGAAGTCCCAGGTTGCCACGGAGAGGCGGGCGATGGCAAACCACCTCCGAATGCCTCCTGCAGTGACAACCCTACAGGGTCTCCATAAATCGGCTGCCACCTGACAACACTTTACACAGCTCCTTGTCAACCAGAAGCCACAGCAAACCGAAACACGATCGAGCGCCGGTTCAGGCCCCTCGGATGAGCTGCAGAAAATCCACCCGTAAAGCAGGGCTGGCGAACAGAAGCAACGCTGGGAAACCTCCGCTCCGCGTTTCGTTTTGCTTTCTAATCCACAAAAGCGAACCCACTCCGCCCAGCTCTCATTTAGGGCAATTTTATCCATAAACCTCTTTAGAAGTTAAGTAGCGCTACGATAACGAAAGGCTTCCCGGCACAAAGAAAGAACGTCCCCGCGAAGTGCTGGTAACAAATATCCAGGCGCCGTAAAGAAATGAAGGGGTAAAGAAATCAATTATATTCTCAGATTGTTCAGTCACCTGAAGGATTTATTTTTTTTAAACTTAAATACTAATTATCGGCTAGTTGCAGCTCAGGGACTGACCTCAAGGCAATTTCTTCTGCACCCAGATGCCAAATAAGGTATGCCTCGTACTCGCCGTTGCTTATTAGCCCGGGCGGCAACAGAAGTGCCAGCCATGGAAACCGAACTGCAATAATAAGTTAATGTAAACTAGACGGCTGTAAAGTTTCCTTAACATTCAAAGACTTCAAACAGCAGCACGGCAGTCAGAAGTAGACACTGAGTCAGGGTTCCCCAACACAGATCCCGGGGGCACCAACCAGTTCTTCCCTTGGAGCCCTCTGAGCTTTTTAGAAAATGGGCAGGGGCTTTGTAAGCCAGGGGTGTTTATTGGCTGCCCTCCTTCAAACGAGGGGATTTTTTCATTGGAGGATCGAGATGACTGGTAAACACCTTCGATTTCCTTAGCTTATGTGTGGTTCCTCTCCCTCAGTTTTGGTGTAGTGGTTAAGAGCGGCAGACTCTAATCGGGAGACCCGGGTTTGACTCCCCACTCCTCCTCCCCATGCAGCTAGCTGGGTGTCCTTGGGCCAGTCACAGGGAAGCGGGAGGCAAATGGGAGGGGAAAACAGCATAAGGAAGTCACTTCCTGTTTTAGAACAGGAAGTGATGCCATGACCTTCTAGGAATTCTAAGTTATCCATGGTTTTACTGTAGAGATGTCTGAAATTCCTAGAGTGCCATGATGTCATGCAGAAGGTCCCAGTTTCAGTTCCTGGCATCTTCTGTTCAAAGGATCAGGTAGGTAGGTGATGAGAAAGACCACGCCCTGAGACCCTGGAGAGCTGTTGCCAGTCTGAGTGGACACTACTGACCTTGATGGACTAGTAGTCCGATTCCGTATCGGGCAGCTTCATATGTATGGAGGAAATGACTCAATCTTCTTCCTAGCATTCGAAGCCTAAAGCACACAGATTTACTCTGCATCTCACCGAATGACACTCCCTTTGACAAGGACCTTCCTAGGGAAAGCTTATACCATGCAAAATTCACGGAAGAATTTATTGAGAGTGCACACTTTGCAACAAGGTATATCTTAGCGTTGTAATGGTTTTATCTCATTATGGGCAAATTGCTTCAAATACGGCGAGAGATAAGAACGAAAACATCCTGTTATTAAATGGCTTCCTGCTAGGCTTGCCAGGAAAACAAAGAAACGTGGATGCGACGGTATATTTTCAGCAAGAACTTCACTGTGGGAGCCACGACAAGAACACCTCGATGCTTACTAAATACTCAGCTTCTCAAAGGTAGAGGGTAATGAAATCCAGCATAGTTAGCACTGAAAATTCATACGAGTCCTTGACTTCCGGGTGAATACCAGCTCAGAAGTAAAATATTAAACCTTTCCTTGCTCATATTGTTGGAAGGGGAGTTCCAAACTTCCATCTGACCCAAATTTAACCCATTCGACCCGGAAAATTCCCACTGGGACGCGACATCACAAAACGCGCTCTCCCGATCGCCGCTACGGCCTGTGACATCAAGCAAAACCCCAAAATGTTATCTTAGGAACAGGAAGAAAGCTTTCGAAAGCTGTGTCAGTTGGAATCTAGTCAGAACCCGGGGCAGAGCTTTAAGAGGTCAAGCGAGGGGGTTCTTTCAAGACCGTGCCCTTTTCAACTGGAAAATGCACAAAACATGAGGAAAAATCTAAACCTTCAGAACAATTGTGCAAATGAAAAGTCCATCTGTACTTTGGGTATCGAGATTTCCCCCCCTGAAATGGAATGTTTTCATTTAACAGAGAGTATATCTACTCCTGTTGTATCTAGCAGTGAATGACCCAGACAGGGTGGCCAGCACCCAGGTGGAACTTGGAGATGTCCTGGAATTACAAGTTGGCCTCCAGACGACAGAGATCAGTTCCCATGGAGAAAATGGCTGCTTTAGAGGGTGGGCAGAACTCTACGGCACTATCCCCTGCTGAGGTCCCTCCCCTTCCCAAACTCCTCCGCCTCTGGGAAGTCCCCAACCCAGAGTTGGGAACCCTACGGAAAAACCCTCACAAAAAATTCCGAATTGCTCACCCAAAGATGTTAAGTGTTTACAAGACAAACTGAATGACAACGGCAACACACGAAGATGCTCTGTTTTACATACTTGTTCTTCGGCATGCAGATAATTTTTACATTGGATGATCCCAAAGCACGGTTTACGCTGGTGCAACGTTATAAAGCACCATCTATGCAATAATGCACCACACTGATTGTTATTAATATAGTGCACATTGCAGGGGTCATTTCGTAGAAGGAGAGGTTCAGGAGCTCATTGGCAAAGCTCATTAGCATAACTTATTTGCATATGCCACACCCCCCGACATCACCGGAAGTGTGTCAGAAGGCAACATCCACCGCTCAGGCTCCACTGGACTGTTTTGGATTGCTAGCTATGGGGGGGACACGTGCAAATCTGCCCTCATAAAGGAGGGCGAGCTTGTACCTGAATAAACCTTGGTCTTAAAGGTACCACTGGACTCTTTTGGATAGTGTGTAGCTGTACATGGGTTGAGGAGGGTGGTGCGGAGGACACACATGGCCTCGAGCAGGTAGGGGTCTAGGGTGGTGGCAGGGCAGGGGCATGAGTCTGAGTAGGCACAGGAGGCCGGGGCAGAGCTTTGCAGAGGCGCCGCGCCAGGGCCGGCATGAGGATGGGCAGAGCCTCGGCGGGCTGGGTGCCACGGCCCACGCAGTGGTGGAGCAGCTCGAGGGCCAGCTCGTGGCAGTGCTCTGCTGGGTCGGCCAGGGGCCGGGAAAGGTGAGTGGGGCTACTGGGTTCAGGGGACAGGGCTTGCTGCATGTGCCCACCCCCTGGGCTCCTTACTGCCGGAGCTTCGCTCCTGTGCGCTCCTGCAGGAAATGAGCCCTGGTGCATAGCTTCCGCATGCAGACGCCGGGCAGTCAACCGCCCGCTGTTTCTCCCCCCCTGGCTTCTTCATATGTTCTGCTTTTAAAAAATTCTTCCCACAAAAAAAGCCCCTACAGTTCTGAACTCTGTCCATCGGAACACTCTCCGGACCTTCAGGCAGCTAGAAGTGAAGTTGTAAATCATCTCCCAACCCCTCTGAAGAAGAGAGATCAGCAATTCCAAACCAGGAGGGCAGAACCGGGAGGGAAGTATTGGCTAGGCCGAAGCAGCAGAGACCGAAGAGCTAACACTGACTGAACAACCGTTGCACTGTGAAAACCCCCGCACCAGTGGATTCTGTAATTGAAATTTGTGTCTGACGCTATGCGGAGTGCAGAGAAGGATGAATTAACTTCAGGGGGTGAAAAATTAGCTCTTGTAAGACAAGGAAATGCATAAGCATTCGGGTACAGAAGTGCCTGAATTGGCCGATCCATACCGGGAGAACTAGAAATATGTCGTTTATGAAAGACAATGTCAAAATGCTGAACTAGACAGAGCCATCGCTTTGAAAGTACCGTTTGACTCAGACCACAAAGGCGAAGAAAGGAAACTGAAGCAACAGCTGAACTGATTCACACAGCACGACGGCGGCTTGCGAATGAAGGAAGAGCGAGAAGACAAAAACGTTGCCCACACAAAGGAAGGAAAATGACGGCAAATTAAACTTTAAAATTGCCTCATGCAGTTGAAATCTTTTTAAGGGTGTCCCACGCAGCACTAAAACGCCATCCCAGAAATATTTTCACATAACCTCTTCGCATTCCTCTTATTCTTCTGGCCTTCGAAAGACCACGATCCAAAGCAGAACCAGTTCGATGTGTAGGGAGACCTCCTGGACTCCCTCTCTGGTGAGGGGAGACATGGGGAAGCTGTTGTTGTTCTTAACCGATGTCACAAATAGCCGGAAGTGATATGACACTGCCAGCGTGACATAAGTGCAACGCTCTATGATAAAAACCATAGAGTTTTGTCAAAAATCCTAGAGCGCCGTTCAAGGTCATGCCAGCAAAGTGATGTCACTTTCCGGTATTCGCTGGAAGTGACATCCCACCAATGGCATGACATAATCCCCCCCTGTCCCCGCCCACTCCCTCTCCTGCCTTGTTTGCCCTGGGCCTAGCCCAGGGGGCCCCAACCGCTTTGAGCCTGTGGGCACCTTTGGAATTGTGACACAGGGTGGTGGCCACAATCACAAAATGGCCACCAGAGGAGATGGTGTCAACCACAAAATGGCTGTCACAAGAGGTGGAGCCAACCACAAAATGTCAGGGTATGTGTTTATGCACAACACTGATAGTAGTTTTTCCAACATTTTAGGCAGGAGCTCTGCTTAACTGAAGGGCTTTTAAAACAAACCTATTGTGGAAAAAAGTTCTTGCTTACGCACAGCTTACCTTCAGGCCTTTTAATATGGTGGCAGCTGCTCCCAAAGCAATGGGTTTTTTTTTTTTAATCTGTACAGTCAATCAGATCTCCAGTGGCCAATCAGAAGCCCTGCTAAGCAAAAGCCCCACCAGGTCCCTCCCACTTTCTAGAAATACTTGTCAGGCACCAGGAAAAGTGTTGGCTTCTGGAGTTCTGGCCCTGCTGGTGGACCTCCTGATGGCATCTGTGGTTTAGCCACCGTATGATACAGAGTGTTGGACTGGATGGGCCACTGGCCTGATCCAACATGGCTTCTCTTAAATTCTTAATGCTGCCCACAAAAATCATGTAAGGGATCCCTGATCCCATGGATGGATAGCATCAGGAAAAGGATGGAAAGAGCGAGACCCTTCCCACAATCCTAGATTTCTCAGGAGCTTTCCGTAGCACCGACTATGGTCTCCTTTCATAATATCTTACAGACTGCGGAACCAAGGCACAGCCTGACAACTGTTCTCTTCCCTTCCGAGAGGGATGTTACAGGATGTGGATTGGGGAGAATGATGTTGTACCCACAAGGTACCTAACAACTGGGATTCGGGCGGGGTGTCAATCTATCACTCAAGATCTTCAGCGTCCACTTAAAGCCACCAGGAGAACTCAACTAGAGTTCCGGACTGCAGCGTGATCATTATGTAGGTGACACTTAACTAGGGTTGCCAATTCTCGTTTGGGGAACTCCTGGAGATTTGGGGGTGGCGCCTGGGGAGGGGAGGGACTTCAGCGGGGTATAATGCCACAAAGTCCCCCTTCCAAAGCAGCCATTTTCCCCAAGAAACTGATCTCTGTCAAATGTAGCTCCATTGTAACTCTGCCAGATCTCCAGATCCCCTCCTGAAGGTGGGTAAAGCCTGGGGCGGGTGGGGTTTGGGAGGGGAGGAACCTCGACGGGCTATAGTGCCACGAAGTGTCCCCCACCACCACCCAAGCAGCCATTTTCCCCAGGGGAATTCACCTCTTTCATCTGTAGTTCAGTTGTAACTCTGACAGATATCCCAGCCTCACCTGGACGCTGGCAAGCCAACTTAACACAGTACATCAGCCACCTAAACAATGGGGAATGACCTCCTCCCTCTACCCAGAAAGACAACTTTGTCCCATAATGCCAAAAAACAAAATGAGCAGCTTAAAAAATATATATATTTGGAAGGTTATGACAATGAGATGCCAAAGGATATTATCGAAAAAGCCCCAATCTACTGATGCTAAACTTGTTTTAAATGTACATTGAAACCATGCCGAGAGACGGAAATCCGACCAATGGCATGGGAGTGCACTACCTATAACCCGAAACTACTCTACAATGGGACAGCGAGAACCAAAAGGAAGGCGAAGAAGCAGCCCGCGTTCCAGAAGGAAATACAAAGAGTCTCATCTACTGTACGTCTTGATGGAATTATCTTGGGGCTCAACTCAATCCTTAAGTCCTGAACTTGTATGACTTAAAGAGAGTCTCAGCCAGTACGCAGAGCATAAGAACAGAGAAAGTGAAACCCTGCCATGGTACCCAACAGGAAAGAATCCCTGACTGGTCCGTAGCTCCAGTAGAGATATCGGGGGTGCTACCCCCTTCCTTAAAGGGCCCCCGCTACTTCCCAAAAGCATTTCAATGGATCCTTTAAATGCTTTTGAGAAGAAGCGGGGGTGGTGCGTGCCCCTTTCCCTCCCCTCCTGCAAGATTTAAAGGGCCCTCCAGCTGATCGGCGGCCACGACCTCCCCACTGATCAGCTGAAGGGCCCTTTAAATCTTGCATGAGAGGAGGGAGAGGGGTGTGCACCCCCTTCCTTATGGCAAATAACGGCAGACCCACCAGCCCTACAAGAAAAGAATTTGCCACAAAATCCTGGTTGTGGTCCTGATCCCTGAGACACCTTCTTAAAATCTTCTGAAGGTGGGGACTTCGCCTAACCCCTTACCCAACTGATGATTATCACCTTAAGTCAACCTTCCTGCAATTGGAAACCATTTGGCACGAGCACTGACAATGGCGCTGAGTCCCCGCCCGAGTTGGCATGGCAGTCAGAGGTGCCGGCATTGCCAGAACCGGAAGCCAGTCCCTCTGACTCCTCACTAGTTGACAGCTGGCCAGCGCCTGAGCCTGTAAACCCCGCACCTGGTCCTGCAGTACCAAAGAGGCACAGGTGCAATCGGGGAGCCCGCCTGACTCACCTCCACTGGTGGTTTAGGTAAGGGAGCGGCTCCGCAGTGACTTAGCCACCCACCGTCAAGATGCATACTGGCGGTGACAGCGAGCACCAAGTCCTGAGTATTGGCAGGTGCTGCCACCATGGGAAGCCTATATAACTCCCACTCGGCACTGGCCTCTCGTAGAAGCAATGAGTCACCTCCCTGTGTCCCTCACATCCACCTTCGGCTCCTGTCCTCGGACCTCCACTCTGGCTCGGATTCCTGGCTTCCTGACCCCTGCTCGGGACGACCCCCTCTTTCGGACTCCCGATTCGGCTCTCGCTCGGACTCTCCTGGCAACGACCTCGGACCGGGCTTGACTCCTGCCTCCCATCCCACACCCAGCCCGTGACACCATCTCTTCTCTTCTGGTCCTGCCCTTAACCAAAGAGGTGTCACTGTTCTTATACCCAGCAGCACCTTAAGAGAGCAACAAATTTCTCGGGATGTCAGCTTTCGAGAGTCCAAGCTCCTTTCGTCAGATCCCCCTCAGACACAGCTTTGATTCTCAAAAGATCACACCCCCAAAATGTTGCTTGTCTCTACGGCGTTACGGCGCTCGAATCTATTTCTTCCACCGCGGACCAACTTGGCTACCTTCTGAAACTGCTCTCGTACCATTGCTGAGATTCTTTAAATATTTCAAAGCCATTGACATTTCCCCCTCGATATCTCGTGTTCTGTGGATGGACTGTCCTTTGTTCCCTTTGTGTTCCCTTTGAAAATCTGTTTCTGAGACCTCTCGTCGTCTTTTCCAAGTGAGTGACTGATCTAGGTATTGATCCTCCAGGATATAAAGATAACCAGTTTCGGCGACAGGCAGTACCACATCTGACCGTACATCTCTGCAACCGGCACACTCTTCGGTCCCCGAGCTTTTCTTTTTACGACCCGCTATATTAAAACGGGCTTAAGCCTAATAAAGTTTGTAACGTTAACTGCAAGAAAACATGGGAAAGCAATAAAGTCAGCCGAGCACAGAAGCAAAGGAGTCTTAAACATTCCCTCTGCTTCTTTTCCCGTGGCCGTTTTTATGAAGCGCTGGGTGGATTGGCAAAGTAAAAGGAAATGCGGGGTAATTTAAAAGTCGGAGAACAATTTTGGCACCGTCTGCCTACTGCAGTCTCAGGGGACGGTAAACACACACATTTCCATTGTTTCCATAGTTATTCATGCTTGCTTTCCGAAATTTGTTTAGAAAAACAGAGATCTGAAATATTCATGATTCATATATAAGTCACCCTCCCGTGCGCCTCCACTCAGCATAAGCTAGTTTCCTAGGACAAAGTTTCCTCTGTGGATACGTGGCCCAAACTCATCTCTCGCCTCGCTCGCCACCCCCCTGTGCCCATTTCCACCTCTTTCCTCCGGGTGCATGCTGCCTCCCGGCCCTTCAGCCTCTCTGCACACGAGACCACCAACGCTTTTGCAAAGGCAAACAGAAAACGGCAAAGTTCTGCAAAACGAACTGACGTGCCCCTGCGCTGCTGAACTGCACGGCTCGCTTCTGCTGCTACGATACGCGTTTTGCAAAAGAACTCCAGTCTTAGATCAGGTAAGCAGCAAATAGTACCCCTTTTTGGCTTTTGAGGGGAAGACGCTTATTTAAAACGTTTATTAGCCACCTTCCGTCCTTGACGGACTTCAAAGTGGCTTGCAAACATAGGTAAAACACATAGAATGCAACACATTATAAACATAAAACCAAAATTTAAAACCACTGCTCGGGGCGGCTACTAAAGTAGCCAAATGCAGTCGTCGATACAACCGTTTTCAACTTCCTCCGGCAGTTTGAAAGCGAGGGGGCTTGGCGCACCTCCCTGGGGGGGCTGTTCCACAATCGTGGGGCTGCCACCAAAAAGGCCGTCTCCTACATAGCCACCAGAGGAGCTTTTTAATTGATGGGACGGTCAGAAGGGCCCCTCCCTAAAATTTTAATCCCCAGGTATGAACGGTTCTCTTCAGCCTTTCTGAACAAATCTCCCTAAGAACAGTAGCTCTTTCTCGTTTTAAAAATTATTGCAAGACTCCCAGTCTATACAGAAAAGGAGACTTCCATTCATATTTGATTCCGGTCTCACTAAAAAGACAACGCATGCGAAAAAGAGGAGTGGCTCAGCACTGAGCCATCTATCAGCGGAGAAGCGCACTACAAACTGTCCATGTGACTTGAGTAGGCAGAACTACCACTGGCCCATCCCTATGGAAAGACGGTGCAGAGAGACAGAGTGCACAGATGAAGTCAGTCAGAACCCAAAAGCAGTGGCCCGTGCCCACCCTTCTTGCTACTGCAGCTTCTACCACTGCTGACAGTTTGGGCTTTTCTTCTGGGGGAATGCGCCGGAACAAAGTTCTGGAACGTCTTCGACAAAATTCTTTTAAAAATGTTTAAAAGTTCATGAGTTTTCACTACACAGATTGAAAACTTCATTTCCCTCTCGAGAGTTACGGCACCTCTTTTTCTTTAAAAAAAAAAAAAAAAAAGCCGTGAGTTTAGAGGTTAAGAGTGCGGACTCTAATCTGGGAGAACCGAGTTTTGATTCCCCACTCCTCCACGTGCAGCTGCCGATGTGACCTTGGGTCAGTCATAGTTCTCTCAGAGCTGTTCTCTCAAGAGCGGTTCCCAAAAGAGCTCTCTCAGCCCCACCTACCTCACAGGGTGTCTGCTGTGGGGAGGGGAAGGGAGAGGAGTTTGTCAGCCACTCTGAGACTCCTTCAGGTAGTGAAGGGCGGAGTATAAATTCAATCTCTTCTCTTCTTCTTCTGACAACAGAAACCATTCAGAGGTAGCTTTGCAGTGTTCAACTCCATGTATACAAGCCACTTCTTTGGACCTCTGCTAAGGGTCTGAAGTGTGTAACTCCCTGCAGCACATACCTCCAAAGTGGGCCAGACTGACACAAAGAACTCCCATGACACTGGTCCCCAACATGGCGTCCACGGGCACCAAGGTGCCCGCCAACACATTCTCTACTGCTCACAACTGTGCCCCCCAACACAACTCTTCTCCAAAGTAACCTCCCATGGTGGCCATTTTGTGAGTGGTCTTGCCTCCCATGGTGGCCATTTTGTGAGTGGAACCCCCTACCCCTTCCCAAAAATCCAACACATAGGCCCAACGATGATGGGGGAGTCCCCCTGTCTGATGGCAACTGAAGAGATAGAACTTGTAGACAAAGTAAGATAAATGAAAATATCGGCCAACGTAGACAATCCGTGATATTTTAAGGGTGGGGGAAAGAACTTTGTGTGCCATCGGGTCAGCACCGCTTTGATAAAGGAAACAGCGGCTATGGAGAACTGAATGCTTCATCAAGATCTGTGTTGGAGGTGACATCGTAATAAGGTTCACGGAGACTCGACTCCCCAGAGGCGTGCATGCTTAGATAATCAAGTCACCGCGTGGCTTTTCGGTAAGCCTATTTGTAAAAATGAAGTTATGAAATGTCACTTCATCCTTTATCATCTAGCGGAGTCCATCACGACGTCCTTATTCAAGCGGTCTCGAGTGTTCGGAAATAGGCTGTACTAGGGTCACTGCAAATTAGATTCTATTCAGCTATTGGAAGGATTTTTATCCTACCTTTCAGGGGGCCCCCCCAAAAAAAATGTATAAATAAGACAAAACCATAGCAAGAAGACAAACCAATTCAAATGATTACATCATAAACAATAATTTACAATAATTTATTATTATTATTAGCAGCAGCAGCAGCAACATATGGCATTGCATATAATATAGTCAGGAGATCCAAAGATTGTCTGGCAGCCTTAAGTTCCAGCTCATGAACATCATGCACCACTAAGAAGAAGAGGAGGTTGGATTTATACCCCATCCTTCACTACTCAAAGGAGTCTTAAAGCGGCTTACAATCTCCTTTCCCTTCCCCTCCCCACGAGAGACACCTTGTGAAGTAGGTGGGGTTGAGAGAGCTCTTTTGAGAACTGCTCATGAGAGAACAGCTCTGAAAGGACTTTTAACTGACCCAAGGTCACACCAGCAGCTGCATGTGGAGAAGTGGGGAATCGAACCCAGTTCTCTGGATCAGAGTCCGTCGCTCTTAACCACTACACCATGTTGGGGCTACAATAATTTAAATAATGAATAAGAAAAGTTAGGTTAATAATTTTTTTAAAAAGTGAAGTAATTTGAAAAGTTTAAGGGGATAATTCAGGAGTGAAGTTTCTTTTTCCCCAGGGGGGATGGAAATTTGGGGCAAAAATGGATTACATGTATTACTTACGTGCTTTAAAAACTTAGATTTTACTGCTTTTAGAATATTTTAAAACGCATAATTCCTAACCTGGTTGACATAGAAAATGGTGCTATTTAGCATACTGATGAAATTTTAAAATACGGACGCTTTAGTTTCGTCCGGACAAAAACTGCAAATATATCAAACGCTGGAGAGAGAAGGGACGAAAAATCACAGCACCCTATGCTTCCATAGCACCTATCTTTGTTTTTTTGCCGGGGTGGGGGTGAAAGTTGGAAACAGAAACCCATAAATCTTGCCCAAAACAAAAGATTTATTATTTGGAGATAGAAAGACGACTCCAGACCGTCTTTTCCAATAGCAGGATGGAATTTTTCCTGCCTTTTGCCTCCCTCTAATCCCCCCCAAAAAATGTTGTGGTGGGAAAGGGGGAATGAGTCGAAATTGCCAATTTTAGTCTGGCTCCAGCCCCAAAGATCTGGCTACTAAGTTCAAGTGAACACTGACCTCTTTGATAGTGTGATAATCCTATACATAGTATATCACAGACCTTGTTTAAAATAGGAATAATACTAAGAACTTCTCGCACCTGTCCCCATTGTTCAAAGGAAATCATATAACGCTATTCTCAGATGTAACGAGGGAAGGTCTATCAGTGGCTTCTAGCCACGGCGGTGACTAACGGGAACCTCCCCATTCAGAGGCAGTCAACCTCTGAACCCTAGTGTTGGGAGGCAACATCGGGGAAGGCCTTTCACATCACCCCCTGCTAGGTCTTTTTTTCAGAATAGGATACGCCAGGAACCGAACGTGGGACCTTCTGCATTTTGGGCCATCACCTGGTATTTTTGGCCACTGTGCGACACAGAGTGTCGGACTGGATGCGCCATTGGCCTGATCCAACATTGGCTTCTCTCTTACGTTCTTATGCCAAGCAGAAGCTCTGTCACTGAGCCACAGGCCCCTCCCCTAACTCCACGGTGAGCAAGATCCATGACACGTATTAATGCTGCCGAGCTTTTAACCGGGGCTGAAAAAACCAGCCCCTTAGAGCTGCGCTGGGCTTCAACGATGAAAAGGGAAGCAAGTAGGCAGAGTCAACGAAGTGCAACAATGCCACTCTCCGTTGCCTACAAAAGAAGGTGCCAATCTTTGTTTCTTCCACTGCAGCCCTAACCCTATGGAATGGACTTCCTTAGGAGGCAAGCGGACACTGTATTTGTTTTTTGGGTTGTTGTTTTTTTAATTTATATCCCGCCCTCCCGAGGCTCAAGGTGGCTAACAAGGGGCATAAATGCCTGGTTAAAACAAATAAAAACAAGTAAAACAATCTAACACAGTACACTAAAATGTCGGTGCTTAAGATGTCACCATAACATTAGTTACAAGATGGCTTCGGAAAAGATGTTAATTTCGGTCCAGCGACATACCACCCGATAGCACGACCACCCCATCTTCATCCAGGAGCGTCTCCCATCCCGTCAAGACCCCCGCAGATGGTAGTGGAGGTGCGATGGCAGCAATGGCGGTGGTGGAAAGTGGTGGCAGCGGTTCCTACTCGAAAGCCTGGCGGAAGAGCTCCGTCTTACGGGCCCTGCGGAACTGCCCAAGGTCCCGCAGGGCCCGGATATTTGTTTTTAGGAGCCACTGCAAGTCATTTAATCTGTCGGGGCTTCAAGTATTGGACAAAACCATCAGCGTTTGACTTGACATTTAATGGAAACCAGACAAGACAGATTCTAATATTATTACCAAAGCTGTCGGAGTAGCACGGGGTTGGGTGGGAGGGCGTGTCCCTCTTCCTCCAGGCCTCTGGCTCATGCCCCACCCATCTCATTGGACTGGGGTGGCCCTGGCAAGGAGGGGGGTACCTCTTGGGTTCAGGTGGCCCCAGTGGATGGGGAGGGGCTCCCAGGCCATTGGTCTACCAGGACTCTTCCCAATGGCCTTAATGGCCAACCCACCCCAGACATTGTGCTATAAGGAGGGTGGAAACACAACTGGGGGGTGGGGAAAGTCTTCATCAAGCTTCTCTTTCCTACAGGTCTAATTCAGTAACATTTTAAGCAATTGGTGCCCAACAACTGTTGGGGTTTTTTTTTTAGAAAATGGGTGTGGCTAAGTGGGGCTCTAAATCTGCAGGGTTTCTGATTGGCTATGCAGATCGAAATAGCATTTTTATCAGTGGCGGCTGCCACCACGGAGTTCATTTCACTCTCCTCTCTCCCTTCTTTCCCAGGGTATTTTTAATTACCTCTCCTCTCCCCTGAACTCGGGCTCCCTCTCTGTGTGTGTTTCCGCCTCCCGTGGAAGCCATTTTGTGGTGGGCGCCACCTCCTACAGCAGCCATTTTGTGGCTGGGCCCGACACCCTGTGTCAGAATTCCAAAGATGCTACCACAGGCTGAAAAAAGACTGGAGGCCTTTGTTATAACCAACGGAGCTAATCGAGAAGATTTACAGTTCCTTGGTTCTTTGCAGGCCCAACCGAAGTCCCCAACCAAAAGGGGAACAGGGCACTCCTATAAAAGCACACCCACGAAAGAGTGCATGCGCCTAAATGTTGATAACCAGAAATAAATTTTGTTCATCTTTTTTTTAACACAATTTTATTTTTATAAAAGACCAACAACAACAAAAAAAAACCCAAATATATAGGTTGGGGTTTCCATTCACCACATTATTTTATCTGTTAAGTTACCTCATACGTTATCTAATTATATATTTTGCTTCTTAATTTTTCCCTACCGTGTGAATTTGAATAGAACTTTCCTTATAACTAAAAATATACTTCATATTTTTCGTCTGGCTTGGTTGTATGTCCATAAGGTTTATTTGTTTATTGCATCCTTCCATCCATTTATAAAACCTTGACCACGTATTTTCAAATTTTTGTTCGTTTTGTCCTCTCAAAATTAAAGTTGATTTGTCCATCTCTGCAGTTTCAAGTATCTTATTTAGGATTTCTTCTTTTGAAGGCACCTCATTCTTCCTCCAGTATTTGGCATATAATACTCTTGCGGCTGTCACTAAATTTTGTTCATCTTAAAGGAGCCCTTAGAGTCTAGGGGTGGCTGAACTTGCTTAACATAAGAGCCACATCGAATAAATGCCAGATATTTGAGAACCACAAGACGTGAACAAATATTCCACACACCTTTTTTTAATCAGGGGAAATGCGCAAATTTGCTTTTTATTGACGTTAAACAAGACTGCCAAAAATAAAAAACTGATACTGATCATTATATTTATTTGCCTAGTGATATTTGTTTGCTAATGATATTTACTTGTCTAAGAGAGAAAGAGAGAGAAAGAAAGAGAGAGAGAGGTGGAAAGAAAGAATATAAGAGGCAGAGAGAAAGAGACAGGTGGAAAGAAAGAATGTAAGAGGCAGAGAGAAAGAAAGAAAGAGAGAGAGGGGTAGAAAGAAAGAATGTAAGAGGCAGAGAGAAAGAGAAAAAGAGAGAGAGGTGGAAAGAAAGAATGTAAGAGGCGGAGAGAAAGAAAAAGAGAGAGAGGTGGAAAGAAAGAATGTAAGAGGCGGAGAGAAAGAAAAAGAGAGAGAGAGGTGGAAAGAAAGAATGTAAGAGGCGGAGAGAAAGAAAAAGAGAGAGAGAGAGGTGGAAAGAAAGAATGTAAGAGGCGGAGAGAAAGATAAAGAGAGAAAGAAGTGGAAAGAAAGAATGTAAGAGGCGGAGAGAAAGAGAGAGAGAGGTGGAAAGAAAGAATGTAAGAGGCGGAGAGAAAGAGAAAGAAAGAGAGAGAGAGGTGGAAAGAAAGAATGTAAGAGGCAGAGAGAAAGAGAGAGAGAGAAACAAAGAAAGCAAATAGATGGGGGAGGGAAGGAGGAAGAGAGAGAAAGATGAAAAGAAAGAATTTCTTTTCTCTGCCCCCCACCTACCCAGGGAGGGGAACACTGGCTGGGAAAGGGAAGACCAGTCGGGGAGGCATGCCTCCCCTTCGCTTCCCCAGCCGCCCTGCCGGGAGCCGCACAGTATGTGCGAAACAGCCACGTGTGGCCCCCGAGCCGCAGTTTGGCCACCCCTGCCCTAGACTCAAATTTTCTTCTACTGATTCAGACCCACACAGCTACCCACCAGGATTACCCTTCATTGAAGTCAATGGGCTCAGAAGGGAACAACTCTTCTTAAGAGGACAGTGCATATTTCCCCAAAAACTTCTTCAACCCAGTAACGCCAGGCGGGTTCAGTAACTCAATATTGTGCTTAAAAAGCCACGGAGAGTTCCCTTCAAGCACATTTATTACCGTATGTTTCTACACTCTTGTCAAATTCTGGGCATTTAAGTAGAGATTACATCTGATGTTCCCTTGTAGACACATGCCAAGAGGTTACACAGGTCGGTTTGATTTTTATTAATGTTTAAACACCGTTAAGCTAAGCACAGAGACAGCTCCCTTTGAGCTTTATTTTGCCAGTCGGGGATTTGATTCTTCGGTCTGAACGAAAGGGGGAGTTTTGTCTCATACCCTTCCCCGCCTCCTTTAACAATCGGACTCCTACGGGCGATCTACGGATATACAAATAATGTGTACTCTTAAAGGGAAAATATTAACACAACAAATGTGAGCGAGCGCAACAAGCCAGCGAAATATTAATGGGGTGGAATCGGAAGCTAACCAAAAGCTCGGGTAATAGACAGGGTGCGTGAACTCTGATCGGCCGTCCACACTAAAACGGTCTTGAAATGTCAGATAAGAAAAAAAAGTAGCATGGGGGGGGAAATAACACTATGATCTTTCCAGTGCATGCCCTGGCAAGAATATATTTGCATAGACTAACATTTTCCCTGTTATCAGGGACAACCTCGATATTTTGGGACCCGCCTTTGGTAAGACTATGGTGTCTTTGGTGGAGGCGGGGTGCTGATTTAAAAACCTTTAACACGGGTGGTCCCCAATGTTTTTGAAGCTGCGGGCACCTTGGGGATTCTGACACAGGGCGGTGGGCGCAGCTACAACATGGTTGCCGCACGAGGCGGAGCAAACCACGAAATGTCAGGGAGTGAGGTTATGCAGGAGGAGGAGGAGGAGATTGGATTTATACCCCGCCCTTCACTCAGAGTGGCTTACAAACTCCTTTCCCTTCCCCTCCCCACAACAGACACCCTGGGAGGTAGGCGGGACTGAGAGACCTCTGACAGAAACTGCTCTTTCAAGAACAGCTCTGACAGAACTATGGCTTGCCCAAGGTCATCCAGCAGCCTCAAGTGGAGGAGTGGGGAATGAAGCCCGGTTCTCCCAGATTAGAGTCTGTGCGCTTAACCACCACACCAAACTAGCTCTCGTACACTGATTGTAACCGAAGCGTGAGTCCGACAGCGTCTTTAAGACCAACCAAGTTTCATTCAAAGTACAAGCCTGCACACAAAAGCTCATATTTTGAATAAAACTTGGTTGGTCTTAAAAGACGCTGCCGGACTCCGACTTTGTTCGGTTGCTTCAGACCGACACGGCTATCCTACCTGAATCTACCTGATAGTAACTGTTCAACATTTCAGACAGAAGTTCTGTTTAACAAGATGCCCTCTTTAAAGGAAACCATTGCTTCAAAATATTTTGTAGCGTGCAAATAACTTACAAACATTTAAAACAAAAACTTCTGACAAATCTGTACAGCCAATCAGATCTCCGCTAGGTAAAGGTAAAGGCTTCCCTTGCTCGAAAGCCAGTCGAACCCGACTCTAGGGTTGCGGTGCTCATCTCCGTTTCCAAGCCGAAGAGCCAGCGCTGTCCGAAGACGTTTCCGTGGTCATGTGGCCGGCGTGACTGAACACCAAGGCGCACGGAACGCTGTTACCTTCCCACCGGAGTGGTACCTATTTATCTATTTGCAATTTCTTGCTTTCGAACTGCTAGGTTGGCAGGAGCTGGAACTAGAGATGGGAGCTCACTCTGTCACGCGGCACCCTGGGTCTCGAACTGCTGAACTACTGACCTTCCACAGCCTGCAGTTCAGCTTCCTAACCACTTGATCCACCGTAGATCTCCACTAGCCAATCAGAAATCTTACAGGGAAAAAGCCCCACCCTCCTTCTAAAAATACTTGGAAGGCACTAGGACAGATATCAGTGGATGCCATGGTGCCCTTGGGCACCACGTTGGAGACCCCCTGCTTAGACAAATACAACACTGGAGGTTGTGCACGTAAGCCAAGCCAATGGAGCTGACGCTCAGACCAACATATGGACCACATGGAGATGCCTTATACCGAATCAGACTGTTGGTCCATCAAGGTTAGTATTGTCCGCTCTGACTGGTAGCGGCTCTTCCGGGTCTTTAACATTGCCTATTGCCTAGTCCTTTTAAGGAGCTGCGGTGGCTCAAGTGGTTTAAGACGCTGAACTGCAGGCTGGAAGGTCAGTACTTCAGCAGTTCGAGACCCGAGTGCCGCATGACGGCGTGAGCTCCCATCTCTGGCCCCAGCTCCTGCCAACCCAGCAATTCGAAAGCAAGAAATTGCAAGTAGATAAACAGGGACTGCTTCGGTGGGAAGGGAACACCGTTCCCTGCACCTTGGCGTTTAGTCATGCCGGCCACGTGACCACGGAGAAGTCTTCGGACAGCGCTGGCTCTTCGGCTTAGAAACGGATGAGCACTGCAACCCTAGAGTCGGATCTGACTGGCTTTTCAGCAAAGGAAACCTTTACCCTTTAACCTTAGTCCTTTTAACTGAGATGCCGGGGATTGCGCCTGGGACCTTCTATGTGTCAATTAGACGCTGAGCACACCTAAACATCTGAAGGTGCCTTATAACGAATCAAACTCTTAATCCATCAGTCAATATTGTCTACTCACCGACTAGTAGAGGCTCTCCAGAGTCTCAGGCTAAGGCCTTTCGCATTTATTTTATTCATTATTTATCTATTAAGTTTGGTTTGTAGAACCGCCCTTTCCTGTGAGACAGGGCTTAGGGCGCTGCACGTCAGTATAAAACATATACATATTCATAATCAAATCATATTTAAAACCCATTTTTAAATGCATCAAGACGATGACCTATATCCAATAGGGAAGGCGATGGAATTGCTAGAAAATATGCCACTGCCTCGCGGGGTGGGGCAGGAGAACAGAGGCGCCAGCCAGAAGGAAAACCGTCGCTGTCCTCAACCAAATGCCTGGTGGAACATCTCTGCCTTGCGTGCCCTGTGGAACTGCATTAAGTCCCGCAAGGCATGGATGTTATTTGGCACAGAATTCCACCAGGTTACGGCCAGGGCTGAAAATCCCCTGGCCTTGGTCAAGGAAAGCCGGATATCTCTCAAGCTGGGGACCACCAGCAGGCTCTTATGAGCCAAGCCTAATGCTCTTTGGGATATACCAGGAAAGGCAGTTCCCTGACCCATTAACCAAAGATATGCAGGTCCCTGACCCATTAACCAATCCTTTCAACTGAAGATGCCAGGAATTGAACCCGGGACCTCCTGCATCCCAAGGACAGGTTCTTCCGCTGAGCCACAGCCCATCCTTAAAACAGCTGTTATCAGTTTATCTCACAACCACATGAGGCTGCTTTAAAGTTATGAGACCACTGGTACATCCGGGTCAGTACTGAGAACCACTTTGGTGTAGTGGTTAAGAGCGCGGACTCTAACCTGGGAGAACCGGGTTTGATTCCCCCACTCCTCCACATCAGTGTTCCCTCTAAGCTGAGTTAGTGTGAACAAGTTCACAGTTTTTTTAGCCTCCGGCTCACACGTTTTTGTCTTCGCTCAGGGAGCATGGTTCCAGAGCAAACTAATTTATGCAGTAGCCAAATCGCTTGCTCACAATTTGAATGCCAGTAGCTCACAAAGTAGAATTTTTGCTCACAAGACTCCACAGCTTAGAGGGAGCATTCTTCCACACGCAGCTGCCGGTGTGACTTTGGGTCAGTCACGAGTTCTTTCAGCGCTATTCTCGCAAGAGTAGTCCTCGAAAGAGCTCTCTCAGCCCCACCTACCTCACTGGGTGTCTGTTGTGGAGAGGGGAAGGGAAAGGAGATTTTAAGCCACTCTGAGACTCCGAGTGACTCCAATCTCTTCTTCTTCCACTACTGTGACTGGCATTGGCTCTCCAGGGGCTTCTGCCTGGTCCTTTTAACTGGAGATGCCAGGAATTGAATCCAGGACCCTCAACATGCTGAGCAAAGGCTTTTCAACGGAAATTCAGCCCGTCCCCAAATTAGCCATATCAGCTGAACACAACCTTTCACATCATCTCCCACCTGGTCCTTTTAACTGGAGATGCCGGGAATTGAACCTGAGACCTTCTTGCATGAAAAGCAGATGCTCTACCACTGAGCCATGGCCCCTCCCCCAAACACATGAAGCTGAAATAGACCCTTAATCCACCAAACTCAGAATTGTCTTCTCAGTCCGACAGTGGCTCTCCAGGTTATCAGGGTCTTTCACATCACCTTCCACCTGATCCTTTTAACTAGAAATGCCGGGGATTGAACCTGGGACCTTCTGCATGCGAAGCAGAGGCTCTGCCACTGAGCCACAGCCCCTCTTGACAGCTCTCCAGTGTCTCACGTGGAGGCCTTTCCCATCACCTACTGCCTGGTTGTTTTAACTGGAGATGCTGGGGATTGAACCTGGGGCCTTCTGCATGCCAAACAGATGCTCAATCACTAAGCCACATCCCCCTCTTTACAGCTCTCCAGGGTCTCACGCTGAGGTCTTTCCCATCACCTCCTGCCTGGTCCTTTTAACTGGAGATGCTGCTGGGGTTGAACCGGGGACCTTCTGCATGCCAAGCAGAGGCTCTGCCACTGAGCCACAGCCCTTCTTGACAGCTCTCTAGGGTCTCAGGCAGAGGTCTTCCCCATCACCTCCTGGCTGGTCCTTTTTAACTGGAGATGCTGGGGACTGAACCTGGGACCTTCTGCATGCCAAGCAGATGCTCTACCACTGAGCCACAGCCCCTCTTTACAGCTCTCCAGGGTCTCACGCTGAGGTCTTTCCCATCACCTCCTGCCTGGTCCTTTTAACTGGAGATGCTGCTGGGGTTGAACCGGGGACCTTCTGCATGCCAAGCAGAGGCTCTGCCACTGAGCCACAGCCCTTCTTGACAGCTCTCCAGGGTCTCAGGCAGAGGTCTTCCCCATCACCTCCTGGCTGGTCCTTTTTAACTGGAGATGCTGGGGACTGAACCTGGGACCTTCTGCATGCCAAGCAGATGCTCTACCACTGAGCCACAGCCCCTCTTTACAGCTCTCCAGGGTCTCACGCTGAGGTCTTTCCCATCACCTCCTGCCTGGTCCTTTTAACTGGAGATGCTGCTGGGGTTGAACCGGGGACCTTCTGCATGCCAAGCAGAGGCTCTGCCACTGAGCCACAGCCCTTCTTGACAGCTCTCCAGGGTCTCAGGCAGAGGTCTTCCCCATCACCTCCTGGCTGGTCCTTTTTAACTGGAGATGCTGGGGACTGAACCTGGGACCTTCTGCATGCCAAGCAGATGCTCTACCACTGAGCCACAGCCCCTCTTTACAGCTCTCCAGGGTCTCACGCTGAGGTCTTTCCCATCACCTCCTGCCTGGTCCTTTTAACTGGAGATGCTGCTGGGGTTGAACCGGGGACCTTCTGCATGCCAAGCAGAGGCTCTGCCACTGAGCCACAGCCCTTCTTGACAGCTCTCCAGGGTCTCAGGCAGAGGTCTTCCCCATCACCTCCTGGCTGGTCCTTTTTAACTGGAGATGCTGGGGACTGAACCTGGGACCTTCTGCATGCCAAGCAGATGCTCTACCACTGAGCCACAGCCCCTCTTTACAGCTATAACCCTAACCCTGCCACTGAGCTACATGGGATTGCACCGGGTTGTTGCAGAACTGTGCAAGTCCTTCTGGACTACTTAGGGGATTGAACCTGGGACCTTCTGCATGCCACACAAATGCTCTACCACACAGCCATGGTCCTCCCCCAATACTCATCCGTGTCTCACATCTGAGACTCGCGGTGCCAGAAGAGAAATGTTTAGGAGGAAGGCCCGTCATGATTACGCACACCGAAACACACACACACAGACACACAAAGTGAAAAGGACAGCTAAAGGCAGAAGATTTATCCTGTTTTCTTGAGCATCCTCTCTAAACGAGGAAAGAAAGGGCAGCCGAACCTCCAGGGGCATCCAGAGCGGCGGCACCACGCAAGACGAAGGAAGCCAAACGTCACAGAAATGAAGGCCCGCTTTCCCTGCAGGCGAGCGTCTCGGACAGGCAGAAGTCTGGCCGTCCAAAAATCTGTCGGGGTGATCAGGAAAAAGCACGGCTGCCTGGTTTATTAAACTCAAGACGCGGCAAGGGAGATGCATTAACCCGTCCTGTGGCCCGATACGAGCATATCTGTGGGGGCACAGCCGATACCCTCTACAGAGCGGGCAATGCCGGAAGAGCACATCGGAAAGGATCCAAGAGGCGCCGCCGGTATGGAACACAGAGGGTGCGAAGAACCATTGGGGACGGGCATCAGGCTGTTAAAAGACAATCTTGATGTGCTAGGATGGCCTATGGCAGCATTCCTCAACGTGACGCCACCCGACTCCTTTCACAGCACCCAAGTGTTTTTAGAAACGGGGAGGGGGGCTTTTGCCCCACAGGGCTTCCGATTGGCCACTGGAGACCCAATTGGCTGTGCATTTTTTTAAAACACACTGCTTCTGACGGCAGCTTCTGCCGCCACAAAACAATCTTCGCTGCGTGACTGAAGGTAAGCTGAGAGCATGTAAGAAAGTATCTATAAACAACAGGTTCATGTTAAGCCAGGCTGGTGTAGTGGTGAAGTGCGCGGACTCTAATCTGGGAGAACCGGGTTTGGTTCCCAGCTCCTCCACTTGCAGCTGCTGGATGACCTTGGGCAAGCCATAGTTTTGTCAGAGCTGTTCTTGAAAAAGAGCCGTTTCTGTCAGAACTCTCTCTATTTACACTATGTTATGCCAAAGGAAGCTGCGCTGGCTCAAGTGGTTCAGACGCTGAACTGCAGGCTGTGGAAGGTCGGTAGTTCAGCAGTTCGAGACCCGAGAGTGCCGCATGGCGGAGTGAGCTCCCGTCTCTAGTTCCAGCTCCTGCCAACCTAGCAGTTCGAAAGCAGGAAATTGCAACTAGATCAATAGTACCACTTCGGTGGGAAGGTAACAGCGTTCTGTGCGCCTTGGTGTTTAGTCATGCCGGCCACATGACCACAGAAACGTCTTCGGACAGCGCTGGCTCTTCGGCTTTGAAACGGAGATGAGCACCGCAACCCTAGAGTCAGATTCAACCAGCTTTCGAGCAAGGGAACCTTTACCTTTACTATGCCAATAAAGGTTGTGTATCTGTCTGTCAAAGGTCTCTCAGCCCCGCCTACCTCTCATGGTGTCTGTTGTGGGGAGGGGAAGGGAAAGGGGTTTGTAAGCCGCTCTGAGACTCTGAGTGAAGGCTGGGGTATAAATCCAATCTCTTCTTCTCTTCTTCTTAGCACGGCCTCTGCCTGAAATGTTGAAGAGCTGCTCTGAGACTTTTACCTGTCCTCCCCTCCCTGACATCCGATGCTTGGCCCCGCCTCTTGCGGCAGCCATTTTGTGCTCGGCTCCACCTCCTGCGGCGGCCATTTTGTCGTTGCCCCCAGCACCTTGTCTCGGAAGAAGAGGCCACGTTTTGCGTAGGCTACGTGACGCTCGGCGAGGCCCCCCCTCAAACGTCTCCCATTAACTCTGCAGGCTCCCACGGTTAAACACTCTTTAACTTGGCAGACGCTGCCGATCGCGTCCTCTCAGGGCTGAAGGATGTCTCCAAAGCTCTCCAGGCGGCCACGCTCGCGTGGAGATATCCACCAAGCTTTCCGTCCCCATCCCTTTTGTTTGCAACATTTTTCATCTAATTGGCTGCAGAATTTATAATCTCGGTGACAGTGTTCTGGCAGTGCAGCACCCTTTTTTATTATTTTCGTCTTCTTTTTCCCCCTGAAGAGGAAAAAAGAGTAGGGGGGGGGCAGGAAGAAAAGAGGAAAGGCTTAAAGCGCCACCTGCTGACAGGAAGCTGCGACTGCAGCGGAGGAGCTTCTTTACATCTGGCAGCTGTTTCATTTCCCATCTTTCTGTTTCAAAGGAAGGTAATCCAGAGCTTTCAAAGCAGCGGTTTTCTGCTCAACATCAGCACCTGACAAGTCCTCCTCAAAGAGGGGAGGGGGAATTAGTCCAAAAGTGAAGTACAACTGGAAAAAAAAAACCCAGCCAGTCTTGAAAAGGCTAGATTAAGCAAAGAAAAAGGGGGGGGGTTGCAATTAAAGCAGCAGGGGGGGGGAGAAATTAGCATCTCGCCACCGGCCCCCGTACAATAAGAAGGTTCGTCAGTCGCCACATGTTCATAATCTCGTCAGCATTTCCATGATAAATCCCAATTTTCCACCATTGTTGATCAAATCAAATGAAAATTTGGTATGCAACTTTTCGGGACCAGATGCTGAAATAAATTATGCACATTAGTCATTTACGTTTCAGAGCGGCAAAAAGAGAGAGAGAGAGAGAGAGAGAGGCTCTTTTTGCAAACTTAGGACAATTTGGGGCGAGTGGGGTTTTTTTTTGCCACGCGCAGCTAAAAATGACGTTTTTTTTTCCCTAATGAAACTTTGCAGACAATGGATTCTTTCTAGCAAGTTGGTGGTCGAAAGTGCCGTCAAGTCAGTGCTGATCTACGGTGACCATGTGGGGTTTACGAGCCAGGAGATGTTCAGAGGAGGTTTGCCATCACCTACCCCCCTCTGCGTAGCAACCTTGGGCTTCCTTGGTGGTCTCCCATCTAAGTACTGACCAGGGCCGACCCTGCTTAGCTTCCAAGATCTGACAAGCCTAGGCTAGCCCGGGCTACCTTATAGCAAGTTACCGACTTCGTTTATTTTACTCGACGAACTTCGGACAGCGCAAAGCGTCATTTCGTTGCAGTAACGCTTTGGCGAAACGCACACGCGAAAAACGTGCGTGCGGCAGAGATGCAACGAGCCTAAATGTTCCTGGGAAAGAGGTGCCAAGAACATAGAACGGAAACTTTCTCCTGCCTCTCCCTTCTACGCTGTCCTATACCTTCCTCCCACATGAAGTTGCATTATACTGAATCAGCTGGGGGAAAAGGGGGGCGGGGGGAACTGAACGTAGAAACCTGGGATCCAGAACCTGAAAAGGTTAGTCCAGTTGATAAGAGGGCCAACAATAAAAGCTAAATATATCTACAGTGTATAAAAAAGATACGTGTATTCAGGGCTATTTGGGGGCAGGAACGCACAGGAACGGAGTTCCGGCTGGCTCCCGAGTTGGCCACACCCAGCAGGAACTCGTTAGCATAATAGGCCACACCCAACAGCAGAAACTCATTAGGATTGGCTACATTAGGGCTGTGTGGCCTAACATGCAAAGGAGTTCCTGCTACCAAAAATGCCCTGGGTTTTGACAACAAAGAAGGTAAACAGAATAAGAAGCAAAAGGTGGGTGTGGCTGGATGACCACACTTCTGGTAACACGGGGGTGTGGCCTAATAGGCTAGTGAGCTGTGCTGTCGGGGGTGTGGCCTAATAGGCTAGTGAGTTTCTGCTGGTGGGTGTGGCCTATTATGCTAATGAGTTCCTGCTGGGCTTTTTCCACAGAAAAAGCCCTGTGCGTATTCATTAACAAACAACTGAAAAATATATAAGGGCCCAATAACACCTCATGTAAAAATACCAGAATCTAACACATCAGGGCTAATGGGCTTGACCTGACGCATTTCGGCCTGCGTAGGCCTTCTGGTCCTTCTTGTATTTATATTTTATATCTGTACGACTGTACTGTACTATTACATAAGTCAATATGTTCCTCAGCATGTTTGACCTCTGAAGAAGGCTTACGCAGGCCGAAACGCATCAGGTCAAGTCCATCAGCCCTTGTTGTGTTAGAGTCTGGTATTTTTACCTGAGGTGTGATTGGGCTCTTATCTATTTTTAAATGCTTTGTTAATAAATACACGGGCCTCACATCACCCGGTCTTTTCAATGGGAGACGTTGGGGGATCGAACCTGGGATAATCTGCATTTAAAGAAACTCCTCCATTGAGTCACAGTTCCCAAGTTCGGTAAGCTGGAAGCAAAGCTAAGCCTAAGGTGCAGGCAGGCAGGCTGAGCATGTGTGGCAGTGCGCCCCAGAGATGCACAATCTCACATTTCCCCTCTTTTGGGGGCACTCTCGTCAGGAGCGTCGTCCGTCCTGCTTGCGGGTCGGGCGTGGCTTGAACATTCGTTCCACAGTTCGCTCGGAGGAGGACGGGAGAAATCATCGATTAGCTGGGGAGTACATAAAGTTTATGCACCGGCAGCGGAGGCGCGCTTCACTGTAAAGATGATAATTTTTACAGCCTGCACTTTGCAACAAACGGGCGGCTTTCGGGAGAGGCCATCAAACCCTTAAAATGCCTGCGAGTCAAATCGTGAGGCGTGTTACTCTCCCGGAGTAATTGTTCCCCAGGGCACATGAGCAAGAAAATAACCCTGAAGTTCACTAAGGCCATAGCTAAACAGGTGGCCATGGTGAGTATTGGATGGGAGACCACCACATGAACACACGAAAGCTGCCATATACTGAATCAGACCATTGGTCCTTTGAGGTCTGTGTTGTCCAATCAGATTGGCAGTCACTCTCCAAGGTCCCGGGCAGAGATCTTTCCCATTACCTACTGGCAGATTATTTAATTGGTTGAACTTCAGACCTTCTGCATTTCCAGAAAATGCTCCACCACTGAGAAACAGCCCTTCTCCATACCCTCGAGTCTCTCAGGCAGAGGTCCTTGTACATCACTTGCAACCTGATTCTTTCCAGTGGAGATGCCGGGGACTGAACCTGGGACCTTCTGCGTGCCAAGAAGACACTCTACCTCTGAGCCACAACCCCTCTTTACAGCTCTCCAGGGACTCAAGCAGTGGTCTTTTCCCATCACCTACTGGCAGATTATTCAATTTAACCTGAGACCTTCTGCATGCCAAGCAGATGCTCTTCTCCACTGAGCCATGGCCCCTCTTTACAGCACTCCAGAGACTCAAGCAGTGGTCTTTTCCCATCACCTACTGGCAGATTATTCAATTTAACCTGAGACCTTCTGCATGCCAAGCAGATGCTCTTCTCCACTGAGCCATGGCCCCTCTTTACAGCTCTCCAGAAACTCAAGCAGTGGTCTTTTCCCATCACCTACTGGCAAATTATTCAATTTAACCTCTTCTGCATGCCAAGCAGACGCTCTACCTCTGAGCCACAGCCCCCCTTTACAGTTCTCCAGGGTCTCAGGCTGAGGTCTTTCCCATCACCTTCTGCCTGGTCCTTTTAACTGGAGATGTCAGGGATTGAACCTGGGACCTTCTGCATGCCAAGCTGATGCTCTGCTACTGAGCCACGGCCCCTCTTTACAGCTCTCCAAGGTCTCAAGCAGAGGTCTTTCCCATCACCTACTGCCTGGTCCTTTTCTAACTGGAAATGCCGGGGATTGAACCTGGGATCTTCTGCATGCCAAACCGATGCTCTACCCCTGAGCCACAGCCCCTCTTTACAGCTCTCCAGGGTCTCAGGCTGAGGTCTTTCCCATCACCTTCTGCCTGGTCCTTTTAACTGGAGATGCCGGGGATTGAACCTGGGACCTCCTGCATGCCAAGCAGCTGTTCTGCCTCTGAGCCACAGCCCTCCTCCATATCCTCAAGGCTCTCAGACTGACGTCTTTCACATCACCTACTACCTGATCCTTCTAGCGGGAGATGCCAGGAATTGAACCTGGGACCTTCTACGTGCCAAGACGCCCTACCGCTAAGCCAAGGTCCTTTCCCAAAGCACAGGTCTTAAACACAACACGTGGGGGAAAACAGAAAACGGCATTCCCTAAGCAGAAAATCAATGTGGCCAAGGACAAGATGATACATTCGGAAACAGATCACACATACGATATGCAGGAGAGGGATTCACAGTCCCGTTCTGTTTATTAAAAGCATCTTCCTGCACCATTCTGTTATAGTGCAGCCTTATTTCTAATGCCAGAGGCGTGAGAGACTCCCTGAGCATTTTGGGCAGGCCATTCCGTAAGGCAGGGAGGCGGCATACTGGCCAAACCACAAGCCTTTATCAAGCTGTCTCTGGGGAGGAGACCACTTTAAGGAAAGACCTACTGCTCACGCGCGAGAGAACAAGGGCACCTCCGCTCTCCTGCCTCTTCTCACGCACACGCTAAGAGAAGCAACCAACTTGGCAAGGCAAGATCGGGATGACTCAAAAATGGGAAAAGACGCCTTCATAGCACAGGCGGGCTCAGAGACTAAGGGCTCTTCCTCTTCCTGTCAAATGACTGCGATGTCACTCAACTTACCGTCACATCTTGGCACAGTACCACTGGACTGCTGTCTGGGTTTAGGGCTAGGCTCAAATCTGGGAAACCCGAAGGCCACAGGTCCAACGCAAGATGAGGAACCAGTCCTTTTAGTTAAGAGCAGTCCACGGATGGCTCGCTCAACACATAACTTGAGAATTCTGCACGCAGTGTGCATATCAATTTATTATAGGGTTGCCGATCTCCAGGTGGGGCCTGAAGATTCCACAGAATTTTAACTAATCTCCAAACTATACAGGTCAGTTGCCCTGGAGGAAATGGGTTGGGGGGGGGCACTATGGCATCATAACCTGCTAGGGTTCCCAAGTACTTACTGTATTTCGGCGGGGGACACACAGTCCCCGGCCGGAACATTCCCCCGGGCAACACCCACGCCGCACGATGCCGTCGCCAGGAAGTGACGCCAGGTGACACTCTGGCAATGGGGCTGAAAACTCGATGGTACCAACGAATTTCCATCCCCATAGCCAGAGCGTCGCCCGGCGTCACTTCCTGGCAACGGCATTGTGCGCGTGTCTTTCCTTCCCCCAGGGATGGTCCTGCCAGGACATATCCATCCCCCGCCGAAATACAGTAAGTTCTTGGCAAGCCTATACCCTGCTGAGGTCCCTCCACCCATCCCAGATTCCACCCCAGAATTTAATAAACCCAAAGCCAGCAAATCCGGAAGCTGCAGCTGATGCAAAATGCCGTGGCCTATTCGGGAGCACATCCAGCCTGTGCTAAAGGCATTGCGCTGGCTGGCTATAACATACCGGATTCGGTTCAAGGTGCTGGTTCTTATCTTCAAAGCCCTTTATGGCCAGGGACCTGCATACCTGAGGGACCGCCTTTCCCCATATGTACCCCAGAGAGCACTGCAATCGAGGACCCAAAATCGGCTGGCCCTCCCGAATATCAATCCAACCTCCTCCTCCTCCTCCTCTTCTTCTTCGAAAGTTTTTGTCATGGATTCTCCTTTTAAAACACAGCAGGCTCATCTACCAAATAATGGTACTATATAACCGCCTCTCCTTCGCCATATCCAGTCCAGAGCTGTACGTAAGACATCCTTACCGCCCCCACCTCTTGGTTTTTAACAATTAGCCTAATCATACTCGCCGACCGCTCCAAGATAGAACGGCGGAGAACGCGCGCCAGGAAACGGGGAAGGAGGGTAATTTCGTCCAGAACTATCCATGTCCGAGCCAGTGGATTTTTCTGCTTAGAGCTGCAAGGAAATCTCACACCGCCAGTGCCAGCAATGCTCAGACCCCTGTGATTACACTCCTGGCCGGCTTTCCAAGGAACACTTTGCCAAACCGGCCAAGTTAAACGTTCCATTGTAGACGACGGCCAAATAGAGGACAGGATGAGAATTGTCAGCTGCCTTTATTTGGCCCTGGAGGCTAAATGTGCTGTGGGGCAAACCAAGAAAGGAAGGCAAAGAAAAACGCTGTGCCCACAACAATCTCATTAGCCCAGTTTCCCACACACACACACAATGCAAAGGTAACTTCAGTGTCTCCGGCCCTAGGGATATCCGGGCCTAGGGGTAGCGGGCTGTCCTCGACCAGGCCCAGGGCCTTCTTAGTCCTGGCCCAATGTTCCTTCTAAGCTGAGTTAGCGTGAGCTAGCTCTCAGTTTTTTAGCCTCCGGCTCACACCCTTTTGTCTCTGCTCCGGAAGGATGGCTCCAGAGCAAACTAATTTATGCAGTAGCCAAATCACTCATTCACAACTTTAATGCCAGGTAGAATTTCTGCTCACAGGACTCCGCAGCTTAGAGAAGGGGTGTCAGACATGTGGCCCGGGGGGCGGATCAGGCCCCCGGAGGGCTTCCATCAGGCCCGCAGTGGAACTGGCCATCTCCTGCTTCCAGTTCCAGTTCATAAGATTATGCGTGGGATAGAGCAGGTTGAGAAAGAAGACCTTTTCTCCCTTTCTCACAAGACAAGAACTCGTGGGCACTCCATGAAATTGCTGAGCAGTCGGGTTAGAACAGATAAAAGGAAGTCCTTCTTCACCCAAAGAGTGATTAACCTATGGAATTCACTGCCACAGGAGGTGGTGGCAGCTACAAGCATGGACAGCTTCAAGAGGGAATTGGATAAAGATATGGAGCAGAAGTCCATCAGTGGCCATTAGCCACAGGGTATAGATGGGAACTCTCAGTCTGGGGCAGGTGATGCCCTCTATTCTTGGTGCTGGAGGGGGCAGCAGTGGGAGGGCTTCTGGTGTCCTGGCCCCACTGCTGGACCTCCTGATGGCACCTGGTATTTTTGGCCGCTGTGTGACAGAGCGTTGGACTAGATGGGCCATTGGCCTGATCCAACATTGGCTTCTCTTATGTTCTTATGTTCTTATGTTCTGCTGCTGCTGCTGCATCATAGCTTGCTTGGCCAGACTCTCTTAATCACTCCGTTGTTCCGTGTTTTAAACCTGGGTCCTAGGCTGAGAACTCTGAGCATGGGATTTCTGGGGTGAGTGCCAACAAAACAAAAGTAGGTTCTCAGCTTACAGAGCTAATGTTCTAAGCATGTTTTTATTTTAAGTTTTTAAAAAAACCATCTTTGTGTTTGTGCCCTTTATAAAGTTTATATCTCTGCTACCTGACATTGCATTCTATGACACCCGTGGCCCGGCCGAACAAGGTCTCATTTATGTCAGATCCGGCCCTCGTAACAAATGAGTTCGACACTCCTGGCTTAGAGGGAGCACTGGCCGTGGACTCGTGGCCCCGACCTGGTGGGACTCTCTGCCAAACGACATCAGGGCCCGGTGGGATCTTTTGCAATTCCTTAGAGCCTGTGCGGCAGAGCTGTTCCGCCAGGCTTCTGGTTGAGGGCAGCAATGGCTTTTCCTTGGCACCCTCCCTTCCCTTCCCTACGAAGAAAGGTTAAAACGCTTGGGGCTCTTTAGCTTGGAGAAACGACGGCTGAGGGGTGACATGATCGAGGTTTATAAGATTATGAATGGGATTGAGCAGGTTGAGAAAGAAGTACTTTTCTCCCTTTCTCACAATACAAGAACTCGTGGGCACTCCATGAAATTGCTGAGCGGTCGGGTTAGAACAGATAAAAGGAAGTCCTTCTTCACCCAAAGAGTGATTAACACATGGAACTCACTGCCACAGGAGGTGGTGGCAGCTACAAGCATGGACAGTTTCAAGAGGGAATTAGATAAACATCTGGAGCAGAAGTCCATCAGTGGCTATTAGCCACAGGGTATAGATGGGAACTCTCAGTCTGGGGCAGGTGATGCCCTCTATTCTTGGTGCTGGAGGGGCAGCAGTGGGGGGCTTCTAGTGTCCTGGCCCCACTGCTGGACCTCCTGATGGCACCTGGTATATTTTGGCCGCTGTGTGACAAGAGTGTTGGACTAGATGGGCCATTGGCCTGATTCAACATTGGCTTCCCTTATGTTCTTATGTTCTTATGTTCTTATGTTCTTTCCCCCTTCTGAATTGCCGCTATGAGTTCCCTCTCCCTCTGCCCAGAAACTGGCCTGGTAGTCCAGAGCTGGGATGGAAATTCCCAGGAAACCATCATTATGGACTCTATTTGAGCCTTTAGCTTTTTAAACTGTTCTGTACCTCTGCCACTACCTCTACCACTGCCACTACCGCATTCATCAGTGGTAGTTCGGTGGGGCGGCCCCATGAAGATCAACCATGACAGTACTGTGGCCAGTACCGCTGGATGGGCCCGAGTAACAACCAGGGGTTCAACCCCCTTATTGCTATATAAGAGTCCGGGGAGTCCACCTTGTAAATGGGATTCCATCTTGTTAGATCTGGATTGTAACTAGGTAAAGGTAAAGGTCCCCTTGCTCGAAAGCCAGTCGGATCCGACTCTAGGGTTGCGGTGCTCATCTCCGTTTCAAAGCCGAAGAGCCAGCGCTGTCCGAAGACGTTTCCGTGGTCATGTGGCCGGCATGACTAAACGCCAAGGCGCACGGAACACTGTCACCTTCCCACCGAAGCGGTACCTATTTATCTACTTGCAATTTCTCGCTTTCGAACTGCAAGGTTGGCAGGTGTTCCCTCTAAGCTGTGGAGCCTTGTGAGCAAAAATTCTACTTTGTCAGCGACTGGCGTTAAAGCTGCGAGCGAGCGATTTGGCTCCTGCACAAACTAGTTCTCTCTGGAGCCAATCTTCCCGAGTTAAGAAAAAAATGCGTGAGCCGGAGGCTAAAAAACTGTGAGCTAGCTCCCACTAGCTTAGAGGGAACACTGGGGCCGGAGACGGGAGCTCACTCCGTCACGCGGCATTCGGGTCTCGAACTGTCGAACTACAGACTTTCCGGTCTGCACCTCGGCGTCTTAACCTCTGAGCCACCGTGGCCCCTTCACCTTCGCGACCGTTTTATTCTGACATCTCCTTTTGACCACGAGAGGCCAACGTGGGCGCCGCAGCTCTACGAGAAGCCGTCGGGATGCCTCGAGATCACGGGCCATTGAAAGCGTGCCGGAGAATTTGAAAGCGTGCCTGTCATAGTCAGGTGTCACTTAACTTGGTCTTTAAGAAGGGCTCTCATGTGGATTTTGATTCTGCAGTCCCTCTCCCAAACGACGCAGCGCCGGGAGAAGCCTTCCCCCAGAACGGAATCGCTTATGAACACTTCTCTCACACGCCCACTTGATTACCACAGATATTTCTCACCCCGGCAATCGAGAGCGAGCGGGGAAAAGAAAAGGCTGCGCAGTTGTGTTGAGAGTCAAGAGAGATCCTTGTCATAAGCCGTCACCTGGCTTGTCACATCCCCGGCATGCTCCCCTTGAACCGGCCCAAACAAAAATCCATCATGAATATAAATGGAATCTGTCAACTTTTCCCCCTCTAATCTTCTTTACACTTCAGTGGAAGTTTAATTGGAATGAATAAAACACTTTATCGGGGGGGGGGAGGAAAAAATGCCCCGTCATATTGATAGATAATATTTTACAGCCGGGCAACGCAGTTGGCTTATCGTGCGGACTCCGTGAAAAGGACAATAAAAACAGAAGAAGAGCCCTGCTGGATCAGACCAGTGAGGGTCCATCTAGTCCAGCCTCCTGTCTCACACAGAGGCCAACCAATTCCTCTGGAGGGCCAACAACAGGGCAGAGAGGCCGAGGCCTTCCTCTGATAAGAATTCAAGAAGAGCCCTGCTGGATCAGACCAGCGAGGGTCCATCTAGTCCAGCACCCCGTCTCACACTCTGGCCAACCAGTTCCTCTGCAGGGCCAACAACAGGGCAGAGAGGCCGAGGCCTTCCCTTGATAAGAACCTCAGAAGAGCCCTGCTGGATCAGACCACTGAGGGTCCATCTAGTCCAGCCTCCTGTCTCACACAGAGGCCAACCAATTCCTCTGGAGGGCCAACAACAGGGCAGAGAGGCCGAGGCCTTCCTCTGATAAGAATTCAAGAAGAGCCCTGCTGGGTCAGACCAGTGAGGGTCCATCTAGTCCAGCATCCCATCTCACGCAGTGGCCAGCCAGTTCCTCTGCAGGGCCAACAACAGGGCAGAGAGGCCGAGGCCTTCCCCTGATAAGAACCTCAGAAGAGCCCTGCTGGGTCAGACCACTGAGGGTCCATCTAGTCCAGCCTCCTGTCTCACACAGTGTCCAACCAGTTCCCCTGGAGGGCCAACAACAGGGCAGAGAGGCC
Source organism: Gekko gecko (assembly GCA_029375565.1). NCBI lineage: Eukaryota > Metazoa > Chordata > Lepidosauria > Squamata > Gekkonidae > Gekko > Gekko gecko. Next base: position 216,530,980 of record JAPDNY010000004.1, on the reverse strand, counting down.
GAGGCCTTCCCCTGATAAGAATTCAAGAAGAGCCCTACTGGATCAGACCAGCGAGGGTCCATCTAGTCCAGCATCCCGTCTCACGCAGTGGCCAGCCAGTTCCTCTGGAGGGCCAACAGCTGGGCAAAGAGGCCGAGGCCTCCCCTTGATAAGGACACCAGAAGAGCCCTGCTGGGTCAGAACACTGTTTCATCTAGTCCAACATCCTGTCTCACACATTGGCCAACTAGTTCCTCTGCAGGGCCAACCACAGGGCATAAAGGCCAAGATCTTCCCCTGATGTTGCCTCCAGGCACTGTTCAGCATTTTACTGCCACTGAATGTGGAGATTACAGCCAGTAGCTATTGACAGAACTCTCCTCCTCCACGAATCTGTCAAATTCCCTTTTAAAGCTGTAATGCCTGTGGCCAGCATTACGTCCTCTAGACCAGGGGTGTCGAACTCATTTGTTAGAGGGCCGGATCTGACATAAACAAGATCTTGTTGGGTTGGGGCCACATCTGTCATAAAATGCAATGCCAGGTAGCAGAGATATAAACTTTATAAAGGACACAAACACAAAGGGGTTTTTTTTTAACTTAAAATAAAAACAGGCTTAAAACATTAGCACTCTGGCATAAGAACATAAGAGAAGCCATGTTGGATCAGGCCAGTGGCCCATCCGGTCCAACACTCTGTGTCACACAGTGGCCAAAGCCCAGGGGTCATCAGGAGGTCCACCAGTGGGGCCAGAACTCCAGAAGCCCTCCCGCTGTTGCCCCCAAAGCACCAAGAAGACAGAGCATCACTGCCCCAGACTGGCAATATTTTGTTTTTTTAACAGTCTCTGATAACTGACACCCCTTGCTCTGAATTATGGCATCAAAATGTCTGTCCTGTTGCAATCTTGAGGTGTGTCTCTGTAAGCTGCAAACCTACGATGACGCAGCAACAGAACTGGGAGCAGCCGCAGAAGACATCCGATTCCACTGTGGGCCTGACAGAAGCCCTCCTGGGGTCTGATCTGAACCCCCGGCCGCGTGTTTGACACCCCTGGCCTAGACCCTTCCTCTCCATTTTATATTCACCAACAGCCCTGCGAGGTAGGCTGAGAGGACGCGCCTGGGCCCCAAGGTCACTATCCATTTCATTCACTCGCTTCTTCAAAACAAAGGACTGATCACTATTTTACTTGTTTCCCCCTTGAACGAAATGGGTATATTACGTCCAGCGCAAACAGGCGCTTGCAAGGAGATTTCCCCCACACACACACCTCGACATCAACGTTGCTCCCAGCCAACGATAAACTACACAAAGAAAACCCCAAACATTTTCATCAACAGATCAAGAGCTACACCTTAGGCAGGGCAAAACAATCAATAAACTTGTTTTCTGTTAAGATATTAAACAAACATGTTTGTCTGGGTGTGCTTCCCCCTTGAGACTGTGGTAACACGGAACGGAAGAGAAAAGCTTGCTTTGCGTAGGGGGGTTTCACACTCTGGGCTAGCAGTTTTAACCACCAGCTAAGCAGTTCTGGCTCCTCTCCGTCAGAGGCACTCTTTGGCTTTTAACACCCAGCTGGAACTGACCTGCCGTTTCGCAAAGGGGACGCCGCCGTAGAGAAGAGGATGGACGCTCTTCCGAGAACTGACAGGCAGCTCTTCGGAGGCAGCAAAGAAGCGGCAGCTGGCGACTAAGTGCTTTTAACCGCCGCTAAAACGCAAAACGGTTTGACCGCCCCCGTGCACGCCACTTAGCAAGGAAAAAGTGGAAAAATCGCAACAGATGTTGCTCGCCGGAGAGTTCAGTGCCCACCAACCCAAAACAATTTGGGGAGCCGGGGAGGGGGGGGAGGCCATTTCAACATGATTTTTAACAAGCCCAACTGCCAGGAAATGAAAATGTTTGGGGAAAGGTGAGGGGGGAGGGTACAGGCCAGTAGGTGAACGCTCACCCTCTCAGCTTCTCAGCAGAAAAGGGGGAAGAAAGGAGAAAGAAACCGTTTTATCTGTGCAGACAATTTTAGCAGGACTGCCACCAGAGAGGATTTCCACAAATAAGCATAGATGAACTCTAAAGACATATTTAAAAAAAAAAAAAAAAGACAAATTTCTAAGGCTGAAAGCATACGCAAGCCAGTTCTACCTACACTGCATGCGACAAGTCTTCAAGCTAACACACGGGGCTTTTTTTGTAGAAAAAGCCCAGCAGGAACTCATTAGCATAATAGGCCACACCCAACAGTAGAAAATCATTAGCATATTAGGCCACACCCCTGACAGCACAGCTTATTAGCATATTAGGCCACACCCCCATGTTACCAGAAGTGTGGCCATCCAGCCACACCCACCTTTTGCTTCTTATTCTGTTTACCTTGTTTGTTGTCAAAACCCAGGGCTTTTTTTGGAGCAAGAACTCCTTTGCCTGTTAGGCCACACACCCCTCATGTAGCCAGTCCTAATGAGTTTCTGCTGTTGGGTGTGGCCTATTATGCTAATGAGTTCCTGCTGGGCGTGGCCAACTCGGGAGCCAGCCGGAACTCCGTTCCTGTGCGTTCCAGCCCAAAAAATAGCCCTGCTAACACAGATCTCTTAAAATGGTACAATTATCACTCCTCTTGTGAACAGCCATTCCTCAGCTGTGGGAACTGCCCTTTCAACAGGGGGTGGAGTCCCCCAAAACCCGGGTTCAGGCCATTAACCCACCAGACAAATTTGCCTCTCAGGAACGGGGGGGGGGGGTTAATGATTATTTCACAGTTTTCGATCTGAGCCAGCAAACACGGCGGTAAGAAATTGCTTTCCTCCAAGTCCTCATTCCGGAGAAAATGGGAACGAAAACACATCTTGCATCTGGCACATCCAGACCATTATCCACCAATGAAAACTGACAGCGCAGTTAAGGAGCCGCCTTTAGAGACGTTCCCGAAGTTTTTTTAATTTTTGATATTCGTGTATCTTCATAGCAGGGCAAAAGAACGGGCTGTAATTCTGCACTTTGTTGGGGCACTTAGTTGGCCCCCTTCTCTGAGCCAGATGGAACTTGAGTGAGCGGAATAAAACTAAGCTAATGGAAAGCAGCTACAGGTTACGCTCCTGATCGGTCAAGCTGAAAATTTAGGCCGAGGGTCCCCAAACGTGGTGCCCATGGGAGCAATACTCCCTCTAAGCTCTGGAGTCTTGCGAGCAAAAATTCTACTTTGTGAGTGAGTGATTTGGCAGCTGTATAAATTAGTTTTGCTCTGGAGCCCCATCCTTCCTGAGCTAAGACAAAAATGCATGGGCCGGAGGCTAAAAATCTGTGAGCTGGCTCACACTAACTCAGCTTAGAGGGAACACTGCATGGGAGCCATGTTGCCCATCGACATCTTTCCTGGCACCTGCCAAGCATTTTTTAGAAAGTTGGAGGGGCCCAGGTGGGACTCCCGCCCACTAGAGCTTCTAACTGGTCACCTCCCATGGTGGCCATTTTCTGTTTGACTCCACATAAGACCATAAGAGAAGCCAAATGTTGGATCGGGCCAATGGCCCATCCAGTCCAACACGCTGTGTCCCACAGTGGCCAAAAATGCCAGGTGCCCTCAGGAGGTCCAGCAGTGGGGCCAGGACACCAGAAGCCCTCCCACTGTTGCTCCCCCACCCCAAGCACCAAGAATACAGAGCCTCACTTGCCCAAGACTGAGAGTTCCTACCTATGCCTTGTGGCTCATAGCCACTGATGGACCTCTGCTTCATAAAGCTGTTTGTTCCTGTGGCCATCACTCCCTTGGACTTAAAACTTCTACACTAAACACTGGGGTGGGATCTTCCACAAGCAGCAGCATATAATACTCCCCAAACAAATAAAATAACATTATACCTTCTTTGGAGTGACTCTGTTGGTTACCAATGATGACTTTTGACACTGGTTATTGGGCCCAGGATTAAGAACATAAGAGAAGCCAATGTTGGATCATCTAACCCAATCACGCCAATGGTCCATCTAGTCCACTTCCCAGTTGGGTGTAGTGATTAAGAACACAAACTCTGATCTGGGAGAACCGAGTTTGATTCCCCACTTCTCCACATGCAGCTGCTGGTGTGACCCTGGGTCAGTCACAAGTTCTCTCAGAGCTGTTCTCGAAAGAGCTCTCTCAGCCCCGCCTACCTCACAGGGTGTCGGTTGTGGGGAGGGGAAGGGAAGGAGATTGTAAGCCGCTCAGAGACTCCAAGTGAAGGGTGGGGTATAAATCCAACCTCCTCCTCCTCCTCTTCTTCTTCTCCCATGACAGCCATTTTGTGGTTATGCCCAGCACCCTGTATCAGAATCCCAAGGGTGCCCAAAAAGGTTCGGAAACCCTGATTTGGAACCGTGCCCCCTTCCCCCCATGTCAGAATTCCAAATGTGCCCACAGGCTCTAAAACGTTGGCGACCCCTGAGCTAAAAGTTGCAATATGTCTTGCCTGAGGATGATTCGATTTATTACAAGGGAGTCGTTACCGGCTATATATCAGGAGAAACTTCCTAACTGTAAGAGTGGTTGAGCGGTGGAACAGCCTGCCTCGGAAGGTGGTGGATGCTCCTTCGTTGGACGTTTTCAAGCGGAGGCTGGAAGACCATCTTCCGGGTATGTTGTAGGTATGCAGAGCTATCTTTTCGCTATGCTCCTGCAGAGTGCAGGGGGTTGGACTAGATGACCTGCAAGGTCCCTGCCAACTCTAACGTCCTATTCTGTTCTATTCTATTATTTTACCCTGGAGAAGTAGAGCTCTAAAATATACACACACACAGAGAGAATGTTGTCGACCCTACCTGCTTGCAATGGCAGCATTCTGCTCCTTCAGCACAATTTCCTGGTGTTGCATAGCGACAACGTATCTGGAGAGGTCATCGGGGCTCCTAAACAATTGGAACACACAAACAATGCACAGGTTAAAAAGCTGCCTGCATGCTGCTAGTCCACAATAATTTCCGTTTCAGGTCACAGAGAGAAGCTCTGAAAGGCAAAGGTTTCTTAAAGACCACACGCAAGCATCTATTACGAACCTCGGCACGAAACTCAATGTGTCGGGGAAATCACCCGGTTCGCGATTCGTCAAGCCAAAGGCTGTGCAATCGCGTCTAAAACGAACCTCCTGCAAACCTCCATGGTTTTCACGAAGGTTCGCACGGTTCGTGTTGATGGTTCATGCAGCAGGCACACTGGGGCCAATCAATCAATCATCAAAGCAATGAGGGGGATAAACTTCTGCAGCCCTGGAAACACCAATAGTGGTCTCCAAAGCTTGACAGGCAGTGCTGGCTACCAATGAGAGAGCCCCTATTCTGCTCTATGGGAATAGAACAGATATATACCTGCAGCTCACACACTGCTGTTTTTACTTTGCAGTAGCCAGTTGTTAGGCACAGAGAAAGAGTTAGAGGTAGAGGAGAAAGGGAATTGGAACGCATGCCTCAGTGTGAAAACAGTGGGGCTGGGGGCATTTGATGCTTGCTCGGGGCTCCGAGCCCTCTCTCCTTCTGCTCAAACAGAGCAGAGAGGCTCAGCCAGTGGGTTTTTCAGCTGAAGCCCCGCACCTCCCTTCAGTGGGATTTTTGAACCCTCAATTTCCCCCTTTTCCCTTTGGACCCGCAGATCCTCAGCTTCCGCAGCTCTGGGCATCCCCCCGCTGGAATTAATGTCATCACCTGCTCTTGCTGTGCCTGCCCCTCATCTTGGTTTTCCGATTTTCCACCCCCACCCTCTGTGCTAGGCCTCCTGTTAGTGTTTCGCACTCGGGACCCTAGGAACTTCCATACCACTGGGCAGCCCCCCCCCCCGGCTGGGCTTAACATCGTCAGCTGATCTTGCAGTGCCACCTCATTTTGGTTCTCCGATTTCCACCCCCACCTCCTCGCTGGCCTCCTGTCCAGTATTTCTCTAGCTGGTATTGAGCTGGCTCACAGTTTTAGCCTCTGCTCACAATTTGCTTAGCTCAGGAAGGGACGCTCCTGTTAGTGTTTTGCACTCGGGACCCCAGGAACTTCCACACCACTGAGAAAACACCCCCCACACACTGGGCTTAATACCATCAGCTGCCCTTGCTGTGCCTGTCCCTCATCTTGGTTTTCCGGTTTTCCATCTCCATCCCCGCACGCTAGGCCTCCCCTGTTAGTGTTTTGCACTTGGGACCCCAGGAACTTCCACACCTCTGAGAAAACACCCCCCCCCGCGCTGGTCTTATCACCAGCTGCCCTTGCTGTGCCTGCCCCTCATCTTGGCTTGCCAACTCTCCACCACCCCCTCCTGTGCCAGACCTCCCATTGGGCCCCCCTTTCGTCATTTGGACTGTAGGATTCTCTGGGAGGCGGCGGGTGGGTGACCACCTCCCAGGCCCAAGGAGAAGGATTGCTCAGCTGTCTATGACGAGGAGGTTTGCACCCCCAACCCAATCCTCACAAAATCTGGAGGGCAGGTAGAGGGGCATCCCAAAGAGGTCTGCAAGTTAGACACACTGTCCTGAACTTGCGGTTGTGATTTCCCCAGAGAGCACTCTCCTACGGGCACCTGCTTCAGGGGGCTCCTAGTCAGCCTCCCAAATCCAGTCCTCGCCAAACTTGGAAGGCAGGTAGAGGGACATCCCGGGGAGGTCCTCTGTGAGTTTGATGCCTCTAGCTATATGGGGGGGGGTATTTGACACACTCCTGAATCTGTGGCTGTGATCTCCCCAGAGAGCACTTTCCTGGGGGCACCTGCTTTGGGGGGCTATAACTTGGCCTCCCCCCCCTAAATCCAATCCTCACCAAACCTGGAGCACAGGAAGAGGAGAGTCCAGTGAAGACTGCCTGCAAGTTTGGCATCTCTAGCACAAGGGGGGGGGAGGCTGTTCAGCCGCATCACGAACCTCACAAAATGAACTGGTTCGGTAAACGGGAAGGCCTGTGAAGGTTTGTGGTTCATGAGACCCCACAAACTGGGAGGAATCCCCATTTTCCTGGTTCGTGCCCATCCCTATTCACTACACTGCTTGTTATCTTCTCTGTCACCCTACCCTTAGTGTATCTTTTTTTTAAATTACCCTCTTATCCCCTGCACTAGGGGCTTCTTTATGTGTGTGGCTCCGCCTCTTGCGGCAGCCATTTTGTGCTCAGCTCCGCCTCCCCATAGCAGACATTTTTCTGGCTGGGCACGCCACCCTGTGTCAGAATGGCAAAGGTGCACGCAGGCTCAAAAAGTTGTGAAGACCTCCAGTAAACAGTTTTCTTTCTGCATGATGGAATGACAAGAAAAGGAAGAAGTCAAAGAGGAGAGAGGAGAGGGGAGAGAGGAGAGGAGAGGAGAGGGAAAACTATGCTCTTTATCAAGTTTGCATTTAAGGCTACACATTAGATACCTGGCTTCAAAACGACCTTTGGGGGGGAAGATGAGTGTTATAACACACACCTCTTCAAGTCCCAATTTCTGCCACCAAATACCAAAATTAATAGCTAAAGTAAGCAGCTGTGTATATCTCTTTGCCCAACAGACAGGCATTTTACTCTTCAGGAAGCCTTCTCGCTATTTATTCAGTACTAACGAAGATACCGTACAGTTCACTTAATGCCAAAACGTCAGCGACCAGCATTTCTTACGGGGCAGAAATCAAGAAAAAGGTGACCAGTTAGTCATGCCCCATTTTAAGCAAAACTGCCGTACATCCTAAAATCAGATCTTATAAATAGTTCCTCGGCGGGTCACCTATATTTGTTTGTTTGCCTGTTTATTGTATTTCTATCCCACCCTCCCCCACCAGCAGACAAATAAATTTAACAGTTAAAATCATTACAACAATAAAACACGTGTCACTTCCTTCTGCATACTGAAAGTTCCTTTTCATCTCCCGCCCATAGGCCACCTATGGGATCCAGTGTCACTTAGTGGTTACAGAGTCTGACTACGAGATCCAGGTTCGAATCCCCCACTCTACCGCAGCTCACTGGGTGACCTCAAGCCAATCACACACTCTCGCCCTCTTCTACCTCACAGGGTGGTTGTGATGACAAAACGAAAGACAGGGGGGAGACGCAAGCCACCGCGGTCCCCCACTGAGGGAAAAGACCGGGCATAAATGAAGTTGATAAATACATGAGCCGCAGAGAGTAACAAACGCTTGGCAATTGTGCAGGCAACTCTCGGCCGCGCCTACTTCACAGGATTGCTGTGAAGATAAAATGGAAAAGAGAGTGACAATGTAAGGTGTTTTTCTCCCCACTGGGGAGAAAAACAAGGTATAAATGAAGTAAACAAATACACAGAGCACAGACAGTAACAACCGGGGGGGGTATGAAAAGTCCTATTACGGGGTGTCAAACATGCGGCCCGGGGGCTGAATCAGCCCCCTCCCCCCGCAGGCTTCTATCAGACCCACGGTGGAACTGGCCATATTCTGCTTCTTCTTCCAGTTCTGCTGCTGCTGCGTCATCGTAGGTTTGCAGCTGACAGATACACACCTGAACAGCACACCCAAGATGGCAACAGCACAGACATTTTGATGCAGTCATTCAGACCAAGAGGTGTCAGTTATCAGACACTGTTAAATCAACGAAATATTGCAAGAGCGCAAGAATTTTAAGCCTGTTTTTATTTTAAGTAAAAAAAACCAACCCTCTGTGCTTATGTCCTTTATAACGTTTATATCTCCGCTACCTGGCATTCCATTTTATGACGCACACGGCCCGGCCCAACAAAGGTCTCATTTATGTCAGATCCGGCCCTCGCGACGAATGAGTTCGAAACCCCTGTCCTATTAGAACTTGAAGACATGCTTCGTGAAAGCCAAAAATCTTTCACTTCGCCAAGAGAGTACTCAGTGCGGAATACAAGGCAACGAAGAGCATCGCTGTGACAATATGCGAAGGTTAACGTTGATTAAAGATGCAAGCCCGTAGAGGAAACAGCAAGAAGTAAGTTAGCGGGGAGGGGGGACTTCTAAAATGCAATGAAGGGCCCGCTTTGTTCTCTCATTTTGACGGATGAATTACAGCAACACGAGAGTCCTCGAGCAGATGCATTGTGCGGGGCTGCCCTCTGTCGAATCGAAGCAGGGACTGCAAAGTGGTTTCTGTAGCCGAGCTTTTAAATCAGGAGGCTGAGACCCGTTCCAGAGGGTTTCTGATAACCAGGAAGCGTCCCGGTTGACAACCGTGGCCAGGGGAGGGGTTATCTTTAAAAAAAAAAACAACAGCAAATGTGAAACAAGAAGCATAACCTGCTATAACATCAAGCAAACAGCCAGTGTGGCTGTTCGAGTCCCACCGCGACCGGGGTGAGCTCCCGGTCCCAATCCCAGCTCCCGCCCACCCAGCGGTTTGAAAGCACCTGCGAGTAGATCAATGGGTACCTGCCTGTAGGTGGCGGGGGGCACCCTCCCTTCCGGGGGTGTAGCAGTGACTTCAAGCAGCAGGCGGCAACAGCGATGGCGGCAGCAGCAGCAAGCAGAAGCAACGCCGACAACTGATCCCGGTGGTGGGCGGAGCTATGAGGCGCAGGCAGCGTGACGGTGCGGCACGGCGGAGCCCCTGGGACGTTAGCCGGAAGCTGGAGCCTACATGGGGCCTGCGCTTCAAAGACGGGCCTGCCGCGGGAAGCCTCCTGGCCCAGGAAACAAGTTCGACGCCAGGGGCCCCAGGACATCAAAGGCTGAAGCGCGGCCGCCTGAAGCCCCGCCGGAACAAGAAAGACAAGAAGAAGACCTGCTCGGGTGCTGGTAGGAGGTCCCTTCCCTATATGTTTGTGGCCCTAGTTAGGCAATGATAAATTGTGTAAACCGCTCTGAGACCCCTTGGGGGGGGTCTGAGCGGTATACAAATCGAATATATAAATAAATAAATAAATAAATAATTTGGTTTTAAATTTTCTTTTATGAAGAACGAAGAAATAACCTTACGTTCAATCAATCAGAGTAGATTGAGCCAAAAGTCGTAACATTTAACCATTAAACTTACAGAACGTTCTTTTTTTATAACTATCAACTAAATTTAAAGAGAGGTCTAATTAAAATCCAATAAGAAGGCGTTCCCGACGAGAGAGAGGCTCTGGTCGTTGGGTGAAATTCTCAACAATTGGTGTGAATTAGGAATGCTTTACAGATATAACCATTTATGGTAGATTGGACTGAAAAGAAGCCAATCCTGGGTTGACATGAAATTTAGTACTGGTGCCCATAGACGAACAAATTTGGAGTAAGTTGGTGCAGAAGTTGTTTGTGATCTTTGAATAGAGTCCTATATCTTGGCCATAATGAATTGGTCCCAGAGAAGCATTATGGATGCAGATCTTCCCCCCCAGCACCACCATTTTAGGAACATAAGAAAAGCCCTGCTGGATCAGACCAGTGGTTCATCTAGTTCAGCAACCAGTTCCTCTTGAGCACCGACAACAGGGTAGAGAGGCCAAGACCATCCCCTCGTCACAGCATTCAGAAGAGCCCCGCTGTATCAGACCAATGGTCCATCTAGTCCAGCATCCTGTCTCACACAGTGGCCAACAAGTTCCTCTGGAGAGCAAACAACAAGGGAGAGAGGCCGAGGCCTTCCCCTGATAAGCACCTAAGAAGAGCTCTGCTGGATCAGAACAATGGTCCATCTAGTCCAGCATCCAGTGGCCAGCCAGTTCCGCTTGAGCACCAACAACAGGGCATAGAGGCTGAGGCCGTCCCCCGGTCACAACATCAGAAGAGCCCAGCTGTATCAGACCAGTGGTCCATCTAGTTCAGCATCCCGTCTCACACAATGGCCAACCGGTTCCTCTGGAGAGCAAACAAGGGAAAGAAGCTGAGGCCTTCCCCTGATAAGAACCTAAGAAGAGCCCTGCTGGATCAGACCAGTGGGGTTCCATCTAGTCCAGCCTCCTGTCTCACACAGTGGCCAACCAGTTCCTCTGGAGAGCCAACAAGGCAGGAGGCCAGGCCTCCCCTGAGAAGAACATCGAAGAGCCCTGCTGGATCAGACCAGTGAGGGTCCATCTAGTCCAGCATCTTGTCTCACACAGTGACCAACCAGTCCTCTAGAGCAACAAGGGAAGGCGGCCTTCCGATAAGAACCTCAGAAGAGCCCTGCTGGATCAGAACAATGGTCCATCTAGTCCAGCATCCAGTGGCCAACCAGTTCCTCTTGAGCACCAACAACAGGGCACAGAGGCCAAGGCCATCTCCTGGTCACAACATCAGAAGAGCCCTGCTGGATCAGACCATTGGTCCATCTAGTCCAGCATCTTGTCCCACACAGTGGCCAACCAGTTCCTCCGGACAGCCAACAACAGGACATAGAGGCCGAGGCCTTCCCCTGATAAGAACCTCAGAAGAGCCCAGTTGGATCAGACCAATGGTCCATCCAGTCCAGCATCTTACCTCACACAGTGGTTGACCAGTTCCTTTGGAGGGTCAACAACAGGGCAGAGAGGCCAAGGCCTTTCCCTGATGTTGCCTCCTGGCACTGGGATTCAGAGGTTGACTGCTTCTGAATGTGGAGGTTTCTCTTTGGTCGCCATGGCTGGTAGGCAGCGACAGACCTATCCTCCAGTAATCCAATACACCAACCCTTTTCATAAATAAACCAAATGAAACAATGGAAAATTTTGTTCCCCCACCACTCTGGTCTCATCACATCCTGCACTCTTGACAAAACAAGAAAGGACGCCAAATTCTATCACCAGCCAGTCTGAGACAACATATGGGCAGGATAACCAGCATTCACTGTCTGCTTGGTTTTATCTTCAGCACCTAAAGGAGGGCTCCCGAACTGAACAGCATGGGGGGGCCACCACAAAACGGCCACCGTGGGAGGCAGAGGCACGTGCGTGTATGAAGCCCACGTTATTTCCAACCGCACTGCCAATCACATCTCCAATGCCCAATCAAAAGCCCCGCTGGCCACACCCACTTTCTAAAAACACGGTAATGTGTCAGTGGATACCACCTGGGGGACCCCCCCCAATCTACAGGGATCACACCCGAGACTCTGGAACTCTTCCGGAAAGGATATTTATGCTCGTCCTTCACAGGCAGATGACACACAGCCCTTCCTGTAAAATCCACTTAGGAGAACCGTATCTTCCTGGACCGCTTTTTGTGCGAGACTTAAAAAAAAAAAAAAGCATCCCTACTGCTTAAGTTTGCTAGGCACACCATCCTCAGGGGAGTTAAGCCCTTTGTAATACATGGAAGTGAACAGGTTTAGAAGGCCAAGGCGTCACCAAACATGTCCTTCGGCTTCAAAGCTCTCAAACCTACGGAAGATCAACATGTAATCGTATCTGTTCTGGGCCAGCCTCTTTAGCATGCACTCCTGGATTAGCGTGCCTCGTCTTCTTTGAGAGCCAGTTCCGTGTCGTGGTTAAGTGTGCGGACTCTGATCTGGGAGAACCGGGTTTGATTCCCTATTCCGCCACTCGCAGCTGCCGGATGACCTTGGGCAAGCCATAGTTCTGTCAGAGCTGTTCTCGAAGGAGCAGTCCTCTCAAGAGCTCTCTCAGCCCCGCCTACCTCATGGGGTGTCTGCTGTGGGGAGGGGAAGGGAGAGGAGTTTGTAAGCCGCTCTGAGACTCCGAGTGAAGGGCGGGGTATAAATCCAATTTCTTCTTCTTCAGAACTGGGGGATCAAACCCGGTTCTCCCAGATTAGAGCCCACTCACTTAACCAGTACACCGAACTGGCTCTCAAAGAAGACGAGGCACGCTCTCCAAGGTCCTGAATTGGTCTAGAAGTGAAGGAAGCTTGGAATGGAGAAAGCATTGCTGGACTTGACTCTAGCTGGAATGGGGAGAGAACCCCCACCCCCCAACCCTGCCTTAGAGTAGAACAGGAGTTATTAAGTTGACAAGAAGGGGGTGTTTGCCAGGGGGAATTGTTACTTCTTCTTAATAACTCCTGTCCAGCAACACTTCCTCCATTCCAAGCTTCCTTCGCTTCAAGACCAATTCAGGACCTTGGAGAGTGCTTAGCCTTGACCAGGGCTGGGGCTTTTTCTGCCCTGGCCCCGGGTCAAGGCTAAGCGCTCTCCAAGGTCCTGAATTGGTCTTGAAACCTGCTCCCACTGGAGATCAGAGCCCTGTGGGACCTATTACAGCTCCGCAGGGCCTGTAAAATGGAGCTGTTCTGCCAGGCCTCTGGGTGAGGTGGCAGGCGTCCAATGATTCCATGAAGAAGAGGAGGAGGAGGAGGAAGAGATTGGATTTATACCCCGCCCTTCACTACCCAAGGGAGCCTCAGAGCGGCTTACAAATTCCTTTCCCTTCTCCGTCCCACAACAGACACCCTGGGAGGTAGGGGTAGCAAAGCTTTTGGTTATTTCTTTATATAATATTCCCCTTCCTCTGTTGTTGCCTCCTGGCACTGGGATTCAGAGGTTGACTGCTTCTGAATGTGGAGGTTTCCCTTTGGACAGAGAACTTTCAGGATGGACAAATACTGCTTTACACGGTCTGTAATTAAAATGTGGAACTCCTTGCAAGAGGATGCAGTGATGACCACACGGGGGGAAAAAACAGCTTTCAAAGGGGACGTGATAGATTCATGGAGGTTCAGACTATCAATAGCTACTAGCCATGGTGGCTGATGGGAACCCCCACATTCGGAGGCACTAAGCCTCTGAATCCCAGAGCTAAGAGGCAACGTCATGGGAAGGCCTCGACCTCTTTGCCCTCTTGTTGGCTGACCCGAGGAACTGGTTGGCCACTGTGTGAGACGGGATGCTGGACTAGGTGGACCCTCACCGGTCTGTTCCAGCAGGGCTCTTCTGAGGCTCTTATCAGGAAAAAGCCTCAGAATCCCAGAACTAAGAGGCAACATCATGGGAAGGCCTCAGCCTCTCTGCCCTGTTGTTGGCCCTCCAGAGGAACTGGTTGGCCCCTGTGTGAGATGGGAGGCTGGACTAGATGGACCCTCACTGGTCTGATCCAGCAGGGCTCTTCTGAGGTTCTTATACTCTGGTAGGAGTTACCAGAGAGAGACGCCTGGGATCCATTATAAACATAACAGCATATTTTTGAGCCTGAATGTTAGTTGAGATCAGGGTCCTGTCTTAATATAATGTAAGTTACTACTGGGTTGGCTTAATTTTAAATTTAAATACTTTGTATTTAAAATACCTTGTAATGTTTTGTAACAAAGGGAACATTATTACATTACCGATTTCTTAAGACTTGTTGTCTAGTACTCATGAAACAGAGAGCTTTCGCGCCTGTATGTAAGAAAGATTGCACTAAGATTTTATATTGTCTCTTGTTGTTTGCATAGTATAGATTCTAAAAGAATTGTATTCTTGTACACTACAGAATATCTCCTGAAGAAGATCCATAATTGAAACGTTGTCATGTAATCCGGAGACGATGTTGATAATGTACCTCTGTTCAAGGATTTTCTTACGTTTATGATGTTGTAGTGTTTCAGATTAGAATACACAGTATTTTCTTTGCAGGTCTTGATGACCGTTTGAATTGTGGGTCAGACTCTCACGACTGTTGGCTTTATACTTGTTCTGTGGCCACCAGGTGAGACAGGATGCTACACTGGATGGACCACTGATCCGATCCAGCAGGGCTCTTCTTAGGTTCTTATGAGTCATGATGTAGACTCATAAGATTCCCAAGTATGCATATAGTCCCTCATTAGGGCATAAACCATTTTCAAGGCCATTTCCTTTGGTGAGGGAAAATACTGCCAAGACGCAGCTGACTTACAGTGACCCCAGAGGAGTTTGAGGCAAGAGATGAGCAGAGCTGTCTTGCCGCTACCTGCCTCTGCGTAGCCACCCTCGATTTCCTTGGTGGTCTCCCATCCAAGGACTAACCAGGGCCGACCCTGCTGAGCTTCTGAGATCTGACAAGATGGGGCCCCGTCTGAGCCATCTAGGTCAGGCCGTGTCTCCTTTACAAAGCAGGAAAAGGGTTAAGCACTAAAAACCAGAGAACGGAAGAGCGCGAGGAAAAAAGTAACAGCGATCAAACGATTCAAGGGGAAGGCAGCAAAGTCAAGAGGACTTCATTGACTTTGTCAAATTGTGCTTCTCCAACTCAAGGGTCAGTGGCGCGGGGATTCGAGTACGTTTAATTAAACAGTGAGCCAAAGGCATAGTTGGCAGACCGGGGCGGGGGGGGGGGGAAGCAAGCCGATTGCATCTCCTGTATTTGCAGAGAGGCAATTACAACTTTCTGTGCCTGGCAAGGAGGTGGATGTGGACAGAGCCGTCTTTGAAAAGGGTTCCAAGAGGGCAGCCGGGTCAGAACATGGCCAGCGGGGAAAACAGAAAGAACCAGACACACGGGGAAGAAAATAGGACCACTCATCCTTACATCATCGTCCCCCCTCCATCGACACCGGTTAGATTTGGCTATCCATTCTAAGTCATAAATGTCTGGGGACTGCAATGTGAACGGGCCCTTGGGGTGTCGGTGGATTGCAAACTGGGTATGAGCAGTCAGTGTGATGCAGCGGCGAAGAAGGCAAATATGATCTCGGGGATGCATAGCATCTAGGACGTGGGATAGATTTAGGTGGGCAGCCGGGTTGGTCAGAAGCAACAGAACAAAATTGGAGTCCAGTGGGGCACCTTTAAGACCAACCAAGTTTAATTCTTGGTATAAGCTTTTGTGTGCATGCACGCTTCTTCAAATAGATCAGGGTTGTCAAACATGCGGTCTGGAGGCCGGATCAGGCCCCTGGAGGGCTTCCATCAGGCCCGCAGTGGAACTGGCCATCTCCTGCTTCCAGTTCTGCTGCTGCTGCGGCTGCATCATAGCTTGCTGTGCCAGACTCTCTTAATCACTCAGCCATTTCGTGTTTTAACCTGGGTCCTCCTAGACTCAGAACTCTGAGCATGAGATTCCTGTGGTGAATGTCAATAAATCAAAAGTAGGTCTGCAGCTTACAGAGCTAATGTTTTAAGCATGTTTTTAAAGCATGTTTTTATTTTAAGTACAAAAGTATATTCGTTGCTGTAGATTTTCCAGGTTGTGTGGCCGCGGTCTTGGCATTGTAGGACCTGACGTTTCGCCAGCAGCTGTGACTGGCATCCTCAGAGGTATAACACAGAAAGATGGAGTACTCTCTGTGTTAAGGTGAGCAGAAAAATGGTAGGCAGGTAATTTATATCTACCCTGGAAGGTGGAGTAGGGCTGAGTCACTATCTTGTAGGAGGTCTCCAGGCTATGAACATGCTAGCTAATGGAGGAGCTTTCCTGAGGAGGTTCTTTTGTCTATGGATTGTTTCCTGAGGAGGTTTCCTGTTTCCTGAGGAGGTTCTTTTGTATGTGGAATGGCTACTGAAGCTCTAATCTTATCTGTAGTGCTGTTGTAAGAGGCAGAGCATTTTGTGTTTTTCAGGACTAGTACAAGATAATGACTCAGCCCTACCCCACCTTCCAGGGTAGATATACAGGGCTATTTTGGGGCAGGAACGCACAGGGACAGAGTTCCGGTTGGCTCCCATGTTGGCCATGCCCAGCAGGAGCTCATTAGCATAACAGGCCACACCCAACAGCAAAAACTCATGAGGATTGGCTACATGAGGGGTTGTGGCCTAACATGCAAAGGAGTTCCCGCCCCAAAAAGAAGTCCTGGGTTTTGACAACAAACAAGGTAAACAGAATAAGAAGCAAGAGGTAGGTGTGGCTGGATGACCACACTTCTGGTAACATGGGGTGTGGCCTAATATGCTAATGAGTGGTGCTATCGGGGGAGTGGCCTAATATGCTAATGAATTCCTGCTGTTGGGTATGGCCTATTATGCTAATGAGTTCCTGCTGGGCTTTTTCTACAAAAAAAGCCCTGTAGATATATTACCGGCCTACCATTTTTCTGCTCACCTTGACCCAGAGAGTCCTCCATCTTTCTGTGTCATACCTCTGAGGATGCCAGTCACAGCTACTGGCGAAACGTCAGGTCCTACAATGCCAAGACCGCGACCACACAGCCCAGAAAATCTACAGCCACTAATGAACTCCGGCCGTGAAAGCCTTCGACAAAAAATACATATTTTTGTGTTTGTGGCCTTTATAAAGTTTATATCTCCGCTAACTGGAGCTGCGGTGGCTCAAGTGGTTAAGATGCTGAACTGCAGGCTGTGGAAGGTCAGTAGTTCAGCAGTTCGAGACCCGGGTGCCGCATGACGGGGTGAGCTCCTGTCTCTAGTTCCAGCTCCTGCCAACCTAGCCGTTCAAAAGCAAGAAATTGCAAGTAGATAAAGAGGTACCACTTCGATGGGAAGGTAACAGCGTTCCGTGCGCCTTGGTGTTTAGTCATGCCGGCCACATGACCACGGAAACGTCTTCGGACAGCGCTGGCTCTTCGGCTTGGAAACGGAGATGAGCACCGCAACCCTAGAGTCGGATTCGACTGGCTTTCGAGCAAGGGAGCCTTTACCTTTACCTTTACCTGGCATTACATTTTATGACACACACGGCCTGGCCCAGCAAGATCTCATTTATGTCAGATCCAACCCTCGTAACAAATGAATTCGACACCCTTGAGATAGATGTTAAACACACAGGAACGAAGAGGAATCACGGGCAAAAACAACTCCCCACAAACAAAGCATACCAGTCATTAATGCATGAAACGACAGTCTAATTGAAATAAAGTCCTGAATTTTTGCTTTTAGACCACTGGCCAGATAATCCCAGCGCAAGAATGTAAGAAAGTGTTTATTCCTCTGCTGGTAAACTGTAGCGAGGCACACTGCTGTCGTCTGCTGGAAAGACACAGCAAAACTCACACTTGAAGCGTGGTATGATAGGACTTGGGAAACATTCACCATGTCTAAAATTACCCCAAACTTCTTTTTTTTCAGGAGACGCTTTATAAACTTCAACTGGCCATCTGCATAACTACTGGGACTCGGTTCTTGCTCGCTTTAAGCCCAACGACGTTATACCAAATCGATTCGACTGTAAGATACGGCGGTTTACATCAATGCGTCTGTTCTATCCCTTATCAATACTGGCTGGGTATTTCAGACTAAAGGATTGTCGGGTTTTTATCAATTTTTAAACAGTAAAATACTGATGTCGTCGATACATTATTGCCCAGCCTTTTTTGTAAACTCAGCTTGAGCGTTGGTTTAATGATGTGTCAGTTTATCTCACACTCCGTTTGTAATGTTTGATTCATGATTTACTATGTTTGTTAAAGTTCTGAACATTCGATAAAGGATTGCAACGACCACGTGTAAATGAACATGAATATTCTAAAGCTTTAGAATATTTTTGTCTCTGGGGTCTTCTGGTAGATGTACACACGAGAACTTATACCCAGAATAAAACTGGGCTGGTCTTAAAGGTGCCATTGGACTCACACTGTGTTAGAGGACATGCGGTGTGATAATGCCACTCAGGGCCAGTGCTCCCTCTAACCTGAGTTAGTGTGAGCTAGCTCACAGTTTTTTAGCCTCCAGCTCACACATTTTTGTCTCCACTCAGGAAGGAGGGCTCCGGAGCAGACTAATTTATGCAGCAGCCAAATGGCTTGCTCACAACTTTAACGCCAGTAGCTCACAAAGTAGAATTTTTGCTCACGAGACTCCAAATCTTAGAGGGAACATTACCTGTGAGGGAGGTGGGGCTGAGAGAGCTCTTTCCAGAACTGCCCTTTCAAGGACAGCTCTGACAGAACTATGGCTTGCCCATGGTCATCCAGCAGCTGCGAGTGGAGGAGCAGGGAATCAAATCCGGTTCTCCCAGATTAGAGTCCGCGCACTTAACTCTGCAGCTCAGCTCAAAATCCTGTTATCTGCTTATCCTTTTTGTAACGGTGAAAAAGAACATTTAACGGACTAAAAGATCAGGTCACAATTTCAAATCCAGATCAGCTGCCATAGCTGTGTTTGCACAAGAGTGCCAAGTTCCGTAAGTCCGGCACCTTCCGCCCGCGCAGTTCACAACACTTCCCATGTTCTTTTCATGTAACAGATATTCCGATCGCGTTGTGGCAACCACATATATTTGGGCCGTCCCAAGTGAGGATGTATGGCTGTGATTTATCCACAGTCCTAAGAAAGAAATACTTAGACGCTGGCTGTGTTGAGGCTAGTCTGTACTCTTCTGCACAGGAAAAATTTATAGATAAACATATCTCTGTGGGGGGTTTTGTCTATGTGTGTCTGCATGTGCTTTATTGATTCACTTAATTTATACCCTGCCTTTTTCCCCGGTGGGGACCCAAAGCAGCTTACATCCCTCTCCTTCCAGTTTATCCTCACAACAACCCTGTGAGGGAGGTCAGACTGAGAGTATGTGACTGGCCCAAGGTCACCCAAACAGCTTCCGCAGTAGAGTGGGGATTTGAACCTGGATCTCCCAGATCTTAATCTGATGCTCTAACCACATGAGCTCTCAATGTAAACTATATACAGTCCTACAAAGAATACTTAGACGCTGGCTGTGTTGAACCTAGACAGCATGATTAAAAAGTAGAGACATCACCCTGCCAACAAAAATCCATATGGTCAGAGCAATGGTATTCCCAGTAATGATGTATGGCTGCGAGAGTTGGACTATAAGGAAGGCCGAGCGCCGAAGAATACATTCTTTCGAATTATGGTGCTGGAGAAGACTCTTGAGAGTCCCTTGGAGAGTCCCTGCAAGGAGATCGAATCAGTCAATCCTAAAAGAAATCAATCCTGACTGTTCCCTGGAAGGCCAGAGACTGAAGATGAAGCTCAAATCCTTTGGCCACCAAATGAGAAGGGAGCACTCCCTGGAGAAGACCCCGAAGCTGGGAAAGATTTAAGGTAAAAGAAGAAGGGGACGGCAAAGGATGAGAAGGTTGGACAGTGTTATCGATGCAACGAACATAAAATTGAGCAAACTCCAGAGGACGGTGGAAGACAGGAGGGCCTGGTGTGATGTGGCCCATGGGATCGCGAAGAGTCGGACTCAACTGTGTGACTGAACAACAACAACAACAAGTGTTGATTCAGTGCAGGAAAAGTATAGAGACAAACAGATCTGTGTGTGTGTGTGTGTATTGTACATACACTGCCCCAAGTGTTCCACGTTTTTGCAAGGCCTCCTCTGAAGTACAAATACGTTGAAATATATATTTATGATTTCTATACTGCAAGGTCCAGGACGCAATCCAAAACACAGCCGCCCCCTTCTATGCTTCAGGGACTTCAACGGGGCTTAGAAGGGCACAGCTCTGCTTAGGACCTCCCTGTGAAATGGAATAAAAGTGTAGTTTATCAGCGTTTGTATTTGGAAATGGGAGGGTCGCTAACCACTGATACGATGAACAATGAACCTGTCTGGGAAACTCAATAAGATGAGCAATTTGGAGGGGGAAAATAACTATCGTGGGCCTATGGAAAGGGCAGAATACAAATATTTCAAAGATAAAATAAACTGTTCCCGTATCAGTCAACGTACGGGTAAAAAGAACTTCTGCCTGCTCCCCTGCAAAGAGCTCGAGTACAGGTGTTCTTTTTCAACTCGGACTTTCTAAAGAGAAACTCCTCGTTATCCAACAAGAATAAACGGAAGTTTAGAATTCAGAGGAGGTGGGGAAGGAAAAAAAGATTTTGCCCTTAAGGTACGCATTAGCTCAGCATTCATCTTTTTAAGACTTAAAAAAAAAGAAAGAAATGCAAAAATCACTCTTTATCCAAAGCTGTTTGAATTTTTTTGGGTTTTTTTCTTTCTTGAAGTAAAGATAATTTGAAATGAGAGTCGTTTAAAGATGGGTTTCTTCCGGGAATCTGAAAACCATTCAAACAAAAGTGAGAAGTTATCTTTGCAGGATAATTGCTTCGCTTTGGAGAATCGGCTTTTTGAAAAGTGGCATAAATAGGGAGGACAAGAAATCAAGCTCGGGGATCCCAGGTTCGAATCCTGCCTTGGCCATAAATCCACTCAATGGCCTTCAGCAAGCCGCTAAGTATCTCTTCCCCCCTCATCTGGCCTACCGTGCTGGGCCAAGACACTGAAAGGCTGGACAAGACATCCAGTTACCATGTCAGATTACGCAGGGAAGCCATTGGAATTCATAAACATAAACACAAGTTCAACAGGAAAGAAGAGAGTCTGAAAATAAATAGGGCAAAGTTTCCAGTCCTGAAAAACACAAAATGCTCTACATCTGACAACAACACTACATATAAGATTAGAATTTCAACAGCCAATCCATATGCAAAAGAACCTCCTCAGGAAAGCTCCTCCATTAGCATGTCACAGCCTGGGAAACTCTACACGATAATGACTCAGCCCTACCCCACCTTCCTGAGTAGATATAAATTACCTGCCTACCATTTTTTTTCTTCTCACCTTGATACAGAGAGTACTCCGTCTTTCTGTGTTATACCTCTCAGGATGCCAGTCACAGCTGCTGGCGAAACGTTAGGTACTGCCATGCCAAGAGTCCAGTGTTCCCTCCAAGCTGAACTAGTGTGAGCTAGCTCACAGTTTTTTAGCCTCCAGCTCACGCTTTTTTGCCCTAGCTCAGGAAGGAGGGCTCCAGAGCAAACTAATGTATGCACTAGCCAAATCGCTCACTCACGACTTTCATGCCGGTAGCTCAGAAAGTAGAATTTTTGCTCACAGGACTCCAGAGCTTAGAGGGAGCACTGGCCAAGGCCACGGCCACACAGCCCAGAAAATCTACAACAATTAATCAGTATGATGTTTCGTCGAATCCAGTGCGCTGATTTCACAACACAAGTCGAACAAATGTATAAGGGCTTGATGAGTGTGGATTCGTCAGCAGAAAGTGCTAACAAGCTGCAACCAACTCATAGCTACTAGGTAGGGCTTTCAAGGCAAGAGACATTCAGAGTTGGTTTGCCGTCGCCTGCCTCTGCATAGCAGCCCCGGACTTCCTCGGTGGTTTCTCATCCAAGTACTAACCAGGGCTGACCCTGCTTAGCTTCTGAGATCTGACAAGATCTGGCTAGCCTGGGCCATCCAGGTCAAGGGGAAAGTGTGCTGGTAAGTTAACAAACAATTCGCAGAGACCCCATGGAGTACCGACTCATGGGGTTTCCAAGGCAGTAAAGGTAAAGGTGTCCCTTGCTCGAAAGCCAGTCAAATCCGACTCTAGGGTTGCGGTGCTCATCTCCGTTTCAAAGCCGAAGAGCCAGCGCTGTCCGAAGACATTTCCGTGGTCATGTAGCCGGCATGGCCTGAGCACAATCTCTCTACAGGGTGATGGACTAGACGGACCACTGGTCTGACCCAGCAGGGCTCTTCTGACATCCGAATAGTGTCTCTTCTCTCCCTCTCCAGACTTGTTTAGGGTAGGCAGTTCGATTTCAGAGCGGGGGAAGGAACCCAAAGCGCTGACACAGACAAGTCACACTTCAAGCACGACGAGAACCCGAGAGCATCAGATGAAACCCATGGGAGGTAGATTCAGGACGGACCAAAGGAAATACTTCTTCACACAGAGAGTGATTAAAATAGTAGAATTCGCCGCCAGAGGATCTAGTGATGGCCACAGGAATAAACAGCTTTAAAAGGGGATTAGATAGATTCATGGAGGATAGATCTACCAGAGGAATGGGCTGGCCACTGTGGTTGGCTACTGTGGGAGACGGAACTAGATGGACCACTGGTCTGATCCAGCAGGGCTCTTCCAAGGTTATTACATGAGGGCCTTGACCTCTGTGTCCTGTTGTTGGCCCAACACGGCCTAATCAGAGAACAAGTTTAAAGAAAACAGTCGTGAGAGTCCGACCCACAAATCAAGCGGTCAACAAGACGTGTTGACCGCTTGATTTGTGGGTCAGACTCTCCTGACTGTTTTCTTTATACTTGTTCTCTGTTATTGGCCGTCCACTATGTGAAATGAGATGATGGACTAGAAGGATCACTGGTCTGCTCCTGCATGGTTCTTCTGATGTTCTTCGCAGGGGAAGGTCTCAGCCTCTATGCCTTGTTTGCCGGTCTTCTAGAGTAACTGGATGGTCACCATATGTGAGACAGGATGGACCCCTGGTCTGATCCAGCAGAGCTCTTCTTACGTTCTTCTCAGGGGAAGGCCTCGGCCTCCGTGCCCTGTTGTTGGCCCTCCAGAGGAACTGGGTGGCCACTGTGTAAGACGGGATGCTGGACTAGATGGACCCCTGGTCTGATCCAGCAGAGCTCTTCTTACATTCTTCTCAGGGGAAGGCCTCAGCCTCCGTGCCCTGTTGTTGGCCCTCCAGAGGAACTGGTTGGCCACTGTATGAGACAGGATGCTGGACTAGGTGGACCACTGGTCTGATCCAGCAGGGTTCTGTTTCTGATCTTATGCTCTCCAGTGAAGCCACTGGTCCTTAATAATTGCCTTTATACTGACGCAGAGGACTTTGCTAGCCAAAGATAGAATCGCAGAATCTTAGAGTTGGAAGGGACCTTGAAGGTCATCTAGTCCAACCCCCTGCACTCTGCAGGAGCATAGCCGAAAGATAGCCCTAGATACCTACAACATACCCAAAAGATGGTCGTCCAGCCTCTGCTTGAAAATGTCCAGCAAAGGAGCATCCACCGCCTCCCGAGGCAGACTGTTCCACTGCTCAACCACTTTGACAGTTAGGAAGTTTTCTCCTGATATTTAGCTGGTAACAACTCCCTTGTAATTTCCGCCCATTAGATCTAGTCTTGCAATCCGGAGCAAGAGAGAATAGAACTGCTCCATCTTCTATATGACAGCCCTTCAAATACTTGAAGACTGCAATCATGTTCCCTCGAAGCCTTCTCTTTCCCAAGCTAAACAGACCCAACTCTTTCAGCCTTTCCTCCTAAGACTTGGATACCAACCCTCTCACCATCCTGGTGGCCCTCTTCTGGACATGCTCGAGCTTGTCAAAATCCTTTCTAAAATGTGGTGCCCAAAAATGGGCACAGGACTCCAGGTGAGGCCTGGATGACTCTACATCTCTCTCTCTCTGCTCCAATTCCCCCCTCCCTTCTGCAATTTCCCCCGTAAGTATCCCCCCCTCCCCGAAACTATCTTCTTTCCATATATCTGAAGTGAGCTCAGAATCACCCACGCTCGTGTCGAAATAAATGTTGTCAGTCTTTAAGGGGCCCTCACTGGACCCACATTTTACGACCAGTCATTCTGTGAGGAAAATATAACGGGGCGGCTGCAGAAAAACGAGGAAAATGGCACGAGGAGGGGAAAGAAACCTCCCCCTCCGGCCTTACCAAACTGAAGAACTCAATTTGTGGTATCGCTCGCTCACAGAAGAGACTGTAATGGATTCACTGAGGCCGATTACCGGAGCTCACAGAAACAGGCCTGACCTGGAGGAGTGACCGAGGGCGAGCGTACCTCGCACCCGGCATCTCCTTTTAGCGCGGCGGCTAGACATCTCCCGCGGTACAAAAAACTAATGATTCATTCATAAATAATGGAGGGGAAAGGCCACGGCAAAGGGTTCCCGCATCTCCCGGATCCTTCTGAAGCAAAGGAACATTGTCTTGAAGTCAAGACACCTATTTCCCCCTCATTATTTGGAGCTCAATGCAACCCACTTTCTCGGAGATTAAAACTGTGCGTTAACACCTTATCCTGACACACACGTTTCACCCTCAAGCCTTGGGGCACGTACTGATAAAATGGTCCGACGCACACACAATGGCGCCTTATACTGGATCAGGCTCTCGGGCCATCAAGGCCGGTATTGTCTACTCTGACTGGCAGCCGCTCTCCAGGGTATCGGGGGAGGTCTCTCACACATCACCGCCGACCTGATTTGAAACGGAAACCATTCTATTTTCCTATATATATACAGGGCTATTTTGGGGCAGGAACGCACAGGAATGGAGTTCCGGGCTGGCTCCCGAGTTGGCCACGCCCAGCAGGAACTCATTAGCATGATAGGCCACACCCAACAGCAGAAACTCCTTAGGATTGGCTACATTAGGGGTGTGTGGCCTAACATGCAAAGGAGTTCCTGCTCCCAAAAAAGCCCTGGGTTTTGACAACAAACAAGGTGAACAGAATAAGAAGCAAAAGGTGGGTGTGGCTGGATGGCCACACTTCTGGTAACATGGGGGTGTGGCCTAATAGGCTAATGAGCTGGGCTGTCAGGGGTGTGGCCTAATATGCTAATGCGTTCCTGCTGTTGGATGTGGCCGATTATGCTAATGAGCTCCTGCTGGGCTTTTTCTACAAAAAAGCCCTGGAGATAGAGAGAGAGAGACAGAGAGAGACAGAGAGCAGATAGACCCACATTCTACCTGAAGTAAACAGTGACTCACAAAAGCTCCTACCTTACCACAAATTTTGTTAGTCTTGGGCGATCCCACATCTGGAATTTCGCTCCACATTTTGCCAATTGGGAGGGGAAAGTGCAATTGAAAACCACATTCAAATACCTCAGGGGCAACGCCATACGGACTGCAAAGTCACCCTTGAACAGCCATAAAACGGCCATAAATCTATGCAGAAGGTACAATAAAATCTGAGGATCAAAAAACTCCAAAGTGGCATGGAGCATGGAAGCGACCATAAAACCTGATCATCAAAGGGAGTGAAACCCACATTGCAGTGCAGAGGGGAATTTCTGCTCCAACCTGGGTTTCGTAAAACCACGGAGGGAAAAGCCAATGCAGAACACACGTACATTGCAACACACACGTATTTCCAACAGCCATGACTTCCAGGTGTGCACACACACGCACACACATGGACATATGAAAAATACAAAAAAAAATACCCCAAAAAAAGTGCCGGACTGGGCACTGAAGGACCCAGGTTCGAATCCCCACTTCTGCCATGAATGCTCACTGCATGACCCTGGTCCGGTCACATGCTCTCAACCTAACCTACCCCACAGGGCTCTTGTGAGGATAAAATAGACGAGAGGAGAGCGATGTGAGCCGCTTTGGTTCCCCACTGAAGAGAAAGGCGAAGCCTAAATGAATTAAATAGTATATTTCGGTTTGCATTTTAGCTCTGGGTTTTAATTGTTGTATTGATGCTTTGTGGGAGGTGAGTCAATTTTAATGATTTTTAAAATGTGGTTTTTATGATGCACGTTTTCACTGGTTAGCCGCCTCGGTGGACCTTTAAGAGGCAGAAAGGCGGAGTATAGATTTTGCAAATCAAAACAAGCCTGGTTTTGTCAGATCTCGGAAGCGAAGCAGGGATGACCGCTGGCAAGTACTTGGAAGGGAGACCTCCAAGGAATACCAGGGCTGCGACACAGAGGCAGGCAATAGTAAGCCATCTCTCAGAAACATCCCAAGCCCCAGAAAGGGTCGCCAGAACTCAACCGTGACTTCCAGGCATACACATACATGTGCACACACAGAAACAAAATACTCACAAAGGAGTATGATCTTTTCACAAGACAAGCGGATAGGCGTTCCACGCACACAAACCCACAGCACAATCCCGTGCCTTCTGACTCTACCCATCTCACTCTGCCATCCACAACCCGAGCGACGCGGCTTAAGAACGGCGGGGGAGGGAAAAAAAATGAATTATACGCCTCCCCAGACATATGTAAATAAAACGAAGACATTTCAGATTTGCAGTCGCTGCCTTCAAATTCTCTTCCCCAGCTCAGAGAGGATTAAGGGGACTTCAAAGCCGCCCAAGTTCCAATTAAACCCAGTGCGACCACCCCAGGGATGCGAGAATATTCCTGATTAGAAAGATGCGCTCTTTGAACTGTTTAGCTAGGAAAAGAACCCGCTCAGAACTTTAAAACAAATGCAGTCATTCTCTCCAGGAAACTGGGGGGGGGGGGGGAGAGCGTTCGGCAGATTTCTAAAAAAAATATATTTTGGAACATTTTAAAAACAAGGACAAATGACAGCTCGGGTCAAAAGCCTGCGGGGAAACTCACTAAAGGGATCCACCATCAAGGTGCTTTTTAGATCTGAAGGAATGCGGGATGAGCCAAAGAACTTCTGCACAAGCCACTTAAGAGAATCAAGCTCCGGAGCCATATTTTATCTGCAGGGCGCTACAAATGGAGCAAATAAGGGAGGTCTGTTACTAGGTCGAAGACGGAAATCCATACAGAACCTGAAAACAGATTTTACTCGGTTTTTGGCCACCAAAAAAAACCACCCCAGTTTTGTGTGTATAGTGCGCCTTCGGAACACAGCCGATCTATGGAAACCTGGTAGGGTTTTCGAGGCAAGAGAAGAAGAGAAGTGAAGCCCTCCAACTGTTGCCCCCCAAGCACCAAGAATACACAGCATCATCGCCCCAGGCATCACAACATAACAGAAACCATATTGGATCAGGCCGACGTCCCATCCAGTCCAACACTGTGTCACACAGTGGCCAAAACCCAGGTGCCATCAGGAGGTCCACCAGCAGGGCCAGAACTCCAGAAGCCCTCCCACTGTCGGCCCCCAAGGCCCAAGAACACAGAGCATCACCGCCCCAGGCATAAGAACACAAGAGAAGCCATGTTGGATCAGGCCGATGGCCCATCCAGTCCAACACTCTGTGTCACCCAATGGCCAAAACCCAGGTGCCAACAGGAGGCCCACCAGCAAGGTCAGAACTCCAGAAGTCCTTCCACTGTTGACCCCCAAGCATCCAGGATACAGAGCATCACTGCCCCAGACATAAGAACCTAAGAGAAGCCATGCTGGATAAGGTCAATGGCCCATCCAGTCCAACACTTTGTGTCACACAGTGGCTAAAACCCAGGTGCCAACAGGAGGCCCACCAGCAAGGTCAGAACTCCAGAAGTCCTCCCACTGTTGACCCCCAAGCACCCAGGATACAGAGCATAACTGCCCCAGACATAAGAACGTAAGAGAAGCCAATGTTGGATCAGGCCAATGGCCCATCCAGTCCAACACTCTGTGTCATCCAGTGGCCAAAACCCAGGGGCCATCACGAGGTCCACCAGTGGGGCCAGAACTCCAGAAGCCCTCCCACTGTTGCCCCCCCAAGCACCAAGAATACAGAGCATCACTGCCCCAGACAGAGTGTTCCATCTATACCTAGGGGCTAGCAGCCGCTCACGGACCTCTGCTTCTGTTTGGCATTGCCTGCTTCTGATTAGGGGGTTGGACCACCTTCCCTATGGAGAAAGCCTGAAGGAGTCTGGGTTTTTCAGTTTAGAAAAGAGACAACTAAGGAGGGACATGATAAAATTATGCATGAGGTGGGGAGAATCGGCAAAGAGAACTTTTCCTCCCACTCCCAGAATACTAGAACTCGAGGCCAAGCGATGAAGCTGAGGGGCAGTAGGATCAGGACGAACAAAATGAAATACTTTACACAGAGAGTGATTAAAATGTAGAAGGCACTGCCGGAGGATGTAGAGATGGCCACAGGAATAAAGAGCTTGAAAAGAGGATTAGATAGACTCATGGAGCATAAGTCTATCAAAGGTTACTCACCGTGGTGACTGAGGGGAACCTTCCCATTCAGAGGCGCTAAGCCTCTGAATCCCAGAGCCAGGATGTAACCTCAGCATCTATGTCCCGTTGTTGTCTGGCCAGAGGAACTGGTTGGCCACTGTGTGAGACAGGATGCTGGACTAGATGGACCCTCAGTGGTCTGATCCAGCAGGGCTCTTCTGATGCTCTCAACCTGAGAAGGCCTCAGCCTCACTGCCCTGTTGTTGCCCTCCAGATGAACTGATTGGCCACTTTGTGAGACAGGATGCTGGACTAGATGGACCCTCACTGGTCTGATCCAGCAGGGCTCTTCTGAGGTTCTTATCGGGTGAAGGCCTCGGCCTCTCTGCCTCATTGATGGCCCTCCAGAGGAACTGGTTGGCCCCTGTGTGAAACAGGATGCTGGACTCAATGGACCACTGGTCTGATCCGGCAGGGCTCTACCAATTTTCTTAGGAAGACCTTGGCCTCTATATCCTGTTGCTAACCCTCCAGAGGAACTGGTTGGCCCCTGTGTGAGACAGGATGCTGGACTAGATGGACCCTCACTGGTCTGACCCAGCAGGGCTCTTCTGAGGTTCTTACGTTCTCTGCGTAGTGACTCCCATCCAAGAACCAAGCAGGGCTAACAAAGAACTGATAAGATTGGGCTAGTATGAACCATCCAGGTCTTCTACCGACCAAAAAATTTTGCCATACTGTTTGAATGTTTTGAATGCTTCAATGCCTCCCTGTTCACCACCTAGGGGAAAGACAGCATATAACTGTCTTAAATAACAGAAAACAATAACGAAGGACTTGCTTAAACGTTACATCCTCTTCTCCAACGGAAGCGTGCCAGTGCTAGGTACGAAGAGCAACCGTTCCCAACGAGCGACAGCCGTAAATAGAAGCGTCAAAGGGTGAGTGTTGGCCGGTGAGCCAAAGGCACTTGTGGTAGTAAGTGGATATAACACACCCTCGAGGCGGAAGCTGGCTTCCCATCAACAACACCCATAAATAATGAATAACTCACTCCAGGAAAAAAGGGGGCGGGCAGGCAAGGGAAGGGAACCAAGACTCCAAAACTCATTCACGAAAAGTGACGCTGCCGGAGAGTAACCGCATTAAAGATGCAAACAGTTGGCATCTCGGCGATTACCGTTCTCCATCGCCGGCTCATCTCCTAACGAAACCGACACGTCGCTTTCACGGCCTGGCTGCCAAGCGAGGGGGCTCGGAACAGCTGAAGCGTAATTGCCAACTCGCCCGTTATCTTTTGGGCCGGGGGAGAGGGGTTTGGTGTAGTGGTTAAACGCGCGGACTCTAATCTGGGAGAACTGGGTTTGATTCCCCACTCCTCCACTTGCACCTGCTAGTGTGACCTTGGGTCAGTCACAAGCTCTGTCAGAGCTGTTCTTGAAAAAGGGCAGTTACTGTCAGAAGTTCTCTCAGCCCCACCTACCTCACAGGGTGTCTGTTGTGGGGAGGGGAAAGGAAAGGAGTTTGTAAGCCGCTCTGAGACTCCAAAGTGAAGGGCGGGATATAAATCCAATCTCTTCTTCTCCTCTTCTTCTTCCTACAGCTGGGATTAAGAAAAGGGCTGGAACCTTGACGGTTGGAAAGGAAGGCCTGGTAACTCGTCAAGGAGGCCAAACGCAATCCCTTTAAGCAGTTGTGAGACTGCTAATAGGGTTGACCTGGTTGGGCCAGGCTAGGCTGAGCTCAGAAGTTAAGCAGGGTCAGCCCTGGTGAGTACTTGAACAAAAGCCCACCAAGGAATTGCAGAACCAGTATGCAGAGGCAGGCAATGATAAGCCGGTTTCGTGCCGTGGTTAGGAGTGCGGACTTTAATCTGGGAGAACCGGGCTTGATTCCGCCACTCCTCCACATGCAGCTGCTGGTGTGACCTTGGGTCAGTCACAAGTTCTTTCAAAGCTGTTCTCTCAAGAGCAGTCCTCAAAAGAGCTCTCTCAGCCCTACCTACCTCACAGGGTGTCTGTTGTGGGGAGGGGAAGGGAAAGGAGATTGTAAGCCACTCTGAGACTCCTTCAGGTAGTGAAAGGCAGGGTCTAAATCCAACCTCCCCCCCCTCTTCCTTCCTCTCCTCCTCTTCCTCCTGGAGAAAATTCATTTTTTTAAATTATTTTATTAAAATTTTCAAATCTTTAACAGAGCAATTCCAACATTGTCAACTTGGTGAGCTACATTAAGAAAAGCATTCCAAAAAAAGTTTAATACATTTTAATGTCCCCTTATACTGTTTAGTTGAGTAGTGCTAATTACATAGATATTTTGTTTCGGGAGGCAATTTAAAGAAAAGGACTGAGCTGACTAAGTACCGATCTTTGACTATGAAAGGAATGTCAACTGCTTTTTAACTTTATATCAAGAGGTCTTTTCTCTCTAAAAAAAAAAGTGCCCATTTTCCCGATGGATTGTACAGTTCCCTCTCGTTACGGCTCTCGTCAAAGAAGAGAAAATTCATGTTTTGGAGAATGGACTCTATGACACTCTACCCTAATGAAGTCCCTGTCCTCTCCCGGCAACATCCCCAAATCTCCAGGAGTTTTATATTTTTATTTATTTCTTCCATTTACATCCCGCCCTCACCATAAACATGCTCAAGGCGGCTTACATCCATCAGTACAAAGTACCATAAACCCACATAATAAAAACATATAAAACATTTTAAAAACAATCAAATAATCGAACTGCTAACAGTAGTACCATTCTTCGTTGGTAAGATGGCGTGCTACATGATGTAACAAACAAGATTTCCAACTCGATGACCTTCCGGCATCGTACGATGGTATAACCCAGTCTCCAAACTGGGGCCAACCCACCACCGCAAACATTGGTGGTGGTGGTGAGGTGGCTCCTAGTGGAAAGCCTGGTGGAAGAGCTCTGTCTCGCAGGGCCCTGCGGAACTGCGCGGGGCCCTAGATCTCTTCCGGGAGCTCATTCCACCGGTACGGAGCCGCCACTGAGAGTGCGTTTATTTGATGGGAGGATGAAGTACTCCATTTTTGTTTCTTTTGAAAAACCAATAAAAATATGGTGGACATGTGATAAAGCAGTAAAGTATTGGACTGAGATCCACAATGAGATACAAAAAATTTTGAAATGTACTTTTAAGAAAGACCCACAGATGTTATTGTTAGGTCTTAAAATGGAAGAAATAAATGTAGCCAAGAGAACACTATTATGGTACTTGATTACAGCAGCTAGACTGACTTTTGCTCAATGTTGGAAACAAGATAAAGTACCCGAAACATGGGAATGGATTAAAAAGACGTTGTTTATGGCAGAAATGGACAAATTAACAAGAAAATTAAACAACGAAGAAGACGAAACCTTTTTCGGAGACTGGAAAGACTTTCAAGAATACTTGTTGAAGAATTGGGACGTAAAACGTGGTTTGATTTGTTTTGACAGTTATTGAGGAGAAGTGGAAAGAGACTCAGATTTTTGAATTGTTACCATTAGTAAAAGAAATATGCTTAGTAGTAAATGTAATTGTATAAGAGAAATATTAAGGGGTTGGAGCAGTGCGGGAAGCCTTGTTTGGGGGGAGAGGGAGAAAGAAAAATGGATATGTATTGGTTTGTTTAAATTGTATGAACATGTGATATATCCAATAATAAATTGTATTTAAAAAAAAAAAAAAAAAACCAATAAAAATAATTTTTTAAAAAAACTTCCTCCAGGCCGAGCGGGCTGAAATAAGCCGAAATCGAAGACTGGCAAGGAGCCTCAAGTTCACTCGCTGTTTCAACTGTGGCAGGGGGAGGTCATGGCAGAGCGTCAAGTCTTTATCCGCGGAAGAGCTCGCAAATGCCTCGCAGCCAACATCCAATGCCCTAGCGTTTGGTCTGCCCTGCGGCAGAACCGTTAAAGACCGAATCGTCCTAAACAACTGGGCTGGGTGTGAGCTCACGGACGCAATCGTGGCCGCATAGAACTCTCTCTTAGCGGCTTTGACTGCCATCTCATAGGATCTCATCAAAGTCCTATAAGATGCTCTTGTAGCTTAGTCTCAAGCGCAGCGCGCCACCGTCTCCCTAGCCGTCTCAGCTCTCGCTTTCATAAGTCACAACTCCTGGGTAGACCAGGGATCGAGCCTAGAGCGAGAGCCGGCTACGCCAGTCCTCCACTAGCTCATCCAACGAGCCGCCAGGGGGCATCGGATCCCGGAGAGCCATCTGGAGCCGTACTGGGTCCATTTGGCTCCGCGGGCAAGGTAAAATACACTCGCCACCTAAACAGGGTTGGGGTGGAACCTTCAGACGGGCCCTCGGGGCGTGGTGGTCCGACCATGGTACTGCCAAGGCGGTAATCCAGTCCACTGTTACGCCAGCCGCAACGATCAAATCAACCTGGATCTGGAGACGCTACCCCCATGCACACTGCCAGTGGCCAGGGGGGACCTAGCAACCCTAGTTCCACACCTAGTTAGAGCAGATGCGTGAAACCTAACTTGGTAACTTTCACGGCAGGTACTCTACGCTCTGGAGAAGACTCTTGAGAGTCCCTTGGACTGCAAGGAGATCGAATCAGTCAATCCTAAAGGAAATCAACCCTGACTGTTCCTGGGAAGGCCAGATAACTGAAGCTGAAGCTCAAATACTTTGGCCACCAAATGAGAAGAGAGCACTCCCCGGAGAAGACCCTGATGCTGGGGAAGACTGAAGGTCGAAGAAGAAGGGGACGGCAAAGGATGAGACGGTTAGACAGTGTCACCAATGCAACAAACGTGAAATTGAGCAAACTAGAGAGGATGGAGGAAGACAGGGGGGCCTGGTGTGATGTGGTCCACGGGGTCACAAAGAGTCGGACTCGACTGTGCGACTGAATAACATCTACGCTCCCTTTCCTTGTAAGCCAACGCAGTCCTTCCACTACAGTGTATTCCTCTCTACGAACATAAAAAGATCCAAACAATGAGAGCTTTTCAAGCCTGCAGTCTTCCCCTCCGGAATTCTATAGTTACCCAGAGTGATTATATAGCCAGAAAACTAAACACGCAAAGTAAGAAATCAAAGATGTAGCTGGATTGGAAGGGGGAAATTAAATGGGGGGGGGACTGAAAGGGGGGGAGTGACTTTTCACCCTCTCTTCTTCCCCCCCCAGCTGCCTGCTATCCCATCCTGCCCCAAGGAGACAGTGGAAGAGGATTTCATTAATAAATTTATTTCAACTTCCTTTTCAATGGGGCTGGAAGAGAGGGGGGAAGTATGCAAATCCGTTTGTAATTAGGTTTAAAAATTCCATTTCATGGGATAATCAGACTTCAAAAAACTCAATTTTGGTTTTAATCAGATTTTAACAAGGATATTAAACTCTGTTGCGTTCGGGGGAAGAGAGGAACGGGGAGTTTAAGTCCAAATTTATTCAAGCTTAGCCCGGGGAGATAATTAAATAAAATTAATTTGGTAAGGGCTGTCTGTCAAATGGAGGCATTCCAGGCAGCAAAGCGCGTTTCGGGGAGGAAACAAAGCGCGGTTCATTACAGTACAAGCAGACACAAAGCCTCTTGTCGAGATAGGAGAGGCTCTCGAACCCCCTACGAGAACAAGGCAACCAATGCCCGACAGGCTTCGCAAGATGGAACAGGGAAGCTTCTTAGAGTCACCCGGGAAACAAGAGTCTTTAAAAAACGAGGGACGAAGTCCAGACAAAAGAAACCTAAGTGACCAACACAGGAAAACACAGTTCCAATGGAGTAAGGAAGCACTTGGGCACGCTCGGTTTGAATTCAGGGACTGCAAACCGGGGTTTGAGAAATCCCAGGCGCCAGGTCGCCCCGGCTCCTAGAAATTTTCATTGTGGCGCCAAGCATTTTCAGCATTGGAGACATATCTTTAACCCGCTGCCCCTGCGGTGAGAGATTTCCCGTGTCTTCCACACACCAGTCTAGAGAAAGGTGCTGCAAAGCCCTGTCTGGTGACAGCTGACTTATGGTCACCCCGTAGGGTTTTCAAAGCAAGAGAGGAACAGAGGTAGTTTGCCACTGCGTAAAAACCCTGGACTTCCTTGGTGGTCTCCCATCCAAGTACTAACCACGGCCGAACCCTGCTTAGCTTTCGAGAGCTGATGACACCGGTCTATCCTAAGCCATCCAGATCCAGGCTCTAGAGAAAGAGCCATCCCTAAATTTTGAAACGTACTTTTAAGAAAGAACCCGAACTGTTTCTTTTAGGTCTCAAGTTAGAAGAAATAAGTATGAGAAATAAGTAAAAGAACATTGATAGGGTATATGGTAACGACTGCTAGAATGATTTATGCTCAAAATTGGAAAAATGAAAAGATTCCTGACTTATGGGATTGGCTGAGAAAATTGCTATCTATGGCAGAAATGGACAAATGGACAAGAAAACTTAATAACATAGACGAAGAAACCTTTTTGGCAGACTGGAGCAATTTCGGAGAATATATACAGAAGTACCGGGAAATGAAGGACAGTGTTTTCAGTTTGGGTAACTACTAATGGGGCAACAATTGTTACAGTTAATGGGTGTTTATAGTAGTTACTAATATCTATGTGGATGTCACCTGTAGACTTAGTAGGTTAACAAGGATTTAACTGGCATTATATGATGTTTGAATGGTGGAAGCAATGCTGGGAGCCATTAGGGGGGAAGAGGAGTTTTTGAGAAAAAGGATATGAGATTTATGATGTGGACCAAGTTGTGAAATATTGTGTATCCTAATAAAAGTTGTTTTTTTTTTTAAAAAGAGAGAGAGCCGTCCCTATAACCATGGAAATAAATCCCACGTTGAAACTGGTTTCTGCAAACAGCCAAATGTCATGTTAGAGCACATCTGTTCTGTCTCCTTGGAGAGGGACTCCAACCCGAAGGATTTATATCAGGAAGTCTTGGGATTACAAGATCGACGAGGCCAGAGTCTGTCTTGGACAGCGTTCCCTCTAAGCGGAGTTAGTGTGAGCCAGCTCACAGTTTTTTAGCCTCCGGCTCACACCTTTTCCGTCTTCGCTCAGGAAGGAGGGCTGAGTCCAGAGCAAACTAATTTAATGCAGTGGCCCAATCACTCACTCACAACTTGAATGCCAGTATCTCACAAAGCAGAATTTTCGCTCACAAGACTCCACAGCTTAGAGGGAACATTGGTCTTGGAGTAAGTGAACACCACAGGTTGCCACCGACGGCTCCCAAACTGAACCAGCCAATGCATCACCTACGATCAACAACTTGCCCCAGACCAGGGACCCTTAATCTTTATGAGTTGAGGGCACCTTTAAAATATTGACACAACGTGGTGGGCACAGCCACAAAAAGGCCGCTTCGGGGGGCGAAGCTAGCCACAAAATGGCTGCTGCAGCTTACCTTCAGCCACGCAGTAAGGACCCCTGTGCCGTGGTGGCAGCTGCTATAAAAAACTTTCTAAAAGATCCGCACAGCCAATCAGTTCTCCAATAGCCACTAGGACAGGGATGTCGAACTCGTTTGTTACGGGGACTGGATCCGATATAAACGAGACCTTGTCGGGCCGGGCCGGGCCGGGCCGTGTGTGCCATAAAATGTAACGCCGGGGAGCGGAGATAGAAACTTTATAAAGGACACAAACACAACTGAAGATGTTTTAACTTCAAATAACACATTTCCAGTGCGTTCGACACCCCTGAACGAGGAAGTCGTCTTAAGGAAAAGCCCCACACAGCCCTGCCCCATGGCCCTTTCTAATAAGACTTGGCAGGCACCAACGAAGGTGCCCGTAGGCCATGGGCACCACATTGAGGACTCCTGTCCTAGACAATGATCTTTTGCTGACAGACCTCAGGCGGGAAGGTTTTCCTCGCTTACAGACAGCCCTTGAACTTCTAACAGCTACTTACTAACAACAGCGGGGCCTTGCTTCGCTTTGCTTTACTCTGTTTGCCGTGGATGCTGGGGGGAGGGGAATTCCTTAGGAGGGGGTGTGAGTGTGGAGTGTGTGACTTCACTAGCATAGAAGCGTAACTCTTAAGAAGAGCCTTTCTCTAGTTCACAGAGGAAAACGTCCTTGAATCTTCTGGTGCCAGCTTGCTTAGTAGATAATGGAATCATGTATTTCCCATGTGAGAGGGGACTTAGAGACGCTGGGGCATCCCGGGGCCGGGCATCCCGGGGCCGGGCATCCCGGGGCCGGGCATCCCGGGGCCGGGCATCCCGGGGCCGGGCATCCCGGGGCCGGGCATCCCAACATACTGCCAAGGGCCCCCCGACTTTTCATCCAGCCCAGCCCCCCAACTTCCAATTTTTTATTTTGTGGCGCTCCCTTGGGGTCTGTTCGGGGTGCCCCCGACTTATTTAAAGGCCCCCAAATCTAAAAATCCTGGCTACAGGCCTGCACTGGAGCTAGGCAGGGTGACTGTGATGTATGCATGGGGCTTAGGAGGGGTTACGTTTGAATTACCTGTATCTTTGCATGTACCCGCCAAAACCTTTCGAACTGGCACAGCACCGTTAAGGACTGGACCTTGTTTATATCTCAATAAAGCCTTCATTGCCAAAGACAGTGTGGCTGAGAATATGCCAAGATTCTCCCCCCCCCGCCATATCTGGCAATAATATTCCAGGACTGAATAATCTCAGAGATGCCATCTTGGGCTCAGCCACTACTTCAGACGTGATATAAACTATCATCTTTTTCTCGTTTTTAAAAGACCTTCTCCTCTTCGGTCCCTGCAAAAAAGAACAAACGGCGCAAACTTGACATTAAGAAGCCAGCGGGAGAACGTCTTGGTCTCCCAGGATGAGCCGTTCTTGATCTCAGAGTTCCCCTTCTCCGGCAAAAGAACTTCAAAGGGAGACCCAGGCGCGAAACCGCCGAATTAAGGCTTCATCGCCAAGTCTGACACTGTCTCCCAAGGGCCCAACCAGGACTTTGGATTCCTCAGCAATTACAGCTAACTAGCTTCGCAAAACTAAGCAAACTGGGTTATCGCCAACTGCCGCTATTCTAAATCGGATTTTTCTTTCGTTAGATCTGATTCCTAGTGGTGGGTGGACGGCACCTTCAAGGAAACAGCTGATTTACAACGACCCCGTAAGGTTTTAAGAACGCAAGAACATAAGAGAAGCCAATGTTGGATCGGGCCAATGGCCCATCTAGTCCAACACTCTGTCACACGGGTGCCATCAGGAGGTCCAACATTGGGGCCAGGACATTAGACACTCTCCCACTGTTGCCCCCCCCAAGCACCAAGAATACAGAGCATCACTTGCCCAGAGTCCCTATCCACACCTTGTGGCTAATAGCCACCCATGGACCTCTGCTCTGTATGCTTATCCAATTCTCTCTTGCAGCCGTCCATGCTTGTAGCCGCTGCCACCTCCTGTGGCAGTGAGTTCCATGCGTGAATCACTCTTTGGGTGAAGGACGTCCTTTGATCCGTTCTAACCCGACCGCTCAGCAATTTCATGGAGTGCCCACGAGTTCTTATATTGTGAGAAAAGGAGAAAAGTGCTTCTTTCTCGACCTGCTCCATCCCATGCATAATCTGACAAACCTCGATCATGTCGCCCCTCCGCCGCCGTTTCTCCAAGCTAAAAGGCCCCAAGCGCCTCAAGCTTTCTTCATGGGGAAAGTGTTCCAACCCTTTTATCATTCTAGTTGCCCTTTCCTGCACTTTTTCCAATGCTATAATATACTTTTTGAGGCGTAATTGTTACCAGAGGCACTGCCTTTTATTCTTGGGTAGCCCCAAAACAGGGGTGCCCTACTTTCTAACCTGAACCAAAGTCCCCAAAAGCTAGGCACTCTCAGCTTGACCACAGAGTTGGGCTGCAAGTGGTCTGCAAAAGGGATTTCATATTCAGGTTTCATAAGGTGACCTCAGAGCAAGTCTTCCCCTCCACCCAGCAGAGATTATGCTCATGGAATAACAATGAGTTCCAGAGGTAAGTATTTAAAAGCCACCTGGCACTCTTCAGCACCTTACCCAGCCTTTTGTGTTTCTTTGTCTTTCTTGCCTCTGTCCCTCAAGATACCGGGAAGTCTCCATCGAAGTGTGTATGTGCAGACGATGTCATCTGACGCTGCCATGTCTGCAAGGGGGGATATGTTAGCCCTGACGCCATTATGGGGCTTTGCTATGGACTGTTTGCTGTTGCCACATGGTCTGTCTAGACTGTAAAATGGATGCCAAGGTAGAAGCCCATAGAGAAAGGAAAAAGCTGTCTTTTTACTCTGAGGGACTCCATTACATACCTGCTGCATGTCACATACACGGATTAAGGGCCATACAGCAGACAAAGGACTTTTCCTCTGCCAGTCGCATGAAGGGATTACCCAGTCAAGCATTCAAATTGTTAACGACCCTTCCTGATGCTAATCAGGGACAATCAGGGAAGTCTCCCACCTTTTGTTTACCTGGCCAGCAAGTCCTATAATCCATTCAACTAGACACCCAACACCTGGCTTCTATTGTTAAATTCAGACCCTGCCTCTCTGGAAGCCCATTGGTCAAACCTAAGGTCTGCCTCTACTGACATCACACACCCCTGGGACTCATCATTGGTCCAGGAAATCTTTTGTTCTCACCTGGGACCAGCCCCCTGGGCCACCCATTGGGCTGCATTGTCTTACAGTGGGTATATCCCAGAACTCACATGGCCTTAGAGTGTGTGTCTTCTGCCATGAGCCAAAATGGCAGCCCACCCCTGAACCCTCTGGGTTTAGGCCACAATCCTTCTTCATGGACTTCTGCACATCTGACAGGTAGTATCACCTCTCCATAAGCCATCAATCCCCTCTGCTTTCTTAGTTCTATTTTATGTGTGTGAATGCTTGAATACTGTTTGTGTGTTTGTGAATGAATAAATAAGGATTATATTCAGTAAAATAATATTTTATTAATTATACCTGGTCTCTGTGTCTTTTACTGGGAACCATTACAGACTAGCAGCATTCTCTGTATATACAGGCGAGAATCCAATAATAATAATAATAATAAACCAATTGCTATATTTAAAATAGAGCAATTGGGCTAACAGAAAATGGAGGCACCACTGGGATTCGCCCTGACCATCTGAACGTGCATGCTAGTCGACACGTGTCCTTCAGATGGCCAGACGTGGAGAAGAAGCTATTTGTGTGGTTTCAGTAAAGACCTGTGTGAAAGGTTGCTGTCTGTGTGATTGGCTAGAGAGCATTTTCTGTTGTGGGAGGCTGTTTTTCCCCTTTGTCTCCTTCAGCAACTCCTGGTCTATTTTGTGGGGTGGGAACCAAGACCGATAGTGTAGGGTGTTAGGAATTGCACCACACTACACCACACCACACTGCGCAGGCAGCCATAACTGTAAACTAAGAGGAGCCGCAGCAAGGTTCCAACCGTCCTCCAGAGTCTCTGGAAGCCCACTTCCCTGTCCCTTTCAGCTTTGACTAGCTAGCAGAGCGTAGAATTAAAGTGAGCAAAGAGGTCCGCTCGCTGGAGTATATTATTCCGAGGACCCTAGGTTGTAGGTTGCCCTGAAACCTTCCCGGGTTAGTAGGAGGTCATCCCGGTGGATAGAGTATCCAAAAACCCCAATAGACCGGTTTAAAGGAGTAATCCGGCAAGGGACGTGAGGCCCAGGCCAAGCCCACGCTCAAAACTCCGAATTAAAAGGGTTAATGGTAAGCCCGGCGGGGACAGAGGTCTAGCCTAGAAAAACCAGATGGAAAGGGTTATTGAGGGAAAAACCCGGCGGGGACATAAGTCTAGCCTTAAAAACCTCAAATCTATAGTGGATGGGAATATCCTGAAATTCTCCCGGGTTAAGTTGGTTTTCCTGGTCACGGGTGGAACGCCTTAAAACCTTCTATATAGTGGATGGGAATATCCTGAAATTCTCCCGGGTTAAGTTGGTTTTCCTGGTCACGGGTGGAATGCCTTAAAACCTTCTATATAGTGGATGGGAATATCCTGAAATTCTCCCGGGTTAAGTTGGTTTTCCTGGTCACGGGTGGAATGCCTTAAAACCTTCTATATAGTGGATGGGAATATCCTGAAATTCTCCCGGGTTAAGTTGGTTTTCCTGGTCACGGGTGGAACGCCTTAAAACCTTCTATAATCCAAGTCTTAGAGCACTTGGGAACCATAAGCCAGAGAACCTGCCAGTGAGCTGTAGAATCCTTACTGGTTAGAAACATCCAAGTTTTAGAACACTTGGAAACCAGAAGCTGAATGTGTGTTTGTGTGTGGGTAGCTGCACACCAGCATCCCACATGGACTTTGAGACTCCAGGAATCAGGGTCTTTTTCCCTTGGGTGGCCATTGGCCTTTTTGGTTTGTAAAGTAAGTTTGTTCCTCAGATCCGAGAATCTGAAGTTAAGCAAAAATGCTAAGTTAAAAACAAGAGGAAGTCTGACCTTGTAATCAAGATCCTCTCTCTCAAATTCCCCTTTTCCCAAATGGAAGGAGACCAGGAAAGGGTGATAGAATTGTAACAGAATATACAAAATGCCAGGCAGTCTTTTTAGAAATCAAACTGCCTTGCTCCCTAGCCTCTTAAGTAAAACCCAGCAGGCAGAAGTAAGTCACCAGTCTTGCCATGCTGAGATTAAATTCCCCTGAAACAGCAGCTTGAGACCCTGGTTGCATTTGCACCCCATGTGATGCTGCTAGAATGAAACTTCTGGGAATGACCAGGCCAACTCTCAGTATAGAAACAGAAGCAGTCATTAAGTACAGCCACTTAATGGCTGGAGCAAAATAAATAAGACAGTGAATGCCTAAAGTAAAACCTCCCCCCATTCCAACTCCAAACTGGGCAAGGAATGGAGTGCACACAGGACTTCCCTGTGGAAAGAACTGAGAAAGAAAGGAAAAACCTCACCCCTTAGCTTATTGCCCAGAGAATAGCATCTCCCTTTGGTAGTGCCAGCCTCCAGGCAAGACCTGGAGCTCTCCCGGAGTTATAGCAAATCTCCAGGCTGCAGAGTCCAGTTCCTCTGCAGAAAATGAGTGTTTGGAGGGCGAGGGAAGACTATAGCTTTTGCCCCACTGGAGTCTTCATCCTTCTTCCGACCCAAGCCTAGATCTCCAGGAATCTCCTGCCTGGACCTGGCAGCCTTGCTCAGCGCTTAGCAAGACCAACAGGTCCAAAAATCTGTAACTTTTATGTAAGTAAGGAACCTTAGCTGCAGAACTCAGGCCCCAGAAAGAACCTGAATTCAGTGGACAGTGCAGCTATGTCACCAAAATTCCCAAAACATGCTTAAATGCTTGAGAGATGAAGTCCAATACAGATGTAGCATCAGAAATAGTCTTTCTATAATTACTGGCATAATTGAGAGAAATTGAGAAAATTCTGTACCTCTGGTTTTACCTTTTAAAATATAGAATTTTAGAAATCCCATTCTCTTCCCAAATGCCTTTGGGAGAGAATTGGATCCATTTCAGTCATGTTTAAAACAGCCAAAAGAGTGGAAATTTAACACTTGCCTAATCAGGAAACTTTAGCAGCCCCCCCCCCCGCTTTTCAATAACCTGACTTCATTTACAGCAACCAGCTGGGCCGGACCCCCCCTTCTTCACTGTGATCAGCACAGGAAGACAAAAGAGAGCCAGATGCCCCTCGAGGCGAGCCCAACTTTGTCTCCGTGACTGTCAGCGTAGGAATACAGCTTCAAGAGAGAGAGAGAGAGCATTTACTGATCAAGATTTGTCCTTCTAACTAATTACTACTAAAAGTATTAATATGTAGGGAATGTACTAATGATTAATGTGTACTAATTTTCTTCTGACTTTTCTGTCTCAAATTGAAGAGGAAAATGTAAGACTCTCACTCTCCATTTAAAATTCAAATGAACCCGCTGACTTGCCACCTTCCAGGGGAAAACCCAAAGGAGGACAAGATAAGAAGGCTCCTAGCTAGATTAATGGCCCTTCTGGAGGGTAACAATTGCACCTCCTTCTTTTGTTAAGAGAAATCTCCCTCTGTAAAGGAACTAGGGGGAGCACAGAAAGAAAAAAATGTTTTCTCCTTTGGTTTTTAAGGCATAGATGGGGAATGAAAATGCATAGAGAAGACTGATCTTTTCTTCCCTTTTGAATTTGTAATTCCTTGTCTATTACAGGAAGGTCATCTTCCTTCCCCCCTTCCAAAGTTTAGTTTTTGTTTTTTTTAAAGGTCCGTTTTGTAATTGTTTTTACATGGTAATATTGTTCCCTTTTAATTTTAATGGAAATCTTTCTTTAGAAAGTTAAAAATACATTTATTTGCATCCTCTTCCTTGGAATTTCTCATGATTAGAGATCCCTTACTTTCAAAATGGTACATTTAAAAATAGATTTTAAAATAGATTTGTTTCTGTTCCATTAATTTATTACAGCATCTCGATTTTAAGCTTTGTCTTATCTTCCCATTCTTATAGAAGGGAATCTCTTTTTAAAATTTCTTGGTAAACTTGTGTGATCTAGAACTATTTCATCTCTTTAAGGTTTTATAAATACTCTTTTGGTTTTGGAATTAGCTGTTCTCTTAAAGCCCCACCTTTAGGGCTAACGTTTCTTTAGTTTTGATATCAGTTTATATATAGCTACCATAGAATATTTTAAAGGGTTTAAGTCTGGCAGCACATCCCTTCTGATTTTGTTCTAGTAATCTATATGCCCAGGCCCCCTTCAGCCCAGTTTCTACTAGCAAGGAAAGAAACTCTGTACATGCTCAGAAGAACTATTTGCTGGCACAAAGCCTGTGCCAGAGACAACTTTTTTCTTTCTTTCTTTCCTCTTCTCTTGTGGTGTGATCTTTGGCCGACTTCTTAAATCATGCAGAATTATCAAGGGCTACTGCCTCTTCTCTTCTCTTGGATTTTCAATCCTGTCTGTAATTTAGCTACTTGATTCTTTCATCTTTATTTTGTTTAAGGGCTTCCTCTTTGAGGTACACAATCAGTACCTGATGCTCTAAGTTTATTCTCCTATTTAAGTTTTATCCCTGCACGGCTAGAGCATCTTTCTATCCATGCAAACCTGTTAATCTGTCTCTCAAGTTCTTTCATATCTGCAGGAACTGAAAATCTGAACCTGCAATTGAAGTCTTATGCCTGATAGTAAAGGCACACCTTATAAGTTATTTTAGGAATTGTTTGTTTTATATGTGTGTTAATAATTATTGCTTTCCAGCTTTTTGTTAGCTTTGTTTTTGGGGTATGACCCACCACCATAAGCCGGCAGCTTTCCCCGGGGGCCCCCAACTTTTTCTACAACAGCCATGGCAATCTAACTTCCTTTTTTTTTTAAAACGTTCTTTTGTTTGGCCATTTTTTTATAACTTCTTGGCGCCTCCAAACTGTGCACATCTTCACCTGGAACTCTGCTCTGGTCACCATAATAAAAACTGAACGTTCAGCTATTTCCAATTGTACCTGGAGAATACTCTTGCTATGCATATGCATCAAAGACTTTCCAAGATTCCTGTTCAGCCTACAAGACCTCGTGGTCTTGCCAAAGCCATTGCTCCCTATTTGCTATGCACCCAAGTCGCCTCCTAATTTGCCTTTGCTCCAGTTTCAGCAAAGGACCTGCCAACTTACCAGCTGCCTTCTCTGGTCCTCCGCAAATTGCTTGCAAACCATCTCATGGACATTGGATGCCACCTCAAGGGCAGGCAACTCTCACAACCAGCTGCAAATACCTCATGGCACCCACCCAGTTATTACTTTGGGACCCAAGAATTGCTTTTTGGTCCCTGAAAGCATGAAACCTCCACACTTACAAGGCTCAGATTGCCTGTGCCTTCTGCCAACTTGAGTGTCTGGGGTGGTGGTTTCAAAAATGTATCAATGTTCCTTACCCACATTTATCTGTAATGTTCAACTGAAGCTCAAATTGATTTGTATCACTGATTGTATTCCTTTATTGGTCCATGTCATTTTCATGTTGTTGCTCACATGTTCTAAATGTTTTGTAATCATGCTTTTACACACATTCATTCTCAATTCTTCCAGCATAGCATTTGCATTGCTTTTAGTTATCTTTCTGCTTTAAGTTTGCTTAACCCACCAATTTTTGCTTTCTGTATTTGTCTAATTGTTTAGGAATTTTGGTAAGCAATTACCTTTGAGTTAGATATCTTTTTAGCTTATAAGTTTTTAGAATTATTAGGATGTCTTGCATTTCCTTTTTGTTGCTTTATAATAATTAGAAGCCTTCATTAGATTTGCTATAGGTAGCATTATGTACAGTAGTCATGTCTCTCTGGAAGATGTGCAGAAGGTCCCTGCAAACACATACACAGAGGCACTCACCCTTCCTTATTTTAAAACATTTTTTTTTTAATTTTTCCTTTTGGTTCCCAGAAAGATATATTTTTATAG
Source organism: Gekko gecko (assembly GCA_029375565.1). Lineage (NCBI taxonomy): Eukaryota > Metazoa > Chordata > Lepidosauria > Squamata > Gekkonidae > Gekko > Gekko gecko. The sequence continues at coordinate 216,486,419 of JAPDNY010000004.1, read as the reverse complement.
CCGGTATGCCTGACTCCCTCACCGAGCCTTCCCCTGTAAATTCTTTCTCTAACCTTGTTCGGCTGTCCTTTCTTTTCTGGTCATATGGAACTCCAACGACAGCGAAACATCATTTGAAGTGAAGCCATCTTGGCTCACGCCTAAAGACGGCTTCAAGGGGGGGAATTGTTACCAGAGGCACTGCCTTTTATTCTTGGGTAGCCCCAAAACAGGGGTGCCCTACTTTCTAACCTGAACCAAAGTCCCCAAAAGCCAGGCACTCTCAGCTTGACCACAGAGTTGGGCTGCAAGTGGTCTGCAAAAGGGATTTCATATTCAGGTTTCATAAGGTGACCTCAGAGCAAGTCTTCCCCCTCCACCCAGCAGAGATTATGCTCATGGAATAACAATGAGTTCCAGAGGTAAGTATTTAAAAGCCACCTGGCACTCTTCAGCACCTTACCCAGCCTTTTGTGTTTCTTTGTCTTTCTTGCCTCTGTCCCTCAAGATACCAGGAAGTCTCCATCGAAGTGTGTATGTGCAGACGATGTCATCTGACGCTGCCATGTCTGCAAGGGGGGATATGTTAGCCCTGACGCCATTATGGGGCTTTGCTATGGACTGTTTGCTGTTGCCACATGGTCTGTCTAGACTGTAAAATGGATGCCAAGGTAGAAGCCCATAGAGAAAGGAAAAAGCTGTCTTTTTACTCTGAGGGACTCCATTACATACCTGCTGCATGTCACATACACGGATTAAGGGCCATACAGCAGACAAAGGACTTTTCCTCTGCCAGTCCATGAAGGGATTACCCAGTCAAGCATTCAAATTGTTAACGACCCTTCCTGATGCTAATCAGGGACAATCAGGGAAGTCTCCCACCTTTTGTTTACCTGGCCAGCAAGTCCTATAATCCATTCAACTAGACACCCAACACCTGGCTTCTATTGTTAAATTCAGACCCTGCCTCTCTGGAAGCCCATTGGTCAAACCTAAGGTCTGCCTCTACTGACATCACACACCCCTGGGACTCATCATTGGTCCAGGAAATCTTTTGTTCTCACCTGGGACCAGCCCCCTGGGCCACCCATTGGGCTGCATTGTCTTACAGTGGGTATATCCCAGAACTCACATGGCCTTAGAGTGTGTGTCTCTCTGCCATGAGCCAAAATGGCAGCCCACCCCTGAACCCTCTGGGTTTAGGCCACAATCCTTCTTCATGGACTTCTGCACATCTGACAGGTAGTATCACCTCTCCATAAGCCATCAATCCCCTCTGCTTTCTTAGTTCTATTTTATGTGTGTGAATGCTTGAATACTGTTTGTGTGTTTGTGAATGAATAAATAAGGATTATATTCAGTAAAATAATATTTTATTAATTATACCTGGTCTCTGTGTCTTTTACTGGGAACCATTACAGACTAGCAGCATTCTCTGTATATACAGGCGAGAATCCAATAATAATAATAATAATAAACCAATTGCTATATTTAAAATAGAGCAATTTGGCTAACAGGTGACCAGAACTGTACACAGTACTCCCAATGAGGTCACGCCATTGATTTACACAGGGGCATTATGATACTGGCTGATCTGTTTTCAGTTCCCTTCCTAATAATCCCCAGCACAGCGTTGGCCTTTTTTATTGCAGTCGCACACTGCCTCGACATTTTCAGTGAGTTATCCGATCTTTCAAAAAAAGAGGTATGTTCAAAGCAAGAAGAAGAAGAAGAAGAAGAAAAGATTGGATTTATACCCCACCCTTCACTACCCGAAGGAGTCTGAGAACGGCTTGCAATCTCCTTTCCCTTCCCACAACAGACACCCTGTGAGGTAGGTGGGGCTGAGGGAACGCTGATACAAACTGCTCTTTCAGGAACAGCTGTGCCAGAGCTTGTGACTAACCCAAGGTCACACCAGCAGCTGCAAGTGGAGGAGTGGGGAACCAAACCCGGTTCTCCCAGATTAGAGTCCGTGCACTTAATCACGACACCCAACTGGCTCTCTTTATATGTTCAGAGGCGGTTTCGCCATTGCCTGCCTCTGCGTAGCAACCCTGGGCTTCCTTGGTGACCTCCCACCCCAGAACTAACCAGGGCTGACCCTCCTTAGCTAACAAGATTGGGTGAGATCAGACTAGCCAGGGACCCCCAGGTCAGCGTAAAAAAATCCGATTCTTATCCCAAACGCATCTTTCCTTTCACTTAGGCACGTGCACCAAGAAAGGTTGAAGCAAACCCAGGTTTTTCACTTTTAGCTAAACCGGGGGAGGCTGGAGGGGGGAGAGAACACCAACAGACATGCAAAATGACTCCTGGCAGTTCCATTTATTGAAAGAGGAACGGAATAAAAAGCCCAGGATTGTTTTAACGTGTAGCAGGTTTCGGAGTTCATTAATATATGCTAATAGCCAGTCAGAACTTAATAGGACAGTGTCTAATGGCTGCACCAGGAAACAGCATGAGAAATCTGGGCACATTAGTAATGACCATAGGGGGGGGATAAAAATTGCATTGAACAAGTTTAAATAGCATTTCCCCTTAACATCATTTCATGTTAAATCAGCCAGGTGTGAGTGTGTATGGTTGTGTGTATGTTTGTATTACCAAACTGGCTTATTTATTTAAAGACCACCTTTTTTATTAAGACTCAAAGGTGGACTACACAGTGTTAGTCTGACTGCAGCAGCAGAAAAGAGAAGAGATTGGATTTATACCCTGCCCTCCACTACCTGAAGTCTCAGAACAGCTTACAACAAAGGAGGAGGAGGAGATTGGATTTATTCCCTGCCCTTCACTACCCAAAGGAGTCTCAGAGCAGCTTCCAATCTCCTTTCCCTTCCCCTCCCACAACCGACACTCCTGTGAGCATTGCTCCCTCTAAGCGGTGGAGTCTTGCGAGCAAAAATTCCACTTTGTGAGCGCCTGCCGTTAAAGCTGTGAGCGAGCGATTTGGCTGCTGTGTAAATTAGTTTGCTCTGGAGCCCTCCTTCCCGAGCTAAAGCAAAACTGCGTGAGCCGGAGGCTAAAAAACTGTGAGCTAGCTCACACTAACTCAGCTTAGAGGGAAAACTGCCTGTGAGGTAGGCGGGGCCGAGAGAGCTCTTTCGAGAACGGCTCATGAGGGAACAGCTCCGAGAGAACTTGTGACTGACCCAAGGTCACACCAGCAGCTGCATGTGGAGGAGTGGGGAAATCAAACCCGGTTCTCCCAGATTAGAGTCCGCATTCCTAACCACTACCCCAAACTGGCTCTCACTGTGTAGCAATAGAAAAGAGCACTAGTCCAGTAGACTAACAAAAAAGTTAGTAAGACTAACAAAATTAGCAAGACTAACAAAACAGACTTTCGCGAGTCACCTGAAGAGGTAAGCAGTGACTCAAGAAGGCTCATAATCCCACCACAAATTTTGTTAGTCTTAGAAGAGTGACTGGACTCCAGTTCTTTTCTACAGCTACATAGTTTGAGTCAAAGACAATCAACAGGGAAGGGGAGGAGGACGGCCAATGAATGTTACGAGAGGTCAGACAAAGGAAGTCTGAATGCAGCGCTGAAACAAGCCTGGAAACAAAGCATAAGCATTTAAATGGTGCAGAACGTACACAGGAAGATTGAGCTAGAAGGGATCTCAAGGGTCATCTAGTCCGACCCCTGCAAAGACGCAGGAAATTCACGACTACCTCCCCCCGCTCTGGCATAGTGGTTAAGTGTGCGGACTCTAAACTGGGAGAGCCAGGTTTGATTCCCCACTCCTCCACTTGCACCTGGCTGGATGACCTTGGGCATGCCCTAGTTCTGTCAGAGCTGTTCTTGAAAAAGAGCAGTTTCTGTCAGAGCTCTCTCGGCCCCGCCTACCTCACAGGGTGTCTGTTGTGGGGAAGGGAAGGGAGTTTGTCAGCCGCTTTGAGACTCCAAGAGAAGGGCGGGGTATAAATCCAATCTCTTCGTCTTCTCCTCCTCCTCCCAGTGCTCTACGGCCAGAAGACGGGGAAAAAATTTCCAGGATTCCAGTGCCAATCTGGCCTGGAGGAAAATACCTTCCTGACCCCAATGCGGCGATTGGCATTACCCTGCTGGGCGTATAAGAGTCACAAGAGAGGAACCCGGGCTCATCCCTTTCTGCCCTCCCTCCCACAATCCGTCTGAGTTGGAGCATAATTACAGTAATAGGCAGCAATACGGTAGCATACGCCACCATCTCTATCCCTTCACCCTGGCCAACATTCTGGACCTTTATACTACCCTCAGGCCACAAAGCAGGATTACAGCCCAACATCAACAACACAATGGCTACTGGCGAACTGCATGGCTTTAATGCACTAATGCTTCTTAATCTTCGGCAATCTACTACGATCCCCGCAATTCGACGAGATTTTATAGCCTTTCTGTGCGGCTGCAGGGACAGTAATAGCCGCTCCACGGACAGATAATAAACCTCCATCAATCTCGGCTTGGTACCGGCGTGTCTGGGATTATTACAAAATGGGGGGGGAATTAGATCAACAGTCACAATGGATAATACCCTTTATACTTCTCGTTTTATCGAAACGCGGTATCCTGTAAGAGTTTACAGCAAACAAGGAATCGTCTTTTCCACCACTCTTATCCGATTGCTAATGCTATGTGGGTTTTTTATGCATGTTCGAAAGTAGGAAATCGCAAGTAGATAAATAGGTACCACTTCGGTGGGAAGGTTACAGCGTTCCGTGCGCCTTGGTGTTTAGTCACGCCGGCCACAGGACCACGGAAACGTCTACGGACAGCGCTGGCTCTTCGGCTTTGAAACCGAGATGAGCAACGCAACCCTAGAGTCGGATTCGACTGGCTTTCGAGCAAGGGAACCTTTACATCATCTCTCTCACATAGTTAGTATAAAGACTTGGCATGTTGACTCTCCTACTGATTTTTGTACTGGTTAACTATTCGGTATTACTCTGTAAATACCAATAACGTTATATAATATGATACGCAAAGCTCATGATACTTAAAATAAAAAATTTTAAATGTAAAATTTAAAGAAAGCTTTAAGGCTGATGCTGAAGAAGTTGAAATTGTTCAAGATTTCCTGTTCCTTGGTTTCATCCTCAAGCAAAATTGAGACTGCAATGAAGGAGGAGAAGGAGAATGGATTTATACCCCACTCTTCACTACCCAAAGGAGTCTCAGGACAGCTTACAAACTCCTTTCCCTTCCCCTCCCCACAACAGACACCCTGTGAGGTAGGTGGGGCCGAGAGAGCTCTGACAGAAACTGCTCGTGAGAGAACAGCTCTGAAAGAACTTGTGACTGACCCAAGGTCACACCAGCAGCTGCATGTGGAGGAGTGGGGAATCAAACCCAGTTCTCCCAGATTAGAGCCCATGCTCCTAACCACCACACTGGGAAGGGCAGCCAGCCAGGAGCTAATAAAGGTTCTTAAATGTAAGGATGTTTCACTGGCGACCAAGTTCAAATTAATTCGTGCCACGGCATTCCCCGTTACTATGCACTGGTGTGAAAGTTGGGCAAAGAAGAAAGCAAACAGGTACAAAGTGGATTCCTTTGAAATGTGGTGTTGGAAGAGAGCTTGACGGATACTGTGGACCACAACAGACAACTCAGCAAGTTCTAGATCAAATCAAGTCTTGAAGACCCAACGTGAGACAGGTAGACTCAATCAAGGAACATACAGCCTTCAGTTCCCGAGACCTGATCGAGGCGGTTAACAATGGGGTGTTTTGGAGGATATTAATTCATTTCTGGTTGTTCAGTCGCACAGTCAAGTCCGACTCTTCGCAACCCCATGGACCAAATCATGCCAGGCCCTCCTGTCTTCCGCTGTCCTCCGAAGTTTGCTCAATTTCATGTTCGTTGCATCGATGACGCTGTCTCACCATCTCATCCTTTGCCGTCCCCTTCTTCTTTGACCTTCAGTCTTTCCCAGCATCAGGGTCTTCTCCAGTGAGGGCTCCCTTCTCATTTGGTGGCCAAAGGATTTGAGCTTCAGCCTCTGCCCTTCCAGGGAACAGTCAGGGTGGACTTCCTTTAGGACTGACTGATTTCGATCTCCTTGCAGTCCAAGGGACTCTCAAGAGTCTTCTCCAGCACCATAATTCGAAGGCATCTATTCATTGATTCATAGGGTCGCACTAAATAGGAAGCTACTTGATGGCAGTTAACACACAAACATACGTGCAAAAGAAAAAAAAAAGTCCTCCTGAACAATTCTGTTTTGCAAAGCAGGACACAACACAGAACAAACCAGACGGAAAGGTGAAAGCAGAAATACCGACTGGTTCATCCACTAAACTCATTCTCAATCTAAGCACCCGAGCGCTTCCAGCAAACTGGTGCAACTCGGAATCGGCTAAAGACTTCAGGAAAGTAGGAAAGACTGCGACACACAAGACTGCAACACACAAGTCTGCTGAAACCACAGGACTTCAGTTCCCAATTCATTCACCAACCCCCAAGTTCCAGGGTCACCCCTTCCTAAAGCAGATGGGAATCTCCATTCATAAACATATTTCTCAGGGGAAGGGGAAACCTAAGTTTCCCCCCTCCACGGTGATTGTGAATCGAGCAGAGAAGACGGTTAAGCGGTGGTTCTTCTCAAGGAGGGGCCGTGGCTCAGTGGCAGAGCCTCTGCTTGGCACGCAGAAGGTCCCAGGTTCAATCCCCGGCATTCCCAGTTAAAAGGACCAGGCAGGAGGTGATGGGAAAGACCTCCACCTGAGACCCTGGAGAGCTGTAAAGAGGGGCTGTGGCTCAGTGGGAGAGCATCTGCTTGGCATGCAGAAGGTCCCAGGTTCCATCCCTGGCATCTCCAGTTAAAAAGGACCAGGTCATAGGTGATGAGAAAGACCTCAGCCTGAGACCCTGGAGAGCTGTAGAGAGGGGATGGTGGCTCAGTGGCAGAGCCTCTGCTTGGCATACAGAAGGTCCCAGGTTCAATCCCCGGCATCTCGAGCAGGAGGTGATGGGAAGGACCTCCGCCTGAGACCCTGGAGAGCTGTCAAGAGAGGCTGTGGCTCAGTGGCAGAGCCTCTGCTTGGCACGCAGAAGGTCCCAGGTTCCATCCCCGGCATCTCCAGTTAAAAAGGACCAGGCAGGAGGTGATGGGAAAGACCTCAGCCTGAGACCCTGGAGAGCCGCTGCCAGTCTGAGTAGACAATACCCACTTTGATGGGCCCAGGGGTCTGATTCAGTATAAAGCAGCTTCATATGTTCATGGGGAGGAGCTGTGGCTCAATGGCAGAGCATCTGCTCGGCGTGCAGAAGGTCCCCGGTTCAATCCCCGGCATCTCCAGTTGAAAGGATCAAGTAAGAGGTGATGTGAAAGACATTAACCTGAGACGTTGGAGAGTGGCTCCCTGTCTGAACAGACAATAATAAACCTTGATAGAATGATTGTTGGACTCGGCCTAAGGCTATCTTCAGGTGTTCCATATATGCAGAGGATCCATAGCTAATTGCCTGAGTATCCGAAGGATCCATCCCTAGTATCTCCAGCTAAAAGGAGCTGGCAGTAGGTGATACACAGGACCTCGACTGCAGAACCCAGAGGGTCACCGCTGGTCAAAGAAGAGATGGACCTTGATAGGCTGGCTACCTACCCCAGCATCAGGCAGACTGCATGGGTATGTGCTATGTGCGCTCTATGGTTTCCCATGAACACATCTGAAGGACGTCGAAGGACGTCAAATCTGACCTACCAGCTCCCCACTCCTGAAAAATCCCCGAGAAGGAGCAGACCCTTTCAAGCCCTCGCCCGTTCCAATGAAGTTCTGAGCGCCGAAACACACAGGAGACGGTTCAAAAGCGGACCGAAGGACAATAATATATGCATCGAGTCCCCAAGCTGGGTTGGCAGAGGTGCCAAAGAGGCAGGCAGGATAAAAATAAGATGTGAAGCGTCTGAGCCTCTCCCCCGCCCCATCGCCACACTCCGTCCCTTTGGCGATTAGCCCCTGCTATTTAAATGATAATTTCGCCTCGGCTCCGTTAGGCGCGACGGCTCACCTCAAAGTGGCCTTTTTTCCCCCGTGAAAAGGGGAGCAGACGCGAGGCATCCTTCCCTTTCACGGACGTACCGCGCACACAGACTCGAGCGGTTTACGGTCTTCAAGAGTCAACCCGCCCCTGAAGAGGAACGGCCGGCTACTCTCGGCTCTTAATTTACTTTCCCTACAACCTCTCCCAGGACTGCGGTGGCTCAAGTGGTTAAGACGCTGAACTGCAGGCTGTGGAAGGTCAGTAGTTCAGCAGTTCGAGACCCGAGAGTGCTGCATGACGGAGTGAGCTCCCGTCTCTGGTTCCAGCTCCTGCCAACCTAGCAGTTCGAAAGCAAGAAATTGCAAGTAGATGAATAGGTACCACTTCGGTGGGAAGGTAACAGCGTTTCGTGCGCCTTGGTGTTTAGTCATGCCGGCCCCATGACCACGGAAACGTCTTCGGACAGCGCTGGCTCTTCGGCTTTGAAACGGAGATGAGCACCGCAACCCTAGAGTCGGATCCGACTGGCTTTCGAGCAAGGGAACCTTTACCTTTACAACCTCTCCCACTTGCTAAAAATGTCACCCCGAGTATGAAAAAACTGAATGGACAGAGAAGAGCAAGGCCCAACATTCTATACCTCTGGGTACCAAGAGCCACGCCCTCTTCTACTTTTCATTTACCCCGTCTGTATCTTAGGATGCCAACTCTGGCCTGGGAAATTCCTGGAGGTTTGGGGGTGGTGCCTCTGGGGAGGGGATTTGGGGAGTGATTTCACCTAGACTCTATGGTTTACCATAGAGTCCGCCCTTTGAAGCTATAGTTCACCATAGAGTCTGCCCTTTGGAGCTGTGATATCCTCCAGGGAAACTGGCCTCTGTACCAATGCGTCCTCTAAGCTGTGGAGTCTTGTGAGCAAAAATTCTACTTTGCGAGCTCCTGGCATTAAAGTTGTGAGCGAGCAATTCGGCTGCTGCAGAAATTAGTTTGCTCTGGAGCCCCGTTCTTCCTGAGCTGAGACAAAAAAGTACGAGCTGGAGGCTCAAAAAACTGTGAGCTAGCTCACACTAACTCAGCTTAAAGGGAACATTGCTCTGTACTCCGGGGATCCGTTTCAATTCTCCACACCACACCTGGAGGCTGGCAACGTATACCCCAAAGCGGGACGACACCTAGAAGGGGCTTATAACTTCCTCCACGGCCCCACTTTACCAACACACCGCCCCTGCGAGGTAGAAGAAATTTAGAGTCCAGTGGTAGCTTTAAGACCAACAAAGGTTGATTTAAGGGATGGGCTTTCGGGTGCACGGCACGCTTTTCCAAATACGAGCGGCAGGCAAGGTGCAGATTTAAAGATGGAGAATGAACAGCCAATTAACATGCAATACGATACTGATCAAGACATGCAAAGTGACACTAAACAACAAGTTAAGGTTATAAGGTCAACAGCCGTAAGGCAATAAATATGTCAAACTGGCAGATGAACGTCTAAAGGTGTCTTTTCTGATTGTACGAAGTGACTGGGAAGCTACATTCTCTCCTCTGAGGCAGGGAGGGCACTTAAACGCTACACCCCCCTCAAAAAATGCTGTTATGTCCGCAGACGTTCTGACATCCCTTGCATCCAACTGGACCGATGTGCATTCGGTTCGTCTGGACCGAATGCACCCCTGAAAATGGCCCATTTGGGCCTCTTTCGGGATGCTCTGGGCCGATTCAGATTCTCTGATCTGAATCGGCTTGCTGCCGAATTACCGCCGAAATTCGGCGGCAATTCGGCCCCATTATATCCTGTGGGCCATTGAAATCAATGGTGAAAACATAGGATATATTCTGGGGGCTGGATGAGAGGGGGTTTGAGGGAGAGACTCCAAACTCGCAGAGTAGCTGCAGGGGCCTCTCCCCAAGATACCCACCACGTTTCAGGAATATTGGACCAGGGGGTCCAATTCTACAGGCCCCCAAACAGGTTGCCCCATCTCTTCCATTGTTCTCTATGGTGTAAAGGTAAAGGCTCCCTTGCTCGAAAGCCAGTCAAATCCAACTCTAGGGCTGCGGTGCTCATCTCCGTTTCAAAGCCGAAGAGCCGGCGCTGTCCGAAGATGTTTCCGTGGTCATGTGGCCGGCATGACTGAACACCAAGGCGCACGGAACGCTGTTACCTTCCCACCGAAGCGGTACCTATTTATCTACTTGCAGTTTCTTGCTTTCGAACTGCTAGGTTGGCAGGAGCTGGAACTAGAGACGGGAGCTCACTCCGTCATCGCGGCACTCTCGGGTCTCGAACTGCTGAACTACTGACCTTCCACAGCCTGCAGTTCAGCGTCTTAACCACTTGAGCCACTGCAGCTCCTAGGATGATTAACACCCAAACAGTGATTAATACATGGATTAACACTGGCGGCTAATGGCTATAGATAAAAGGAACTCTTGGTCTTTGTGGCACGTGATGCTCTGGTGCTGGGGGGGGCAACCCCCTCACCTCTTTTAATAGTACTGGATCACTTATAGTTTTCTTTTTTTTTAAAAAAACAGCAACTCTTGAGCACCAGCCACTAATGGACCGCTGCTCTGCTCCATCTTCCATATGTTTGTCAAATTCCATCTGGAAGCTGTTCATGCCAGTCACCACCACCACCACCACCTCCTGTGGCAGTGAATTCCATGTGTTAACCACTGTTTGGGTGAAGAAGTGCTTCCTTTCATCTGTTCTCACTTCTAACCTGACTGCTCGGCAATTTCATTGAGTGCCCGCGAGTTCTTGTCTTGTGAGAAAGGGTGAAAAGTACTTCTTTCTCTACCTGCTCTATCCCATGCGTAGCCTTGTAAACCTCTGATCATGTCACCCCCCTCAGTCATTGTTTCTCAAAGTCAAGATCCCCAAGCGCCTTAACCTTTGTTCTTGGGAAAGTGTCCTCCTCTTATCATTGTAGTTGCCCTTTTTTACATTTTTTCCAGTGCTATAAATATTCTTTTCTAGATATGTGTGGTGTGAGTGGTCCAATGCGGTTGGCACCATCAATTTATACAGGTCAGGGCCTGTATCAATGTTGTCCCTGTTGGACTTTTGGGGTTTCTGTGTGGCACTGTGCCATGCTTGCACTGCCACAGTGCCACTTGTTCTGGAGTGTGCCGCATGTTCTCCTGGCAAACAAGCACCTCCCAAGACAGTTCACTTTCCCTGAGATTCTTTGGGAGAGTCTGACTGCTGGGCGGCTGCCTGCTTGCCCGTCTTTGCTGCTGCTGGCTGGGTTTCCCCGTTGGAAACAATGGAGGCAATGGGGGTAACCTGTTTGGGTGCCCGTAGAATTGGGCCCACTGGTCCAATTGTTTTGGGACATGGCGGTTTATGTGGGGAGGGGCTCCCGAAGCTACCATGAAAATTTGAAGCCTCTCCCTCAAATCCTCTCCCCGCCAGAGCCACTAACAGCACTGTGGGAAAAACATAACTTTTATTCCCACCATAGAGAACAATGGAAGGGATGGGGGCAACCTGTTTGGGGGCCTGTAGAATTGGACACCCTGGTCCAATGTTCTTGAAACTTGGTGGGTATCTTGGGGAGAGGCCCCCGCAGCGAATCTGCAAGTTTGGAGTCTCTCCCTCAAACCCCCTCCTCTCCAGCCCACAGAATATATCCTATATTTTCACCATTGACTTCAACAGCCCATAGGATATAATGGGGCTGAAATTGACATTTGGCTGGCCGAAAGACCCCCAATGGGCTGGTAGTGCCAATATTGACATGCAGGAGTCTTTCCGCTGGCCGAAATTGATTCTTCCCGTTCGGCCGAATCCGAATCGGGCCGAATTTATTTTTTTCGCACACCCCTACCTGTGAGGTAGGTTAGACGGGGCATGTGGCCAGCAAGAGGGGTCCCCATTGAGTTCCCACAGCGGAGGAGGGACTGTGTAGTCTGACGCTCTTGACCACTACAGCCCACAGCCTCACCCTGGGTTGTTCATACCCGTAGCCATGTACATGGAAGTCACAGGCAACGTGTACAACGAGTGGGTGTGGACACGGAGCATCACGTCCAGGAGTCCGGAAGACGGGCCGCAGCCAACTCTACCTCAGGGGGAAACCAAGCCGCCCAAACCCACCAACGTACAGAATTCCTATTTACAGAGAATCCATTGCAGCAACCCATAAAACCACGTTCTATCCCGGGGGCCTCAGCAATGTTCCCTCTAAGCCATGGAGCCTTGTGAGCAAAAATTCTACTTTGTGAGCTACTGGCATTAAAGTTGTGAGGGAGCGATTTGGCTGCTGCACAAATTACTTTGCTCTGGAGCTGTCCTTCCTGAGCTAAGACAAAAAGGTGTGAGCTGGAGGCTCAAAAAACTGTGAGCTAGCTCACACTCACTCAGCTTAGAGGGAACACCGGTCCCCTCAGTCACAGTTCTCTCAGAGCTGTTCTCTCAAGAGCAGTTCTCTTTTTGAGCCTGTAGGCACCTTTGGAACTTGTCACAGGGTGCTGGGCGCAATCATAAAATGGCTGCCATGGAAGGCGGAGCCAGACACAAAATGGCTGCCACAGGAGGCGGAGCCAGACACAAAACGGCTGCCATGGAAAGTAAAGCCATACACTCATCCTGAGGAAATCCAAGCGCAGGGGAGGAGGCTAGGCCAAGAACATCACAAACCCAAGTTCCTCCAGTAAGCTTCCACGGGAGCAGGATTCAACCCCAAGCTCCCGCAGCTGTTCAAACACCTCTTTTGCTCCCGACTCCCTCCACGGAGATCCTCTAGTTTCTCGCATGTTTCCATGCTCCTTAGCATTCATGAATGAACGTAAGAGCGTTAACAGTGACATGCCTTCGCAAGAGCCGATTCAGCCGGCGCCTAACACAAACAAGACACGGCAAACCCGATTCCATGGGAGCTTCGAGACAGCGGCGGCGAGAGTCAAAGCAAAGCCTAGCTGTGTTCTTCTTTAATATTTATTTCCCCTTTCTATATTTGGCAAATTCCCACTGTGATGTGACAGCTGGTTTGACAGAAGGCAGCTTGTGAACAAGCCGTGGTGAAGTTACAGTCCTTTACTGCAGCTCATAAATCGTAGCTAACAACCGAAAATAAAAAATTTTCGGCACCATGAAGTTTTCGTAGCTTGGAATTGTCAGCTGGAATACCCATCGCCCTGAGGTTGAAGGTCAGAATTCTGGCCTAGCCTCTGAATAGTACCCCAAACATCTGAGACTTGTGCCTTCATCTAACTAGTCTTAAATACTGAATGAGGAGGAGGAGAGTTCGAATTATACTCCACCCTTCACTCGGAGTCTCAGAGCGGCTTACAATCTCCTTCCCTTCATCTCCCTACAGCAGATACCCTGTGAGGTAGGCAGGGCTGAGAGCGCTCTTCTGAGAACAGCTCTTGAGAGAACAGCTCTGAGAGAACTTTGACTGACCCAGGGTGACCCACCTGGCTGCATGTGGAGAAGGAGTGGGGAATCAAACCCGGAATTCAAACCTAGTTCAAACCCAGCTGTCCAGATTAGAGTCCACCACTCTTAACCGCCACACCAAACAGTTCAATGAGCCATTCCTTTCATTCAAAAGGCCATACTAGAAATCGATGGCTACCTGTTCTCCAGTTTAATTGCAATACTTTCGATGCCTAATCCAGCATTCTTCACAAAGCTGACACATCACAGGGCAGTCGGTGACCTTAGGTCAGTCACAGTTCTCTCAGAGATGTTCTCTCAAGAGCAGTTCTCTCCGAGCTCTCTCAGCCCCACCTACCTCACCGAGTGTCTGTCGTGGAGAGGGGAAGGGAAGGAGATTGTAAGCAGCTCGGAGACTCCCAGTGAAGGGCAGGGTATAAATCCAATCTCTTCTCTTCCTCTCTCTTGCCCACTGAAAAATAAAGGCTCTTCCCCCCAAAAAAACCTTGACTGTTTTTCCGGTTTATGTTGTAGACGTGGCCCAACATATCTAGAGGTGGCAGCCCCGTCATCGGACATGGTTCCGGACTATGGTTGCCAACCTCTAGGCAGGGCCTGCAGATCCCCAGAATTACAACAGAGATCAGTTCCCCTGGAGGAAATGGCTTCTTTGGAAGGTGGACTTTACGGCATTATACTCCAACTGAGGGCCCTCGCCCTCCCCAAAACATGCCCTCTCCAAGCTCCACCTCCCCCAAATCTCCAGGAACTTCCCAACCTGGAGCTGGTAACCCTAGTAACCCAAACGACACCCACAAGTTCCAGAAGAAGAAGAAGAGAAGCGTTTGGATTTATGCCCCGCCCTTCACTGCCCAAAGGCATCTCAGAGCGGCTTACAAACCCCTTTCCCTTCCCCTCCCCACAACAGACCCCCTGTGAGGTAGGTGGGGCCGAGAGAGCTCTTTGGAGAACTGCCCTTTCAAGAACAGCTCTGACGGAACTATGGCTTGCCCAAGGTCATCCAGCAGCTGCAAGTGGAGGAGTGGGGAATCAAACCCGGTTCTCCCAGATTAGAGTCTGCACACTTAACCACTACACCAAACTGGCTCTCTTCCACTCTTCTCCAGTCTCGGAGCTACTACCAAGAGCATCAAAACTCCAGGCTGGGTGGCCGGAAAGAGAGCGCCGTCAACTTTTTTTCCCCATTGTCGAGCCAAATAACAGAAATGGAGAAATGGGCTCTAATTCCAGCGGCAGCTGCGACCTTTATCTTCCAAGCAGAACGTAAAAGGAGGCTGGAACTATACAGGAGAGACGCGCGGCGTCGCATCAGCGGCGACTTCGCTTTACGAAACCAGCCGTTCGCCGAAAAGAAAAGGAAGAAACAGCTACATTACCGCAGCTGCCCTTGAAACAAAAGAGATCCTTATCGGGGGCGAGCTCTCAGAAACAATGACCCAGTTCCTCCGAATTCCACACCCGCCAAAAATAAAAGAGACAACGATCACGCTTCTTCACACAAGACAAGGTGCGCTACGAGCTCCTTTGCGTTTGAGGTACAAGGAGTGGCAAGGGATTTATGTCCCGTACATATATCCACGCACTTCCAACAGGTTTTAAATAGGCGTACCATTCTCTGGCCGGACCCGTATCTTCTCTTCTCCCCCCACCCCAGTAACATTTGATAAGGCAAATGTACACGGCATCATGTCCACGTTCCCATATCCCCACCAGTGTTCCCTCTAAGCTGAGTTAGTGTGAGCTAGCTCACAGTTTTTTTAGCCTCCGGCACACACGTTTTTGTCTTCGGCTCAGGAAGGGTGGCCACAAGGTATAGATAGGAACTCTGGGGCAAGTGAGGCTCTGTATTCTTGGTGCTTGGGGAGGGGGGCAGCAGTGGGAGGGCTTCTAGTGTCCTGGCCCCACTGCTGGACCTCCTGATGGAACCTGGGTTTTGGCCACTGTGTGACAGAGTGTTGGACTGGATGGGCCACTGGCCTGATCCAACACTGGCTTCTCTTATGTTCTTAAGTGACTGACCACAAACAGCCAGCAGCTGTATATGGAGGAGGAGTGGGGAATCAAACCCGGTTCTCCAGATTAGAGTCGGCACTCCTAACCACTACACCACGCTGGCTCTCAGAAACCAAGTTTGACACTCGTCCTCTTCGGATGCTTACCTTTGAGCAATGGGTGAGAGGGTTGGGACGCGGTGCCTATAGCTGGCAGGCTATGCCGAAAGAGGACACCGTCTCTCGGCGCCCAGTTTGAATCCTTCATTTCTCTCCCCTCCGACCTTTTGGCAGACTGCAAGCTACCCAGTTTTGAAAAAAGAGTCACCCATGCAGAAGTTTCTGATACTCGCACTCAACTCCCAAGCCGAGACTGCCTCTTGTGTTTTGCACTGCACAGATGCTGAGCAGAAACCACCGTCGACGTAAAAACATTCAACCACGCATAATGCAAACGGTTTTACAGGGTGCCACGTAGCTAAAGCGGCATCTCCCGCCTTGCATGCCGCTTCCCCTACACGCCGTCCCTTTTCTTCCTCCAAAAGGAGGTTTACTCTGTAAGAACCAGTGTGCCATGGATGTAAAAATTAGAGGCGTCTGGAAACTAGCATTTCACCCTCTAAAAAAAAAAAAAAAGCTAAGCTAATATACTCTTCACCGGCCAAGACCCACTGAAGGAAGGACCCACCAATTTCCCGCCAGGCAGCGTGGCCAGCCACGTGTAGACCGCCGCCGTCTCCCTCAGCTGTTCCCCAGAGGGGAATGCGACAAACCCTCACCGGTCTTCCATGCTTATAATCCTTCCGGGCTTTGAAGAGATTTATTCTACTGCGAAGGAGACTGACAGACGGAAAGGGGAATCGGCTTCCTTGATCTGGCCAGAGGAACTGTGCCATCTGGTGGATATCAACTTGCAAACTGTGTTTCCAAGATTCGAGCTCAGTGGCACCTTGAAAGGCCAGCAAGTTTCTGGAGGTGTAAGCTTTCAAAAGTCAACGTTCCCTTCGTCAGTTCTCCATCTTCGTATCTGATGAAGGGAGATTTGGCTGTCGGAAGAATACACCCTGGAAATCTTCAGTGCCTTGGAGACCAAGGAGATTTTCAGTCACCTTAGAAGACCAACAAGATGTTTCTGCCTCTTGTTCGTCTCTGAGGTGCTTCTGGACTCAAAACCTGCTCTTCTCCTGAAGACCAACATGGCTTCCTGCCTGAAAGAATCTCCCGGAAACAAAGAGCTTGGCCTTTTCTAGAAAACCAAAGACGTTAACAGGTCTTCCCAAAAGGTCAGCTAATATGGGTCATAAGATAGTAAGAGCAGGCACATAAGGAGGTATACATCTCAGGACACAAGGAACAAGGCTCTGTTAGAACCTTCCAGAAGCCCCAAGACCCTATCGCCATCGAGCAGCTTTATTTACACCAAAACACACAGAGGAGATTGTGCAAGCAACATAGGAAACACATAACCCAAGGTCTTCAAGATATTTTCCTCAGCGTGAAGAGGCAACACCTTGCGTATTTGTTTCAAAGGTTCATGGGCCACCCCTCAGGGGTCAGACTTTCCGGAAAGCGCCCATGTAACAAATGTAACACAAGTGAGACCAACAAATCACCGCAGGAAAGCCACCACTGAGGTAAAATCAGCCACAATGTGGAAGTCTGTCAAGTGAACTTGGGCCCATCGCACGCAGTCAGCTTAACCTACCTCAGAGGATTGTTGTTTTGAGGGGGGGGAAATGTGCAGAGAAGAAGAAAAAGAAGAAGAGGAAGAAGAAGAAGAGATTGGATTTACACCCCGCTCTTCACTGCCCAAAGGCATCTCAGAGCGGCTTACAAACTCCTTTCCCTTCCCCTCCCCACAACCGACACCCTGTGAGGTAGGTGGGGCTGAGAGAGCTCTGACAGAAACTGTCCTTGAGAGAACAGCTGTGCCAGAGCTTGTGACTGACCCAAGGTCACATCAGCAGCTGCAAGTGGAGGACTGGGGGAATCAAACCCGGTTCTCTCAGATAAGAGTCCGCGCACTTCACCACTACACCAAACTGGCTCTCACAGAGTTCTCATGAATTGTTGTGTTGGTCATGGAACAGGCTAGAATGAGTAAACTCAGAGCAGCTTACAATCTCCTTCCCTTCCCCGCCCCCCCCACCAACAGAAACCTTGTGAAATAGGTGGTGAGAGAGCTCTGAGAGAACTGTGAATGACCCAAGGTCAGCCGGTTGGCTTCATGTGGAGAAGTGGGGAATCAAGCCCGGTTCTCCAGATTAGAGTCTGCCGCTCTTAACCACTGCAAGAAGCTGGCTTTGAAGGGGGGAGTGTGTTGTACAGCACTGTGGATCCCCATCGGAGAGAAAAGTGAGGTATAAATGAACAAGCTGTTTCTTGTCACTGCAGAGCTGCTAACAACCGGTTAGGCCACTACGCCGGCTAGGCATTTTCCCTCAGTTCAAAAAGAAGGTGGAAGAGCATTTGAAAAAACATAATACATATTTAAGTACAGGCTTCATGCTTAGCAGGTGAGCGGTGTCCATTTATTTTGTATTCACTCATTTTGCGTTCACCATCTAAGGCCTCTTATTCTCTCCCTCTTTGCAATCCTTCCTTTTCCGTCTCTCCAGGAACACGACCGGGACGTCGGCCAACCTTTACATTGGTGTAGCTCCGTTCCTGCCTCAAAAATAAATGCGACGTACGCCCAAAAGCCGAGCGCTGAAGAATAGATTCTTTTGAACTATGGTGCTGGAGAAGACTCTTGAGAGTCCTTTGGACTGCAAGGAGATCAAATCAGTCAATCCTAAAATAAATCAACCCTGACTGTTCCCTGGAAGGCCAGATCCTGAAGCCGAAGCTCAAATACTTTGGCCACCAAATGAGAAGGGAGCACTCCCTGGAGAAGACCCTGATGCTGGGAAGGATTGAAGGTCAAAGAAGAAGGGGACGGCAAAGGATGAGATGGTTAGACAGTGTCATCGATGCAACGGACATAAATCGAGCAAACTTCAGCGGACAGCGGAAGACAGGAGGGCCTGGCGTAATCTGGTCCATGGGGTCGCAAAGAGTCGGACTCGACTGTGCGACTGAACAACAACAACAAAACGCCCAAAAGCTTCAGAGCTGAGCAATTCTTCTTATTCAACACCACTCTGTACGACGGTATAAAAGATTGATTTTTCTTTTCTACTGGCCGGCAGTTCCTCCCCCCGCCCCAGCCCGAGAGTGAAGAAAGATTCCTAACAGCGTTGTAAAGCGACGTGAAGTAATCGGAAATCTCCCTGACGTCTGCAGCGAGTACTCCAATTTTAAATGAAGCAGTTATTTGTCTACATCAGAGAGTGTCTCCCGGTTCCATTTTTCTCCCACGGAGAAATTACTTAATTAAACATGAAACAGCATGAACAGAGTAAAAGCTTCTGTCATTCGCTGCTGTTGCCTGTCGGGAGAAAAGTCGGGTAGAAGGAACCCACCCCTTCCCACGCCCGGAGCCCAAAGCATCCGGCTGCCAAAATGGAACGCCGTTTTAAGTGGGAAAGCTACGCAGTCACGATCGCTCTTAGAAGCGGAAGACGGTTGTATCAACAGAAAGCTGCACGCAACAGCAAGTCATTTGTCAGAAAAGTGAAGTCCTCAAGTGCTGGAAAGAAGTGGGCGATAGATCTTACAGGCGTCCCCTGAAAAGGTTTGCTCCGGTTACTCGGAAATCATATAACCTACTGCTTGTGTACCTCACAGGAACTCTCAAACTTTGGAGCAGCAATCCCACAAAACACAGACCGTTTCAGGGCAGCACAGCCGTTACGTTCTAAAAGGTAACGCCGCCTTGAATGGAGAGGGGAAGGCAGAACGGCAAAGGGAAAAGTAAAACGGCCGGCTGGCCGACCTTGTAAACGGAAGGAAAGGGGAGAGAAAGGCATTTCAAAAGATGTTCTATGGATCCACACACAACTGAGGCCTCAACTCTAACTTCTGACAAACAAAAAAAGCTCAACGAGAAGAGGATAAAAAGAGCAAGGGTCCAGTAGCACTTTAAAGTCTGACCAAATTTGTGGCAGGGCATGAGGTTTTGTGAGTCACCGCTCACGTCTTCAGACCTGTTTTTCCCACTGGCTGATCTGTCTGGGAAAGAGAAATCAAATCAGTTGATGTCTTCTCCTGACAAGTTGAAAGTCAACTTATTGTCCTTTCATGCAAGGGGGGAAAAAACTAGGGCTCAAAGATTTGTTTCTTAATCCTGTTCAGGCTGGCTCAGAATTAAATTCCGCCGAATCCAATGGAACGCACTCCCAGGTACTAGAAAGAGCTGCCATCTGCGCTGTGTCGTTTTGTTGTTGTTGTTCAGGCTCTGCATTTTTGGCTGCATTGAAAGGGTTGGGGATAGGCGGGAACTCAAGGGCTGAGAATTCTGAGAGAGCCCGTTTGGTGCAGTGGTTAAGTGCGCGGACTCTAATCTGGGAGAACCGGGTTTGATTCCCCGCTCCTCCACTTGCACCTGGCTGGATGACCTTGGGCAAGCCGCAGTTCTGATAAGAGCTGTCCTTGAAAAAAGAGCTGTTTCTGTCAAGAGCTCTCTCAGCCCCGCCTACCTCCCAGGGGGTGTCTGTCGTGGGGAAGGGAAGGGAAGGGAGTTTGTCAGCCGCTCTGAGACACCTTTGGGTAGTGAAGGGCGGGGTATCAATCCAATCTCTTCTCTCTCTTCTTCTGAAGAAGTAAACGACGACTCACGAAACCTCATATCCTGCCACAAAATGTGTTAGTCTTTAAGGTGCCGCTGGACTCTTGGTCTTTTCTACTGCTACGAGAAGATATTAGCGGTTGTATCCCCCCGACCACCGATTAATTCTAAAACAAGATCCTTCGACTTCACCGAACAATTAGGCAAGACCTCTAGAGAGACGGTGCCTGAATGAATACCTTGTTGGATCTGACAAAGACTGGTAATCACTAATGACGCTTCTTGTAAATTCTCGGGTACCCACCTATTGCCTAAGAAAAAGGTACCCCAACCTTGTTGAGCCCACCATCACCTTTGGCATTCTGACCGAGGGTGGTGGGTACAACTACGACTTCCATAGGAGGCGAAGCCAAGTACAAAATGGCTGCCACGGGAGGCGGAGCCGACCACAAAATATCAGGAAACCAGGTTATGCCTAACCCTGACAGTAACTCTTCCACATTTCAGGCAGAGGTTTTGACAGGATTTGTCCAGCCAATCGGATCTCCAGTGGCCAAAGCCCCACATCTGGCTCCACCCCCTTCCTATAAAACTCAGCAGGCGCTAGGAAAGGTGTTGAGGGGCCAAGAAAAGGACTCTTCAGGTGGAGAAATGAAGCCTTCCCCCTCACAGAACAGTGTAATAAAAAAACAGAATACCAGAACTCAGAATTTTAGTGCCCAGCCGTTGAGCTTACTTGATACTCAAGTCAGTGCTTTGGTCGACCTTCTCCCAGGTGTTCAGCTTTCCTTGAAGTTTCTGAGAAGAAAAGGAAACGAGGCAAGGTTAACATTGTCCATTCGGTCAACTCCACCTGAGTTTACGAGACACATTCCTAAAGTCATCTTTGACGCTCGCAGCCTCTGTTATTCCGTACAAGTAAGCCAAGCGTCCATCTTGTGGAGCCAGCTACTGTACCCAGCAGGGGCCTGCAAAACTGGTGGAACTCCCTGACGAATGGATCTGAGGCAATTCCACAGGGTCTGTAAGGCAGCGATGTTCCACCAGGCTTTTAGTTGAGGTCAACAGTGGGAGGCTGAGACTGGCACCCACTCCTTTTCCACTAAAGGCCCCCAACGTAACTTGCCCTGCCCTGCCATGCGGGACACCACTGTGGCCGGCCAAGGAGGTTTACTATACTGCCATCTTGGACTGATTTGAGTTTACTGTCTACTGTCGGTCACTTTAATTATACTTTAATGTAATTTAACTGTTTTATAAGGTTGTAAATCGCCCAGAGCCTGTTCGCAGGGCGGGCAATTCCTAAGTCCAATTCAATAAATAAATAAATACGCCCAATTAATAAATAAATAGTTAGAGGCCATTTTTATATCAGAGCTTCTGCCAAATAGGAGAGCAGTGCCGTGATGGCACAATGCGATGATGTCACTTCCGGGACATGCCGGAAGTGACATCACCACGTTGCCAGAGACGTAGTCCGGGCCACGCCTCCTGCTCGCGGTAAATCCGCTCCATCCCCCACCGGTTGCCAGGAGAGATCTGGCGACTCTAACACCATTGAGTAGATTGGAATGCATTCATTAATACCGCCGATCGCACCTCTGCGTTCTAACAGTGATGCTCGCGCCAAGAAACGGCAAATCAATTCTATTGATCCCACCCTATACTTAGAGCCGGGGACAACAGCAACGATCCAAGAATAAATTGCAGGCCCTTCCTCGAGTGTTCACCATACCCTATCTATCCCTAGGCAATTATGAAATACCAGACACCACTGTAGGCAGACACACAATGATAAATCTGAATCTCTGACCTCCCTCACAATCCAGTACATATTAGCAGGGCTATTTGGGGGCAGGAGCGCACAGGAATGGCGTTCCGGCTGGCTGCCAAGTTGGCCACACCCAGCAGGAACTCATTAGCATAACAGGCCACACCCAACAGCAGAAACTCATTAGGATTGGCTACGTCAGGGGTGTGTGGCCTAACATGCAAAGGAGTTCCTGCTACAAAAAACCCTGGGTTTTGACAACAAGGTAAACAGAATAAGAAGCAAAAGATGGGTGTGGCTGGATGACCACACTTCTGGTAACATGGGGAGTGTGGCCTAATATGCTAATGAGCTGCACTGTCAGGGGTGTGGCCTAATATGCTAATGAGTTTGTTGTTGGGTGTGGCCTATTATGCTAATGAATTCCTCCTGGGCTTTTTCTACAAAAAAAGCCCTGCATATTAGCAACTGCTAGTTCTGTTGATTTATGATGGGACACACATCTCCTCTTTCCACATTAGCTCCTCCCTTTTAAACCCCTACACAGAGAATTTACACTTGATGAACTCATGGTGGAATTCACACCAAGCCTTGACTCCTCCTCCTGCCCCAACCTCTCCCATAAGAAGAGAAGAAGAGATTGGGTTTATATCCCACCCTTAACTACCCGAAGGAGTCTCAGAGCGGCTTACAATCTCCTTTGCCTTCCCCTCCCCACAACAGACACCCTGTGAGGTAGGTGGGGCTGACAGAGCTCTTTCACCCCCCAAGGTCATCAGAAAATGGGCAGGGCCATTGTAAGGCAGGTCGGTCTTGGTGTAAGTCACTTTGGTGTAGTGGTTGAATTCCCCGCTCCTCCGTGTGAAGCTGCTGGCGTGACCTTGGGTCACTCACAGTTCTCTCAGAGCTGTTCTCGCAGAGTTCTCTTAGCCCCACCTACCTCAGAGGGTGTCTGTTGCGGGGAGAGGAAAGAGATTGTAAGCCGCTCTGGGACTCCTTCGGGCAGTGAAAAGCGGGGTGTAAAAACCAATTCTTCTTCTTCTCATTCAGTTGAAACGGTTTTCCATAACTACAATAACTGGCTGCCACTGAAGGAGTACTCCATTCCTCCTTCAGTCTCTCCTTCTTCCCAGAGGGTGCAAGGAGGGAGGGCACTCCATTTGGCTCCGCCTCCTACAGCAGCCATTTGAGTTTTGGCTCCGCCTCCTACAGCAGCCATTTTGGAGTGGCGCTCACCGCCCCCTCTCAAGATCCCCAAGGTGCCTGCAGATGCAGAAAGGTTGGGGACTCCTGTCTTAAGTGATACGCAGTGGGCTCAAGATGGAATTCTCGACATTAGCCCAGTCGTAGTTTTAGGGTCCTAGCTGGACCCCTATCAGGTACAACATACACTTCAGGAGAGAGAGAGAGAAACACAAATAAGGCAGGAGGACTAAGCCCCCTTTGTACAGGCTCTCAGGGCGCTCACCTCCTTCTCCAATTCTAACGCCACCAGATCGGCGTGGACCTTCTCGAAGCGCTCTAGTTTCCTCTGGAGGCTGTCCACTTCCTCTCTGAGCAGCCCATTGTTCTCTTTCATTTCCCTGGGGGAACAGAAGAGGAGTGGTACCCTAAGTTAAGAACACCCACTGCCTCTATTCCGGCCCACCCTGATCTCAAAACAGTGTTCCACACCTCCACACTTAGCTACAGGGTTCCCACTAGACACGCACGGCCAACGCCTCGGCAGGAAAAGAGGGTACACCGCGGGGACCCGCGGTGCGAAAGAGAACTTTTGTCGCCACCGTGCGAAAACGAACAGGGACAGGCAGGAACGGCGGAGGAGAGGTGAAACATGCACGCACGCATGCACAGAGAGCGACGGTTTACTTCAGACCTGAGATAAGCGTTCTCCTCCCTGAGCTGCTGCAGGTCCTGTTTCATTTTGGGGAACCGCACCAAATCGGCCTTCATCCTCCTGACGACCATGGCGTCTTCTTCTTGTAAAGCCAGCTTCTGCTCCAAGGCCTGTCGAACAGGGGAGACAGAAAAACGAGCCGTCAGCCGAAGCCGGCGAAGGCCTCTTCCCCGACTGCGTGCAAAAACAAATAAATAAATAAATCTGTGCAGACGCCGGGCTGGATCCAGATTCAAATTCCCGTTTCGATTCGCTCATAAACCGAATTTACAAGACCGGCGATGTATCAAACCGCAGCCTATCTTACGGGAGTCGTTCCCTACGTGCTAACGCGCCACGCCAAATTAAATCCAACCCTCTACGATACTCATTTCTACACAGAGCTGACAGCCCCGACACACGAATAAAAGGGCTTTAAATTAAATCCAATTCACGATCATCCTCGTTTCGGCGCAGAGCTGACAACATGACGTGCAAATAAAAGTGTTTTACTTTATTCCTCAAATTCACTTTTTGTTGGGATGTTCTTTCATTTCCACGTCTTAGCCGAGGTGAATCTAGCAGCATATAGAGTATACAAAGAGACTGCCTGGTACGTCCTCTCAGAGTTAGGTAAAGGTAAAGGTTTCCTTGCTTGAAAGCCAGTTGAATCTGACTCTAGGGTTGCGGTGCTCATCTCCGTTCCAAAGCCGAAGAGCCAGCGCTGTCCGAAGACTTTTCCGTGGTCATGTGGCCGGCACGACTAAACGCCAAGGCGCACGGAACACTGTTAAGTTATCCTCGAAGTTAAGGATGCATAATTTAGCAAACATATTTCTCACTCAGTTACCACGTTCATCCCCAATCCTTGTATTAATATTACAGACGCCATCCACCATCTTTCAATATTTTTTTTAGCCCCAATACATTTCCATCACGTGTGGATAATTCCCTAATGGAAACACGGAACTTTCCTGTCTCCCCTCTCCCGCTGCAGAAAAAGAGCTGGGTTTTCACACCCTGCCTTTCACTACCCGAAGGAGTCTAAAAGCGGCTTACAATTGCCTTCCTCTCCCCACAACAAACACCTTCTGAGGCGGGGGGGGCTGAGAGAGTTCTGAGAGAACGGTGGCTGGCCCAAGGTTGCCCAGCAGGCCTCATGTGACTCAACCGCCTTCCCTTCCTCTCCCCGCAACAGGCACCCTGTGAGGTAGGTGGGGCTGAGAGAGCTCTGAGAGAACTGCTCTTGAGAGGGAACAGCTCTGAGAGAACTTGTGACTGACCCAAGGTCACCCAGCTGTCTTCACGTGGAGGAGTGGGGAAATCAAACCCAGTTCTCCAGATTAGAGTCTGCTGCTGTTAACCACTACACCACACTGGCTCTATGGCCACTGGTCTCTACAAAAAGCTGCTCTCGGGGGCTAGAAGACCTTGAGGAACAATGTGATGGGGATCTGCAGTGAGAAACCAGCGGAAAATTCCCAGTTTAGCGAGGATCCAATCCACAGTTAATCCAAAGAAATGATGCCATACGCGTGTTTAAAGTTAGAAGAAGAGGAAGAAGAGATTGGATTTATACCCCGCCCTTCACTGGGAGTCTCAGAGCGGCTTGCAAACTCCTTTCCCTTCCCCTCCCCACAACAGACACCCTGTGAGGTCGGTGGGGCTGAGAGAACTTCTGACAGAAACTGTCCTTGAGAGAACAGCTGTGCCAGAGCTTGTGACTGACCCAAGGTCACATCAGCAGGTGCAAGTGGAGGAGTGGGGGAATCAAACCCGGTTCTCCCAGATTAGAGTCCGTGCACTTAACCACTACACCAAACTGGCGCTCCAATCAGCTGCTCTAGTCTGTCCTAACTCAACTCGATCCTAAGAAAACTATGGCAAAACACTTAAGAAGTTTCCTCCCAATCTTCGGTTATTATTTTGGTGGAAGGAGTAGAGATAAAGGTCCAGACTTTCCCAAGAGCAGTTCTGTGAATAGAAGAGATGGCTCTATACCAAGGGTCCCAAGGTGGTGCACGCCACCATCTTTGGTGGTACCTGCCAAGTGTTTTCATAAAGTCGGCAGGTCCAGGTGGGGGTTTTGTCCAGCAAGGCTCCTGTCTGGTTGGGCAGATTAAAAGGCACACTGTTAAAGACGACTTCTGCCTGACATATTAGTTTATTCATTAATGTGTTTATTTATTTAAAACAAGTCTATGCCACTTTCCCACCCAAATAGGACCCCCAAAGCAGGCTGAAGAATTACTACTACAAATTATGCATAACCTCACTTTCCTGACGTTTTGAGCTCCGCTCTGTTGCCTGTGGCGGCCATTTTGCACTCGGCTCCACCCCCATGGGAGCCATTTTATGTTCAGCTCTGCCCCCCTACGGCAGCCATTTTGTGCTCGGCTCCACCCCTATGGCAGCCATTCTGTGTTCAGCTCTGCCCCCTACGGCAGCCATTTTGTGCTCGGCTCCACCCCTACGGCAGCCATTTTGTGTTCAGCTCTGCCCCCTACGGCAGCCATTTTGTGCTCGGCTCCACCCCTATGGCAGCCATTTTGTGTTCACCTCTGCCCCCCTACGGCAGCCATTTTGTGCTCGGCTCCACCCCTACGGCAGCCATTCTGTGTTCAGCTCTGCCCCCCTACGGCAGCCATTTTGTGCTCGGCTCCACCCCTACGGCAGCCATTCTGTGTTCAGCTCTGCCCCCCTACGGCAGCCATTTTGTGCTCGGCTCCACCCCACGGCAGCCATTTTGTGTTCAACTCTGCCCCCCTACGGCAGCCATTTTGTGGTTGCGCCCACCACCCTGTGTCAGGATTCCAAAGGTGCCCATGGGTTCAAGAAGGTTGGGGGAGCCCCACTTTATGCCAACGAGATGGAAGACGCAAATTTGAATCTCACCTGAATCTTCTGCTCCTTCTCAGTCATCTGGGCCAGCTTGGCTTGAAGGCCTTGGATCTCCTGGCTGGCTTCTTGCCACTGCCTGTTCCATGAGGACATAAAATACCCATTTAATACAACAAAGAATACTCAAGAAGCTGCTAAGAACATCAGAAGAGCCTTGCTGGATAAGACCGCTGGTCCATCTAGTCCAGCATCCTGTCTCTCACAGTGGCCTACCAGTTTGCTCTGGGTGGCCAACAGCAGGGCACAGAGGTTGAGGCCTTCCCCTAATAAGAACGTAAGAAGAACCCTGCTGGATCAGACCAGTGGTCCGTCTGGTCCAGCATCCCATCTCACACATCAGCCAACCAATTCCTCTGGGGGACCACCAACAGGGCTCAGAGGCCGAGGCCTTCCCCCTGATAAGAACATCAGAATAGCCCTGCTGGATCAGACCAGTGAGGGTCCATCTAGTCCAGCATCCTGTCTCACACAGTGGCCTACCGGTTACTCTGGGTGGCCAACAGCAGGGCGCAGAGGCCGGCGCCTTCCCCTGATGTTGCCTCCTGGCACCGGTATTCAGAAGTTTATGGCCTCCAGATGCAGAGAGAGGGCCCGTAGTCACCATGGCTAGCAGCCCCTGAAAGACCTCTCCTCCGCAAATCCAACCCCCCCATCTTTAGTCCCCATCGTATTTTTCTCACTCTCCCACTGGTGAGAAAAGAGGAAGGTTTCGCATTTAGATGAAGGTGGGGAGATGTTAACTAGCATTCACTTGGGGAAGAGTTTTCGTTTTCGGTTCGTCAAGTTTTCAACACTATGCATCCAGATCAAAGCGCCCCTTTGAACAAGGGAGAGAAAAATAAATCAAAAGCTGTTAAAAAAAGTCCTACTGAACAACACCAGCCACCGAGGCCTTTATTTCCCAGCAAGCCGCTGATCCTTGACTCACTTGCGTTGCGCCCCCAGCTGTTCAGACAGCTCTCGCTTTCCCAGCTCCTGGTCCTTGATCTCCATCTCCTGTTTCCATAACTTCAGCTGCAACTCGGACACCTTCGCCTTCAACTCGGTGGATTTCTGAAAACAGAAAGGAAACGCAGAGGCTCAGAGACGCCCTCGGGCAGAACGTCAAAAGCTGACGAGCCACTCAGATCAAACTCTGGCTGGCCGGCGCGAGGAAGTGAGGAATACATAAATCGGGTTCCTTTTTGGAAAAAGAGTTACCTCGGAACAAAGGCAAAAACTGCTCTTCCCTGATCCGTCACAGCCATTGAGTAAGGAACCTCGAGGTAGTAAATACCACTCAGATCAAACTCTGGCTGGCCAGAGCGAGGAAGAGAGGAATACATAAATCGGGTTCCTTTTTGAAAGAAGAGTTACCTCGGAACAAAGGCAAAAACTGCCCTTCCCTGATCCGTCACAGCCATTGAGTAAGGAACCTCGAGCTAGTAAATACCACTCAGATCAAACTCTGGCTGGCCAGAGCGAGGAAGAGAGGAATACATAAATCGGGTTCCTTTTTGAAAGAAGAGTTACCTCGGAACAAAGGCAAAAACTGCCCTTCCCTGATCCGTCACAGCCATTGAGTAAG
The DNA here is from genome assembly GCA_029375565.1 of Gekko gecko. Lineage (NCBI taxonomy): Eukaryota > Metazoa > Chordata > Lepidosauria > Squamata > Gekkonidae > Gekko > Gekko gecko. The sequence continues at coordinate 216,458,283 of JAPDNY010000004.1, read as the reverse complement.
GAACCTCGAGCTAGTAAATACCACTCAGATCAAACTCTGGCTGGCCGGCGCGAGGAAGAGAGGAATACATAAATCGGGTTCCTTTTTGAAAGAAGAGTTACCTCGGAACAAAGGCAAAAACTGCCCTTCCCTGATCCGTCACAGCCATTGAGTAAGGAACCTCGAGCTAGTAAATACCACTCAGATCAAACTCTGGCTGGGCAGCGTGAGGAAGCGAGGAATACATAAATCGGGTTCCTTTTTGAAAGAAGAGTTACCTCGGAACAAAGGCAAAAACTGCCCTTCCCTGATCTGTCACAGCCATTGAGTAAGGAACCTCAAGCTAGTAAATACCACTCAGATCAAACTCTGGTTGGCCAGCATGAGGAAGCCAGGAATACATAAATCGGGTTCCTTTTTGAAAAAAGAGTTACCTCGGAACAAAAGCTCCCGACTTTCTCAGAAATGCAAACATTGAACAGTTATTCCCGGCAGTACACAGACAACACTACAGAAATACCCACCGCTTCCTATACCTTCTTTTCACATTATTAAGTCCTTCCCTACCTCAGCCATCTTGATGGTTTCCAGTCACAATGCAAGTTTCAGGTTCCTTTTCTGAACAGCTCTCATCAGCCTCTCCACCCCAACCCCATTCAGAGAGTCAAACTAGGATCCAGGAAACCCAGGTTGGAATCCCCACTCTGCTCCCAGAAGTTCGCTAGGTGACCTTGGGCCAACCATGCTCTCTCAGAGCTTAACCTACCTAATGACAGAACCTTGGTCAAGAGACTCTCGAAAACACTCTCCTTGACAAGCGATTTGTTTGTTGAGATATCGGCATGGTCCAGGTGGAACGGTACCGTGTCAGAACTGAGGTTCACGTGGGAAATCCCGTAGCTATAGACAGTTCAACCAAAAGTGCACCAATCACACACTGTCAACCTCCTGCCTAAATTTCATGCCTCTAACTCCTGGGAATACACGGTTCCCTTATCTATGAAAGCGAGAAAAGCACAGCTTTGACTTCATAGGTCGCCCCTGGCATTCAGGGAGGTATCTTCGAGGAAGAGTTACAGTTTCTACAACTCCACAGTTCACACACTCCAACACACACACACACAGAGGAATTTCCCATCCCCCAGACATCATGGCAAACCAGAGACAAAGGTCGACACCTCACAGGGTTGTTGCAAGAATAAAACGGAAGAGAAGAGAATGACGCAATACGGTTTGAGTCCCCATTCGGGCGGGGGGATGACCAGGGTATAAATGGAACAGATCAGTAAGTGACAAAAATAAGCAGTTACTACTGACGCCGAGCCGGCTCAGAGGCTACATCGACGGCTTACCTCATTAGCTTTGGCCAGCTGGTTCTCCTTCTCCTGCAGCTTCCGGTTCAGAGACTCCATGCTCTTCTGACACGCCTTGTTGATCTCCATTTGCTCCTTAAACTTATTCTCGGCCTCCTTTTCCCTCTCCTGACACTGCCTAAGCTGCTTCTGGAGTTCTTGGTTACGGTCAGCCTCCCGCTAGAGAAAGGGGAGAGAAAGGGGATTTTACTGCAGTTCCGCAGGGCCTGTAAAATGGAGATGTTCCGCCAGGCCTAGGACCGAGGCAGTGGAAACTCATCCCTTAAGGGCCCTCCCGCTCATCCACCTATCTGCACTGTATGGTTCCATCTACAGCTACCACAATTAGATATGTGTAGCAGATGCCATTGAATGTTTTAGTTGTGACTCAGTGAGGGTTAGGAATGTTTTGTATTGGTGTTCTGTAATATTATACAAGGAATGTTTTGTATTGGTGTTCTGTAATATTATACAAGGAATGTTTTGTATTGGTATTTTCTACAAAAAAAGCCCAGCAGGAACTCATTAGCATAATAGGCCACACCCCTGATATCGCAGCTCATTGGCATATTAAGCCACACCCCCATGTTGCCAGAAGTGTGGTCATCCAGCCACACCCACCTTTTGCTTCTTATTCCATTTACCTTGTTTGTTGTCAGAACCCAGGGCTTTTTTTGGTAGCAGGAACTCCTTTGCATGTTAGGCCACGCAGCCCTCATGTGGCCAATCCTGATGAGTTTCTGCTGCCGGGTGTGACCTATTGTGCTAATGAGCTCATGCTAGGCATTTTTCCCAGTGCTATAAATATTCTTTTTGAGGTCTGTGTGGTGTGAGTGGTCTAATGAGGTTGCACCATTAATTTATACATGTATAAATGTTGTTCATTAAGGAGCTACAGTGGCTCAAGTGGTTAAGACGCTGAACTGCAGGCTCTGGTCAGTAGTTCAGCAGTTCAAGACCCGGGTGCTGCAAGACGGAGTGAGCTCCCGTCTCTAGTTCCAGCTCCTGCCAACCTAGCAGTTCGAAAGCAAGAAATTGCAAGTAGATAAATAGGTACCACTTTGGTGGGAAGGTAACAGCGTTCCATGCACCTTGGTGTTTAGTCATGCCGGCCACATGACCACGGAAACGTCTTCGGACAGCGCTGGCTCTTCGGCTTTGAAACGGAGATGAACACCGCAACCCTAGAGTCGGATTCGACTGGCTTTTGAGCAAGGGAACCTTTACCTTTACTAAATGTTGTTCCTTTTGGTCTTTTGGGGTTTCTGTGTGGCGCTGTGGCATGCTTACACTGCCACAGTGCCACTTGTTCTGGAGTGTGCCACTTGTTCTCCGGGCAAACAAGCACCTCCCAAGTCAGTTCACTTTTCCTGAGATTCTCTGGGAGAGTCTGATTGCTGGGTGGCTGCCTGCTTGCCTGCCTTAAGTGCGGCTGGCTGGGTTTCCCCATTGGAAACAACGGAGGTAATGGGGGTAACCTGTTTGGGTGCCCATAGAATTAGGCCCATTGGTCCAATTGCTTTAAGACTTGGGGGTGTATGTGGGGAGAAGCTCCTAAAGCTACCCTGTGAGTTTGGAGCCTCTCCCTCAAACCCCCTCCCCCACAGAGCTACTAATAGCACCATGGGGGAAAGTAACTTTTTTCCCACTGTAGAGAACAATGGAGGGAATGGGGGCAACCTGTTTGGGGGCCCATAGAATTGGACCCCCTGGTCCAATGTTCTTGAAACGTGGTGGGTGCCTTGGGGAGAGGCTCCAACAGCTACCCTGTGAGTTTGGAGCCTCTTCCTCAAACCCCCTCCTCTCCAGCCCCCAGAATATACCCTATGTTTTCGCCATTGACTTCAATGGCCCATAGGATATAATGGGGCTGAAATTGACATTCGGCTGGTTTGTACTGCCGAAACTGACATGCGGGAGCCTTTCTGCTCTCTGAAGCTACCTGGGCTGTGCTCAGGTGCGCTTCCCCCCACCCCACAAAGACCCCTGGTATTATGCAAAAATATCGCAAGACCGCATTCCAGGGTTGAAAATGCCTCAGTGATCTTCCATCCCCTTCCTTGGATTTCCCACGTTCATTTAATAAATGAAAGAAGCAAACTGAATTTTTTGGGAGGGCTGGGTAAGAATTAACACTTGCTCTCATTACAACGTCAGAAGAGCCCTGCTGGATCAGACCAGGGAGGGTCCATCTAGTCCAGCATCCTGTCTCACACAGTGGCCAACCAGCTCCTCTGGAGGTTCAACAACAGGGCATGTAGGGTAAGGCCTTCCCTTGATAAAAACATAGAAAGAGCCCTGCTGGATCAGACCAGTAGTCCATCTAGTCATAAGAACCTCAAAAGAGCCCTGCTGGATCAGACCAGTGGTCTATCTAGTCCAGCATCCACACAGTGGCCAACCAGTTCCCCTGAAGGGCCACCAACACAGCACAGAGGCCGAGGCCTTCCCCTGATAGGAACATAAGAAGAGCCCTGCTGGATCAGACCAGCGGTCCATCGAGTCCTGCGTTCTGTTTCACTCAGTGGCCAACCAGTTGCCCTGGAGGGCCAAACAAACCAGCATAGAGGCTTGAAGGCTTCCCCTGATGTTGGCTCCTAGAACTCGTATTCAGAGGTTGACTGCCTCTGAACATGGAGGTTCCATTTCCCCGAATATGCAGGCCCTTGGTATTCCAGTTAACGAGTGCAAACATTCAAGCACTTGGGTTCTTGGTGCTACTTCATATGCAAGCCGAAAATTAAACATCTTAAAAAGGTATTTCTAAAGCTCCTCTCTTGGGCCATCGCAACAAGATTTCTGGCTGCAGGCCAGTTATATCTTAACTCGCCTATACATTCTGGCTCCCCAGTATATCGGGCAAGTGATTACGGATGCACACGACAGCAAGAAACCCATTTTCCCCTCCTTTTGAAACGCCAAAAAAAAAAGCATTTCCAGACCGGCTTCCGTTTCCTCCCAACTCAAATCGATTAGCGCTTATTGGAAACGGTGCAGTAAATTGCTCTGCTAATCAAAGCAAAACAAGCCACGGATTTACATACTAAGCAAGGATTATGCAAAACAGCCAAAGATTCCTTTTTTAAAAAAAAACTTCATCCACATGACTTCCTGAGAGGCAGAATCCGAGCCGGCTAATTACCACACCGCTGGCTTAGCTCGGCTCCCTCTTTTGTGCCGGGGCTTGGAGCGTCTCCGTGACTGACTCAGCTAAATTTTGGGCTCGGCTGACAAGCGCCGTAATCCTCAAAAAAGCATATTTACTCAGGGTTCAGCGTGGCATCTCTCCTGCTCACTTTCCCCAACCGCACCAGAGACTTGCCTTCGACTTCGTTACGGGAATTCGGTTAACCCTCTCTGCCGAATAGCATCCGTGCCCCGCGGGACCTAATCCAGTTCCGCCGGGCTCGGAAGGCAGAGATGTTCCGCCACGCTTCACGCCAGCATCCTCGGCGCTGAACCCGGGGTGGTCTTTGCCCAAGAGAGAGGCACCCCCAGTGGCAGATTAACCATTAAGCAGACTAAGCACGTGCTGAGGGTACCGGGGCCAAAGTTGGGGAACCACAAAGTTGGGGGGAAAGGGTGAAAAGAAAAAAAATGAAGATTTGTAAAAACAAATAATGATAAAAGTACTGCAAATTGATCATGGTGCACCCTAGGGGATTATCTTCTGTTTTTTGTTGGCAAGGTGCAGTGTCAGAGGCTATGCTTAGAAGTAAAATGCATGTGTTTAAAAGTCAAATGATGGAGCCAAATTCAGTTGCCATGACAGTCGTTCCGATGACCGTCTCTGGGTCAGTGTGGAAAGGAGGGTCAGTGCTTCGGGCACCAGTGAGACTTAATCCGCCTCTGGACACCCCAAAATGACCTCCACGAGCAGCGCCCTATGAAGCCGGGCTTGGCTTAAACAGTGGCTTTTGCCGGGAGGCTAGGAGAACCACATCTTGGCTGGGAAAACTCAGGCCAAAGAGAGTTTTCCAGGCTGGCTGCACTGCCAAGCACTCTCCGTGCAAGCAACCCCCCCCATACACATATATCCTGTCAGCTCAGTCCAAAAAGGACTAGAATGGGCACGTCTCTGTCCTTGCCTTAGGTCATCTTCTACTGACCAAGTGGCTGGTCTTCTGTCTGTCAAATGCATAGGCAAGCAGGAACAAAGAGCCTCCGGTCTGTGCTATTGTCATGAACAAAGTCCGTTGCGTGTTTCCATCCCCCCTCTCCTGTTTCACCTATATATCAGGAAATACCCTGTGGAATAATCCTCTCATTCCCGTTTCCATATATTAGTCTAAGATATCTGCATTCTTACTCCCATGGCCAGACCGATCAAGGTAAAACATTAACTTTCCATGTCTACTGAACCGTCACCCATTCAGGTTCATTAAGAAGAGAAGAGAAGAGATTAAGAACATAAGAACATAGAGAAGCCAAGAATCAGGCCAATGGCCCATCTAGTCAAACACTCTGTCACACGGCCAAAATTACCAGGTGCCATCAGAGGTCAGCAGGGCCAGGCACAGAAGCCCTCACTGCCCCCCCAGCACCAAGAATAGAGTGCATCACCTGCCGACTGAGAGTTCCATACCCTGTGGCTATGCCCTGTGACTCTGCTTGATGGTTTATACCCCGCCCTTCACTACCCAAAGGAGTCTCAGAGCGGCTTACAATCTCCTTTCCCTTCCCCTCCCCACAAGAGACACCCTGTGAGATCGGTGGGGCTGAGAGAGCTCTGACAGAATCGGCTCTTTTTCAAGGGCAGCTCTGATAGAACTACGGCTTGCCCAAGGTCATCCAGCAGCTGCAAGTGGAGGAGTGGGGAATCAAATTTGGTTCTCCCACATTAGAGTCTGCGCACTTAACCACTACACCAAACTGGCTCTCGAAACATCGCTTCTTTTGTCTGGCACCACGGAAACGCCAGACCACTCTATCATTCCACAATGGACACCTCCCAGCCCAACCATCCAATGCCTGGCTTAATCACAGTATATCCTGACTCCGCCTCTCTGGAAGCTCATTGGTCACATCTAGGCCTTGCCCATCCTGATGCCACGCATCCCTGGGACTCCTCACTGGCCCAGGTAATCTAGTGTTCTCACCTGAGACCAGCCCCCCAGACCTTCCATTGGTCTGCATTGTTTTCCATCATCCATATCCACCAGCACATGGCCTCAAACTGTGTGCCTCTGCTCCGATGCCAACTGGCAGACCACCCCCAAACCTCTGGGGTTAGGCCACAAACATCTCCATGGACCTCTGCACGTCTGGACAGGTAGTATCACCCCATAACTGACCCCTCTTATTAGCTATCAATCACCTTAGTTCAGTATTGTGCGTGTGAATGCTTGAATATTGTTTGTATGCTTGAGAATATTGAGTAAGGAAATCATTATTTTAGCTACCCAGCCTCTGTGTCTATTCTTGGGAATTCTAACTCCAATATATACAGGTCTGGTCCTATAGTTATGCCAATTGCTCATTAATATCATGTATGGCTGCGAGAGTTGGACTATAAGGAAGGCCAAGCACCGAAGAATAGATTCTTTTGAATTATGGCACTGGAGGAGACTCTTGAGAAGTCCCTTGGACTGCAAGGAGATCGAATCAGTCAATCCTAAAAGAAGTCAACCCTGACTATTCCCTGGAAGGCCAGAGACTGAAGTTGAAGCTCAAATCCTTTGGCCATCCAATGAGAAGGGAGCCCTCACTGGAGAAGACCCCGATGCTGGGAAAGATGGAAGGTCAAAGAAGAAGGGGACGGCAAAGGATGAGACGGTTAGACGGTGTCATCGGTGCAACGAACATGAAATTGAGCAAACTCTGGAGGACAACGGAGGACAAGAGGGCCTGGTGTGATCTGGTCCATGGGGTCACGAAGAGTCGGACTCGACTGTGCAACTGAACGACAGCAACATCATAATTCCCCAATTTATTATTAAGAAATGGAGTGATTTGGCTAACATTCCGGTTGAGGATAGCGACAGGTACCGTCTTACTAGCACTCCCTCCTCCTCCTCCTCCCGCCTTCTCTTTTTCCTCCTCCCCCTTCTTTTCTTCCTGCCTCCTTTCCATCTTTCCGTGGGGCAGTGACACAATCGGAATTCGGAGTGTCAACACCGTCTGAGAATGGTTTTTTTTTAATCTATGTATGATGTAAATTGTTCTGTTACCCATGAATGTTTTTATCGTTAGGTTGTTCACCGCCCTGAGCCGTGTGTATCCAGGGGTAGGGATGGTCTAGACCTTTACATTTTAAATAACTAAATAAATAACCCGTACACTCCGGTCATCTTCGGGGGCCCTGTTTCGGGAGCAAACAGAGAAGGGCCTTATCAGCCGTGGCACCAAAACTTTGGAACTCCCTCCCCAAGAAGATTCGCCCGTCTCCCTCCATCGATGTCTTTCACCAGCAGGTGAAGGAGAAGAGATTGGATTTATACCCCGCCCTTCACTACCCAAAGGTGTCTCAGAGCGGCTTACAAACTCCTTTCCCTCCCCCTCCCTACAACAGACACCCTGTGAGGTAGGTGGGGCTGAGAGAGCTCTGACAGAAACTGTCCCTTTTCAAGAACAGCTCTTGTTGGAACTATCGGAAGAATTGGGCTCACCGAAGAAAATCACTCTTCTATATCCTTAACACACTTAATTGTACTAAGTGTGTTAGAACAGATAAAAGGAAGTACTTCTTCACCCAAAGAGTGATTAACACATGGAATTCACTGCCACAGGAGGTGGTGGCAGCTACAAGCATGGACAGTTTCAAGAGGGAATTAGATAAACATATGGGGCAGAGATCCATCAGTGGCTATTAGCCACAAGGTATAGATGGGAACTCTCAGTCTGGGGCAAGTGATGCGCTCTATTCTTGGTGCTGGGGGGCAGCAGTGGGAGGGCTTCTAGTGTCCTGGCCCCACTTCTGGACCTCCTGATGGCACCTGGTATTTTTGGCCACTGTGTGAAAGAGTGTTGGACTGGATGGGCCATTGGCCTGATCCAACATTGGCTTCTCTTATGTTCTTATGTATGGAGCAAATGTCCATCCGTGGCTATTAGCCACCAGGTATAGACAGGAACTCTCTGTCTGGGGCAAGTGATGCTCTGTATTCTTGGAGCTTGGGGGGGCAACAGTGGGAGGGCTTCTGGTGTCCTGGCCCCACTGCTGGACCTCCTGATGGCACCTGGTATTTTTACCACTGTGAGAGTGTTGGACTGGATGGCCATTGACCTGATCCAACATTGGCTTCTCTTATGTTCTTACTATCATAACAAATTTCCTGTATTAAATAACATTCATCCACTATATATGAACTACATTTCATGGATATAAGCAAAGCCAGTAAATAATAATACAACACAAAACAATACAAAATCTTGATGTAGTTATTATTGACGACGTTTCGGCTATGTAGTTTTCAAACGAAGGAGTGATAAATACTGTTTGGGAACTTGTACAACGAGGACTTTTCAATTTGCTTTTGCACACTCCACAGCTCCGTCGGGACGTCTCAAACATTCCAGGAGCATAGCCAAAACATCGTCAAGAATAACTACATCAATTGTTTTGTATTGTACTCATATTATTATTTACCGGCTTTGCTTATGTCCATGAAAGGTAGTTCATATATAATGAATGAAAGTTATTCAATACAGGAGATTTGTTATGTTAGTACAATTAAGTGTGTTAAGGATACAGAAGAGTGATTTTCTTTGGTGAGCCCAATTCTTCCTGTTGTATTTACACCGAAGCCTGTCTAGTTTTTGATACATTTGTCAGAACTATGGCTTGTCCAAGGTCATCCAGCAGGTGCAAGTGGAGGAGTGGGGAATCAGACCTGGTTCTCCCAGATTAGAGTCCACTCACGCAACCCTGTTCTGAGACAAAAAGCTTTGTTGGTTCAATGACCTTCAAATACCTAGCCACAGTAATCCATGCGATGGTTACCTCCAGGCTAGACTACTGTAACTCACTCTACGCTGGCCTGCCCTCGAGACTGATCCGGAAACTTCAGCTGGTTCAGAATGCGGCAGCGCGAGTCCTAACGGGAACGTCACGGACGGCACACATTCAACCCATGCTGGGCCAACTACACTGGCTTCCAGTAGAGTACCGGGTCAGGTTCGAGGTTTTGGTATTGACCTTTAAGGCCCCCAGTGGTCTGGGACCAACATACCTACGGGACCGACTTCTCCGCTATGTCCCTGGATGAGCTTTGTGCTCCACTGATAAGAACTTACCGGTGATCCCTGGCCCCAAGAATGTTCGGCTGTACTCGACCGGGGCCGGGGCCTTCTCTGTCCTGGCCCCGACCTGGTGGGACTCTCTCCCGAACGACACCAGGGCCCTGCGGGACCTTGTGCAATTCCACAGGGCCTGTTAAGGCAGAGATGTTCCACCAGGCTTATGGTGGAGGGCAGCAACGGTTGGTTATACTGGCTGGCACCCTTCCCCTCGTTCCCTCTCTTTCCTGTATGTATATCTTGTTAAGTTTCTACGCCCCCCCCCACCATATAGACAGGCAGTCCAGAACAGGAACAGGAAACCGTAAATCGCCATCTCGGATTTTATTCTTGTTTTATTCTTATTAACTGTACTGGATTTTAGAATTTGTACTCTGCTTTTAGGCATGATGCCTCTCTTGTACATCGCCCATACGGCGGAAAAAGCGGGGATAGGGCGATTAATAAATCAAATAAATAGTTACATCTCAAGGAGTCCAAATCGTACATTCCCTGGCTTACTCTCTTCGACGTAAAGAAGCTTCCAGGGCTCTCCGGTGAGACCGCCGCAAGATCGATCACACAAAGAAAACTGCAAAGGGTTTCACAGAGGGAGCGGAGCCGCCGGCCCGCTTCGCACCGTTCCGCCGCCACGCTCACCTCGTAATTCCTCGCATGGGTGGTCGCCTGTTTCTCCAGCTCGATCCGGGCCCTCTTGTGACTCATCTCCATTTGCATCTTCTCCCGTTCCGCTTGCAAGAGCTGTGCCCCCGAATGGATCTGCTCGGCCTCCGCTTCAACCTGTCCCATCGGCGTGAAGTTAAAAAAAAGAAGACAGAGAGAGTAGCACACGCTGACCCTGCCGGGTGATTCAAAGGTGACTTCGGGTGTATTTCAGGAGTCCTGGTCCCTCAAATTGGTTAGGAAGACACGATTGGTGAACCTCCTGGTCACGGTCAATCCCAAACGAGGAAATTATTACAAGCCCCCCATCCCACCCACCCCAAAGACCACAAAATAAGTTTCTTTTTGGACAACTGAACTGGAGGCAAAAGCCTCAAGTAATCTGTCATTCACTGAAGAAGAAGAAGGGTTTGGATTTATACCCCACTCTTCACTCGGAGTCTCAGAGCAGCTTACAAACTCCTTTCCCTTCCCCTCCCCACAACAGACATCCCGTGAGGTAGGTGGGGCTGAGAGAGCTCTGACAGAAACGGCTCTTTTTCAAGAACAGCTGTGCCAGATCTTGTGACTGACCCAAGGTCACATCAGCAGGTGCAAGTGGAGGAGTGGGGGAATCAAACCCGGTTCTCCCAGATTAGAGTCCGCACACTTAACCACTACACCAAACTGGCAACAGAATGGGAAAGAGGAGTAGAATTTTGATTATAACCACTCCATTATAACCACTCTTTACGCCAGGGGTCCCCAGCCTTTTTGAGTCCACAGGGATCTTTGGACGTCTGCCACAGCATGGTGGGCACAGCCACAAAATGGCTGCCGTGGGAGGCAGGGCCCGCCACAAAATGGCTGCCATGGGAGGCAGGGCCCGTCACAAAATGGCTGCCTCAGCTTACCTTCAATCATACAGTGAAGATCCTCATGCTGTCGTGGCAGCTGCTGCCGGAGTCAATGTTTTTAAATACCTGCACAGCCAATCAGAAGCCTTGCTGGGCAAAAGACCCACCTGGCCCTTCTTTCTAAAAACTCAGCAGGCGCCACGGTGCCCCCCACCTTTACATCGTTTCTTCACAACGGACAAGGTTACCCAGCATCACCACCAGGTAGAAGCAACGGGATTGCAGAGACATCTTACCCTCATCATCTGCTGGTACTGCATCTGCAAAGGGCGCCGTGTCGCGTCCAGGACAGAGGCGTCCAACACGGACGTTTCCTCGGAAGCCAACGACTCGTTGAAACGCTTCATTACGGTGAGGACCAACGTATTGTCCTCCAGGTCTTCCTGGCTGCTTCCGAAAGGAAAAATGGAAAATTTCAGGGGGGGGAAGACTTTAGACGAATGGCTAGTTGTGACCAAACCGACCTTCCCAAACCGAAGGGATATTGGCAGAATATCGTATACAAGACAGAAGGATTCCTGAAGATTAAAACCTGCCTATCTTCGCAAACAAATCGACAACATAATCTTCCATGCTTTTTAAATACTTTCCCCCTTATTGCTGGCTAATGCAATAAAGGAGCTAGATTTCACTCCAGTAGCACCTTAGAGAGCAACAATATTTTCAGGGTATACGTTTTCAAAAATCAAAAGCTCCCTGCGTCAGAAGAAGAGGTTGGACTTATACCCCACCCTTCACTACCCAAAGGAGTCTCAGAGCGACTTACAATCTCCTTTCCCTTCCACTCCCCGCAACAGACACCCTGTGAGGTAGGCGGAGCTTGAGAGAGCTGGTCCTGAGAGAACAGCTCTGAAAGAACTCGTAACTGACCCAAGGTCACCCAGCTCATGATGTTATCCTATGAGGTAGGTTTGGTCCAGACGATGTGCCTGGCCCCCAGTTCAACCAGTGAGCTTCCACAGTGGAACTAGGATTCGAACCTGGGTCTCCCAGAACATAGTCCAACACTAACCGAACCCCATTCTGGCTCTTAATTAGATGTTTGTCTTCTCCCATTGATACCCACTCAGCACCTACCTGGCCATCTTTTAGACGTTTGGCCAAATTTTCCCCAGGCTTTCATTTTGACCAAAGGAGGGGGAGCATTGCTGTCTTTTTTATAACTGCTCCCTCTTAGCTTCAGGGCCGTTTTACAAATATCATTTTACACGGCTGAACGTTATGTTAGGCCCCTGCTGTTTCTGCACAGCTTGCTGTTCTTATTGATAATCTTTACATCGCTGTTTTTCACGATTTGATTAGACAGCAACTACACCTTCTACATAAAGCGAATTCTAAACATTAAGATGTCCGGAACAGCCCGGGGCGCCGTCACGGAAACCGCCAACCGGCCCGAATCGAATGGCTTCTACTTAAATAATTTACAACGTATTTTAAAAATAATAAAATATCCACAGCTGCGTGAGATATCTTGGCCTACTCCGGCTCGGGACCCCCCGACTCTTTCTTGACTTTGCAAAAACTCTCAGCTTGGTTTTCATGCCATTCTGCATCCCAGTTTCTGAGCGTGAATTTTAGCCGATGGGAAGATAAGCAGCGCCCAATGACCAGGCCCAAAACGGTTATATCGCACAATAAAATCTGTGGGTTTTTTAAAAAATAAAAATGAAGAGGTAACCTAAAGGAGAAGAAGGAAAAGAAGGGCTGGTTTTATATGCTGCCCTTCACTACCCGAAGGAGTCTCAGAGCAGCTTACAATCTTCCCCCCCTTCAGTCAAAACACACACCCACACACAGGGTCCCTTAGGGATTTTACCCAAATCCGTATGGCCCTCTGTATGGCAAAACAAAGCAAAAAACGACGGGATCACGGAGACGGGATCACCAGAAAGAAAAGAGAGAAAAGGTTTCTCTTCCGTCTCTAACTCTCACCACGGCCAATATGTCCAAGAACACATTCCCAGGGCTGCGGCTAATTCAAAAAGACACAAACAAAGCACGAAACACAACCAATGTTCCCTCTAAGCTGAGTTAGTGTGAGCTAGCTCACAGTTCTTTTAGCCTCCGGCTCACACATCTTTGTCTCCGCTCAGGAAGGACGGCTCCCGAACAAACTAAGTCATGCAGTGGCCAAATCGCTCATTCACAACTTTAATGCCAGTTGCTCACAAAGTAGAATTTTTGCTCACAAGACTTCACAGCTTAGAGGGAACACTGAGGAAAATCTAAACTCCCACAAGGCCTTAAGGCAGAGCCGCCACCAAGTCTCTCGAACAGTTCCCAACCGTCCAGGAGAAAAAGACCCGAAGCTCCCGCCTGGCGCTGGAACTTAAAACAACCAAAGCTCAAATCTGCAGAGTGTGACTGCAGTCTAAATTCAAAAATGAACAACAGATTCTTGGTAGTAGAAGTCAAAGGTCTAAGCCAAACAGGATTTAAACGTTGGGACTTGGTAACACGAATATCACACAAAACATCGAGGTAAAATAAGGCGCAAGAAGCACAAGGCATGACTGTGCAGGGCTTAAAAAACAACAAAATCTTAGCTTTTCCAGCACTAGCTAAAACATGAGGCAGGAAGTCAATATTACCTTTCCAGGATACAGAGTGGCAGTTGGTCTGCACGCAAGACAGTCATTTCTTCGCCCATCCAGGCAAAGTCGAAACGGAACACCTTTGCTGGGTTGCTCTGATACTATTGACAATCGGACACGTCTTTAGCACCAGGCAGCCTTAGCCCATAACCGAACTAGGGCTTATTCTTATAGCAAAACGGTCTCTCGATGGGTCAGGCCAGCGAGGGGCCAGAAAAGTGATGTCAGCTTTTCAGGTTGCGATGCAAAAAGCATCCCAGAATGATCTTGGCATCCCATAATAACCTATATCCCATAACAGTCAAGCAGAGGGGGGAAACCAAAAGTCATTCTGCACAATTAATTAGTTGGAATGTGCCTAATTGGTCAGCACCAGGATGGTAAAACCTTTCTTATCAGTCACAGCTGTAAGCAATTCCCCAGGGTCACTAAGTGCCTCTCCCAGCTACCTCTATCTCTGGGGAGAAAGTTCCTGTCGTTTGTCATTGGGGAAGGTTTTGTCCCGCATGAAGCCTGAACCAAAGTTTAGACAAACATCGGAAATTAAGGAAGCATTTTCTTTACACCTTCCTCTCCCCACAACAGATACCCTGTGAGGTAGGCGGGGCTGAGAGAGCTTTGGGAGAACTGCTCTGAGAAAACTGTGACTGACCCAAGGTTACCCCAGCTGGCTTCTGAAATTAAGGAAGCATTTTCTTTACACCTTCCTCCCCCACACCAGATACCCTGTGAGGTAGGCGGGGCTGAGAGAGCTCTGGGAGAACAGCTCTGAGAAAACTGTGACTGACCCCAAAGTCACCCCAGCTGGCTTCATGTGGAAGAGTGGGGAATCAAACCAGGTTCTCCAGATTAGAGTCCATCACTCTTAACCACTACATCAAACTGGCTCACAGCTGTAGGGAGAAGCTACAGTGAACAACTGATTGTTTTTGGAAAGGGGGGGGGAAACCCCAACTGATTTTAACTCCAAGACAGAACTAGTGAGCTATATATAAACAAACCACGTACTCACTCAGCCAGGAGTATTTGCACTGAACTAGAAACCCTCCGTTTACAACCCGGAAAATCTACAGCAACTAATAAACCTACAGCAACTCCGTTTATTGTTAATATAACCTTGAGCCTTGCATCACCTACCTTACACAGGTGTTGTATTCTGGGCCACCCGAGGACACAGAACCACCAGCAAGCTTCCAAGTTCTCCAGAACTCTCCTTTAGGTAGCAGAAAAAGGTAGAAGACGTGTTCTGGAGAACTTGGGAGCTTGAACCTCCAAAGGAAGTACAGAAAACGTATTGAGGGCCAAAATTTTTTTAAAAGTACACAAAAAAAGAACAGCGTATGAGCTGACACGTTTCGACTCCTCAGAGCCTTCTCCAGAGGTCAGATGGTACAAAAGACACCAGAAAACAGAGTCCCTGTAACAGATGTAAGGCAATAAGCAATTAATAAAATAAGACCACAAATGGAACTCAGAGACTGCTGCTTGCTAGACTCAGTTGGTCAGCCATGTTGGTCTGAAGCCGTAGAAGAAATTGAGAGTCCCGTGGCACCTTTAAGACCAACAAAGATTTATTCAAGGCATATCTTGAATAAACCTCTGTTGCTCGGTGTCTTTTGAACTACTTAGCCTCTGAAGAAGGCTTCTCGTGAGCCGAAACGTGTCAGATCATACACTGGCCTTTTCTGTGCATTTGTCACTGTGAACATTTCATGACACTTTCTTCGGGCCCCTACGAGGTTTTTAAAATAAACACTCTTTCGTATACTTGCTTATGTTTTTTTAAATTTCGGCCCTCAAGACGTTTTCTAAACTTCCTTCGGAGGTTTGAGCTTGGTTGGTTTAGATTTTGGAAGCTTGCCCAATGTTCTGTGTCATTGATCCTAATAAAAAGGATCGCGTCCTGGGGTTTGGGGCCAGAACCGCTGACAACTTCACTTTCCGCCAAACCAGTCCGGTGAAAGACACACACATACACACAAGTGTGGCGTAGGACACACACAATTGACTGGCACAACATTAACAGTTAACGAGCACACAA
Source organism: Gekko gecko (assembly GCA_029375565.1). Classification (NCBI taxonomy): domain Eukaryota; kingdom Metazoa; phylum Chordata; class Lepidosauria; order Squamata; family Gekkonidae; genus Gekko; species Gekko gecko. The sequence goes on along the minus strand of JAPDNY010000004.1, from coordinate 216,442,520 downwards.
GAGAGATATTGCAATTCTTTTCCACACTGGGTGCCAAAAGAGTCACCTGTCTCCGTAAAACCAGTACGTGAATTACTCTTGTTTACCCATCAGAAGAGGGGTCTCCAACTTGGTGCCCACGGGAACCACAGCACCTGCCAGCACCATTCCTGACCTCCACCAAGTGCTTTTGGACATTGGGTGAGGCTAGGAGGGGATTCGCTGTTCAGATTAAAAGGCATCCTGTCAAACACAACTTCTGCCTAAAAGGTTGAAGATGTACTATTAGAATTATACAAGTGGGAACCCGCGGGCATTTGCGGGAGGCATCTCATTCTCCCCTACCCCATTAATTCTTCTTTCCCAGTCCTGAAAGGCCCCATCGCCTCTCTCCTTTTCCTGCTTCCTTCTCTCCTTCTATGGCTTCCAACCTCCAGGTGGGGCCTGGAGATCTCTTAGAATTACAACAACTACTGGAAATCCCAACTGGCATCAGTTTCCCCTTAGAGTTGCCAGCTCCAGGGTGGGAAATTTGTGGGAGATTTGGGGATGGAGCCTTCCAAAGACAAGGTTCGGAGTGGGAAGCAACCTCAGCAGGGCCACAGAGCCCACCCTCCAAAGCAGTCATTTTCTGCAGGGGAACTGATCTCTGTCATCTGGAGGTCCATTGTAATTCCGGGTAATCTCCACCCCCCACCTGGAGGTTGGCAATTCTAGTTTCCATGGAAGAAATGGCTACTTTGGGGGTGGACTCTATGGCATTATACCCATCTGAGGTCCTCCCCTCCTTATAACCCACCATCCCCAGGCCCCTCCACCCCCAAAATTTCTGGGAATTTGGAGTTGGCAACCCTATTTCCTTCCTTTCTCTGCCCCTCTGTTTTATACTTTCCCTCCCCCTCCCCCTATGCTGCTTCTAAGCTGTCAAGTCTCGTGAGCAAAAATTCTACTTTGTGAGCATACTGGCATTAAAGCTGTGAGGGAGCGATCTGGCTACCGCATAAATTAGTGTGCTCTGGAGCCCTCCTTCCTGAGCTGGGACAAAAGTCTATGAGCTAGAGGCTAAAAAAACTATGAGCCAGCTCACACTAACTCAGCTTAGAGGGAACACTGCCCCCACCCCAGCAGCTTCTAGCTAGGAAAACTGTGGCCCAGTTTTGTGGTGCTGGTCACTGGGCCAGGCCCAGTTGCATGGCTGACTTGTGGGAGGGGGAGACCTTACTTCCCCACCCCCCGTGTCCACCTCCCTGCACTATTTCCTGCTTCCCCTCCTCCTGGCAACCCCCACATCCTCCGCCCTTTCCCTGCCTCCTTCTCTCCTTCTCAGCCATTCGCCAACCTACCTTTTATATCTGCCTCCTGTCTTCAGCTATATTTATTATTTATTTACTTTATTTATACCCCTTTTCTCCACAGGGGGGCACCGAAGCAGCTTACGTCTCTCTCCTCTCCTTTTTATCCTCACAGCAGCCCTGCGAGGTAGGTCAGTGTAAGAGTATGCAGCGGGCCCCAAATCACCCAGCCAGCATCCACAGCAACTCGGAGATCTGGAACCTGGTCCCCCAGACCCGACTCTGCAGCTCTAACCGCTACACCACACCAGCTTTCAGAGAGTGAACAACTGCCAAGCAGCCAGGTCCCAGCAGAGCCATGGAAGTCACGCAGAGGTTGCTGCTAGGCACTAGAGTTGCCACCCTCCAGGTGGGACCTGGAGAGCCCCCAAAATTACAACTGAGCTCCAGACAACAGAGATCTGTCCCCCCCAGGTGGAAAAGCTTGCTTTGCGGAGTAGACGCTATGGCATTACATCCCCTTCCCAAACACTGCCCTCCAGTGTTCCATCTAAGACTGAGTGAGTGTGAGCTAGCTCACAGTTTTTTAGCCTCTGGCTCACACATTATTGTCTCCGCTCAGGAAGGAGGGCTCCAGAGTGAACTAATTTATGCAGTAGCCAAATTGCTCGCTCACCGCTTTAATGCCTGTAGCTCACAAAGTAGAATTTTTGCTCACAGGACTCCACAGCTTAGAGGGAACATTGCTGCCCTCCCCTAAGGATCCACCCTCAAATCTCCAGGAATGTCCCAACGGGAGCTGGCAACCCTAGTCAATCCCATCACCAAGAAGTCCTCCTTTAAAGGCCAAAATAGCCCAAAAAGGGCACTGCCCCCCCCTGCCTTTTACACACATAAACCCAGCCTAGAATATTGCTGTTGTCTAGCAACAGGACATAGTCTCTCATTTAAAGCTACAGGCACTCCTTTTATCGTTTTTGTGTGTAGTTTGTTTTTTAAAATTCCACATTTTTCTGCAATCCTGGGGCCCTTGTCAGGTTCGTAGAAAGCTCTGCCTTGCCTGTTCACAGCTCCAGTCACTGGGTTTAAGTACCCAATGATTTCCCAACTTTGCTATTATAATATCAGATTGCTGTTAGAATATAAAATATAGCCTTGGTCAAGACAGCGAGGCGTTCTCACGAGTAAACAGGGTTTTGTGCACACGCAGGCTGACAAGTCGAAGTTCTAAAACCAACGATTTTATTCTAAGCCAAAACTCCAAGGAGGTTAATAGCAAAACCAAACAGGAAATTACTTCAAGGAGTACAGAGTCTATATAACACTATATAACACTAACTTAAAAGTACCTGACTCATCGATGGAGTTCTCAGGAGACACAATCGCAAGCCAAGGCCGACAAAGTTGTGTTGCGTGGTGGGTCCCTGCGCCGACTAGCCAACCTTAAGCTACAGCAACTTCTCAGGAGAGCCCTACCTTCAGCCAAAGCACCCAGATATACTCTCCTCCCTCTAGCTACCAGGTGTAAGACTTTACAATCAGAGGGGGTTCTCTCCAATAAACTAAATTGGCACTTCTACCTGGCCTTGGAAAGGAGGCCCTGTCGCACCTGGGAGAAGGCTAACAAGTTGTTATCTAAGTTAACCCTTCTGGGAAACCGTTTGGCTTCCCAGCCTCGCTCCCTGAAATTTTGGAATGTAATTTTATCGCAACTCTGTTTTTATTGTGATCCGCCCTGAGCCCACTTTGGGGAGAGCGGAATGATAATCTGAAAAATAAATATTTTTATAAATAAAACGGGGCAGAACAGGAGAGCCATTCCAAGTTCAATATGTTGTCGAAGGCTTTCACGGCTGGAGTTTGTTAGTTGCTGTAGATTTTCTGGGTTCTGTGGCCGTGGTCTTGGCACTGTAGGACCCGACATTTCGTCAGGAGCTGTGACTGGCATCCTCAGAGGTATAACACAGAAAGATGGAGTACTCTCTGTGTCAAGGTGAGCAGAAAACTGGTAGGCAGGTAACTTATATCTACCCTGGAAGGTGGGGTAGGGCTGAGTCATTATCTTGTAGGAGTTCTCCAGGCTATGAAACATGCTAATGGAGGAGCTTTCCTGAAGAAGTTCTTTCGTCTATGGGTTGCTTCCTGAGGAGGTTTCTTGTTGAGGTTCTTTCGTATGTGGAATGGCCACCGAAACTCTAATCTTATCTGTAGTGCAATTGACAGCTGCAGAGTATTTTGTGTTTTTCAAACAGGAAACCATGCCCTGTTTGTTTTTAAACTCTCTTCTTTCTTGTTAAGACTGTGTTTATGTTTATGAATCTCAGTGGCTTCCCTGTGTAATCTGACAAGGTAACTGAAAGGGCTGTTCAGCGTTTCAGTGTAATCTGACATGGCAACTGAAAGTGCTGTTCCGTCTTTCAGTGTCTTGGAACAAAATGCTGTGTCCTGTTTGGGTTAGGCTACGTTCAGCCACTGCTGATTTTTCAGGTTGGCCAAGCCTGCAGTGTCTTCCAGGGTAGATATAAATTACCTGCCTACCATTTTTCTGCTCACCTTGACACAGAGAGTACTCCGTCCTTCTGTGTTATACCTCTGAGGATGCCAGTCACAGCTCCTAGCGAAACGACAGGTCCTACAATGCCAAGACACGGCCACACAACCCAGCAACATTCCCAGTTGCTTGAAGAAAGCAAAGCAGACCTTGCCATAAGGCCTCGCAGGGCCGTTGTCAGGCCAAAGCAGAGGAGAAACCATTTCCCTGGATATCCTCAGGCGGCCCAAACATTCAGCCCGGCCTATCTCTCGGGTTTCCAACCTCCAGACGGCAGCTGGAGATCTCCTCCAGGCAACAGAGATCAGTTTCCCTGGAGAAAAGCGACTGCTTTGGAAGGCGGACTCTAGGGCATTCTACCCTACTGCAGCCCCTCCCCTCCCCAGGCGCCACCCCTCTCCTGGAATTTCACAACCTGGAGCTGGCAACCCCACCTATTTCAAAAGTGGAGGAGAGGCGCATCCCTGGGTCACCTCGGGCAACACCCACGCTTGCAACCCAGCCCACCTGTTGTCAGGCTAAAGCGGAGGAGGAAAGAGCTTTCTGGGTAACCTCAGACACACCCCTCCACGCTGCCAGCCCGGCCTACCTGGCAGGGTTGTTGTGCGGCTAAAGCAGGGCGGGAGGGGAGCAGCACAAGCCACCTTGCAGCAATGCAAAAGGGGGCATTTTCTGGAGAAATCATAATGCAGGTGCGCTCCAGGTGGAGGAGGCGCGCCAGGGATGCTCACCTGCCCCAGGTAGCCAGGCTCTCGCGCGCTCCTGCCATCGCTCCCGCTTGGATCTCCCTCCGCGGCCAGACTTTTTAAAGACTCGCGAGACTTCCCCGCCTGGATCTCGCGAGACCCGAGCGCCCGGCCGGCCGGCCCGTCCCCTTTCTGCCGTGAGGCTCGCGGGGACGGAGCTGGAGCCGTAAGGCTGCGAGTAATCCCGCCGCCCGCTTTTCCCCGCGTCGCCGTAATGTTAGGAATAAACACGCAGCTCTGCCTGCCTTCCCGGCGGGATGCAGAATCCGGGTCGCTTTTTTAGTTTATTTATTTAGGGTGCAAAATATGGGGGAAATGCAATTCAAACCAGACCGAGCTCCTCTCGGAAAACGGAGTTCTCCCACAGGGCTTTCTTTTGCGCAGATGGACAGAACTGCAGTGCTAGGAGTGCCAACGTCCAGGGGGCACCTGGAGATGTCCTGTCCCCACTTCATCGGGGGGGGGGGGGTTGTATGATTTCTTTCGAAAATTACAGCTATTGCAGTTCTTATTCAGACGACCAAGAGGGATAAACACGTGGAATTCACTGCCACAAGAGAGCCAGTTTGGTGTAGTGGTTAAGTGCGCGACTCTAATCTGGGAGAACCAGGTTTGATTCCCCACTCCTCCACTTGCAGCTGCTGGATGACCTTAGGCAAGTTCTGATAAGAGCTGTTCTTGAAAAAGAGCAGTTTCTGTCAAGAGCTCTCTCAGCCCCACTTATCTCGGAGGGTCTCTGTTGTGGAGAGAGGAAGGGAAAGGAGTTTGTAAGCCGCTCTGAGACTCCTTTGGGTAGTGAAGGGTGGGATATAAATCCAGTCTCTTCTCTTCTTATTCTACAAGCATGGACGGCTTCAGGAGGGAATTGGATAATCATAGGGAGCAGAGGTCCATCAGTGGCTATTAGCCACAAGGGATAGATAGGGACTCTCAGTCTGGGTCAAGTGACGCTCTGTATTCTTGGTGCTTGGGGGGCGGGGGCAACAGTGGGAGGGCTTCTAGTGTCCTGGCCCCACTGCTGGACCTCATTTTGGTGTAGTGGTTAATTGCACGGACTGTAATCTGGGAGAACCGGGTTTGATTCCCCACGCTTCCACTTGCACCTGCTGGATGACCATGGGCAAGCCATAGTTCTGTCAGAGCTGTCCTTGAAAGAGCAGTCCTCGAGAGAGCTCTCTCAGCCCCGCCTACCTCACAGGGTGGCTGTTGTGGGGAGGGGAAGGGAAAGCGGTTTGTAAGCCGCTCTGAGACTCCGAGTGAAGGGCGGGGTATAAATCCAATCTCTTCTTCTTCTCTCCTCCTCCTCCCGATGGCTCCTGGTATTTTTGGCCACTGTGTGACATAGAGTGTTGGACTGGATGGGCCACTGGCCTGATCCAACATTGGCTTCTCTTCTGTTCTTCTGTCCTTAAGATCAGTTCCCCTGGTCACTTTGGAAGGTGGACTCCCAAGGCATTATACCCAGCGGCAGTTCCTCCCCAAATCCCACCCTCTCTAGGCTCTGCCCCCCCAAATCTCCAGGTCTTTCCCAACCTAGAGCTGGTAACTCTAAATAAAATGGTCAGAAAGCTGTACTGGTTAGAGCGATAGGGAGGAACTATGACCTACCCCGTGGCATTGCTACATAACACTGTGAGGTTGCACTCAGACACACTGAATCATCCACTTTCAATGCACTTTGCAACTGGATTTTGCCAGTTCACAGAGTCAAATCCAGCTGTAAAGTGGATTATTTCGTGTATGTGACCGTGGCTTAAGTAGGCTTCAGACTAGCTTCTTCAAGTGGTGTTTAAAAGGTCATGTTTAAAAGCTCAATGCTTAGTTTCCCAGCTCTGTTTGAGACCTCCGATTTCTGTAGTCCAGACCCTGCTGCAGGGGTCCCCAACACGGTGCCCATGGGCACCGTAAGGGCAAACATGGGACACTTTTTCTGGGTGCCCGCCAAGTGCTTTAGAAAGTGGGCAGGGGTAGGTGAGGCTTTTTTTAAAAAAGGCCTCCAGTTAAACAGAGCTTCTGACTGAAATGTCGAAGGGGTGCTATTAAGAGTTATACATAACCCGCTTCCTGACATTTTGTGGGCAGCTCTGCCTCCTCTGGCAGCCATTTTGTGTCTAGCTGCGCCTCTTGTGGCAGCCATTTTGTGTCTAGCTGAGCCTCTTGTGGCAGCCATCTTGTGTCTAGCTGCGCCTCTTGTGGCAGCCATCTTGTGTCTAGCTGCGCCTCTTGTGGCAGCCATTTTGTGTCTAGCTGCGCCTCTTGTGGCAGCCATTTTGTGTCTAGCTGCGCCTCTTGTGACAGCTATTTTGTGTCTAGCTGAGCCTCTTGTAGCAGCCATTTTGTGTCTAGCTGCGCCTCTTGTGGCAGCCATCTTGTGTCTAGCTGCGCCTCCTCCGGCAGCCATCTTGTGTCTAGCTGCGCCTCCTCCGGCAGCCATTTTGTGTCTAGCTGCGTCTCTTGTGGCAGCCATCTTGAGATTGTGCCGGCCACCTTGCTCACAGTTCCAAAGGCTGAAAAAGGCTGGAGACCAGTGTTCCCTCTAAGCTGAGTTGGTGTGAGCTAGCTCACAGTTTTCAGCCTCCGGTTCACAAGTCTTTTGTCTTCGCTCAGGAAGGGTGGGGCTCTGGAGCAAGCTCATTTATGCAGTAGGCAAGTCGTGCTCTCTCAACGTTAATGCCTGTAGCTCACAAAGTAGAATTTTTGCTCACAAGACCCCACAGCTTAGAGGGAGCATTGTGGGAGACCCCTGCCCCGACGTATTGCTCTTTGGATAAAAAAGGAACATGGTGAATTAGGATGAATAGTGACGCTTCCAGTTCAGTGCAGTGGTTAAGTGCGCGGACTCTAATCCGGGAGAACCGGGTTTGATTCCCCACTCTTCCTCCACTCGCAGCTGCTGGATGACCTTGGGGCAAGCCATAGTTCGGTCAGAGCTGTCCTCTCAAGGGCAGTCCTTGAAGGAGCTCTCTCAGCCCCACCTACCCCACAGGGTGTCTGCTGCAGGGAGAGGAAGGGAAGGCGATTGTAAACCGCTCTGAGACTCTGGATGAAGGGTGGGGTATAAATCCAATCTCCTCCTCCTCCTCTCTCCCTTTCCCTTGTTTACAAACGCCCTTATGATTTTATTAGCTCCCGCTCTCTCTCTCTGTGGTGGAAAGTGCCACCAATTCACAACTGATTGACGGCAACCCTGTACGATTTTCAAGGCAAGAAATGAGCAGAGTTGGTTTGACATCGCCTGCCTCTGCATAGCAACCCTGGGCTTCCTTGCTGGTCTCTCATCCAAGTACTAACCAGACCTTAGCTTCCAAGGTCTGATTAGATCAGCCTCGCCTGGGCCATACAGGTCAGGGCACAGATATGCATGCAGCAGACAAATTGCCAGGACGTAGTCCCAAAACAGCCAGAATCTACCCCAAAATGTAGACCTAGGCAGTCCTCTGGAACCCATGGGGCCTTCAGAACCATTGCTGCTGCTGTTCACTGCTAATATTTATGGAGCAAGCAAAACCTGGCCCCCAGGTACAAACCCAGAGTGGGGAAAAGATGACTACGGGGAGACAAACGGCGGCTTCCCAAGCAGGACGGGGGGCCCCCAGAAATCCCTGATGGTAAAATGGCAGGACTGGTTCAGAAAATACGGAGCAAATGTTCAAAACCAGGAGCCGTTAGAAGAAAACCCGTTTGCGTCACTGCAGAACGGGGCAGCTTAGCGCTGCTGGTCATTGACGGGCCGATTCGTCACCCACAAATGTTTCGGGCACCCCGAAAAACCGCTTTCCGGTGAGCCATTTATTCAGAAGTGGGCCACGCAGGGCGTCACAAGTAACCAAGATGCACAGGAGAGCCCTCTGCAATCGTTTTAGTACGCTGGCATAAATCTGGGCACGGTTCGCACTTGAGTCGCTGACTGCGGGGGACGCCTCTATAATGCCCTTTTCTGCCAGGCGTACCCAAGAAGCCGGTTAGTGTTATAAAAATCTTTGTCTGCCTTCATCCCCTTTGCAGCCTGCTTAAGTGGTTAAGACGCTGAACTGCAGACCGGATGGTCGGTAGTTCGGCAGTTCGAGACCTGAGCGACGCGTGACGGAGTGAGCTCCCGTCTCTGGCCCCAGCTCCTGCCGACCTAGCAGTTCGAAAGCAAGACACTGCAGGTAGATAAATAGGTACCGCTTCGGTGGGAAGGTGACAGCGTTCCGTGCGCCTCGGCGTCTAGTCACGCCGGCCACATGACCACGGAAACATCTTCGGACAGCGCTGGCTCTTCGGCTTGGAAACGGAGATGAGCACCGCAACCCTAGAGTCAGATTTGACTGGCTTTCGGGCAAGGGAAACCTTTACCTTTACTATTCTTCCCTCTTCCCCCACACACACACAAACATACACACAAATCTTGTTGGATCTCTAAGGTACCACTGGACTCAGATTTAGTATCTGGTAAAGAGAGTTTTGGCTCTCGGAAGCTCAATACCCTGAAAATCTTGTAGGTCTCTAAGGCACGGCAGGACTCAAATTGAGCTGTCCTGCTGCAGGCTGACACAGCTACCCATCAAAATGATCTTCACGGGATAACCAGGAGAAGTTTTCTTCCTGTCGATTTTTCCTTCCCGCACAGACAGAGCTAATTCTCTGCCTCTTTCTCTGGCACAGCAAGGAATCCTTCGGGAGCTGACCCGACCATATCCACCATCAGGGCTCTTTTTGTAGCAGGAACTCCCTTGCATATTAGGCCACACACCCCCAAGGTAGCCAATCCTCCCAGAGCTTACAGTAGCCCCTGTAAGAAGAGCTCTATAAGCCCTTGGAAGATTGACTACATTAGGGGTGTGTTGCCTAATATGCAAAGGAGTTCCTGCTACAAAAAGAGCTCTGCAAAGACGTAACATGCTTATTGACAACTTCAGCAGTGAAAAATCTACGGGATCTGAAGAGAAGCATTTAGTCGAGGATAGGGTTAGGAAGAACGGGCCTTTTACCAGCTGCTCTGTCATCCCAAAATACTAACCATGCGAAATCTGTAATCCAACAAAGAGTTTGTGACGTGGAGCAGCAGCAAGACTTACGAGAACACCAAACTTTACGGCCCCTGAGAAATTGAGACACCCTGTGAGGTAGGCGGGGCTGAGAGAGCTCTGAGAGAACAGCTCCGAGAGAACACTGACTGAACCAAGGTCACCCAGCTGGCTGCATGTGGAGGAGTGGGGAATCGAACCCGGGTCTCCAGATTAGAGTATACCCAGGGCTCTTTTTACCCAGCCCCTGTAAGAAGAGCTCTGTAAGCCCTTGGAGGATTGGCTACATTAGAGGGTGTGTCGCCTAATATGCAAAGGAGTTCCTGTTACAAAAAGAGCCCTGGCCACCACTCACTGGAAATACGGTCAAAAAGGGAAGCGGCGGTCTTATAAATTTGACGCCCTCCGTGTTCTTTCCCAGTATTCCCCCCTCCAATCAGGAAGAACCTTCAGCATAGAACTTGTTTATTTTTCGTAAAACGAGGACTCCCGTTCTTAATCGTTGTACAATCTACGCAAGCGGGGTGCGTGTCTGTTTCAAAACACTGCTAAAATACAAAGTTACTTAATGATATTTATTAGCGTCGTCCGCTGTGTCTGTATCCCTGTCCATTTGTGCCAAATACCTGGCAAGAAAAAGACCCAGTCGTTAGCTTACGGAGATGCAAAGAGGTCGATGGATCTATTCTCTTGATCTCTCCACCTGTTTCGACAAGTTCACAAAACGTCCCTCACGCTGCTTCCGGGAGGGCTTCTCGTGTCCTGGCCCCACTGCTGGACGTCCTAATGGCACCAGGTATTTTTGGCCAGTGCATGACAGAATGTTGGACTAGATGAGCCATTGGCTTCTCTTAGTAAAGGTAAAGGTTCCCTTGCTTGGAAGCCAGTCGAATCCGACTCTAGGGTTGCAGTGCTCATCTCCGTTTCCGAGCTGAAGAGCCAGCGCTGTCCGAAGACGTTTCCGTGGTCATGTGGCCGGCATGACTAAACACCAAGGCGCACGGAAGGCTGTTACCTTCCCACCAAAGTGGTACCTATTTATCTACTTGCCATTTCTTGCTTTCGAACTGCTAGGTTGGCAGGAGCTAGAACTAGAGACGGGAGCTCACTCCGTCATGTGGCACTCTCCATGTTGTATTGTTTGATCTTATAATTTTACCTGTGGATATTGTTTTATATTGTTTAAATTGGCATTCATGCCGCCTGAGCCTTCGGGAGGGCGGGATACTCGAAACAAAAAAATAAAATAAACTCTCGGACTCGACCGCTGAACTACGCCTTCCACAGTTCAGTGTCTTAATTACTTATTAATTACTCCTTGGACCTAACATGGCTTGTTAACTTCGTCACTCCCACAACCTTTCCGTTTCTGCAAGGCCACCAATCTCTGAAACTTCCGCAGCTCTAACTAGCAGAGCACGCTAAGTGCTGGGAACGTCAATCACCTTTTTTTTTTTTCAATGCTGCGGCCTGTACGATTTTGCCAGGTAATACTTCTCGGACGATTCCATCCTACTGGCTTGGGGCTTTAAGGTTCTCACTTCCGCAAAGTCTTGCCTCAGCCTCTTCTGGAGGCGAAGGCTTTCCGAGCCGTCCCACAACTTACAAAGCATGGTCCCGCCGGGCACCAAAACGTGCCGGGCCAGATCCGCCAGGGAGAAGCACAGGCCGATCAGCCGCTGGTGATCCATGTCGCGGATCCCCGTGGCGTTGGGCGCCATGTCGTTCAGGATGACGTCCGCCTTGCCCTTGGGAAGGGCTTCCTGGATCTTCTTTTGAGTCTCCGGGTCCGTGATGTCAGAATGTGGCAGGAAGACGGCCCCTTCCAGGGGGAAGACGTGAAGGAGGTCCACTCCAAGAACAAAGCCGACGGGGGCATCTCGATCTAGGAAACAAGCGGTATCGTCAAAAAACATGGGTGGGGCGATTCATTCCCACATCCCACTATTTCCTTAAAACTCACGGCGTGACTTCATTTACCTCAGTTATAGCTCACCTTTCTCCCCTTTGGGAACCCAAAGTCACACACAACATCCTCGCCTCCCTCGTTTTATCCTACACCAATTTGGCGTAGTGGTTAGGAGCGCGGACTCTGATCTGGGAGAACCGGGTTCGATTCCCCAGTCTTCCACATGCAACTGCTGGCGAGACCTTGGGTCAGTCACAAGTTCTCTCAGAGCTGTTCTCTCAAGGGCAGTCCTCGGGAGAGCTCTCGCAGCCCCACCTACCTGTTGTGGGGAGGGGAAGGGGAAGGAGATTGTAAGCTGCTCTGAGACTCCTTTGGGTAGTGAAGGGCAGGGTATAAATCCAGTCTCTTCTTCCTCTTCACAACATGCCTATGAGGTAGTTTAGGCTGAGAGGGAACCCCTATCCTGCTGTGGAAGCTTGCTGGGTGACCTTGAGGCTAGTCATACACTCTCCAGCCTAACCACCCCATAGGGATTCGAAATAAAGTCAAAGACAGCCAGTGTGGTATAGTCACTGGACTAGGATCTGGGAGACCCAGGTTCGAAACCCCAGTCTGGCACGGAAGCTCGCTGAGTGAGCTTGAGGCAGTCCCCCACTCACAGCCTAGCCTACCTCACAGGGCAGTTGTGAAGGTAAAATGGAGGAGTGATGTAAGCTGCGTGGGGTCTCCTTTAGGAGGAAAAACACAGAGTATTAATGAGGCAAATACAATGCCATTCCTAACACCAGCTGGGTCAACAACTTGGCCATAAAAACTACCAATCAACTTTTGTTGAAAACTGATTTCTGGTCATAAGTTACATGGCACAGAATGGAACTGTTCCTGCTTCCTTAGTTTCATCTGAAGTGTTTATTCTATAAACCTCAGACTTTGAGTACGTCTTAATTTTTGTCAGTAAATACTAGCTAACTGAACTCAGATTCTTTCATTTATAGAAGACGGTTGCTAATCCAACTGTATTATTACTAAACATGTTAAGAGTTTTAAATAGTTAAGTTTTAGATAGACATACTAAGTAGAATATCAAGGATATTATTAACGTTACATAGTTTGGATTGTTTGGGATTCTCTGTACTAAATGTTCTATATTCATTTAATCAGGGCTATTTTTGGGCAGGAACACACAGGAATGGAGTTCCGGCTGGCTCCCGGAGTTGGCCACGCCCAGCAGGAACTCATTAGCATTACAGGCCACACCCAACAGCAGAAACTCATTAGGATTGGCTACATGAGGGTTGTGTGCAAAGGAATTCCTGCTACAAAAAAGCCCTGACAACAAACAAGGTAAGCAGAATAAGAAGCTGTGTGGCTGGATGACCACACTTCTGGTAACATGGGGGTGTGGCCTAATAGGCTAATGCACTGTGCTGTCAGGGGTGTGGCCTAATAGGCTAATGAGTTTCTGCTGATGCGTGTGGCCTATGATGCTAATGAGTTCCTGCTGGGCTTTTCCTGCAAAAATAGCCCTGCATTTAATAATAAAAAATATTAAATTAAAAAATGGAAACAAAACGCAACCACAACCATGAGAATCAACTCAGGAAAAAAAAAACTTTGGAAAAATAACTTTATATTTTGTAGCAAAGTTATATTGATACGAATTGGTAAACGGGTAAATTTAAGACACGATGCAAAGTACCGGATTACAAAATGCAATACAAAATGCACTCAGAAAGCAGAGTGCCAAAACACCCACAAGAAGGATCAAATGGTCCTAATACTCATAAATCGGAATGAGATTTCAGATGCAGGGTCCCGCTGCCACAAACTCACGATCCTGCAGAATATCCGAAATGATGGCTTTACCCACAGCATTTTCTAAGCAACAAGCTTAATGCCAAACATCATCTCAGAACGCACGGTTCGGCTGATAGTATTTGGAAGCTTAAAAGCTCAATGCCATCGATCAGTAGCGGATACAAGGTTAGACTAATCAGGGTAAACTTTGTATAGTAAAGTAAAGGTAAAGGTTCCCTTGCTCGAAAGCCAGTCGAATCCGACTCTAGGGTTGCGGTGCTCATCTCCGTCTCAAAGCCGAAGAGCCAGCGCTGTCCGAAGACGTTTCCGTGGTCATGTGGCCGGCATGACTAAACACCAAGGCGCACGGAACGATGTCGCCTTCCCACCGAATTGGTACTTATTTATCTACTTGCAATTTCTTGCTTTCGAACTGCTAGGTTGGCAGGAGCTGGGACCGGAGACGGGAGCTCGCTCCGTCATGCGGCACTCTCGGGTCTCAAACTGCTGAACTACTGACCTTCCGCAGCCTGCAGTTCAGCATCTTAACCACTTGAGCCACTGCAGCTCCTATACTTTGTATAACTTTGTATAAAATACAAAATCATTTTTCAGAGGTTTTTTCCTTAGTTAATTTTGCATGGTTGTGGTTGTGTTTCGGTCGCTTTACATCCGTGATGCTCCTTTGTGGTACTCTGGGTCAGCACGGGAGGCATGTATGAAAGTGGAAGAGCCATAGAAACATACAGCAGGAAGGGAAACCCCGAGGGTCATCTAGTCCAGCCTCCTGCACGATGCAGGAAATTCACAATTGCCCCCCTACTCCCCCAGTGACCCCCCTGCTCTATGCCCAGAGGATGGCAAAAAACCTCGAGGGTCCTTGGGCCAGTCTGCCCTGGAGGGAAAATCCTTCCTGACCCCAAAGTGGAACCCTGACTTCATTCCCCCCACACACACCTTTTTATGCAAGGCTGTGCCAATCTACTGCACTTACAAACACCCACCAGTGTTCTTAGAAACTGCAGTGTTAGATTGTTGCCTCGGTTATCTTCCGTGGTTTTTCACGGCTTTCCTCGGCAGGGCTGAATATCTATCTATTTATTATTTATTTATTTGATTAATGTTTTATTCCACCCTCCCCGCCAAGGCGGGCTTCAGAGGCGGCTTCCGATGCATACGAATAGATGCATACATTAAAACCCCAAAACATCCTAAGAACAAGATTAAGTTAAAATCACAGGGTATAAAACCATAGCTACTCAGAACATAAATACAGTGCAAGACGGCGGCATTTTCTCAACATTTAAACGGGCGCCGACCCTTAATCCGGGCTGTTGGTTGTCAGGTTGGCGATGATGTTGGCGTTAGGGCCGGGGCCGTGACGTTAAAGGCGGCCCCTAATCGAAGGCGGAAGAGCTCCGTTTTACTGGCCCTGCGGAACGGCAAGAGGTCCCGCAGGGCCTTGATGTCATCCGGGAGCTCGTTCCACCAGTGAGGGGCCGCCACAGAAAAGGCCCTGCCCCTGCGTCGTGGCCAACCTGACCTCCTTCAGGCCCGGAAGGGCCAGGCGATTTTGGGATCTTGATCTCAGTGCTCTCTCAAACTAATAATAAGCCTGAAACCGGCTGGTATGGCTTCCGAGAGGCGGCGCCAACCCTCGCCTTCCCAGTTCGGTGGAACAGCCACCGAAGACAGCTACGGTACGGGCACGGCTTTGGGGAGAGACCTTGCATTCCTCCTTCGGATGCGGTCTTGGGAAGGTTCCTGGCGTCTACAGTGCAGGCCTCCCACCCCATCCATCTGCCCGCTGCCGAAGTCCTGCCCGGCCCAGCGTATTAATCCATTCCAGCCCATTAAAAAAAAAAAGGTTATTTTTAGCCACCCCCTGTGACAAGCTATTTTAAAAACCGGCCGTTCTGTAACGATCAATACTTCAGAAACCTTCTTCATCTATCACTCCCGGGGAAGAGTCAATAACGGCTAAATCCATTACAAACCTAGACCTTGCTCTTATGCCAGAGCATTTGCTCTTGGGAGACTGGAAATCCTTGACGTGCTCATATTCAATTAGAGAGAGGGTGTCTCTGTTAATAGACGCAGCAAGAAACACTGCTGCCCTAGCCTGGAAATCATCACAACTCCCTACAATCTCTCAGTGGCATCAAAAGCTTTGGAAATTATACATCATGGCAACGCTCACAGATAATCTGGATGACATTCTTAAACCCAGGGCTATTTTTGGGCAGGAACGCACAGGAATGGAGTTCTGGCTGGCTCCCGAGTTGGCCACACCCAACAGCAGAAACTCATTAGGAATGGCTACATTAGGGGTGTGTGTCCTAACATGCAAAGGAGTTCCTGCTCCAAAAGAAAGCCCTGGGTTTTGACAACAAAGAAGGTAAACAGAATAAGAAGCAAAAGGTGGGTGTGGCTGGATGACCACACTTCTGGTAACATGGGGGCGTGGCCTAATATGCTAATAAGATGTGCTGTCAGGGGTGTGGCCTAATATGCTAATGAGCTGTGCTGTCAGGGTGTGGCCTATTATGCTAATGAATTCCTGCTGGGCTTTTTCCACAAAAAAGCCCTGCCGAAGCCCTCTAGACAGTCCTGTTTCTCCTCTATATGGCTACCAGTGTTCCCTCTAAGCTGAGTTAGTGTGAGCTAGCTCACAGTTTTTTAGCCTCTGGCTCACACATTTTTGTCTTCGCTCTGGAAAGATGGCTCCAGAGTGAACTAACTTATGCAGTAGCTGAATCGCTCAGCTCACAACTTTAATGTCAGCGGCTCACAAAGTAGAATTTTTGCTCACGAGGCTCCACAGCTTAGAGGGAACATTGATGGCTACCTATACTGGAATACTTGTTGTCTCAAGGGGAAATTCCACGTTCGGTAGTTGACCTTGGAATGTAATGTTTTTATATCTTACTAAGTGATTACACTGCGGCAATTCAATATAGATCGGTTAGACTGATTATTCTTTACTTACCCGGTGACCTGGTACGTTGTTCTGTGCTCTGTTTTGTTTTACGCATTGTGTGTATTCTGTTCTAGTAGATCACTCTGTGTGTATGGTGTTGCTTGTTTGTTATTTCTCAATAAAATGTTAATTGTTAAAAAAAAAAAGAAGAAGAAGGCAGGCGCACCATTCGGAACGCGGCCAATAACAATGTTTTGCACTGCCAGAGCACTTTCACTGACGTTAACTAATTAAGAGCTAGTCCCTGAGAGGCGGGCGCTTGCCAAAGGGGAAAATCCATGGTGTTAAGCTCTGACAAGGATGAAAACGGAACCCATCTGCCCCTACCTGATCCCTTCCTAAAAAAACACGGTGGCGTTTGGATAGGGTTGAGTGGCGGTTGTTAATTGATGTCCGCTATCGGTCGACATCGCAACTTGACTTCTGTTGACAGAAGAAACATTGACCCAACTCTCAAAGAGCTTCTAACACGCAGTGCAAAATACGCAGGGATGACAGGAGTTAGATGGAAAAGGCACGCGATTCCCATTCTGCAGCCACTCCATTGGCTACCCATCCATTACCGGGCTCAGTTTAAGGTCTTGGCCGCCACATACAAAGCCCTTCATGGCCTTGCCCCTCTTATATGTGAGACTGGCTCTCTCCCTATGCTCCGCCATGACAACTTCGCCCATGTCAGCAGCAGATTCTGCAGGTGCCAACCTGCAAACGGGCAAGATTGGCAACTGCCCATGCCACAGGCTTTCTCCATTGTGGCTCCCGACTTATGGGATGGCCCATGGAATTCACTGCCACAGGAGGTGGTGGCAGCTACAAGCATGGACAGCTTCAAGAGGGAATTGGATAAACATATGGAGCAGCGGTCCATCAGTGGCTATTAGCCACAAGGTATAGGCATGAACTCTTGCCAGGGTCAGGGAGGAGGAGGAGGAAGAGATTGAATTTATACACTACCCTTCACTACCTGAAGGAGTCTCAGAGCGACTTACAATCTCTTTTCCCTTCCCCTCCCCACAGCAGACACCCTGTCAGGTAGGTGGGGCTGAGAGAGCTGTTTCGAGAACCGCTCCTGAGAGAACAGCCCTGAAACAACTTGTAAGTGACCCAAGGTCACACCAGCAGCTGCATGTGGAGGAGTTGGGAGTCAGATCCAGTTCTCCCAGATTACAGTCCGCGTTCCTAACCACTATGCCAAACTTAGCTTCCAAGACTGGGCTTGCTTGGGTTATCCAGGTCAGGGTACTCTCTTAAACAGTTGTGATATAGCAGTAAAAAATCTGATATAGCAGTAAAAAATCTGATGGTAGCTCTTTGGATCCCTGCCATGGTTGCAGCTCTGACCTGAGTCATTGCAAATCACCCACCACTCGCATCAGATCGTAATACAGATGCTACGAGTTTTAAAAGGCAGGGGAAGGCGTCTCCCTGACTCGTCCTCCCTTTGGAAAGGCGCTCACCCTTTCCCGCGGCGTTGACCCTCTGGACCGCCACCTGAGCCCAAGCGCCAGGGGCCGTGCCGCAATCTAACACGTGAAGGCCGGGACGAAGGATGCTGTGCTTGTCATCCACTTCCAGCAGCTTGAAGGCACTGCGGCAGCGATAGCTCTGCTTCTTGGCTTCCTTTACGAACGGGTCCTTAAAGTGCCGCTCCAGCCAACGGTGCTCGGTCCCTGTTTTGCTCTTCAGGCATCGCGGCGCGGAGTGGATCCGTGAGCACTGAAGCCAAAGGCTTGGTAGCTTGCGATACCTGTGAAAGAAAAGGCAAAATAGCTGCGTTGCCAAAGAGACCCAGGGCATTAAGGGTCTAAGAACCGGCACCAGTCTGTTTAGACTTTTGTCACGCGTCCGATTCTGTTTCTCGAAGACAGGTGTGGAGCTGCGGTGGCTCAAGTGGTTAAGACGCTGAACTGCAGGCTGTGGAAGGTCGGTAGTTCAGCAGTTCGAGACCCGTGAGTGCCGCATGACGGGGTGAGCTCCCGTCTCTAGTTCCAGCTCCTGCCAGCCTAGCAGTTCGAAAGCAAGAAATTGCAAGTAGATAAATAGGTACCACTTCAGTGGGAAGGGAACAGCGTTCCGTGCACCTTGGTGTTTAGTCACGCCGGCCACATGACCACGGAAATGTCTTCGGACAGCGCTGGCTCTTCGGCTTTGAAACGGAGATGAGCACCACAACCCTAGAGTCGGATTCGACTGGCTTTCGAGCAAGGGAGCCTTTACCTTTATCTTAAGACAGGTGTCAAGCCAGAGACCAACTTATAGGAATCTTCTAGTCTGTTCCAGCTTAAACTTTACCATTCTCTAATCTACTGCATGTGCTGGTCACCCCATTCACTAGCAGATATTCTTCAAGGCCACCCATCCAGGCCTGTTAATTAGGCTCACATAGGCTGTGGCTCACTGGCAGAGCACCTGCTTGGCATGCAGAAGGTCCCAGGTTCAATCCCCGGCATCTCCAGTTAAAAGGATCACGTAGGAGGAGATGTGAAAGACCTCCGCCTGAGACCCTGATGAGCCACTGGTGGTCTGAGTAGACAATACTGTCTGATTCCGTATAAGGCAGGTTCATGTGTAGATCTGGTGTTTGGGGGGACTTAACTGAAAAGTTCCATGGATACTGCCCATGATTGTTTGAGAAGGTCAGAAGATTGTGACCTGCAGACTTCTATAAATGTCGTTCATGAGAAAGAAATGTTGACTTTACCTTTATCCTTTCCTTCCCATTCCTCCATGCTGCGAGGAAGGTATTCGGAAGGAGGAGGAGGAGATTGAATTTATACCCTGCCCTTCACTTGGAGTCTTAGAGCAGTTTACAGTCTCCTTTCCCTTCCTCTCCCCACAACAGACGCCCTGTGAGGTAGGTGGGATTGAGAGAGCTCTTTCGAAAACTGCCCTTGAGAGAACAGCTCTGAGAGAACTTGTGCCTGACCCAAGGTCACACCAGCAGCTGCATGTGGAGAAGTGGGGAATCGAACCCCGTTCTCCCAGATTAGAGTCCACCGCTCTTAACCTCCGCACCAAACTGGTCTAGGACTCTTTGCTTCATGAACCAACTTTGCTATGTTAGGGCTCCAGTAAACAGATAGCTAGTTAGCTTTCTTGTTTTTTCCCCACGCACTTCATACTGCCTTGTTCTTAAAATCTTTTCCCTGAATTTCCTCAATAAAGCCTTCTTTTTACTGCGGGGAGTTACTGAGACCCAACCCAGGTCCAGCTTGGTTACGTTACTGCACCAAGGCGGGGTCAGCCTTGACACCAGGGGTCCCCAACCTTTTTTTTTTTTAGCCTGTGGGCACCACTGGAGTTCTGGCACGCAGTGGTGGGCGCAACCACAAAGGGGCCACGATGACAGGCGGAACCACACGCAAAGGAAGCCCAAGTGCAGGAGACAAGAGGAGCAATTTTAAAAAGGCACTGGGAAAGAGGATTGAGTAATAAAGAGAACAAAGCCAACACCGTGGTGGCAGGTGCTACTGAAATACCATTATTTTAATCTACACAGCTATTCAGGTCTCCAGGGGACATATAGGAGATTTGATGGACAGCAGCCACCTGGCCACACCCACTTTCTAAAAACACTTGGCAGACACAGGGAAAAGTGTCAGCAAGGGCCCGTGTTGGAGACCCCTGCTCTAAGCAATATTCAAACTGATGTTTTAAGCAGGGGTGTCAAACATGTGGCCCGGCAGCCGGATCAGGCCCCCGGAGGGCTTCTATCAGGCCCGCAGTGGAACTGGCTGTCTTCTGCTTCTCCTTCCAGTTCTGCTGCTGCTGCGTCATTGTAGGCTTGCAGCTTACAGATACAAACCTGAACAGCATACTCAAGATTGCAATGGCAGAGACATCTTGATGCAGTTTGGTGTAGTGGTTAAGTGCATGGACTCTGACCGGATTTGATTCCCCACTCCTCCACTTGCACCTGGCTGGATGACCTTGGGCAAGCCATAGTTCTGATAAGAGCTGTTCTTGAAAAAGAGCAGTTTCTGTCACAGCTCTCTCAGCCCCACCAACCTCACAGGGTGTCTGTTGTGGGGAGGGGAAGGGAAGGGAGTTTGTAAGCCGCTCTGAGACACCTTTGGGTACTGAAGGGCAGGGTATAAATCCAATCTCTTCTTCTTCTTCTTCTCAATAATTCAGAGCAAGAGGTGTCAGTTACCAGACACTGTTCAATAAACAAAACATTGCAAGAGCGCTGATGTTTCAAGCATGTTTTTATTTTAAGTTAAAACAAAACCCTTTGTGTTTTTGTCCTCTATAAAGTTTATATCTGCACTACCTGGCATTACATTTTATGGCACACATGGCCCGGCCCAACGAGGTCTCATTTATGTCAGATCCAGCCCTCAGAACAAATGAGTTCGACAACCCTGTTTTAGGGAGCACAGAGGCATATCAGAAGCTTATCAGAGGTTCCTCAGTGGGGAAAAGAAATGCCGATTTTCCCCTGCTGTGCACATTGCAAGGAATGTTCTAGGGAACATTACCAATTCATGTAAGGTAATATGACTTAAAAGGTCTGGGCAGTGTCCCACGAGGAACCTAAAATTCTTTCCAGGATTCCCTGCATTGTGTCAGGCCCCATGACAGCAAACTAAGGGTCCTAAGATCAGACAAGTGTGTTTTATTTTGTTTTTTAAGTTTCATGGAGGAAGAAAGGTTTCAACCCGCTTTGCTAAGCAACATTGCCCTCAGAGGCAAAAATACAGTGTTTCCCACCCACTGCAAAAAGCATACAGGCCAGAGGACATGGCATCAGTGAAATGTCAAGGGGTACTTACCTGACTGCCAGGTAAACGTGAAACCTGAAAGGGGGGGTGGGGGAGAAGCATTCGAGAGAAGACTTCTTAAGCTATCAGGAAAGGCAGCAATACCCATGGAGATTTCCGAGATTTTCCGAGATTTCACTTACAAGTAGGGAAAGGTTACAAGAGTGTGTGATTGGGCCATGCTCACCCGGTACAGTTCATGGTTCACTCCTTCTCGGCATCTTAGTAAGGTTGTCAACCTCCAGGTGCAGCCTAGACTTCTCCTGGAATTACAACTGATCTACAAACCACAAAGATAAGTTCCCCCGGAGCAAATGGCTGCTTTGGAGGCTGGAATCTATAGTATCATGACCCATGGACATCCCTCCCCTAGCCAGGATCCACCCCCACATCTCTGGGAATTTCCCAACACAGAGTTGGAAACCATACAGGTGGGGCTGAAAGAACTTCTGACAGAAACTGCTCTTTTTCAAGTTCTTAAAAACATAAGGACGTAAGAGAAGCCATGTTGGATCAGGCCAATAGCCCATCCAGTCCAACATTCTGCATGGCACAGTGGCCAAAACCCAGGTGCCATCAGAAAGTCCACCAGCGGGGCCAGAACTCCAGAAGGTTCACTGTTCTCTTCTCTTGCGTTTATCCTCACAACAACCCTGTAAGGCAGAACAGGCTGAGGGAGAATAACTGTCCCAAGACGTACCAATAAGGGTAACACCCGGATGATGATAGGACTGCAACTCCAAATTGGGAAATTCCTGGCAGTTTGGGGGTGGAGTCTGGGAAAGGCAGAGCTTGGGGAGCAAATCCTAATTCTATAGGGTCCACCCTTCAAAGCAGCCATTTTCTCCAGGGGGACTGATCCCTTTCGTCTTGCAGATCATCAGCTGTAATTCCGGGGGATTCCCCAGGCCCTCCCTGGAGATAGGCATGGCAAACGTATGTCAACACCAATGCTCCCTCTAAGCTGTTGGGTCTTGTGACCAAAAATTCTACTTTGTGAGCTACGGGCATTAAAGTTGTGAGCAGGAGATTTGGCTACTGCATAAGTTAGTTTGCTCTGGAGCCCTCCTTCCCGAGCGGAGACAAAAATGTGTGAGCCAGAGGCTAAAAAAACTGTGAGCTAGCTCACACTAACTCAGTCTAGAGGAAACACCGGTCCCAAGCAATGTTCCCTCTAAACTGTGGAGTCTTGTGAGCAAAAATTCTACTTTGTGAGCTACTGGCATTCAAGCTGTGATTTGGCTGCTGCATAAATTAGTTTGCTCTGGAGGGATGTACTAAAAGGAAGGACAGGATTGCCCATTGGAAACAATGGGAAAGACTTGAAGGCTCATTGGAAATAATGGGAAGGACAGGATTGCCCATTGGAAACAATGGGAATCCTTTCCACCTTTTTATTCCAACTCTATTTGAGCTGTAATGTATTTCAATGGAGCCCATGGAAGTCAATTGGCATTCCTGGCTCCCATTATTTCCAATGGGCCTTCACGTCTTTCCCATTGTTTCCAATGGGCAACCCTGTCCTTCCTTTTAGTACATCCCTGCTCTGGAGCCCATCCTTCCCGAGCTAAGACAAAAATGTGTTAGCTGGAGGCTAAAAAAACTGCGAGCTGGCTCACACAACCCCAGCTTAGAGGGGACACTGGTCAACACCCACCGACCCACTTGGATACGCTAACCGCTACCGCACGGCCCCATTTTAGTCCCCCCTCCTCTGTAACGAGGCCGGAGCAAAACAGAGGGAGCCTGCGGTACTCACCGACTCATTGCCCCAAGGCCGGCCATCACTTCCGGGAACGCGATATGGGGGACACTTATCGAGGTGGGACCAATTTGGTCCGTCTTTCAAAGCTATCTCTCCGGGAACAAGCAACCGCTTTTCTAGTTCCGCTGCCCAAGGAGGCTGTTCGCCAAGCACCGCCTCGAGAGGAGGTCCCCCGCCGGCCTCGGCCTCTCCTCCCGTGGCGGCCAGGGGGTTGGTTTCCCGCCTTGCTGGAGGAGCTCCCTGGTGCAGCAATCTTAAAACGGTAGGAAGCGTGGGAGGCGGTGGTGCAATCCCGTGCAGAGTCGAACCGGTCGGAGGCCCATTGATTTCAGCGGGTTTCGAGCGAAGGCAAGTCTGCTCGGGACTGCAATGCTGCATTGTCCCTGCGCGGCGTTGCTATTAGCAGTGGGGCTGATTGCACAGGGGTGAAATGGAATTTTAGGACCGACACAAAAGCGTTGTGCACGCTTTCCTCTAGGAACACTGTTGCCAACCTCCAGGCGGGGAACTACAAAGCAAATAAAAATGGACCACATACTGGTTCAATCTCACAATGACATTAACTTTGCAACTCCTTTTGAGTTTGATTTTTGTGTATTTTTGTATTAGCCTTTTTCACTGGCTTTTTGCATGGATATTTGTTACCATTTAGAGTGTTTCATAATAATACACTATTTCATAGTGTGGGGGTCTGTATTATAATTATACATACGCTTGCATGCAATATTACTGCTGTTTTATTGTTCAATGAGATTTGCATTTTACAGGATTATTTTGTTTCTACGTGTTAACACGGTGTTTTTTCCATAATTTGCTAACCTCCAGGTGGGTATGAAAAAGTATATGACACTGTGTATAATACATGTATGCTTAAGGTAGATCTATTTTGTGCTTTCGATTTTTTTTTTTTTTAATTTCCATACTGTTATATACATATTGGTGTCAGGTATTACCAAACATAGGTTTCACCAAAACAATACATCAGAGTGCAGGTTTACACACCTTTAAGACCAACAAAGTTTAATTCTGGGTATAAGCTTTTGTTGTGCATGAACATGGCTACCCTCTGAGACTATCCTACGCAGAACTACCCAATGATCTAATTCAGGGGTGTCAAACATAAGGCTGGGACGCCAAAAAAACCCCATCCAGGGCTCTTACCCTGCCCGCAAGCAACTGGTATGTATGGAGATATAAAGTGCTCCCCCTTTTATGGTACCCCTTGGAAAAAACCTAGCCTTGCATGTGATATAAATACATTTGTTGGGCCTTTTGTGGGCTCCCCAGTAAATCGGTTGCTTTCACTGCTAGGAATCCATTGCTTTTGTTTGTATTTTGTGTAAAAAATAATATTGGCTGCGGCCGCACACACGAAATAATCCCTTTTCAATCCACTTTCAATGCACTTTCAAAGTGGACTTTGCCAGTTCACACAGTCAAAATCCAGTTGGAAAATGCATTGAAAGTGGATTATTTCGTGTGTCTGACCGCAGCCATAGTTGCTTGGGTTTGCCTGTGCCCTTTATAAAGTTTGTATCTCCGGTACCTGGCATTACATTTTATGGCACACGTGGCCCTGCCCGACAAAGTAACATTTATGTCAGATCCGACCCTCGTCACAAACAAGTTCGACACCCCTGATCTAACTGTCATGGTCTGCAGAGTGGCCTTTTATAGCAAGGACACGCCTCTGACTCTCGGCATCCTTCCCATTGCAGACAGCATGTTGACGCGCAAGCTCTTCACGCTGGTGCTGGTGGTCCAGCCCCAACGAGTCCTGCTGGGCATGAAGAAGCGCGGCTTTGGGGCCGGGCGGTGGAACGGCTTCGGAGGGAAGGTGCAGCCAGGCGAAACCATCGAGCAGGCGGCCAGAAGGTGAGCCCAGATCGGTCCCTAGGCCCTCCGGGCAATGGAAGTGCACGGTCCTCTGGTTTCGGATGGTAGCCGGGTCGGTTGGCTGTAGAACGGCTAGACTGGAGGCCAGTCGTACCTTACAGTGCTTAAGACGCTGAACTGCAGGCTGTGGAAGGTCAGTAGTTCAGCAGTTCGAGACCCGAGAGTGCCGCATGACGGAGTGAGCTCCTGTCTCGAGTTCCAGCTCCTGCCAACCTAGCAGTTCGAAAGCAAGAAATTGCAAGTAGATAAATAGGTATCACTTTGGGTGGGAGGTAACAGCGTTCTGTGCGCCCTGGTGTTTGGTCATGCCGGCCACATGACCACGGAAACGTCTTCGGACAACACTGGCTCTTCGGCTTTGAAACGGAGATGAGCACCACAACCCTAGAGTCGGATTCGACTGGCTTTCGAGCAAGGGAACCTTTACCTTTTTTAAGCCCACTGATTTCAGTGGGTTTAGACTGGAGGAACTCTGGTGAGGATTGCACTGTTTAGGGACTGACAAGTTTTCCAGGCTATAAGATTTTGAGAGTCAGATAGAAGTAATAATGAAGAAGAAGAATTATTATTATCGTATGGCATTGTGTGTGGTATATCCAGGAGATCCTAAGATTGTCTGGCAGCCTGAAATTCTAGCTTTTTTGGCGTTATGCACCACTAGGTGATGAGCCAGACTTGGTTTTTGGGCCAAGAGAGCTCTGAAAGAGCCGTGACTGACCCAAGAAAAGTTACTCCAGTCTTAGCCCCATGATTTCAGTGGATTTAGACTGGAGAGACTTTGAGTTAGGATTGCACTGTTGGGGACAGACAAGATTTCCAGGCTATAAGATTTTGAGAGTCAGATACAAGTAATAATGGAGAATTATTATTATTATTATTATTATTATTATCATATGGCATTGTGTGTGGTATAGCCAGGAGATCCTAAGATTGTCTGGCAGCCTGAAGTTCTAGCTCTTTTGGTGTAATGCACCACTAGGTGGCGAGCTAGACTTGTTTTGAGGGGGCCGAGAGAACTCCGAAAGAGCTGTGACTGACCCGAGAAAAGTTACTCCAGTCTAAGCCCTCTGATTTCAATGAATTTTGACTGGAAGGACTTTGGTTAGGATTGCACTGTTAGAGACCGACAAGATTTCCAGGCTATAAGATTTTGAGAGTCAGATACAAGTAAGAACGGAGGATACGGGCAGCAGGAGGCACAGAGGCAAGGCCTCAGAACCTGGAAGGGAAGCTGCAAGTCCTGCCCCTCCTAGCGGGCAGTCCCTTATAAAGGTCAGATGGTGGTGGCAGGTTATCAGAGGGAGAGAAAAGCCACTTCAGGTGTTGGGAATCCCTGGAGGGCAGGGTGGAACAGGGCCTGCAGGCCAGAACGGGCCCATTCCATCACAGAGACCAAGATTTCCAGGGGACAAGCTTTTGAGAGTCAGAGCTCCCTTCCGTCGGATAAGGAAGCCCATGGCCATCTTTGCAGTCAGGGTGACGTTGCAGTTCATCCCACCCCCTGCAATTGCAAGTATGGCTGTCAGTTCACCTGGTTCCCGCCGTTAATATCTTTTAGGCACAAGGCAAAGCCAGTCCTGTTTGTTCGCCTTTTTTGATCCCATAGAAGTGATTGTACTACTTCTTTTTTTAACGCCATTCGTTTTTGAGCCCGGAGAGTCGCTGCCGTTCTGAGTGGACAATAATAACGGATGGATCCAGGGTCTGATACACTTTGTTGCTGGGTCCTTGAACACCTTTTGTGGCAGCTAGATTCGAACCCAATAGCACCTTAGAGGCCCAATAAGATTTGGGGGGGTATGAGGTCTCAAGAGAAGGAGGAGGAGGAGATTGGATTTATAACCCGCCCTTCACTCAGGAGTCCCAGAGCGGCTTAGCAATCTCCTTTCCCTTCCCCTCCTCACAACGGACACCCTCTCAGGTAGGTGGGGCTGAGAGAGCTCTCTCGAGGACTGCTCTTGAGAGAACAGCTCTGAGAGAACTTGTGACTGACCCAAGGTCGCCCAGCCGGCTGCATGTGGAGGAGTGGGGAATCAAATCCAGTTCTCCCAGATTAGAGTCCGCCCGTCTTAACCACTACACCAAACTGGCTCTCTGAGAGTTTTGACTCTCGAAAGCTCATATCCCAAAGATTTTGTTGGTCTCGAAGATGCTACAGGGCTGGGATCTTTGGCAAGAGAGACGTTTTCCAGCTTCCGTGTGACCACTTATTGTTCTGAGGATAGAAGGCCCCTGTGCGCTATAGCATAGGAATTCATCAAGAGGTTCCTTTGGGTCGTCCCTCAGCGCCCTTCTTAATTCATACTCCCTTTTCTTTCCACTGGCCACTATCTGTGCAAAGGCATTTTCCGCTGTCCCGATAAAGCCGGCATAGCACCTTACACAGCGGCCTCAACAGTCAGTCACCGCCGGCGCATGCTCCGGAAAGGTTGTCCGAAACTAATTGAAACGTTAAACCTAATTTGAAAAATGGAGGCCGTCAGAGGAGTGCCAAGGAAAGGTCAGGAGTCGTACCCGGGCTTCCTGTTATCCTTAATGGGGACGGACCGCTGGAACTCTCTGGTTACCCCCATTACTCACGATACAGACGGGCCTAATTAGCGAGATCAGCCAAACGTCTGCGGCCTGTCAAAGGATTAGCAGTTTTCTCCTGGATGAATTATGGGCCGTTTTCTCCGTTTCCATCTGCCGCTGTTGGGTACTTAGGAGACAGCTTTAACCGCATGTAGTTCCCCCAGTCTGGATGGGAGTGATGTGGACTCACAGGGACCCGTGGTGTCATTAGGGTCAGGCGGGTCACCGTCTTGGTCTGAAGCAATAAAACAAAGTTCGAGTCCAGTGGCACCGTGAAGACCAACAAAATTTAATTCTGGGTATAAGATTTCGTGTGCCGCCGACTCAAAGGCTGCGGTCACACAGGCTAAATAATCCACTTTCAATCCACTTTCCAACTGGATTTTGCCAGTTCACACAGTAAAGATCCCGTTGGAAAGTGGATTGAAAGTGGATTATTTAGCCTTTGTGTCACGGCTCAAGTAGGGTGTCACCTGAAGCTGCCACCACTCTGGTTCCAGGCTCCTCTGAGAAGGCCCTTTAGACTTCCCTTTTTAGCTGAAAGGAGCATGAGGACCAGGCAGAGTGAACAATGAAAATAGTTTATTTTATTGGACATCAAACAAACAAGGTGCAGAATAATAACAGTAAGTGGGTGAAAAGAAATCAAATGCCCTAACGCGTCTAAATATATACTGTCCCTAGCTCACTATCTCAAGTGGCCTTAAACTACTCACCCTTCCCTCACGATGAGGGTTTCTTCCCCACAGCAGCCTCCCTTCTGGCCCTGTTCCCTGGGAAGAAAAACAGCTTTTCCTCTTGCACCAGTTCTTTTATTCCCCAGCCCTCTTCTTCCCTATTGGTCAAAATCAGCACCAAAACTTCCCAAGGCCTTCTGGGGTTTGTAGGCCCAGCCTCCCCTACTGCTAGCCAGGCTTCCTGGGCCTACTAGGCCTCCGGTGGCACAGCCCAGATCATGACAGAGTGTGGCCGCAGCCAAGCTTTGTTCTATTTGGTGTAGCTGTTAAGAGTGTAGCCTTGAACACCACGCCAGATCAGCAATTCGGAAACAAAAGAAATTGAGAATAAGCACAATCTTTCTGTCCCTCTCTCTAAAATGTACTCTAGTAAAGGTAAAGGTTCCCTTGCTCGAAAGCCAGTCGAATCCGACTCTAGGGTTGCGGTGCTCATCTCCGTTTCAAAGCCGAAGAGCCAGCGCTGTCCGAAGACATTTCCGTGGTCATGTGGCCGGCATGACTAAACACCAAGGTGCACGGAACGCTGTTACCTTCCCACTGAAGTGGTACCTATTTATCGACTTGCAATTTCTTGCTTTCGAACTGCTAGGTTGGCAGGAGCTGGAACTAGAGATGGGAGCTCACTCCGTCATGCGGCAGTCTCGGGTCTCGAACTGCTGAACTACTGACCTTCCACAGCCTGCAGTTCAGCGTCTTAACCACTTGAGCCACCGCAGCTCCAAAACGTACTCTAACTAGATGTTAAAAATGAGAGCAGGCACCTAATCTTAGAAAGTTGCAAAGTCCCTAAAGCTCTTCCATTACCTCTCGGCTCCCTGCAGGCCTCCAGACAGACCGCACGGTTCAAAATGGTCGCCTGCTCCCAACCTCAGACAAGGGGTCCACTCATTCCAGCATCCCAAGGAAAAAAGAGACGGCCTTGCCCTTGCAGGGAAGTTTCATTAATCCCCTGTCTCCAACCAATTCACATCACTCTCTCCATCTCTTTTGACCTGGTCTGCCTAGGTCACAGGTGCATCCTGGGACACACCTGGAAGGCTTTCTGGGAAATCTCCGTGCATTCTGGGAAACCTCCAGGTCAGGTGGCACCGAATCCCTCAGTGGAATCTCCCATCCATGTCATTAGCATTGCTATGGCTGGAATCTGGCGTGCAGCTGAACTGACTCTGCCCATTCTTTCAACTAAAAGGGGAGTAGGGAGGGGTAAGTCCACTGCCTGCCAACCTCCCTCCAGGAGAAAAATGCCTTTCTTCAAAGTAGGGTTGCTAACTCCGGACTGAAAAGATCCTAAAAATGCCTGCTTTAGTGGGTGGACTCTATCCCACTACGAGGGAGGGGTCGTAACTCAGCGACAGAGCCTCTGCTTGGCGTGTAGAAGGTCCCAGGTTCAATCCCCGGCATCTCCAGTTAAAAAGGACCATACGGGAGGTGATGCGAAAGACCTCCTCCTGAGACCCTGGAGAGCTGTAAAGAGGGGCTGTGGCTCAGTGGTAGAGCATCTGCCTGGCATGCAGAAGGTCCCAGGTTCAATCCCCAGAATCTCCAGTTAAAACACTTAGGCAGGAGGTGATGGGAAAGACCACCGCCTGAGACTCTGGAGAGCTGTAAAGAGGGGCCATGGGCTCAGTGACAGAGCCTCTGCTTGGCATGCAGAAGGTCCCAGGTTCAATCCCCGGCATCTCCAGTTAAAACACTTAGGCAGGAGGTGATGGGAAAGACCTCCGCCTGAGACTCTCAAGAGCTGTAAAGAGGGGCCATGGGCTCAGTGACAGAGCCTCTGCTTGGCATGTGGGAGGTCCCAGGTTCAATCCCCTGCATCTCCAGTTAAAAAGATCAGGCAGGAGGTGATGGGAAAGACTTCTGTCTGAGGCCCTGGAGAGCCGCTGCCAGTCTGAGTAGACAATACTGACCTTGATGGACCAAGCGTCTGATTCAGTAGAAGGCGGTTTCATGCATCTATCAGCTCTCGTGCCCTAGTTCTGCGTTAATGTTCTTTATTCCATTAGGGAACTACAGGAAGAGAGTGGACTGACGGTGGACATCTTGCAGAAGATGGGCGAAATCACTTTTGAGTTCGTGGGTAACATGGAGCTGATGGAAGTCCACATCTTCCGAGCCGACAGTTTCCACGGAGAGCCCACGGAAAGCGACGGTAAGAATGTGGTTGAAAAGTGGCAACATAATGAAAACGGCCGCCCTCAGGCCTGCACCTGGCCCAGGTTGAGCCAAATAATTTGGCTCGTACATCTTGCATTTACTTGCTTATTTATATTCCACCTTTCTTCCCAGTTGGGACTCAAAAGCGGCTTTAGAACGTCATTCTCCCCTTCTCCGTTCTCCCACAATGTCCCTTTGAGGTAGGCCAGCATATGGAGCAGAGGTCCATCAGTGGCTATTAGCCACAAGGTATAGATAGGAACTCTCAGTCCGTGGCAAGTGATGTTCTGTATTCTTGGTGCTCGGGGTGGGGGGGTCAACAGTGGGAGGGCTTCTAGTGTCCTGGCCCCACTGCTGGACCTCCTGATGGCACCTGGTATTTTTGGCCACTGTGTGACACAGAGTTTTGGACTGGATGGGCCACTGCCCTGATCCAACATGGGCTTCTCTTATGTTCTTATGAACCTGGGTCACCCAGGGTCCTAGTCTGCCACTCTACCCACTACACCATGCTGGCTCTCCCCACCGCATGCTGGTTGTGGTACGGAGACCCCCCTCTTCGCCCATCCCCACCAGATTGACCAAGGCCACGGTCAGTTTCCACCCTCCCCTCAAAAACCGTGCAACCCCGCCCACAGTGGAGACGGAACACTCTCTGCATACCAGGTTGCATCGTGTGCTGAAATTGGTCACCTGGCAAGTTCATCATCAACCAGAAGAGAGGCTGCGACGAAGAAGTCTGAAGGTGGCTGAGACTGGGGAGGGCAGTTTTCAGCCCCTGGGCACCTTTGGAATTCTGACGCAGCGTGGGGAGCCCATTCGGGGAGGGCGGTATATCAGTCTAATAAAATAAATACATAAATGGCTGCTGCAGGAGGCGGAGCCAGCCACAAAATGGCAGCCAGAACTGACCTTCGGTCACACAGCAAAAACCCTTGCGCTCTGGTGGCAGATCCTGCCAAAACCATGTGTTGTTTTTCTAAAAAAAAATCTGTACAGTCAATCAAATCTCCTGTGGCCAACCAGAAAGCTTGCTGGGGGAACGACCCAGCTGGCCCCACCCACTTTCTAAGAACACCCGGAAAAGTGTTGGCAGTGCCATGATGTCCACTGGCCCCATGTTGGGGGGCCCTGGTTTAGGAGAAATGTCACTTCCTGGGCCATACTGAGTAATGCGCTTCTCTCACATGTGCAACATCATCTTTGAGGAGGAGATTGGATTTACTCCCCGCCCTTCCCTCGGAGTCTCCGAGCTGCTTACAATCTCCTTTCCCTTCCTCTCCCCACAACAGACACTCTGTGAGGTAGGCGGGGCTGAGACAGCTCTTTCGAGGACTGCTCGCGAGAGAACAGCCCCGTGGCGGCCATTTTGTGGCTGGCTCCGCCTCCTGCCGCAGCCATTTTGTGTCAGAATTCCAAAGGTGCCCGTGGGCTGAAGAGGATTGGGGACCTCTTTGAAACAACCCCAAAATGACCCTGAGATGTCCAGCTGAAGCAATTTGGGAGCGGCGATCCGAGCAATTATGCTTTCTTTCAGCCTCCGATTGTCTTGGGGGGCGGGGGGGAGACCCATCTTCACGCTCTACTCTAACTTCCTTAATCCATTATTTTCTTTCCTTCCCCTTGCAGAAATGCGTCCGCAGTGGTTCGCACTGGACCACGTGCCCTTCAAGGACATGTGGCCGGACGACAGCTATTGGTTTCCCCTGTTCCTTCAGAAGAAGGCGTTTGTCGGTTACTTTAAGTTCCAGGGGCAGGACACGATCTTGGAGTACACCTTGAAAGAAATGGAGGAGGTCTAAGCGGGGGAAGAACTCCGGAAGTCCTCCAAGCAGGGACACCCACGGGCATCGGGGGCAAGGGGGGATGAGCCGTTCTAGTTGCCCCGAAGTCTTCATCTCCTGCTGAGAACAGACTTAATTGTGTGAGAGGCAAACGGCAGGCAGGCAGGCAGACAGACAAATGTGAAACCGTTCATATGTTGAAGAATTTACAGACGGCACTTCTTTTGTATGGCCAGTTGCCGCTTTCCGTCTCGGTTAAGTGTGTGCGGCTCCCTTTCAGGGCCTGACCCCCAATGTCCAGATCTTTTCATTCCCACCCCACCCCAAGCATTGCAAGTCCTTTGCTGTTAACAAGAATCTCCTTAGTCAATATTTTTTCCCCAAATCGTGTTCTTAAGAGGGGACTGTACCCCCAAGTTCTCCCGTCTGCATCGCATCGGGGCAGCTTCTCTTCCAATTCTGGCAAGAAGTACCACGCCTTAAAGCATTTCCACGCGCGGAACCTTAAATCCTTTCCACAAGGAAGGCCCCTGCCCATGCTAAGCCATCTTCCAACCACAGTGGTGTAGTACTGGCGTGGCGGCCATAGCTAATTCTTCTTAACCCCGTGCATGCTGAGAACTTACTTTTATAAAGATCCAATTTCGGCTCTAGCTCCCGGTCTATGAGCAGCAGTCCCGTATTCCCCGAACTTTCCCAGAAGACGGAAATCCAGCCAGTTGTATCTTCTATCATCGCAGGATAGTGATGGAGAAACCTACCTCTTGGCAAAATTTGGACTGTTTATACAGACTCCAAGAGGAAACCCTGTGGCCCCTCGGTCCCGAAGACGGCAGACTATGGCAATTGGTAAAAATTATGTTACGGTACAATGGAATACTGAGCAATCACTATTCTGGATATGGGCCTTAACTGCACAGTGGAATCGTGTTTTCAGGTCTTTTAACGGGAATGCCGTTTGTCATCGATAGAGAGGGTAGAACACTCAGTCTGAGAGTTTGTTACAAATGAAAATACCATTTTGCCATCGGTTTACTAAACCAATATGTTATGGTGGTTGTTCTTTATGTAAATTCTTAAAAGACTGAAACCATAAAGGGTCTCTGTGTGGGGGGGTTAATTTTGTCACCTGGAGATTTTCCAGATGGAAAGTGCAAGAAATATCCCAGTCGTATGCCAGAAGTCTGCCAACGCTCACTCGGCCACCTTTGCCGACGCCAATCTCAGAGTGACAAAGACGTTTGTAACCGAAATAGTTCTTTAATACGAGTTTTGTGCATCTTTTACAAATACAATTTTTTTTTTGTAACGTTTGTTGTCAGAAGTTTGGGTGG
The DNA here is from genome assembly GCA_029375565.1 of Gekko gecko. Lineage (NCBI taxonomy): Eukaryota > Metazoa > Chordata > Lepidosauria > Squamata > Gekkonidae > Gekko > Gekko gecko. Next base: position 216,409,247 of record JAPDNY010000004.1, on the reverse strand, counting down.
GGGGTGTAACAACTTGTAAACATTTTGTCGTCTACCAGCTGTCGCGATATATGTTCTCTCCGATTCCTGCAGTTTGGTAAAGTGCTTCGTCAAAATACAAAAACAAAAAACCCCAAAACCCCAAACACACACTCCTATTTGTGCAAAGCACCGAGGGAAGAAAACACCAAGTCTGCGAACCTTGGATATTCCAACATTTGCAAAAAAATCCAAAGAGTTTAGAACAAGAAATAATAAAGAATCTGCTCTTCTGTTTTTCACTTAGCGAAGGTATTGCCCTGAAGAGCAGAGGCTGGGATTGTCAGCATTTGAGAACTTGCCTACGGAAAGTTCTATTGGGAGGTCAACTTTCCCCCCTTTAAGGCAGCGAACAGCTAGGAGATTACCAGGACCTTTCTAGATCTGGTTTCCTCCAAACGAGGGTAGATAATCACCCCCACGGCTATGGAGACCAGGCCACCATAAAAACCTTTTTCTAGCTAGTCGTGTTACAGACGGGGAGACGAGGCAGCACAACACAGCCCGATCCTGCCAGATCACGGAAGCTACACAGGGTCAATGCTCGGATGGGAGACACCCCCCCCCCAGGAAGGCTCTGCAGAGGAAGGCAGTGGCAAACCACCTCTGCTTCTCTCTTGCCTCGAAAGCCCCATGCTGTGGTCGCCGGCAGTCGGTTCCAACTCAGCGCCACTTACGTGTGCAATGCTGTACACCCACCCTTTCTTGGTAGGTAGAGCTGAGAGAAACCGTGTGTCTGACCACCATCTTAGACACGCTCATTGGAAGTTTGTCCCACCGACCCACATGGGAGGGCTCATTTCTTACTAAGGCCACGATCCTACGCAAATAGATGCCAACCCCACTGAACTCAGTGGGTTTTCTTCAGAAGGTAAGTTACGGCGTGACAGCCCCGTGGTCCGACGTTATACCGGCCTTTGGCTACATACATGATAAATCCTGGTATTCTGCTATCCCGACGTTATACAAGCTTATTTCGAAACGAAGCCTATTGAATTCAAGAAGAAGGAAAAGAGATTGGATTTATACCCCGCGTCTCAGAGCGGCTTACGATCTCCTTCCCTCTCCCCACAACAGACACCCTGTGAGGTAGGTGGGGCTGAGAGAGAACCGCTGGTGAGAACCGCTCTGAGAAAACTTGGAAATGGCCCAAGGTCACACCAGCAGCTGCATGCGGAGGAGTGGGGACTCAAACCCGGTTCTCCCAGATTAGAGTCCGCGCACTTCACCACTGCACCGAACTGGCGCTGACTTCCCAAGGAATGGAGATTTAAATCCCCAAACGCTGTGCTTTTATCTGCATTCGGGTTCAGTTCAGACCACTTAGTCCAGCACTGATACATTTGAGGCCATAAAGTCTTGTAGAAACATGCTTCACAAGGTTGTGCACAACGCCCTTAACGAGAATTGCATATCACGCTTAAGGCTCCATCGCCAAATGTTGCATTCTCTTCCCAAAAGGCCCCCAGATCTTTCCCTTCTTGGCCTGTTCTTCCAGGGAGGGCCACAATTCGTTTGGGAACAGGTAACATGCACCTGCCTTGCTCTCAAACACCTGGAATGCATGTTCTCGCGACGTGCATTCCGAGTGGAACTCCTGCCCAATTAATCGGTCAAGGTGCAGCCGATGCTGTTTGTGAGCCGCAAGGAGAGAGAGAGCAACCAGCGGTAAGCTTTGGCACGCTCAGCCAATAGGGCAACAGTGTACTAATGCTGCACACAATGATCTCGTATGCCAAAGAAGCATCCGTGGCTGCCAGAGCCAAATGCACTCAGGGCCAGTGTGTCCCTCTAAGCTGAGTTAGTGTGAGCTAGTTCACAGTTTTTTAGCCTCCAGCTCACACACTTTTGTCTTAGCTCAGGAAGGAGGGCTCCAGAGCAAACTAATTTATGCAGTGGCCAAATGGCTCACTCACAACTTCAATGCCAGTAGCTCACAAAGTAGAATTTTTGCTCACAAGACTCCACAGCTTAGAGGGAACATTGCTCAGGGCACAACACAAAGTCCCTTTTGCTTCACCCCATGTCCAGATCCCAAGGAACTCCAAACGGCGTTGACTTCTCACCTCCTGCCGACGCAGAAAGGTCAGAGATCCGAGGGGAAAACCCGACACCGCAACACGCAGGCTTGTTTGGTCTGTTGTCCAGGAGGCCACAGAGAAACAATATCTCTAAACGGGGAAGGGGCTCTGCTATTCCCAGGCGCAAAAGAATATATCTGCATGGCTGCATATTGTTTTTTCCTAAAAACACACATACAAATCCTTGATGCTCTAGCCAAAGGAAAAAGTTAACATTCCCCTCCCCCCCAAAAAAACATTATAAAAGTCTCCAAAAATATATACTGTGTTAGCCTATCAAGGAAAAGGCAGGTTTGGTCTTTCTGCAGAGAAAAATACACTTTTTTACATTATGTGGACCTACTGAGATGGTTGGGGTATGATTCCTCTTTCCCAGTGAGCTTTAGCTTATGGCCCCTGGCAGGGAAAAGAAGCACCTGAACTGTTCCTACACAGTGGAACATTAAAAAAAAATAAAAGCCCTGCTGGATGTGACCCGGGGTCCATCTAGTCCAGCATCCCGTCTCACCCAGTGGCCAGCCAGTTCCTCTGGTGGGCCAACAACAGGGCATGGAGTCCGAGGCCTTCCCCTGATAAGAACATCAGAAGAGCCCTGATGGATCAGACCAGTGGTCCATCTAGTCCAGCGTCCTGTCTCACCCAGTGGCCAACCAGGACTTCTGGAGGGCCAACAACAGGGCATTGAGACCAAGGCCTTCCCCTGATAAGAACATCAGAAGAGCCCTGCTGGATCAGACCAGTGGTCCATCCAGTCCAGCCTCCTGTCTCACACAGTGGCCAACCAGTTCCTCTGGAAGGCCAACAACAGGGCAGAGAGGCTGAGGCCTTCCCCTGAGAAGAACATCAGGAGAGCCCTGCTGGATCAGACCAGTGGTCCACCTTGTCCAGCGTCCTGTCTCACCCAGTGGCCAACCAGGACTTCTGGAGGTTCAACAATGGGGCATAGAGGCCAAAGCCTTTCCCTGATATTAAGAACCTCAGAAGAGCCTTGCTGTATCAGACTGGTGGTCCATCTAGTCCAGCATCCCATCTCACACAGTGGCCAACCAGTTCCTCTGGAAGGCCAACAACAGGGCACAGAGACCAAGGTCTCCCCCTGATCAGAACAATCAGAAGAGTACTCAGATCCACAGGTTGGCTGTCTCTGAATATGGAGGATCCATACAGCAACCCTGGCTAGCAGTCACTGATGGACCTGTCGACCCCAAATCTAACCCCTTCCAACTGCCCCTGAACTGAGCCGGGTTGCAGCTCTTATTTTCAGCTGAACAAGATTGGGGAGGGCATGCTGCGGACAGAAGCCAGGGTCTGGAGAAGGTCCCAATCCCTGCATTCAGAAGGGGCTTCTCACCCAGAAAGACGTTCTTTCAAAACCCACCTCGCTAACACCAAAGATGGCATACTGGTGGAGGCGTGCTGTTCAGACGGCCTTTCTCCTGCTTGGCCCCAGGAAACTAGACAACACGCCTTAGATTTCCCCTCAATACAATAAACTCTCAACTGAGCACCCTATAAGTAAAGATGGACAAAAGGAAATACCGCTTTACACAGAGAGTAATTAAAATGCGGCATTCGCTGCCGGAGGCTGTAGTGATGGCCACAGGAATAAGCAGCTTTCAAATAGGATGAGATAGACTCATGGAGGAGAAGCCTATCGATGGCTAACTAGCCATGGCGGCTGAGGGGAACCTCCACATTCAGAGGCACTAAGCCTCTGAATCCCAGAGCCAGGAGGCAACCTCTGGAGAAGGCCTCAGCCTCTCTGCCCTGTTGTTGGACGTCCAGAGGAACTGGTCAGCCACTGTGTGAGACAGGATGCTGGACTAGATGGACCATTGGTCTGATCCAGAAGGGCTCTCCTTAGGTTCTTCTCAGGGGAAGGTCTCGGCCTCTCTGCCCTGTCGTTGGCCCTCCAGAGGAACTGGTCAGCCACTGTGTGAGAGAGGATGCTGGACTAGATGGACCCTCACTGGTCTGACCCAGCAGGGCTCTTCTGATGTTCTTATCAGGGGAAGGCCTCGGCCTCTCTGCCCTGTCGTTGGCTCTCCAGAGGAACTGGCTACCCACTGTGGGAGACAAGATCCCATTAAGGTTGTTCACAATCAACTTTCACAGCAAGTTTACAAAGATGGAGTGGCCTCCTGCCCACCCCCCAGTGATCCAACCCTGGATATGAAGTGATAGGAGGTGGTGGCAGCTACAAGCATGGGCAGTTTCAAGAGGGAATTGGATAAACATATGGAGGAGAAGTCCATCAGTGGCTATTAGCCACAAGGTATAGATGGGAACTCTCAGTCTGGGGCAAGGGATGCTCAGTATTCTTGGTGCTGGAGGGGGCAGCAGTGGAAGGGTTTCTAGTGTCCTGGCCCCAATGATGGACCTCCTGATGGCCCCTGGTATTTTTGGCCACTGTGTGACAGTGTTGGACTAGATGGGCCATTGGCTTGATTCAACATTGGCTTCCCTTATGTTCTTATGATATGTTTTAACTGAAAGCACTAAGAGTGTTTCCAAACCAGCCTCGACAATCCCTAAAAACATCACATCCGTCTCCTTTCAAGCAAAAGTAAAGCTGGGTGGCAAACACCTCCAACATCCATCACGGTGTGCCACGTGAAGATATTCTAGCCTTCTCCCATGAAGGCCACCTCCACATTTCTCGTGCCATCCGCCAGAATTGTGACCATTTATTACCCACCACCCCAAGGGTGTGTGCACACAACTAAATATTCCAATAAAGGTTCCTTTCCTTACATTCCACATGGCAGTAAAGATCTGAGGCGAAGAGGTGGAATATCCTTGCATTCTCCTTCCTACCCGTGTCTCGCAAGCTTGAGAGGGGAAGACGCCTTTCGACAAGCAATTCCAACTGAACACGACACCCTGACCTGGTTGGCACAGGCTACCAATCTCATCAGATCACAGAAGCTAAGCAGGATCAGCCCTGGTTACTACTTGGATGGGAGACCAGCAAGAAAGTCCGGGGTTGCTACGCAGAGGCAGGCAAATGGCAAACCCACCTCTGTTCCATCTCTGTACCCTATGAGGGATCGCCATAAACCGGCTGCGAATTGAAGCTAGAAGAAGAAGAGGAGATTGGATTTAGACCCCACCCTTCGCTACCCAAAGGAGTCTCAGAAAGGCTTACAAACTCCTTTCCCTTCCCCTCCCCACAACAGACACCCTGTGAGGTAGGTGGGGCTGAGAGAGCTCTGACAGAAACCGCTCTTCTTCAAAGACAGCTCTGACAGAACTATGGCTTGCCCAAGGTCATCCAGCAGGTGCAAGTGGAAAAGTGGGGGAATCAAACCCGGTTCTCCCAGATTAGAGTCCACGCACTTCACCACGGCACCAAACCGAAGGCCCTTTCCACCACTACCAGACACAGAAAAGCCTCTCGGCTGCAGCCTTGACAGGAATGCATACGCTGAGTGTCCCCGGGGCCCCGAACGCACGCACAAAACATTTGACGTACGCCACCAGATGATGTAGAAAAACCGGACACGTTTTGAGCCTCCCTTAAAAGCCCTTGGTCAGTAATTTTGTCATGGTCCGTTTAAGAGGGAAAGAGAGCCAGACCTGGAGCTAGAAAATTTTTGGTGAGGGGGCACCGGGGGAACCAGTGAGGTTCTTTTAATTGGTAATTAAAAATAAAATAACAGTAACGATAAATATGCTCTGGCCTGCCCCGGATCGTGGGCAGTGTGGCATGAATTAAATGAAAAAAATAGATAAACAAACAAAAAAACCCCGATGTTAAAGCATGGAAATTTGTGGGCGTGGCTTTCAATTAAGGGGGCGTGGCCCCGAGATGCCTCAACTGCCGGCTGGCATGCCCCAACACTGCATCCCCTATCTGCCCGCTCTTCTGATTCCGAGCTGGCAAGGCGGCACTGGATTTGGAACCAGGTTTGGCACTTTGGTGACTTCCCCCCCCGTTCCTCATTCCCGGTTGGCTGCTCCGAAAGACACAAAGCCGACAGGTCGGCTGAACAGACAGGGCTGAGGATATTGAGCGGCGGAAAACTTGGGAGAAAGGGCGTGGTCCCCGATAGAAAACAAAGGCGAGAGAGAATGGGGAGGAGGGGTTCTCTCTCCTTCTGCGGTCACGTTTCCAGGCAGCCCATCCATCACAGAGCAATTCAAAGCAGCATTAAAAAAAAAAAATTAAGAATAATAAAGTACAAGGATAGCCGACGGGACGGTTCCTTGGAACAGCGGTACGTGCAAATCCCACGGGCCTTTCTCTCTCTCTCTCTCCCTCTCCCGACTGTCCGGCACCGCCCGTCCTAAAGCATCAACTCGGAGAGAAGGTGCCCTCCTAGGGGGCGAAGGATGACGTCGGCACGTTGCCAGACCCGACAAAGAGGCAGTTCAGTTTGGGCTTCAGTTCGTTCCACACTTTGCTCATCTGGAAGAGAGGAAAGGGCACAGAGCGGTCGCTCGGTTAAGAGGGGGATGCGCTGGAAGGGGGGGCGTCACACGACCGAAGCAACTGGTAAAATGAAAAGCCCTGGAACGGTTGGCTCGGTTTTGGGACTGCGGCTCAATGGAAGAGGCTCTGCTTGGCATGCAGGAGGTCCCAGGTTCAGTCCCCGGCATTTCCAGCTAAAAAGGACCAGGCAGGAGGTGATGGGAAAGACCTCAGCCTGAGACCCTGGAGACTTGTAAAGAGGGGCTGTGGCTCAGTGGTAGAGCATCTGGTTGGTATGCAGAAGGTCCCTGGTTCAATCCCCGGCATCTCCAGTTAAAAAGACCAGGCGGGAGGTGAAGTGAAAGACCTCTGCCTGAGACCCTGGAGACCGCTGTCAAGAGGGGCATGCTGGCTCAGTGGCCAGAGCACTGCTGCTGATGGCGATGCAGTATAGGTCCCAGGTTACAATCCCAGGCATCTACAGTTTAAAGGACCAGGCAGGAGGAGATGTGATAGATCTCTGCCTGAGACCCTGGAGATGCGCTGCCAGTCTGAGTAGATAATACTGACGTCGATGGACCAAAAAATACTGATGTTGATGGTCTGATCCAGTATAAATACACTGTAATAATTATTCTGACATAAGTTACGTATTAATAAAAGATCATGAAAATATATGATATGTTGTCGAAGGCTTTCACGGCCGGAGTTCATTAGTTATTGTAGATTTTCCGGGTTGTGTGGCCGTGGTCTTGGCATTGTAGGCCCTGACGTTCAGCCAATAGCTGTGACTGGCATCCTCAGAGGTATAACACAGAAAGATGTAGTACTTGGCACAGAGAGGACTCCATCTTTCTGTGTTATACCTCTGAGGATGCCAGTCACAGCTACTGGCGAAACGTCAGGTCCTACAATGCCAAGACCACGGCCACCCAACCTGGAAAATCTACAGCAACTAAAATATATGATACATATAGAATAACATAACAGAATCTGATAAGGCAATCGAATATTCTATGTATCATATATTTTCATGATCTTTTAATACATAACTTATGTTAGAATAATTTTGTGTTTTATTACAGTGTACTTGTTAATACTGTGTCTGTATACACACTGTAATCCTTCTTGTGCATTCTGATACAGTATAAGGCAGTTTCACGCGCTTAGAGAAAGGATCCACAGACGACAATACATTCACCTCCAGCCGAGAGGAAAGGAAGGGGTATAAATATTTTGATGAGTAAAATTCCTTGGCACTCCAAGCATTATTTTTTCCAACCTCAAAGTCATCGCTTCGTGCCTGGCAGTCGCTTCCCTGTCTTCAAAGCCTTGGGCACGAAGCCGTGGCAAAGGGGGGGGGGAAATACATCCACAGAAAAATACCCATTTGGCTAAATATGGTGTGTGAGTAACTGCTACCTGGGAAGGAATGCCCTGAGGGTAATTTTGACATCTCGGCTTAGCCGGTAACAACAAATGAACAAATAAAAGAAGGCCTTGCCCGGGAAACGTGTCAATGGACATGAGCATGGACCGTGCATAAATAAAGTCTCGGTCAAGAGGGAAGTCGGCCTCACCCAAGGCCAAAAGAGACTGAGATATAACAAGAGTGATAACCAGGGCTGCCATATCCAGGTTGGAAAATTCCTGGAGATTTGGGGTGGGAAGAGCCGGGGGAAGACGGAGTTTGAGAAGGTGAGAAACCTAGAGAGGTATGATGCCGTAGACTCCAACCTAGGGTCGCCAGATCCCCTCGTCATTCTAGCTGGGGGGGGATTTGGGGAGCATTCCGGGATGTCTCCAAAGAGATGATGTCATCCAGAAGTGACATCATCAGGCCGGGGACGTCATCCAATGCTCCCTCAAAGCTGTGGAGTCTTGTGAGCAAAAATTTTTACTTTGTGAGCTACTGGCATTAAAAGTTGTGAGTGATTTGGCTCCTGCATAAATTATTTCGCTCTGGAGCCCGTCCTCCCTGACCTAAAGCAAAAATGTGTGAGCCGGAGGCTAAAAAACTGTGAGCTGGCTCACACTAACACAGCCAGAGGCTATCAGACACTGGCAGAGACACTCTGGTTTGAGGCCAAAACTCTATGGTAAACCAACTTAAAACCATAGAGCTGTGGTTCTCAACCTGTGGGTCGCGACCCCTTTGGGGGTCGAACGACCCTTTCACAGGGGTCGCCTAAGACCATTGGAAAATTACACATTGTTTTTGTGATTAATCACTATGCTTTAATTATGTTCAATTTGTAAGAATGAAAATACATCCCGCATATCAGATATTTACATTACGATTCATAACAGTCGCAAAATTACAATCCGCCGGTCCAGAAAAGGCCAGTGTGGGGGAACCCCATGCCCCAAAGTCCCCGGTTCGGGCCGACGTGCCCAGTGCAATGACGCCACCCGGAGGCGACGTCATCGCGCCGGGCACGTCACCGGCTGACGCTCTAGCAATCAGCCTGAAAACTCTACATTACCATATCAAATCAAATCAAATCAAATTTATTATTACGGCCAATTGACCAGTTTCCAGGCCAGTTGCTAGAGTGTCAGCCAGTGACGTGCCCAATGGGATGACATCACTTTTGGGTGATGTCATCACAGCGCGCGCGGATATCCCGGCCATGGACCGACTCTCCCCCGCTATTAACAGTAAGTGACTTGGCGACCCTAACCGTGACCTGTCCTGGGGATCAGCTGTGATTCCGTGAGATCTACCGGCTCCGCTTGGAGGCCGGCAACCTTAGCTGATAAACCGTGCGTCCGACACACTGTGGGATGAGGGGGGCGCGTGAACGGCAGGCTCACCTCCTTGTGGCCCTGGATCTGGGAGTTGACGAAAGCCCCCAGGATGTGAGAGGTGACCGGCAGGTAAATGTGGATCAGTTGGGTCTCTTGGTGCAGGCAGTAGAGGGAGAAGTAATTCCGCAGCTCCATCGTCAGGATGGCGTTCTCTTGCTGAGAGGAGGAGGAAAAAACACGAATGGGTTAACCCCCGGGGAGGGGGGGCCTCGGAAGAGGACAAGAAAGGAACGCAGACAGCGGGAAACCTGATCTGTGGAGCGGTTGCATTTCTGGGACACGGACACCCAACGAAAAACGAAAACCCTTTTAGAAATAATTTTTAATTACCCCCAGACAGAAAGAAATAAAAATATAAGAACGTAAGAATTTATTTAATAAAGAACTATTTTTTAAATAAAAATTGCATGTTTCCCACAGGTTCGTGGGGATGCTTTTGAAAGACTCGCCGTGACCTAGGTGGTCTACGGCAGGACTGGCCTAGCAGAAAGGGGGATGGTTGGGAGATGTATTGAAGGTGCCACTCTTTTGAGTGCCTTTCTAAGCTTTCTTGGAAGGGAACTCAGAAGCCATTTAGATGCCTTCTGAAGGCAATTAAACATTGATATGCTTGCTGCCTTTGTCCCTTGAAAGCAAGGGCCAGAAACAGGCTGGGAGCCTCCACCTCCAAAGAAAGGCACACAGATTAATTTAATTAACCATAATTTAATTAACTCCCGGTAGTAACGTATGGCTGTGAGAGTTCGACCGTAAGGAAGGCCAAGCACCAAAGAATGGATGCCCTCAAATTATGGTAGCTGGAGAAGACTCTTGAGAGTCCCTTGGACTGCAAGGAGATCAAATCAGTCAATCCTAAAAGAAATCAGCCCTGATTGTTCCCTGGAAGGCCAGATCCTGAAGCTGAAGCTCAAATACTTTGGCCACCCAATGAGAAGGGAGCACTCACTGGAGAAGACCCAGATGCTGGGAAAGATTGAAGGTCAAAGAGGAAGGGGACGGCAAAGGATGAGATGGTTAGACAGTGTCACCAATGCAACAAACATGAAGTTGAGCAGATTCTGGAGGGGGACAGAAGACAGGAGGGGCCTGGAGTGATGTGGTCCAGGGGGTCGCGAAGAGTCGGACTTGACTGTGCGACTGAACAACAATTTAACTGCCCCCTTAAAAATTTAAATGCCGTCCAGAAGAAAAACTCCTGGCTACGGGCCTGATCCTTTGACAGAATTCTGTGCTCTTTGGGTCTCAAATTGCAGAACGGCCTCCAGCCCTGGGCCGTCCCAGGATGACAAGCACCAACCCGCCCGGCCGTACCTCCACGATTCGGGACTCCAGCTGCTCCACCGTCTCCGGCTCCCTGTTCTGGACGGCCGCGCTCATCATCTGCCGCTTCATCAGGCTGTACTTGTGCAAGGCCCTTTGGTGCTTGTGCAAGACGCCCTTCTCGTGCCTCTCGCACAAATCCTGGTGCGGCAAAGGAGAAAAAAACCAGGCCATCGTTATCTAATCCCCAACCCCAGTCTTCTGTGTGTAGAGGAGGCAGATGGGTAAAGAGGAAACACGTACAGGCAGCGCAAATGAGGCTTTAGGCATTTCGATTTTATTTTTAAAGCTTCTAATCCTTAAGACCACCACCTGGGTGTGAGCCATAACCAGTAAAAGATCACAGCCAAGCTGAATAGGGAAGTCCGGCTCGAACCCCTCGCGTAGTTTTGGTCCTACCCCAAGACTAGTGGAAGCAGAAACAAACGCCACACACCAAAGAATCTATTTACTTATTATTTCATTTTTTGTGTGTGTGTTAAATGCTGCGAAGTCGCCTCCGACTTACAGCAACAGCAGGAGCTAGAAAAGATTCTGAAGTCTAAATATGTGTTGCTGGCGACCAACATCGACTTCATTCAGGCTGCAGCATTCCCCGTTACTATGTCTGGGTGTGAAAATTGGACAATGAAGAAAGCCGACAGGAAGAAAGTTGATTCCTTTGAAACGTGCCGTTGGAGGAGAGTTTGACGGATACCCTGGACCGCCAAAAAGACAAATCAGTGGGGTTCTAGATCAAATAAAACCGGGACTCTCCCTAGATGCTAAAAGGACTAAACTGAGGCTATCAGAGTTTGTTCACCTTATGAGACGAGAAGAAGAGATTGGATGTATACCCCGCCCTTCACTTGGAGTCTCAGAGCAGCTAACAATCGCCTTTCCTTTCCCCTCCCCACAACAGACACCCTGTGAGGAAGGTGGGGCTGAGAGAGCTCTGACAGAAACTGCCCTTGAGAGAACAGCTCTGAGAAAACTTGTGACTGAGTCAAGGTCACCCAGCTGGCTGCATGTGGAAGACTGGGGGAATCAAACCCGTTTCTCCCAGATTAGAGTCCGCGCTCTTAACCACTACACCAAACTGGCTCTCTATAAGAAGACATTATATTATAAGAAGACAAGAGTCAATGGAAAAGACCGTAATGTTAGGAAGCCACGCCCCTCAGTCTGCAAGACCGGAGCAAGGACGTTTTAGGGAACATTGGGGACCCGAGGTCGCTTACGGCATTCTCCTCTTCTCCTTTCCATCCTCCCAACAACCCTGAGAAGTCAGTCAGCCTGAGAGCGTGTGACCGGCCCAAATTCACCCACTGAGCTTCCATGTCAGAGTGAGATTCGAATCTGGTTCTTCCAAGTCCTAGTCCAGCACTCTGACCGTGACACCCTGCTGGCCCTCCAGCCTTATGGACATTTGCATCAGGTGACGGAACTCTGGTTTCGTTGGCAGAATTTCGGACCGCCTTGAGACTCCGCTCTGCCCGCCCCGGCACAGCCCAAGAAAGGAATGACCTGTCCTACACTCTCTTCATCGTCTAAACTGGGTCCCTCCCTGGTCTGTTTTGCCCGGGGCAACACCCTCCAAGGGCCACAAGCTATTTCTAAACCATTTGCTCACACGCTGGCCGGCAGACAAGTGGACTCACTTTATAGGATTGGAGCAAGTCCAGGAAAAGGTTCAACTTCTCGACCACGTCATTCTCTTCCTGTTTACCCTAGAAAGCAGAAGGACAAATGAAAGGGAAGCGGCGGCGTGAAACCAGACAGCAGCAGTGAGAAAGCTGCTTCGAAAAGCCGCTCAGTCCGAGACAACCGCAAACCAGGCTGGGGGAGACGGACGCCACTCCGAGGCCCACCTTCGTCAGGATATTCACCCAGCTCCGTAAGGGAGATGCGAGGCCCCGCGGGAGGCTCACCTGTTGGACTGCCTTGTCCGCGAGCAGCGCAAATTCGACCGAGAGGCCTTTCAGGGCCTGCTTGAGGTTCCCCCAAGCGCTGCTGTTCAGAGCAGCCCAGGAAGGAAGCGGGGTCGTGTCTGAGCCCAGAGCACTGTAGGAAGGAAAAGACCCTCTGTTGGGATCCAGGAATGAGCATACACAAAAACCCACGGACGGTCGCTCATACGTTATTTACGTTTAGATATTCATACCTTGTTTTTCTCCCCAATGGGGGATCAGAGCAGCTTACGCTGTTCTTCCATCCTCCAGTTTATTTGCACAACAACCACCCTGTGGGGTAGTCTAGGCTGACACTGGGCCAAGGTTACCCAGTGAGTCTGGGGCAGTGATGCTCTGTATTCTTGGTGCTTGGGGGGCAACTGTGGGAGGGCTTCTGGAGTTCTGGCCCCACTGGTGGACCTCCTGATGGCCCCTGGGTTTTGGCCGCTGTGTGACGCTGTGTTGGACTGGGTGAGCCGTTGGCCTGATCCAAGATGGCTCCTCTTCTGTCCTTATGAGACCAGCCCACCCACCCCCCTTCCTGTTCTAACCTCAGCTCCTTCCCGAATATGAGGAGGTCGGCAGCGTTGTCGACCGCTCGGGTGGCAATCCGCTCCACCCGGTCCCGCAGCTTGTAGAAACTGTTGTAGATGTTTCGGATCAGCTCCCGGCTGGCCGCGAACTGGAGCTGGATGTCGGCGGGCAGGAAATCCTGCGGGAGAGCGCAAGGGTAGGGCTGATCGATCCTGCAAGGCTTCAGACTGCGGTCTGAAAGGCGCAAACGACACGCGGCAAAGGGAGAAAGCTGGGGGGTGGGGGGAGCGGCGTGCTAAGGCCCAGGAAGCGTGAATCTGTCAGTGCGCCGATCAGATCCTGAGTAGCAGAGATTGGTTCTCTGCACCATCCCACGCCAACAGCCCTCCAACACACCCGTCCTCGAAATGCCAGCACTGCAAACTCCAAAGGTATAGAAAGTTTCGTTGGGTCCACTGACGTGTGGGTCGCAACTAGGGCTGGTAATTCTGGGTTGCAAAATTCCTGGAGATTTGGGAGAGAGGGCCCGGGGAGGGGAGGGTCCTCGTGCCCTCAAGTCCCCCCTCCAAAGCAACCACTTTCTCCAGGGGAACTGGCCTCTGTAGTCTGGAGATAAGTCAGGGCTATTTCTGGGCAGGAATGCACAGGAACGGCGTTCCGGCTGGCTCCCGAGTTGGCCACGCCCAGCAGGAACTCATTAGCATAATTGGCCACACCCAACAGCAGAGACTCGTTAGGATTGGCTACATGAGGGGTGCGTGGCCTAACATGCAAAGGAGTTCCTGCTACCAAAAAAGCCCTGGGTTTTGACAACGAACAAGGGAAACAGAATAAGAAGTAAAAGGTGGGTGAGACTGGATGGCCACACTTCTGGTAACATGGGGGTGTGTGGCCTAATATGCTAATGAGTTTCTGCTGCTGGGTGTGGCCTATTATGCTAATGAGTCCCTGCTGGGCTTTTTCAACAAAAAGAGCCCTGAGATAAGTTATAATTCCAAAAGATCACCAGACCCCAACTGGAGGTTATTACTACAATAGAAAGGCCTACGGCGTAGAAGGTAATATTCAAATACTAAAGCAACGTGTGCAACAAATTATACATCAAGATTGAAATAAACGTGTAAATTATATAAACAAACAATATGCGTATCGTGTCAGTTGTTGCAAAGGTACAATACGTTCACACACTTGAACGCTATGATCGAAACCAAACACGTGCACAATGTTTCAAGAGATTAACACTTTAAAGCATCATAAGCAAATGTCAGGTTCACAACACAAAGGCTACAAGACTACGGGGAACCGGTAAGAAGAATCCCGTTTCTGAGCACCATCATCAGGTCTTACAGCCTCTACTGTTTGTGAATCAGAATTTTTTGAAGCGTAGTATAAGGGCAAAAGGAGCTGCGGTGGCTCAAGCGGTTAAGACGCTGAACTGCAGGCTGTGGAAGGTCAGTCGTTCAGCAGTTCGAGACCCGAGAGTGCCGCATGACGGAGTGAGCTCCCGTCTCGAGTTCCAGCTCCTGCCAACCTAGCAGTTCGAAAGCAAGAAATTGCAAGCAGATTAATAGGTACCACTTTGGTGGGAAGGCAACAGCGTTCCGTGCGCCTTGGCATTTAGTCATGCTGGCCACATGACCACGGAAACATCTTTGGACAGCGCTGGCTCTTCGGCTTTGAAACGGAGATGAGCACCGCAACCCTAGAGTCGGATTCGACTGGCTTTCGAGCAAGGGAACCTTTACCTTTACTTATAAGGGCAAAATTAGCTCCGTATTTCTCAAGACATAGAACATATTGTTGAAAAAGGGAATCGCCAGTGGAGCTCCAGAACGTGGTGACGGCCTACGAAGACGCACTTCCACGAATTTCTTTGAGCCACGAATTTCTTGAAATATTGTGCATGTGTTTCGTTATGTTCGTATCATTTCAGTTTGTGAATGTATTGTACCTTTACAACAACTGACATAATACAAATATTGTTTATGTAGTTTACATGTTTATTTCAACCTTAATCAATGCTCCCTCTAAGCTTGTGAGCAAAAAATTCTGCTTTGTGAGCTACTGGCATTAAGGCTGTGAGCAAGCGATTTGGCTGCTGAATAAATTAGTCTGCTCTGGAGCTGCCCTTCCTGTGCTAAGACAAAAAGGTGTGAGCCGGAGGCTAAAAAACTGCGAGCTAGCTCACACTAACTCAGCTTAGAGGGAACACTGATCTTAATATATAATTTATTGTACACGGTGCTTCAGTATTTGAATATTCCCACCCAGAGATTGGCAACGCTCGTCACAGCACACCTTTTACGCAGCACAGTGGTGAGAAACGGCAGATATGTGAGTCATTGTGGGCGCATTACAAGAGTTATAATTGCCACAGTGTCTGCCAGGGTTACGACAGAACTATGGACCGGGAGGCCAAGAAGAAAAGCCAAATATTTGGTAAGGCAAGTATTAGGTAAGGGAACGCTACCTACAGTAACGGGTGCCGTAATAGGTATCCTCACTATTAACCCAAAGCTAGAAGCAGTCAGGATTTCCAGTTCCCGAAGCACATTTAATAGTTCGGTATCCGAAGAAAGAAGGTTCGGCTCTCGAAAATTCGCACCCTGAAAATCTTGCTGGCAACCAAAGTTCTATGTGGTGACTTGAGTCGAATTCCTAAAGCAGTGGGTTTTAGATTCTACCGCCTGCTTTCAACCGATCCTCGCACACGCCACAGATCCAGACAACTACGTGGACAACAAATAGCATCACTTATGGAAAATATTTATACACCGCTTTTCCAGCGAGCACCCAAAGCAGCTGTCGACTGAGCAAAGACATCACACCTCTCTAGGCTTGCCATCCTCCAGGGGGTAACTGGAGATCTCCTGGAATTACAACTCATCTCCAGCTGACAGAGATCAGTTCGCCCGGAGAAAATGGCCGCTTTGGAAGGTAGACTCTATGGCATCAATATCCCACTGAAGTCCCTCCCCTCCGCAAACCCCGCCCTCCCCAGGCCCCGCCCCAAAATCTCCAGGTATTTCCCAACCCAGCGCTGACAACCTCACCCCTCCCTTCTGCTCCCAGAGTTAGCGATTGACAGCGGTTCCTATCCTGCCTTCAGTGAGTCAGCTTAATTCCCACCGATGCCGGCAGGATTTAAGGCGGCTTAACCGTAACCTCGGAGCTGCGCTGGCTCAAGCGGTTAAGACGCTGAACTGCAGGCTGCGGAAGGTCAGTGGTTCAGCAGTTCGAGACCCGAGAGCGCCGCATGACGGAGTGAGCTCCCGTCTCGAGTTCCAGCTCCTGCCAACCTAGCAGCTCGAAAGCAGGAAATTGCAACTAGATCAATAGGTACCACTTCGGTGGGAAGGCAACAGCGTTCCGTGCGCCTCGGTGTTTAGTCACGCCGGCCACATGACCACAGAAACGTCTTCGGACAGCGCTGGCTCTTGGGCTTGGAAACGGAGATGAGCAACGCAACCCTAGAGGCGGATCCGACTGGCTTTCGAGCAAGGGAAGCCTTTACCTTTAACCGTAACCTGAACTGCAGCCAGGCATTCACTCGGAAATGGAAGGAAAGCCCCAAAAAGTTTCCAACGTGGGTTGAACCCCTTCTGTTTGCCAAGCAAGCAAGAAGTATTCCAGGCACGTAAGAGGCGTTCCAGGGGCCGGCAGGCAATACCTTGGCTTGGGTGGCGAATTTGCAGATCATGAATTCATCCCCCACGCCCTGCACCAGCTCTTTCAGTTTGTTCTGCACGTCCTTCGAAAGCGAGAGAAACAAAAGATTCAGGATGGACAACGGGAAATACGGCTTGACACAGGGAGGGAGTCCACGGTGGCCACAGGAAGACACAGCTTGGAAAGGGAATGAGATAGATTCACGGAGGATGAGTCTATCAGTGACTACTGGCCATGGTGACTGGGGGGAACCTCCACATACAGGGGCACTAAACCTCTGAAGCCCAGAGCCAGGAGGCAACCTCAGGGGAAGGCCTCAGCCTGTATGCCCTGTTGTTGGCTGCCCAGAGGAACTGGTTGGCCCCTGTGTGAGGCAGGATGCTGGACTAGATGGACCCTCACTGGTCTGATCCAGCAGGGCTCTTCTTACATTAAGTCTATCAATGGGTACTAACTGCTGGCACTGAGGGGAACCTCCACATTCAGGGGCACTAAACCTTTGAATCCCAGAGCCAGGAGGCAACATAAAGGGAAGGCCTCGGCCTCTCTGCCCTGTTGTCGACCCTCCAGAGGAACTGGTTGGCCCCTGTGTGAGGCAGGATGCTGGACTAGATGGACTACTGGTCTGATCCAGCAGGGCTTTTCTTACGTTAAGTCTATCAATGGGTACTAACCACTGTGACTGAGGGGAACCTCCACATTCAGGGGCACTAAACCTCTGAATCCCAGAGCCAGGAGACAACCTCAGGGGAAGGCCTCGGCCTCTGTGCCCTGTTGTTGACCCTCCAGAGGAACTGGTTGGCCACTGTGTGAGACAGGACTAGGTGGACCCTCACTGGTCTGATCCAGCAGGGCTCTTCTGATGTTCTTATCGGGGAAGGCCTCAACCCCTCTACCCTGTTGTTGGCCCTTCAGAGGAACTGGTTGGCCAGAGTGTGAGACGGAACGCTGGACTAGATGGACCCCCACTGGTCTGATCCAGCAGGGCTCTTCTGATGTTCTTATAAGGAGAAGGCCTCAACCTCTCTGCCCTGGTGTTGGCCCTCCAGAGGAACTGGCTGGCCACTGTGTGAGACAGACTGCTGAACTAGATGGACCCCCACTGGTCTGACCCAGCAGGGCTCTTCTGAGGTTCTTATCAGGGGAAGGCCTTGGCCTCTCTGCCCTGTTGTTGGCCCTCCAGGGAAACTGGACTAGATGGACCCTCACTGGTCTGATCCAGCAGGGCTCTTCTGATGTTCTTATAAGGAGAAGGCCTCAACCTCTCTGCCCTGGTGTTGGCTCTCCAGAGGAACTGGTTGGCCACTGTGTGAGACAGGCTGCTGGACTAGATGGACCTTCCAGCAGGGCTCTTCTGATGTTCTTATGTTCTTACGATTTGGTCTTAAAAGGAGGGGAGAAGCGATCACACATTTCTCTTGACAAATCAGCAGACAGCGATTTCAGTCTTACAAGTGGTAACTCGTGAGACTCACAAGAGAGGGAACTCCCGTCCACCTCCTGCCAGGCCCCCAATTTTTCCACCTCCACACACCTACTGCTGCTTTCCCCCTTTTCCCCACCCCCACGGCCACCACTTTCACACCTGTCGTTGCCCTTCCTAGCCAAACCCACACAAGTGATTAGGGGAGGGGCTGCTCTCGGAGTCCCCAGAGGGCATGAAGTCCGTCTACGCGACACCCCTCCCCAGCAAGTCCGAGAACTCACCGAGCCGCTGAAGGACAGGAAGAGTTTGAGGAGGACATCTTCTGAGAACGGAGGGTGCCTTGCCACCAGGTTGATGAAGCGCTTCAACGCGCGACGCCTCCCTTCGATGAACTCTCGGTCTGCTGTAAGGGGGGGAGGAGAAGGACAGAGGAGGGTAAGGATCGGGCCCATTTCGACTTCGAAGCGGGAATCTGCCACATCTCTACCTTGAGACCAAACAAACCAGGCTCAGGCCAGGAGCCCGGATTTTTTTTAATTCGGGGGGGCTTTAAATAAGTCAGGGGGCACCCCCCCCACACACACACCCTAGCCTGGGAGCGCCCCATAGAATCATAGAATAGAATCATAGAATGTTCGAGTTGGAAGGGACCTTGCAGGTCATCTAGTCCAACCCCCTGCACTCTGCAGGAGCGAAGCCGAAAGATAGCCCTACATACCTACAACATACCCAAAAGATGGTCGTCCAGCCTCCGCTTGAAAACGTCCAGCAAAGGAGCATCCACCACCTCCCGTGGCAAGCTGTTCCACTGCTCAACCACTCTTACAGTCAGGAAGTTTCTCCTGATATCTAGCCGGTAACGACTCCCTTGTCATTTCCACCCATTTGATCTAGTCTTGCAATCCGGAGCAAGAGAGAATGGATCTGCTCCATCTTTTACTTGACAGCCCTTCAAATACTTGAAGACTGCAATCGTGTCCCCTTTAAGCACCCGTTCTCTCATGCAAGCCGCCAAGGGAGAGGCACAGCCTGAAATGGCTCTCTCCACCGAGCTGGGCAAAAAGTTGGGGGGGCTGGGTAGTAAGTCGGGGGCCCAGCCCCGAGATGCCCCACAGTAGCTATAGGTCTGGCCAGGCTGCCTTTGAACCTTGCCAGTTCTGAGAAGGAGGAGGAGGAAAAGGAGAGAAGAAGGAGAAGGAAGAGGAGGAGGAGGAGAGAAGGAGGAGAAGGAAGAGGAAGAGGAAGAGGAGATTGGATTTATACCCCGCCCTTCACTCAGAGTCTCAGAGTGGCTTACAATCTCCTTCCCTTCCCCACAATAGACACCCTGTGAGGTAGGTGGGGCTGAGAGAGCTCTGACAGAAACTGCTCTTTTTCAAGGACGGCTCTGACAGAACTATGGCTTGCCCAAGGTCATCCAGCAGCTGCGAGTGGAGGAGTGGGGAATCAAACCCGGTTCTCCCAGATGAGAGTCGACTCCAGACACCTAACCACGACCCCAAAAAAAGCCGGCGGCCTACACAACCATATCCTATTAACCATGTCCCG
Organism: Gekko gecko; assembly: GCA_029375565.1. Classification (NCBI taxonomy): domain Eukaryota; kingdom Metazoa; phylum Chordata; class Lepidosauria; order Squamata; family Gekkonidae; genus Gekko; species Gekko gecko. Next base: position 216,389,495 of record JAPDNY010000004.1, on the reverse strand, counting down.
AGCAGGAAATGTTCACCAGACACTGAATAAAGCAATATGCTCTTGCGTATTGATCTGTGGATATGTAAAGTGTCTGGCTGCCCTGCCCTGGGTGGTCCAATGTAGCCAAATCTTGCCAGATCTCAGCCACTTAGCAGGGACAGCCCTGGTTAAGTATGTGGACAGGAGACCACCAAGGAAGTCCAGGGTTGTGATGCAGAGGCAGGCAAATGGCAAAACCACCTCCGTTCCTCTCTTGCCCTGCCCTGGATGGCCCAGGCTGGCCCCATCTCATCAGATCTTGGAAGCTAAGCAGGGTCAGCCCTGGTTAGTACTTGGATGAGAGATTACCGAGAAAGTCCCGGGTCACTACGCTAAGGCAGACAAGGGCAAACCACCTTGGAACCATCTCTTGCCCTGAAAATCCTACAGGATCACCAGAACTTGACCTGACAGCACTTAACTACCTACCTCGCAAGGTGTCTGTTGTGGGGAGGGGAAGGGAAAGGAGATTGTAAGCCCCTCTAAGACTCCAAGTGAAGGGCAGGGTATAAATCCAATCTCTTCTTCTTCTTCGTCTTCTTCGTCGTCTTCTTCGTCGTCTTCTTCGTCGTCTTGCCTCCTTCTTCGTCTGTCTTCTTTGTCTTCTTTGTCATCTTCTTTGTCTTCTTCTTCGTCATTTTCTTTGTCTTCTTCTTCGTCGTCATCTTCTTTGTCTTCTTCTTCGTCGTCGTCGTCTTCTTTGTCTTCTCCTTCTTTGTCTTCTTCTTCTTCGTCGTCGTCTTCTTCTTCTTCGTCGTCGTTGTCTTCTTCTTCTTCGTCATCTTCTTCGTCTTCTTCTTCTTCGTCATCTTCTTTGTCTTCTTCTTCTTCGTCATCTTCTTTGTCTTCTTCTTCTTCTTCGTCGTCATCTTCTTTGTCTTCTTCTTCTTCGTCGTCGCCTTCTTCTTCTTCTTCGGCGTCGCCTTCTTCTTCTTCTTAATTATTAGCAACCTAAATAGCCCAGGCTAGTCTGCACTTCTCAGATCTTAGACAATAAGAGTGTCAGTCCTGGTTAGTACTCGAATGGGAGACCACCATGGAAGTCTAGGGTTGCCATACAGAGGCAGGCAATGGCCAACCACCTCTGAACATCTCTTGCCCTGACCTGGGTGGCCCAGGCTAAACCAATCTCAGAAGCTCATCAGGGTCGGCCCTGGTCAGTACTTGGACGGGAGACCACCAACGAATACCAGGGTTGCTACGCAGAGGCAGGCAAATGGCCAACCGCCTCTGTCAATCACTCTTAGAACAGCACCCACATATACAGTTTCCCCCCTTCTAACCGCATTTGCCAGCTGCCACAAAACCACAACTTTTATTAGGTACCGTCAGCCCGCTGTGGTTTATCTACGGGGCCAAGTTCCGCCCCCCTCCCCACCCCGCTCCGTTCGTTAGAGATCTATTCGCCGGCATGCAAATACGGAATTTCCTTTGTGTCAAGCTGCGTGTAGCCGTGTTGAAAAATAGGCTGCGTTCAAACCGCCCCAGGGAATTGTAAAAATACTTGGGCTGGAAGGAAGAAAGTCGGCCCCCCAAAATTCCTCCACGGGAGAGATTGAAACGCCAGCGTTCTTCCGGCCCTTGTGTCCCAAAATCTTTTCCTGTTCGCCTTGCGCCAGCGTTGTGGCCGCGCGCGCTTCCGCGTCACTGGCGGTTTGCCAGACTCCTAACAGTTCTTTCTCTGGTGAAAAGACAACCGTGCTGAAATGTATGTTTACCCTCAACCAAGATTCAGACTCAGAGACATTGTGATGGTGGTGGTGGAGGAGGAGATTGGATTTATATCCTGCCCTTCACTACCCAAAGGAGTCTCAGAGCGGCTTACAGTCTCCTTTCCCTTCCCCTCCCTACAACCAACACCCTGTGAGGTAGAAGAAGAGATTGGATTTATACCCCATCCTTCACTACCCAAAGGAGTCTCAGAGCGGCTTACAATCTCCTTTCCCTTCCCCTCCCCAAAACAGACACCCTGTGAGGTAGGTGGGGCTGAGAGAGCTCTGAGAGAACTGGCCTTGAGAGAACAGGTCTGAGACAACTTGTGACTGACCCAAAGTCACACCAGCAGCTGCATGTGGAGGAGTGGGGGATCAAACTCGATTCTCCCAGATTAGAGTCCGCGCTCCTAACCACTACACCAAACTGGTTAAGAACGGCGGACTCCGATCGGGGGAACTGGGTGTAATTCCCCACTCCTCTCCATGAAGCCAGCTGGGTGACCTTGGGCCAGTCACAGTTCTCTCAGAGCTCTCTCAGCCCCACCTACCTCACAAGGTGCCTGCCGAGGAAGAGGAAGGGAAGGCGATTGGAAGCCGCTTTGAGACTCTTTCGGGTGGTGAAAGGTGGGGTATTAAAAAAACAAACTACTCTTCCTCCTCCTCTTCTTCCTTCTTATCTTCCTCTTCCTCCTCTTCTTCTTCTTCTTCTAATTCACTTATATCTTTGCCCACCTTCTCACCCAATTCCATGTTCCCAAAGTGGTGAACACTGAAACATTTAAAAAATGTTTCAAACATTAAAAAGCATTTTACTTAAAACGTCATAAAAACACATCAAAACAGAACCACATTAAAAACACACGCAAACAGGGAGGAGGGCAAAGAAGAGTCGGTGAGGCAGGGATGCCACCCTCCAGGAGAGGCCTGGGGCTCCCCTGGAATTGCAGCTCATCTCCAGACTGCAGAGATCAGGTCCCCCTGGAGAAAATGGCAGCTTTGGAAGGTGGACTCGGTGGCCTTGAACCCCTCTCCCTGTCCTCCCCAGGCTCCGCCCCCAAATCGCCAGGCATTCCCCAACCTGGATCCGGCAACTCTATCTCTCTCCCTTCAACTCTATCTCTCTCCCTTCACACTATAGGGGGACCTGGCAACCCTATAGTGAGGAAACACCAAACCAAACAAAGGAGTCTTCGCCCGCTGCTGGAAGACAATGACAGAGGGAGATGGAGGAATCTCCCTAGGAAGAGAGTTCCAATTTTTTAGTGCCACCAACAAGAAGACCCTGTCTCAGGTTTTGGCGTGACTAGCCTCAGATGGTAGGGGTACCCCAAAGCAGGGCTATGAAGATGACCAGAATGGACATTTTGGTTCATATGGGACCAAAGGCATTCCTCAGTTGCTCGGTAGGTGTCCAGAGGGGAAGGTGAGTTTGGCTAGCACAGCGTGACTTCCGGCTAGCACGGCTGGACTTCCTGCTGCGTTTAACCACCTGGTGGCAGCCATCTTGGAAAACAACATATTACTTGCAAGCCAGCCTAGAACGCAGACTGGTTTTAGGACCGAACTCCGGTCACTGAAGCAACATTTGGTGGGCACTGAGAAAGGCGCTAGTGGGTGCTATGTGGTGCCCGTGGGCACCGCGTTGGGGACCCCCTGCACTAAGGTCTGCCCTAACTCCTGGGCATTCAACGCAGAACAGGAAGTGAAAGAACTGCACTGAGCCACTGGTAAGCATGCAAGCCCAAGCCATTCAGAAGAAAAAAGCAAGAGTCCTGTAGCGCTTTAAAGATGAAAAAAATATGTGGCAGGCTATGAGCTTGTGTGAGTCACCGCTCACTTCTTCAGATACGGCTAGAATGGGAGTTCGATTTATTGGAAAGTGGATTGGTTTCAGATGTCGAATGCCATTAGCAGGCAAATGACAATAGCAGGCGAATGACAATAGCAGGCGTGATTGGATATAGGTGGGATATGCAGAGGGGTAATAGGCGTGGAGAAATCAGCAATGGTCATGAGACAGGAAACCCAGGTCTCGATTCAGTCCAGGTGGCTTGCATTGTCTTGAGCTTCATTATCCATGGCAATTCAGCAGCCATTCAGAGTTCTTTTAACACCTTCTTGAAAGGAGATCAAGGCGTAAACAAGCCCCCTCCGGGACTTTGCGGACGCCGATCTCAACTCTCAACACCTTTCTGATATTTTTTTTAAAAAAAGGCTACCAGGGACTTCTGTTTTGGGACTTCACTGGAAGTATGACATCAGCAAACCACAGCAGGGACCAGTTTAAGAACGAGTACACACCAGGGACCCAAGTCGGTAGCAACTGTAGAACCATCTGCTTGGCATTCCCCTTCCTTCTTCCACTTAAATGAACGTTATGCGTGAAGTCCCCGTGCCGCTTCCCTTTTTTTCTTACCACTTAAATGTCAGCTTAATTTCCCTATTTCTTTGCAGCCGCAAGAAAAGGGGATCCACGGGTGTCATGTTAAGAAAAAATAACAAAGAGACAACGGCAAGGTCGGAGTGCTCCGTGTGCCTGCCGATGGGCCCGGCATCTTGGTGCGCACCAGGAATTTCTATATAAGGGGCACAGGATGCTGGAAGATGCTGAAGGCCGAGAAGAAACAGGGCACGCCCTTTCTTTTCTCCCATCCAGACCCTCTGCACAGAAACCCCTCCTTGTGCTAATTTCAGCTTTTCCACTGCATTGTGGATTGCACGTTTGCTGTTTGGAGAGCGACGTTTTTAACGGGACGCTCTGCCTCGAAAATCACTGAGAAAGACGGATTACAGAGTAAAAAAAAACAAAACACTGGCTGCCGGACTGTTTCTGAGTTCGATTGAAGGTGCTGGTGACGACCCTTGAGGCCCTTCAAGACCTGGGAATGGCCACCCCTCCTTTTTACAGCTCTCCAGGGTCTCAGGCAGAGGTCTTTCCCAGCACCTACTGTCTGGTCCTTTTTATTGGGAATGCCGGGGATTGAACCTGGGACTTTCTGTGTGCGAAGCAGATGCTCTACCACTGAGCCACGCCCCCTTCTCTACAGCTCTCCAGGGTCTCAGGTGGAGGGCTTTCCCATCACCTCCTGCCTGGTCCTTTTTAACTGGAGATGCCGGGGATTGAACCTGGGACCTTCTGCATGCCAAAGAGAGGCTCTACGGCTGAGCCACAGCCCCTCTTTACAGCTCTCCGGGGTCTCAGGCAGAGGTCTTCCCCATCACCTCCTGCCTGGTCCTTTTAACTGGAGATGCCGGGGACTGAACTTGGGACCTTCTGCATGCCAAGCAGAGGCTCTAACACTAACACGCCCCCTCTCTACAGCTCTCCAGGGTCTCAGGAGGAGGTCTTTCCCATCACCTCCTGCCTGATCCTTTTTAACTGGAGATGCCAGAGATTGAACCTGGGACCTTCTGCATGCCAAGCAGATGCTCTACCCCTGGGCCACAGCAACTCCCTCAAAGCAGATGCTCTACCGCTGAGCCGTGCCTGCGTTACAGCTGTCAAATGGCTTCCAATTTTCTGCATGCAAGGCAGATGCTCCGCTTTACCACTGACCCAGAAACCTTTCCCTTGTGCCCTCTGGTTTTCTGGCATCTACTGCATCCCAAGATTTATTATTATCGTTGTTATTGTTATTATTGTTGTTATTGTTATTATTATTGTTATTATTGTTGTTATTGTTATTATTATTGTTGTTGTTTTTATTGTTGTTGTTGTTGTTGTTTTTATTGTTATTGTTATTATTGTTGTTGTTTTTATTGTTATTGTTATTATTGTTGTTATTATTTGCCCTCGAGTAGCAGCAGGCTTACGGTAATCCCACAGGGTTCTCAAGGCAAAAGACATTCAGAGCTGGTTTGCCCTCACCTGCCTCCACAGAGTAATCCCAACCCTAAAGTTGTTACAGATGACGCTCAGCCTGCGCACCTTCCGCCATGTCTCCTCGAGTGCAAACCCACCGTGGAGCCTCAGACTTACCCCCCAGCATTCTTTTGGGTGGAAGAGCCGGGACCATCCGGTACGGGAACTTCTGAAGGAGCGTCTCGTGAAAGACCACGAAGTCGTTATACCGTCGGTACACCGAGCACTTGAAACGCTGCAAGGGAGAGAAAGAAGGGGGGAGGCTCAGTGTCTCTGCAGGATGGAGGCCAATCTTCGGGAACCGAAGCACTGTCTGGTCCAGTGAGCTGTCTCCACAAACTGACAGCCCTGAACTTGGCAAAGCTTGTAAGCAAGGGGTGAAAGCAACGGGCCTTCTCTGCCTTCATTGCTCACTCTCCGAACAACTGGCACAGTAAGCCACAGTGCCACTGAACATGGAGGTTCCATTAAGCTTGTGGGCTCCTCGCTCAATCGTATAATTCTGCTTGCCATCCCAAGCTCTAACAAAACAGATCACTTTTGACAACGGTGTTAATGGTCTACTCTAGAGTCAACGGAATTTTAGGTTTTTCCTGCTTATTTTGGCTGCTGTTAGTATTAGCATGTGCGTGAATGTGTGTGTATAATTTCTTTAATTATATTCAGCTTTCCTCTCCAGTCGGGACTCAAAGAAGCTCACAACATTATTCTCCACCCCTTCGTTTTCTCACAACAACCCCATGAGGAAGGCCAGGCAGAGAGTTTGTGACGGGTCCAAAGCCACCCAGACTGTGATTTCACGTTACAGAAGTAGGAATTCGAACCTGGGTCTCCCAGGATCCTAGAACAAAACTCTATCCTGGGGGTCCCCACCCTTTTTTGAGCCTGCAGGTGCCTTTTCAATTTGGACAAATTCTTCACCCAAAGAGTGGTGAACACATGGAATTCACTGCCACAGGAGGTGGTGGCAGCTACAAGCATGGACAGCTTCAAGAGGGAATTGGATAAATATATGGAGCAGAAGTCCATCAGTGGCTATTAGCCACAAGGTATAGGTAGGAATTCTCAGTCTGGGGCAAGTGATGCTCTGTATTCTTGGTCCTTGTGGGGGGGTCAACAGTGGGAGGGCTTCTAATGTCCTGGCCCCACTGCTGGACCTCCTGATGGCACCTGGTATTTTTGGCTGCTGTGTGACAGAATGTTGGACTGGATGGGCCTTTGGCCCTGATCCAACACTGGCTTCTCTTATGTTCTTATGACAATGTGTGGTGGGTGTGGCCACAAAACTGCATCAACAAAATGGCTACTGCAGAAGGCATAGCCAGGCAGAAAATGGCTGCCACAGCTCACTTCCAATCACACAGTGTGACTGCGGCGGCAACTGCGGCCAAAGCGATCTTCAGTGGTCGATCAGAGGCCCTACTGAGCAGAAGCCCCAAATGGCCCCTATCCCTTTCTAAAAACATTTGGCGGTTACCAGAAAAGGGGTCAGCGGCTGCCACTGGGCCGAAGAGCAACACAGTGCCCATGGGCACCAGTTGGGGACCCCCTGCTCCATCCACTACACTGTGCCGGCTCTCACCTTAGCAAGCTCTCTTTCTGTTTTCTCAACCTGCCAAGAAGGACAATTTAGAGATCAGGCAACACAATGCAGTCTGCCTGTCATTGGGTCATTACTTCTGAAATCCACTTCCCATCTGGCACGGTTAACTGACTCTCCCAGAGCACAGGACGCGTGGATCGGCTTTCAAACTGGACCCCTCTTGAAGAGAGGATGAAGTCAGGTCTGTCACATGACCCCCGGAAATTAAGTTATGGCTCCAAAGTGAATCGCTTGACACTTGAGAGGATTTTTGGTAAAGAACAGCACGCACGTGGCTTTGACTCTGTGGAAAAGTGCAGCAGACAGGCAATTTTCCACCAATTCACTCCTCCGGTTATGGACCTCTGATTTCCCCCCTCAATCATGTTGTTTGGAAGGGGGCGGGTCAAGAGTCATTTGGGACTAAAGCGAGGGTGGGAGGTGGAAAAGCAAGGAAGTCCCATTCCATTGATGGTCACCCATTCCACCAGTGGAGGTTTACCATAGGACCCAAGTCCGTAGTTTGAATCAGAGCCAGTGTGGCGTCGTGGTTAGAGCGTCAGACTAAGATCTGGGAAACCTACGTTCGAATCGCCACTCGTGCCACGGAAGCTCACTGGTGACCTCGGGCCAGTCGCACCCCCTCGGCCAGTTTGGTGTTGCGGTTAAGTGCGCGGACTCTAATCTGGGAGAACCGGGTTTGATTCCCCCACGCCTCCACTTGCACCAGCTGGATGACCTTGGGCAAGCCGCAGTTCTGATAAGAGCTGTTCTTGAAAAAAGAGCAGTTTCTGTCAGAGCTCTCTCAGCCCCGCCTACCTCACAGAGCGTCTGTTGTGGGGAGGGGAAGGGAAAGGAATTTGAAAGCCGCTCTGAGACGCCTTGGGGTAGTGAAGGGCGGGGTATAAATCCAATCTCTTCTTCTTCTACCTCACTGGGTGTCTGTTTTGGGGAAGGGAAGGGAGTTTGTAAGCCGCTCTGAGACACCTTTGAGTAGTGAAGGGCGGGGTATAAATCCAATCTCTTCTTCTTCTACCTCACTGGGTGTCTGTTGTGGGGAGGGGAAGGGAAAGGAGTTTGTAAGCCGCTCTGAGACGCCTTTGGGTAGTGAAGGGTGGGGTATAAATCCAATCTCCTCTTCTTCTACCTCACAGGGTGTCTGTTGTGGGGAGGGGAAGGGAGTTTGTAAGCCGCTCTGAGACTCCTTTGGGTAGTGAAGGGCGGGATATAAATCCAATCTCTTCTTCTACCTCACAGTGCGTCTGTTATGGGGAGGGGAAGGGAAAAGAGTTTGTAAGCCGCTCTGAGACACCTTTGGGTAGTGAAAGGCGGGGTATAAATCCAGTCCTTCTTCTACCTTGTAGGGTTGTTGTGAGGACAAAACAGAGGGAGGGAATGACATAAGCCGCTTCGGGTCCCCATCAGGGAGAAACACGAGAGTATAAACGAATTAAAGAAACTAATTAAAGAAAAAAAGACGTATTAAAAACCACCTGGACAAAAATGGTTAAAAGATCAGGCCCAGATAACCGTAGAAAGGCAGGTGAGATGGAAATTGCTCCTAAAGATGGGATGTTTTGGAGGCTTATACGACATCACATTGACGTTTGCCTTATACTGAAGCAGACCCTTGGTCTATCAAGGTCAGATATTGTCTGCTCAGCTTAGACATCTCCATCAACTTACCGCCTGGTCCTTTTAACTGGAGATGCCGGGGATTGAACCTGGGACCTTCTGTGCATGAAGCAGATGCTCTTCCACTAGGCCACAGGGCCCCCCCTCCAAATAAGCTGCTTTCTCACTCGAAAGCCCGCTCAGCGGTGCAGACGAGAAGGCGGGTTGCAGCAGAAGAAAGAAAACTTTCCATTTTCTCTGCCCCGCCCCCCAAAACTAGGCTGCAGGCATTCCCCCTACTCGTCCACAGGACTCGGGGTCGGCAAGATATCCCAAGCCCAGAAAAAGCATCTCTGTCCTGCATGGACCACTCCAAAAAAACCCCACAAGAGACAATGTGAGCGAATCCTCAATTTGCACACCCTGCTACCATATTAGAAGCCCCTCACCCCGCAAAAATTCAAAACCAGAGTTGCGCATCCGTCCGGCAAGCGTATGCTCCCAAGACTGGCCCTTCGACCCCACAATCGCAGCCCTTCAGGTCCCGAACTGGCCAAACTGATTAAGAACAGGGACTCCCACAGCTCCTTCCGTCGGCCGCTTAGCTGAGTTTTACCTTGCTGGAAACTTCATATTCCACATGTTTGAGGAAAAGCCCCTTTTTCTCCGGGATCAGCTCCACCTGCACCGTGTCTTTGCCCAGCAGCTCCGGCAGGGTGTGGGAGACCACCAGCGGGTTTCCCGGGGGGGTCTGCATCGGCGGCTCTTCGGCGTCCCTCCCGTCGCTCAGCGGAGGCTTTGCCGAATCTGGGAGAGAATCGACACCGGGAGGAGAAAATTCAGTATATCCAATGCCAAGTTCGGGGCAGAGAGAACGGGGAAGCCGTCTCCACTTGCGGTTGGGCTTCCCCCAAACCTGCAAAACAAGTCGTCATCCCCCCCCGTCCCCCCATCCCCGGTAGCTGTGCCTACCAAAGAGTAAGCAGTTTCTTCTCTAACCTGCACTTGGCCTTAATGACAATTCGGAAAAAGAAAAAAGAGAAAAAGCCCGACGGCTCTTTTCAAGCTAGGAGCCAAACCAAGCCGAGAGGCCCGCATTTCCTGCTCAACCCGTTTGTGCTAATGCAAGAATCAGGACAGCTGACTCGGCACGACTGGATCCTGCTTCCAGCTCCGGGAAAGGGAAAGGGACTGTTATTTTAAAGCCCCAGCTAGAAAGGAGATCCCTCGAAATCCCCACCGGCTGTCGAGAGAAAAGAGAGGTCGTTCCACAAAGTTTCCGGAAGGCAGGTAAGGGCAGGTGCAGTGGAGATATAATAATTCGACGCAAGAAGTCCGGATTATTTAGTAAGACTAGGCGCCGGGAAGATTTCTCTCTCGACTTTTTTGTCTCTCAACTTTGATCCAGCACTGAGCTCAAGATATTTTTATTTATTTCACTCTTATGCCTTTCACCCCTGTGGGGACCCAGAGCGGCTTACCTCATTCTCCTCTCCCTCATTTTATCCTCACACCAACCCTGTGAGGTAGGCTAGGCTGAGAGCACGTCCCCCAGCCAAGTGTACATGGAAGAGTGGGCATTCGAACCTGGGTCTCCCAGATCCTTTGGCTGACACTCTAACCCAAGGGTGGATAGACTTGCTCAGCTTAAGAGCCACACAGAATAAAGGTCAGATGTTTGAGAGCCGCGAGACATGGAACAAATATCACGTGGTTTTTACTTTAAAATATGCACACTGGGTTTTTTAAATTAACGTTAAACGAGACTGCCAAAAATAAAAGGGGTAAAAGCAAATATTGATCATCAGGGCTTTTTTTGTAGAAAAAGCCCAGCAGGAACTCATTAGCATATCAGGCCAAACCCATCAGCAGAAATTCATTAGCATATTAGGCCACACACTCCAACACCATAGCTCATTAGCATATTAGGCCACACCCCCATGTTACCAGAAGTGTGGTCATCCAGCCACACCCACCTTTTCCTTATTATTCTGTTTACCTTGTTTGTTGTCAAAACGCAGGGCTTTTTTGGTAGCAGGGACTCCTTTGCATGTTAGGCCACACACCCCTAATGCAGCCAATCCTAACGAGTTTCTGCTGTTGGGTGTGGCCTATTATGCTAATGAGTTCCTGCTGGGCGTGGCCAACATGGGAGCCAGCCGGAACTCCATTCCGGTGCGTTCCTGCCCAAAAATAGCCCTGTTGGTCATGATATTGTTCTGTCCAAGGATATTTATTTGTCTAAGAGAGAGAAAGAGAGAGAGAGAGAGACGGAAAGAATGAAAGAGGTAGAGAGAGAGAGAGAGAGAAACAAAGAAAGCAAATAGCTGGGAGGGAGGTGGAAGGAAGGGAGAGAGGGAGTGAGGAAGGGAGAAAAAGCATGCCTGCCCTTCTCTTCCCCAGTTGCCCTGCCAGGAGCTGCATGATATGTGTGAAAGAGCCGCATGTGGCTCCCGAGCCGCAGTTTGGCCACCCCTGCTCTAACCACTATACCACTGGTTCCCAAAGTGGGCAATACCGCCCCTCGGGGGCACTGGAATGACCCAGATGGGCCGGAACGATCCAGGTGCAGATCCAGAAACTGCATCTTTCTGTCCACTTTTTGAAGGTAGATGGTCCAGGGGGGCACTGAGTATTTTTTTTCCTGAAAAGGGGGCAGTAGGCCAAATAAGTTTGGGAACTTCTGCAGTACCCAACACTGGATCTCACAGGCTGCCCGTACAGATGCTGACCACACAGACAGAAATGCGGGGCGTGACATTTCCACAAACAGAAGATTCCCCAGTGCTTTATTGATTTTCATAGAACATTTCATTTATTTATTTATTTCAACTTATATCCTCCTTGCCCGCATACGCAGGCTCAAGGCGGCAAACAAGAGGTTAAAATCCAATAAAACACAAGTGCACGATAAAAATTACAATAAAATGTTTCATACAAGCAGGGCTATTTTGGGACGGGAACGCACAGGAACGGCGTTCCGGCTGGCTCCTGAGTTGGCCATGCCCAGCAGGAACCCATTAGCATAATAGGCCACACCCAACAGCAGAAACTCATTAGGATTGGCTGCATTAAGGGTGTGTGGACTAACATGCAAAGGAATTCCTGCTACCAAAAAAGCCCTGGGTTTTGACAACAAACAAGGTAAACAGAATAAGAAGCAAAAGGTAGGTGTGGCTGGATGACCACACTTCTCGTAGCAGGGGTGTGTGACCTAATATGCCAATGAGCTGTGCTGTTAGAGGTGTAGCCTGATATGCTAATGAGTTTCTGCTGTTGGGTGTGGCCTATTATGCTAATGAGTTCCTACTGGGCTTTTTCTACAAAAAAAGCCCTGCATGCAAGTAATATAAATGCAGAGTACAATTACATACAGATGGCACTCGCTATTTGATGGCCCAGTGTAGCAGTATCCAGTAACATGAGGGCCATGGTGTTCAGCTATAAATAGCTTGTTCATCAGTGGCGGCTCCTAATCGAAGGCCTGGTGGAAGAGCTCTGTCTTACAGGCCCTGCGGAACTGTAAAAGGTCCCGCAGGGCCCTGATGTCTTCCAGGAGCTTGTTCCACACAGTATGGAGCCACCATTGAGAAGTCCCTGGTTCTGGTGACGGCCAATTTGGCATCTTTCGGACCGGGGAGAGTCAGGCGATTTCCCCATTCCTAAAGATCTTCTGTTTCATAAATCTAATACCAATGGAATGGAAACCATCACCAAGACTATATTTATTTAAGATATTTCTATGCTTCCTTTATAAACAGTGTTGCCAACTCTCGGTTGGGAAATTCCTGAAGATTTTGAGGGTGGAGTCTGAGGAGGGCAGGGTTTGGGGAGAGGAGGGGCCTCTGTAGGGTATAATCCCATACAGTCCACACTCCAAAGCAGCCATTTTCTCAAGGGGAATTGACCTTGGTCACACGTGGAGAGCGGTTGTAAAAGCGGGAGATCTCCAAGTGCCAACTGGAGGTTGGCAAACCTACCTATAAAGTCCTGCCCGAAGCATTTTCGCAGTTTAAAAGTATTAAGTAACCCCGGCTGTTTCAAAGTTATAATTAATGTTTATCACGTGATTATCCTTAGGAATTGTGCAACAGGGCATGTGTACGTTTGATCGATTTGTAAATAGGATAAAAGCACAAACGCATATAATAATCCATGTTTTATGGGGTGGGGGGAATCAAATTATGAATTTACCCGACTGTCTGCAAAGGCCAGATCAAAGCGAAAATCCTTATTTAGGTATGTCTCCTCTCGCAAGGTGGAAAGGGATTTTATAATCCCCAATCTGTTCCGACACGTAATGCAAATCGTAAGTCATCGCATGGCTGATCGTACACCTGACCCTGCTTGTGGTGCACGGTTTTCTAATCTGTTCCTGCCGCCCAGCCGTTGCATTGTTTACGGCGCGTCCGACGCTGTTTTTCTGTATTGCGTTGCTTTTCTGATTTTGTAATCTGATGCTAGTCTCGGCGAGGAAAGAGGACTACAGGTAAAGCAAATAACAATTCTAAGAAGCGACGTTTTATACTTGGCAGCAGGCAGAGACGCTTTGGAAACACAGTGTCACCTTGTAAGGACTTACGAGGCACCTGAGGTTGCCGGTCTCCAGGTATGACCTGGCGATTCCCTGGAATTACAACTGAATCTCCAGATGGCAGAGGCGAGTTCCCTGGAGCAGAGGTCTCCAACGTGGTGCCCGTGGGCGCCATCACACCTTTAAGCACCCTTCCTGATGCCCGCCAAGTGTTTTTTAGAAAGTGGGTGGAGCCAGTTGTGGCCTTTGCCCAGCAAGGCATCTGATTGGCTGTTGGAGATTTGATTGGCTGTGCAGATCTTTAAAATGTTGCTTTGACAGCAGCCGCTGTTACAAGGCTCTTCGCCGTGTGGCTCATGCTGAGCTGCCACGGCGACTGTATGGTTGGCTCCGCCTTCGGTGTTCCAGTCGGAACTCCATTCCTATGCCTTCCTGCCCAACAATAGCCCTGAGGAGCAGTATACCTCCAAGGTACCTTGGGTCAGTCACAAGCTCTGGCACAGCTGTTCTCCCAAGGACAATTTCTGTCAGAGTTCTCTCAGCCCCACTTACCTCCCAGGGTGTCTGTTGTGGAGAGGGGAAGGGAAAGGAGTTTGTAAGCCGTTCTGAGACGCCTTTGGGCAGTGAAGGGCGGGGTGTAAATCCAAACTCTTCTTCTTCTTCTCCTCTCGTGATTGCCATATGTTTTTAGAAAGCATGTAGGGCCAGGTGAGGATTTTGCCCCACAGGGCTCGTGGGATCTGATCTGCGCAAATTTCTCAGAACGATGCTTGCGGCGGCGGCCACCACAGCACGAGGGGATCTTCCCTGCGTGACCGAAGAGAACATGTGTGCACGCAAGAAAATATTTAAACAATATGTTCATTTTAAAAAGGCATCCTGTTGAGCGGAACCTCTGCCCGGAATGCCGAGAGGAAACTATGAAGAGTCACATGCAACTTCACTCTCTGACGTTCCGTAGTGGTCTGAGCCTCTTGCGGCAGCCATTTTGTGGCTGGCTCCGCCTACCGCGTCGGCCATTTTGTGGACTGCGCCCACCACTTTGAATCAGAGTTTGACAGTAAGGTAAAACAACACAGGAACCAATAACTGATACAACATATTTAACACTAAAACATTAAACTATTAAAATATTATTAAAATATGTGGCCATCACCATACCGCTATCGAAACAGCCCAGACATGTGGTTACCATCCAAAGGCCAACCTCAACAATTCAGCTTTGCATGCCCTGCAGAAACTAAACAAGTCCCACAAGGCATGGGTGTCATCCGAGAGGGCATTCCACAGGGTGGGGGCCTTAACTGAGAAGGCCCTGGGCCTGATGACAAGAGGCCCCGAGACCAGGGCTATTTTTGGGCAGGAACGCACAGGAACGGCGTTCCGGCTGGCTCTCGAGTTGGCCACGCCAGCAGGAACTCACTAGCATAACAAACCACACCCAACAGCAGAAACTCATCAGGATTGGCTACATTAGGGGTGTGTGGCCTAACATGCAAAGGAGTTCCTGCTACCAAAAAAAGCCCTGGGTTTTGACAACAAACAAGGTAAACAGAATAAGAAGCAAAAGGTGGGTGTGGATGGATGGCCACACTTCTGGTAACATGGGGGTGTGGCCTAATATGCTAATGGGCTGTGCTGTCAGGGGTGTGGCCTGTTGTGCTAATGAGTTCCTGCTGGGCTTTTTCTACAAAGAAAGCCCTGCCCGAGACAATAGGGAACATGGGGGGGGGTGTAACGGGAGAGGCTGTCCTGTGAGTGTCCCAGACCGTGAACGGCTTTGAAGGTTAACGCCAACACCCTGAATTGGATGTGGAGACTAACTGCTAGCCAGTGCAGCTTCCGCAGAATCGGAGTAACATGAGCTGACCGTGACATTCCAGTCAGCAACCCAGCCAGCTGCATTCTGGACCACCTGCAGCTTGCAAACTGTTTCCAAGGGCAGCCCCACGTCGAGCCAACTGCAGTAGTCCAATCCGGAGGTGACCGTTGCATGGATTTGGTGTGGCAAGGTCAGACCCAGGCAAATAAAAACCCAGCTGGGCAGGCCCGGTGTAGGTGGGAAAACGCTGGCCACGCTACCGTGGACACTTGTCTATCCAATGATAAACTCACAGAGGTCAGCCCCGCCCTCCCCTAGGACTGACCTCCCCCCAAGTCTCCAGGAATTTCCCAACCCAGAGCTGGCAACCCTAGTCTCCCAGGACCCTATGCAACACTCTCCCCCAGTACGGCACCCTGGATCGCATCACGTAACTTTGGTTCTGAACCTCTCTTTCCCCCCACTGCACTGAAACTGCAAGCCAAGAACTCTTCAATAAATCACCATTTGTTATGAAGTCCTAATGGGACACTTATACAAGCGTCTTCTTGACAAACGAGCATTCTGACTCTCTTCAACCACGACTCCCTAAGCTACACGCAAGAGGCAATTTGTTAAAACAAAACGAAAAAAAAAAACAAATGTCACAGCAACGCTTCTGTTTATCAAAGGTTTCCTGGCTTGCCCTGAGTGCTGGGTTTTCCAAGGACATCGTCCCGTTCCCGTTACAAACAGAGGTTTTTGTGTTTGAGGCCTGGAGGTAGCCAAACCGGGAGGGGGAGATTAAAAGATGGCCCTTTCTCTGAATCGCGAGCATCGGCGTTTCATTCAGTCGTACAGTTTTCTCACGCCTCCGTCGGTGTGAAGGTTTCGAGAATCAACGTGTTCATTGAGAAAGTCGCTCGATGAATCAGTCCCACGTCAGCAGATTAGCTCAGAGGCCAGGCCTAACAGAATTTATTGGTTGTTGGATTCAAGTGGGTAGCTGTGTTATTCTGACTCCTGTGTTCAGAGGTAGTTTGCCGTTGCCTGCCTCTCTGTAGCAGCCCTGGACTTCCTTGGCGGACTCCCTTCCAAGAACTAACCAGGGCCGACCCTGCTTGAGTTCTGAGATGTGACAAGATCACGCCAGCCTGGGCCATTCAGAACAAGGCAACTTATCTGTTAAAGGTCTCCTGACTCTAGGGGGCGGTGCTCATCTCCGTTTCCAAGCTGAAGAGCCGGCGCTGTCCGAAGACGTTTCCATGGTCACGTGGCCGGCATGACTAAACGCCAAGGAGCATGGACCACTGTTACCTGCCCACCAAAACGGTATCTATTTATCTACTTGCAATTTCTTGGTTTCGAACTGCTAGGCTGGCAGGAGCTGGGACTAGGGACGGGAGCTCACTCTGTCACGCGGCACTCGGGTCTCGAACTGCCAAACTACCAACCTTCCGGTCTGCAGTTTAGCATCTTAACCACTGAGCCACCGTGGGAAGGCCAAAATCCTCCCTCTGCAAAATTCTCACTCTGCAATATTCTCACTTTGCTCTGGAAACGTCCTCGCTTTGCCCCAGCTCGCCCTGTCCAAAACTCGACATTGCGCTCTCTCAGTTTTTCTGACAGCGATGCGTCACCCAAGAGCACGCTTTCTCATCTTTCAGAAGAAAACCGGGATGCGGAACTGAGAAGGAAGTCATGAGTTCTATCTGCTGCCAGGATACCCCTTTCCCCCAGCTGCACCGGACAGCCCAACGAAAGACAGAACGAATAAACAGGAAAGCTGTTCAAGATTACAGAGCATTCCAAAGAATGTGCATTTTTGGGAAGTGTGTTTCTGAGGACTCCAAAAATGCTGAGTTATTAAAATGCAAGCGACTGAACTTAACTGCCACGGGTTCCGCTGGAGATCTTTTCTTTGCACGGGAACGGAAAAGCACCCGGATTCCGTTTACAAAAACAATCAATCCATCCATCCATTTCCTTGAGGAGACAGTACCAACCATTTCAAAAAGACCAAGGCTGATTTCCCACTACAGCTGCCTCGGGATTGCGCCGCCGTTTGCCCCGATACTATTCGTCAATTTCACACCCAAAGCCGCGGGGCTGCATTTTGACCCGCGGCTTCGCCCGATTTCCCCCGCAGTTTCCTGATCCTGTTTTTTGAGGATTACGAAACTGCGGTGGAAATCGGGCGAGCCGCGGGTCAAAATGCAGCCCCGCGGCTTCGGGTGTGAAATTGACGAATAGTATCGGGGCAAACGGCGGCGCAACCCCGAGGCAGCTGTAGTGGGAAATCAGCCCAAGAGAGGGGATGGACCAGAAAATAATGGGGAAAGGTCTCCCCTCCCCACCCAACGTTGGTTTGCCCCGGTTTCCCAAGATGGGGGGGAGGTTAACTGAAAATGGAGTATCATAATTGATGCTGATACCCAGATCTTCATTGCATGACTGAGGTGGCAGCATCCATTTTGTGGCAGGCTACCCTACCCGTGGAAGCCATGTTGTTTGTCAGAATTCCAAAGTGCCCACTGGCTAAAAAACGTTGGGGACCCTTGATACAGACCATGACAGCTAAATAGAACCTCCACAGTTGGTGGTTGTGTACCACAAAGCACCAGTTCCGGACAGTAGGGCAGAGGTTGGGAGCATTCCCAAGGGGTACAGTTGACTTCTTTGGGGATGACGCTGAGCTATATCGGTGTGATCCAGCAAGGCTCAGATCTGAGGCGTTTCACGCTGTAAGGCCAAGATCGACCCTCGTGCCAAGTAATACCGCTCAAGAAGCGGCCCCCACAGTTCACTGGCCTGACATGCAATGGAATAATTTCAGCCCTCTCTGCTGCCACGTCCCTCTGTCAAGGATCTGAGGACAACATTCGGTGACAAATTTATCATCGGACTGCCACGGGCCAGGGAGGGACGCACCCAAGATTATCTGCCAAAAAGACTAGGGTGGATCATGCTGTCATTGGTATGAGACACTGCAGCCAACACACAAAAAAAAAAAAGTTGTTTTTTTCCCCAGTTGCAAATATCTGCTGAAACTGAACGGCACACGGCTGCCTCCTTGGAAGGAGCTTATCATTTCCATTTCAACAAACCGTAGATAAGACAGAAATAACCACCAGCGTTTCGAGAAACCTGCCAAGGCCTTTTCTTCTCTCGGTTTTAGCTGCCGTTACCAGTAGCGGTGTTACTTTAAATAGAGAGCCCCTTAGCTCTTGCTATGGTTAAAGAAATAATAACAATCGTACAACACAATTCAATGCACTTTAGTGCTGTTCAATCAACTATAACGTGTCTCAGGGGTCCCCAACCTTTTCAAGACTTGCAGGCACCTTTCGAGTTCTAATACAGCGCAGTGGGCACAGCCACAAAATGGCTGCCACAGGAGGCGGAGCCAGCCATAAAATGGCTGCCGCAGCCGACTTCACTCACTCAGCGAAGATCCTTGTGCTGCCGTAGCAACATTTTTTTAAAAATATGCCACTTAAAAACCTTGCCAGGCAAAAGCTCCGCCCACTTTCTAAAAATACCCAGTGGGCACCTGGAAAGGTGTCAGTGGGTGCCACGGAACCCACGAACATGACGTTGGGGACCCCTGGTGTACATTTATTGATGTTATGGCGACTGCCGAGTCAGCCGTCAAGCCGTCTAGCGCGAGGCCGGAGAAATCCCAGTCGCCGTAGCCTCTAGACATTTCACGGCACCGCCTCCTATTTTTTAGCCATGATTTTATTGTAGTGTCTCCGCATGATTTTCAGCAGGAGCACCAAGCTTTATCGGTCGGCATCCAAATATCTTCCGTTGTACGGCAGGGCCCCCCAACCTTTTTGAGCCCCTGGAACGCTGACACGACTTGGTGGGCTGCCACAAAATGGCCGCCACGGCTTCCCTTCAGTCACGCAGCGGCAGCTGCCGCCGAAGCAACACGATTAAAAATATGCAAAACCAGTCAAATTTCCAACGACAAATCAAGACTCTTGCGGAAAAGCCCCACCTGGCCCTTGGTAGGCAACTTGGTAGGCGCCAGAACGGGGACCCCTCGTATGGCATAAAATTAAACGGGCATGAAGTTCTTGTGTTGGCTTGTTTAGAGGTAAACTTCACTTTGTGCACCGTAAGTACAGCTGTGGTGGCGGAATTCATTTCTTAACCATCTGCTTTCTATTACCGGCTCAAAGATTCAATTAAACTGAGGCTTTAAGAGCTATAGCAGGATTGTGAGAAATCGGGAAGACGTTAGGCCAGGGTTAGAGATCAACTCTTTATTGTGGTGATAACAACCAGGGTTACCGCTTCATTTATTTATGCGCCGCAACACATTTCTCATAGCTCTAACAAAATCAGGAGAAGCGGCGGTTGGGCTTAGGTTTTGCCGCAGCAATAATTAGGCAATGTGGTCAGTATATTATGAAAACCGTAAGACTGAAAGATGAGTCTGACGCCTCAGCTTTTGGGCTGGTTCCCAGGAAAACATAATCAGGGCCTGCTCTAGTGACTGTATAACTACTGAACTAAAAAGAGGAAGAGAGGGAGACAGAAGTTGAGACCCACAGGTCAGACCCGTGCCTGGTTTTCCAGGCAATTTCATGCCCAATTCTCTACCCACATCTCTCAATATGCAAGCATAAAATCCTAACTAGGATAGCCAGCCTTCAGGTGGTACTCAACCACCAATGGATGTACAGCATTCGCAAGTATGCAAGCCACCAAAAAAATACTGTACAAATAAAGTATTAGACAACAAATTGTGTCCTTTGAAGAAGAAGAGACGAGGAAGAGATTGGATTTATACCCCGCCCTTCACCACCCAAGGGAGTCTCAGAGCGGCTTATAAACTCCTTTCCCTTCCCCTCCCCACAACAGGCACCCTGGGAGGTAGGTGGGGCTGAGAGAGCTCTGACAGAAACTGCTCTTTTTCCAGAACAGCTGTGCCAGAACTATGGCTTGCCCAAGGTCATCCAGCAGGTGCAAGTGGAGGAGTGGGGAATCAAACCCGGTTCTCCCAGATTAGAGTCCGTGCACTTAACCACTACACCAAACACTACACCAATAAATTAGTATTTTCTTTTAGAGCCATTTTTCACAGAAGTCATCAACTGCTCAGTTTGGTGTTAGTGGTTAAGTGCGCGAACTCTAATCTGGGAGAACCGGGTTTGATTCCCCATTCCTCCACATGCAGGCAGCTGGGTGACCTTGGGTCAGTCACATGTTGTCTCAGAGCTGTTCTCTCGAGAGCAGTCCTCGAAAGAGCTCTCTTGGCCCCACCGACCTCACAGGGTGACTGTTGTGGGGAGGGGAAGGGAAAGGAGTTTGTAAGCCGCTCTGAGAATCCGAGTGAAGGGCGGGGTATAAATCCAATCTCTTCTTCTTCTTTTTGTCTCTAAACACATTCACAAATGAAGCGGCTACGGATCGCCTAGGTTGACGTCCGTTTCCTCTGACTTCTTCAGGCTGCTGTCTCAGCGGTGAAGTCCCCAAAGCTCTCGAAGTTCTCTGACTTGGCAGTCTAACTAGCTTCAATTGGTTAAGAGCAGCAGACTCTAATCTGGAGAACTGGGTTTGATTCCCCACTCTTCCTCCACATGCAGCCAGCTGGGCGACTTTGGGTCAGTCACAGTTCTCTCCCAGCCCTGTGCTGGCCACCCTAATCCTACACCAAGAAGAAGCAATGCCCACATTTTCTACTATCCATCTTTATTAGGTTTGCCAGCTCCAGGTTGAGAAATACCTGGAGATCTTTGCTGCGGAGCCTAAAGAGAACAAGTTTGGGGGGAGTATACTGGCATAGTGTCCATCTTAGAAAGAGGCCGTTTTCTCTCAGGTGAATGGATTTCAGGCACCTGGAGGTTGGCAACCATAAATTCTTTATAACCAACCATTTGTGGGGGATGCCACAACTTAGTGACTCCTTGAGCAAAGAAGGAGTAACTCCATTCCCCTAACCAACATTTTTATGTTTGGTATATACAGGGCTGTTTTTGCAGAAAAAGTCCAGCAGGAGGCTCATTAGCATAACAGGCCACACCCATCTGCAGAAACTTATTAGAATGTTAGGCCACACCCCTGATAGCACGGCTCATTAACATATTAGGCCACACCCCCATGTTATCAGAAGCGGGGTCATCCAGCCACACCCACCTTTTGCTTCTTATTCTGTTTACCTTGTTTGTAGTAAAAACCCAGGGCTTTTTTTGGAGCAGGAACTCCTTTGCATGTTAGGCCACACAGCCCTAACGTAGCCAATCCAAATGAGTTCCTGCTGTTGGGTGTGGCCTATTATGCTAATGAGCTCCTGCTGGGTGTGGCCAACTTAGGAGCCAGCCGGAGCTCCGTTCCTGGGTGTTCCTGCCCCAAAATAGCCCTGGGTATATATTTTAACTCTGTTTTTTCACCTCTTTTAAAAGTTGTTTTAATTCTGTACGTTTGGGGGGATCAGTTTTAATGGTTTTACAATAGAATTTTATTGTGTACGTTTCAAATTGTTTGCTGCCTTGGCGGGAAGGCAGGATATAAATTCCGTAAGCACATAAAAGCAAACAACTCTCGACGTTCAATATTTCTTTGCTTTTGGAGACCATCCCCATCGGGAAGCTGGCACGAAGCCCAAAATCTTTACCACAACCACAACGGCAGCAAAAAAACGCCAAAACCCCAGCGTCCAGGGTTCGCCTTAAAAGACGAACTGAGTTCACTCCCACGGAAGCGTCCGTGAGTCAGAGAGCCCGCTTCAACACACGCTACCGAAACAAAGAGGGGAGGGGAAACATTCCTCAAGAAATAAGATGTAAGACTCCCCCGGAAGAAAAGCAGAGGTTTCGTTACAGCTGCCTCAGGCCACAGCCTCGGGAAAAAGGTGAGCCCAACTGCAGCCGTACAAGGGACCCCCAATTTCCCCGTTGCAAAACCAGATGTTTCCTCTCCCTTTCAGAGCCAGAAATCTGGACGCAATAATAAAGAAGACTCATTCATCAGCAATAATACATAAGAAGAGCCTTGCTGGATCGGGCCAGTGGTCCATCTAGTCCAGCATCCTGTCTCACCCGGCGGCCAACCAGATCCTCTGGACGGACAACAACAGGGCACAGAGGCCGAGGCCTTCCCCCGATGTTGCCTCCTGGCTCTGGGATTCGGAGGATTAGTGCCTCTGAACCGGGAGGTTCCCCTCAGCCACCATGGCTAGTAGCCGCCGATAGACTTACCCTCCACGAATCCATCCAATCGCCTTTTAAATCTGTTTATTCCTGCGGCCATCACTACATCCTCTGGCAGAGAATTCCACATTTTAATCACTCTCTGTGTAAAGTAGTATTCCCTTCCGTCTGTCCTGAGCCTACTGCCCGTTTCATTGGATGCTCCTGAGTTCTAGTCTTTTGGGAGCAAAAGGTCCTTCTCTCCTATCTTATCCTAAAGAAACAGAGTCCAAAGGTACAGATTAAATGCAATCGGCCAACTAAAGGCATAATCCTAAACGGGATCGCGGGGAAGTCAACTCCGCAACGCTTAAGTAAATATTTGTGAGGGCTTTTATTGTTCTTTTTAACCCCGTTGCCCAATGCAACCTACAACTCGAAGCGAGCAAGCAACCGAAATCTCGAATACGGTAAACTACGACAGCACAAACACTTTCCAGTTTGCACACAGTGATAGCTACGCTTGCGTTTCCCTGACTGGGCACATACCGGCTTACCGTGACTATTTTCAGTTGGGAAAACAGTGCTGGGGGGAGATTGAACCCATATATTACAGTACCGATCCACACTGGGCTTGCACACACCAGAGAAGCAAATCCCAGCTTGGGAAGTCATGTCTGTTCAGAGTCAACCAGGGGGGAAAGGTGGATCTTTTCCTGTGTGAATCAATCTTTACCAAAGGTGGCATGGTTCTATGCAGCCAACGCCATCTTGAAATGGACTATGACTAAAAACTAAGGACTGGGGCCCCATCTAGTTTTTCAACCTAGTAAAGGTAAAGGTTCCCTTGCTCGAAAGCCAGTCGAATCCGACTCTAGGGTTGCGGTGCTCATCTCCGTTTCAAAGCCGAAGAGCCAGCGCTGTCCGAAGACGTTTCCGTGGTCATGTGGCCGGCATGACTAAACACCAAGGCACATGGAACGCTGTTACCTTCCCACCGAAGTGGTACCTATTTATCTACTTGCAATTTCTTGCTTTCGAATTGCTAGGTTGGCAGGAGCTGGAACCAGAGACGGGAGCTCACTCCGTCATGCGGCACTCTCGGGTCTCGAACTGCTGAACTACTGACCTTCCACAGCCTGCAGTTCAGCGTCTTAACCACTTGAGCCACTGCAGCTCAACCTACTACCCGTTGGCAAAGAAGACATGCACCATGTTATCTCTGAGCGCCGTTTGCTGGTTTCGAACGGTAGCTTTGCATTTAACCGTTCCGACACCACAGACGCTTCCCAGTTTCCTTTTTATTAACAATCATCTTCAAACTTCTCAACTATTAATTCGCCGCCTGGAATTCTTCGTAGTGCCCTCTTGCACTGGCTCAATCTACCAAGATGCTCTCTGGTTATACCAAAGAGTAGAGTTGCCAAACTCCAGGTGGGGGCTGGTGCTGTCCAGGAATTACGACAGATCTCATAAGAACATAAGAACATAAGAACATAAGAGAAGCCAATGTTGAATCAGGCCAATGGCCCATCTAGTCCAACACTCTGTCATACAGCGGCCAAAATATACCAGGTGCCATCAGGAGGTCCAGCAGTGGGGCCAGGACACTAGAAGCCCTCCCACTGCTGCCCCCTTCAGCACCAAGAATAGAGTGCAGCACCTGCCCCAGACTGAGAGTTCTCATCTATACCCTGTGACTAATAGCCACCGATGGACTTCTGCTCCATAGGTTTATCTAATTCCCTCTTGAAACTGTCCATGCTTGCAACTGCCACCACCTCCTGTGGCAGTGAATTCCATATGTTAATCACTCTTTGGGTGAAGAAGGACTTCCTTTTATCTGTTCTAACCCGACTGCTCAGCAATTTCATGGAGTGCCCACGAGTTCTTGTATTGTGAGAAAGGGAGAAAAGTACTTCTTTCTCAACCTGCTCAATCCCAGGCATAATCTTATAAACCTCGATCATGTCACCCCTCAGCTGTCATTTCTCCAAGCTAAAGAGCCCCAAGCGTTTTAACCTTTCTTCATAGGGAAGGTGATCCAACCCTTTTATCAGATGACAGAGAAAATGGCTGCGTTGGTGGGTGGACTCTATGGAATCATATCCAACTGAGCATCTGCCGGCTGGAGTCAAAGGTGAATTAAAGCTCTGATCGTGTGGAAAACGGCTACCGCACTAGCCTACTGAAGCAAAAAGGGGAAGGGGCTTCAACTTTGGGGCAGAGAAAGATGTTTGTGTAAGCAGGCTGACCCTGCTTAACTTCTGGGATCTGACGAGAATGGGCCAGCTGGGGCCATTCAGGGCTGGGCAAGAGAAGTTCAAAGGTGGTTTGCTACTGCCTGCCTGTGCGTAGCAACCCCGGACTTCCTTGGCAGACTCCCATCCACATACTCAGGGCTTTTTTTGTAGAAAAAAAACCCAGCAGGAACTCATTAGCATAACAGGGCACACTCAACAGCAGAAACTCATTAGCATATTAGGCCACACCCCCATGTTACCAGAAGTGTGGCCATCCAGCCACATCCACCTTTTACTTCTTATTCTGTTTACCTTCTTTGTTGTCAAACCAGGGCTTTTTTGGTAGCAGGAACTCCTTGCATGTTAGGCCACACAGCCCTAATGTAGCCAATCCAAATGAGTTTCTGCTGTTGGGTGTGGCCTATTATGCTAATGAGCTCATGCTGGCATGGCCAACTCAGGAGCCAGCCGGAACGCCGTTCCTGTGCGTTCCCGTCCAAAAATAGCCCTGCACATACTAACCAGGTTGATCCTGCTTAGCTTCTGAGATCTGACGAGATTTGGCTAGTCTGGACCATTCAGGGCTAAGTGAGAGATATTCAGAGCTGGTTTACCACTGCCTGCCTCTGCACGGCAACCCTGGACTTCCTTGCTGGTCTCCCATCCAAGTACTTATTTAGACCGACCTTGCTTAGCTTCTGAGACCTGAAGAAACTGGGCTAGCTTGAACCACCTGGTCAGGGCATTAGCATGCTGAGCCACGCTGAAGTAGCACCAAGTGGCTTCAACTTCCAGAACATCAGCCCGTGTATGATCGACACAGATTTGGTTTTTGTGCAAAAATGTCTCTGTTGGCCACCCCAGACCACTGGGTTATGCGTCCTCTGATTCAGCACGGGAACCTGTTTCTCGGCACCTTGGCGCACTGGTATCTGGATTTGTATGCCAGTCCCTTCCCGTCAAGACTTCTACGAGGCACTTTGACCAAGACGCCTCCGATGTCGGTCAGATGACCCCTTTTTAACCACCCAAACAAGGCTTCACCTTCCTTAAATCTCGGAACATTCATGCCAAGACACGACGCTGGAAAGTCCATAAACGTCAATTGAAGCATTGTTGACATTCTGCTGCCTTTTCCCTCCCCGGTGCCTGTTTCCCAATTCCGTGCTGCGGAGTTTGGTTAGCACTTCACGTCTGTTTTTGTAACACTTTTAGGTGCCAGAAGCCGACTTTGACCTTTTCAGATCGAATCAGGGCTGCCTAACCTAGCCGCCAGAAACTCCAAGGACTTTTAAAACCAGCCCGATTACCTCACTTATTCGCAGGGAGGGGGAGAATTATATATCCTGCCGTTTTTCAGCCTGTGCTTCCAAGGCGGTTTATATAAGAAGTTATTGAAGTCACAAACAAAATCAAAACATTACAACAGGGGTCCCCAACGCAGTGCCCGGGAGTCCCACAGCGCCTGCTGATGCCTTCTCTGGCACCCGCCAAATGTTTTAGCAAGTGGGTGGGACTTTTGCCAAGCAAAGCTTCTGATTGGCCACTGGAGATTTGATCGGCTGGGCAGGTTTTTAAAAAGGTTCGCTGTGTAACTGAAGTAAGCTGCAGCAGCCATTTTGTGGCTAGCTCCGCCTCCTGTGACAGCCATTTTGTGGCTGGCTCCGCCTCCTGCGGCAGCCATTTTGTGGCTGCGCCCACCACAACCGTGCCAGAATTCCCCAGGGGCCCAAAAGCTCAAAAAGTTTGAGGACCCCAGCATTACGAATGTAAGTTACAAGTTACCAAAGACGAGCCAGGGAGGTAGTTCAAAATGAAACCACACAAACCTGGATTTTATTGTTTATTTTTTTAATGAACAAGAAAATGTTCACCGGGCACTGACAACGAAGAGGCTAGGTGCCATGCGAGCTGTCGTGAGGACAGGTTTCCAGACACGAAACGTCACAACAGGAAAGGCCCCGGATCCCACTAGTCACGCACATGGAATCCGACCTCTGCCAAAGACCATAACTGGGGAGCCGTGTTCCCTCTAAGCTGAGCTAACTCCACAGTTCTTTAGCCTCTGGCTCACCCGTTTTTGTCTCGGCTCAGGAAGGAGGGCTCTAGAGCATACTAATTCATGCAGCGGTAGCCAAATCGCTCGCTCACAACTTTTAACGCCAGTGGTTCACAAAGAAGAATTTTTGCTCACAAGATTCCACAGCTGAGAGGGAGCATTGCTGGAGAACAGACTCATGTGGGAACCAACAGCCTTGCAGCAGAATGGTGTGGTAAAAAGAGATTGTACCATTTCAGGCTGTGTGCTTCATAGAATCACGGTTTTGCATGTGTGTATGTGAGAGACAGACAGACAGAGATGTCCTTCTGCATAAGTAACTTCCCCACAAGCAGAAATCTAGCACCACAAGGAGCAGGCTGCCCGAGAATGTGCCTGCTGGTGGGGATATTGTCAGGTTCAAAAGCAAGTAGATCCAAGCATTCTTAAACAAGAAGGGCTTTATTGGAATACAGTGCTAAAACCCACAGTGAAGGGTCATTGTCAGGAATGGCGGGAGAAGCAGCGCAAGCAAGGTTATAGTGTGATGCAAAATGCTACTAGCAAATGAACTGTAAGCGCGCGCGCGGGAAACTCCCGGCGGGAGAGTTACTTAATGGGCGGGAGATGGCTCCCTTCTCCCCTCGTCTTCACAGGACTGGAAAATTCTCATCAGCTCAAGAATAGCCCAAAGCCTGCACGCAAGGCCACCGTGATAAGACCGAGCGGCAGAGAAGAAGCTCCCACGTTACTGCCAGCATACCTACGCAAGCGCAATGCAGGGACGAGATAGGGAACACAGAACAATGGACTCAGTGTAAAATAGGGAACATTTCTGACAGATATTTGAGCGGCAGAGGAGTTGGAACAGGGCATTCGGGGGGGGAACCCTCAATCAGATACACAGGGAGACCAAACGGAAGCTGAGGCTTTGGAATACTTTGGGGGGTGCGGGAACCAAGGGGCTCGGCAGCTGTATCTGTTGGGAAAGACTCCTCCTCAGAAGGTGGGTATGGCGACCGACTACTAGGCTGCAGGTTTATTTGAATTATTTCTCTCCCACTTTCCCGCCTCACACACAAACCAGGCTTTGCAGCGAAGGCAGCACTGAAGACTCCGTTTCGCTCAGCGTAAACGATTCCGTTCGCACGATTCCCGGCCAGTCTCAAGAACAACAAGCAATTGCTGCGTAAGGAACAACTGTCCAGCATATCGCTGGGAGACAGCAAACACAAACCAGGGTTGCCAGTTGCCGCCGGGTGATGTCATCGGGTCAGGGATATCGCATCACTGTTTGGGGCGGGGTTTCCCCCAGTGGTCAGCTGGCCAGCAGCAGGCAAAAAACAAGGGAACCCACCACCGGGGACGCCAGGACTGGCAACGCTAGTTGCCAAATCCGGGTTGTGAAATTCCTGGAGATCTGGAGGCCTGGGGTAGATACAGTGCGGGCACCTCAGCAGGGTCCATAGAGCGTACCCCTTCAAAGTGGTCATTGTTTTTCCAGGAGAACTGAGTCTGGAGGTCAGCTGTGATTTCTGGGGGATCTCCAGGCCCCACCTGGAGGTTGTCAACCGTACTTTTTTATTTTTGGGCTGGCCCTCATAAAGGCATTATATGATTTCGGTTTCGGATTTTTTTTCTCCAGCCCACCGTAGCCGGCCTATGACTTCCGTACGCATCCTGTTCAGATTTTTCTGATTATGTAGAATTCACCTCTCGGTTTTTCCTATTCGGTGTTTCTTTTTCTTTTGTAGGTTATGGAGAAGAGAAAGAAACTCCACAAAGTGCTGGAAGCCTCGAAACTACACTTTAGCCCCTGAGATTTGACACTTTCAACCCTCCCCGGGACTAAAAGCTGCTTAATTCTTCGTTCAAACAGAAGCGGGCATTCTCGGGAAGTTCGCGTTCCAAACCCTATTCCGTGCTTTTCCGAAGCGCCCACAAGAAATCGCAGCGTGTGCGTACTGCCCTGAAGTTCAAGCAAAACTTTCATCTTACTAAAACATATATTTGTAACTGCTTACCACAGACTTCCTAGTACGAAACTCGATTTGAGGAAATGCGTGCCCACGCCAACGTGGTTAGAATTCCCCCGTTAATTCCAACCGAGTTTCTTCGAATGACAGAACGTCAGGCTGTCTCTTCTCCCCGGGCCAGGAAAATCACATGCTGGCGCTCAAAAACAACTCTCAATGAAAAACATCTGGGATGCTCTATATTTCCAGCACGATCCAGCCAAAGGCATTTTTTACTAGGCTGTGTGGGATTTGTTATTGGGGGGAAAGCGTGTTCCAATCCCAGCTTGGCGATAAATTCATTCAGGAGGCAAAGTTTTCTCTCTTCCCTTCGGGACTGGCACTGTTTCGTTTAGAAACTGGCATCCCCAGACCACAGAGAAGGTTATCGGAATAAATCTCTGTAAATGGCGTTCACACCAGGGCTACACAAACTTGTAATAAAAGATTATAAATAACTGATGATTTCATTAAGGGTTAGGCCTGTCTGCGTCTATTAGCCAAGATAACTTCATGGGAATGCCCCCGGGGTAGAAGCTATATAGCAGGGGTGTCGAACTCATTTGTTATGGAGGCCGGATATGGTAGCGGGGATATAAACTTCATAAAGGACACAAACTCAAAGGGTTTTTTTTACTTAAAATAAAAACACGCTTAAAACATCAGTACTTTTGCAACACTTTGTTTATTTAACAGTGTCTCGCTCTGAATTATTGCATCACCCCAGCTATATAGACCTCTAAGGATTAAGAGTTAGGGATAAACATGAGATTATGGCTATCACTTTCACACTAGGGCTGGGCCCTTCCGGAGGATCCTGGCGAGCCGCTGTCGGAAGCAGGGCGCCTGAATATTATCTACGGTATGCCATCAACCCTTGAAGCCAGCGATCAGAAAAAGAAAGGCGTGATAATTCACAACGTTAAAAATTACCCCTCCAAAGAGCCAATAATATAAAGACTGTTACACTTTAAAATCTGCTGCAGAGCTTCTTTCTTTAACCAAATCTTAAAGCTTGCCAGAACAAAGGGAATACGCCAGGGGTCCGCAACATGGCGCTCTGGAGTACCACGGTGCCCATTGACACTTCTACTGGTACTTGTCAAGTGTTCTCAGAGAAATGGGGCTTGTGCCAGGTTTGTTCGTCGCACCGGCGGGGGGGTTTGGGGGCATTCCAGGACATCCTCGACAGGATGACATCACCCGGAAGTGACATCATCATCTGATCAGGGCTCTTTTTGTAGCAGGAACGCCTTTGCATATTAGGCCACCCCCCCAATGTAGCCAATCCTCCATGAGCTTACAGAGCTCTTCTTACAGGGGCGACTGTAAGCTCTGGGAGGATTGGCTACATTGGGGGTGTGTGGCCTAATATGCAAAAGAGTCCCTGCTACAAAAAGAGCCCCGCGTTCTGATCATGGCAAAACTCTGTAATCAAACCGGCTTCAGACCTTAAGAGTTTTACCTTTAAACCAGAGCATCCCATGTGACGTCCACAACGCGATGATGTCACTTCCAGGTGACATCATCACGTCGGGGAAGTCACGTGAGGATGTGGCTTTTGGGGGCAGGGAGAAGCCCCCCAAATGGGCGGGGAATTCCTACCCCGACCGGGGGACTGGCCGGCCTATTGGCTGTACAGATTAAAAGGCATACTTTGAAACGGAATAGCAGCCAGTCTGAGTAGACGACAAACCTACCCAGAGTTATAGCCTTCTGGGCCTGGCAGATTCAATGGGCTCTGCTGAGAATGGCACTGCCAGGCCTCCCTTAAAGAAGGTCATTCCACTGTTGCGATAATCCAAGCCAAAGCAGAAGGCTCAACAAGACCCTACCGGGGGGGTCCCCAATCTTTTTGAGCCCGTGGGCACCTCTGGAAGCCTGACACAGCGTGTTGGGCGTAGCCACAAAACGGCTGCAACAGGAGGCGGAGGCGGCCGCAAAATGGCTACTGCAGTCTGCCCTCCATCACACTTTGATGACCCTTGTACTACAGCGGCGGCGGCTGCCAAAAGAACGCCGTTAAAATCTGCACAGCCGGTCAGATCTCCAGCGGCCAATCAGAAGCGGTGCTGGGCAAAAGCTAGACCTACTTTCCCCGGGCACCACGTCGGAGACCCCGGTCCTACTGGGTGTCCCAGGCATGGCAACGAGGGAGGCCCATGCATGATGTGGGATCGAAGCAGTCGACACTTAGAAACACGAAGGCTTGAGAACCCTGGATTAACACGTGGAATTCACTGCCACAGGAGGTGGTGGCAGCTACAAGCATGGACAGTTTCAAGAGGGAATTAGATAAGCATATGGAGCAGAAGTCCATCGGTGGCTCTTAGCCACAAGGTAGAGATAGGAACTCTCAGTCTGGGGCAGGTGATGCACTCTATTCTTGTTGCTGGAGGGGGCAGCAGTGGGAGGGCTTCTGGTGTCCCGGCCCCACTGCTGGACCTCCTGATGGCACCTGGTATATTTTGGCCACTGCGTGACAGAGTGTTGGACTAGACGGGCCATTGGCCTGATTCAACATGGGCTTCTCTTATGTCCTTATGTTCTTAAAAGCCACCCTGTATCTAAACAGAAAGCTTTTGGAGTGATTCTGTACAAAGGCCGTATACTCGAGAGCAGCGCTCCCCCTCCCTTTAAAAATAATTTAAAACTAGACTCCATGCAAAATCCACCTCTGTGTTCCCGCCCACTCCTGCTCTGCTGTCTAAGGTGGTTAAAGATTTGCCACTGAAGCGAAGATGCATGTCAGGGTTTATCGGCGGGTTTGGCTCTCAAGACAAGGACAGAGGCAAAGTACAAGCCCAAAGGGTGGGGGTGGAGGAGACGTTCGGCTTTTTTGGAGGGGGGGCATAAGGACTTAACGTATGTCGATTTGGGTTGAATCCTCTGTTCCTAGCCTAGCTGACTGCGGCTCAATAAAGATCAGCACTTTTGTTTTGGTTTTTTGGCAAACAAAAGAAACTGGTCCTTCTGTCTCTCTTTCAAACCGCAGCGTGGGGCTGAGGTTCAACGGGAAAACCTCGGCTGAGTTCAGACTGGCAATCTGCCCCCGCTATAGCCACGTTTCAGCCACGTTTCCCAAGCAGATGAAAGGGGGCGTTCATACAGGCACATCAGCCTGGCGTTCCCCACCCGTAGTCAACCCGTGCTGTTCCGCCTCGCTCCCGTGTTTAAAAGATACCTGTTGGAAGCGGTCGCAAATCCCGGAGAGTGCCTTTATCCCGCTGCATTCCGCTTCCGGGAAGTGTGAACGCCAACCTGAAAAGCCGGGGGCAACCCGCGTTGCGCATAAGGCAGCAGCGATATGATTGGCTGTGCTCCGCTCTACCGCCCAATGCGGTGCCGGCGCAACGGGATCCTCCCCAAATCGCCCTGATGCGCATATGCGCACATACAAACATATACATACATAGCCGAATTACTAGGAAAAAGCCATTGACAGCTGCACCTCCGGGACAGCAGTCTGAACACTCCCGCGCGCCTCCTCCCGGTATGCTCCCGCATCAGTCTGCACAGGGTGACCGGGAAGACCCAGAACAGTTTGTTCCGGGGCTTTTTTGCATCTCCGGTTAAAAGGGTCCGGTGGTAGGTGATGTGAAAGGCCTCTGCCTGAGAACCTGGAGAGCCACTGAGCAGACTGTGACGGACTGAATCAATAGAAGACAGCTTCTTGTGTATGGGCTAACACTTCTATAGACTTATCTGAGAACATAACCAAGAGGTCCTCGCGCCTTTCTTTATGATCAGTCGGACAAAAATCCCCATGTGGAACCACGTCGCTTTGTCCAAATGCCTATATGAACAAGGCCACACAAGTTACTAGTCCACAAATACCTAAAGCTGCAATCCCACGTGTAATTATCGGGCATTTATAACTCGGTGGGACTTTCCGCATAAGCGTCAGGGCGTTGGGTTAGCCCTTCACGGCACACCGCAGCCTAACAGGACATACCAGCAACTGCCTTCCTAGTTAAGAAAGGTTCCCTGCTTGATCACCTGGAGGCAGCAACTTCTCGCCACAGGCGACTAGAAGCGCTACGGGTTTCCAACCCCACTTTGCAAAGAGATCTACTATCGCTTGTATCGACTGTGAAGATGATGCTGGATGATGCAGGCCAGCTCCCACCTCCTTTCTAAAGCTACCGAGCAGTCGACTTTCAGCTGCTCGAGAACACTGCTATGTCAGGCAGGTTTAACTAGGGTAGCCAACTCCTGCTTGGGAAATACCCGGAGGTTTGGGGGGTACAGTCTGGGAAGGCTGGGGTTTGGAGAGGGGAAGGATCCCAGTAGATTATACTGCCACAGAGTCCACCCTCCGCTCCGACGCAATCATTTTCTCTCAGGGAACTGATCTCCGTCATCTAGACAGCAGTTGTAGCGCTGGGAGATATCCAGCCCTCACTTGGAGGTTGGCTACCTAGGTTTAATAAATGAAGCCAAAAGGAAAAGATGTGGATTTTGGCACACAAGGGCAATTTCGGAAAGTTTTAATGCTGAACATTTAACGGTGCGATCCTAAACAGAGTTATACCCTTCTAAGCCTACCGGCTTCAGTGGACTTAGGGAGGGATAATTCCGCTAAGGACCAGACCGCAAGTACTAATGCCAGCTAGATCTAGGCGGTCAGCAGTGTTGGTCAGAAGCAGTAGAGTAAATTTAGAGTCCAGGGGCGCCTTGAAGACCAACTAAGTTTTATTCAAAGCATGAGGTTTCATGTTCACGCACACTTTTTTTTCAAATACACTGCCAGATAATTCCCTATCAGCGTTCCCATATTCACTAGAAATATGGATTTTGGAAACAGGAAGACCACAAGTCCCCTCGCTCTTCTCCGTTCGCATGAAAACGGGCCGCAAAGTATCTCCCGTCATTTTGACCGCAGGCCGTCAAAGTTATATGGTACTCCACGAACTCAGAGGCATTTCTCCCTTGACCCCAAAACAATTCCAAACCGGGGGGAGCCGGATTCCAAGGACGGTAACCCATCTGGCAATGTCAAATTTCCCTGAACTCATCAAGTGTGGGACAACTCAGTGTGATCTCCTCCATCATAAAAACAAACCGGATATATACACGGTTCATGTCAACCTCTGGTCAACCAGCATAAAGGGTCTCAACACAGCTTCTTACTCACAGATCTCTAACAAAATGTAAGTTGGCGATCATAAGGAAAGACCAAAATATACACAACTCATGCATGAGAACACGTCTGGCAACACAGAACTCGGATCAGAAAAACCTCTATCACATCGGTGTGGACGTTTTTCACACATGGAACCGTTTCCTATAGAATCCAGTCAGCGGTCCATCGGGACCAGTTCTGTCCACACTAACCCAAGTCAGATCGTCAAGTCATCCTAGCTGGTTGAACACATGAAATTACCTTATATTGTATCGGACCTTTGTTCCATCATAGTCTGCACGGTCTACTCAGACCGACAGCGGCTCTCCAGGGTCTCAGGCAGAGGTCCTTCATGTCACCTACTGCCTGGTCCTTTTAACTGGAGATGCCGGGGATTGAACCTGCGACCTTCTGCATGCCAAGCAGATGCTCTTCCACTGAACCACAGCCGCTCTTTACAGCTCTCCAGGGTCTGAGGCGGAGGTCTTTCCCATCACCTACTGCCTGGTCCTTTTTAACTGGAGATGCCGGGGATTGAACCTGGGACCTTCTCGCCCAGCAGGTGGAGCTCCCCACTACGAGTCGAGAACCTGGGACCCTCTGCATGCCAAGCAGACGCTCTACCACTGAGCCACGGCCCCTCCCAAGATACTTTAAGCTGCAGCACTGGTGTGGATTAAAGACTGGGTTACATTAGAAAATCAAAGACTGTTAAAGTTAGACGGTCACGATAAGCAATTAGGATGGCATGCCTTCCTATGGTATGGGAAGACTGATTCACACAAATACTTTAAACAACACTGGATAAGGGCAGCCGTATTAAAAGTTTGGGATCCAATCAAAAAACAATTTTATGATAAATTTTCGAAGTTGGTTGCCCCTTTAGAAGCATTTACAAATCCCAGGTTGTTAGGAGAAAATTAAAAAATGAAACATGCAGATTTATTGGATGTAAAAGGTAATTTAAAGTTGCCTAAGGGATTGAATCGGTGGCAAAAAGAGTACAGGTTGAATCAATCTATATATCTAATTCTCAGTGGCCCCCTATGTGCGGATATCTAAATCCGCACAACGGGGGCACCTGGGGGGCAGGGAGATATTCCTGCGCACATGGGGCAGTCCCCACATGTGCAGAAAAATCTAAAAAGTTTAAAAATTATACGGGGATCTTTAAATCCCCAAAAAGTAAAGAGCCCTCCCTGCGCATGCGCAGGGAACGCTCTACAAACTGGCCGTTGCCACCGAGATGGGAGGGCGGGAGAAGGCTTGGCGGGCCAGCCGGCCTCGCCTCTGCTGCTGGGGAGGGAGGAAGGGGAGGCTTGGCAAGCAGCCGGCCTCGCTGCTGGGGAGGGAGGGTGAAGCTTGGCGGAGCCAGCCGCGCCGCGCCCCTCCCCCCGCCGCCACGCCGCTTGAAAGGGAGGGAGGGGGAGGCTTGGCAGCCCGGCCGGCCTCCCCTTCCCCCGCCGCCGCCCTGTTGCTTGGGTGGGAGGGAGGGGGAGGCTTGGCGGGCGGGCCGGCCGGCCTCCCGCCGCCCTGCTGCTTGGGAGGGTGGGTGGGAGGGGGAGGCTTGGCGGGCGGGCCGCCCCCCCCGCCTTGCTGCTTGGGAGGGAGGGGGAGGCTTGGCGGGCGGCTAGCCTCGCTGCCCCCTGCTGCTGCTGGGGAGGGGAATCTCGGCGGGCCGGCTGGCCTCGCCGCTGCTGCCGCCGCCGCTGGGGGGAGGGGGAAGCTTGGCGGCTGGAGTACTCCCTCCCCCCGCGAATATCGCGGGTCCCGCCTCTTGTGTATACTAAAGATAAAGTGACGGGCTTCCATGAAGATTGGCTTGAAATAGATAAGCTACTGTTAGCAGGTGATCAGAATTTTATAAAGAAAATGTATATTTCACTGCTCGATTATAAAATGCATTATGAGATTGTTAAAAATGTGACGGGTTCACGGGCACAGAATGTGGGTCACAACATACAATTAGATCAATGGGACAATCTCTGGAAAAAAAACATTAAGATTACAAAATCCATTGTGTATAAAGAAAATATATATAAGATGTTTTACAGATGGTATATAACACCTGAAAAATTAGCTAAATCTGATAACCAAAGCTCAGATAAATGTTGGAAATGTCAGGAGAAAACGGGGTCATTTTACCATATGTGGTGGTTATATGATAGAGCAAAAAAATATTGGGCCGGGGTACATGTATTAATCCAACAGATTTTGAAACGTAATGTCCCTTTTACTCCTGAAATATATTTACTGAACATTCTCCCTGATAGTTTTAAAAGTGATGACTCTTATCTTCTGATATATATAACCACTTCAGCCAGAATACTATACGCTAAACACTGGAGGTGCCAAGAGACGCCAAGTAAGGAAGAGCTTATTAATAAAATTTTGGAAGCCGCAGAAATGGACAAACTCACATTAATTATGAAAGGCCACTCGGACGAGTTATTTGCTAACACTTGGCGGAGATTTTACAAATGGAATGATCAACACACTCTTTACTTAAACAGGACAGGATGCCTAACCACAGGGAAGAGAAGAAGAGGACATGAAGAAATGAAATTTTATTATTGTTGTTGCAAAACAAACTTTGTTTAGTATGAGGTAGAAGCTATATGTAACAGAAAAGAAGCACTAATCGATATGTAAACACAAGGTACCCCCATTTCTATGTCTAGACTATGTGTTGTTTGTATGTTTTCGTCATTGTAGTTGAAAAATATATATATATATATTTAAAAAGATACTTTAAGCAGGAGATACCAGGGATTGAAAATAGAATCTTATGCATTGCAGACTTCAGGATTTACTGCTAAAATTTGAAAAACATGGGGAAGCATATTTCTGGGTGTGAAAAGAGGCTGTGGGAAAGATTAAGGCCAAAGATTCCCAGCCCAGGGACTACGGGATAAACCCGAAACCTTTCCACTTGGCTTTCAGACTCGCCTCCAGGTACCCCTGTGGAATCTCACTGCAGGGAATATGTATTTATTTATAATCTGCCTTTCCCACTGAGGTTCCTCGAGGCATGCGACAAAACGAGAAAACAACAGGATAAAAGAAATAAAAAATTAAAACGTACCTTAAGCAATGCAAAAATTGGATTTGCAAAATTAGAAAACAATGCCGCAAAAAGCAATATGTATAGGAACGGTACGATATGTTACAGCCCTACCCCCTTTGCAAATGCACCTTCTTGAATAATTCCTTCTTAGGATAGCTTCCTAACAGTTTTCTGATCCCTTTCCATTCTTGTTTACAGTATGTTGTTATAGGGCTTAAGAAGAAGAAGAGGAAGAAGAAGAAGAGATGGGATTTATACCCCGCCCTTCACTCCGAGTCTCAGAGGGGCTTACGAACTCTTTTCCTTCCCCTCCCCACAACAGACACCCTGTGAGGTAGGTGGGGCTGAGAGAGCTCTGCGAGAACTGCTCTTGAGGGAACAGCTCTGAGAGAACTGTGACTGACAAAAGGAGGAGGAGAATATTGGATTTATACCCTACCTTTCACTCAGAGTGGCTTATAATCGCCTTCCCTTCCCCTCCCCACAATAGACACCCTCTGAGGTAGGTGGGGCTGAGAGAGCTCTGACAGAAACTGCTCTTTTCAAGAACACCTTTGACAGAACTATGGCTTGCCCAAGGTCATCTGGCAGCTGCAAGTGGAGGAGTGGGGAATCAAACCTGGTTTTCCCAGATCAGAGTCCACGCACTTAACCACTACACCAAACTGACTCTCAAGTATTATAACATAACTAGCCTCTTCCTCCTTGTTATTGGACTGTTCTTATTTTCCTATGTTCCGCTTTTACTGGTTTTGTTACTTTGTTTGTACTTTGCCTTTTATAGAAGCCTTTGGAAATTTAAAAATAATTGGGAAAAAATTAAAAATCCATTTTATTACACCGATGTTACCTTTATAAAGAAAAATGCCTTCCTGGACAGTTCCATTTTACACATGCCACATCGGTTTCCCCTCCAGCCCCGAAATCTCCATCATAAAATGTCCCTCACAGGGTTGCCAGCTCTGGGTTGGGCAATTCCTGGAGATTTGGGGATGCGGCCTAAGGAGGTATGGGGTTTGGGGATGGGAAGGACATCAGAGAGATATAAGGACATAGAGGCCGCCCCCCAAAGCAGCCATTTTCGACAGGGGAACTGGTCTCTCCTGCTTGGAGTTCAGTTGAAGTTGGCAACTCTAGGATTCCACTTGCTGAATTGGGGAGGGGAGGGCGGTGGACTTCAAAATCTATGCCAGGACAACTTTCCTGAACAAAACAGGCGCCAAGGGGCAACGCTAGCAAAAGGGGGCTCCGATCCACAAAATCCGGCATACAATTTGGGAGGAGGGAGTCCTTTCCCACACACAATGCACAGCCCCAAACCTATAGAAAATGCCTGCACAGCGAAGATCCACTTATCTCTTCTCCAAAAAAAAAAAGCAAGAAATTTATCACAGAATAAGAGCATCAGAAGAGCCCTGCTGGAGCAGACCAGCGGTCCATCTAGTCCAGCATCCCGTCTCACACAGTGGCCAACCAGTTCCTCTGGAGAGCCAATAGCAGGGCACAGAGGCCAAGTCCTTCCCCTGAGAAGAACATCAGAAGAGCCCTGCTGGATCAGACCAGAGGTCCATCTAGTCCAGCATCCTGTCTCACACAGTGGCCAACCAGTTCCTCTGGAGAGCCAATAGCAGGGCATAGAGGCCAAGTCCTTCCCCTGAGAAGAACATCAGAAGAACCCTGCTGGATCAGACCAGAGGTCCATCTAGTCCAGCATCCTGTCTCACACAGTGGCCAACCAGTTCCTCTGGAGGGCCAACAACAGGGCACAGAGGCCAAGATCTTCCCTGAGAAGAACATCAGACCAGTGAAGGTACATCTAGTCTGGCATCTTCACACAGTGGCTAACCAGTACCTCTGGAGGGCCAACAACAGGGCATAGAGGACAAGGCCTTCCCCTGAGAAGATCAGACCAGTGGTCCATCTAGTCCAGCATCCCGTCTCCCACAGTGGCCGACCAGTTCCTCTGGAGAGCCAACAACAGGGCATAGAGGCCGAGGCCTTCTCCTAATGTTGCCTCCTGGTTCTGGGATTCAAGAGGATCAGTTCTTTTGAATGTGGAGGTTCCCCTCCGCCGCCACGGCTAGTTAGCCACTGATAGACTTATCCTCCATGAATCTATCTAACCCCCTCTACAAGCTGTTTATTCCTGCGGCCATCGCTACATCCTCTGGCAGCAAATTCCACATTTTTATCATTCTCAGTGTAAAGCGGTATTTCCTTTTGTCCATCGTGAACCTACTGCCCATCAGCTTCATTGGATGCCCTCGGGTTCCAGTATTC
The DNA here is from genome assembly GCA_029375565.1 of Gekko gecko. Taxonomy (NCBI): domain Eukaryota; kingdom Metazoa; phylum Chordata; class Lepidosauria; order Squamata; family Gekkonidae; genus Gekko; species Gekko gecko. Next base: position 216,350,456 of record JAPDNY010000004.1, on the reverse strand, counting down.
GGGCAGAGGGAGAAAAAGTTCTCTTTCTCAACTCTCTCCCACCCCATGTATAAGTTTATAAACCTCTATCATGCCCTCCCCCCTTAGTTGTCTCTTTTCTAAACTGAAAAGTCCCAGACTCTTCAGGCATTCCTCATAGCGAAAGGGCTTCAACGCCCAAATCATCTTGGTTGCCCTCCTCTGTAACATTCAGTCTTTTAAGGACAAGGTTCTCAAGGCCTTTCTCACTGGGACTCAAGACGGACTATAACTATGAGAATTAAAAATTTAAAAAAAACCTTTCCCAATCCAGATTACCTTTGGATGCCACACAACCACACAGGCACAAAAAAATACTCATTTTATACAAAGTTTCACCACCTGAGGGAGCCTGGCTGGGTAAGGGCAGCATATCAAAATTATTACTGTTGCTGTTATTATTAATGCCTATATTTACTCTAACCAATGACAACCTGCCCTTAAAATGTTATAAACTAGAGTTGCCAGCACTGGGTTAAGAAATATTTGGAGACTTTGGGGGTGGAACCCAGAGAGTGTGGGGTTTGGGGAGAGACAGGTCCTCAATTGGGGTATAATACCCTAGAGTGAGGTACAATGCCCTCTAAACCAGCCATTTTCTTCAGGGGGACTGATTTCTGTCACCTGGAGATGAGTTCTAATTCTGCTGGATCTCCAGGCCCCACCTGGAGGTTGGCAACTCTCACATATGAAACATTATTAGTATTATTATTATTAGCCATAACAGTAACTTTTAAAGGAATGCAAAATACTCTCTGCTTTTGGGTGGCATACCTGTCTGGGGGGGGCGCGCGCTACCCTTGCATTTGGTAGGGTTCCCAACTCTGGAGATTTGGGGGCGGGGGGAGTCTGGGGGAAACAGGCGGGAGGTATAATGATCGAGGTATAACACCCCAGGGTCCACTCATCCAAACTGCCAGAGGGACCGATCTCTGAAGTGTGGGGCTCAGTCGGGATTCCGGGAGGTCTCCAGGCCCCGCCTGGAGGTTGCCAAACTCAAATTTTCGGTTACAAAAAAATCCTGCCGTCGCCGAGGCGCTCCCCTCGCACAGCCCTCCTCCCACGGGGCCAAAGAGGACCCGGGGCTGAGCCCGTTTCCCTCGCGGGTCCAAGAGGAGGGTCCCGCCGAGCCCGGGGGTCTCCCCAAGCGTGCGCCCGCCTTACCTGTGGCGCCCGCGGCGGTGCCCGCGGGCGACTCGCCGTCCATGCCTCTCCCTTCGCCCGCAGTCATGTGAGAGAAGGAGGGAAGGCGCTCTCCTTTCCCTTCCCCGCCTCCTCCTCCTCCTCCTCCGCCGGCAGGGGCGGGCAGAAGCCCCGGCCAAGGCAGGCCCGCTCCGAATTCAGCCTTCTTCGACCCGCAGGCGAGGAGACGAAACCGAACTGGAACTTGCTTCTTTTCCCCTCCTCCGCTCCCGCTGCAGCCCTTTGCAACTGGGGCTCAGGGGAGCCTCGTTGCCGACCCGGGGCGCTGGGGATGGGTGGGACTGGAGAGACCTCTCTTGCTTGTTTCTGAGGCTGCAGTCATTTGCATTCTTAAATCAGTTTCGTGCGGCTGCAATTTGCATTTTTAAATCAGTGTCCTGCGGCTGCAATTTGCTTTCTTAAATCAGGTGCGTGCTGTCTTCCTCTAGGCTCGTTTGAATGTCCTTTGGAGAAGAGTCTTTTAAAGCGGTGCGGAGGCGCAATGACAGCGGAGCCGCCCCCGGAAGGACCATAAACATATGTGGACGTGCAAAAGTATGCTAGCACTGTCGAGGTGTGGAAAAGGACACCAAACGTGGACCGCTTTTTTGGAGACGGAGTCAAAAGGCGGGGACGCCGGTGGGAAAGGCAAACGCAGGTTCGGCCAGCGCTGTCTTTCTCGGAGTCACAGCGGCACGAAACTGATTTTAAAAACTGATTAAAAAAAACCCTTTCAACCCACTTTCAATACACTTTCCAACTGGATTTTGGCAGTTCGCACAGTTAAAATCCAGTTGGGAAGCGTGCTGAATCCAGGGCTCTTTTTGTAGCAGGGACTCCTTTGCATATTAGGCGACACACACCCTAATGTAGCCTATCCTCCAAGAGCTTATAGAGCTCTTCTTACAGGGGCGACTGTAAGCTCTTGGAAGACTGGCTACATTAGGGGTGTGTTGCCTAATATGCAAAGGAGTTCCTGCTACGAAAAGAGCCCTGGTCGAACCTGCATTTGCATTTTTAAATCAGTTTCCTGCTGCTGTGACGCCGCCTTTCTCTATACAGGTGGAATCTGCATTTTGTCTTTCCCACCGGTGCCTCAGCCTTCTGACCCCCCCTTTAAAAAAGCTGTCTACATTTGGTGTCGTTTTCACACTTCAACAGTGCTAGTATATTTTTGCACGTCTGCATATGTTTATTGCCCTTTCGGGGCGGCTCCACTGTCGTTGCGCCTCCGCACTGCTTTAAAAGAATCTTCTCCAAACAACATTCAAACAAGCCTAGAGAAAGACAGTGTCACAGCAGCACAAAACTGATTTTAAAATGCAAATGCAGATTCAACCTACTTGTTTGAAGAGTTCCATACATGTAGGAAACTCCCTGCTACGGAGAACCATTGTAGCCTAATTTTGTCCCCCTGGCATGCTAGCTTTCTGCATGCGGGGAGTTGGATACAGAGGGAATACTAAGAGCCTCCCCATCCCCACACCTGCGATCTGAAGTGGTTGTTCCAAGTTCATCTCCTCATTTGCCATTTGTGAGAACTGGTCCTGCCGTACACCCTAGTATAATTAATAATAATTATCGTATGACAGTGCGTGTAGTACAGCCAGGAGATCCTAAGACTGTCTGGCAACCACAAGTTCTAGCTCTTTTAGCTTTATGCACCGCTAGGTGGTGAACTAGACTTGTTTTTAAGGTAAAGAGATGTTTCAAAGGTGGCTTGCCAATGCCTGCCTCTGTGTCACTCCCCTGGTATTCCTTGGAGGTCGCCCATCCAAATACTAGCCAGGGCTGGTCTGACGAGATTGGGCTAGCCTAGTGTGTTCTACTAGTGTGTTCTACTACCCCAGTGTGTTCTACTAACTAGAGTTGTTTTTCTTTTTAATTTAAACTGCCATTTCCTAAATTCATTGACTTCTGTTCCCATTCAGACCTGACTCGGTACTTCTGTAATGAGAGCCACGACCCAGCATAATCCTAATCTGATAGAATTAAAATCTTGCCAGATTCCCACGGCGCTCTTGTTGTTTGCTTCACCGGGCGGTTGCTGAGTTGTGAGAACCGCCTACACAATGTTGTGCCCCACTGCCGTCAAGTTACCTTTAGAAGTACACAATCTTAGACAGAGGGCAGAGGTAGCCATGTTGGCATTTTTACACACACAGTCAGTTTGGTGTAGTGGTTAAGTGCGCGGACTCTAATCTGGGAGAACCGGGTTTGATTCCCTACTCCTCCACTTGCACCTGCTGGTGTGACCTTGGGTCAGTCACAAGCTCTGGCACAGCTGTTCCTGAAAGAGCAGTTTGTGTTAGAGTACTTTCAGCCCCGCCTACCTCACAAGGTGTCTGTTGTGGGGAGAGGAAGGGAAAGGAGTTTGTAAGCCGCTCTGAGACTCCAAGTGAAGGACGGGGTGTAAATCCAATCTCTTCTTCTTCTAAATAACACACTTTCAATCCACTCTCAAAACACTTTGCACCTGGATTTTACTGTGTGAAATGGCCACATCCACTTGCAAATGTGTCGCTGACATGGATTTTAACTGCACTATTTATAGCGTATATAATGCCGTTTGTTAAATCCAGCCAAAGTAACACAATGCGCTGTGTGAGCATTTGAGTCTCTACAAAACTCTTCAACCGGCCTGAGACTTGAAACAAAAGAGAGAGAGAGAAGACAGCTTCCCAGCCATGAGTTTCCTAGCGGCTTATTTCATTCTCCCCTCCTCTGTTTTACCCTCACAACGACTCTACGAGGTTGGTCAGGCTGAGAGAAAGTGACTGGTGTAAGGTCTTCCATAGCAGAGCGGGGGATTCGAACCCGTGTCTCCCAGATCCTAGCCTGACGTTCTAACCATTGGCTCGCCAATGACAATCCCAACACCAAATGCGGAGGTACACAAAATCATCTGCCCCCAGTGGAAATTAACTGGAAAAGAGTGGAGACGCTAACCTTGTGAGTGGATGCTTTGGACTGACAAGAAACTTCATTAAGAATACTGAAATTAAAAGATATGACCTCTGTTACCGTAGCTTTAAAACCAGAGGCGGTATTACTGGAAAACACTACAAGTAACAAGACGAAAGGAAGGAGTTTCGATTCTACTAACAATAGCAAAAACTTTGACTGCAACAAAATGGATTGACAAATAAGTTCCAACTGTCCATCAACGGTTAATGAAGATTTAGGAATATTTTATTTTATGCAAACTGTTGTCGAGTTTATGTAATAACTCAATAAGTCAGTATCAAAATAAAGTAGTAAAGACCACATGACCACGGAAATGTCTTCGGACAGCACTGGCTCTTCGGCTTTGAAACAGAGATGAGCACCGCAACCCTAGAGTCGGATTCAACTGGCTTTCAAGCAAGGGAACTTTTACCTGTATCAAGACCTGATTTATTTCTAAATGTCTCTGTATACCTAAGTTATCTTAAGTCTGTGCATTTATTGTTAAACTGTTGTTTGTTAACAATTTTTAAAAATGGTCAATTTTTAAAAAACTTCATCAATGGATTGTAGTAAGCCACCTTTCAACAGAAACGGTCCGATGCGGTGTACCACGAGAGCAAAAATATAATTTAAACCATCGATAAAATTAACTGCTCAGAGCAGCGAAAAGTCCGCATGGGGCGACCGAAAAGCAACGAGTGAAGGCGTTATCGGACCCTGGAGTGGAGCGCCAAGCTCAGACGCTGGCAAAATCGGAAGCCTGGGGAAGAGAGATTAATGTAAAGCATGTCCAGATAGCATCTGCGTTATTGGAACGCTGATAAGATTTTAATCTGCAACGGCAGCGACGTGGGAAGAAATACAACATTTCTGAGGTGAGCGCCGCAGAGAGGAACGGGGCCAGTTCTCTGCAAAGGCTGAAATAAAATGGTTTCATAAATCGAAATTTGCCTCCCGCTCCATCATGCTTACACATCGTCACGATGATAGATATCGGCAGGGAATGCTCCCAGCTGCCAAGGCACATTCCCCGAAACAGATTTAGGGCAGTGTTCTTGGATATCTAACATCTGGCCTGGCTGGCCTCCCGACAAACAGAAAAGTGCGGTGTTCTCTTCTTACAGGTGATTTTAATGGGTCCCAAGGAGAACACGGTTGGTATTTTTGTTCTCTCGTGTTTTTTAAAGAGGCGTACGTCCGCTCATACTTATTTCAGACTTTTAAAAAAATGGTTCACTGTTGTTTCCATCAGCTGATGACGTTTTCCACTGACCTTAACATTCAATTAGTTCCTTTTTTTCTGTGTGCGGGGGGGGGGGGGTATTTGTATGTGTGTATATGTTTGCACGCCTGGAAGTCATAGTGACTTCTGGTGACCCCTAGTGGATTTTGGACATGTTCAGCCTCTGCGTCCCGAACCCTGATATTCCTTGGAGGATTCCCTTCCAATTACTTGCCAGGGTTGGCCCTGCTTAGCTTCCGGGAACATTCAGTTATTTTCAGCACAATGCCCACCCACCCCCGCTCCCAGTTCAGTACAGAACCAAGATACGTCTACATTTCTGTGTAACTACCATAAAAACTACCATAGCATAGGAAAAGGAGTACGACAAGGATGTATATTGTCACCTTGCTTATTTAATTTATATGCCAAGTACATCATGCAAAATGCTGGCCTGGATGAATCACAAGCTGGAGTTAAGATTGCTGGGGAAAAGATCAATAACCTCAGATATGCAGACGATACCACTCTGATGGCAGAAAGTGAAGAGGAGCTAAAGAGCCTCTTGCTCAGGGTGAAGGAGGAGAGCGCAAAAGCGGGCTTGAAGCTCAACATCAAAAAAACTAAGATCATGGCATCCGGCCCCATCACTCCTTGGCAAATAGAAGGGGAAGTTGTGGAAGCAGGGAGAGACTTCACGTTCCTGGGATCCCAGATCACTGCAGATGGTGACTGCAGCCATGAAATTAAAAGACGCCTGCTCCTTGGGAGGAAAGCGATGGCAAAGCTAAACAGCATGATAAAAAGCAGAGACATCACCCTGCCAACAAAAGTCCGCATGGTCAAAGTGATGGTATTCCCCGTAGTAATGTATGGCTGCGAGAGTTGAACTATAAGGAAGGCCGAGCGCCGAAGAATAGATTCTTTTGAGCTATGGTGCTGGAGAAGACTCTTGAGAGTCCCTTGGACTGCAAGGAGATCAAATCATTCAATCCTAAAAGAAATCAACCCTGACTGTTCCCTGGAAGGCCAGATCCTGCAGCTGAAGCTCAAATACTTTGGCCACCAAATGAGAAGGGAGCACTCCCTGGAGAAGACCCTGATGCTGGGAAAGACTGAAGGTCAAAGAAGAAGGGGACGGCCAAGGATGAGATGGTCAGACAGTGTCATCGATGTAATGAACATGAAATTGAGCAAACTTCAGCGGACAGTGGAAGACAGGAGGGCCTGACATGATCTGGTCTATGGGGTCGCGAAGAGTCGGACTCGACTGCGCGACTGAACAACAACCATAAAACACAATTTAACAGATACATATTTTTCTTTGGCAAAGGTATGTATTGTTTCGATATGCACGGTACTGTACAATCCAACTATCCTTTTTCTGACCCCTCTTCGGAGACGGCTTGAGACTTCCCTTGAGACTGATCCGGAAACGCCAACTGGCCCGGAATGTGGCAGTGCAGGTCCTGACGGGAATGCTACGGAGAGCACGCATTCAATGCTCCCTCTAAGCTGTGACGTCTTGTGAGGAAAAATTCTACTTAGCCAGTTTGGTGGGGTGGTTCAGCGCGCTGACTCTAATCTGGGAGAACCAGGTTTGATTCCCCACTCCTCCACTTGCACCTGGCTGGATGACCTTGGGCAAGCCGTCGTTCTCTCAGAGCTGTTCTTGAAAAAGAGCGGTTTCTGTCAGAGCTCTCTCAGCCCCGCCTACCTCACAGGGTGTCTGTTGTGGGGAGGGGAAGGGAAAGGAGTTTGTAAGCCGCTCTGAGACACCTTTGGGTAGTGAAGGGCAGGGTATAAATCCAAACTCTTCTCCTTCTGCTTTGTGAGCTACTGGCATCAAAGTTGCGAGTGAGCAATTTGGCTACTGCATAAATCAGTTTGCTCCGTAGCCAACACGGCTACGGACCTGAATCTATCTGGAAACTCCAGCTGGTGCAGAACATCACAGCTTGGCTGTTATCAGGAGGTAGATGGAGCATGCATGTTACTCCCACTGTACAGTCTCTCCACTGGCTGCCCATCAGTTATCAGGCTCAGTTTAAGGGATTGGCATTGGCTGTCACATAGAAAGCCTTCCACGGCCTCGGACTCTTGTATTTGCAAGACCGTCTCTCCCCCTGTGCTCCGCCATGACGGCTTCGCTCATCGGAGCAGGGCCTTCCGCAGGTTCCAACCTGCAGATGGGCAAAACCAGGGCTATTTTGGGGCAGGAACGCACAGGAACGGCGTTCCGGCTGGCTCCCGAGTTGGCCACGCCCAGCAGGAACTCATTCGCATAACAGGCCACACCCAACAGCAGAAACTCATTAGGATTGGCTACATTAGGGGTGTGTGGCCTAACATGCAAAGGAGTTCCTGCTCCAAAAAAGCCCTGGGTTCTGACAACAAACAAGGTAAACAGAATAAGAAGCAAAAGGTGGATGTGGCCTAATATGTCAATGAGTTTCTGATGAGGTGTAGCCTGTTATGCTAATGAGTTCCTGCTGGGCTTTTTCTACAAAAAAAGCACTGGGCAAAACCAACAGCCACCTGTACACGTGCCCTCTCTGTTTTGGCCCCCACATTATGGAACAATCTACCCGAGGAGAGGCAGTTTGGTGTAGCGGTTAAGAGCACAGACTGTAATCTGGGAGAAGCAGGTTTGATTCCCCACTCCTCCACATGCAGCTGCTGGTGTGACCTTGGGTCAATCACAAGTTCTTTCAGAGCTGTTCTCTCAAGGGCAGTTCTCAGGAGAGCTCTCTCAGCCCCACCTACCTCACAGGGCATCTGTTGTGGGGAAGGGAAGGGAAAGGAGACTGTGAGCGGCCCTGAGACTCCAGGTAGTGAAGGGCGGGCTGGGTATAAATCCAATTTCTCCTCCTCCTCTTCTTCTGCTTCTTCTTCTCCCCACCCCTTTTCCTGGCTTTCCCCAAACTATGCAGAACCAAATCTTTCAGATGGGCTTTCCTATGCAGGCAACAGAGTTGCACCTACCAAATGATTCACAAAGTTACTTCGATCAGCTATTATGGACTGTAGTATATATTACTGTGTTCAGCTTACTGAAACTAAGTCTCACCATTGCAATTTTTGCATCAGGTAAGGCATTAAGACTTATGTTTTACTTCATTTCTGCTTTTAGTTTTCTAACCCTATTGCGCTGTTTACTGAATTTTTTGACTCCTTCCGCCTTGAGCCCAAGTGAGAAGGTAAAGGTAAAGGTTCCCTTGCTCGAAAGCCAGTCGAATCCGACTCTAGGGTTGCAGTGCTCATCTCCGTTTCAAAGCTGAAGAGCCAGCGCTGTCCAAAGACATTTCCGCGGTCATGTGGCCAGCATGAGTAAACACCAAGGCGCACGGAGCGCTGTTACCTTCCCACCGAAGTGGTACCTATTTATCTACTTGCAATTTCTTGCTTTTGAACTGCTAGGCTGGCAGGAGCTGGAACTGGAGACGGGAGCTCACTCCGTCATGCGGCACTCTCGGGTCTCGAACTGCCAAACTACTGACCTTCCACAGCCTGCAGTTCAGCGTCTTAACCACTTGAGCCACCACAGCTCCCAAGTGAGAAAGGCGGACTATAAATGACGGAAATAATAATTAAAAACAAAACAACGCGTTTGCAGCACAGACAAGGAAATACCGAGGCAATCTGCCATCCCGTGAAGAAATGTAGCATTTCTCCACCAGCACCTTTATATCTCTGCTGTCAGCTTCCTTACGGAACCATCAGAAGGGTGAGCAGGAAGCGATCCTCGGGTCTTAACCCAGCCCAGGGCGGGCAGGAGGGACACACCTTTGCAAAGAATACAATTTATATGAAATTTAAACTGTTAACCAAAATCTGATCCCTGTGAGTTTCTTTGGAATGCAACTTTGGGCTGCAAAACAGAGTGGAGAGAAAAATAAATAAATATGTATCAGGCACATTTTCATCTACTATAATAAACTGCTACTAGGGCAGCAAACGGAGCAGAAGTAAGCAAGTTGCTTCGTGGTCCTATATAACCGCCCAGGCAAAATCCCCTTTGCCTCTAGTGTCATGGCGGCGCAGTTTTCCCGTATTACATCCGGGATTTTGTAAAGAGTCACGTGAACGGTAAAGCGATGAGGTGGCCAGGCTCGTCAGGCGGTACCATTAATAAATAGTACAGGAAACCGGAACTTTAAAAAAAACAACAACAACTATGGATTGGTGTAATAGTTGTTTTATTTAGATGAGCCAATTGTTCATGGGGCCATTTTTACACAAGTGATATTAAGCTTTCCAATATGTGACGCGCCCTGGGCACCCCCATTCGATCAAGTTAGTACAGCCCACGGTGCTAGCGCGTCAAACCGGCTGGGTGATTCCACTATACTAATTCGAGGGGAGTCAACCAAAATCACACCCCCTCCTACGACTCTGTTTATCAGCACTGTTTTTACTGTTTAAATAGACCAAAATATAATAACGGACAGAGACATTAAAAATTCTAATACATCAAGGGAAATACCACTTTTTTTCCTTTTTTTAAAAAAAGCCCTTCTGAGATGGTTCAGCCGGGTCCTTCCTTTAGGCGGGGTTGAAGGCAACCCTCCGACCTTCATCTTGGACTCAACCAAACCGTCTACAAATTAGAGGGGGGGAAATGAAATGAGTTCCAGCACAGGCGATGGTCCAGAAACCTTGGATACCTTTCAAAAGTATAACTCGGGAAGAAAGAGACACCAGCAAAAAAAAAAATGAAGAAAGCAACATTACCCTTCCACTGTTTTTTTAAGACAATTTTTCACACACACCCCCTTCTGAGATGGTTCAGCCCCGTCCCAACCTTAGGGCGGGGTCGGCTCCAAACCGTGCCCAACTCTCCATCTTGGATCCAACCAAAAAACAAAAAACGAAGGGGGGGAGGCGAATCCAGTCACAACACAACCTGCACGTTTTTAAAAAAAACCCTCGGGTCCCCTTTCCTGCCCCTCCGCAGCGGAAAACGAGAAAACACACAGAGAAATCACGACAGCCCCAAACACGGTCGAATAACTTTTTCAATTTTATTTTTTAAAAATCCCCCCCTCCTCCTTCCAGAGTGGGGGGAACCAGGCGCCCTCTCGCGAGAGCGGCCGCCGGCAGTCTCGCGCACATGGCCCGGTAGTCGGGGAAGAGCGCCTGGCCCGTTGCGCGCGTGCGTCTGTCGCGCGCGCGCCCTCCCCCCTCTCTCTCTCTCTTTTCCCCCCCTCGCGCCGAGCGAGACGCCCGTTTCCCATGCAGGAGACTGAGGAGAGCCCGGCGACGGCGGCCTCGGCTCCCGGCTCCCCCTCCGGCGCCGTAGCCGCGGAGGGAGGCCGGGTCGAGGAGGAGCCGGAGGCCGAACAGCCGAACGGGCCCTCTCCGGGGGAGCCGGAGGAGAAGCCCGAGGTGGTGGCAGAGGTGGTGGCAGAAGTGGTGGCAGCGGAGAAGGAGGCCGACGAGGCGGAGGCCGAGGAGGGAAGCGCCGAGGAGGGAGACGAGCCCGTGGCGGAGGAGGAGGAGGAGGAGGAGGAGGTGGCGGCTGTAGCCCCGTCGCCGCCTTCCTCTTCCCCGTCGCCTCCGCCGCCTGCTCCCGAGAAGGCCGCGGAGGAGCCGCCGGCCCGCGAGAAGACGCCCAGCCCCGGGCTGAAGGTGGCAACCGAGGAGGAGGAGGAGGAGGAAGAGGAAGAAGAGGAGGAGACGGAGAAGGGCGAGGGGGCGCCCGAGAAGGAGAAGCCCCCCGGGGAGGGGAAGGAAGACGAGGAGGAGGAGGAAGACGAGGGCGTCTCCTTCAGCGACCCCGAAGGCTTCGAGGACGACATCGACGAAGAAGGTGTGGGGGGTGGGCTTTGTCAACGACGGCCCCGCGGGGTAGGCCGGGATCTGGGAGAGGGTTAGGGTTTGCCCGGAGTCACCCGGGGAGCCGGTGTTTCCTCTAAAGTGAGTTAGTGTGAGCCAGCTCACAGCTTTTTAGCCTCTGGCTGACACACTTTTTTCTCGTAGCTCAGGAAGGAGGGCTCCAGAGCAAACTAAGTTATGGAGTAGCCAGATGGCTGGCTCGCAACTTTAATGCCAGTAGGTCACAAAGTGGAATTTTGGCTCACAAGACTCCACAGCTTAGAGGGAGCATTGATCGTGGGTCTTCGGTTTTACTTTGGTTTCACAGCGACCTTGTGAGGTAGGCCAGGCTGGGAGGGAGGGGAGAGGGGCTAGCTCAAAGCCATTCAGGAAGGTGGGTGGCTGGGTCCTCTTCTCTTTTGTTCCTGTGACAACCCTGCAAGGTAGACCAGGTTTGGAAGGGTGGCTGATGCAAAGGCTGGGAGGGAGAGAGGGCTGGTTCAAAGTCGTTCTGTAAAGTTCATGGGTGTCTTCTCTTTTGTGCTCGTGACAGTCTTGCGAGGAAGGCCAGGTTTGGAAGGGTGACTGGCCCAAAGTCACTCAGTAAGGTTTGTAGATCTGTGGGCTGACTGCTAGGATACATCACTGAAGGTTAGCCACCATCGTCTAGTAATCTAATAATATTAATTGATTAGTACTTTTTAATGTTGGAGTGGTTTATATGGTTTTAGGATTACTTAAATTGCTTACTTGTGTGTTTTTATTCTTTTATGTAAGCCACCCTGAGCGGGCTTTGGCTGGGAGGGCAGGGTTTAAATCTGATAAATAAGTAAATAGTTCTTTCTTCCATCTGACTTTCACGATGACCCTGTCAGATAGGCCAGGCTGGGAGGTAGTGTTCAAGCGTCTCCTCTCCTTAGTTCTTGTGACTGTCCTGTAGGGTAGGACAGGTTTGAATAGGTGACTGACCCAAAGTCACGCTGTAAGGTTTGCAGTTCTTCCCTCCAGCTGACTTTCACAATGACTCTGTGAGGTAGGCCAGGCTGGGAGGGAGGCGCTGGCTCAGAGTCGTTCAGTAAGGTTCATGAGTCTCTCTTTATTTTTGTGACAGTTTTGTGAGGTAAGCAAGGTTTGAAAGAGTAAGTGACCAGAAGTCACTCTGTAATGTTCATAGCGCTTTCCTCCAGCTGACTTTTACGATGACGCTATCAGGGAGTCCAAGCTGGGAGGGAGTAAGGTTCATGGGTCTCTTTTGTTCTCATGGCAGTCCGAGTGAGTGACCCGAAGAAACTCTGTAAGGCTTGCGGTTATTTCCTCCAGCTTACTTTCACAAGGAACCCTGTCAGGTAGGCCAGAGGGAGGGAGGGGCTGACTCAAAGTCATTCAGTAAAGTTCGTGGGTCTTCTGTCTCTTGTTCTCGCTGACAGTCCAGCGAGGTAGGTTGGGTTAGAAAGGGAGACTGACCCGAAGTCACTCGGTAAGGTTCGTGGTTCTTTCTTCTCGCTGACCCTGTGAGGAAGACCAGGGTAAGCGGGAGATAGAAGAACTGGCCTGAAATCACTCAGTAAGGATGAGTGCCTCTTAGTAAGGTTCTTGGGTCTCCTCTCTTTTGTTCTTGCGACACCCCTTTGAGGTAGGTAGGAATGAGGGATTGGCTGCTCCAAAGCCAGTAAGCTTTATGGATCTCTGTTCTTTTTTTTTCTCATGACAGTCTTGTGAAGCAGGCCAGGTTGTGAGAGTGTGGCTGACCCAAAGCCAGTAAGGTTCATGAGTCTCTTCTCCCTTCTTTGTTTCGACAGCTTGGTCAGGTAGGCCAGGCTGAAAGAGTGGCCGGCCAACCTAAACTCTTGGTAAGGTTCAGAGGCCTCTCCTCTAGTATATTTTAACGGCAACCCTTCGAGGCAGGCCATGCTGAGAGAGCGGCAGACCCAAACTCTCAGTAAGGTTCATGCGTCTCTCCTCTAGCGTATTTGAAAAATAACCCTGTGAGGTGGGCCAGGCTGAGAGAGCGAGCGAGCAAAAGAGCAGCTGACCCCCCCCCCGAGTCATGTGAGCAAGTTTCATGGGGGAGAGGGGATGTCGCTTCTGATCTTAGCGTGACACGTTATCTACTGCAGCACATCACACGGGGTTGCCCAATGCAAAGGTGCGCGGTTGGATTAGAGGTGTGGCTGTGGTTAGAGCATTTGCTTGGGACATAGAAGATCCCAGACCTGTCGTTTGAAAGCCTTCTGCTTGGGACCCTGGAGAGGCTCTGCCAGTCTAATTAGACACTGCTCACCAACCCTCTCTGCACAGCCTAAACACACACTGAATCCATGCATATGGGGATGGGGAGCATAAGCGTGCTGGCTGAATCCCCCACCGATGCGCAGTCGGCGGGTTGGGAGTCCTGGATTGGGTGGGTGTGCGTTCCATCCCTGCATGGTTAGAAGATGGGACCTGGGTTTTGACCATTGTGGGACACAGTGTTGGACTGGATGGGCCATTGGCCTGACCCAACATGGCTTTTCTTTATGTGCACCAAAAATTGGCTGTGACACAAACCATCCCAAGATAATTTCAAAGTTTCTGGGAGGTCATTTGAACCTCCGTGGTCAGAGGCGGTAAATCTCTGACTCCCAGAGTCCAGAAGCAACATCAAGGGAAGGCCTCAACCTCTAAGCTTTATTGTTGGCCGTCCAGAGGAACTGGTTGGCCACTGCGTGAGTCAGGATGCCAGACTAGATGGACCACTGGTCTGATCCCGCAGGGCTCTTCTGATGTTCTTATCAGGGGAAGGTCGTGGCCTCTATGCCCTGTTGTTGGTCCTCCAGAGGAACTGGTTGGCCACTGTGTGCGAGACGGGATGCTGGATTAGATGGACCACTGGCCTGATCCCAGCAGAGCTCTTCATAGGTTGTTATCAGGAGAAGGCCTCAGCTGCTACGCCCTGTTGTTGGCCGTCCAGAGAAACTGGTTGGCCAGTGTGTGGGACAGGATGCTGGACTAGATGGACCACTGGTCTGATTCATCAGGGCTCTTGTGATGTTCTTAAGGCCTCCCCAGTTATCTAATGCTCCAACCCCAGTACTGATCAGCCTTGCCAAAGTAGGATCTTTTAACATTTCTTCTCGCAATTCCAAAACTTGTGCCATATGTTTAGCATCTTGCAGAACATTCTGTCTGGGGGAAAATACGCACAACATGTTTTACCTCAGTGCTATATCAACTTAAAGTGCTTTTTCCTTGAGAAAGCATTTTTCCCATCTCTGTGGGTGAGAGTTTTGAGTGAATTCCTTGAGAAGGCAGTCTCGAATGGTGTTTATTAGTTATTGCAATTAAACCGCTTTAGCTAGATAAGTTTGCACAGCATTCCCATTGTTGCAGTTAAAGTATCCAACTTTTGTGTAACAAAATGGCTCAGGTATTCTTTGTTACAGAAAAACAAAGGGCATCTTACGGCTGACCCAATGAGCCTCCTGGCAAAAGGGGGTCTCAATTTTTAATAGAAACAAGGTGAGATGGTATCTATTCAGCTTTTAGTATGAAGAAATTTGGGCCCTTTTCAGGCTCTGCTTGATCTGACGTATGGCACGATATAGTGATTTTGCTGGATTGCAGTGATAATCCAGCTGCCTGTAAATCTAGTCAACCAAAGGCAAGTGTTCCCAGTCCCGAGGCAAGAACATGCTGCCAACACACATTATTCCTGCCCCCGAGGTGTCATTTGCAGTGTCCCCTCTAAGCTGAGTTAGTGTGAGCTAGCTCAGTTTTTCCGCCTCCGGCTCGCAGATTTTTCTCTTCGCTCAGGAAGGTTGGCTCCACGGCAAACTCGTTTATGCAGTATAGTAGCCAAATCGCTGGCTCACAACTTTAATGCCAGTAGCTCGCCAAGTAGAATTTCTGCTCACCAGACTCCACAGCTTAGAGGGAACATTGGTAATTTTTGTCCCTTTGGGTATGGAGAAGATTTAAAATTTGAAAAAATGAAAGATTTGTGCCATACCGCAGTGCAAGTGATAAAACTTCCTGCCGCTTCCTTAAGCGCACGCAGAAGGTCTTGTGTGATGACAAGGGGTTTGGTGGGCAAACGCATACAGACGCTGGCTAGTTAGCTGCATTAATATTTATTAAAGGTAAAGGTTTCCCTTGCTCGAAAGCCAGTCGAATCCGACTCTAGGGTTGTGGTGCTCATCTCCGTTTCAAAGCCGAAGAGCCAGCGCTGTCCGAAGACGTTTCCATGGTCATGTGGCCGGCATGATTAAACACCAAGGCGCACGCACGGAACGCTGTTACCTTCCCACCGAAGTGGTACCTATTGATCTACTTGCAATTTCTTGCTTTCAAACTGCTCGGTTGGCAGGAGCTGGAACTAGAGACGGGAGCTCACTCCGTCTTGCGGCACCCGGGTCTCGAACTGCTGAACTACTGACCTTCCACAGCCTGCAGTTCAGTGTCTTAACCACTTGAGCCACCGCAGCTCAAGTATTTATAGGCCTTTGCCAATATGTGAATAAGTCTCTTGGTCTTGCTCTTGTCAAGTTACATCTTGAAATCAAAGATTTATGTACATTTTCGAATTAAGGATCTCCTATCCATTGTTTTCGTCTGGTCCATAGAACAGCATGAACTGCAGGGGAATACATAGGTCCTTTAGCTCAGAAGGGACATGTCCAAACTTTGTCTAAGGTTAGAAGCAACTTTAAATTCTCTGAAATTAAGCTTGTAAATCAAGATACAGCTAGAGGACATAATAGGAAGTCCTTTTTCTGCCTTTGGCTGTCTGGTATGTTTGTTCCCAACTGGAATGTGCTTGACAAGCTGTGCCATATTCTGATGCGGCGGTATATTTTGTTTAACTCACAGTATATTGTGCACTTGGAAGCTTGTAGTGCCTAATTAAGTATTAACTTAACCGAGTACTTGGATATTAAACATTTTTCTTGGTGAAACGTAGCTTTCGAGCCGTGATCGTCCAAAGTGACACCTTGGAATATTTTGTGCTCGTAACAATCCAGGGATTCTAAGCAGTGTCTTTAATTATCGTTATCCAAAAGAGGGATGTGATTATTTGCAAGGACAAGTGAAGTTAACAGATCTAGTGGGTGAAGACATGCAGATGTCTGTGTTCACTGTGTGATTAAACTAAATGTGTCTTTGAAGGCAGGGATGACTTGTTATACTGCTGTAATTAGAGCACTTGGGTATGACTAGATGTCTAATTATAACAATGCCTCAACATACAAAGCTTCCAACCCAGAGGGCGTGCTGCGTGGGTTTTTTTAACAGGCTGTGGTGGGTATCCGTGAGGGTAGCAAAGCATTGCGGAGTCATCATTAAGCCCCATGGCATGACCGCCATGCCAGTGTGCCATGAAGGGAGAATAGTTCGGCATCATGGTGGGTGCCAGTTCCGTCTGTCCGTTTTCAATCCCGGCAGAACTTAGGGCCGCGTGAAAAGTTCTCTACTCCTTTCTGTCTTCACAGCCCTGTGATTTTAGCTGGACAGACAGCATGATTGACCACAGGCGATCCTCGCAGCAGAATTAGAATTTGTACCTTAGTCTTTGGGGTTCTGATGTAACAATCCAACCACTGACTCTGCCATAGTGGCTCTTGACGCAGTCAAGTTTGGGTTGGGGGTGCTCTGGGGATGTGCGTATGGCCAGGCACACATCGGTGCCTATTACCAAGAGTGGTACTTGGCCCCAGGGCTCATTCCCTAGCAGAATGCTTCACAGTTTCTTCAGAAATCAGCAGGGAAGCCAAGCTGGATGCACAGCAAACTAAACATGAGCCTGCAGTGTGATGTGACTGCAAAGAAGGCGAATGCAATCTTAGGATGCATTAACAGAAGCATCTGTGTCCAGATCATGGGAGGTGGTAATTCCGCTCCATTCTGCTATGGTCGGGCCTCAACTGGAGTACTGTGTCCAGTTTTGGGCACCACGTTTTAGGAAGGATGTTGACAAGCTCAAACGTGTCCAGAAGAGGGCAACCAGGATGGTGAGAGGGTTGGAATCCAAGTCTTACAAGGAAAGGCTGAAAGAGTTGAGTATGTTTAGCCTGGGAAAGAGAACGCTTAGAAGGGACATGATTGCAGTCTTCAGGTATTTGAAGGGCTGTCATGTAGAAGATGGAGCAGATCTATTCTCTCTTGCTCCGGATTGCAAGACTAGATCTAATCAATGGGTGGAAATTACGAGGGAGTTGATACCGGCTAATGATCAGGAGAAACTTCCTAACTGTAAGAGTGGTTGAGCAGTGGAACAGACTGCCTCAGAAGATGGTGGATGCTCCTTCGCTGGATGTTTTCAAGTGAAGGCTGGATGACCATCTTTCGGGTATGTGATAGGGCTGTCTTTCGGCTGTGCTCCTGCAGAGTGCAGGGGGTTGGACTAGATGACCTGCAAGGTCCCTTCCAACTAACATTCTATGATTCTGTGAAATTAGGTTATGAGGTTTGGGAAAGTCCTGTAAGAAATTTTTATGCAGTATCCTGAAGATGTAGCAAGCTAAGTTCAATGGTAACATGCAAAGTCCATCTTCTTATTATCAGAAGATAAGTCTAATACAGGTGGTTGATTTTTGTTTTGAAATATAGTTGCATGAACGGGTGCCCTTCCCAAACCTCTGTGTGCCAATTTCTTTTGTCTCTATTTTTCAGAGTTACTCGGAGACATCCTGCAAGAGCGTCCGCAGGAGGCAGATGGGATCGATTCCGTGATCGTCGTGGATAATGTTCCCCAGGTCGGGCCGGACCGTCTCGAGAAACTGAAGAACGTTATCCATAAGATTTTCTCCAAGTTTGGGAAAATCACCAATGAATTTTACCCAGAATCTGATGGGCAGACAAAAGGGTGGGTACATGAGGATGAAAAACAAAATTTGGGGCTTCCGCTGGGAAATATCGTTCCGACATTGTGAAATTTCAGTCACTGGAAGAATTAAGTTGCTGACATGAGATTTGTAGACTGACAATTACGACGCCTGCCGGTCTTGCATTCTTGGTGTCCGTTCCAAAAGACTGCGGGAGTCAAGTGGGGAAAAGCAGTTTAATTAGATAAGCCTAGGAAAGGGGCATTCTGTAAAAGGGTAGGATATTTGAATTAGTCTGGTTAGATAGGGAATTAGATAAACATATGGAGCAGAAGTCCATCAGTGGCTATTAGCCACAGGGTATAGATGGGAACTCTGTCTGGGGCAGGTGATGCACTCTATTCTTGGTGCTGGAGGGGGCAGCAGTGGGAGGGCTTCTGGTGCCCTGGCCCCACTGCTGGACCTCCTGATGGCACCTGGTATATTTTGGCCGCTGTGTGACAGAGTGTTGGACTGGATGGGCCATTGGCCCGATCCAACATTGGCTTCTCTTATGTTCTTATGGTTCTGCTTCTAAAATGAGAATTTGTTGTCCCGTCCCGTCCCCCCCAAGTGGAGGTTGTAGGTGGCCAAACCTGTCCGCTGTTACTGGCCAGAAGACTTAAGAGCTGGTGTGAAACTAGACCCCCCTCCCTCCTGGCAAGAGCCAGAAAAATAAGCTCAGCTTGGTTCCTGTCATTAGGCAGACGGCTGCAGAGTTTGCCCAGTTTTTCCCTCTTCCCACGTGTGCCGTGTGTTCAAATGCCTGTTCTGTTCTGTTCGTCACTCTGGCATTTCAAAGCTGGTATCTTCCCATGCCTTCCCTCCATCCCTCTTCCTAAAAGTGCCCCGTGGCTTGCACAGAAGGCAAGATAACATTCTTGTGTGGCAAACGGTTGGAAATTCAGTTTCGTTTCTGAAGAGCTGTTTTTCCTGCACGTAGAGAAGTGTTCCACCCCGACCTGGCTGGTCCGATGTCACCAGATCTCAGAAGCTAAGCAGGGTCGGCCTCGGTTCAGTCCGTGGATGGGAGACCACCAAGGAAGCCCGGAGTTGCTGTAAAGAGGCAGGCAATGGTGGACCACATTTGTTCACCTCTTGCCTTGAAAAACTGTGTGAGGGCCACCTTAAGACAACCTCGAACTCATGGCACTTTCCACCAGCCTAGAGATGTTTTGCACTGATTTCCAGTGGCACCTGCCGATATAGTCTCTTGGTGCCTCTTTACAGCTCTGCGGCCCACCTCCCAAGTGTCTCTCCGTTCTTAAGACCGGCGTTTTCTTTCTCTCTGTCTTTGGGTGTGTGCGGTAAAGATGATGGGAAAGATTGCAGGGGAGTTTGGGGGGGGGCAAACTCCAGCCACCACCTTTTCAGTTCACAGCGTTAGCCCTTTGTTTCATCCATCACCTTGCGCGGGTGGTACAATCTTGAACAGGTGTTCAGTGCCTGATGACCTCTGTTTGTGGCAGGTATATTTTCCTGGAGTATATGTCTCCCACTCACGCTCTGGATGCTGTGAAAAATGCCGACGGCTACAAGCTGGACAAACAGCACACCTTCAGGGTCAACCTGTTCACTGACTTTGACAAGTGAGTACATTCGATGTAGCAGTTAAGTGCATGGACTCTAATCCGGGAGAACCGGGTTTGATTCCCCCACTCCTCCACTTGCACCTGCTGGTCTGACCTTGGATCAGTCGCAAGTTCTGTCAGAGATGTACTTGAAAAAGAGCAGTTTCTGTCAGAGTTCTCTCAGCCCCGCCTACCTCACAGGGTGTCTGTTGTGGGGAGGGGAAGGGAAACGGAGTTTGTAAGCCGCTCTGAGACTCCCGAGTGAAGGGCGAGGTATAAATCCAACCTCTTCTGCTTCTGCTTCTTCTTCGCTCGTCATCGCTTTCTACCCAGACACCGTCCCCATGGCTATTCAAACGCCAGTCTGTGTAATTGAATTATCCACTCTTGCAGGTACATGAACATCAGCGATGACTGGGAAATCCCTGAGAAACAGCCATTTAAAGATCTGGTGAGTCTTGAAAAATGTGTTTGTGGTGCGTAAGGCTTGTCTCAGAGTCACCGCTGTGTCTACCGAGAGAGGCAATTCTGAGCATTCTGAGAGGCAATACTGAACATTCTGAGAGAGGCCATTCTGAGAGGCAATTCTGGAAGAGGCCATTCTGAGCATTCTGAGAGAGGCCATTCTGAGCATTCTGAGAGGCAATACTGAACATTCTGAGAGGCAATTCTGAGAGAGGCAATCTGAGCATTCTGAGAGGCAATTCTGTGCATTCTGAGAGGCAATTCTGAGCATTCTGAGAGAGGCAATTCTGGGAGAGGTCATTCTGAGCATTCTGAGAGGCCATTCTGAGCATTTTGAGAGAGGCCATTCTGAGCATTTTGAGAGAGGCCATTCTGAGCATTCGTGCTACATTTGTGACTGGGGGCAGGGGATTTGTCTTTGTGCCAAGGTAGGATAAAGAGGGGTCTGTATTTTATTTGAAGGTATATTCCCATAGGATGTCTGCCGTTGGTAATGTATGACACACGGGCTGTGAGTGACCCCCACGGGTCATTCTTAATGTTTCTGAACATCCCAGTTCTTCATTTTCCAACAAGTCCATTTCTTTGTTTGAAGTTTGTTGCTGTTGTGGTTAAAAACTGAGAAACACGGGCGAAAGATACAAACAGTGAAACACAGCTACACACAGGTATCTTTGCAGCAAGCGCTTGAAGGCTTGGTACACCTTGACAATCTCGGACAAATGGTTTCATGTAGCTTGTTTAAAGTCCACACGCTTCAGTTCTTCGTGGTGGTTCCAGGCTTCTAAAATCCTAATGACCTGGTTAGTGAACGTCCCCATTTTGTTGATTGTACCGACTCGGTATGCGTCATCTGCCCCGAGAAAGCACAGCCAGTCATTGGTTTTGCCCATTTGCAGATTGGCACCTGCAGAATCCGCTGCTGACATGAGCAAAGTTGTCCTGGCCGAGCATGGGGAGAGAGCCAGTCTCGCAGATAAGAGGGGCAAGGCCGTGAAGGGCTTTGTTGTGGATGCCGGGATTCTCTGGTGTTTCTGTGAAGTTCTTAGACCAGGGGATGTCAAGCATAAGGCCCGGGGGCTGGAACCGGCCTTATGTTTGGGAACAGGAGGCTGCTCGGATGGGGGCGGGGAGTGGGCAGAGCCACTTTGACTGAGACTTCAGCATGCAGAACAGCCTTCTCCGCAACAGTCAAGAAAGAACCCTTTTGCCTCACTGTTTAAGTTGAGAGCCACTGCACGGGAGTGGCACGGGTCGCTGACGATCTCTGGCTTGAACCCACCATGGCTTGAACCCTTGGCCAGTGGCAGCTGCCACCGCACAGGCATCTCCGGCTTATCAGACTTTACTTGGCCTGGATCCTTCCATGCACATGGCCTCAGACTTGGGCTACCGGCTCCCCTACTTCTGCAGGTGGGGGTTAGTTCAGTGTCTTCCCAGTCCCTGTCCGTGGTGGCTCAGGGGCAGGGGAGAGCTCGCAACGCCCAGCCACTTCACGTGTTTACCCTTGGGCTCGGACTCACAGCAGTGGGAGTGGGCTGGGGAAGGGGTTTGCACTCCCTCCAGGCAGCACCCACAGGGCCTTGCAGTGAAAGCATGCCAATTCAGAGCTTACCAGCTGCTGCCATTTATAAAGTTTGTATCTCTGGTGCCTGGCATTACATTTTATGGCACACACGCCCCAGCCCGACAAAGTCACATTTATGCCAGATCTATCCCTCAGAGGGAACTGCGATGGCTCAAGTGGTTAAGACGCTGAACTGCAAGCTGTGGAAGGTCAGTAGTTCAGCAGTTCGAGACCCGAGAGTGCCGCGTGACGGAGTGAGCTCCCGTCTCTAGTTCCAGCTCCTGCCAACCTAGCAGTTCGAAAGCAAGAAATTGCAAGTAGATAAATAGGTACCACTTCGGTGGGAAGGTCACAGCGTTCCGTGCGCCTTGGTGTTTAGTCATGCCGGCCCCATGACCACGGAAATGTCTTCGGACAGCGCTGGCTCTTCGGCTTTGAAACGGAGATGAGCACCGCAACCCTAGAGTCGGATTCGACTGGCTTTCGAGCAAGGGAACCTTTACCTTTTTATCCCTCAGAACAAATGAGTTCGACACCTCTATCTTAGACATTTCTCAAAACTCACCTGGGACTGTCGGTGTTCATGAGCGGGATGTCAGCTTGCGTCAGATGTCAGTCACTCACCGCAATGAGCCAAAAGTGCAAAATCTCAACGGTCTTAATGTTTGCATTTTGCTTTAGCCAGTCTTAGAGCTACGAAGAGGGGAAGAGTCATTCTTGCCCTCCAATGGAATGTTCTTCCGAATGTACCACGTAACCTTCTGCTTGGTCTCTTCTCCCTCTTTTACTTCGATTCCCCACCCGCACAGGGCAATCTGCGCTACTGGTTGGAAGACGCAGACTGTCGGGATCAGTACAGCGTGATCTTTGAATCAGGAGACAGAACCTCTATTTACTGGAACGACGTCAAGGAGCCGGTAGCAATAGAAGAAAGAGCTGTGAGTGTCCCTTGGGATTTTCTGTACATACAGAACAGTCTTGTGCTCAATGACTGGAAAAAAAGCAAAGAAACCCAATCTGTAATTTGATTTAAAATATCCAGGTGGCTTGGTATGTGATTTGGAGCCGCTGTCAAGAATACCTTGACAAACGTTATCAGGGTTCAGTAGTTCGACTAGTGAAAGCGTTCAGGTTCGATTATTTGGAGTGTCACAATATACATTACAGGGGTCTTAATTCTTCGGTGTGTGATGGAAAGGATTTAGAATGCAGTTCTAAACAAGAGTTATACTTTTCCAAGTCGCTGGCCTTAGAAGGGTGCAACTCTGTCGAGGATTGCCCTGTTGGTTACTGAAACTGCCCCATATATAATTTGACTGAATCCCCGGTTTAGAATCACTGGACCGTCTCTCCCAGCAAATGATTTTCTAAAAAATTATCTCTATTTACATCCTACTTTTGTGCTAATCAGCTTAGTTTGGTGTAGTGAGAGCCAATTTGGTGTAGTGGTTAAGTGTGCAGACTCTTATCTGGGAGAACCGGGTTTGATTCCGCCACTCCTCCACTTGCACCTGCTGATGTGACCTTGGGTCAGTCACAAGCTCTGGCACAGCTGTTCTCTCAAGGACAGTTTCTGTCAGAAGTTCTCTCAGCCCCACCTCACCTCACAGGGTGTCTGTTGTGGGGAGGGGAAGGGAAGGAAAGGAGCTTGGAAGCTGTTCTGAGACACCTTTGGACAGTGAAGGGCGGGGTATAAATCCAATCTCTTCTTCTTCTCCTTACAAAACCAACAGGTAAGTAGTAATAGATATGCGATCATAGAAACAAGTAGTGTAGTATTTAAAATCATGGCTTTAAATATTCCCAAATGTTTTTGAGTAGCTAGTTTTGGAGGTTCGTTAAGATGCCAGAAAGCAAGTTAAAAAGCGAGAGCTCTCTTGACAAAGCTATTCCATAGTTCACAACCAGTAGCAAGCTAGATATTGGCTTCCTCACCGTTTTTGTTGTTCATTTTAGTTTTTTGCTGACAAGTTGTGACCGACTTACAGCAACCCGGTGGGGTTTTCAAGGCAAGAGAGGCTCAGAAATGGTTTGCCGTTGCTTGCCTCTGCGTTACGGCCAGTGCTTCCCTCTAAGCTGTGGGGTCTTGTGAGCAAAAATTCTACTTTGTGAGCTACTGGCATTTAAAGTTGTGAGCAAGCAATACGGCTGCTGCGTAAATTAGCTTGCTCCGGAGCCCTCCTTCCTGAGCTAAGAAAAAAAAAATGTGTGAGCCGGAGGCTAGAAAACTGTGAGCTAGCTCACACTAACTCAGCTTAGAGGGAACACTGGTTACGGCCCTGGTATTCTTTGGTGGTCTCCCAGGTATGAGGAGATCAGGTGGTCCAGTACAGGGCTCCTTTGCGGTTAATAGATGTTTAAGATGTTGACGACCCATGCGGAGTTTACCAAATGACGTCTTGCAACTTAGCAAAGCACAGTCAATGAGAGGAGTTCCAGTTTGAGATGTAACACGTATTCTTCCCCTCTCCCCGTCTAGCGATGGACAGAAACCTACGTACGCTGGTCTCCAAGGGGTACCTACCTGGCTACATTCCATCAGAAGGGCATTGCTCTGTGGGGTGGAGAGAAGTTCAAGCAGATTCAGAAGTTCGGCCATCAGGGGGTCCAGCTCATCGACTTCTCGCCTTGTGAAAGGTACTCTCCTCGGAAGCTGGACCGAAATGATTCTTCGGTAGGCGGGCGCCTGCCACGTGTCGTCTTCGATGTTTGCTCGGTTCGGATATCGAGCTTCGTTTGCCGCTTGAAGCTGTGTAACCCCTTTCCATTCAGTCAAACTTGTGCAAGTTTCAGGCCCCATGGTAGAGGAGGGAGAACTGGAATTCACTTGGCCTCTGCTAAATACCTGCACTTTCAGTTTGCTGTAATTGCCAGAACTTGGAATGGCAAACTGTGTTCTGCATTTTCAAACACCACCTTCTTGTTGTGTAGGAAACATCTTCGATGAATCATCGAAGTAAGGGGGGGCTTCTAGTGTCCTGGCCCCACTGCTGGACCTCCTGATGGCACCTGGTATTTTTGGCCACTGTGTGACACAGAGTGTTGGACTAGATGGGCCATTGGCCTGATCCAACACTGGCTTCTTTTTTGTTCCTATGTAAGCTGCGTCTGTGTGGTCAAACATGCAAGTCTGCATTTCGGGCCTGTCAGCTTAATATGCTTAGAGCCTCCACGTGATTTTCGGTAGCCCACAAAGATGTTCCAAAAACAATGCAGTTTGTTTAATTGAACCTTGCCATTCGGAAGAACTATTTTTGGCCACGTGGGCCCGGACAACCAGCGCTGGCTCAGTCTCGGAAGCTAAGCAGTGTTGGCCCTCGTTAGTACACGGGTGGGAGGCCAGCAAGGAAGTCCAGGGTTGCCACGCAGAGGCAGGAAACGACAAGCCACCTCTGTCTGTCTCATTCCTTGGAAACCCATTGAGGAGGTCGCCATCAGTCAGCCGAGACCTGACCGCACTTTCCACCAAAACCAGGCCGACTCCTGGGAATGCAGGCAGCAAAAAGATAAAATCTTGTCTCTCTCTTATTTTTGAAGCACAGGTTTTTATCCCTTGAAATAAAAGCACAACTCCTGCATCCATGTGATTTTCATCTTTCTTTCTTTTTTAAATGAAGATACCTGGTGACCTTCAGCCCTCTGATGGACACGCAGGACGATCCTCAAGCCATCATCATCTGGGACATCCTCACCGGACAGAAGAAGCGAGGATTCCACTGCGAAAGCTCCGCCCACTGGCCCATTTTTAAGTAAGTCGGGATGGCAGGAGCGGGTGACGAGGGTCTCAGCTGTAGGACGGGGAAGCAAAGGGCCTGATTTCTCAAAATTCTTTCTTGCCCAGGTGGAGTCACGACGGGAAGTTCTTTGCTCGGATGACATCCGATACGCTTAGCATCTACGAAACACCCGTAAGTCTTCTTGACTGATGTATCTCATTAAGGCTCTGTGGAATGCTGGGCTTGCTATCCAGAGGTGCCTAAAAGCAGAGTAATGGGGGGGTGGGGGGAGGCAGGGTTCCCTGGGTGAACCACAAGTCATGAAGCCATGCTTGTAGACGAATGGATGGTGTGGTGTAGGCGGTGATGGCCATGTGCCCTCTGCTCCACTCCATGTGCCCTTCCCTCTGCTCCGCTCATAGGTTTTCACCGTTATTGCTTGCCTTGGGGGCTTGGTGTGGATAAAAGTCAGGGCTATTTTTGGGCAGGAACGCACAGGAACGGAGTTCCGGCTGGCTCCCGAGTTGGCCACGCCCAGCAGGAACTCATTAGCATAACAGGCCACACCCAGCAGCAGAAACTCATTAGGACTGGCTACATGAGGGGTGTGTGTCCCAACATGCAAAGGAGTTCCTGCTACCAAAAAAGCCCTGGGTTTTGACAACAAACAAGGTAAACAGAATAAGAAGCAACAGGTGGGTGTGGCTGGATGACCACACGTCTGGTAACATGGGAGTGTGGCTGTGCTGTCAGGGGTGTGGCCTAATATGTGAATGAGTTTCTGCTGTTGGGCGTGGCCTGTTATGCTAATGAGTTCCTGCTGGGCTTTTTCTACAAAAAAAAAAGCCCTGATAAAAGTAATGAGGGTGGGGGTCAGTGTTCCCTCTAAGCTGAGTTAGGGTGAGCTAGCTCACAGTTTTTTAGTCCCCGGCTCACGCGTTTCCGCCTCCGCTCGGGAAGGGTGGCTCCAGAGCGAACTAATTTATGCAGCGGCCAAATCGCTGGCTCACGATTTTAATGCCAGTAGCTCACAAAGTAGAATGTTTGCTCACGAGACTTCGCAGCTTAGAAGGAGCGTTGGTGGGGGTTATGAAAGAGAAGAAATTCAAGCACCCCACTCTCACCCGTGTCTTCTCTCCTTCAAGTGCCCCCCGTCGGCGTTACAGGCGCCTAACGTAGTTCTCTTCCCTAAGCGGAGAGAACGTAACCGTTTTGACTTGTTCTCGGGGGTCTCCATTCCCTGTATTAGTAGTCCATACCGCTCCTCCCGGCCCTCAACCTGGACGGCTGAGGTTAGCCTGACCTTGTTAGATTTCGGAAGCTAAGCAGGGCCGGCCCCGGTTAGAACTTGGATGGGAGACCACCAAGGAAGCCCAGGATTGTGACGAAGAGGCAAACAGTGGCAAACCACTTCTGAACGTCTCTTGCTCTGAAACCCCCCACGGGGTCGTCATCACTCAGCTGCAACTTGACGTAAAAAAATAAAATAAAAATCACCCCTCAGCCATGTTCCCTCTAAGGTGTGGGGTCTTGTGAGCAACAATTCTACCTTGTGAGCCACTGGCATTAAAGTTGTGAGCAAACTTATTTGGCTGCTGCATAAATTAGTTTGCTCTGGAGCCATCTTTCCTGAGCTAAGGCAAAAACCCGTGAGCTGGAGGCTTAAAAAACTGTGAGCCAGCTCACACCAACTCAGCTTAGAGGGAACGCTGCGCCCTCAGTAATACCACTTGGAAACGGCCATTGGCCTCCTTATTGGGCAGTGTCTGGATTTTTGTAACTTCCTCAAGGAACCAGACAGCAGTGCTGTAAAGGGTTGGGCCTGCGGACGTGTGGCAGCAAAATGCCATATCATTGTCCCAGCGAGATCCGTGCAAATACTCACGGCCTGTAGGAAATACTGTAGGTTGCGTGGAGTTCCTTTCCAGTCCACGAGAGAGAGAGTTGTGAATCATTGTAAGCTGACTTGGTAACCCATAAGCGTGTGTTATTGGTAGGATTCTGCGGTTTGCTAAGTTATCTGTGATAACGACGGATAGATGAATGTGGTGGTATTTCTCTTCTCTAGTCGATGGGCCTGTTGGACAAGAAGAGTTTGAAAATCAACGGGATCAAGTGAGTGTGCCTTGTTCTCCCCCTTTGAGTTCTGAATCCCTTTGACACATGCTCTTAATGTTCGCTGAGACATGGAAACCATTGTCCCTGCCACTGCTGCTGCTATGAACCTTTCCCTCCCTTTTTTCTTCTCGTGTTTGCTTTTTGAACCTTTTTTTTAAAAAAGTATTGAAGTGGTGCATCTTAGCCACTGAAATGGGTGCCCTGTGCGAGGCAGGATGCTGGACGAGATGGACCTTCACTGGTCTGATCCAGCAGGGCTCTTCTGAGGTTCTTAACAGGGGAAGGCCTCTGCCTCTGTGCCCTGTTGTTGGCCCTCCAGAGGAACTGGTTGAGGCCACTGTGTGAGACAGGATGCTGGACTAGATGGACCCTCAGGGGAAGACCGCTGCCCTGTTGTTGGTTTTCCAGAGGAACTGGTTGGCCACTGTGTGAGGCAGGATGCTGGACTAGGTGGACCCTCACTGGTCTGATCCAGCAGGGCTCTTCTGAGGTTCTTATCAGGGGAAGGCCTCTGCCTCTGTGCCCTGTTGCTGGTTTTCCAGAGGAACTGGCTGGCCACTGTGTGAGACAGGATGCTGGACTGGTTGGACCCACACTGGTCTGACCGAGCAGGGCTCTTCTGATGTTCTTTTCAGGGGAAGGCCTCAGCCTCTATGCCTTGTTGTTGGCCCGCCAGAGAAACTGGTTGGCCACTGTGTGAGACAGGATGCTGGACTAGATGGACATTCACTGGTCTGACCCAGCAGGGCTCTTCTGATGTTCTTTTCAGGGGAAGTTCTCAGCCTCTATGCCTTGTTGTTGGCCCTCCAGAGGAACTGGTTGGCCGCTGTGTGAGGCAGGATGCTGGACTAGATGGACCCTCACTAGTCTGATCCAGCAGGGCTCTTCTGGTGTTCTTATGTGTGTTTTTATCGTCATCCCTCAGAGACTTTTCCTGGTCTCCTGGTGGCAACATCATAGCCTTCTGGGTGCCTGAAGACAAGGACATTCCTGCGAGGGTGACGTTGATGCAGCTGCCCTCCAGGCAGGAGATCAGAGTTCGGAACCTCTTCAACGTGGTAGACTGCAAGCTGCACTGGCAGAAGAACGGGGATTACCTCTGCGTCAAAGTAGACAGGACTCCCAAGGGGACACAGGTACAGGATCGAAGCTTCCCCAGAACTGGTCTCGTTTTAACCACAAGTTAAAATCAGTAATTTAAACTTGTGATGGGTGTCAGAGCCCTGGTCAAGAGACTCTCCACAACACTCTCTTTGGCAGTGTTCTGTTTGTTGAGATATCGGCATGGTCCAGATTGGAACGGTACTGTGGCAGAACTGAGGTTCACGCGGAAAATCCCATAGCTATAGGCAGTTCAACCAAAAGTTTTGCTGTTCCTGGCCCTTGGGTGTCCAGTGAACCCGGCAGAGTTCCTTAAGAGTTCATCTGCTGCCTGCCAAATCAGTGGGCTTGAGGTGCTCTCTGCCTGTGATCGCATCGGCCGGCTCTGCATTTGAGCAGAAAATCTGATGGTTCAGTGTCCTCAGTGGTCAGACACACATTCTAGGATCCTGCCTTGCTGTGGGGGGTGAGACTGCAGTCATGCTCATCGCAGCAGGCCAGCCCCTTCCTATAAAACATTTCCAAGATCCAACATTGCCTTTCTTTTCTCTCTCCTGTGTTTTTTTTTAGGGCGTAGTGACCAACTTTGAAATATTCCGCATGAGAGAGAAGCAAGTTCCAGTTGATGTGGTAGAAATGAAAGGTGAGGGACAAATATAATTTCCCCCTTTTATCCTCACGACATCCTTTGGACACAGGGCGGGCCGAGAGTCACCAAGTCTGGCCACACAGTCGCCAAGTGTTCTTTCTTTTCTTAAAACGTTTCTTAGTCATCTTTCTACCTTCTAGGGACTCAAGGTGGCTTACAGTGCAAATAATAAGAAGGTAACATAACACACCACAAGTTAAAATCAATAATTTAAGCTGGTGATGGGTGTCAGACCCCCCGGTCAAGAGACTCCCCACAACACACTCTTTGGCAGTGATCGGTTTGTTGAGATATCTGCGTGGTCCAGGTGGAACGGTACCGTGTCAGAACTGAGGTTCACGCGGGAAATCCCATAGCTATAGACAGTTCAAACAAAAGTGCACCAATCACACATTGCTGACCTCCCGCCCAAATTCTGCGCTTCTAACCCCTGGGAATACACGGTTCCCTTATCTGTGAAAGCGAGAAAAGCACAGCTTTGACTTCTTAGGTCGTCCCTGGCATTCAGGGAGGTATAGTGGAGGAAGAGTTACAGCTTCTGCAACCCCCCAGTTCACACACTCTGGCTGCGGTCACACATACCAAATAATCCACTTTCAATCCACTTTCAATGCACTTTCCAACTGGATTTTTACTGTGTGAACTGGCAAAATCCAATTCAAAAATGCACTGAAAGTGAATTATTTAGTGGGTGTGACCGCAGCCTCCATCTCTCTCTCTCTCTCTCTCTCTCTCTCTCACTCTCCGCCCCCTCCACAAAAACAAATGGAATTTCCCATCCCCCAGACATCATGGCAGACTAGAGACAGGTTGACAATAGGGAAAACTAATCAAATGCTGTCATTAATAAAACCTTCCTCACCTGCCTTCCAAAGAGCAAGGCTGAGGGGGACAGGTGTGCCTTTCTGGGGAGGTCATTCTGTCATCTTGGGACCGCCACTGAAAAGACCTCTGTCAGGTGCACCCACGCAATGAATTTTTTGGCCAGTGGGACAGTCAAGAGGGCCTTTTCCTTGGATCTTAGTTTCTGGGCAAGAACATTTTGGGAGAAAACGGCCCCTCAGGTACCCTGCTCTTCAGCCAAGGCAGCCCAAGCAGTCTGTGTTCCAAATCCTGTATTGCAGAGTGAGGATTTGAACCCGGGCTCCCTCAGGTCCTGTCACATTCAGCCACTGCGCCGCTCGGGCTGTCGAGTTATTTCCTTTACAGCCTGCCTCCCTCACCCAGACTCAGTGTGGATTACACCCGGTCAATCGGTGTAACAATCCTGCCCCAGCCTGTCTCGGGTTTTCTCTGTCTCTCCACCCCTGCAACTAGCCAGAGAGGAGCTAGAGATGCAGCACCGGATAGAGAGGCAACTGGCCAGAGAGGAGATAAGAGATGCAGCACCGGATAGAGAGGCAACTGGCCAGAGAGGAGATAGAGATGCAGCACCGGATAGAGAGGCAACTGGCCAGAGAGGAGATAGAGATGCAGCACCGGATAGAGAGGCAACTGGCCAGAGAGGAGATAAGAGATGCAGCGCCGGATAGAGAGGCAACTGGCCAGAGAGGAGATAGAGATGCAGCACCGGATAGAGAGGCAACTAGCCAGAGAGGAGATAGAGATGCAGCACCGGATAGAGAGGCAACTAGCCAGAGAGGAGATAGAGATGCAGCACCGGATAGAGAGGCAACTAGCCAGAGAGGAGATAAGAGATGCAGCACCGGATGGAGAGGCCGGTGGGATGTGTTGTTTCTGCGGGAGCCCCGGTTTCCCCCGTGGCGAACCCCTTACTGCTCCCCAACTCTCTCAGGAGCTTTGGGGGGCTTTCTTCTCCAGTTACTGGGGCCCACCACCCCAAGTCACATCTCGTGTCAGGAAGAACATCCGACCAGGGGTCTTTGGTCACATGGGTGCAGCAAGGCTGGCTTTTAGAGCCGCACGCTGTTTTCAGGGTGTATGAAACGGCAGTGGAGCGTAAATGGGTCAAGAAGGATCGAACGGCTGGCGTAGAAAGAGTTTCTTGTGGAATCAAAGTGGTGCGGAGAATGTACAATAGCAGAAGGAAGCACCATTCATGACCTTGTGGCGGAACCAGCTGAGATCTTTTCTGTCAGTGTTAAAACTTTATATGTAGGTGGTGTTGCAGTTCCTCGTGGCTAGGGATGAGGATTTGCTTGAACCTCTGTCATTCCCAAGTTGCGGCAGCAGATTTTCTTTCTGCGAATGTCACTGTGCCGACGCTTGTTTTCTTTCCCCCTTCCTCCAGAAAGCATCATAGCCTTCGCTTGGGAGCCGAACGGGAGCAAGTTTGCCGTGCTGCACGGAGAGACGCCGCGGATATCCTGCTCCTTCTATCACGTGAAGAGCAACGGGAAGATCGAGCTCATCAGTAAGTGGGTTTCAGCCGAGAGAGGAGCTGTCCGGGGAAAGCGGGCTTGGCTCGGAGTTGGCTTTGAAGCGGAGGTCCTGCTGGCCACTTGGCCTTCGCTTCAGCACCGGCGTGCTGCGCCCATGCACAGCTGCAGTTTAAGTCCTCAGAAGTACTCCCCTTTTGATAAAACATAAGAACACAAGAAGAGCCCTGCTGGATCCAGCATCCAGGCCCCACTGCTGGACCTCCTGATGGCACCTGGTATTTTTGGCCGCTGTGTGACAGAGTGTTGGACTAGATGGGCCATTGGCCTGATTCAACATTGGCTTCTCTTATGTTCTTATCATGTCTTCAACCAGTTCCTCTGAAGGGCCAACAACAAGGTATAGAGGCCAAGGCCTTCATTAGAGCATAAGAAGAGCCCTGATGGATCAGACCAGTGAGGGTCCATCTTCTCCAGCATCCCATCTCATGCAGTGGGCAGCCAGTTCCTCTGGAGATCCAACAACAGGGCATAGAGGCCGAGGCCTTCCCCTGATAAGAACATCAGAAAAGCCCTGCTGGGTCAGACCAGTGAGGGTCCATCCTGTCTCACACAGTGGCCAACCAGTTCCTCTGGAGGTCCAACAACAGGGCGTAGAGGCCGAGGCCTTCCCCTGATAAGAACATCAGAAAAGCCCTGCTAGATCAGACCAGTGGTCCATCTAGCCCAGCATCCCATCTCACACAGTGGGCAATCAGTTCCTCTGGAGGTCCAATGACAGAGCAGAGAGGCCGAGGCCTTCCCCTGAGAAGAACATCAGAAAAGCCCTGCTGGGTCAGACCAGTGAGGGTCCATCTTGTCCAGCCTCCTGTCTCACACAGTGGCCAACCGGTTCCCCTGGAGGGCCAACAACAGGGCACAGAGGCCGAGGCCTTCCCCTGATGCTGCCTCCTGGCTCTGGGATTCAGAGGATTATTGCCTCTGAATGTGGAGGTTCCCCTTAGCCACCGTGGCTGGTAGCCATTGAAAGACTCTCCATGAATCTGTCTAATACATTTTTAAAGCTGTTTATTCCTATCAGAACATAAGTGGAATGAGGGACTAAAAGCCAGGAGCCCGTGTGTATGAGTGTCGCACAGTTCCTGTGTCTCTTGCCTCCTTGTTCATGTATTGGAACCTGCTTCCCCTGCTCTGCTGAGCTCTGCCCTCACTAAATACTAAACTTTCTTGGTGCCCAGTCGCTACGTGAACTTCCTAAAGTTCTTTCTGTGGCTGATAATAGTTTTTGTCAGTCCCTACGGCGGCCGCTCGGGTTTCTCTGAATTCAGGTTCCCAGAGAAGTGAGAAAGCGAAAGTTAAGCACTTTAATCACACCACCCTGAGACTACAGGGTGGCAGAAATATGCTCTGTGGATCCTAAGGCGTCTCAACCAGTGTTCCCTCTAAGCTGAGCTAGTGTGAGCTAGCTCGCAGTTTTTTAGCCTCTGGCTCACACATTTTTGTCTTAGCTCAGGAAGGAGGGCTCCAGAGCAAACTAATTGATGCAGCAGCCAAATCATTCGCTCACAACTTTAATGCCAGTAGCTCACAAAGTAGAATTTTTGCTCACAAGACTCCATAGCTTAGAAGGGAGCATTGGTCTCAACCAGGCTTTATCTGGCTTCTAAAATTCCCCGGAGGCGGGGGATGGCTGGTACCTATCGAATCGCTGTATTTAAGGAAGAATAATTAACTTCATGGAGCTGCGGTGGCTCAAGTGGTTAAGACGCTGAACTGCAGGCTGTGGAAGGTCAGTAGTTCAGCAGTTCAAGACCCGGGTGCCGCAGGATGGAGTGAGCTCCCGTCTCTAGTTCCAGCTCCTGCCAGCCTAGTAGTTCGAAAGCAAGAAATTGCAAGTAGATAAATAGGTACCACTTCGGTGGGAAGGTAACGGCGTTCCGTGCGCCTTGGCGTTTAGTCATGCCGGCCACATGACCACGGAAACGTCTTCGGACAGTGCTGGCTCTTCGGCTTTGAAACGGAGATGAGCATCGCAACCCTAGAGTCGGATTCGACTGGCTTTCGAGCAAGGGAACCTTTACCTTTAATTAACTTCATGAAATGAAAAGGCGTGGAGGGGAGACAGTTCAGTTGTCCCAGGTTTTAATCTCCTTTGGGTTTTTGTTTTCAGAAATCTTCGACAAGCAGCAGGCCAACACGATATTCTGGAGTCCTCAAGGACAGTTTGTGGTGTTGGCTGGTCTCAGGAGGTAAGTGTTATCTCCAGGGGAGGCAAAGAGAACACGCGGACCGCAGATGCTTGGATCTTGAGTATTCTGCTGTTTGTACGGTCATTTGTATAAAAGTGCAGTTGCAGAGGAAAATATTTTTTAAAAGATCTGGTTTCTTTTAAAAGATACATTATGAAGTGGGGCACTCTCAAAAATATTAAGAATGTAGGGAGGAGAGGTTTTTCTCATCAGCACTTGGTGAGATTATTAATCATATTTGTGTAGTTGTGGTCTACTTGAAGCAAATTCTAGCTGGGTAGCCGTCTTAGCCTGCTGCAGCCATTCACCAAAGAGTCCTGTGCCACTTTAATATAATTACTAGCCTGTAGTGTGAGAGAAGGGACTGCGCTGGCTCAGAGGTTAAGACGCTGAGCTGCAGACCAGAAGGTCTGTAGTTTGGCAGTTTGAGACCCGAGTGCTGCGTGACGGACTGAGCTCCCATCTCTGATCCCAGTTCCTGCCAACCTAGCAGTTTGAAAGCAAGAAGTTGCAAGTAGATAAATAGGTACCATTTCAGTGGGAAGGTAACAGCATTCCGCGAGCCTTGGCATTTAGTCATGCTACATGACCACGGAAACGTCTTCGGACAGTGCTGGCTCTTTGGCTTGGAAACGGAGATGAGCACCACCCCCTAGAGTTGGATTTGACTAGCTCTCAAGCAAGGGAAGCCTTCACCTTAACCTTTTGTGTGAGAGAGGACACTGTGTTGTTAAAGCAGTTTTTCAGAATTGAATTTCTCTGCTGGTCTCCATTCCTGACAAGTAACTTTCCCCTAATAGCAAAGAAATGATTTTCAGATGATTTCAGAAGGGAGCTTTGACTCTCAGGAGTTCGTACCCTGAAAATTTTGTTCCTCTCTAAGTTGGTACTGGGTTCCAATCTAGGGCTTCAGATGCTTTCTCTGAAAAATCAGAAAAACTTCGTTCTTAGTACAGCTCGCCAGTATGGAAAATGGAAACTTGCCTCCCGGCCGTTCGAAACAGGCCTCAAAGGCATTTTTGGGAGCCTCGCAGACCCTTAAAGAGAGCGCGCCCACAAGAGTACGTATGTCGTCTTTCCTTCTGCAGCATGAACGGTGCCTTAGCCTTCGTCGATACATCTGACTGCACCATGATGAACATCGCCGAGCATTACACAGCCTCAGACGTGGAATGGGATCCGACCGGCCGGTACCTCGTGACTTCGGTGTCCTGGTGGAGCCACAAGGTGCCGTCCAGAACTACTTCTCCTACTTCCACCTTGAGTCTTGTAGAGGGTCTTTTTTTTTAGTTTACAAACAAGGGGGGGCAAGAGGGGAGCTGCCATTACTGAGTCGGAACATCGCCCCCGGCTCCGTATTCCCTTCTGATTGGCAGAGCCTCTCCAGGGACTCAAGCAGAGAAGGGTCATTTCGCTCGGGGCTCTTTAGCTTAGAGAAACGACGGCTGAGGGGTGACATGATCGAGGTTTATAAGATTATAGGTTGAGAAAGAAGTCCCTTTCTCCCTTTCTCACAATATAAGAACTCTTTGTGGGCACTCCATGAAATTGCTGAGCAGTCGGGTTAGGACGGATAAAAGGAAGTCCTTCTTCACCCAAAGAGTGATTAACATATGGAATTCACTGCCACAGGAGGTGGTGGCAGCTACAAGCATGGACAGTTTCAAGAGGGAATTAGATAAACATATGGAGCAGAAGTCCATCAGTGGCTATTAGCCACAGGGTATAGATGGGAACTCTCAGTCGGGGGCAGGTGATGCTCTCTATTCTTGGTGCTGGAGGGGCAGCAGTGGGAGGGCTTCTAGTGTCCCGGCCTCACTGCTGGACCTCCTGGTGGCACCTGGTATTTTTGTCCACTGTGTGACAGAGTGTTGGACTGGATGGGCCGTTGGCCTGAGTCAACACTGGCTTCTCTTATGCTCTTATGTTCCTGCACTCCCTACCAGAGGTGCCCGGGGACCCATCCGGGTATCTTCCGCATGCAAAATCCGGGTTAGGGGAAGGGCTGCGGCTCTGCGATAGAGCCTCTGCTAGACGTGCAGAAGGGTCCCAGGTTCGATCCCCCGGCACCTGCAGTGGAAAAGGAGGCCGTAGGTAAGCTGGTCAACCTCGGCCGGAGACTCTGGAGAGCTGCTGCCAGTCTACAGACACTACCGACCCGGGTCTGATCAAGTATGAGGCAGCGTCATGTGTATTTAACACAAGCTGCATCCTCTCCCCCTCGGGTGGCTTCGTTGGTGTTCCGTTTCCCACAATAGCTGATTAATTTTCGTTAATTCTATTCCTCCACTTCCTCTGTTTGGTGTAGTGGTTAGGAGCACGGACTCTAATCTGGAGAACCGGGTTTGATTCCCCACTCCTGCCCGTGCAGCCAGCTGGGTGACCTTTGGTTCCTCACAGTTCTCCCAGAGCTGCTCTCTCAGCCCCACCTGCCTCACAGTGTGTCTGTTGTGGGGGGAGGAAGGGAAGACGATTGTGAGCCAGTCTGAGACTCCGAGTGAAGGGCGGGGGGTATAAATTCAGTCTCCTCTTCCTCTTCTGTAAGCCTGTTTGGAAGAGGAGGTAACTTAGCCTCTTCCAGGGTGTCTTTATTCTGGCACTCACTGCGAGGTGCCCGTATCTTTCTGGGTCCGGGTGCTTGATTTCCCCATAATTCAGATATTTATACCAAGTCTCGTTTTTGCGTGTTCGATAGCATAGTTCCGAAGCCATTTCCCGTCGTCTTAATACCACATTGGGGTCAATGGGTCGTTTGGGATTTGGATATCTAGGCTTATGAATGAAGCACCGTGCTCCGATTGCGGAAGGGCGCTGTCCCCCGCGTGGCTTGACCGAAATGTCTTCCTAGGTGGACAACGCCTTCTGGCTGTGGACTTTCCAAGGCCGCCTCCTCCAGAAGAATAACAAGGACCGGTTCTGCCAGTTGCTGTGGAGACCCCGACCTCCCACTTTACTCACCCAGGATCAAATAAAGGTGTCGTGTCCCTTTGGCTGTCCCTTTGCAGCCTGTCGGGGCGGGCGGGGCGTAGAGCGTGGTGCTAGCCCGGAGGTTCCCAAACTTATTTGGCCCGCCGCCCCCTTTTCAGAAAAAGAAATTACTCCGCGCCTCCCCCTAGAAATCTACCTTCAAGAAGCAGACAAGAAGACGCAGTGACGCATTTGCACGTAGTAAAGAAAGATGCTGTTGTAAATAAGACACGTTGAAGCTCAGAATCACAACAGCATTTTATAAAATCAACCCTGGTGATATTTGCATACACACAGAAAATTAAGATAACGAAGGCTGTGATTGGCTGTGGGGACTTCTCTCCATCTCCCTTCCCTAATCCCAGGGAGGACCAGGAAACGGCTGCTTTAAATAGCTCCTGGACTCTCTTTATGCTTCCATCGCCCCCTTATTTTTACTCAATGCCCCCCAATTGCCCCCAAGGCTCCTACCACTCACTTGGATCGTTTCAGCGCACCCCAGGGGGTGGTATTGCCCACTTTGGGAACCAGTGTACTAGCCGAATAGCTGGTGTTCTGGGCACATCCCGAATCCTCTGCGGGGAGAAGGTTTTTGCTTCCTCGGTCGGAAGTTCTCCGAGGCCTGGGGACTGTTCCCATATTTCGTAGATCAGGGTTACAAAAGCAGGAAGTCCCCCACAGCAGTTTAGTTGCCATCGAGGATAGGGAATTGGGCGCTAGCGTCCGAAGCACGTAAGAAAGTCGGTAAATTTCAGGGCACCTCTGCGGGCCAGAAGCCTGTGGAAAATACCAGAAGCCCTCATGTCCGAAGCGCTGCTCTGATAATGCGTTGCCGAACGTTAGAAAGCCCCCCGTCTCTAGCCTGTCCGGCACCCGTTTTATCTCCTTTTCCATTGTCTACAGCAAATCAAGAAAGACCTGAAGAGATACTCCAAAATTTTTGAGCAGAAAGATCGTCTGAGCCAATCCAAAGCGTCCAAGGTAAGCCACCGCTTCGGGGTTCCCGTCAGGGAGGAAAGCGGGATACGAAGGCCATGCTACACATCGCTCCTTAATGCGCAAAAGCCATGTTAACAGTAGCACGCCCCCCTCCCTTGTTTTTAAGCCCAGTGGCTCACTACAGTTATTCTCTTGTGGCCTTCTGGTCAGGTGACTCCAGTTACGCCAGAACGTGGCGTGTCTCGATAAATCTTCTCAAAGGGTGAAATTATGGGTTTCCCCTCACTGGTTCTCACAAGTCCCACTCACTGGAGCTCTAATCAGAAGGCAGCAATCCCTGAACTTCACCTCTGCCCTGACCCAATAAAGATGGAACAAGGAGAATACAGGAACCTCTGTTCCCGAGTCCCGACAACAGAGAGGCTTACGGGTGCAAGTAACAACTTGGGTAGTTTTAACTGCCCCAGTTGTTAACCCTTGAGCATCGCTTCAGCGAGGAGCGAGAACGGAAACCTCTGCAGTCACAAAACAGGCAGGCTCCGTGTCCGTTCCCAGGCTTATTCACAGCCGTCGCCGTCAGGGAGGTGTCTTGCTTTCGCCGAAGGCTTCACAAGGGACGTCTTTTTCTGCAGGAGCTGATTGACAGGAGACGGACGATGATGGAGGAGTTCAAGAAGTACCGCAAGATGGCCCAGGAGCTGTACATGGAGCAAAGGAACGAGCGGCTGGAGCTACGAGGAGGTGAGTCGGACGGGAGGCCGGTTATATCCCCCTTGGAAGCCCAGCAGGAGGCCTGCACTTTCCCCTTTTGTCCATTAAAATCCCTGTTAGAGGCCTTCCTTTTACTTCCTGTTGGGTTGGCACTAGAAGCAGGGTCTTTTTGGTGGAGGCGCCCCCAGATGTCTTGTTGCTGTTTGTTTGGTGGCCAAGTTTTTTTTGGCACCAGGTAAAGGCGCCAGGTAAAGGTACGCCAAGGCTTGTAGTCCGCTTCCTCCCTCCCCCCAGCTGTCTTTTACGCACTCTGTCAAGTGGTTTTCATTTTACCATCTTAATTATCGTAAACATTTTCTCTTTCCGTTCCGGTTCTGTTGATCGTGCTGCTTTGGCTTTTAAACGTCACTTTCAAATCGATGTCAACGAAGCTTACATTTGCGATTACTGTTGCCATGATTGTTATTACTGCCGCTCCACGGCACCGCCTCTACCCTGGGTTATACGATTGTTGATTCGTTTGGAATCCACTGTTTTATTTATCGTTGTTGCTTGCTTTGCAAACCAGCCCAACAACTTTTTGTTGTCGTTCAGCGGAGAGGTCGTCTTTCAGACAAACAGAACAAGTCATCTGAGAGCCAGTTTGGTGTAGTGGTTAAGTGTGTGGACTCTTATCTGGGAGAACCGGGTTTGATTCCCCCACTCCTCCACTTGCACCTGCTGATGTGACCTTGGGTCAGTCACAAGCTCTGGCACAGCTGTCTCTCAAGGACAGTTTCTGTCAGAGTTCTCTCAGCCCCACCTACCTCCCAGGGTGTCTGTTGTGGGGAGGGGAAGGGAAAGGAGTTTGTAAGCCGCTCTGAGACGCCTTTGGGCCGTGAAGGGCGGGGTATAAATCCAAACTCTTCTTCTTCTTCATCTGAAACAATCCACAAAAAAGCAAAGCGGGCCGTTATAATGTTGTAAGGGTGGGGCGGGGATGGAGGAGGTTGTTGCTAAAAGAGTCGGGCCCGTCTTAAACCAGAGCAGGGCTGGGGGTTCCGTGTGGTAGAACGTCTCCCCGGCATGCAGAAGGTCCGAGTTCAATCCCCAGCATCTCGGATTGATGTGAAAGACCTCTTCCGGAGTCGCTGGCGAGCGGCTGCCGGTCCGAGCGGGCAATAATGATGCCGAGGGACCGAGAGTCCAAATTCAGTAGAAGGCAGCTTCGCGTGTGTATTCCTGTGGCAGTGTGAGAGCATCATTAGCCCACACGGGCTGTGGCCGTAGCCGTGCCCTGACCAATGCTCTCTCTGAGCTGCGGAGTCTTGTGAGCAAGAATTCTACTTTGTGAGCTAGTGGCATTAAAGTTGTGAGCGAGCGATTTGGCTGCTGTGTAAATTACCTTGCTCCGGAGCTGTCCTTCCTGAGCTAAGACAAAAATGTGTGCGCTGGAGGCTAAAAGACTGTGAGCTAGCTCACACTCACTCAACTTAGAGGGAACACTGGCCCTGATGCAATTAAGGATTTTTGTTTTATTAGCTGCTGCGGATTTTCCAGGTTGTATGGCCGTGGTCTTGGCATTGTCCTACAATGCCAAGACCACGTGCCATACAACCCGGAAAATCTACACCAGCTAATGAACTCCGGCCGTGAAAGCCTTCGACAGCAGATTTTTGTTTTGTTTTGGAAGGCACTTCGCAACCTCAGGGCCGCCTCCTTCTGCCTTCGGGTCACCCATGCCTTCAATACCTTTTCTCTCTCTCTCTCTCCCTCCCTCCCCCTCTCTCTCTCTCCATCCAGGAGTGGACACAGATGAGCTAGACAGCAACGTAGAAGACTGGGAGGAGGAGACCGTTGAGTTTTTTATCAATGAAGAAATTATCCCTGTTACAGAGTCGGAGTAGTCCGAAAGCCGCGGTAAAAAAAGCAACCGCTTTGTGACTGGCGGGGTGGGGGAGGATTTTTCTGAACTGCCGTGGGGGGGTGCTACATAAACATCTTCCCTCTCTCTCTCCGTCTCCCCTTTGCAGCCCCCGCCATATCTTGTACCAAGAAAGGAGTCATTCGTTTTTTTCAGAAGGTCTCGACACGTCTTCGGAATTTTTACAGATCCACCTTGCTCTCTCTGGACGGTGAATGCACAGCGTTCGTTCAGTCCGACACACTGTAGTGCCTTTTCCACCTTCACTGCCTACAGTGGGGTCCTTCGAAAGGCACTGCTTTTAAATTTTTATTCCTTATCGGAGGGGTAGGGTCAAGTTTTCTTTTTTTTTTTTACAAGAGACGCCCACCCGCCAGCATTTGCCGCTTCCAACGCTCCGGCCAGTGCTCCCCGTGGAATCGGGTAGCTTGGAACGGCCGCCTTCCGACGGGCAGCCCTGGGCCTACCTGCCGCAAACTCACGATGCTTCCGTCTGCCGAGGACTCTTCCGGCGTCCCAGGCTCACGGACTGGTGTGGGTTTCATACGGGGCAAAGCCGGGGAGAGACCAGTTCTCCGCGCCACGTGCTTTAGTGTGCCGAAAGAGCACTACAGCGGGCTTTACCCTCCTCCATTCAGATTGCGACGGGATCTCTCCACACCAACACGGAAATAAAGCAGACCTGTATGCTTAAACAAAGAAGGCTGGTGTGGTCTCTGATTCTCCTCCCTTTTTGCAGAGGTCAGTTTGAACTTTCACCTGGGGCAAGAACCTCTTAAAAGATATACTTTATTTTATGTATTTAGAACTTGTATTCGCCGCCAGTGCTCCCTCTAAGCTGCGGAGTCTTGTGAGCAAAAATTCTACTTTGTGAGCTACCGGCATTAAAGCTGTGAGCGAGTGATTTGGCTGACTGCATAAATTAGTTTGCTCTGGAGCCCTCCTTCCGGAGCGAAGACAAGAATGTGTGAGCCAGCGGCTAAAAAACTGTGAGCTAGCTCACACTAACTCAGCGTAGAGGGAACACCGTTAGCCGCCTTTCTTCCTTAACGGAGTTCGAGGAGGCTTACAATATAACTAGAACAGAATACATAAAACCATAATTTCAGATCACAGTACAGGACAGCTTTAATCGAGCACAGTCCTCTTCCTTACCGGAGTTCGAGGAGGCTTACAATATAACTAGAATAGAATACATAAAACCAAAATTTCAGATCACAGACACAGTACAGGACATCTTTAATCAAGCACAGTCCTCAATAAAACTGTCTCTAGGTAAAGGTTTCCCTTGCTCGAAAGCCAGTCGAATCCAACTCTAGGGTTGCGGTGCTTCATCTCCATTTCCAAGCCGAAGAGCCAGCGCTGTCCGAAGACGTTTCTGCGGTCATGTGGCCGGCATGACTAAACGCCAAGGCGTACAGAACGCTGTTATCTTCCCACCAAAGCGGTACCTATTTATCTACTTGCTGTTTCTTGCTTTCGAACTGCTAGGTTGGCAGGAGTTGGGACCAGAGATGGGAGCTCGCTCCGTCACGCAGCACTCGGGTCTCGAACTGCTGAGCTACCGACCTTCCTGGTCTGCAGTTCAGCGTCTCAACCGCTTGAGCCACCGCAGCTCCTCAAAACTGTCTTTAGCCCACCTCCTAAAGGTCAAAAGAGAGGAGGCCAGGCGCACACCGCCCTTGGGAGGCTGGTCCATGACTGCGG
Organism: Gekko gecko; assembly: GCA_029375565.1. Lineage (NCBI taxonomy): Eukaryota > Metazoa > Chordata > Lepidosauria > Squamata > Gekkonidae > Gekko > Gekko gecko. The sequence goes on along the minus strand of JAPDNY010000004.1, from coordinate 216,308,427 downwards.
GCCTGCCACCAAAAAGGCCCTGTCGCCTGTTCCCACCAAACGAGCTTCTTTGCTTGATGGGGACAGTCAGGAGGGACTCTCCCCGTGATCCTAATTCCCAGGTGGGAAATGTGTGGGAGAAGACGGCCCTTCAGATACCCCAGTCCCAAAGCAGGTGGGACTTTAAAGGTCGAAACACCCTGAATCATGCAGACACGCTTTGTTTTTTTATGCGCTCCACCAGTCCGTGGGGTGATGAGTCACTTACTGGCAGGGTGCCACGATGTTTTCAACAGCATCCATTGGAATATACCGTTGACTGTACTTGAAGGGAGCGCCCTTTGAGGGTGTCACTGGACAGATGGAAAGGTGTTTGGTGCAAAATACACCGTCTGTGTTTGCTTCCGAACAGCCAGGCAGGATTTTTCTTAAAAAGCTGTTAGCTGAAAACAGCCTTTGGAGCTCTGTGGTCTCGGAGAGGATGTCTTTCTTTGGCTAGGAGGCACATTCCCTGAAGAATTAACAGGTGGGGTCAGCCTGCAAGCTATCCAAGAGAGACAGCGTTTGTGTGACTATATTTATTTAACAATATGTCCGCGCCTGCTTCATACACCACATTACCCCGATTCTGATACTGTCGATCACCAAAGCTTAGAGTATAAACAGAGAAGTATATCCTATAACTGTATTCCCCAAATAAGGTGGTGGTGTTTTTAAACCTTTATTAAATTTTACGAAGATAACAGAGAAGTTATAATTTATCCAACACATAAGAGAAATGCGATCACATAATATACAACTTTGGAAACAATACGAGTCGTATGATAGCGTACATACGTAGATAGTAGGTACAATACTACATCTAATGTGAAAATCTTAGGATTAGAGTGAATTGTGAAACTAAGAAGAATGTTAAGTGCTGTGTTTGCAATCTTGAGTCTTGCATAATGAGACGCCCAGTGTATGAGGGATTTTGCTCTAGGCCATGTTGGAGAAAAGAAAAGAGAAATATAAGAGGAAAGGAATAGGAGAAAGAGAGAGAGAGGTTAAAGAAGCAGCAGTTGAATGACAGTAAGGTTGGTTTGGAGGAGGAAGATCTTGCGTAAGAACATGAGTGATGAAAGGAAGCCATTTCTCAGCGAAGTGTATTTTTCTGGGGTAGATACCCGATTGGAGTAGGTGATCTGTAATTTTCAAAAACTGAAAATTGGTGGTGGGGGGGACTCAACCCAATTTATATTTGCAAACCAAGAGGGTCAAGCTAACACTATATAATATAAAAATACAAATGTTTATTAAGAGGTACACATGTTAAAGCATACCATGATTAAAAGAAAGTCTAAATTTCAGACTTTTAAAAGCTTTTCCAATGCAAATACACTAGACGGGTAAACACTTTTTAACTTGGGCCCAAACGCGTTTCGGCCCCTTTGGCCTTCCACAGTGGTCAGTATTCTCTATATTACATTGACACACATCCAAATACATGCATAAAAGTTTTTTTCTATACACATACATATAACCAGACGTCGTTTCCTTATATGCTTATAGTTATGCTACTGGCTTAAGTGCTGGGCCATAAATATAGCCAGGCCAATTCTTCAAATTATTCTGGTATCAGAGATTTCATTGGTCTGGGTGTGTGTCACCTCCATCAAAGGTAATGATGGAAATTTAGACTCTTTCTTTTAATCCTAGTATGTTTTAACATTTGTACACCTTAATAAACACTTATGTTTTTATATAGTGTTAGCTTGATCCTCTTGGTTTGCAGATGTGTAATTTTCTCCATAAATAGATGATCCCGGATCTTTTAAGTACCATTCCGTCAGAGAGGGTGGAGAATGTGATTTCCAATGTTTTGCTAGTACCATTTGGGCTGCTGTCAGCAAGCTATGTATTGATGCCCATCTGACCTTTGGGACCAAGGGATCGTTTTCGTGACACAAAAGGAATGATTCAGGTTTTAACGCAAATTGAATGTCCAGTTATTTGTGAAATGTGTTGACGGATCTTGTTCCAGGACTCTTGTAGGCGAGGGCATGCCCACCAGCAGTGAACGAAAGTTCCGACTTCTCCACAACCTTTCCAACAAAGGGCCGTGTTAGAGGGTGAGAAGTGTGCGGATTTTTGAGGAGTGATGTACCGTCTAGATAGTATCTTGCAGGATTGTAGGCGGACGTGTGCCGAAGATGGAGTAGAAAGAGAGGTGCGCCGTATAGCTGACCACTGGTCGACCGCGAAGTCGTAAGTTGCAATCACGCAACCAGGCTATTTGATATGGTAAAGATTTCGGGGCACTCGCCTGGAGTAATATGAGGTATATTTTCTTAATGACACCTCTCGGTCTCGTCTGATCAACGTTTAGCACATCTTCAAAGCGTGTGAGAGGAGAATTCAAAACAGTAGAGAGGCGCGGTTGGGTAAGCATATGTCTCAATTGGAGATAAAAGTACCATGGAAATACGGTGTTTTTTTAAAAATCGTGCAATAAGGAACCAAGCGGTTTTGAGCATTTCGTTCAGACCCACCACGGTGGAGGCTGCGGCAACCGTTTCCAGTTTCTGGATGCCGGTGTTGTCCAAACTCGAACGTTTTTGTTGGTATTGCTCCAGTAAATCACGAGGCCGAAATGCTTTTGGATAAGAACATAAGAGAAGCCAATGTTGAATCAGGCCAATGGCCCATCTAGTCCAACGCTCTGTCACACAGCGGCCAAAATATACCAGGTGCCATCAGGAGGTCCAGCAGTGGGGCCAGGACACTAGAAGCCCTCTCACTGCTGCCCCCTCCAGCACCAAGAATAGAGTGCATCACCTGTCCCAGACTGAGAGTTCCCATCTATACCCTGCGGCTAATAGCCACTGATGGACTTCTGCTCCATATGTTTATCTAATTCCCTCTTGAAACTGTCCATGCTTGCAGCTGCCACCACCTCCTGTGGCAGTGAATTCCATATGTTAATCACTCTTTGGGTGAAGAAGGACTTCCTTTTATCTGTTCTAACCCGACTGCTCAGCAATTTCATGGAGTGCCCACGAGTTCTTATATTGTGAGAAAGGGAGATAAGTCCTTCTTTCTCAACCTGCTCAATCCCATTCATAATCTTATAAACCTCGATCATGTCACCCCTCAGCCGTCGTTTCTCCAAGCTAAAGAGCCCCAAGCGTTTTAACCTTTCTTCATAGGGAAGATGTTCCAACCCTTTTATCATCCTAGTTGCCCTTCTCTGCACCTTTTCCAATGCTATAATATCCTTTTTGAGGTGTGGCGACCAGAACTGTACACAGTATTCCAAATGAGGTCGCACCAATGATTTATTCAGGGGCATGATGATACTGGCTGATGCTACTGGGGTCTTGTTTCCGTTGCCTGTTCCAAGCTTGCCTGCAGCTAGGCCAAGTTTATTGCCTGGAGCAGTGTCTGAGGAGGAGAATTTCTAGCCATTCCAAACTCCCTTTCATCACAAGGACTATCTCCAACGCAGAGAGCACTAAAATGTTTCTGAGAGGGCTTTTAATTTACGTCTGTTAAATTTCAGGGCTGTTCTCTTGGGTGTTCAGAAAAGGCAAATATGGTACCGCTTTGGAACTGTATCTCTCCAAAATACGGGAAGAGGGAATTTGCCAGCTTTGAATGCTTTTTCTGCGTACCAGGAACCTTGTGGCTTAGAAAGTGGACACGCATTTCTGTGTGAGCAGGTTTCCCCTAACATGTCTACGTTTGACAAGGACGTGCTACAGGGAGGGAGTATTCAAATGTAATTTCCTCACTTGTAAAACTGCAGTGATACCATCTCAAGAGGGCAGAGGCATATGGGTTTCTTCCCCTTTAAATGCCAAGACTGGAGATCTAGACTGGCCGTTATAAAAAAATAAGCTAGCGGATTTCTGCAGAACAGTAATGCTGTGCAAGGTTAGTTACTTGGCTAGTCAATTTATGGGAAGTGAAATATTCAAACTGAGCCTGTCTGTGACTCTAAGCCCAGCCCAGTCTTGGGTTAACCCAAACTTGTCCCCTGTCTTTCTCTTTAAAAGTACTTGACGTGTGACTGATTTGGGGACACAACTGCTGGATTGTAACTCCTCAAGGCAGACCTAACCATGCCAAGTAAAGAGCCCAGACCAGGGCGTGGTGAGGAACCAAATGGGCTCCACATTCTCAAACCCTGAAGGTCTACTCTTATGCAATTAATTGGAGATATTCCCCTTGCTCCATCTAACATTATTTCTTATTGCTAGTTAGTAAACCTTGCGAGACAGGCTGCTGGACTGGAGGGGACCACTGGCCCGGTCCAGCAGCGCTCTTCTGATCTTATAAGGGAAGACTTTGACCTTTAGGCCCTGTTGTTGGACTTCCAGAGGAACAGGTTGGCCACGGGGGGTGAGACAGGGTGCTGGACTAGATGGGCCACTGGTCTGATCCAGCAGGGCTCTTCTAATGTTCTTGTATTTTTCCTTTTCCTTCACCAACCCAGGGCCAAGCGTTGTTAGCATTGTTCATTTCTTGGGTATGCTCCTCATCAGCTCAGGCAGTTCACATTTATTCATCGGTAGGATTTGCTAATACTTTGTTGTTGTTCAGTCGCACAGTCGAGTCCGACTCTTCGCGACCCCATGGACCAGATCACGCCGGGCCCTCCTGTCTTCCGCCGTCCTCTGAAGTTTGCTCAATTTCATGTTCGTTGCATCGATGACACTGTCTAACCATCTCATCCTTGGCCGTCCCCTTCTTCTCTGACCTTCAGTCTTTCCCAGCATCGGGGTCTTCTCCAGTGAGGGCTCCCTTCTCATTGGGTGGCCAAAGTATTTGAGCTTCAGCTTCAGGATCTGGCCTTCCAGGGAACAGTCAGGGTTGATTTCTTTTAGGATTTGTTAATACTTAACAAAATGCGTTAATTGTATCATGCTTTTTAAAAAAACAAATAAATGAATTTCCTCCTGAGGTGTTTTTAATTTTGTGTTAGATCTTTCAACACCAGAATGGTTGGGGCGGGTAGTGATTCATCAAATCGGAAATTATCCCATGGCCAGTGGAGAGACTTCCTAAATCACTGGGGGCCCAGTGTTTCCTCTAACCTGAGTTAGTGTGAGCCGACTCACAGTTTTTTAGCCTCCGGCTCACACGATTTTGTCTTAGCTCAGGAAGGATGCAAACTAGTTTATGCAGTAGCCAAATCTCTCGCTCACAACTTTAATGCCAGCAACTCACAAAGTAGAATTTTTGCTCACAAGACTCCACAGCTTAGAGGGAGCGTCCTGTGGGCACCTTTGGAATTCTGGACAGTGATGGCCGCAACCACGAAATGGCTGCCTCGGTTTACCTTCGGTCACACGGTGAAGATCCTCATTGTGCGGTGGTAGCAGCCGCTGCCTGAATGACGTTTTAAAAAATCTGCACAGCCAACCGGAAGCCTTGCTGGGCCACTTTTCTAAAACCACATGGCGGAATGCCAGGAAAGTCGTGACCCTTGTTCTAAACCATATAGTGCTGTAGAGAAACACAGTTCAACCAGTTGCAAAGGAGTGGGGATTGTACCATTGTGGGGAAGATACTGGGGTGGGGTGAGGGGGGTCTGTGTGGTCAGACCCGTTGCCTAATCCAGCACATGGAATAGTCAGCACTCTAAATAGCAAATTTTGCTACTGTCCTCAGTAAAAGGCTCGGAAGCCAGTCAAATCCGACTCTAGGGTTGTGGGCTCATCTCTGTTTCAGAGCCGAAGAGCCAGCGCTGTCCAAAGACGTTTCCATGGTCATGTGGCCGGCGTGACTAAACACCAAGTTGCATGGAACGCTGTTCTCAGTACAAGTTGCTCAACAGGTGGATTCTTCCTCCTCCCCATCCAAATCGTAACATACGAAGGGAGATTCGACTCTCGAAAGCTTATACCCTGTGAAATCTTGTTGATCTCTAAAGAGCCGTGTGACTCGAATCCAGCTCTTCCCTTGGAGGCCAAAATGGCCACCCTGTGAAACCCTAACATGACCCTTGTGGACTAAAGTAAGGATTCTAATCCTAGTTTTGTGTCTAGACACAGCTGTATCCCCTTTTACCTCTCTGGTTTCATAGATTAAAAAAATATGTTTTGGCTACCCGTGTGGGTTGTGGGGTCAATGTGTTTCACTGCAAAAAGGGAATTGCTGGTGTTTGGGGGTATTTGTGGTGTCTTAACCAATGCTTCCTCTAAGCTGTGGAGTCTTGTGAGCAAAAATTCTACTTTGTGAGCTACTGGCATTAAAGTTGTGAGCCAGCGATTTGGCATAAATTAGTTTGCTCTGGAGCCGTCCTTCCTGAGCTGAGACAAAAACGTGTGAGGCGGAGGCTAAAAAACTCTTGAGCTAGCTCACACTAATTCAGCTTGGAGGGAGCACTGGCTACGGCGCGTACACCTTTACAGCATTTTAATCCAGCAGATATAGAACATGATCATTGAATATGGTCCCCCTTTCCCAAGCCACAGGGTTTATTTTAAAGCACATCCAAGTCGTTTTCTACACAAGGTGACTGTAGTACATTCATGATACAATGACTGTGGTATTTTTATGCATGCAATCCTTACATCTTTGGCAGGCCACCAATGATTCCTTTGTGTCTGACACTTGGCAAGCCACACCTTAATATGAGGTTTGATTCCTGTTTGCTCCGTTAATGCTTTTAAAAATATATATCGGGCTCGAGGTGTGGGCAATTCTGGAATTTTATCCTGGACGGAAGATGAGCGTGGATCGAAAACATCTCCGAGTGGAGTGAAGACAGAGCACATCTCCCAGTTTCTAGGTTATGGCGGTGACCCAGAAGTGAAATGTGAGAAGCAAGCAGTTTTAGAAATCTTATCTTCATGAAGATGGGTTCAGAGAGTGTCTTGGGAAGGGAGTATCGACTTTTGAAAGCTCTTAAACCCTGAAATTCTTGTTGGGCTCTTAAGGCACTGCTGGCACTGGTTGAGGTTCTTGGTTTGCTTTGGAGCAAAATTGAGCCCCCTGGGCCCAGGAGATGCAGGGATCTTTGGAATCGACAAAGCTCAGTTCTGCTTCTTTGGTTTAGTATCCTCGGTGTAGAAAGGAGGGAGTCAGGGAAGATTTGAATCCAAGTCCCAAAGTAGGATTTAAATTTCAGGAGATTTCTTCAAGTTCTTCTCCATGTGCCTTAGAGAGAAGGGTTGGGGGGGGGCAGGTTTTGGATCCCAGACCCTTTAAAAGTTCTAAAAACTGCTCTCTGGTTCCAGCCAAGGTGGAAATGCACACACACACACCTATGTATGCATATTTGTGTGCAGGGCCGGCTGGAGGTGTTTCTGCGCCCTAGGCGAGGCACAGATGCCAACCTCCTGGTGGCGCCTGGAGACCTTTTTGCCGCCTCTTGCGCCCCGGCCGACAGTCCTACTGGCCTAGTTCGCCTAGCCGGCGAGCCAGCGCTGAATTTGTGTGTGTATAATACATATGAGTGTGTGCTCTCTCTGTGCATGCTCAGAGGCTCCATTACTATCGCTTGACGTTTCCCCGGCTCCAATTCAGTCGTCCTCTAGCTGGTTCCCTTCCTGTGCCCGGACCTATTTACATAGATTTGGGTGGGTGAGGAATATTAGAAAAAACTTTGGTGACATTTCAGGAACCCAGGCAGCCCTTTCCCTCTGAGCACATGCAAAGGGCAGGCTGACCCCCGTCGACCCACCGCAGCCGGTCTTGCGGCTCTGTGTCTCTCCCCCCCCCCGCAATCCGTGCTTCGGACAGCTGCGGAGCAGGCAGAAAGCCAACCGGTGGCGCCGTCGTCGAAAAGCCGGGGGCGGCTCCTGCTCCAAACGCATTTTTGCGGGGCAATTGCATTCTACAAAAAGTATTACACTGAAGCAATTGCCTTCTGTTGAAATATTACAAGGATGCAATTGCCTTCTATCCAAGCGCTGCGATTCGGGGTCGTTTATAGGAAGCGCAGGTCGGAGCGGCGCCTCCTCCCCGGGGCCTGATGTCAGCGGCGCTTTCCCCGAGGGGGCGGGCGGGCGGCTCGCTCGGCTCCCGCGTCCTTTGTTCCGCGAAGGGCTTCGGCGGCTGTCGGGATGGGCACACCTGCCCCGGCGCCGCCCACCCCCGGCCAGAGGGGAGCCCCGGGCGGGTCCGCCACCCCAAACTCGGCCACCAGGAAGGAGCTGAGAGCCGAGCAGCAGCTGGTGGTGAGTCCCGCCCCTTCTCCCTCCCCCTCTTTCCAGGTTGGGGTTCAGTGTTCCCTCTAAGCTGAGCCAGTGTGAGCTCGGTCGGAAGGTTTCCCTTGCTCAGGAACCCAGACAGAATCCTGGACCCTCTAGGGTTGCGGTGTTCATCTCCGTTCCCAAGCCGAAGAGCCAGCGCTGTCCGAAGACGTCTCCGTGGTCATGTGGCCGGCATGACTAGACGCCGAGGCGCACAGGGCGCTGTTACCTCGAAGCAGTACCTGTTTATCTACTTGCAATTTCTTGCTTTCGAATAGCTGGGTTGGCAGGAGCTGGAACCAGAGACAGGACCTCACTCCGTCATGCGGCCCTCAGGTCTCGAACTGCTGAACTACCAACAGTCCCCTAGCCAGGATTTTTAATTTGAGGGGCCTTTAAATAAGTCAGGGGACACCCCGCACCCACCCACCCCCAAGGGAGCACCACAAATAAAATAAAAAATTGGAAGTTTGGGTGCCTGGGCTGGATGGAAAGTTGGGGGGCCTTAGCAGTAATTGGGGGGGCAGGCCCCGAGATGCCCCGCTGTAGCTACAGGCCTGACTACCAACCTTCCAGCCTGCAGTCCAGTGTCTTAACCACTTGAGCCAGCGCAGCTCCCAGGGTGTGAGCTAGCTCACAGTATTTTAGCCTCCAGCTCACGCATTTTTGTCTCAGCTCAGGAAGGATTTATGCCGCAGCCAAATCGCTTGCAACTTTAAATGCCAGTAGTAGCACACCAAAAAGTGGCTTTTTTTTTTTTTTTGCTCACAAGACTCCACAGCTTGGAGTCCGTATTTGGTGACGATTTTATGATCGGTATAATGTTTGCCTGTTGGTGGAGATGATGGAATGGCAATTTATTAGATAAAATCAACTTAGGTAACCCTATAATAGAGAAGTGCATCAAATGAGATGTACTCACTTATTATAAAACTAACAAATACGTTGTTGTTGTTGTTGTTTAGGCATAGTTAAGGCGTTAGGTTATGAGGTTTTGTTACCCTCTTTTTTGTGCTTGTTTTTATTGTTTGTCTGTTTGCAGTGTTGTGTAATGTTTTTCGTAACATTCAATAAAATTCTGTCCCTAGGGACAGTTAAATAAATAAATAAATAAAGACTCCACAGCTTAGAGGGAGCATTGGTGGGGATTCCCAGTCTCCAGGCTTCCCCTTCTTCTTCTTCCTTCTTCCTCCTCCTCCTCCTGTTGCATGCTACATTTGGGCCAAGATCAGGGCTATTTTGGGGCAGGAACGCACAGGAACGGCGTTCTGGCTGGCTCCTAAGTTGGCCACGCCCAGCAGGAACTCATTAGCATAACAGGCCACACCCAACAGCAGAAACTCATGAGGATTGGCTACATTAGGGGTGTGTGGCCTAACATGCAAAGGAGTTCCTGCTACAAAAAAAGGCCCTGGGTTTTGACAACAAAGAAGGTAAACAGAATAAGAAGCAAAAGGTGGGTATGGCTGGATGAACGCACTTCTGGTGACACGGGGGTGTGGCTTAATATGCTAATAAGCTGTGCTGTCAGAGGTGTGGCCTAATATGCTAATGAGTTTCTGCTGCTGGGTGTGGCCTATTATGCTAATGAGTTCCTGCTGGGCTTTTTCTACAAAAAAAAGCCCTGGCCAAGATAATTCGGCAGCGTCTTCTTCGCATCACTGGGATTGTGTTAAAAACACCCCAGAGACAGGCCTTTTCTTTTCCCGGCTGCCGGAAACCTCCGGCCCATTTGGCTGTTGCACAGAGGAACAGAAAAATCTGAAAATAATTCTAGACTTGGGAGCTGAAATGCCTCATTAAATCATCACTCACGGAGAATTGTTATTGTGAAGACTGGTGTTCCCTGTAGGTACGACCGGGACAGGATCACTGGGGCAACGTCTGATAATGGATTGCTTCATAACCTGGCCCATACCCAGCTTGGAAACCAAACTCGCCACACTAATTTGAACGGAGGCCGCTTCCCAGATGTTGTCATGTGTCACGCTCCCTCCGCTGTTACGACGATTTACTGGATTATTGTTTTACTGAATCTAAACACTAGGAGCCTCCATCTGAAAGGCTGTAGGGATACCGTAGTGCCCACTGACAACTTTCCTCACACCCACCAAGTGTTTTTAGAAAGTGGGTGGGCCTTTTGCCCAGCAAGGCTTCTGACTGGCCATTGGAGATTTGATTGGCTGTGCAGGTTTTTGAAAAGATGTCGCTTTGGCGGCGGCTGCCAGCGCAGCACAAGGGTCTTCACTGTGGGACGGCAAGGAAGCTGCAGCAGCCATTTTGTGAGTGGCCCCGCCTCCTGCGGCAGCCATTTTGTGAATGGCCCCGCCTCCTGCGGCAGCCATTTTGTGAATGGCCTCGCCTCCTGCGGCAGCCATTTTGTGGTTGCGCCCTCACGCTGTGTCAGAATTCCATAGGTGCCACCAGGCTCAAAAAGGTTGGAGACCTCTGGGGTAGGTAATGCAGGATGATGGCAAAGACTTTGTCCTCCCCCACATACACTGAGCAGAATGCAGTTAAAGCTTCTAAGCAGCCAAAGCCCAGATTCCTGGACTAGCGGAATGTGTATTTAGCCAGGCTTTTCCTTTCAATCCCTGCGGCTTCTCGGATCACTGGACCATGTCCCGCCTCTCGTTTCCGCCTGCAGGTGGCTCTCCGTATCCGTCCCATCAACGAAACCGAGCTGGGGGAAGGAGCTGGCGTTATCGCCCACAAGGTGGGGGACCAGGTAAGAAGCTGAGTCAGTCGGGGGTGGTGGTGGTGGTTAGTAATAATAATAATAATAAGAGGTTGGATTTATCCCCTGCCCTTCCCTACCCAAAGGAGTCTCAGAGCAGCTTACAAACCCTTTCCCTTCCCTTCCCCACAACAGACACCCGGTGAGGTAGGCGGGGCTGAGAGAGCTCTGAGAAAATTGCTCTTTCCAGAACAGCTCTGAGAGAACCTGTGACTGACCCAAAGTCACACCACCAGCTGCATGTGAAGGAGTGGGGGATCAAACCTCGTTCTCCCAGATTAGAGTCCACACTCCTAACCACTACACCAAACTGAACAGCAGACACTGTCTGGGAGTAGGAGACAGGCACTGGTTTCTGGCAAGCCTAATCTATTTTTAAAAATTTTAATTACACGCCCAGGGGAATGCTGATCACCACTTTGGGGTCAGGAAGCGATGTTTCTCCAAGACAGTTTGGCCAGGGATCTTGGAGGTTTTTTGTCATCTTCTGGGCATGGAACAGGGGTCACTAAGGGAATGTGTAGAGTGGGGAGGTATTTGTGAATTTCCTACATTGTGCAGGGGGTTGGATTAGATGACCCTGGAAGTCCCTTCCAACACTATGATTCTGTTATTCTACTTTATGTATGCCTTGGCTTGGATACATCTTGGAAGCTAAGCTGGGTCGGCTCTGGTTGGTATTTGGATGGGAGACCACCGAGGAAGTCTAGGATAGTTACTGAGAGTCAGGCGAGGGCAAAAACCGCCTCTGAGCGTTTCTCGGCTTGAAAACCCTACAGAGTCAACATAAGTCAGCTTCTTGCAACTTGACAGCAATATTTATGTTGGGTCCCGACTCCCTTTTAGCCTCACGACAACCCTGTGAGGTAAATTAGGCTGCGTGTCGGGGACTAGCTCGAAGTCACCCAGGAGGTTAGCCGGGCAGTGCCTGGAAACCAGTGGGAGGTTTTGCCAGAAGGGACGGTATTCCAGGAAGAAACATTTAAAAAGAGAAATAAGGCCTCATTGACTTACAGGAAGTTCTTATAATAGAGTTCCTGGCAATTCCTAGCACTACCCTGAAGTGAAAAGGTAATTCTAGGAAGGTAACTCTGAGAATTGCCAGAAACTCTATGGTAAAACTGGAAGTTCTTGCCCACCAGGACTTGGCAGCCCCACCATACAGCAAACTTCTGTGGCCGAGTAGAACCTGCAGCTCCTCGGTCCTAGTTCTTCGTTCCATGAGTCATTACGCTGTGGAATTGCTGCCAGCTGATGTAGTGATGGCTGCCACCATCCGTGGCCTTCAAAGGGACAGACTCATAGAGGAGAGGCCCGTCAGTGGCTACTAGTTATGGTGACTCAAAGGAACCTCCACATCCGGGAGTAGTCAGCCTCGGAACACCAGCGCTAGGAGGCAACATCAGGGGAAGGCCTCGGCCCAGCGCTGACTTATCCATCAGGCACTGCAGGAACAAACAGGATGCGGGATAGGGTTGCCACGTCACTTACCGTTGATAGTGGGGGGGGGAGTTGGTCCCTGCCTGGGACGCGCACGGCACGATTACGTCACCCAGAAGTGACGTCATCACGTTGGCCGTGTCGCCAGCTGACGCTCTAGCAATCAGCCTGGAAACTTTATGGTACCATGATTGCTAGAGCATCAGCCGGCATGATGATGTCACCTCCGGGTGACGTAATCGTGCTGGGCATGTTGGCTCGAATCGGGCACTTTGGGGGCGGGATTCCCCCACCAGCCTTTTCCGGACCAGCAGATTGGAGACCCTTTTAGCGGGGGAACCTCTGCCCTCCTAGGGGACCTGGCCGCCCTAACACGGGACAAGATGGGCCACTGGTCTGATCCAGCAGCGCAACTCGAATGCTGGTGAATCTGCTAGTGGCCACGAGCCGTCAGAAAGCCTTGTTCTTGTGTCTACGGACCAGACGTTCGATCCTGCCTCTTTATGTGCCTTACGTGCTTCCTGCGGTGCGTGTTTGTTTTCCTTCACTCCTCAGAGCAGATGGTTTGTAATCGACGTCGTCGCAGACTCTTCCCTAATGATGTATTTATCTAAGTCGCTGCCATAGTTTCTCTGGTGCGTTATCACATGCGGTTCCTTCAAAGACGCAATTCCCCTTGAGGTTAAAAAGCTCCACCTTCCGTCCTGCTTTCCTCGAGAGGAAGGAATAATAGTTTCCCCCCCCTCAAGCTTGTTTTTCTGTGAGGAAAGGCGCTCCCAGAAGAGTCCAGAGAAAACCAAATCGGGTCTTCGATTTTCCATTTTTAAAAAAAATTACTTCTATTTTCTGCTGAACATCTCCTGGAGACGAGCTCTCCATGGGAAGCATAAGGCATAAGAGGAGATTTGCTTTTAACACTTTGTGTTATGATGTCTTTCTAGAGTTGCCAACTCTGGGCAGAGAAATTCCTGGAGATTTGGGGGTGGAGCTGGGGAAAGGTGATATTTGGGGAGGGGAGGGACCTCAACAGGGTATCACGCCATAAGGTCCCTGTAATGATTTCATGTTTTGTTGTGTGTGTTTCTTTAAATGTTAAGTCTGACTGCAGTAATGTAAGAAGAGTGATAGAGGGAGACAAGTGTGATGTGATTGGCTGATGACTGAGAGTGTGGGAGGAGAGGAGTCTATGAGGAGATCCTGTGTATGGAGTTTGGAGAGAGAGCATAGTCTGCGTGACTATGAGAGCTGAGTCTATTCTGTGTGAGTAAGACAAAGAGTTTAGCCTGTGTGGCTATATATATGAGAGAGAGAGATTAGACTGAGTGTCTAAGCCTGTCAGAGTGGCGTTTGGGAGTTTGAGAGACTGTGACACCAAGCTTTGCCAGTTATGTTTACAAGTTCCTTTCTTCAGCAACAGTTCAAAATAACCAGAAACCTGTTTTGTTCTTTATTAAATCATTTTTCGTTTAAAGTTATCCCAACAATCAGAATAAGTCCTTCCTCAGGGCCACACAGTCCTCTGAAGTGCCCAGACCCTGGGTCATTCGACCAAAAAAGAGAGATTTGGAATTTTTAATTCATGATGGCAGCAGAAATCTACAGAGTTTATGTACACAGAGAGTGTTTAAAGAAGAAACCGTCTCCGCAATAAAGGGGGATGTCACAGTCCCCCTTCTAAAGCAGGTGTTTCCTCCAGGAGAACCGATCTCTGTTGTCTGGAGATCCGTTGTAATTCTGGGAGATGGGGTTTGCTAATTCCAGGTTGGGAAACACCCGGAGATGTGGTGGTGGATTCTGGAGAGGGTGTTTAGAAAGCGGCGGGATCTCGGTAGGCCATAATGCCATATAGGTCATCCTCCAAAGTAGCCCTTTCTCCAGGGGAACTGATCTCTGTAGTCTGGACATCAGTTGTAATTCTGGGAGATTTCCAGGCCTCACCTGGAGATTGCCAACCCTGTGCATTTGAGAAATTATTAACATTCCCCCTCAGTTTAATACTGGTAGGAGGTGATAGGAAGGACCAACGGTCTGAAGAAAGATGAAAACACTTGGGGCTCTTTAGCTTGGAGAAACGACGGCTGAGGGGTGACATGATCGAGGTTTATAAGATTATGCATGGAATGGAACAGGTAGAGAAAGAGGTGCTTTTCTCCCTTTCTCACAAGACAAGAACTCATGGGCACTCAATGAAATGCTGAGCGGTCGGGTTAGAACGGATAAAAAAGAAGTACTTCTTTACTGAAAGAGTGATTCACACATGGGATTCACTGCCACAGGAGGTGATGGCAGCTACAAGCATGGACGGCTTCAAGAGGGAATTAGATAAACATATGAAGCAGAGGTCCATCAGTGGCTGTTAGCCACAAGGCATAGATAGGGACTCTGGGGCAAGTGAGGCTCTGTATTCTTGGTGCGTGGGGAGGGGGTCAACAGTGGGAGGGCTTCTAGTGTCCTGGCCCCACTGCTGGACCTCCTGATGGCCCCTGGCATTTTTGACCACTGTGTGACAGAGTGTTGGACTGGATGGGCCGTTGGCCTGATCCAACACTGGCTTCTCTTATGTTCTTAAGTTCTTATGACTGGCGATTTTTTCCCCAGTGCCTCTTAAATTAGACCCTACACTGTTAGTTAACATAAGAACATAAGAGAGAAGCCAATGTTGGGTCAGGCCAATGGTCCATTCAGTCCAACACTCTGTGTCACACAGTGGCCAAAAATACCAGGTGCCATCAGGAGGTCCAGCAGTGGAGCCGGGACACTAGAAGCCCTCCCACTGTCCGTCCCCCCCCAAGCACCACTTTAGAAACACTACAACTGGGAAAAGTATTAAGTGGCTGCAGTTAACCTGTTTTGAAACATTTCTGGTGTGAATATTGTGGGCTAGACCCAAAGACACGCTTGCATTCTCTCACTTCCAGTCCCTTGACCTTCATCGAAAGATCTCATGGACATCAGGAGCAATTTCGGGCTGGTCTGGAGAGGGTTAAGTAAGATGGGAGGAGTCAGGAAAGATCCACCCCCTTCCTGGTATTCCTTTTGCATTTCCCTGGACCCGCTATTTATTATTTAGAACAGGGATGCCACTCTTTTCCGGCATACAAATGGCACACGACCATAACTTGGAAGACACAACGGGAATCTTATACAAAATATCTGGCAGAAATTTAAAATGGCAGCGGCATAGCCAGAACCTCCATGGTGTAGTGGTTAGAGCTTCGGACTATGAATAATGTAAAGGTGGACCGTGAATAACTTAAATAAAGAAAGATCCAAGTGGGCGGCCATGTTGATCTGAAGCAACGGATCAAAATTTGAGTCCAGTGGCACCTTTCAGACCAATAAAGTTTTATCCAAAGTATAAGATTTCGTGCGCATGTATACTTCTTCATGTGAAGAAGGGTGTCTGTGCACCAAAGCTTGTACCCAGAATTAAATTTTGTTGGTTTTAAAGGTGCCACTGGACTCAAAGCTTTGTTCTACAAATAAATAAATAAAGACATAAAAATACCCAGCTCAGTCGAGAGAAGGCACTCTGTCCCAAGCCACGCCCTTCTTGATATTAAAAAAACATTTTTTTTATCTCTGTATCCTCCAAACTGGACTTGTGAATTATTTCTCTGCGGTAGATGGTGGTTCTGATGGATCCGACAGAAGACCCCGACGACATCTTGCGCGCCAACCGGTCCCGAGAGAAGACTTTTATCTTCGACATGGTTTTTGACCACGCGGCGAGCCAGGTGAGACGATCATTCCTAAACAATATGGGGTCTGTTGTCCTTGGAGCAAAATACTTTCCCACCTTCCTTCTTTAAGTGGCTGCCGCTGTGATTGTGGGCAGTACTGGTGAAATGTTCATGGTGGGAAAGCTGTGGTGACTCACGGGTACCTGCGATGGAAAAGCAGGGAGATCTGACCCAAAGAGCATTCCCATAAGCCCTGCAGTCCTGATCTGAATTGGTCATGGCTGATGCAAGAACCAGCTACTCGGTTGTTGGTTGTCCTTTGTGTACCTGTGACCCTAACCACAAAAACAAGGTACCCTCCGGCTTGACAAGTTGGTTCTAAGGCCCCACCCTGTGTCAAAGTCACATCCGAGTAGCAGGTTCTCCTCCGTTTTTGCGCCCACCATTCCCAATTCGGATGGAGACTGCGGTGCATATGGGAAAACCTGTAAGTCTCTTCGGCCCATTTGAGTAACCCGCAGTCTGACACATTAACCCAAGGGGGTGATCTCAGAACCAACCAGCCTAAATCGCCCCCTCTCTCTCTTTTTTACATCCCTCTCTACCCTGAGAGAAAAGAGGCTGTGATTGTTTGACGCTTGAACTTTTTCTGATTCTCTGTTCTCCTTACTGTTCCATCTGGGGGCAATTAAATCCTGTATCAAAGACCTTCTGGGTTTTGTACACTTCTTTTTGATTTTTGACCTCCACTCGGGAACACTCATGAAGGTGCCTTATACTAAATCAGACCACTGATCTATCAAGGTCAGTATTGTCTACTCAGACTGGCAGGAGCTCTCCAGGGTCTCAGGCGGAGGTCTTTCCCATCACCTCCTGCCTGGTCCTTTTAAACTGGAGAGCAGATGATGTGCTGAGCAGATGATCGACCAAAATCTTCTCCCTAAACAAAGCTGCCTTATACTGAATCAGACCCTTGGTACTTCAAATTCAGTCTTGTCTACTCAGGCTGGCAGATGACCCCCTTGATCTCAGGCAGAGATCACCTCCTGCCTGGTCCTTTCAGCTGAAGATGCCGGGGATTGAACCTGGGACCTCCTGCATGCCAAGCAGAGGCTCTACCACTGAGCCACAGCCCCTCTTGACAGCTCTCCAGGGTCTCAGGCGGAGGTCTTTCCCATCACCTCCTGCCTGGTCCTTTCAACTGGAGATGCCGGGGATTGAACCTGGGACCTCCTGCATGCCAAGCAGAGGCTCTGCCACGGAGCCACAGCCCCTCTTGACAGCTCTCCAGGGTCTCAGGCGGAGGTCTTTCCCATCACCTCCTGCCTGGTCCTTTCAACTGGAGATGCTAGGGATTGAACCTGGGACCTCCTGCATGCCAAGCAGAGGCTCTGCCACGGAGCCACAGCCCCTCTTGACAGCTCTCCAGGGTCTCAGGCGGAGGTCTTTCCCATCACCTCCTGCCTGGTCCTTTCTAACTGGAGATGCTAGGGATTGAACCTGGGACCTCCTGCATGCCAAGCAGAGGCTCTGCCACGGAGCCACAGCCCCTCTTGACAGCTCTCCAGGGTCTCAGGCGGAGGTCTTTCCCATCACCTCCTGCCTGGTCCTTTCAACTGGAGATGCTAGGGATTGAACCTGGGACCTCCTGCATGCCAAGCAGAGGCTCTGCCACGGAGCCGCAGCCCCTCTTGACAGCTCTCCAGGGTCTCAGGCGGAGGTCTTTCCCATCACCTCCTGCCTGGTCCTTTCAACTGGAGATGCTAGGGATTGAACCTGGGACCTCCTGCATGCCAAGCAGAGGCTCTGCCACGGAGCCACAGCCCCTCTTGACAGCTCTCCAGGGTCTCAGGCGGAGGTCTTTCCCATCACCTCCTGCCTGGTCCTTTCAACTGGAGATGCTAGGGATTGAACCTGGGACCTCCTGCATGCCAAGCAGAGGCTCTGCCACGGAGCCACAGCCCCTCTTGACAGCTCTCCAGGGTCTCAGGCGGAGGTCTTTCCCATCACCTCCTGCCTGGTCCTTTTCAACTGGAGATGCTAGGGATTGAACCTGGGACCTCCTGCATGCCAAGCAGAGGCTCTGCCACGGAGCCACAGCCCCTCTTTACAGCTCTCCAGGGTCTCAGGCGGAGGTCTTTCCCATCATTTCCTGCCTGGTCCTTTCAGCTGAAGATGCCGGGGATTGAACCTGGGACCTCCTGCATGCCAAGCAGAGCCTCTTCCACTGAGCCGCAGCCCCTTTACAGCTCTCCAGGGTCTCAGGTGGAGGTCTTTCCCATCATCTCCTGTCTGGTCCTTTCAACTGGAGATGCCGGGGATTGAACCTGGGACCTCCTGCATGCCAAGCAGAGGCTCTGCCACGGAGCCACAGCCCCTTTACAGCTCTCCAGGGTCTCAGGTGGAGGTCTTTCCCATCATCTCCTGTCTGGTCCTTTTTAACTGCAGATGCCGGGGATTGAACCTGGGACCTCCTGCATGCCAAGCAGAGGCTCTGCCACGGAGCCACAGCCCCTTTACAGCTCTCCAGGGTCTCAGGTGGAGGTCTTTCCCATCATCTCCTGTCTGGTCCTTTTAACTGGAGATGCCGGGGATTGAACCTGGGACCTCCTGCATGCCAAGCAGAGGCTCTGCCACTGAGCCCCAGCCCCTCTTGACAGCTCTCCAGGGTCTCAGGCGGAGGTCTTTCCTGTCACCTTCTACCTGGTCCTTTTAACTGGAGATGCCGGGGATTGAACCTGGGACCTCCTGCATGCCAAGCAGAGGCTCTGCCACTGAGCCCCAGCCCCTCTTGACAGCTCTGCAGGGCCTCAGGCAGAGATCTTTCCTATCACTTCCTACCTGGTCCTTTGAACTGGAGGTGCTGGGGGTCGAACCCAGGACCTTCTGTATGCCACGCAGGGGCTCTTCCACTGAGCCACGGCCCTTCCACACATTGCATGACAAGTTAAAAATAAAATGCTTGGCCCATCTGATTCAGTTCTGCTGATGGGAAAGGGTTTGGCACTTTAACATCCACTCATTTAACCATTTTGACAAGGAGTTTAATCTGGAACAGGTGAGTGTGTGTGTATATAAATCTAGATCCATTGAAATGTTGCTCAATCTGATCGACTGCATTTTCTTGCCCTTAGGAGGAGGTATATATGTGCACAACCAAAAATCTCATAGGAGGGGTCATTTCAGGATACAACGCGACAGTCTTTGCATACGGACCCACAGGTAAAATGGTTTAAACAGTGTTGTTTGTCAGAATCTGGCCTACCGGGGTCTGCTTGGAGGGGAGAAAGTGTGTAAGGAAGCTCTTTCTTGTGGGTCACATCACATCTGGAATCACAAACTGGGGTGTGTGTGTGTGCAAAACCAGATCACTTACTTATTTATGTATTTACACCTCACTGTGACGGATTGCACATGGAATACAGCAAGAAATTACAAGTAGATAAATAGGTACCGCTTCGGTGGGAAGGTAACAGCATTCCGTGCGCCTTGGCGTTTAGTCACGCCGGCCACATGACCACGGAAACGTCTACGGACAGCGCTGGCTCTTCGGCTTGGAAACGGAGATGAGCACGGCAACCCTAGGATTCGACTGGCTTTTGAACAAGGGAAACCTTTTACCTTTTTTGTTTCAGAAAACCTGGGAGACCAGGAGTTCATCTTCCTTGGAGTGGAGGGCTTATTTGATTGGCTACTCTACATGTGCTCCGATTGGCCAGTATCGGCTGAGAGAAGGCACTTTCACACACACTAAATAATGCACTTTCACTCCACTTCCAATGCAGTTTCACTTCACTTTCAATGCACTTTGCAGCTGGAAAAATCCACTTGCAAAGAGTCACTGAAGTGGACTGGAACTGCATTATCTAGCAAGTGTTTTGACAGGGCTGGTCAGAAAGATACTTCTACAGAGAAGATACTCCTTTGCCCTAACTATAATAGAACTACTATGAGGGAGAATTGAGATTCTAGGTCCAGAAAGCTACAAACTGCTTTACTCAGACAACAGTACCAGAAGGTAGATTTGGCAAGAGTGGCTGGGCTGTTCGGCTGTAACTATTTTAAGATTGTATTACATTCATTGTTGTGAGCCGATATAAATCAAAAGAATGAAATAAAATAAATAGCTCCCAATAAAGCCAAGTAGAAAAAGGTCGTTGCTTCTTAGGGAAGAGAGGAATAATTCCTGCCGGTAAAAGAGGTTGCGCTCTGAGGAGAACCCAGGGTCTGTAGTAGAGGGAATAAGCTGATATTTCCGGAGTTCATAGAAAGCTGATATTTCTGAAGGGAGAAACCAAGGGTTGCCAGGTACCCTCGCCGTCACATGTGACACTCGGGTTTTTGAGGAAAACGCTATGGTTTTTGTGCTTCAAAACCGTTGACCCCAAACCAGAGCATTGCTGCGTGACGTCCCTGGTACAATGATGTCACCCGGAAGTGATGTCATTGCATTGAGGCGTCGCGTGACAACATCCCTATTTGGGTGGTGGATTTTCCCCCACTGGCTAGCTGGCCAGTAATGGATTGAAGCCCCCAAAGCAGGGGAGCCCCTGCTGGGACCTAGGGACTGATAACCCTAGAGAAACCAGATTTCTAAGGGGAGAAATCGAGAAACTCAAAGAAAGAGCTTTTCTCCAGGAAACTCTATGAAGGAGCTGCGTTATTGCTGCAGTATACTACTAAGGCCCCGGTCACACGGGCCAGATAATGCGGGGGGAGGTGTGGCTGTTCACCCCGGAGCAAAATAAAGCACGGTAGCTCAATCACATGGTCCCCTGGGTTGCCGCACTTCGACTGTTAGCTGCCAATCACACGGCAATGCTGAAGCATGGCAAAGAAGCAGCGCTGTTTTTTTGTGTGCATGTGCCGTTCCGGGGGGCAGGGCTGCTCTCAGTGTCTTGTTTGTGCGCATGCGCCGTTCGGCGTTGGTGCGCATCCTATGGAGACTTACAACATCCGGTTTGTGATGGGACGTGGGCAGGCGCCGGATGCCATGGGATACCGGCGCTCCCGCAGTCAGATGCCCGCCTTTGCTCCGCGTTTCCTGGAAACTAGTACACTTTCCGTGGTACTTTTTAATTCTACATCTTCGGCGGGATGCCACGGGTTGCCCATGGGAGCACTACGCTTCCCAGATGTTGCGGTGTGATTGCTCCCTCAAAATGCGCCTAACATCCGTGCCTTCCGCGCGGCAAATTCTCCGTGTGACCGGGGCCTAAGCCACGTATCTCTCACTGAAAAGAAGTAGAAAAATCTGAAATTAAGCTACAACCACTAATAAAGCACGAGCTGAAATCACTCTTCAGTGCATCAGTACTTTATAGTGGGGGATTCGAACGTGGGTCTCCCAAATCCTAGCCTGGTGCACTAACCATCACACTTACAGGGGATGTTCAGATCTCTGCCTTTCTCTGTGTTTGATTCAGGGGCCGGGAAAACGTACACAATGCTGGGCCTGGACTCTGAACCCGGCATCTACATCCGGACACTCCACGATCTCTTCAGAGCTATCGAGGCCACCAGCGGGGATATGGCCTACTCGGTCTGCATGTCGTACTTAGAGGTAGGATGGCCTGACTCCACCAGGGAGCTCAGGGGTGGTGTGTTCATGATTCTCCCTTCCTTGGTTTATCCTCACAACAGTCCTGTGAAGTAGGGTAGGCCAAGAAAGAGAGAGAGAGTGGCCCAACACCACCCAGTGACCCTCAGGGCAAAGAGGGGGTTTGGAGTGGGGTCTCTTAAGTCCCAGTCTGACACACACAGAAGAAGAAGAGGAGGAGGAGATTGGATTTATACCCCGCCCTTCACTACCTGAAGGAGTCTCAGAGCGGATTACAGACTCCTCTCCCTTCCCCTCCCCACAACAGACACCCTGTGAGGTAGGTGGGGCTGAGAGAGCTCTGACAGAAACGGCTCTTTTTCAAGGACAGCTGTGCCAGAGCTTGTGACTGACCCAAGGTCACACCAGCAGGTGCAAGTGAAGGAGTGGGGAATCAAACCCGGTTCTCCCAGATTAGAGTCCGCGCACTTAACCACTACACCAAACTTGACATCCACCGACTCAACCAAAAGCCCAATGGAAGAGCTCCGACTTATGTTGTTATTGTGGTTTCCTAATAGTATGCACTACTGTAAATTGTTGTTATATTACATAAATAAAAGTTTTTAAAAGGTTTTTTAAAAAGTGGGGCATAGTGGCACAGTGTAGGATCTACCCTCCGAAATAGCCATTTCCCCCCAGGGGAACTGATCTCGGTAGTCTGAAGGTCAGTGGTAATTCTGGGAGATCTCCAGGCCCCAGCTGGAGGCTGGCACCCCCTAGTACACACCTAAAATATTCTATTGAATTCAGAGTCAAGTTGGAAACCAGATCAAACTATCTACAAGGCCCTGGATTTAAAAATCCTTCCCCCCTGAATTCAAGAACATTGTCCTTTTCTTTCAGATTTATAATGAAGTAATCCGTGATCTCCTGAACCCGTCTTCGGGATTCTTGGAACTAAGAGAAGACTCGAAGGGGAGCATTCAGATAGCTGGGATTACGGAAGTCTCAACCACAAATGCACAGGAGGTACAGTTGAATGTAGAAACAAGTTTGGCGGAGCACTTCCCAAAGGTCAGAGCTTCTGTTAAAGGGTAACATATCCGTTAGGTTTGGGGGTGGGCACAGCATCATGGGATATTTTTTTGTAAAATGCAACTTCATGTACTTAGCAGAAGCTCTTACTGGAAGTGTCAAAGGGTAGCTCTAGGAATCTCCAGAAACTCTATGGCAAAATAACCATAGAGTTTCTGGCAATTCCTAGACCTGCCCTTTGTCACTTCCTGTAAGAATTTCCAGTACATACACAAGGCTGCATTTCCCCCCTCATTTTGTCTCCCATCGCCACTCTGAATCCCCACCGGAAGATTGGCATCCCTAAAGCCTGTGCAACAAGATATGGGAACAGGAAGGAGAAAGAGCACCAGCGATGGCAGATTGTTATTGTCATCCAGCCAAAATCTTACATTGATTTGGAACATGGTCCCAGCCGAGAGGAACCTGGAAGTGTATGCATGCTGGGGCCTGGGAGGGTAATCTTGCTCTTGTTCTCTGTCTCTTTGCCTCCCTGATACTCCCTTCACCATCATCAACCCCCCTAAGAACATGAGATGGAACCAGTGATCCATCTAGTCCACATCCTGTTTAACTCAGTGGCCAACTGGCCATCCTGGAGGGGCCAACAAACTGGGAGCAGAAGCCCAATATTGCATTGCACACCGCCATTCAGAGGTTGACCGCCTCTGGATGTGAAGGGTCTTGATGGTCACCAGTCGGTGGATCCCTGGATCTGTCTTCGAAAGCCACCTCTGCTCCTCGTGGCCACCTCTACAAGCCCTCCACAAGCGCAGCTGACCTTCCCTTTTGCCTCGTTTAGATCATGGAGCTGTTAACGAAAGGGAACAAAGAACGCACTCAAGAGCCCACGGCCGCCAACAGGACCTCTTCTCGGTCGCACGCCGTCCTCCAAGTGACGGTGAAGCAGACCAGCCGGGTGAAGGATACGAACGAGGAAGTGAGAGTTGGGAGGCTCTTCATGGTTGACCTGGCTGGGTCAGAAAGGGCAGCTCAGGTACAGCTCGATCCTCTTCCCCCACCCCTCAAGCCCCCATAGCTCCTTAGCCAAGGCTTGGAGGGGCCGTGGCTCAGTGGTTGAGCATCTGCTTGGCATGCAGAAGGTCCCAGGTTCAGTCCCTGGCATCCTCAGTTAAAAGGACCAGGCAGTAGGTGATGGGAAAGACCTCAGCCTGAGACCCTGGAGAGAGCTGTCAAGAGGGGCTGTGGCTCAGTGGTAGAGCCTCTTCTTGGCATGCCGAAAGTCCCAGGTTCAGTCCCCGGCATCTCCAGTTAAAAGGACCAGGCAGGAGGGTGGTGTGAAAGACCTCAGCCTGAGACGCTGGAGAGCTGTAAAGAGGGGCTGTGGCTCAGTGACAGAACATCTGCTTGGCATGCAGAAGGTCCCTGGTTCAATCCCCGGCATCTCCAGTTAAAAAGGACCAGGCAGGAGGTGATGGGAAAGACCTCAGCCTGAGACCCTGGAGAGCTGTAAAGGGGGCTGTGGCTCAGTGGCAGAGCACTTGCTTGGCATGCAGAAGGTCCCTGGTTCAATCCCCGGCATCTCCAGTTAAAAAGGACCAGGCAGGAGGTGATGGGAAAGACCTCAGCCTGAGACTCTGGAGAGCTGTAAAGGGGGGCTGTGGCTCAGTGGCAGAGCATCCGCTTGGCATGCAGAAAGTCCCAGGTTCAGTCCCCAGCATCACCAGGTAAAAGGAGCAGGCAGGAGGTGATGGGAAAACCTCTGCCCGAGACCCTGAAGAGCAGCTGCCAGTCTGAGTAGACAATACGGACTTTGATAGACCAAGGGTCTGATTCAGTCTATGATAGTTTCATGTGCTGGATGACAATAAACCAACAGGACCTCTCAAAGGGCCCCACCTCTGACCTGGAAGTCCTTCCTGGTTTAGAAGTTTGTGTCCCAACCAAACAAACCACTTCCCCAGTGCTGGCCATAGGGTTGGGAAATTCCTGGAGATTTGTGGGGTGGGGAACCTGGGGAAGGCAGGTTTTGGGAAGGAGAGAGACCTCAGCAGGTCATAATGCCACAGAGTCCACCTTCCAAACAATCCATTTTCTCCAGGGGGAACTGATTTCTATCTTGTAGGAATCAGTTGTAATTCTGGGAGATCTCCAGGCCTCACCTGGAAGTTGGCAGCCCTGAACAAAAGGAAGCTAATTTGATTTTTCTACATTAGGCTCCCATGTTATTTCTCTGTTATTTGAGAGAGCCCCTCCTGCCGCTACTTCCCTAGAAGGGATTTGTAGACGGGAGAGCAGAAAGAAACCATCATGTTTGGGTACAGTTCAGTAGGGAATTCCCTCCCCAAGGGAAAACAGATGTTGAATTTCCCTGTGGTTTGTATTGGTTTTTTTAATCCCCGGGAACTGCTCTGGGAAGCAGTTTTCGGCTGAAAAGTGGGACGAAAATACAATGGATAAAGCAGTTTCCCCTGGAGAAGCCACATAGGAATTCACTAGTAAAGGTAAAGGTTCCCTTGCTCGAAAGCCAGTCGAATCCGACTCCAGGGTTGCGGTGCTCATCTCCGTTTCAAAGCCGAAGAGCCAGCGCTGTCCGAATACGTTTCCGTGGTCATGTGGCCGGCGTGACTAAACACCAAGGCGCACGGAACGCTGTTCCCTTCCTACCGAAGTGGTACCTATTTATCTACTTGCAATTCCTTGCTTTTGAACTGCTAGGTTGGCAGGAGCTGGAACTAGAGACGGGCGCTCACTCCGTCATGCGGCACTCTCGGGTCTCGAACCGCTGAACTACTGACCTTCCACAGCCTGCAGTTCAGCGTCTTAACCGCTTGAGCCGCCGCAGCTCCCTACGCAGCTTCACTACGTACATATAAATTTGATATATGGTTGGATTGTGGATGAAAGGAAACCGATTTGATTTTGCAGGTTTTCTAACAATTAACTGACAGTAAAGGTTCTATAATCCTTACGGTTTAAACCTTTGTGGTTTTACATCTTGATGTTTAAAGAAAGATTATATTATCCCGATTGTCTCTTACTTGTTCCGCATCTTACAAAATTAAATCAGCTGTTTTTCTTCGTCAGGATGTCAGAAATCTTTGTTAACGGTTCGTAACCAGCACGAACAATCCAAGCATTACATCCATCCATCGCAAAATAATTCAACATCGTTTTCGAGATAATACACTGCAGTAGCCTAAGAGTCTTTAAGTTACACTTTCAAGAGATCTTTCCTAATTCTGTAGGCTGCTGCCAAAAATTTGGCACATGCGAATGTCACCTGTGGATTGGCATTTATCATAAGCAAAATACTAATATCAGGATCTAAAGGGCCTGAAAGCCAACCCGTACGGGTTGGATAAATGTAAGAACATAAGAACATAAGAGAAGCCAATGTTGAATCAGGCCAATGGCCCATCTAGTCCAACACTCTGTCACACAGCGGCCAAAATATACCAGGTGCCATCAGGAGGTCCAGCAGTGGGGCCAGGACACTAGCAGCCCTCCCACTGCTGCCCCCTCCAGCACCAAGAATAGAGAGCATCACCTGCCCCAGACTGAGAGTTCCCATCTATACCCTGTGGCTAATAGCCACTGATGGACTTCTGCTCCAGATGTTTATCTAATTCCCTCTTGAAACTGTCCATGCTTGTAGCTGCCACCACCTCCTGTGGTGGTGAATTCCATGTGTTAATCACTCTTTGGGTGAAGAAGTATTTCCCTTTATCTGTTCTAACCCGACTGCTCAGCAATTTCATGGAGTGCCCACGAGTTCTTGTACTGTGAGAAAGGGAGAAAAGTACTTCTTTCTCAACCTGCTCAATCCCATTCATAATCTTATAAACCTCAATCATGTCACCCCTCATAGCTCGTATATTTTGATAGAACCCACACACTAGCAAACTATGATTGCTAGTATCAGCCTCACCAATACCACAAGGACAGATACGCTCAGCCAGAGGTATCTTCTTGTAACGACCTATTATTGTCAATTAATTAACTTTTGCAGAACTTACGGAATTACATCCATTTCCTTTCTTTCACAGTCCGATGATTGTTGGATCGTTAATTACTTGCACATGTTATAAGAGTTCTTCCTCTAACTATTGAACCAAAGGTATTCAACTTAAGGATACGGACCTAAGTATAAATGCCAAATTTCAGGTGTAGGAGAGGGGTGAAAGTTGGGTTCCCAGCCTCCAGCTGAGGCCTGGAGTTGTTCTGGAATTACAACTGGTCTCCCAACTATAGAGATCAGTTCCCCTGGAGAAAACGGCTGCTTTGCAGGGTGGACTGGATTGCATTATACCCTACCAAAGTCACTCCCCTCTTCAAATACCACCCCCTCGCAGGGTCCACCCTCAAATCTCCAAGAATTTCCCAACCCAGAGATGGCAACCGTAGGTGAACGGGTGTTGCTTACCGAAGGCCACCCAGATGAGATCATCACTGAGATGAAATTGGCATCAGGAAGTGGGTACCTTCCACTCCTGGCCACCAGTTAACCAGTTTTTCAGAGCCCAATCGTTCCTTCTGGGTGCAAAGACTAACCGGTTCGCTCCTCTTCCTGTGCAGACACAGAACCGAGGCAAGAGGATGAAAGAGGGTGCCCACATCAACCGCTCGCTGCTTGCTCTGGGGAACTGCATCAACGCCCTCAGCGAGAAAGGGGGCAGCCGGGCCCAATATGTCAACTTCCGAGACAGCAAACTCACCCGCCTTTTGAAGGTATTCAGGTGGTTGGGAACGGGCCATCTGGTCCCAGGAGCTATGGAACCCATACTGCTTGTCATGGAGAAATCCCACTATGTGCTTAATTGGATTTTCATCCAGAGGCAGGGCTTAAAACTGCACTGGGAGTGGTTAGGAGAGCAGACTCTAAGCAGGGAGGACTGGGTTTGATTCCCCATTCCTCCACATTCAACTTCTGGTGTGACCTTGAGTCAGTCATAAGTTCTTTCAGAGCTGTTCTCTCAAGGACAGTTCTTGAGAGAGTTCTCTCAGCCGCTCTGAGACTCCTTCGGGTAGTGAAGGGCAGGATATAAACCCAGTAGTAGTTGCCGTCGTCCTCTCCTCCTCCTCCTCCTCCTCCTTCTTCTTCTGGACTAAGGCTCACCAAACAACACAGATCAGTTCCCCATGGAGAAAATGGTGGCTTTGGGGGATGGACACTATGGCGTTATACCCCACTGAGGTCCCTCCCCTCCCCAAGCTCCGCCCTCCCCAAGCTCCACCCTCAAAAGCTCTAGGCATTTCCCAACCTGGAATCCGCATCCCTAACTCCAAGACAGGCTCAAAAGAGAAATATCTGGCCTCGTCGACTGTGTTTTCACTCAGTTGGCTGGGATTATAATCCCAAAACTGTTTGATGTGAATCCTTCACGGTTGTGTGCCTGCTCTTGAGAGGTTTTGACGATGCTGTCAGAGCCCTGAGTCTTATCGGTGGTCTATTAATGGCAATGTTACCCGGTAGGACTCCTTGGGAGGAAACAGCAGGACCGTGATGATTGCGCACATTAGCCCGGCCAGCACGTACTTTGAGGAATCTCGCACTACCCTGATCTACGCGTATCGAGCGAAAAACATCAAAACCAGGGTGAGAAAGCAAAACCGCGCTAGTGCTGAGTTCTGCGGCCTGAAACGCACACAGTATGTGAAGGTCCTGTGCAAGCGAGGGGCCCTCGAGGATTCTGGGGAAAGGGGAACCCGGCATCAACGTATTGTCTCTTTATCCCGGCTTCCCCTACTCCACTTCCCTCTCTTGATGGCTTCCTCTTTTGTCACCAGGCTCTTTTCCCTCATTCATTACAGACTGTAATCCCCTGATAAGAACATCAGAAGAGCCCTGCTGGATCAGAACAATGGTCTATCTAGTCCAGCATCCCATCTCACACAGAGGGCAACCAGTTCCTCTGGAGGGCCAACAACAGGGCGTAGAGGCCGAGGCCTTCCCCTGATAAGAACATCAGAAAAGCCCTACTGGGTCACATCAGTGAGGGTCCATCTAGTCCAGCATCCTGTCTCATACAGTGGACAACCAGTTCCTCTAGAGGGCCAACAACAGGGCATAGAGGCCGAGGCCTTCCCTGATAAGAACCTCAGAAGAGCCCTGCTAGGTCAGACCAGGGGTCCATCTAGTCCAGCATCCTGTCTCACACAGTCGCTAACCAGTTCCTCTGGAGGGCCAGCAACAGGGCATAGAGACCAAGGCCTTCCCCTGATAAGAACTTCAGAAGAGCCCTGCTGGATCAGACCAGTGAGGGTCCATCTAGACCAGCATCCTGTCTCACACAAAGGCCGACCAGTCCCTCTCGAGGGCCAAGAGACAGAGAGGCCAAGACCTTCCCCTGATAAGAACATCAGAAGAGCCCTGCTGGATCAGAACAATGGTCTATCTAGTCCAGCATCCCATCTCACAGAGGGCAACCAGTTCCTCTGGAGGTCCAACAACAGGGCATAGAGGCTGAGGCCTTCCCCTGATAAGAACATCAGAAGAGACCTGCTGGGTCAGACCAGTGAGGGTCCATCTAGTCCAGCATCCTGTCTCATAACAGTGGACAACCAGTTCCTCTGGAGGTCCAACCACAGGGCATAGAGGCTGAGGCCTTCCCCTGATGTTGCCTCCTGGCTCTGTGAGCCATGTTGGTCTGCAGTAAAAGAGCAAGATTCGAGTCCAGTAGCACCTTAGGGACTCAACAAGATTTTTAGGTTGTAAGCTTTTGAGAAGTCAGCACTTCCTTTGTCAGATACAAAGGGCACTTTGATATACCCCCAAAATCATGTCGGCCTCTAAGGTGCTGCTGGACTCAGATCTAACGTTGTGTGTGGCTTTTGCTGGCATTTTCTGTACAGAATTGCCAGAGTTGGAAAATTCAGACCTGCTTATCTCAAATTAAATTAACCCCAGCTCTGAACAAAGGCATTTCCTGTGTTCTACACAGGCTGTTATTCCGTATGCTTGAAGGATATCCTGTCCGACACTTTTCTCGTGGCCGTAGGCTGTCCTCCTTTCATTGGATAGCTGCCGTATTGCAACGGGTTTTCTTTCTTTTCTTTTTTTATGGGATCTGGTGGTGGTTCTGACCTGACAGGTCAAGAGGAACCTGCTTAACGTCTCCTACCACATTGCTCAGTACACTAACATCATTTCGGATCTGCGCCGGGAGATCGAGCGCTTGAAGGCGATGGTTGAAAACCAAGAGAAGGATAGAAGTTTGCTCGGTTCTGGGGCCAAAGATCTACAAGTCAGAGGTGGGAATTTTGTTGCGTAATTACTCACTTGTACTGCACTGACCATTTATTGGACATTATTATTATTATTCAGTGAGTAATTAAATTCTGGAAATTGCTGCCAGTGGATGTAGTGATGACCATGGGCTTTAGGCTTCACTTAAGAACAAGTGGTTATATCCTTGCTAAATAACAACAACAACAACAATAATAATAATAATAATTTATTAGGAAATAAATAACTTTTATCCACCACAGTTTGCCTTTCTCACTGGAACTCCAGGCTGATTAGAAATACGATAGAATGATTCCAGCAGTCCGTAAGCCGAATACAAAATGTGGTAACTGTTGAATGAGAGCAGCATTTGAATCTAACAGCATGCTTTAAACTATTTAAGCATATCCTTTAAAATATAGTTCCCCAGGATCTGGTTAAAAATCAGGATGGGGCTCTCCCTGCCCTTTGACCGATGGAAACCCTTAATTCCCACCCTGGTTTCTGAGATTTCTCGAAGCGTCCCCTTCGAAGTGACATTAAGGGCTAGAAATTCTGGTTTTGAATTTAAAGCTGAGATGGAGAAATGTCCGCTCTCTTGTTCCCCTCCCAGGGGAGACCCAGCAGGACTCCAAGGAGTTCAGCCGCCAAGAAATGAACAAGCTCCGGAAGCAGCTGATCGGGGCGTTCAAAGACCAAATGGACATGCGCCGCAGTCTCATGGAGCTGGAGAACACCAACATAGAGCTGCACATCGACACCTCTAGGCACCTGCTAACGATTGCCGAGTGAGTAGGGCTATGCGTTCACAAGAAGGCGTTTTTCTTCTCTTTGCAAACAGACAGGATCGGTTCTCTGTCTAATGAACCCGCTTGCAAACTTCTGAGGACCAGAGACATTTCCATGTTGGCATGTCAGCTAAAGGACGCCTGGCCATTCCCTTTCTACCCCTCTTCAGTTTGAAGAAGAGAGCCCGTTTGGTGTAGTGGTTAAGAGCGCGGACTCTCATCTGGGAGAACCGGGTTTGATTCCCCACTCCTCCACACACAGCTGCTGGCGTGACATTGGGTCGGTCAAAGTTCTCTCATGAGCAGTTCTTAGTCAGAGCTCTCTCAGCCCCACCTACCTCACAGGGTGTCTGTTGTGGGGAGGGGAAGGGGAAGGAGATTGTAAGCCGCTCTGAGACTGCTTCGGGTAGTGAAGGGTGGGGTATAAATTCAATCTCCTCCTTCTCCTCCTCCTCCTCCTCCTCCTTCTTCTTCCAGAGCTGTTCTCTCATGAGCAGTTCTCGAAAGAGCTCTCTCAGCCCCACTTACCTCACAGGGTGTCTGTTGTGGGGAGGGGAAGGGAAAGGAGTTTGTAAGCCACTCTGAGACTCCCTTGGGTAGTGAAGGGCGGGGTAGAAATCCAATCTCCTCCTCCTCCTCCTCCTCCTCCTCCTCCTCCTCCTCCTCCTCCTCCTCTCTCTTCTTCTTCTTCTTCTTCTTCTTCTTCTTCTTCTTCTTCTTCTTCTTCTTCTTCTTCTTCTTCTTCTTCTTCTTCTTCTTCTTCTTCTTCTTCTTGCAACCAGAGTTTATGGAGAACTCCCAGCTCACTTTAAACTGTTCGTTTAGAGTCTTAAAGTAGCTTTAAGCTGTTGGAAGGACAGCTCCCGGCTAGGCTGCTGCAGTTGCTTGAACTTACGCCTTGCGCCCACTAGAAGGCATTGCAGTACCCAACATAACAACAGCCGAAATTCTCACACTTCCAGGGTTCTCCCTGCTGAACATGCAGTGGAAGGAAGAGGCTGGGGAGGAAAAGAGGGTGGGGGAGATAAGGAAGGATTTGGACATGAAGCATAAATCACTTTTTCAAGTGGGTTTAGAGCCAACGTAGGTTGGAAGGTGTATTGCACTCCCCCAATTGACTCACCTCAGATTTTCATCTTCTTCATTTACTGCCTCTTTATCCTGCTGTTCCTGAGGGCAGCACTGCCTCATTCTCCCCTCTTCCAGGTTCACCTTCAGAGCAACGACCCTGCGAGGTAGGGTGGGGGTGAGGCTAACAGGCCCGCAGTCATTGCAGAGGGATAGTTGTGAGTCTCTTGTAGCAAAACGAAGTCGGCTGGCACCTTCAGGACTAAAATACCAACAAAGTCTTGAGGCTTTTGCGAGTCGGAGCTCGGTTCTTCCGAGGCTGTGATTCTCCGGATGCCCCTCGTCGCCCAGTGAACTTCCATTACGGAGGGAGGATTCGAATCTGGGTCTCCCAAATCCTAGACCAACACCCTCACTGCTACCCCACGCTGGCTGTTTCGGGCAGCAGTCTTAATTTCTTTGAGCTTCCTTATCGTTTGTGGAGATGTTTCGCCATCATTCAAACATCCACCCCACCCCCAAGAACCCTAGTCTTTACACACATTCTCTTTCTTTTAATTATTTTTACTTATTTCCTCAAGGGGAAAAAAAGTGGGATAGAGAAGGGAAGGAGGGGAGGGGGGGAAATATAGATTCATCAGATTTTTTAAATAGTATGAGTTGTTACGTACAACAAGTGAAATCAAACGTATTACCGAATGTATTACGTCATTCAAATATAGCAGCAATTAATAAAGCATCAATTTTTACAGAATTTTGGGTTAGATCCTCCCCTTAAGGAATAAACCAAAACTCCGACCCTAGTTTTTACTCTCACCGTGTTGGGAGGGAGTGTAAGACTTGAACCTGGAACCACAAGGTCGAAGGCTGGGATCCAACCCAGTAAATTAGCCAGGACTGGGGATGTTCATGAGGGTTCAGGTCAGGCCCATAGCCAGGAATTTCTAAGTCAGGGGGCATTTTAATTCTTGGGGGGCCCTGGAGCACTGGCTAAATCAATTAAAGGTAGCTCACGTGCTTCAGCCAGTCCCAGAGAGGTGTGGTGCAAGGGTAGGGCAAGGAGAAGTGGCGGCGTGGGGTATGGGGTTGTGGCAGCTGCCACATCTTGCCAGAGAATCAAGGGGCCTGGGTTGAAAGGAAGTGGGGGGGGCTCTGGCAGGAAGTCAGGGGGCATGGCCCCGAAATGCCCCCTGTAGCTACAGGCCTGGTTGAGGTACAAAAAAATTGCACACCTTTATCACATGACCGGCAGGCGCTGTGAAGGCTCTAGATTGGGGACCCCTGTGCCTGGTACCTGGTCAACAAAGTGGTATCTGCGGTTTTCCTGGTCAATGGAGCAGTATCTTGGGCTCCAGCAACTGAGAGTAGGAATGGTGGGCTGGAGAGCCACCTGTGGACTGGACCCTGCTTCTCAGGAGTACAAATCCCATAAGAGTCCCAAGATGGGACCAGGCTTTGCTAAAAACGCCCTTTTCTTGCAGCTGGGAACGAGAGAAAGCTCACCAGGACTGCAAATTTCGCAAGCGGCGAGTCAGCGAAAGAGACGGCGAAGCCATGGAGGAAGAGGAGGAGGAGGAGGAAGAAGACGGGTCCAGAGAAGATTCGCCAGAACCTCACGAGGTCGCCGTCGCCAGGGACGAGATCAACATGTTGCTGGCGGAGCAGCGGAAAACGGCAGCCTTAAAGGTAATGGCCCCGAGGGTCCTCTTTGCGGAGGACGGAGGGAGCTCGCTGGGGCGATACACAGTGGCCCGGGTTACCAACTCCGAGTTGAACGATTCCTGGATATTTTTGGGGCTGGAGCTTGGAGAGGGTGGGGTTTGAGAAGAGGCAGGACCTTGATGGGGTGTAATACCGTAAGCGTCCCCCCTCCCATGCAGCTATTTCCTCCAGGGGAACAGATCTCTGTTGTCTGGTAATCACCTGTAATTCTGGGAGATATCCAGGCCCCACCTGGAGGCTGGCAACCCTAATTGGTGGGATATTCCATCACGGCTAGTGTTTTAAGAGACCAGTCTTTAAGCTTTCCAGACCTCGGACCCACTGTGAGGGGGAACCAAAGCTGTAAGCAAGCGACATCAGAATCCTGTGACAGGAAGAGGGGTAGCCAGGGTCATGAGCTCACTGGCGTCGAGGACAGAACTGCAGGCCTCAGGCCCAAGCTGGGAATCACAGGCTGAGCCCTTAGGAGGTGTCCTGTAGTGATGGACAAGCTAAGGGTCAGATCTCTGGAGGAATCCTTCCCACCGCTATGAAAATCTGCCTTGTTGTCTGGCTGCCGTTCTCTCAGTGCGCATGCAAAATCGAGGCAGGACCCGAGACACGCTTATGCTTTGCGCATGTGCGCTAGCAACTTAGACAATTTTTTTTCAGTATTAAAATATCTTAGAGTTGCCAGGCGCCTGGCAACTGGCTGGAGAGCTGTGGACAGGACCACGGGGGCCGCTACGTTGTGTGAGGCGCTACGTCACTTCCGGTAAAGAAAAGGAAGTGGCAATGGGTAGCTCCAGGAATTGCCAGGAACTCTATGGTTTTACCATCTTTAAATTTTTGTTTAAACCCCCCCCCTTCCTCCAGCCTCATATTCTTTCTGCAAGTTCTTACCGGAAGTGACAAAGGGGTAGTTCTAGGAATCGTCAGAAACTCCATGGTTTTACCGTAGAGTTTCTGACGATTCCTTGAGCTACCCGTCGTCACTTCCAGTAAGCATATGAGGCTGCAGAGGTTTTTTTAATGTTTCGCCCACCTCCACCTGGAGTGGTGGCAAGCAACAGGACCTGGGGGGCGAGGGGATTCCCCACTCTCCCCCAGGGGCTTGCCAGCCCTCTGCCTAATAGATAAACACTCCAATGCATCCGATGAAGTGAGTTCTGACTCACAAAAGCTCATGCTAGAATAAACGCCAGGTGTTCTAAGGGTGCAAATGGACTCCGGTTTAATTTCGTAAGCCGTTAGGATCCTAAGGGAGCTCAGCAGTGAAAACCCTTTTCTCCTGTGGCGGCTCCCTCCCAGGAAAAGTGTTCCTAGGGTGGTGGCAGCCAACGTACAGGGGTCCTAAAAGGGCAACATCGCAGGTCCCACTTCTTCCGTGCATTCTGTCAAGTGTGCAACCAGGGCGGGTTTTTCGCCCCAGGACTTTGCAGCGGTTGATTGGGAGCGCCTCCCTTCCCTCGTTCAGGCCGACCTGGAGCAACGCCTGGCCCATGCCAAGAGGAAGGCCTCGCAGATGGAGAAGCTCCTGCCCCAGCAGATCACCAGCGAGGACCAGAGAGAGGTGCTGCGCCTCCTCTGCAGGGCCCACGAGCTGGAGGTGGGCAGCACGGAGCTGCAGGCCGGCGCCTTGTACAAGGACAGCCTCCTGTGCCAGAAGGACTTCATCATCCAGCGGCACCAGCAGCACCGGCGCCTTTGCGAGGAGACCATCCAGCAGCAGCGCTCGCTGATAAAGGGTAAGGCCCCAGTTCGGCATGCGTCTCTTCTAGGGTTGCCAGTCCCCTGGTTGGGGGCGGGGGATGTCCCAGCTCCCATTTCCTGCTGCCACTAACAGTGACAATTTTTTAAAAAAATGGCTGCCATGCCTATGGTATGATGTCACTTCCAGGGAAAACCTGGAAGTCACATCACACCTCTCTAGGAATCTCGGGAAACTCTATGGTAAAAAAAGGTTTTCAGCCCTTCCTAGGGATGGCTGAGATTTCCCCTGGAAGTGATATCAGTCCTAATTTAGGAATCACCCCAAAAGCTCCATGTTTTTACCACAGAATTTCCAGCATAGTTTCCATAGACAACCCCACGGTGCATAAGTCTCCGAGCATTTTGAGTGTGTTGGGTGCTCAGTTTCTTGAAGTGTCAAGCAAATCACCCGTCTTGTGACACTGTCCATTTATTGTTTTCCTCCTTTCGCCCCAGAGCACAACATCCCTGTTCCACCGCCACTAAGAAAGCTGTACCGGCTGTATTCCCGCGAGTTAGAAGAAGGGACCCTAAACCGTCTGCTTGTGTTTCACTCCCTGATGTCCAGTGCAATTCGGGTGAGGCAGCACTGTTCCTTCCTTCCTTGAAAACATGCAAGGGTAAAACAGACTCTAGGTGAAATCCTTCTCCAAGTTCCCCCCCTCCACAGGCACCACCCTCAAATCTCCAGGAATTTCCCAGGCAGAGCTGGCAACCCCACCCCCAGTGGTGGGGAAGAAAAGCTGCAAGTCCCAGGCTGGTTGTCCTATCAAGCAGCACCCCCTGTGGAGGGGAAGAGTACTTGCAAGCCGACACATTACCAGGCTGCCGCTACTCCCATCGGGAAGGATATAGCACTCCCTGTGGTGGGGAAGACTAACTGCTGCTGCTCCAATCACAGAGGCAGTATAGCACTCCCAGTGGTGGGAAAGAGTTACTGCAAGGCAGGAATGTACACAGACTATTAGGTGGCTTCTGCTACTCTAATCAGGGAAGAGTTATAGCACTCCCTGTGGTGAGATACAGTAACTGCAAGGCGCTCTCTCCCCCCCGGGCGGCTGCTGCTCCCATCAAGGAATTATAGCGCTCCTTGCATTGATGTGTACACGCTATCAGCCTGCTGCTACTCCAACCGGGGAGGCGTTATAGCACTGCAATCTGGGGGGTGTTATAGCTCTCCTTGTGGTAGGGAAGAGTAATTGCAAGGCAGGGATGCAGACACACTACTGGGCTGCTGTTCTTATAACTGGGAAGGTGATTATGCCAATAAATTTATTACAACAGCAGTGGATAGCTGCTCCACTGAACTAGGCCCCCTCCTCATGGAATAGCCCCCCCCCGACAACTCTGTTGCCCTCTGGGTAGCCTTGCCATTGTTCCATGTACTATCCCCCGTGGTTTGTCCTTCCCCTGTATAAAGCCCGTGTCTCCCCTGCTTCCCCAGGAACGCTCCGTCCTGGATAGAGCCCTGCAGGCAGAACTAAATAAAGAAGAGAACCGAAAAGGATCGCTCGAGAACAAGAAGGAGTTTTCCGTGGGACCGAAATTTGAACTGCCCCCTATTGTTGTGGAACCCGACAGGTATTGCTGCCCTTCCCAGGACCTCCAACACACCCACCTGTCCTTTTTTCAGTCAAACAAAACCCTGCTCGTCTCCGGTATGAAAATGCGGGGGCAAAAGAATGTACCGGGGGGAAGGCATGAATTGAGACTATTGCAGAGGCCCTGCTTTGTATGCTGTCACTGGCAGAGGCAAGGTGGGTAAGCCCCCGAGAGACGGGGCCTTCTTGGTGGTGGCTCCTTAACTCCCTTCTCGCGGAGGTTTTGTGGTGCTGTGCTTTGTTTAGACACCAGGGGGCCACATTATTCCCCCAGCTTTTGGTTGCTTTCTGCTCTCCCATTCCCTCTTATCTTCTTCTTCCTGAAGAACATGCTTCTTTGAAAAATAAACCTGATTTCCAGCTGCGTGAATGTTGTGCCGCTCTTAACAAACTGGTTTCTACGCTGCGTTTCCCCCCTGCCCTATGCTGCTGAGATTTTTATGCAGTACAGTTTTTGTTGTGGCATTTGTATCTCAGTTGTTTTAATAGGAACGTTGGACGCCACCTTGGGAACAGAAGCAGAGGGTGTAGGGTGGCGAGGGACATCAATATTTTGAAATCAAGGCATATTTACAAATGAAAACGCCTGTTTCTGGGGCTTGGCTTACACGCCCCGGAGAGCAGGGTTGCCACCTCCAGGTTGGGAAATACCTGGAGATTTGGGGGGTGGAGCCTGAGGGGAGGGACTTTGATGGGGCATAAAGGCATAGAATCCATCTTTCAAGGTGGCCATTTTCTCCAGGGGGGTTCATCTCCGTCGCTGGGAGATCAGTCATAATCCCAGGAGATCTCCAGCCACCGCCTGGAGGTTGGCAACCTTCCCAGAGAGGGAGGAATGGGATAGTGTGGATGAAAACGGTCCCGCCCTGCAGTGCTTTCTTTCTTGCCCCAACCCCCTCCGTTTTGGTTTTATAAGAATCCCAAGAATTTTCCACTGGGTTTTGCTCGAGGTCAGCCGGGGTCGGTGCGCTCCCATCGGTAGTTTTCCATGCCCTGAAGAATAGCGGCCTGTTCCTTTGCTTACCTGCCTGTGTTTTCTCTTCCTCAGTGACAGCCACAGATCAGCTAAAAATACCCCAGTTCGGAAAAAGAGGAGCTGGGAGTGGAAACGTAGTCCGACTTTGCTGCACTTCCTGAGAACACCCGTTCGCCAAGTCAGTCAGTCAGAAATCTAATCTGATCCATCGCTGTAATCTTACCTTCCTTATTTAGTTTACTGCTTATTTCATCTTCTCTTATCTTTTTTTTTATCAAGCTTGTCTCTCTTATCTGGTGTATTTAAGCTATCTAATCTAATCTGTTTACCTACATCGCTTAGATTAGACCATGCCTTTCTTCCCAGTGGGGACCCAAAGCGGCAGGCCTAATTCACTTCTCCTCCATTTTATCCTCACAACAACCTTGTGAGGTGGGTTAGGTCGAGTGTGTGTGAGTGGCCCAAGGCCCCCCAGTGAGTTTCCATGGCAGGATGGAAATTCGAACCTGGGTCTCCCAGATCCCATTCGAGACTCTAACCACTGCACTCCCAGAATTACAACTGATCTCCAGGCTATTTACTTGTTTCATTTATTGAATATATTTTTCTTCTTCTTTATGGCCAAACTACAAGGGGAAAAAACCTAGCGTCCCAGAGGTCCCAGATATACGAATTCCACTAGCAGAAACACCATCAGAAATTGCCAAAATATAAACTGTATTTAACAGATATAAAGTTGGTGATGTCACAGCAACAAAATTTAGTGCATACGATAACTCTGATAAGGCACAAGAGGCAATGTTTCCTCCTCAGAAGATAAGACGTAAAGTCCATGTAATCAGTGTAACTTGATAGGAGGCCACATAGTCATAACATTTTCCAAACAGCCTTTTCTAAGATGCCCTGCTCTAGATACTTAAAAGATGCGTTCCCTTCGACTTCTTCAGTTTGCCGGCTATGTAGGTGGAACCTGACTTCAACCATTTCAACAGACCACAGGGTTCATAGTGTAAAAAGTGAATCATAGGCCCTCAAAAACCCTGCCGTCCCTGGGCTCAACCCCTATGATTCGCTTTTTACACTGATTACGTGGACTTTACGTCTTATCTTCTAAGGAGGAAACATTATGCCTTACCGGAGTGATCATGTGCACTAAATTTTGTCGTCGTGACGTTACCAACTTTATATTTGTTAAATGCAGTTTATATTTTGGCAATTTCTGATGGTGTTTCTGCTAGTGGAATTTGTATATCTGGGACTTCTTTCTTTATGGGGCTCAGGGTGGTTTGCAATGTAGAGGAAACACATAAAAGAATATACATTAACAACCTAAGAGCCAACATTTAAAATCACAGTTCGGGACTGCTAGGGAACCTTAACTGAATGTAGTCCTACATAAAACCATTTCCAGCTGCCTCCTAAAGATGTAAAGTGAGGGAGGGGGCCGGGCGTGCACCCCCTCGGGGGGGTTGTTTCATGATCAAGGGGCTGCCACCAAAAAGGCCTTCTTTTTGATTGACAGGACAGTCAGGAGCAGTGTTCCCTCTAAGCTGAGTTTGTGTGAGCTAGCTCACAGCTTTCTAGCCTCCAGCTCACAGATTTTTGCCTCGGCTCAGGAAGGATGTCTCCAGAGCAGACTAATTTAGGCGTTAGCCAAATTGCTCGCTCACAACTTTAGTGCCGGTAGCTCACAAAGTACATAAGAACATAAGAGAAGCCAATGTTGGATCAGGCCAATGGCCCATCTAGTCCAACACTCTGTCACACAGTGGCCAAAAATACCAGGTGCCATCAGGAGGTCCAGCAGTGGGGCCAGGACACTAGAAGCCCTCCCACTGCTGCCCCCCTCCCCAGCACCAAGAATAGAGTGCATCACCTGCCCCAGACTGAAAGTTCCTATCTATACCCTGTGGCTAATAGCCACTGATGGACTTCTGCTCCAGATGTTTATCTAATTCCCTCTTGAAACTGTCCATGCTTGCAGCTGCCACCACCTCCTGCGGCAGTGAATTCCAAGTGTTAATCACTCTTTGGGTGAAGAAGGACTTCCTTTTATCTGTTGTAACCCGGCTGCTCAGCAATTTCATTGAGTGTCCATGAGTTCTTGTCTTGTGAGAAAGGGAGAAAAGGACCTCTTTCTCTACCTGCTCTATCCCATGCACAATCTTATAAACCTCGATCATGTCACCCCTCAGCCGTCGTTTCTCCTAGGTAAAGAGCCCCAAGCGTTTTAACCTTTTTTCATAGGGAAAGTGTTCCAACCCTTTGATCATTCCAGTTGCCTTTCTCTGCACTTTCTCCAATGCTATAATATACTTTTTGAGGTGTGGCGACCAGAACTGTACACAGTATTCCAAATGAGGTCGCACCAATGATTTATACAGGGGCATGATGATACTGGCTGATTTGTTTTGCTCACAAGACTCCACAGCTTAGCGAGAGCATTGGTCAGGAGGGTCCCTCCTTGTGATCTTGATTCCTACAGAGATAATTCGCTTTGGAGGGAAGACCCTCTGCCATTATATCCTGCCTCAAGTCCCTCCCCTTCCCAGACTTCACCTGAGGATTTCCCGGGGATTTCCCAACCCAGAGCTGGGAACCCCAATACCGAACACACCCCGAATTCTCTGTTTTCTTGGTTTCCAGCCGAGGGCTCCGAGCATTTCCTCCAAAAAGCCGGACTCCAAGCTCAGTTCCCCTACCTCCCACAACTTCGGCCAGAAGACGTCCGACGCAGACGTCCCACTGAGCCAGGAAACCCTGAAGGAGATCGCCGCCAGCACGAAACGGATTGCTCTCGTCGCTGCCAGCCGCCGCTCCCGGGCCCGGGACAGACACCCCAGCAGCGAGCTCTCTTCCCTCCACGGTTTGGACGACGAACTATTGGAGCTGAAGTCCCTCCAGCCCAGCGTCACTCCCGAGCATTATTCCAAAGACACCGAGAGCATCGACAGCGTCCCAACAGAGACCCCGGGAAAGGAACGGCCTTGCCCCAAACCTTGGAAGGGGCCGGAGAAAGAAAGAGGGCGGAAGAAGTTCTGGGAAAAGAAAACGGGGAAGAAAAGATCGCGCTCCCTTGAACCCACCTCCCCAATGGTATGTTTCCTGTATGGAAAATGGGCGTATCGGCAGCTGGGGGGACTGGGTGTCAGGTAGCCCTGTCATGGGGATGGAATGTGGAGGGAGTACTCTCAGTCTACCAGCCTCTGAACATTACCGTTTTCACTGTCTGTATGTTATCATCTATGTGACCTTGTAGAAGCTCCAGCTGCAGAATTCCTAAGCTGGGAAATAACGGCTTTTAGATAGTTTGCCTGCTTTGCCTGCACGCGCGAACTATACTCATTGGCTTCAGGTCGTTAAGGGTGTGTGTGTTTGATTGTAGTATAATTTAGGAGGCCCTACGGTTCCCGGGCATTCCTGACACAAGCTGTCCGTGTGTCTTTAGCTCTGATTCACCAATAAACAGTGTTGTGTTGTCTGACCTGACTAAGGAGCCTGACACTGGGCGGGAGGAACTGGGGAATGGGGGGAGAGCTTCACATGTCCACATCTGAATTAACAGCAGCCATGGGGGGAAGGGGCGTATCTTACAGGCCTCTCAAGTAAACCGTCAGAGCCCCTCCAGCCGCACGGACCGCGTCTCCAAAAGTCGGCCACCTGAAACCGAGCTTTGCCAGTCGCCCGATGTTGTCATGAGCAACGCAACCCACGTCCCGCCTGGAGCCACGAAAATCAAGTTTCCCACCAGCCACCCAGCAGGTAAAACTTTATGGGATGCCATCTCTGTGGTCAGGTGGTCCTTGCCACGCGGTGGCTGGTACAAAAACCACCTTTGCTGGCCAAATATTCCATGTTCATGGGAAGAGAAGAAGAGAAGAGATTGGATTTATACCCCGCCCTTCACTTGGAGTCTCAGAGAGGCTTACAGACTCCTTCCCCTTTCCCTCCCCACAACAGACACCCTGTGAGGTCGGTGGGGCTGAGAGAGCTCTGAGAGAACTGCTCTTGAGGGAACAGCTCTGAGAGAACTGTGACTGACAAAAGGAGGAGGAGGAGGAGAATATTGAATTTATACCCCACCCTTCACTCAGAGTCTCAGAGTGCCTTATAATCGCCTTCCCTTCCCCTCCCCACAGTAGACACCCTGTGAGGTAGGTGGGGCTGAGAGAACTCTGACAGAAACTGCTCTTTTTCAAGAACAGCACTGACAGAACTATGGCTTGCCCAGGGTCACCCAGCAGCTGAAAGCGGAGGTGTGGGGAATCAAACCCGGTTCTCCCAGATTAGAGTCCATGCACTTAACCAGACTGGCTCGAAAGAGACTTAAATTGCTAGGAGAGGGAAGATGGATGGGACGTCTCAGACGGTCTGTTTTTCCTCAAGTGGGGCAGACCCTGGAATTACAACTGATCGTAGGATTGCCAGACCCCCTGGCCAGCAGGGGGACTTACCTGGAGAAAGAGGAAGGCCCAGGCCTCATCGCCGGCATCACACGGGAAGTGACATCATCACACCAGCGATGTCCAGGTGGCACTCCGCTATTTGGACAAAAATCTCTGTGGTAGAAGCCAGTTCTACCATAGAGGTTTTGCCCAGATACCAGAATGTCACCTGAACATTGTGGTGTGATGATGTGCCTTCTTATATGACACTGGGCAACGAGGCCTGGGCCTTTCTCTTTCTCCAGGTAAGAACCTCTCAATCCCCCACTGGTCTCCCAGAGATCAGTTCCCCTGTAGAAAATGGCTGCTTTGGAGAGTGGACTCTATGGCACTGAACCCCCACAGAGGTCCCTCTTGTCCCCAAACCCCATCTACTCCAGGCCCCACACCCAAATATCCAGGAAATTCCCAAACTGGAGTCGGCAACCCTAGCTGGTCCCCAGACTAGATGGTGACACCAGGCAGGGGCGGATGAAGGCTCACGGGTGCCCTCAGCCCTGACCGAGCTTGGTGCCCCCCTCCTTTCCACGCTGACCCCCAGTCCATTTGAATTTGGCTCCTTCGGTTAACTTTTAAACACATGCATTTTACTTCTAAACATAGCCTACGACACGGCACCGCGCCAACAAAAAACAGAAGATAACCCTAGGGTGTACCAGGATCAATTCGTACTAGTTTTATCCATTTTATTTTTTTTTACAAATCTTCATTTGTTCTTCTTTTCTTTTCACCCTTTTCCCAACTTTGTGGTGCCCCCTTTGGCCCCGGTGCCCTAAAGCACATGCTAAAGAGTCAGTTTGGTGCAGTGGTTAAGTGCGCGGACTCTTATCTGGGAGAACTGGGTTTGATTCCCCCACTCCTCCACTCTGCAGCTGCTGATGTGACCTTGGGTCAGTCACGAGCTCTGGCACAGCTGTCCTCTCAAGGACAGTTTCTGTCAGAAGTTCTCTCAGCCCCACCTACCTCACAGGGTGTCTGTTGTGGGGAGGGGAAGGGAAAGGAGTTTGGAAGCCGCTCTGAGACGCCTTTGGGCAGCGAAGGGCGGGGTATAAATCCAAACTCCTCCTCCTCCTCCTCCTCCTCCTCCTCCTCCTCCTCCTCCTCTTCTTCTTCTTCTTCTTCTTCCTTCTTCCTTCTTCTTCTTCATCCGCTTGGTTAATCCGCCACTGACACCGGTTCTGACTTGGAAACAAGGCTTCTTTCTGGACCCTTGACTCTAAACCCAGAACGGAGTCCGAAGTTGCATCGAGCTCTTCCGTTTCCTCATAACAGCAGGGTAAGGGCTGGGAAGTGCCCTCGAGGCACAGATGCCTCATGGTCAGTGTTCCCTCTAAGCTGAGTTAGCGTGAGCTAGCGCATAGTTTTCTAGCCTCCGGCTCACACGTTTTTGTCTTAGCTCAGGAAGGGCGGCTCCAGAGCAAACTGATTTATGCCGGAGCCAAACGGCTCGCTCACAGCTTTCATGCCAGTGGCTCACACCGCAGGATT
This sequence comes from Gekko gecko, assembly GCA_029375565.1. Classification (NCBI taxonomy): domain Eukaryota; kingdom Metazoa; phylum Chordata; class Lepidosauria; order Squamata; family Gekkonidae; genus Gekko; species Gekko gecko. Next base: position 216,264,781 of record JAPDNY010000004.1, on the reverse strand, counting down.
TCTGCTCACAAGACTCCACAGTTTAGAGGGAACATTGCTCATGGTTCCCCCGGGAGGAAAACCAACCGCTCCGTTTCTGTTGCCTTTGCAGAGGAAAACCCACCGCAGGTTCTGGCTGTCGGGGACGCGGCCCCGAGCACCGTTCAACAGAGCAACTCGGGGGAAACCGGAGGCCAGGTTCTACAGAAGAGGGTCAAAGGTCAGTGGGGGTGCCGTCAAAGCCAACACCTTGTGACACTGTGGTCAGCCGCGGCTCACCCGTTTAAGCAGCCTCACACATTGGCCTTCCCTGCCAATGTGTTCCATAAATGTTTTATAAAGAAATGTCTTTTTGTTTGTGTGCCCCTGAGCTTAAGTCCTAGGATTACGGCAGATGAAGAAAAGGGTCTTTCTGTCCACCGTGCTTGAGGCGAGGTGAGTTATATTCAAGAAGCCGATCAGAAGTTTGTCTTCTTTCGCACTCAGGGCCTGCACAGAGTGCTGCCGGACACCCGAAGCAGAATCAAGGCAGCAAATTGAGAAATCCATCGAAGGCTAAATAAAGGCAGGGGAAAGGACTCTACTTCGCCAAGAAGTTTTTTTTAGCTAGTGGGGATCAGGCTGGGAAAACGAAGGAGCTGATGAATCGTACCAACAGCGATCTATGCTCTAGCAGTCAACCGAAGATGCTGTGTCACGGCAAAGAACTTCTGCACTTTCCTTGGCATCCTTCCCCCACACTCCAGAACGTGGAATACAATACCTGTCGTCAAGGGGCAGATCTGGAGGGCTTCAATCTGGGGACACGGGTATGCCCTTTACAGCACTTCCTGCCTCCAGCGATCCAGACATGCAGGATTCCTCTTGAACGGTGCACAGACATGACTGATAAAGTGACTGAGTTCTAACTTCTCTCCTCTGGGAACGCGCGGCTAGTCCCCCACGGGTAACATGGGGTGTCCACTGGAGCCTGCTTGGAATTACGTTTGATAAGAGGCCTCCCTCTCGGAATCCCTCAAAACGCTGCAATACACATATGCTGCCACCGATGCACTGTCTGTGATGGTTCCCAGCTTATGACGTTCTTTCCTTCCAGAAGTCTGATTGAACCTGCCTCTTAACTGCATTCCAGAGAAAATGTAACATTGTTTTCTTTAAAGCTAAGGTTCAGCAGCCCCATGATTGTAACTTCCAGGGCTCATTTCCTGCCGGAGCGCACAGGAGCGAAGTTCCGGCAGTAAGGAGCACAGGGGGCAGGCACATGCAGCAAGCCCCTGCCCCCTGCTCCCAGCAGCCCCTCTCACCTTTCCCGGCCTGCTGGCCGACCCAGTGGAGTGCTGCCACGAGCTGGCCCTCGAGCTGCTCTGCCACTGCCTGGGCCGTGGCACCCAGCCCGCCCAGACTCTGCCCGTCCTCATGCTGGCCCTGGCACGGCACCTCTGCGAGGTGGGCCCCAGCAACTCCCACGGGGCCTGCGAGGAGCTCTGCCCTGGCCTGCTGCACCTACTCAGCCTCCTCCTGTACCTCTGCCCCGCCACCACCCTGGCCCCCTACCTGCTCGGGGCCACGCACGTCCTCCATGCCACCCTCCTCAACCCACGAGCAGCCACACGCTTTCCTGCACTTGCTGGCCATCCAAAAGAGCCCAGTGGCACCTTTAAAACCAAGGTTTGTTCAGGTACAAGCTCTCCCTCCTCTGTGAAGGCAGATCTGTGCGCTTCCCCCCCCCCCATAGCTAGCAATCCAAAACAGTTCAGTGGAGCCTGAGCTGTGAGTGACACACTTCCGGTGATGTCAGGGGGTGTGGCATATGCAAATAAGTTATGCTAATGAGGAATGCTAATGAGCTCCTGCACCTCTTTTTCGACGACCCCTGATGGTTATATACTTGGGGGGATTTTGGTAACTCACCCCCCCATGAGACACTCAGTTGATGGTGCAATTTTATTTTTAACTGCGCAGGCACATTTTTAAGAAATAAATGTTTCTTCGCTTTATGTAACTGACTTGAGTTCTCTCTATGCATATTTTGCCAATTCTCGCTGGGCAGTGGCAGGGCTATTTTTGGGCAGGAACACACAGGAATGGAGTTCCGGCTGGCTCCTGAGTTGGCCACGCCCAGCAGGAACTCGTTAGCATAACAGGCCACACCCAAAAGCAGAAACTCACTGGGATTGGCTACATGAGGGCTGTATGGCCTAACATGCAAAGGAGTTCCTGCTACAAAAAAAGCCCTGGGTTTTGACAACAAACAAGTTAAACGGGATAAGAAAGCAAAAGGTGGGTGTGGCTGATAACATGGGGGTGCAGCCTAATATATTAATAAACTGTGCTGTCAAGGGCGTGGCCTAATATGCTAATGCATTTCTGCTGTTGGGTGTGACCTGTTATGCTAATGAGTCCCTGCTGGGCTTTTTCTACAAAAAAAGCCCTGACTAAAACAATACCATTGTATAGCACAGGCGGTCAGCCGTGTTTCTCTGAAGCAGGGGAACAAATTGAGAGTCCGGTGGGGCACCTTGAAGACCAACAAAGGTTTATTCAAGGGATAAGCTTTCGTGTGTAATGCATGCTTTTTCAAATTAGGGTTCCCAAGTACATTCCGCATGGGGGTGGGGGAAACATGCTCCCCGGCCAGACCATTCCTCCCCATAACGCACCATGCCGTCTGTCACCAGGAAGTACCATCGAGTTTCCGGCCGCATTGCCAGACCATCGCCTAGTGTCACTTCCTGGCGACGGCATCGTGCAGCGCCTCTTTCCTTCCCCCGGGGATGGTCCTGGCAGGATGTATCCGTCCCCCGCTGGCACGAGGTAAATACTTGGGAGGCCTATTTCAAATACTTGAAAAAGTGTGCATACACACAAAAGCTCATACCCTGACTAAACCTTTGTTGGTCTTAAAAGTGCCACTGGACTGTAAATTCGTTGTTAGATAGCACAGGAGTTCTTTTGTTTGCTTAAATGCCCACGGGGCTGTAGCCAGGATTTCTCGTGTCGTGGGGCAAACCTTTTTTTTTCCTCGTGGGGCACCCATTATGCTTATACTTAAAAATAATAAATAAATGGAGATCTGGGGAGTGGAGCTTGAGGAGCAATGTTCCCTCTAAGTTGTGGAAGTCTTGTGAGCAAGAATTCCACTTTGTGAGCTACTGGCATTGAAGTTGTGAGCGAGCAATTTCGCTGTTGCACAAATTAGTTTGCATTGGAGCCCTCCTTCCTGAGCTGAGACAAAAATGTGTGCGCCGGGGGCTAAAAAACAGTGAGCTAGCTCGCACTAACAGCTTAGAGGGAATACTGCTGAGGAGCACGGGGGTTGAGGAGGGGAGGGGAGGGACTTCAATGGAACACGTTGCCATAGCGTCCACCTGGAGATCAGGTGCGATGCCAGCAACGCTCCCTCTAAGCTGTGGAGTCTTGTGAGCAAAAATTCTACTTGGTGAGCTACTGGCATTAAAGCGGTGAGCGAGCGATTTGGCTGCTGCATCAATTGGTTTGCTCTGGAGCCCCATCCTTCCTGAGCTGAGACCAAAACGAGCGAGCCGGAGGCTAAAAACCCCAGTGAGCTAGCTCACACTAACTCAGAGGGAACACTGAATGCCAGGGAATCTCCAGGCACCAGCTGGAGAATGGCAACCCCAGGAGAGAGGTTGGCTTCCGCTACCATTACCAACCCCCCCGCCATGCAAACTTGTGTGAGAGATTGGCTTCCCCACCACTATCACCATGCCTGAGAGAGAGCCAGTTTGGTGTAGTGGTTAAGTGCACGGACTCTAATCTGGGAGAACCGGGTTTGATTCCCCACTCCTCCACTTGCAGCTGCTGAATGACCTTGGGCAAGCCATAGTTCTGATAAGAGCTGTTCTTGAAAAAAAGAGCCGTTTCTGTCAAGAGCTCTCTCAGCCCCACCTGCCTCCCAGGGTGTCTGGTGAGGGGAGGGGAAGGGAAAGGAGTTTGTAAGCCGCTCTGAGACACCTTTGGGGAGTGAAGGGCAGGGTATAAATCCAATCTCTTCTTCTTCTCTCTGTTTCCTTCCCCAGCAGCAGGGAAAGGAAAGGAAAGCTGCCCTGTGGCTTCTGGTCAGTTTCACTCAGGGAGGAGGAACAGCTGTCAGGGTTAACAGCTGAAAGGAGGGAAGTGAAACTGGCCAAAAGCAGCAAGGCAGCTTCCTTTTCCTTCCCCTGCTCCCTGCAGCAGTGGGGTGGCCCCCGGGAAGGGAAGCAAAGCTGCCCTGCGGCTCCTGGTCAGTTTCACTCCCCTCCTTTCAGCTCTTAAACCTGACAGCTGTTCAGCAGGAAGTGAAACTGACCAGAACCTGCAGGGCGGCTTCCCTTTCTTTCCCCAGCCTCAGTGTCACTGGCGGGGCTAGACGCACTGGGGGTGGGAGTTTCTGGCATCATCGGGTGGTGGGGCAGGGCTCGTGGGTGGTGGGGCTCTGCCCCCAAATGCCCCGCCGTGGCTACGGGTCTGAACACCCATGAGGATGCACTCACAAAGATCTTGAGACTTCTGGAGTATCTGGCTCACAAAGTTTCACTTGCATTTGTACCACCCTGCCCCTCCCGCCTCACCCTTAGCTCACAACATCTCCTCCTTATCCAGACCTGTTCCACCCCAAATCATGTTCTATCCAATGAACGTCTTGAAACTTAGCAGTTCAGAGATAAAGGGTGGGTTCTTGTGTGTGTAGATTTGCAGAGGACCTAAGGGCTAAGGTCTCTCTGTATGTCTATTTCATAACATTTTTGCTGTGAGGAGGAGACACGTTTATCTCGGCAGACACAAATTCACGGTTTTGAGGACTGCAAAACCAAGCTTCGGTGATGATGTCTTCTAGACGGAAAGATGTAAGAATTTACAGAAACCTCTGGCAGAGCGTGACGTTGTGAATGGATTAAAGGAATTCATTTTCCAGAATGAAGACCAAGGTGCCACTGGACTCTAAATTAGTTCTCCTTTTTTAGGGGCAAACCCTCCCCCCCCCATTTCTCATAACCATCAGTGATTTATATCACATCTCTCCAAAGTCTGATACCATAACCTGTGTTTGTTTTGTTTGTATGTTTTAAAGAAAGCGATAGTGCCGTATTGGGGACATCAAGATTGCTCCAGAATCATAAATAAACAAGTACAAGATGAAACCAGGAACACAGTGTGGTGGTAACTATAAAGCAGAGAAGGGCAAGCAGCCAACGTTTCAAACCAACCGACTTCATTTTAAACAGCGAAGAGCAGGTATTCCCAGAAAGACTTCTCTACTCAGTTCTCATGTACTTCAGGGAAATCAAAAGGAAACTAGATCATGAGTACATTTATTTTTGGGGAGAGCATCGTTTTTACTTAGATAAGAGGTTATTGGGAACCAAAGGGCAATAAATTTCTCCTGACTGTGTTCTCGCCTGTATGTTAGAAGCCAAAAAACCGGAAGGAACTAAAAGTTAACCTAAGAATATAAAACCAGAGAAAAAAAGCCCTCACCCCCCTGCCCAAGCACAGTCATCAGGCCAAAACAACAAATTACAAAACTTCTCAAAAAAAAATGCAAGCCAGAAGCCGAAAAACCAGAAGGAACCAAAAGTTAATCTAAGAATATCAACCAGGGGAAAAAAGGTCTGGTGAGGCCGTTGGCCTCAAAACCTGACCCCCTCCCACAACCTACCACCACCCACCAAGCCCAGAGAACAAACTAACAGTAAAATAAGAAAACTTTTAAAAATATATATTCAAACCAGTTGCTGTCTTCTCCAGGCAGGCAGGCAGGCAGGATCTGATTCGAAGTCCACAGCGGAGTCTCTCGGGAAGCGGGAGTCAGTCTCAGAGAGTAGCAGCTCAATCCAGAGCTAGAGCACACTCTCCGAAACATCTCTCTCAGCAACGAACTCTAGCTCAGTCAGACCCTTGCTTTTTACGCTCTTTGCCCATGCCCAGGAGAATTTCAAAGACGAACAAACTTCTGTAACGGGCTAAAGAGCAGTGTTCCCCCCTAAACATTTAAACATTCAGCCTCTCCACTGCCCCATCAAATCTGGCTGTGGTCGGATGGTTGAAAAAGAGGCGGCTGAGACGGCATCCATCAAAGATGAAGATTCTGTGGCTGGGGAAAGGGGATTGGGGACTGGGGTGCCAACTTCCGGCTCATGGCAGGGTCCCATTTACATCAGTGTGGACTGCCAAGAGCCTGGGTGTAATTCTGGACCCCTCCTTAACGTTGGAGGCCCAGATTACAAACATAGTTAGTTTGGTGTTTCTCCAACTATGCCAGATCAGGCCGTTGGACCCCTTTCCTGTCTCGCCCTGATTTAGCCACAGCAATCTATACAACGGTCACTTCCAGGCTAGATTACATCACTTGCTCTACATAGGGCTGCCCTTGAGACTGACCCGGAAATTGCAACTGGTCCAGAATGCAGTGGCTTGGGTCCTAACTGGGACCCCATCGACAGCACATATTCAGCCAGTGCTTCACCAGCTGGCCTGGCTTCCAGGTTGAATACCAGATTTTGGCACCTGGGGAACTCTCTGCCTATTGACCTCCACCTAAGATAGTTCCACAAGGCATGGAAGAACTGATGTTCCACCGGGCTTATGTTTGACGGTAGCTATGTTTTTTGACCATCAAACCTGTCCCTCTTTCCCACCTTCTACCTGCTATCTTTCCTTTCCCTTACAGGGAGTGGATAAGACATTGGTTTTAACGCCATCTGTTAGATTAAATTGTACTTTCGATTGTTTTAGGTAAAGGTAAAGGTTCCCTTGCTCGAAAGCCAGTCAAAGCCGAAGAGCCAGCGCTGTCCGAAGACGTTTCCGTGGTCATGTGGCCAGCATGACTAAACACCAAGGCGCACGGAACGCTGTTACCTTCCCACCGAAGTGGTACCTATTTGTCTACTTGCAATTTCTTGCTTTCGAACTGCTAGGTTGGCAGGAGCTGGAACTAGAGACGGGAGCTCACCCCGTCATGCGGCACTCTCGGGTCTTGAACTGCTGAACTACTGACCTTCCACAGCCTGCAGTTCAGCGTCTTAACCACTTGAGCCACTGCTCAACTGGTTATAAATGATTTATCATAACTGTAATTTAATGATAAATATTTTGTTGTATGTGTGGAAATCTTGTACACTGCCCTGAGCCCTTTTTTGGGGGGAGTGGTATATATATCAAATAAAAAAACAAACCTGTATTCAGCTTAGAAAACACCTGAAAAATATCGATAAGGTCTTTTGGGGGGTATTTATTTGGCCCAGTTTATACCAAATGCACACCCCTATCACAAACTATGTGTCAAATCCTTTCAGCTGGAGAACTGGGAGACTTTCTTGCGGTAGAATAAACAGCTGTTACTTTCTGACCAGGTTTATCTGTGTCCTTACCACTGGCAGGAGTTGAACGGGGACTCTAACACTGAAGAGAAACAACACAGGTCTCTAACACTCAAGAGAAACAGGGCAGGTCTCTAACACTGCAGAGAAACAACACAGGTCTCTAACACTGAAGAGTGTCATAACAGCAACTACAACCAACAGCTAGGCTGTTGTGTTTTGATCTCTTGGCTGTCCAATCACTACATGGGATATTCTGACATGTACATTCCGCTTTGTTTACTACGTGCAGCATCTGACCAATGGTGACTGTCAATATATCCGTACTCTATGACACTTCAAGAAGCAAGGCAGTATCTTACAGGTGATTGGTCAGGGGTTCCTGCCCGCCTCACAATGGCCAGTGCTGTTGTTTGAATCTGGGCCGGTGTGCCCTAACGGCTCTTTTTCAAGGGAGCTAGGTGGCAAGAAGCAGTCTAAAGGAGGAGGCTAACCGCTTTGGAACCCACCTGCTTGAAGCCTTCTAGCACTTTCCTCAGAGTTCTGTGTTTGCAAACCTGGAAGCATCTAACAAAAATATGTGCCCTAGGAAATGGGCGAGGGCTCCGGCATTTAATCCAGGCCTATCTTGAGCTGCGGTGGCTCAAGTGGTTAAGACGCTGAGCTGCAGGCTGTGGAAGGTCGGTGGTTCAGCAGTTCGAGACCCGAGAGTGCCGCATGACGGAATGAGCTCCCGTCTCTAGTTCCAGCTCCTGCCAACCTAGCAGTTCGAAAGCAAGAAATTGCAAGTAGATAAATAGGTTCCACTTCCATGGGAAGGTAACAGCGTTCCGTGCGCCTTGGTGTTTAGTCATGCCAGCCACATGACCATGGAAATGTCTTCGGACAGCGCTGGCTCTTCGGCTTTGAAACGGAGATGAGCACCGCAACCCTAGAGTCAGATCTGACTGGCTTTCAAGCAAGGGAACCTTTACCTTTACTATCTTTTAAAAATCAAAATTAAATACAGTTAGGCTTTCTGCTTGGCCTGGGGTATGTCTATTTTAAATATATTTAACAAGCAAATAGACCTTTGTTGGTCTTCAAGGTGCCCCTGGACTCTAAAACTGAGGGGAAAGGCATGGCATGAATGAAGTAAATAAACGAAGCGTGTTCAGTCTGCTCAGAAGTCAGTCCGCTTTTGTTCAATGGGACTTCTAAGCAAGTCTTCATACGATCGCAAGCTTAGTGTGCACTCCAAAGAAGAAGAAGAAGAGATTGGATTTATACCCCGCCCTTCACTACCCAAGGGAGTCTGAGAGCGGCTTACAACCTCCTTTCCCTTCCCCTCCCCACAACAGACACCCTGTGAGGTAGGTGGGGCTGAGAGAGCTCTTGACAGAAACTGCTCTTTTTCAAGAACAGCTCTTATCAGAACTATGGCTTGCCCAAGGTCATCCAGCAGGTGCAAGTGGAGGAGTGGGGGAATCAAACCCGGTTCTCCCCGATTAGAGTCCAGGCACTTAGCCACTACACCAAACCACTCCACCAAGCAGAGCTGCAATTTTGGGTACTTTTTATGCTCGGTCGAAGAGCTAATGTGTGGCACGCCCTGTGATTCTCCCTTTGTGAGAACTGTGCATTGTCTGATAAAGATCCGAGCTAGAGCCTCGGGCCCATTTCTGGCTGCTTGCCTTGCATGAATCTCCATGCATTCTATCAAATTGTGTTTGCTGCTTTGGTTAAGCGCCGATGCTAACTCACATGTTCTGCTGGGTCTGACGGCACCACTCCATTCAGCCGGCAGCGGTGTTGTTTCTCTGGCTCAAGGAGCCGTGTGCGGCTGCAAAGGGACTCCTGTTTACATTTAAAGTGCGCAATCTGCTAAAGCGATCAAGCCGCTAGACGGTAAATCGGTTCACCAGACCTGTTCTGGGCAGCTGGTGCTGCAATGAAAGAGCAGGTGGAAAGGAACATAGATGCTGGCGCAACCAGTTTCGCTAGGCTTGCTTTTGTCGTTCTTGTTGTTTTCTGACTGCCTCTGAGGAGCTCTGTTGGTGGGGTTTTTTTTAACCAAGCATTGTTCGTTGAGTTTTTCAGGAAGGCAGGAGGGAGGGCTTGAGAAAAGCCGGTTTCCCAAATGTTTGTATGCAGAACAGAAGGAACGGGGAACACTCTTGACCAAGAACAGGCCAATGTGTGCTTTGAAAGTTGACAATATGTGTAAACCTCAGTGTAAACTGTTTGCAACGATATTGGCCGAGTTCAGACTGGCTGTTTGCTCCACTATAGCTGCGTGTGAGCAACGTTTCACAAGCGGATTAACGGGGCCGTTCACGCAGGCACGTCTGTCTGGCGTTCCCCACCCGTAGTCAATCCATCGTGTACCGCTTCGCTCCCACGTTTAAAAGATACCTGGTGAAAGTGGTAGCAAATCCCAGAGAGCACGTTTATCCCGCTTCATTCCGCTTCTGGGAAGTGTGAACACCAACCTGAAAAGCTGGGAACAACCCGCGGTAATAATGTTTGTCGGGTGTTTCTGTGCATAAGGTTGCACTTGATTGCACTGGAGAGGCAGCAGCGATATGATTGGATATGCTCTGCTCTACCGCCCAATGCGGTGCGGGCGCAACGGGATCCTCCCCGAATCGCGCTAATGCGCTTATGCACATGAGCGCATATGCGCACGTGCGCACATAGCCGAATTACCAGGGAAAAGCCATTTACAGCCATGCCTCTGGGCCAGCAATCTGAACGCTCCCTCGCGCCTCCTTCCAGTATGCTCCCGCATCAGTCCGCACAGTGTGACCGGGAAAACCCGGAACAAATTGTGGCTTTTTTGCCATGACTCGCTCCCGCTTCAAACTTCCTGTCTGAACTCAGCCTCTAACCTGGAGAACAGGGTTTGATTCCCCACTCCTCCGCATGACACCTGCTGGGTGATCTTGGGTCATTCATAAATCCTTTCACAGAGTTGCCGTCCTCCAGTGTCACGCACTGTTTGGGTGTGTAAAGGACAATGGATAAATGCTGCAAGAGAGAAGCCGGTAGAGGAATTAGAAGCACAGAAGGTATTTTTAAGCTCTCCTCCTAACCGTGGTTGGTTGTTTGGTTGTTTTCGGCTGCAAGGCTTGATTTCTTTTGTCCAACTGCCTCCTAGTGAAGCCATCTGTGAAAAGTACAGCTTGACTTCTGCTGAAAGGCCAACCAGTCTTTATATGTAACCTGATAATCATCAATATCAGAACAGCTCTTGGGTGTTTTTGCAGTTCAGTCCTAAGCGGAGTTACGCCCTTCTACGCCGGTAGATTTAGAAAGGTATAACTCTGTTTAGGAGCTGCGGTGGCTCAAGTGGTTAAGACGCTGAACTGCAGGCTGTGGAAGGTCAGTAGTTCAGCAGTTCAAGACCCGGGAGTGCCGCATGACGGAGTGAGCTCCCGTCTCTAGTTCCAGCTCCCGCCAACCTAGCAGTTCAAAAGCAAGAAATTGCAAGTAGATAAATAGGTACCACTTTGGTGGGAGGGTAACAGCGTTCTGTGCGCCTTGGTGTTTAGTCATGCCGGCCACATGACCACGGAAACGTCTTCGGACAGCGCTGGCTCTTCGGCTTTGAAACGGAGATGAGCACCACAATCCTAGAGTCGGACCCGACTGGCTTTCGAGCAAGGGAACCTTTACCTTTACCTTAACTCTGCTTAGGATTACACTGGAAGTGATAGTTTTCAAAAAATCCCGCCCTTAAGGAGTGTTGATCTCCTTTATTCATTTCCGTTCAGAGAACTGAGAAAGATAAGAGGATGTTATCTTGCCACATTCATCCATAGCCTAAGGGCAAGTGGATCAGCACAGTCAATGTTGCAACCTGTATTCTCTGCTTGCCTTCAAACATCCCACCCGTTCAGACTCGGAATAATAGAATATGGGATATTGTGGAAGCAGATAAAGTTTCGTCGTACTTAAAGGGAATGGAAAACCTTGCCTCTGTCTCCAGCTCATAGGGAAACGTGGCTCTCTCTTTTGTTATACTCTGTTTTAAAGGTTGATTCAAACAAAAGCAAAGGCAAACCAAGCCTTATCTCTACAGTTTAAAAATCATGCGAGCAATCACAATAGTTTCCTCTCTTTGTAGTTAAACATTATTAGGAACATTTGTGTCCAAACAATGCTTGATAGTTTCGGCTGTTGTCACTGATAGCCATCTGTTTATAGTTTTTACTGCATTTGCATCATGCTGCTAGAAGTCGTATCCTGGCTTGTTACAGACTTAGCATACTGACGTGATACAACCTATAATTAATTTTTCAAAATAAACGTTTTTTTGGGGGGAAAAGTTTAAGGGGCCTTACACAGTTACGCAGTTGATATGGAAAGGACCACAGCAGTAAAATTTGAGCCCTCCTGTCTTTGTGTGTGTGTGTTCTTCCCTTGGATCTTTCTTCTAGAGTTTGGCCATGCTGGTACACCAGTCCTGACAATGTTCCCTCTAAGCGGTGGAGGCTTGTGAGCAAAAATTCTCCTTTGTGAGCTCCTGGCATTAAAATTGTGAGCGAGCGATTTGGTTCCTGCATAAATTAGTTGGCTCTGGAGCCATCCTTCCTGAGCTAAGACAAAAAATGTGTGAGTCGGAGGCTAAAAAACTGTGAGCTAGCTCACACTAACTCAGCTTAGAGGGAACACTGTGGCACCTGGGTTTGGACCACTGTGTGACTGTGGCCGAATCTGCATTTGTCTTTCCCCACCAGTGTCCCAGCCTTTTGACTCCATCTTCAAAAAAGCTGTCCGCATTTGGTGTCATTTTCACACTTCAACAGTGCTAGCATACTTTTGCATGTCTGCATATGTTTTTCATCCTTTCCAGGAGGCTCCACTGTCACTGCACCTCCGCACTGCTTTAAAAGAATCTTCTCCAAACAACATTCAAACAAGCATAGAGAAAGATGGCGTCACAGCAGCACATGACTGATTTAGAAATGCAAATGCAGATTCGACCACAGAGGATTGGACTGGATGGGCCATTGTCCTGATCCAACACGGCTTCTCTTATTCATTAATCGACTTTAAACAGTGTCACAGGCTTTGTTTCCCACTGTGATCATGACGTTGGAAGGAGTACGACAGACAGACAATTCTTCTTTATTAACCAGAGGCCTTGCGACCTAAGAAAAGTAAGATTTTCCATATTAACTTTATTACTTCTTAAAAGTTAAACTAGTGTACATCCCCATCACCACCACTGTCTGTATCTTCTCTTGATTTCCGCCAGAAAGCGGGAGGGCAAGGTAAATATTTTTTTTTTTGTACCAAGAATGAATGGTTACAAATAATGCACAGAAATCTCTCTCTGGTACTTCTTCCCAAATCAAATCAAAAACTTTTATTAGGCTTTTGTTACAAATCACATAAGCCATATGTATAAATGTTGCTGTTATTTATAAACACATTATAGCACATATAAATGTTGTTGTTATTTATAAACAGCGTTAATACAATAGGTTTAAAAACAAATTATAGTACATATATAATAATTATAGTGCATATATAATAACAGTAATAATAATAGCAGTAGTAATAATAATAGTAATAATAATTATAGTAGTAAAGGTAAAGGTTCCCTTGCTCGAAAACCAGTCAGATTCAACTCTAGGGTTGCGGTGCTCATCTCCGTTTCAAAGCCGAAGAGCCAGCGCTGTCCGAAGACGTTTCCGTGGTCATGTGGCCGGCATGCCTAAACACCAAAGCGCACGGAACGTTGTTACTTCCCACCGAAGTGGTACCTATTTATCTACTTGCAATTTCTTGCTTTCGAACTGCTAGGTTGGCAGGAGCTGGAACTAGAGACGGGAGCTCACTCCGTCATGCGGCACTCTTGGGTCTCGAACTGCTGAACGACCGACCTGCAGTTCAGCCTCTTAACCACTTGAGCCACCACAGCTCCTATAATTATAGTACATATATAATAATAGTAATTTTGAGCATGTATTGGACACCGTCATGTGTGTATTGGACACTTGAGATATGTGACTTTTTGTTTGTAAAACTCTCCTAAAGAGGAGAGGATTTTATTGCTTTTTATAAAGAAAAGGGGGAGGGTAGACAGAAGGACAAAGAAAAGAAGTGAGTGAATTCCCTGTTAGTATGTTAATCTTTTTTGTTAGTAAAAGTAAAGTTCTTGGCTTCTGCCGTGGTTGAACGATCTTCTTTTCATCTTACTGAAAGTCCAAAGCAAACCTGTTAGATAGATTAGTAAAGTCCTTTGGGGTTAGTTATTAATATACTCAATTTTTGCGCCTCACGAACAAGAGTCGCATCTTGGGGTATCTTCCTTTCAGGCCTCTCAAATTATACGATGGGCCTTTCTTTGCTCTTCCATCTTCCGATTCTTCATCTCCCTCCTCTGGGCCACTGTCTTCTTCGCTACTGAACACTGTCCATTTAGCGAGTTCTGCATCTTCCTCTGAACTGGCGTGCCTCTTCAAAAATTCTTGAGCTTTGAAGACGGAGTCAATCTTCTCTCTCTGAGATATGCGACTCTAGTCACCAGTCCCGAACGGGAGGTCAGCAGTATTACTACAGAGTGAAAGGCTGAGGCTGGCAGACCACGGTGCGTCTGAGATCACCTTAGCGAGTTAATGGCAAAGGCAAGGTTCGAACCCGGAACGTCAACTCATTCTCCTACCCGATTCCACTAGCATGTTTGCAACTCTGGACGGCAAGTGCTGTTCAGCAGCGGATGACCCTTTTTGCGTGTGTGTGACAGTGAACTTTCAGTAGGCAGAGCGGACAAAGCCCTTCCGATTGCCATAGGCTTAGCTGCTCTGATGTCACGGAGGAGCTGGGCAGCCCGGAGCAGAGGTCTCCAACCTGGTGCCCATGGGCACAACGGCACCCATTGACATCTAAAAGTTGCTGACCTAGAAATAACACAGCTGCTTGGTAAAGGGTAGTTGAGAGACAACAGAACTGGAATACTGGGTCTATGAGGAACATGTGTTAAATTACATTCTGTAGGTGTTTCCTGCACACCACGGATTCCCTTTCCAGCGTGTATTGCCGAGGTTTCGGAGACCAACGCTGACTTTGTGCATTTTTTGCCATTTCAGGCACACCTTTCTCTGCTGGAAAGAGGATCTTCTACGGTGGAGGGATGCCATCGCCGAGAGCTGCCAAAGACACGGGTTTGGAAGAAGCTGACATCACGAAAGGTGGGACGGAGCAGCTGCGCGGGCAGCTTTTAAACCCCATCCGCAGGAAGTGGTTCTTTTTTAAAAAGGCCAACATCCGAGAAACCTGCCAAGAAAAACAAGTGCAGATACTTCTTTTTTTTTTTTTTGGTCTTTACAGTTTTCTTCCGAGTAATTTATGGCATGCCGCCTGTTCACTTGCACAATGTTAAAAAAGGGGAACTCTTCCTTATATGAACAGTACAGTTTTTCGTCATGGCTTTAACTTGCTACACGGAGATCTCCGGTTGCTGAGCTCACTACAGAGACGCAGGACGGGCTGTTCCTACCCTCCAGGGCTGAGTTCAGACTGGCAGTTTGAAGCGGGAGGTAGTCATGGCAAAAAAAAACCTGGAACAAGGTGTTCCGGGTTTTCCCGGTCACACTGCGCCGACTGGTGCAGGAGCATACTGGGGAGGAGGCGTGAGGGAGTGTTCACACTCTTGGCCTGAAGGTGCGGCTGTAAGACGCAGCTTTCTGTTTCGCTAATCTGGAGATTTGCGCTCATGCGCATGAGCGCATATGCGCACATGCACACATGCACACAAGCAAAAACCACGGATTTTCACATTCACACTGTGCTGGTGTGGGATATACGCAGGATAGACACGCTTTCCGGGGTTCGATACCACTTTCACCAGGTATCTTTTTAACTAGGGAATGAAGCGTTACAAGACGGGTTGAGTACGGCTGGGGAATGCCGGACAGATGCGCCTGTGTGAACGCCCCCTTTAGTCTGATTGTGAACCGTTGCTGAAATGCGCCTCTCCCGGGGCAAACTGCCAGTCTGAACTAGGCCCAGAATCCTCCAGAGAGAATGACCCCCCCATAGACGCAGCTGCACGGAGTGGGTGAGGACCCAACAGGAGACGGCAGAAAAGAATTTATCCCACTGATTCAAAGCATAACTTTTCCCTGGAGGGGAACCATGTAATCGGCATACGCGAGAAAATGAAGACTCCCCCTCGGTCGACTAAAGCACTGTGTGATGTCCTCCTTGCTGTGACCCGGATGGTCCAGGCTAGTGCAATCTCGTCAGATTTTGGAAGCCTAAGCAGGGTCGGTCCCTGGCTCGTATTTGGGACGGGAGACCAGCAAAGAAGTCCAGGGTCGCTACGTAGAGGCAGGCAATGGCAAACCACCTCTGAACGTCTCTTGCCTTGAAAACCCTCCGGGAGTCACAATAAGTCAGCTGCAAGATGATGGCACATCCACGGTATTCTTCATGCCGTTGGGCGTTTCTTCGCTTTTCTCTGCAACGTTCAGCGTGACCAGCTTGAGAGGTCAGCATTCAGCATCAGACTTCCCAAAAGGGCTTTGCACCAGTTTTCCTACATCCCTCTGGCGTCCCTCTGATGTGCACAGGGCTCTTCTTCCAAGTAGCTTCCCGTATACTGGAGAACGGTAGATTCCTTCTATCTGGGATGGTCATCCTCTTCGACCTAGCGCGCAGCTTCGAGAGGGATGCACATGGAGCGGTGGGAGAGACAGGGGACACCCGCCTAGCCAGCCAGATCAGCCGAATCAACCCTGGCGATCAATGGGGTGACAGATGTCGCAGCCAGATGGCCCTCCCTTCTTTTCGTCTTCTTTGTTGGGCGATCCTCTACGTCACCTTCCGTACAGAGTTCGGCTTCTTTCCCAAGTGATTTTGAGTGAGGGTCGCACTGCCCGCCTCTATCGAGATGTTTTGCATTTCCGCAGCAGCTTTTTCACAGAGGACGTCTTTAGTAGAAAGTGCTTCGGGGGTCAGGGAGAGCTGGGAGATCCTGGATGTTGCTGAGGAGGCGGGTGAGGATCTTGCTGGGCTTGTCGCAGGGAGCTAGGGGTTTTGCAAAAAAAAAAAAAAAAGCCGGTATTTTTCGGCTTCAGGTAAATCAGACCCGAAAAATATCGGTAAATGCCCAATTTCCCCAGTAAAATACCGGTAAGGTATTCGGATTGGGGATATATTCGGTATTCCCGAATATATTCGGCTCCGATTTACACCACCCGAGGGAAAGGAGGCATGTTAGAATGCCTTTTCCCCCTCTGGTACACCCTACAGATTTTCCTGTCAATTTCATCAGCTGGGAGTGAAACTGACAAGGGAAAGCCTGGCTCTCTACCTTCCGGTTCTCTAGCCGACAGATTGTAGCTGGAAAAGGGCAGGCAGGGAACCTAGGCATGCTTACAGTGCCTTTCTGTCCCTCCCTGATCTCGGGGAGGGAAAGAAAGGCATTGTAAACATGCCTGCTGCCCTTCCTGATATTTTCCAGGCGCCCGCGGCTGCCCTCGGTCTCCCCAGCCAGCCTGCCAGGGCGTGCAGTCTGGGGAGACTGAGGGCAGCCAGGCAAACATGCCCCCTTCCTTCCCTGGGCCTCTCTGCTAATGCCTTTCTTTCCCTCCCCGATGTCAGGTGGGCAGCTGTGTTATTCTGCAGCAGAAGAACAAGATTTGAGCCCAGTAGCACCTTAAAGGCCAACAAGATCTCCTGGGCATAAGCCCAAAAGATGCTACTAGGCGCAACTCCAGAAATCAAGATTTCCTAATGGTGGTCAGGATTCTTAGTGAATCTGGGGCCCTGAGCAAAAGTCAAGGATGGGGCCTCCCCAACACATTCCCTTCATTGCTACACTAGCCATTCTGAACAAGAATAAAGGGCTCGGGTGGGTAAGCCCCCAAGAGACGGGGCCTTCTTGGCGGTGGCTCCATAGCCCCCTCCCTGTAGATGCATTTTGGTGCTGTGCTTTGTTTAGACGCCAGGGGGCCACGTTATTTCCCCCAGCTTCCGGTTGCTTTCTGTTCTCCCACTCCCTCTTCTTCTTCCTGAAGAAAATGCTTCTTTGAAAAATAAACTGGATTTCTAGCTTGCATGCATGTTGTCCTTCTCTTAACAGACTGGTTTATACGCTGCATTCCACCACCACCCCGCCCCCCCATCAGGTGCCATGCGCTATGCTACTAAGATGTTTTATGTAGTACAGTTTTTGTTGTGGCATTTGCATTTCGATTGTTTTAATAGGAATGTTGGACGCCACCTTGGGAACAGAAGCAGAGAGTATGGGGCGGAGAGGGGCATTTGTTGTGGCATTTGTATTTCGATTGTTTTAATAGGAATGTCGGACGCCACCTTGGGAACAGAATAGAAGCAGAGAGTATGGGGCGGCGAGGGGCGTCAGTATTTTGAAAGAAAGGAATATTTACAAATGAAAACTCCTGTCTCTGGGGCTTGGCTGACACTCCTCAGAGAGTATCATCATCATCATCAATAATTTAATCTAATTAATTTATAAACCGCCCTCCCCTGAAGGGCTCAGGACAGGGTACATCATCATAGGCAGGAACACACGACCAGGTTAAAAATACAATAAATACATAATGACAAATAAAATCAGTACACATCCTCCAGATAATCAATGGCACAGCTGAGTAGGGCTTCCAGCTCCAGGTTGGGAAATACCTGGAGATTTTCGAGGTGGAGCTTGAGGACGGCGCGATTTGGGGATGGGGGGGACTTCGATGGGGCATCAAGGCATAGAATCCACCTTCCAAAGTGGCCATTTTCTCCCGGGGGATTCATCTCTGTCGCCGGGAGATCAGTCGTAATCCCAGGAGATCTCCAGCCACCGCCTGGAGGTTGGCAACCCTGCCAGAGAGGGAGGAACGGGATGGTGTGGAGGAGAACGGTCCCAACCGTACAGTGCTCTCTTTCTTGCCCGAACCCCTCCGTTCTGGTTTTATAAGAATCCCAAGAATTTTCCACTGGGTTTCGCTCGAGGTCAGCCGGGGTTGGTGGCGTTCCCATCGGTAGTTTTCCATGCCCTGAAGAATAGCGGCCTGTTCTCTTTGCTCACCCGGCTGTGTTTTCTCTTCCTCAGCGGCAGCCACAGACCAGCTAAAAATACCCCAGCTTGGAAAAAGAGGAGCTGGGAGTGGAAACGTAATCTGACTTTGCTGCACTTCCCGAGAACACCCGTTCGCTAAATCAGTCTGTCAGAAATCTCATCTGATCCATCCCTGTCATCTTATCTTTCTTATCTAGTTCACTGTCTATTTCATCTTCTCCTCTCTGGTTTATCTTTCTTATCAAGCTCATCTCTCCTACCCGGTGTATTTAATCTATCGGATCTAATCTCTTTATCTACATCATTTATACCAAACTTTCTTCCCAGTGGGGACCCAAAGTGGCTTGCGTTGTTCTCTTTCCCTCCATTTTTCACAACAACCCTGTGAAGTGGGGTAGGCTGACTGTGTATGAATGGACCAAGGTCCTCCAGTGAGTTTCCATGGCAGAATGGAAATTCGAACCCGGGTCTCCCAGATTCCATTCAAGACTCTAACCACTGCATCTTTCTTTCTCTCTTTCTCTCTCTCTCTCTCTCTCTCTCTCTCTCTCCCTTTCTTTCTTTCTTTCTTTCTTTCTTTCTTTCTTTCTTTCTTTCTTTCTTTCTTTCTTTCCTTCCTTCCTTCCTTCCTTCCTTCCTTCCTTCCTTCCTTCCTTCCTTCCTTCCTTCCTTCCTTCCTTCCTTCCCTCTCTCTCCCTCCCTCCCTCTCTCTCTCCTCTCTCTCTCTTTCCCTCTCTCTCCCTCCTTTCTCTCTCTCTCTCTCCTTCCTTTCTTCCTTTCTTTCTTTCTTTCTTTCTTTCTTTCTTTCTTTCTTTCTTTCTTTCTTTCTTTCTTTCTTTCTTTCTTTCTTTCTTTCTTTCTTTCTTTCTTTCTTTCTTTCTTTCTTTCTTTCTTTCTTTCTTTCTTTCTTTCTTTCCTTCCTTCCTTCCTTCCTTCCTTCCTTCCTTCCTTCCTTCCTTCCTTCCTTCCTTCCTTCCTTCCTTCCTTTTATGCAAACAGCATCAGTATATGTTTAAGGCCAGTCATTTACTATTAACAAAGCCTTTAAAGACAGTTGCAAAACTTGGGATAGGAGGCAGAGACCGTGTTCATCACAGCATGGGCACTAGCCAATAGATAGCTGGCCACAACACACTTGTTTCCAGTTCAAACTAATCCTGCTGCAAACTTGCAGAGTGATGTTGTCCAGAACTTGTTATGGGACAGAAAAACCGCAGGGCTCTTTTAGTAGCAGGAACTCCTTTGCATATTAGGCGACACACCCCTAATGTAGCCAATCCTCCAAGAGCTTACAGAGCTCTTCTTACAGGGGCTACTGTAAGCTCTTGGAGGATTGGCTACATTAAGGGTGTGTCGCCTGATATGCTATTTACTAGTTTTGTTTATTTATTTATTTACTTATTTATTACCTGCCTTTCTTCCTTACGGAGCTCAAGGTGGCTTGCAATGTAGGGAAAAAAATATATTAACAACATGAAAGCCAACCTTTAAAATCCCTGTTCAGGACTGCTAATAACCCTTAACTGAATATGGTTAGAAATGTGTTCCTAAACTGGAGAGATGGTTTGGAGTAGTGGTTAGGACTTGCAGACTCCAATCTGGGAGAGCCAGGTTTGATTCCCTGCACCTCCTCATGCACTGCTGGCATGACCCTGGGCCAGTCACAAGCAATGTTCCCTCTAAGCTGTGGACTCGTGAGCAAAAATTCTTCTTTGTGAGCTACTGGCATTAAAGCTATGAGCAGGTGATTTGGCTACTGCATAAATTAGTTTGCTCTGGAGTCCTCCTTCCTGAGCTAAGACAAAAATGTGTGAGCCGGAGGCTAAAAAACTGTGAGCTAGCTCACACTAACTCAGCTTAGAGGGAACACTGGTCACAAGTTCTCTCAGAGCTGTTCTCTCAAGGGCAGTCCTCGAGAGAGCTCCCTCAGCCCCACCTACCTCACAGGGTGTCTGTCGCAGGGAGGGGAAGGGAAAGGAGATTGCAAGCCGCTCTGAGACTCCTTCGCATTGTGAAGGGTGTAAATAAATAAAGCTAAAAGTGAGAGGGGGGCAGGCGTGCACCGCCTTGGAGGGGTTGTTCCGTAAGCAGGGGGGCTGCCACCAAAAAGGCCCTTGCTTTGATTGACAGGACAGTCCAGGAGGGTCTCTTCCTGTGGTCTTAATTCCCAGGCAGGAACACACGATCTACAGATGTGGCAGGGAGGAGCTCGCAAAAGCAGAGGGACTCGCAACCGGACCCGGGAGCCGCCAGCCCTAATGTGACAAGACCGAGTTTACCCGAGCCACCCGTGCCAGAGTATGAGTGGAACAGAGATCGATTTGCCATCGCCCGCCCTCTGCGTAGCAACCCTGGACTTCCTTGGTGGTTTCCCCTCCAAGTACTAACCAGAACTAGCCCTGCTTCATTTCCGAGATCCGATGGGATCTGGCCAGCCTGGTCCACCCAAGCCAGTCCCACCCCGCCTGTTCGGAAAACAAAGCGTCCCTCGGCCGTTCGCGCCCGTCTCGCAGGGCTGGCCTACAGATCTGGAAGGGAACTCCCCAGGCCCCCAGCGGGTCTCACTTGCCACGGGGTACCTAAGAAAGACAACCACGCGACGTGCATCAGTTCTCCACTTGCATGCTCCCCCCTCAACTATTTCAGGCTAAGCCTGTCGCCACTGAAGGTGTATTGTCATGAGAACGCCCCCACCCACCCCTGGGAGCCAGCCCAGCCACAGATCGGTGCCGCTAGAAGTGCTCTGGAGGCCAAGGTTGGGTTTATTTATTTGATTTATTTATCATAAGGACATGAGAAGAGCCCTGCTGGGGCAGATCAATAGTCCATCTGGTCCAGCATCCCGTCTCACGCAGCGGCCAACTAGTTCCTCTGGAGGGCCAACAACAGGGCACAGAGGCCGAGGCGTTCCCCGATAAGAACCTCAGAAGAGCCCTGCTGGTCCATCTAGTCCAGCCTCCTGTCTCACACTCTGGCCAACCAGTTTCTCTGGAGGGTCATCCACAGGGCATAGAGGCCGAGGCCTTCCCCTGATAAGAACATCAGAAGAGCCCCGCTAGATTAGAACAATGGTCTATGTAGTCCAGCATCTCATCTCACACAGAAGGCAACTAGTTCCTCTGCAGGTCCAACCACAGGGCATAGAGGCCTTCCTCTGAGGGGAACCTCAGAAGAGCCCTGATGGATCAGACCAGTGAAGGTCCATCGAGTCCAGCCTCCTGTCTCACACAAGGGCCAACCAGTTCCTCTGGAGGGCCAACAACAGGGCATAGAGGCCGAGGCCTTCCTGCGCTTAAGAACATCAGAAGAGCCCTGCTGGATCAGACCAGTGAAGGTCCATCGAGTCCAGCCTCCTGTCTCACACAGGGGCCAACCAGTTCCTCTGGAGAGCCAACAACAGGGCAGAGAGGCCGAGGCCTTCCCGCGATTAAGAACATCAGAACAGCCCTGCTGGATCAGACCAGTGAGGGTCCATCTAGTCCAGCCTCCTGTCTCATACAGGGGCCAACCAGTTCCTCTGGAGGGCCAACAACAGGGCAGAGAGGCCGAGGCCTTCCACTGAGAAGAACCTCAGAAGAGCCCTGCTGGATCAGACCAGTGAAGGTCCATCTAGTCCAGCATCCTGTCTCACCCAGTGGCCAACCAATTAGACTGGAGGGCCAACAACAGGGCATAGTGAAGGGCGGGATATAAATCCAATCTCCTCCTCCTCTTCTTCTTCTTCTTCTTCTGGAGGTTGTAAGTAAACAAAAAACAATCAATGATATCATTATGCCATCTATTCAACAGTTATTATCAAGCGATTTACATTAGGGTACCGGCACCCAAAGTTCCTCTGACTGATACAGCCTTATTAGTGCTCTAACGCTGCATTAAGCCGAATGCAAACAGAGATTTCAATGTCTGCGGTGTAAAGCACTCCTTAAAACAGACCGAGTAAGCGGAGAAGAAAAAACTTTTTTCGCTAGCGTGGTACCTCGATGAAGGACTGAACACTGGTGGGGAGCTGGCCCATTAGAGCCATGAGAGTCACGGCAGTTGAGCAGGCATTTGGAATAATTTATCTAAGAAACTGCAAGTAGATAAATAGGTACCACTTCGGTGGGAAGGTAACAGCGTTCCGTGCGCCTTGGTGTTTAGCCATGCCAGCCACGTGACCACAGAAACATCTTCGGACAGCGCTGGCTCTCCGGCTTGGAAATGGAGATGAGCACCACAACCCTAGAGTCGGATTCGACTGGCTTTCGAGCAAGGGAACCTTTACCTTTACCTTTACAGGACTGTGTTAAGCCACTTTGAGCTGTATTGTTCAGAAGAACTTTGGACACGGACACTTTGGTTGACAAGGACACTTTAAACATTTGTATATTTTGCAGTGGGATGCGTTTTGTAATTTGTACCATAATATAAATGCTTGATCATAATTACCGAGTAGATTGCATAATAATGTCACGGTTGTTTTTTGTTTACCCACCCGCCACCTGGAGGTTGGCAACCGTACGCCAGATCTTGGTATGCCTTCTCAAAATGCCTGCCGCCCCTTTAATTTCCCCATTTGCCCTTTCTGCAAAACACACCAGACACCCTCTCCTCCTCCTCCTCCTCTCCTCCCCAACTGTCCAAATTCGTTCTCTCCTTCCACCGCCTTGCACAGAATGATCTCACCCTTTGCCAAAATAAGGAAAAAGGGTTTTTTTTTGCCACCGATGCAAAAGAGCTGAATGCAAACTGCATCGGCCTTTCGAGCCAGGACGGCCGAGAAGCTGGAGACGATCCATCTGAGATGAAGGCCTCTTCTGTTGACGCTTCGTTCCCCGATGCTTCTCTTCGCCCTGCCGAGATCCAGCAACAACCCCCGCCCCCCCCCGCCCCCGGCCAAATGCTGCTTTCCTCTGAGAAGAAGTTCAGTCCCTTTCTAAAAGTCTCCCCCCACCCTGCCAGATCTCTTGGATGCTTCTGACTCCTTGCTGACCGAAGAAAGTTGTGAGTGAGCGATTTGGCTGCTGCGTCAATTAGTTTGCTCTGGAGCCCTCCTTCCTGAGCTGAGACCAAAAGCGTGTGAGCTGCAGGCTAGAAAACTGTGAGCTAGCTCGCACTAACTCAGCTTAGAGGGAACACGGCTCGGCAGTGCACTGAAACGCCAGCTGGGTCTGGGAAACTTTTGAGCGACGGTTCCGATGCGCAGGTGGGTCGACATGCATTCGGGTGCCCGTTCTAGGGAGGCGGTCGGCTGCCCTAGAGGGATGGGAAAGTGACACGGGGGTGGTGCACGTGCTTTGGGGAAGAGAGCCGGGGACCGAAATCACAGCAGAATTCACCTTGAAAACTGTCTTAGGTAAAGGTAAAGGTTCCCTTGCTCGAAAGCCAGTCGAATCCGACTCTAGGGTTGCGGTGCTCAGTCCGGAAGATGTTTCTGTGGTCATGTGGCCGGCGGTGTCCGAAGATGTTTCTGTGGTCATGTGGCCAGCATGACTAAACACCAAGGCGCACGGAATGCTGTTACCTTCCCACCAAAGTGGTAACTAAAGGTAAAGGTAAAGGTTCCCTTGCTCGAAAGCCAGTCGAATCCGACTCTAGGGTTGCGGTGCTCATCTCTGTTTCAAAGCCGAAGAGCCAGCGCTGTCCGAAGACTTTTCCTTGGTCATGTGGCCGGCATGACTAAACACCAAGGCGCATGGAACGCTGTTACCTTCCCACTGAAGTGGTACCTATTTATCTACTTGCAATTTCTTGCTTTCGAACTGCTAGGTTGGCAGGAGCTGGAACTAGATAGGGGAGCTCACCCTATCATGCGGCACTCACGGGTCTCGAACTGCTGAACTACCGACTTTCCACAGCCTGCAGTTCAGCGTCTTAACGACTTGAGCCACCGCAGCTCCTGAAAACTGTCCTAGTGGCCACTAAATGTTTTTTAGAAAGTGGGTGGGGCAAGATGCAGGCTTCTGATTGGCCACTGGAGATTTGATTGGCGGTACACTTTTAAAAATGTGGCTTTGGTACAGGCCCATGGCTACAGTGGGGCCTCTGGGGGCGCCGCCCCTCGAACGTGAGACACGCCCCACAGCAGCTGCTGCCCTTCTGAGACATTAAAATGGCCTTTCAGCTGATCAGGGGGATCACGTGGCCCCTCCGATCAGCCAGAGGGCCCTTTAAATCTTGCCGCCGCCCCTCCGAGATTTAAAGGGCACTCTGGCTGATCGGCAGGCCTTGAAATCTTGCCGGAGGTGAGGGAGAAGGGCAGCTGCCCCACCAACCCAAAATTTCTGGCTACGGGGCTGCTTCGGTAGGCTCTTCACTGTGTGACCGAAGGAGGGCAGTGGCCGCCAGCGTTCCCTCTAAGCTGCGTCAGCGTGAGCCAGCTCACCGTTTTTTAGCCTCCGGCTCCCATGTTCTCGTCTCCTCTCAGGAAGGAGCAAACTGGTTTCTGCAGCGGCCAAACCGCCCGCTCACAACTTTAATGCCGGCAGCTCACAAAGTAGAATTTTTTGCTCACAAGACTTTGTAGCTTAGAGGGAGCCCTGGTGGCCGCCATTTTGTGACCGGCTCCACCTACCGCAGCGGCCATTTCGTGGATGTGCCCACCACACGGTGTCAAGAGTTCCAAGGGGTGCCCACAGGCTCAAAATGGTTGGGGAGCCCGGCTGTACACCACAGAAACGCTTCGCCAGAAATCCACAGACATCCCGAGGTCGGCCTCTGGCACCCCCCAGGACCAAATCTGCCCCCCCTCCCCCTCCAGAGGCAGAAGGAGGTGACGGAGTGCAGCGGAACTTGGCTGCAGGCCATTCTGGCCGTCTCCGGGAACTCTTTTCTCAAAGGGGTTCCGCACAAAAATAGATGCTCACTTTGATCTCACGGTGCCGCTTCAGCCCGTAGATGGAGGGAGGGTGTCACATGACTGAACAGTACTCCCAAGGGGGGGGAAATCCTTTCATAAAGACAATTAGTATGCCATGGAGAATGATTTGAGCTCAGTTCCTCTGATATAGTTGTTTCCTGTGTGCATGGATTTTATTTTTTTGTAGGGACCCACGTTCAGTCCCGCGAGTCCCCACTTGTCGTCCAAAGTGGTACGTAAAAACATAAGAGAAGCCATGTTGGATCAGTCCAATGGCCCATCCAGTCCAACACTTTGTTACACAGTGGCCAAAGACCAGGTGCCATCAGGAGGTCCACCAGCAGGGCTAGAACTCCAGAAGCCCTCCCATTCTTACTCTCCAAGCACCAAGAAGACAGAGCATCACTGCCCCAGACATGAGAACATAAGAGAAGCCATGTTGGATCAGTCCAATGGCCCATCCAGTCCAACACTCTGTTACATAGTGGCCAAAAATACCAGGTGCCATCACGAGGTCCACCGGCGGGGCCAGAGCTCCAGAAGCCCTCCCACTCTTACTTTCCAAGCACCAAGAAGACAGAGCATCACTGCCCCGGACATGAGAACATAAGAGAAGCCTTGTTGGATCAGGCCAATGGCCCATCCAGTCCAACACTCTGTGTCACACAGTGGCCAAAACCCTGGTGCCCTCAGGAGGTCCACCAGCAGGGCCAGAACTCCAGAAGCCCTCCCACTGTGGCCCCCCAAGCACCAAGAATACAGAACATCGGCAAGATATGCATAGAGAGAATCCAAGTCAGTTACATAAAACAAATGTTTATTTCTTGAAAATGCATCCATGCAGTTAGAAACAGAAGTGCATCAACAACCGAGTGTCTCATTGGGAGATACCAACATTCCACAAGTATATAGCCATATAAAGTTACAATCGCGGGGCTGCTGAAGCCTAGCCTTAAAGAAAACGATGTTATGCAGTAAGAGGCAGGTTCAATTGGACTTCGGGGAGGAAAGAACTCCGTAAGCTGGGAACTGCCACAGAAAGTGCATCGGGAGATTCAAGATGCACAAGTAACTGAGAGATATGCACAGCTAAGACTGCATTAAAGCTGAGGAAGTGTGCATCTCCACAAGCTAAATCACTCAGTTCTCGCTTATACCCAGAATTAAGCTTTGTCGGTCTTAAAGGTGCCATTGGACTCGAACTCGGCCCTCACGTCTGTTTGTTAACTCTTTTTATTTGTATATTAATTTGCTGCTATTCACTGGCCTTGAGTAAAGGTAAAGGTTTCCCTTGCTCGAAAGCCAGTCGGATCCGACTCTAGGGTTGCGGTGCTCATCTCCGTTTCAAAGCTGAAGAGCCAGCGCTGTCCGAAGACGTTTCCGTGGTCACGTGGCTGGCATGACTAGATACCGAGGCGCACGGAAAGTTGTTACCTTCCCCACCGAAGTGGCACGTTTTGATCTACTTGCAGTTTCTTGCTTTCGAACTGCTAGGTTGGCAGGAGCTGGGGCCGGAGACGGGTGCTCACTCCGTCATGCGGCACTCGGGTCTCGAACTGCTGAACTGCCGACCTTCTGGACTGCAGCTAAGCATCTTAACCACTTGACACACCACAGCCCCCTCACAGGCTTTACCAACTGCTTTAATCCAATCTTAGCTATACTTATTGCTCAGTTACTTTGGCATCTTGACTCTAACTAGCCCTTCCAGGAAACTAATCCCCCCTAGCTATAGGTAAGGCTTGAAGTCTGTTTCAATGTACCTGAAGAAGTTACCCAGAATTAAACTCTGTTGGTCTCCAAAGTGTCAATGGACTCAAACTTTGTTCTTTCGCTTTAGACCAACACATTTACCCACCTAGGTCTAATCCAGCAGGGCTCTTCTGATGCTCTGTCGATTTTGGGTGGAGCGAAACCCAAGCCTGGGCGGTTTGGCCCGTTGCTTCCAGCGGGCACGCCTTGCCCTGCCCAAGGAGCATTCCAGCGTGAGCAGCAGCCATGCAGGCGCCCCAAGCAAAACAAAAGAGAGTTCCAGCAGTGGCATTTTAAATCCTCTCTTCTTCCAGCATGAGCTTTGCTGCAATTCCCTAAAGGGAGCTCTGAACCCCAAGCTTATGTTGGCGTCAAAACTGGGTTCGGCGACCCGTCCCCGGTCTTCTGCAGAGGGGCAGGGTGGCAAAGGTGTGCCAAGGAGGGGGAACATTTGTCTTGCAGAGAAAAAATCTCAGACCCGCAGGAAAAAAACTGGGATCGTATCTTAGACTTACACGAGAATCGACCTAACTGTAGGACTCAACTCCTTTCTTGTTCTTAGGGGTGCCAACTCAAGGTTGGGAAATATCTGGAGATTTGGAGGGTAGAACTTGAGGAGGGGTATAACACCGCAGAGTCCGTCCTCAAAAGCTGGGGTTGCCAGCCTCCAGGTGGGGCCTGGAGATCCCCTGGAATCACAGCTAATCTTCAGACTGCAGAGACTGGTTCTCCTGGAGGAAATGGATGCCTTGGAGGGTGGACTGAATGGCATCATCCGAGCCTCACAATGTATGAGTCATACAACTGTGATAAAGAAGCATCCGCGATGATTTATCTCAAGTTTTTCATACAAAACATTGATTCCTGAATGTGATTTTTACAAGAAATAATACAATAGAAACAGAAGCGGAAAGGCGGGACGGGGGTCTCCGGATTGGCGCTGCCAGTTTCGACAACGTGTCTTCTTCTGACCCAAAATTGTACCAGTCAATGCGGAATATGGAGTTCCTCAAGCAACAAAGAGCTGCATACTTGTGATTTTTCTAACTCTTATAGCTTGAAAAGCAACATGTCTCGTTCTGGAAAAAACTTCTCCCAGAAGGGCTGAAGTCTAGCCTCGCCAGCTGTTTGCGAAAGACCTCGAGATTTGGCGGACGGCGCCTGGGGAGGAGAAATGGGACCTCAGTGGGGTATCCTGTCACGGAGTCCGCCCTCTAAAGCAACTATTTTTTTCTCTCCAGGGCAACCGATCTTGGTCGTCTGGAGAGCCAGTGAAATAGCAGATCTCCGGGTGCCACCTGGAGATTGGCGACCCTGCATCATACCCCGCTGTGGCCCCTCCTCCCTCCACGGGGAGGCTCCACCCCAATCTCCAGGAGTTCCCCCAACCCGGAGTTGGCAACCCAGCCAGTTTCTCCAAGCGGATCTGGAAGAATCCCCGTCTCCCCGGAGCTCTGTTGTGATTCCGGGAGATCTCCAGGCCCCACCTGGAGGCTCGCAGCCCTGCATTGCGGGATGCGTGGGGACGCGACCTGCGCTCCGAGCCTCTCCCCGGCCCCCTGCCAAGCCGGCCCGGCGCCCGGGGGCGCGCCCGGCCTCCCTCCCCTCCACCCCCGGCCGCGTGGCGCCTGCGCCCGCCGCCACCCCCCTCCGCAGGCCGGCCTTCTCGCGAGACGGGGCGGCGCAGGAGCGGCCGGAGGAGGAGCCGCTGCCGCCGCCGGGCTGGGGAGGCGCCTCCGCGGCCGGCCGAGCAGCCCCGGGCTGGAGGTAAGGAGGGGAGCCGGGCTGGGGCGCCCGCTTGGGGAAGGAGGAGGGCGCAGAGGGGACCGACCTCTCCGTGCGTAATGCTGGCCCGGGGGCGAGGCGGGGAGCGGGGAAGGCAGCGGCGCTCCAGCTTCCCACGTGGATGCCGGGGGAGGGCTCGGGCACCGTGCCTCCAGCCTCCCCAAGCCGTGCGCCCCGGAGGGCCACTGGGGACGCGCGCCGGACATTCCCCGGAGGGGCGCCCGGGTTTGGGCGAGGGACACGGCCGCTGGGCGCCAGGTCAGTGTCCGGTGCGCGCGGATGGAGCGGGCGAAGAAGACCAGCGCCCGGGGTGGGAGAGGGGCCCTTTGCGACCCCCACCAAAGGCCTCCGGGGTTCAGAAGAACCCGTCTCATCATGCCTGCGGCTCTGCGAGGGTCTGGCCCTCTTCCTTTAGGCCAGAAATCCCTTCGCCCAGAGCCGTGGACCACACCTTGAGGGAGCAAGCGCCTTTTTCCGGAAAGGAGATGCTGGGCTCCTGGTTCCGTCTCGAAAAGATCCTGGGCTTTTGCGCGCCTCCCAGGTTGGGAGTGCCTGGAATTGAAAAATCCTCCTTTCCCCGAAACAAACAGGGATGGGCTGGTGAGGCGCAGAAGGGCCGGCGGGGACCACGTCTTCCAGGCAGGTGTGGGAGAGAGATGCTGTTACCAGGGGGTCCCAGGCAGCGTTCCCTCTAAGCTGAGTCGGTGTGAGCCAGCTCACAGTTTTTGAGCCCCCGGCGCACACACTTTCGTCTTCGCTCAGGAAGGAGGGCTCGGGAGCAAACTCATTTCTGCAGCAGCCAAATCGCTTGCTCACAACTTGAATGCCGGGAGCTCACAAACTAGGATTTTTGCTCACAAGACTCCATGGCTTAGAGGGAGCATTGGTCCCAGCTTGGGGGCTGGTTCTCTGGCCAGGGGGCTGTGGGCAGTGTTCCCTCTAAGCTGAGTTGGTGTGAGCCAGCTCACAGTTTTTTAGCCTCTGGCTCACCCATTTTTGTCTTAGCTCAGGAAGGAGGGCTCCGGAGGAAACTAATTTATGCTGTCGCCAAATGGCTCGCTCACAACTTTAATGCCAGTAGCTCACAAAGTAGAATTTTTGCTCACAAGACTCCACAGCTTAGAGGGGACATTGGCTGTGGGCTGCTTTCTCGCCGGGCGGGGCGGGAGCATTGCTTCCCTTTTTGTTTTGCGGCGGGCCTGGTCCTCCGATTTTGGAGCGGATGGGAGTTGTGGATCAGCCGGAGCCTTTGGGAAAAGGCCTAGATCCCAAATCGACGAAGACTTCGGAGCGGGAAACCTTCGCCTGTGAGGGAACGCTGGAGAACTGGAAAGTGGGGGCAGGAGGAAGTTCCCTGCAGCTTGTGCAACGCTCAGAGGAATAACCCCGGGCAGATGTGGTCTGGGTGCAGGCCTCAGCGGAGCTGCCACCAACACTAAGCTGTGGAGTCTTGTGAGCAAGAATTCGACTTTGGTGAGCCGCCGGCATTCAAGTTGTGAGCGAGCGATTTGGCGGCTGCAGAAATGAGTTTGCTCCGGAGCCATCCCCTTCCTGAGCCGAGACAAAAAGGTGTGAGCTGGAGGCTAAGAAACTGTGAGCTGGCTCACACTCCCTCAGCTTAGAGGGAACGCTGGCTGCGGCCTCCTGAAACGGGCTGGTGGGCTGAAACGGCCGCAACTCTGCCAGGACTGCACTGTCCCGTTGCTTTGGGTGTGTGCCTTTGGAGGGGCGAAAGGGGACTCCCGTACTGTTAATGCGGTGCTTTGCTTCTGAGGGAGAGGTGGGGAGGAATTGTGAGGCTGGATCCCATGGGTGTGGAAGCATAGAGTTGGAAGGGGCCGCGCAGGCCTTCAAGTCCAACCCCCTGCTCCGTGCAGGAACAGCTCAGAGCATCCCTGACAAGGGTTCGTCCAGCCGCTGCCTGAAGACGGCCAGTGAGGGACAGCTCACCACCTCCCCGGGCAGCCCTTTCTGTTGCTGAACTACTCTTCCTGTAAAAAAACCAGTTTTCCAAATATCCAGCTGGAACCTTTCTGACTGTGATTTGAACCCAGTGCCTGTGACGAGCGACAAAGGGCCTTCAGGCCGTGTTCCCTCTAAGCTGTGGAGTCTTGTGAGCAAACTTTGTGAGCGACCGGCATTCAAGTTATGAGCGAGCGATTTGGCTGCTGCATCAATTAGTCTGTTCTGGAGCCCTCCTTCCTGAGCGGAGGCAGAAACGCGTGAGCCGGAGGCTAAAAAGCTGTGAGCTGGCTCACACCAACTCAGCTTAGAGCGAACGCTGCCTCCGGGTGACCCTGCGAGCCAGAAAGGCGGTTCTTTTCGTTTCTCGGCGTGTGCGGCTTAGAAGCGTGTTACAGCAGGCTGTCGAGAACGTTTGGCATATGAACGCTGCGGCTCTCGCGAGGCTGTGGTGATTTGCGTTCAGTTCAAAGGCGTCTGTTTCTTAGTCTTCGGACGCATGTACTGGATCAGCCCTTTGGTCCACCAGGGTCGGTCTTGTCTACTCAAGACGGGCAGCGGCCAATGTGCCCTCTAAGCTGTAGAGTCTTGTGAGCAAAAATTCTGCTTTGTGAGCTGCTGGCATTAAAGCGGTTTGGGTACTGCCTAAATAGTTTGCTCTGGAGTCATCCTTCCTGAACTAGGACAAAAATCTGTGAGCTGGAGGCTAAAAAAGTGTGAGCTAACTCACACTAACTCAGCTTCGAGGGAACACTGGCAGCGGCTCTCCGGGGGCTCGGGCCTGGAGATCTTTCGCATCACCTGCTCTCTGGTCATTTTAGCTGGAGGTGCCGGGGATCGAACCTGGGACCTTCTCCATGCCAGTCTTCATTGTTCCTTGGTTGGCATTTACGGTTGGCTTTCAGAATAGGCTCCTGCCAACCTAGCAGTTCGAAAGCAAGAAATTGCAAGTAGATAAATAGGTACCACTTCGGTGGGAAGGTAACAGCGTTCCGTGCACCTTGGTGTTTAGTCATGCCGGCCACATGACCACGGAAACGTCTTCGGACAGCGCTGGCTCTTCGGCTTTGAAACGGAGATGAGCACCGCAACCCCAGAGTCGGATTCGACTGGCTTTCGAGCAAGGGAACCTTTACCTTTACCTTTACTTTCAGAATAGGCGCCAGAAGGAGCTTGAGGGGTCCGCGGGGCCGGAAACCGTTTTCATTTGGCTCTTTCGCCATCGACGGGGGTTTCCATCCGATCAGTCTGTGGGGCCGGTGTAATGTCCTGGTAACGTTTCTGAATGACCCCAGTGAGAAACGGCAGGATGTGTGTTTTACTGCGGTGTGAACAAACGCTCGGAAGCCGCGGCTGATTGCGGTTTCCTTCCATGCGCCCCCCTCCCCTAGAAATACATGTTTGGATGGCTAAAGTGGCGTTTTCGTTTCTCAGAAAGGCTGTGAATTGGTCTGTGAAGGTCGTGCTGCCCGGTTCGCACCGTTTCCTCGTATTCTTCAGGAAACCCGAGCGGTGTTCCCTCTAAGTTGAGTTAGTGTGAGCTAGCTCACAGTTTTCTAGCCTCCGGCGCCCACATTTTTGTCTCAGCTCAGACAGGAGGGCTCCAGAAGAGCAAACTAATTCATGCAGTAGCCAAATCGCTCACTCACAGCTTTAATGCCAGCAGCTCACAAAGGAGAATTTTTGCTCACAAGACTCCACAGCTTAGAGGGAGCATTGAACCCGAGACAGCAGGATATCTCCTGCCCCCAATCCGGCCCCTGTAACACTCAGCATAATGGACCTGCGAGTGGCAGGAATTTCCAGACAGTTGCAGCCGGTGTTCCCTCTAAGCTGAGTTAGCGTGAGCTAGCTCACAGTTTTCTAGCCTCCGGCTCACACATTTTTGTCTTAGCTCAGGAAGAAGGGCTCCAGAGCAAACTAATTCATGCAGTAGCCAAATCGCTCGCTCACAACTTTAATGCTAGTAACTCACAAAGTTGCATCTTTGCTCACGAGACTCCACGGCTTAGAGGGAGCCTTGGTTGCAGCCAACTTATGGCGAACCCCCATCATGTTTTCAGGACGAGAGACAAACAGGGCCGATTACCCGTTGCCTGCCTCTGCGTAGGGACCCAGAAGACACCCTTGCTGGTCTCCCATCCCTGTACTCACCAGGGCTGACCCTGCTTAGCTTCCGAGATCCGACGGGAACAAATTAGCATGAGCCACCCAGCCAAGAGACGTTCAGAGGTGGCTGGCCGTTGCCTGCCTCTGCATAGCAGCCCTGGGCTTCCTTGCTGGTCTCCCATCCAAGTTCTAACCAGGGCCGAGCCTGCTTAGCTCCCGAGGTCCGATGAGACCGGGCTAACCTGTGCCATCCAGGCCAGGCCCGGGTCTCTCATTCCCCTTCCTCTCCCCCGGTCGAAACGCTCAACAGAGCTGGGAGACGGGGACAGGGGGAGGCAAGAGAACGGGCATGCCGGAATTATGCCGTGCTGCAGCCGTTATCCTGAAAAGAGGAAACTCGGGGAAGTTGCCGAGGCAACGCCCAGGGCAAGGGCAGCCCAAGCAAGCTGGGAAATGCCATGCTGATGTTTATCGGGCATTGCGGGGGCGTGCCGAAGCATAAATCCTGTCCCTGTCACTGTATACAGTGCTTGCCAACCGCTTCCAAAAGAGGAGGGCGGGATGACCAATTCGGAAAGCTTGTTGATATTCAGCTTCGGGGTAGGATCCAGGGACCTGCTTTCTGAGAGCCAGTTTGGTGTCGTGGTGAAGTGCGCGGACGCTAATCTGGGAGAACTGGGTTTGATCCCCCCACTCCTCCACTCGCAGCTGCTGGTGTGACCTTGGGTCAGTCACAAGCTCTGGCACAGCTGTTCCTGAAAGAGAGGAGTTTCTGTCAGAGTTCTCTCAGCCCCACCTCCCTCACAGGGTGTCTGTTGTGGGGAGGGGAGGGGAAAGGAGTTTGTAAGCCGCTCTGAGACTCCCAAGTGAAGGGCAGGGTATAAATCCAATCTCTTCTTCTTCTTCTTCTTTCTAAACTGTTCCACTCGATCTCTTTCAGTGTCCCCTAAGTTACGAGGGCTGCCCTCCATTTCTTAACCCCCCCCCAGCTGTCTCTTCTTGCCAAGCTGCTTTTCATTGGTACCCCTCTTTTGTCCCCAATTGGGAGGGGACCCCCAAGTAGCTTATGACACCCCCCATTTTATCTTTATAACATCCCTGCGAGGTAGGTCAGGCTGAGTGAGCACGGCTGGCCCGAGGTTACCCAGCCAGCTTCCGTGGTGGGGTGGGGGAATTTGAACCCAGATCCAAGACTGATCCTTAGAGTAGGGGACTGAGGTCACCCAGCCAGTTTCCATGGCAAGAGTAGGGATTTGAACCCAGATCCTAGACTGATAACTCGATCCTGGAGGCTTCTCGCCTTCCTCTGGGCCTAGAGCAGGGATCACTGGGGGAGTGGGTGGAGAGGTAGTTATGCATTTCCTGCATTGTGCAGGGGGTTGGACTAGATGACCCTTGGAGATCCCTTCCAGCCCAGTGTTTCTGTGTTTCTAGGTGTATAAAGACAGGTTGTGAAGTTTCAAGCCTCCCAGGGACCAATTGGGCCTGTGGTGCAGGGGATCTGACATTCTCTGGGCATCATTTTCCTGCCCCAAAGCAACATCCTTGGGGAAATCTATACGTTTCCCTTTGTGCATGTAAGTTTCCCCTCCGGGGCAAATAGGGCTTCCGGCAGCTGTTATAGGTCTCTAAAACAATGTGGTAGAGAAGGTCACCATCTGAATCAGGAATGCATCTTTATATCTTCTGTCTCAGCCCTGAACGTAGACCCCAAAAGGCCAAACCTGGAAGACGGTGAGCATGTTTGCAAACTCATTGTTCTATCCGTGCGCTGGCCAGGGGCCAGTTTTGACTGTCACACCCCGTTTAAAAAAACCCAAAACCTTGCATTGTGTTCGTTACCGGCTAAGGCGTGAAATAACGAACAGCCTGCTTTTTATTGTGTTCTGTACACGCCCTTTCCCTTCCGTCCCTCCTCTTTCAGTCCCGTTTGCAAGCCTGTTCCAAATCACTTTCCGTCTGTGTGGCTTTTTCCCAGCAAGCCTACCTCAGATTCCGAGTCGAGGAACGTTCGGTTCTGTGACCTGCACAAATCCTGCGCCTAGCCCTGGGGTTCCCAGCATGGGACCTGGTGCGCGCCAAGTGTTTTCAGAAAGTGGGCTGAATCAAGTGGGGCTGTCGGACAGCCGGGCGTCTGATCGGCCACTGGAGATTTGATTGGCCGTGCAGACATTTTGTGGCAACACCTGCCGTGCTGCGTCACAATCCCAGAGACGCCTGCAGGCTCAAAAAGGCGTGGGGACCCCTAGCCTAATCCGTAACGTTTCTGATCAGAGCGGCTGGGCTAAGAATTTCTCCTCCACTTTCTCACCCTGGTGGAATCCGCATTGGTCTTTCCCACCGGTGTCCCAGCCTTCGGACTCCGTTTTCAAGTAAGCTGTCTACATTTGCTTTCGTTTCCACCCTTCAACAGTGCTAGCATGCTTTTGCATGTCTGCATATGTTTATCGCCCTGTCGTGGTGGCTCCACTGTCATTGCGCCTCCGCACCGCTTTAAACGAATCTTCTCCAAACGACTCTTCAGGTGAGTATAGAGAAAGACAGGCGTCACAGCAGCAGGAAACTGATTTAAAAATGCAGATTCGACCACTGTCTCCGCCTGGTGAGATTTTTAGCTAGCGTTGTCCGCATTGCGATCCTGTCTTTACTACCTTAAGGACTAGGAGGTTAATTTCATTTTTTTTTAAAAAAAAGCTGGAATTCTCTGGATTATGAATTTGGGACCCAGTGCCCATTTCACGTGCCCTTCCAGTGAGACTGTGGATCTGTGGTTTACTTATTGTATTTCACCGCTTCCAAATGCTTGTTGTACGCAATTTCTGCCGTTGTCTCTGTACCCTCCCCTGCCCCGTTGCCAGCTTCTGACTTAGGGAGAAGGAAGTGAGATTCTGTTAACAGGAAGAATGTAGAAAGAAAAGTGAACACCTCCCGATCTTGCGTTGGGCTGGCTCGCACATTGTGGTTTCCTCCCTGAAATGACTTTAAAATTGCTCCAGACAGGAGTTAGCCCTTCTGTGTCTCATCTTGTGGACTCAGCTACCGTGTTTGGAGATGTTAATTTTGAAGCCATGGAGGGGAAAAGCGGCGTGTGCGGAAATTTGGAGGGAAAATGGAATGTATCATACTTTTGTGTGTGTGTGTGGCCGTGCTTGGAAGTCATGGTGACCTCCGGCAACACTTACTGGGACATGGAAGATGTTCAGAGAAATGGCTTGATAGCATGCCTCTGGCCTCTTGGCCCTGGTATTCTTTGGAGGTCTCCCAAGAGCTTAAGAACATAAGAGAAGCCAGTGTTGGATCAGGCCAATGGCCCATCCAGTCCAACACTCGGTCACACAGTGGCCAAAAATACCAGGTGCCGTCCAGCAGTGGGGCCAGGACACTAGAAGCCCTCCCACTGTTGCCCCCCTCCCCAAGCACCAAGGATACAGAGCCTCACTTGACCCAGACTGAGAGTTCCTATCTATCCCTTGTGGCTAATAGCCACTGATGAACCTCTCCTCCATATGTTTATCCAATTCCCTCTTGAAGCCATCCATGCTTGTAGCTGCCACCACCTCCTGTGGCAGTGAGTTCCATGTGTTAACCACTCTTTGGGTGAAGAAGCTTAGCTTCCAAAATCAGACAAGATTCCCGGGACGGATCCAGGGAATCATATCATACTTTCTTATCGGACTTACCGTTTATTTTATGGTGTCCGCAATGTAAAACTGTTTTATTTCATCCCGTTGGCAATGTGAGACGTCCCGTTTGTAACTTAGTAGATCAAACCACGTTACTTAGTTGTCTGTGCAACTCCTGCACAGAGTGACACCTCTAAGTCAAGGTTGTAATTCTGTTCAGGACTGCTGGTGTTAGGTTCCCACATTTACAGGCGGGGACATGGCTCGGTGGCAGAGCGTATGTCTGGCGTGCGGAAGGTCCCTGGGTTCAATCCCCGGCATCTCAATTTAGAAGGACCAGGTAGTCAGTGATGCGAAAGACTTCCTTCCTAAGACGCTGGAGAGCTGCTGCCAGTCTTGAGCAGATAATAGTGTCTTTTGCAGGTCTCTTTCTCTCTGTCTCTGAGTTTGAGAATAACCATGAATACCTGAAGCTGCCTTATGCTGTCAGTACCATTCTGCAGGGGTTCGTCTCACTCTCAGCCACCAGTGTTTCGGGACTGTCATCTCCTCCTGGGACTACCCCACTGTCAGCTGGGTCCAAACTGCACCCCTCTAGCCAATACCACCTGGCCAGCGGCTAGGGTTGCCGGGGGAGGCTGACAAGCGAGCGAGGGTCTATGAACTTCAGCTGCTTTGGTAGGACCAGCAACAAACATCAATAGAGATAAGTGCAAAGTCCTACACTTAGGTACAAAAAATCAAAGGCACAGATAAAGAATGGGAGGGACTTGGCTTGACAGCAGCACATGCGAAAGGGATCTAGGCGTTCTGGTTGATCACAAGCTCAACACGAGCCTGCAGTGTGATGTGGCTGCGAAGAAAGCGAATGCAATCTTAGGATGCGTTAAAAGAAGCATCGTGTCCGGATCATGGGAGGTGGCGGTTCCGCTCTGTTCTGCTATGGTCAGGCCTCACCTGGAGTCCTGTGTCCAGTTCTGGGCGCCACGTTTTAGGAAGGATGTCGACAAGCTGGAGCGTGTCCAGAAGAGGGAAACCAGGATGGTGAGAGGGCTGGAATCCAAGTCTTACGAGGAAAGGCTGAAAGAGTTGGGTCTGTTTAGCCTGGGAAAGAGAAGGCTTAGAGGGGACATGATTGCAGTCTTCAAGCATCTGAAGGGCTGTCATGTAGAAGATGGAGCAGATCTATTCTCTCTTGCTCCGGATTGCAAGACTAGAACTAATGGGTGGAAATGACAAGGGAGTCATTACTGGCTAAATATCAGGAGAAACGTCCTAACTGTAAGAGTGGTTGAGCAGTGGAACAGACTGCCTCGGGAGGGGGTGGATGCTTCTTCATTTTCAAGTGGAGACTGGATGACCATCTTTCGGGTATGTTGTAGGTATGTGGGTATGTAAGGCTATCTTTCGGCTATGCTCCTGCAGAGTGCAGGGGGTTGGACTAGATGACCTGCAAGGTCCCTTCCAACTCTAACATTCTATGATTCTATGTAACTATAAAAGAAAGCTTTCCCCCTTTCGAAGACTTCAAGCAAGGAGAAGCGGGCACATGATTCTGGAAACCCCCATTGGGGTTTGACTTCGAAAAATATGATGTAAATTGACTGGTAGTTTTCTTACTGAAGGGACTGATTGTTATTGTTCATCACATGTAGTGAATATATATACCTGTTTCGGGATATTATAATAGCACACAATGCACTTTGTAAGATACTAGTTATAAATAGAATGCATTAAGTTGTAAAAAAGGTTTTTGCAGTGTATATATTTGTTACTTGAATCCTCTAACAGGGCAGCTCGGGTTGCTACAGCCACATTTAAAGGGACAGTGTCCCTTTTAAATGCTTTCCCTCCATTGGAAATAACGGAGGATGGGTGGGCACCCTCTTTTGGGGCTCATAGAATTAAACCCCATGGTCCAAACTTTTTGAAGCTTGAGGGGTTTTTTGTTGAGAAGAGGCACCAGCAGCTATGCTGAAAATTTGGTGCCTCTTAACTCAAAAAACAGCTCCCCCTAGAGCCCCAGATACCCACAGATCAATTCTCCATTATACCCTGCGGGGACAAATCTCCATAGAGTATAATGGAGTGCCCAGCAGCTATTCCCTCCTGCTTTCTGATAGCCGTGAAGCGGGGGGAGGGGCTCCAAACCGGAGAATCCCCTGCCCCCAAATGGGGATTGGGAACCATGCCAGTGGCTATGTGGACCCGAGAGATGGACACGTAAAGCATTCTTCTACTGAGTCAGACTTGTGTTCCATCACGGTCTGTCTTTTCTAGTCAGACTGGCAGCGGCTCTCCAAGGTCTCAGGCCGAGGTCTTTCCCATCACCTCCTGCCTGGTCCTTTGTAACTGGAGATGCCACCGGGGATAGAACCTGGGACCTTCTGCATGCCAAACAGATGCTCTTCCACTGAGCCACAGCCCCTCTTTACCGCTCTCCAAGATCTCAAGCGGAGGTCTTTCCCATCACCTCCTGCCTTGTCCTTTTAACTGGGGATGCTGGGGACTGAACCTGGGACCTCCTGCATGCCAAGCAGAGGCTCTTCCACTGAGCCACAGCCCCCCTTTACAGCTCTCCAGGGTCTGAGGTGGAGGTCTTTCCCATCACCTCCTGCCTTGTCCTTTTAACTGGAGATGCCGGGGATTGAACCTGGAACCTTCTGCATGCAAAGCTGAGGCTCTACCACTGAGCCACAGCCCCCCTGTACAGCTCTCCATGGTCTCAGGCAGAGGTCTTTCCCATCACCTCCTGCCTGGTCCTTTTAACTGGAGATGCCGGGGATTGAACCTGGGACCTTCTGCATGCCAAGCAGATGTTCTACCACTGAGCCACAGCCCCTCCCTATACCTTCCATGTCGCCCAGGACTAGTAGTGCTTGGCAGGCTGTGTTCCATGGAGGTTCTCCCTGGATGAGATGATCAACAATGGCGGACGTGTCAAAAGCTTTCCAAGGGGTCTCCTGTTTTGAAAACTGCCGATTTGGTTCAAAATACAGGAAGGTTCTACCAGATGCCCTGATGACTGTTCATGGCCAAAACGGGCACATTCCTTTCTCGGCCCAGGGAGGGTACCGGTTGCGGGCAGAAGCAAACTTCTGTCGGAGCTGCGTTCCTGTTCTCTTTGCTCTGGTTTCTCAACTAGTACGCACATGAATTAACGTTGTCCTCGAGGCCGTTATGGCGCTAAAAAGACGGTGATGAAATATCTTGGACGAGCTTTCTTTAAAAAAAAAATAGCTGTAGGAAGACACAGCTGTTCGAGGTTTATCTCATGGAAAATATTAACGGCAGATTTTTAATGCTGCCTCTGGAGTTCCCTCGGGAGCTTAGAAGCGTCGCTGCGCCCTAGAACAGGGGCCCCCAACGTGGTGCCCGCCGAGCGTTTTCAGAAAGTGGGCAGGGCTTTTGCCCAGCGCAGTTGGCCATTGGAGATTTGATTGGCTGTGCGTATTTTTAAAAACATTGTTTTGGCAGCAGCTGCCAACACACCACAACATCACAACACAAGCATCTTCATTCTTCACTGAAGGTATGCTGCAGCCGCCATTTTGTGGCTGGCTCCGCCCCCTGGGGCAGCCATTTTGGGGCTGTGCACAGTGGGTCAGAATTCCAAGGGTGCCCTTAAGTTCGAGAAGGTTAGTTACCCCTGTTCTAGAAAGATTCAGTGCTGGCGCCTACAAATTTTAAGTGCCAGTAGTGGTTAGGAGGGTGGACTCTAATCTGCAAGAACCGGGTTTGGTTCCCCACTCCTCCACTTGCAGCTGCTGGCGTGACCTTGGGTCAGTTACAAGTTCTTTCAGAGCTGTTCTCTCAAGATCAGTTCTGGAAAGAGCTCTCTCAGCCCCACCTACCTCACAGGGTGTCTGTTGTGGGGAGGGGAATGGAAAGGAGATTGTAAGCTGCTCTGAGACTCCTTTGAGTAGTGAAGGGCAGGGTATAAATCCAATCGCCTCCACCAGTTTGGTGTAGTGGTTAACTGTGTGCGCAGACTCTAGAGAACCGGGTTTGATTCCCCACTCCTCCACTTGCAGCTGCTGGATGACCTTGGGCAAGCCGTAGTTCTGTCAGAGCTGTTCTCTCAAGGGCAGTCCTCGAAAGAGCTCTCTCAGCCCCGCCTACCTCACAGGGTGCCTGTTGTGGGGAGGGGAAGGGAAAGGGGTTTGTAAGCCGCTCTGAGCAGTGTTCCCTCTAAGCTGAGTTAGTGTGAGCTAGTTCACAGTTTTTCAGCCTCCGGCTCACGCCTTTTTGTCTTAGTGCAACGAAGGATGGCTCCAGAGCAAACTGATTTATGTAGCAGCCAAATTGCTCGCTCAAGACTTTCACGCCAGCAGCTCACCAAGTAGAATTTTTGCTCACAAGACTCCACAGCTTAGAGAGAGCATTGCCTATGAGACTCCGAGTGAAGGGCGGGGTATAAATCCAATCTCCTCCTCCTCTTTCCGGGCTCGGTTTCCATTGTTTACCTGGGTCACCCTAATTGTCCTGGATGTCCCCCGCTGTCAGGCCGAGCCCCTGTGCAGACAAGGCCCCGGTACAGCTGACGTCGATCCATACAGCTTTCCCTCCATTTTTTAAGCATATATTTGGATCCTCAGATGGTGGTAGAAAGTGCTGTCAAGTTGCAGGCGTGGGGGTCTTCAAAGGCAAGAGATGATCAGAAGTTTGTTCTTGCCTGCCTCTGCGTAGCATCCCTGGGCTTCCTAGGTGGTCCCCCATCCAAATATTACTTGGGGCCAACCTGGCTTAGCTTGCGAGATCTAATAAGATTGGGATCGCCTGACCAATCCAGCTCAGGGCAATCCTCAGCTAGGGAGACCATTTGTCTGATTGGGTTTTTTTTTGGGGGGGTGGAGTTTGGCCGTCCAATCATAGCCGACTCATGGCGACTCTGTAGGGGTTTCAACGCGAGAGACGACCGAGAGGGGGTTTGCCGTTGCCTGCCTCCGTGTCATGACCCTGGCGTTCCTCGGTGGTCTCCTGTCGAAACAGTGACCACGATCGACCCGGCTTAGCTTCCGAGTTCTTTTTTTAATTTATTTTTCTAAATAAGTTTTTAATTTTAAAACACATCACATGTATTAAACACGACACATATATTGCAACTATAAATAGAACATATGAAACGGTGACGTTAAGATGCATAAGCCCTGGTCGACCGTCAGAACAAAAAGATCTGTGTAGATTCGTATCGAGTCCACAGAATTCTCATCATTCGGTAAAATGTCATTTCCCATCAGATAATGAAGGACAAGAGACCACAATTCAGTGTCTGCTAGTTTCTGTTGATCTGATCTGTTCAGTTGTGTATTATTATTCAGTTTACCTAATATGTAAAAGTCCCACGACTTTCGGAGCGATTGATCTATCGTCGGGATTTTCCTATCTTTCCATTTTGAGGCTAACAATGTCCTAGCTGCCGAAATTAGAGTTGAGGTCAATTGGTTGCGTTTTAATTTTCCAGGTGGCATTTCCCAATGGCAAAACCTCTGGCAGAGCTTCCAAGTTCTGTCAAGATTGGCCGAGCCTGGACTATCAGGGGTTTGGTATTAGACGGATTCATATGTTCATACTGGAAATTTAGTCTGAAATGACCGTTTCTGTCCTTGCTATTTTCTGAGGGGGTTTTTTTGTGTGTGTGCGGGGAAAAGCAGTTTAATTTTGCTTCTGATATCTTTGCAGGATCCCGACCGCCCGCAAAGCACCAT
Organism: Gekko gecko; assembly: GCA_029375565.1. Lineage (NCBI taxonomy): Eukaryota > Metazoa > Chordata > Lepidosauria > Squamata > Gekkonidae > Gekko > Gekko gecko. The sequence continues at coordinate 216,222,680 of JAPDNY010000004.1, read as the reverse complement.
GCCGGGTTTCAGACGTTTCCCCTTGACCTGGAGGTGAACTGAGCGGGAAGTCACTCGTGAAACCGCTTGCCAGGATGACCAAAGCGCGGCTCTTCCGTCTTTCGGTGGTCGTGGGTTCCGTCTTCATGATCCTGCTGATTATCGTGTATTGGGATAACGTGGGAACGGCCCACTTCTACCTGCATACTTCCTTCTCCAGGCCTCACGGGGTACTTCCTACTGTCGTTAAGGACGATGGCCAAAGTTCTCTGTCAGACGTCGACGAGTTTCTGGAGAAACTTCTGACTTCTGAACTGAGGCCCCGTGTCGATCAGAAGACGGCGCAGCCGCCTTTGCCGGTGTCCAGCAGGCCCATCATCAGCAACTTGGAGGAGAACGTGAGAGGTTACGACTGGTCCACTCGTGATGCCAGAACGATGCTGGATCAAGAGAAGACGCAGGCCGAGAGACGGAAGACTCTGAGGGAATTATGTGCCAATTCCAGTTTCGCCTTCCCAACCAAGGGCCGCTCGTTTGAGGACATCCCCAACTACGAGCTGAACCACCTGATCGTCGACGACCGCCACGGCATCATCTATTGCTACGTCCCCAAAGTGGCGTGCACCAACTGGAAGCGGGTGATGATTGTGCTGAGCGAGAGCCTGATGGACCAGGGCGTCCCCTATGTTGACCCCTTGGACATCCCCCGTGAGCATGTCCACAACTCCAGCACTCACTTCACCTTCAACAAATTCTGGCGCCGCTACGGCAAGTTCTCCCGCCACCTCATGAAGATCAAGCTGAAAAAATACACCAAGTTCCTCTTTGTCCGCGACCCCTTCGTCCGACTCATCTCGGCCTTCCGTAGCAAGTTCGAGCTGGAGAATGATGAGTTCTACCGCCGGTTCGCCATCCCGATGCTGAAGCTCTACTCCAACCACACCAGTATCCCTACCTCGGTCAGCGAGGCCTTCGAAGCGGGCCTCCGAGTTTCCTTTTCGGATTTCATCCAGTACTTACTGGATCCTCGGACGGAAAAGCTCGCCCCTTTCAATGAGCACTGGAGGCAGGTGTACCGCCTCTGCCACCCGTGCCAAATAGAATATGACTTTATCGGCAAGCTGGAGACCTTGGACGAAGACGCGGCTCACCTGCTGCAGCTTCTCAAAGTGGATCACCTCCTCCGCTTCCCTCCCAGCTACCGGAACAGGACAGCCAGTAGCTGGGAGGAAGACTGGTTTGCCAAAATCCCTGTGGCATGGAGGCAGCAGTTGTACAAGCTTTACGAAGCGGACTTTGTCCTTTTCGGATATCCCAAACCCGAACACTTGCTTAAAAACTGAACGAGACAGAACTGGAGGACAGAGAGCATTCAAAATACCAAAAACACTCCGTGTTTCAAAATACAAACCCCTCTCTGCCTCTGTTAACACACTCAAGTGTACTTTTCCTATCTTGCACACCGTTGTCCGGTTGCAAGATCCGCGGAATGCCCTACTGGATGAATGGTTTCCCTTTTCCTTCATCTGTTACTTTTCTTAAACATATCCTGTCATCTTGCCATCAGGATACGAGTTTCTCCACTCCGCCCCCATTTTCTTTTTTGAATGCTTTTTATTGATACTTGGTTTTTTTTGTTTTTTTTTAAAGGGAAAGAATTAATATATTTAAAATATTTAATACGGAGTCGGTTGTGCAAAAGGGGGAGTAAAAAGATGCACCTTCTTGGTTTTTTTCGGCGCAGTTGTTTGTCATCCTTGGGGGGGGAGTGCCGTAGACATCATAGTTTTGGAAAGTTATTCGTAGTGATGCAAAGGGAAAAGATGAGTAGCTTACAGATGGACCATTAGTAGTGATCACAGATCACACATGGGAGTTGTGGGTGTGGTGGCATGCCAGACAGCAGTTTGTCTGATTGCAAATGCTTTCCAGTTCTTCACCCCAGTCAGTGGAACAAACATCACCCACCCCGTTGACTTGTATGGAGAAAGGGAAAAAGTTGTCAACCATAGCAGTGGGGTGTAGTGGTTAAAGTGTCAGACTAGGACCGGGGAGGCCCAGGTTCAAATCCCACTTTGCCACGGAAGTTTGGTGGGAGACCTGGGGTCAGTCACACTCCCTCAGCCTAACCTACCTCACAGGGTTGTGAGGATACAACAGAGGAGAGAACCATGTTGTAATCTTGTTAGCTGCCTTGAGCCAGCATGTCTGGCAAGGCGGGATACAAATAGAAACCATAAATAAATATATAAGCCACCTTGGGTTCCCGTTGGGGAGAGACATGTGGGAGATATCAAGTAAATAAATTAAGAGACAGCCAGTTTGGTGTAGTGGTTAAGAGTGGTGGACCCTAATCTGGAGAACTGGCCTTGCTTCCCCACTTTGGGTCAGTCACTGTTCTCTCAGCTGTTTTCTCAAGAGCAGTTCTCTCAGAGCTCTCTCAGTCCCACCTACCTCACAGGGTGTCAGTTGTGGGGAGAGGAAGGGAAGGCGATTGTAAGCCGCTCTGAGACTCTGAGTGAAGTGGGGGGTATAAATCCAATATTCTCCTCCTCCTCATCTTTCTGTCAGTCACAGTTCTCTCAGAGCTGTTCCCTCGAGAGCAGTTCTCTCAGAACTCTCTCAGCCCCGTCTACCTCACAGGGTGTCTGTTGTGGGGAGGGGAAGGGGGAGGAGTTTGTAAGCCGCTCTGAGACTCCGAGTGAAGGGCAGGATGCAAAGCAAACTCTTCTCTTAAACTCTAGCAGTCAGTGCATGTTGGACAGTATTCGTCCCACCCAAATTTGTTTTCTGCTATTTCAGAAAACCGTTTAGCGATTTGTGAACATTTCTGAATGGCTCAGCCCTACTGCTCTGAGGTCCTATTATGCAGTTCGTGCTGCTTATGTTCAGTTAGCCTCGGAGAACATCTGCAGCGTGTTTACATGTGCTTTCACATGTAAAAATGTTTGCGCTGACCCCTTAATCGTCCTGGTTGCCTCCTTCTGTGCTTTTTCCAGCTCTGCAGTGACCTTTTCAGTCTGCGTACAGAATGCTGTGAATGCCGCGGGCTGAATGTTTTATACCAGAGTTAGCTAACTAGTGACACTCTGACACAGAGTTCCCCACCATTTTGGAGCCTGACAGCGGATTTGGAATTTGGGCACGGCCACAAAATGGCCGCCGCAAAATGGCCACCGCAGCAGGCCGAAACAGCCACGACATGACTGCCACGGCTTAACTTCAGTAACACGTTGCAGATCCTTGTGCTGTGGTGGCAGCGACTGCCAGAGGAGGAGGAGGAGGAGGAGGAGAAGTAGTAGGAGAGGAAGAGTTGGATTTATACCCCGCCCTTCACTTGGAATCTCAGAGCGGCTTACAAACTCCTTTCCCTTCCCCTCCCCACGACAGGCACCCTATGAGGGAGGTGGGGCTGAGAGAGCTCTGAGAGAACTTGTGACTGAGAGAACAGCTCTGAGGGAACTTGTGACTGACCCAAGGTCGCCCGGCCGGCTGCATGTGGAGGAGTGGGGAAATCAAACCTGGTTCTGCGGAGTCAAGTCGAGTCCGTTGCTCTTAACCACTACACCAAACTCTTAACCACTACACTGCATGGCCAAATAAATCTCTAATACTCTTATCAGAAGGCTGGCTGGGCAAAACCTGGCCTCACCCCCTTCCTAAAACGGTGGGCACCAGAAAAGGTGCCAGTGGGCACCACGGTGCCCATGGGCGCCATGTTGGGGACACCTGCTCAATTAATTCACTCCAAGGGGCTCAGAGCAGCTTCTGTGGACTTGGTCCCATTTTATTCTCCCCCAAACCCTGTGAGATAGGTCAGGCCCTGAACGATAAAAGGTCACCCAGTATGGATGCTTTATTTATTTATATACTTCACGCAGGCCCCTGCCGTTCTCCCCAGCTAGGACCCAAAGCAGCTTATCCTGTTCTCCCCCGTTTTAATCCTCACAAAAACCCCACAAAGGAGGTCAGAGTGGAGAGTGTGTGACTGAAGTTATGGAGCAGAGTGGTGCTAGGGAACGTCCTACAGATTAAACCCGTGTGAAACCAGTTTAACCGGAACCGGCGTCGTTTCCCCTCCCCCCTGTATAATTTTGGAGGATTGTGGCTTTTGATTTGATTTATTAAATTTCCACCCCGCCTTCCCAGCCAAGGCTGGCTTAGACAAAAACAGCAGAAACCAGGCCTTTTGCAGGGCTATAGTTTGGTGGGTTCTGTGTTCGAGAGCAAGAAAGGCTGTTGACATGAGTTCCGTCTTAATAGCCAGGATCGAGTACATTTCCGACACGGGCAGGCTACCAAAGTCCTCCCCACCTCCCCGGACAGCCAATCCACCTACTACCTATTTGAGCATTCCCCATCATGGCTCCCAATGGCACCATGGCGCCTACCAAGCCAATCAGAAAGTGGGCGGGGCCACTGTAAGGCAGGGCTTGTCACCGACGTCCCTCAGCCACATGAAAGGGTTTTCCTCTGGAGGGTGAGAAGGGCTGATAAGTCAGCATGTGGTTCCATCCCCCCTTTTGAGATTTCCTTCTTCCCAGGAGATGTGAAGAGGTAGGTATTCCACTTGGCTCCGCCTCCTACAGCGGCCATTTTGGGCTTGGCTCCTCCTCTGGGGGCAGCCATTTTGGAGTGGCGCTCACCACCCCCTCTCAAGATTTCCCAAGGTGCCTGCCGACTCAAAGGCTGGGGGGACCCCTGATCTGTTGCCACAGAGGGGACAGGCGATTTTTAGGGAACAACCTCTCTGGGAAGAGGCATCGTTTTGCTTCCTCTGTCCCCCAATCCCATTTCCTCTCCCTTGCTTTGTTAGCAAAGAAGGGAGAAATGCTCTTTGATTGAGAAATTGCTACTCCGAACTCTAAATATACAGTGACTGCCTAGTTTCTTTTACTTTTCAAAATGTATATCCCACTTTCCTCCCTGGCCAGGGCCCAAAAAGCAGCCTGTCGCGTTCCTCTCACCTCCTCCTCCATCTTTTCTTCACAACAACCTTGTGAGGTAGAATAGGTTAGAAATTTGGGGTGGGCCCAGGGTCACCTGGTGAACTGCCGCAGAAGTGCGGGGATTCAAACTCAGTTATCCTAGGCCCTAATCTGACCGCTGCACTACGCCAGCTGTAACCTGGGCCTCTGCGCATGCTTAATGGAACTCTTCTTACTGTTTCTGTTTTCCAAACGGGAGCCTTGGCGGGTGTAGTCAAAGATCTGGGGGGGGGTCTCTGTCCCTCATGCCTGGCATTTCCAGAACATCACGCTGAATAGAATATTTACTTAATGTATATCCCATCTTTCTCCCCAATGGGAACTTAGAATGGCTTACCTCATTCTCCCATTTCTAAAATCCTCACAACCACCCTGTGAGGTAGGTAAGGCTGAGAGTATGTGACTCATCTAAGGTCACCCAGCAAGCTACCGTGGCAGAGTATGGAATCGCCGGTTTGGTGCAGTGGTTGAGCGCGCGGACTCTAATCTGGGAGAACCGGGTTTGATTCCCCCACTCCTCCACTCGCAGCTGCTGGATGACCTTGGGTCAGTCACAAGTTCTGGCACAGCTGTTCTTGAAAAAAGAGCAGTCTCTGTCAGGGCTCTCTCAGCCCCACCTACCTCACAGGGTGTCTGTTGTGGGGAGGGGGAGGGAAAGGAGTTTGTTAACTGCTCTGAGACTCCTTTGGGTAGTGAAGGGCGGGGTATAAATCCAACCTCTTCTTCTTCTTTCCCAGATTCTCATCCAAGACTTTAACCATTACGCAATGCTGGCTCCATTAGCAGCGGAATAGACACATCTTTTTCCTGCTGTTTGGTGGCAGCCGACGGCAGTGTTGTGCAGTGGTCAGAGCGCCGGACTAAGACCTTGGAGACCTGGCTTCCACTCCCCCCCCGGAAGCTTGGAAGGGGAGTTTTGGGCCAGTTGTCATTCACCCCAAAAAAGAGAGGAAGGGAAACTAAATCCACCAAGCAAGACCTCCACAGGAAGTTTAGAAAACGTCTTGAGGGCCCAAAAGTTAAACACGTAAATAAGTATAGACAAAAAGAGTGTTTATTTCAAAGACACGTAAAAACCTTGCAGGGGCCCAAATAAAGCCGCCTAAAATGTTCAAATGCAAAGGGAAGAACAGTGTATGACCTGATGTCACATTGTCCCCAATAAGGCAATTCTACTTGTACTCTTAGGAACTAAACTGGAAGGCGCATATCGGTGCCGGTATCCCTTCCAGTATATGCAGCTGCTTCTGACACACGGCCAGATAAATTTGTGGCCCCAAATAAAAATCTTTCAGTGCGTCATTCAATTCCAGATTGGAACATTCCGTTTTTGGTCCTATATTAATCGTTTATTGCCTTGCATGTGTTAACAGGGACTTTGTTGCATGGTGTATTTTGTACGGAGAGCCAGTTTGGTGTAGTGGTTGAGCACGCGGACTCTAATCTGGGAGAAACGGGTTTGATTCCCCCACTCCTCCACTCGCACCTGCCAGATGACCTTGGGCAAGACATAGTTCTGACAAGAGCTGTCCTTGAAAAAGAGCAGTTTCTGTCAAGAGCTCTCTCAGCTCCACCGACCTCACAGGGTGTCTGTTGTGGGGAGGGGAAGGGAAAGGAGTTTGTAAGCCGCTCTGAGACGCCTTTGGGCAGTGAAAGGCGGGGTATAGATCCAATCTCTTCTTCTTCTACCTCACAGGGTGTCTGTTGTGGGGAGGGGAAGGGAAAGGAGTTTGTAAGCCGCTCTGAGATGCCTTTGGGTAGTGAAGGGCGGGGTATAAATCCAATCTCTTCTTCTTTGTACGATTTGGCCTCTGAAGAAGGCTCTTGTGAGCTGAAACACGGCAGGCCATACACCGTTCTTTTTTGGGGCGTTTTTCACTTTGAACATTTTATGACGCTTTATCGGGGCCCCTACGATATGTCTTTGAAACAAACCCTCTTGCCTATATTTATTTATGTTTTTAACTTTTGGCCCTCAATAGGTTTTCTAAACTTCCTTTGGAGGTCCAGTAGTCATCAGGCCTAGCCTACCTCGCAGGAATGTTGTGAACCTAAAACGGAGGGAGGGCTGACCAGTGTACACCGGGAATAGAAGGATTAAAAAAACAGATTAAAAATGCAACTTCCTATAAAGCCCTAGCAGAACTGAAACGCTTAAGGGAAGGTTTCCAGTCCTAAATTCTCTGCCCGAATGCCGAGTCGCAGAAGTTCAATTCCGTGCCACCCCCGTGTTCCAGGCAGTTCACCCCGGGTGCGTCGCTGCAGACCCAAACAACTCTCTTTGCTGCCAAAAAAACTCGGGAATGTGTGAATCACAATTTGGAGAGAGCACAAGAAAAAAAACCTTGTAAGGATTTAGGACAACAAACAAGCGACTTTGGTCCAAGGGGAGCTGGGAATGTTTTGAGAGAAAGCAAAGGGAAATGTCAGCTGGCAATGGAAATTTTTCTTCTGAGCACTAAAGCCAAGGGACTTTATTTAGGGCTGAGGCGTCGGGCCAAGAGGCAGAGCTGGAGACGGGAGTCCAAGGCAACGCCCTTGATTTGAATCTTTCAATGCAGAAGGGCTGTGTTGCGGCAACCACTGACACACTAATGCTTTTCTGGTGGGGAAGAACTAAACCCCGGGCGTGGGGGCGGGCAGGCAGAATAAGTGCTTATTCCAGTATTTAATTAGGAATTCGATTGCACGGTGGTTATTTTTTACAACCAGTGTTAATTTGACCATCCGTTTGAGATGAGAAGGAGAGATTGGATTTATACCCCATCCTTCACTACCCAAAGGAGTCTCAGAGCGGCTTGCAAATCTCCTTTCCCTTCCCCTTCCCACAACAGACACCCTGTAAGGTAGGCGGGGCTTGAGAGAGCTCTTGACAGAAACTGCTCTGTGAGAGAACTGTGACTGTCCCAAGGTCACACCAGCAGCTGCCTGTGGAAGAGTGGGGAATCAAACCCGGTTCTCCTAGATTAGAAGAAGAGAAGAGATTGGATTTATACCCCGTCCTTCACTACCTGAAGCAGTCTCGGAGCGGTTTACAATCTCCTTTCCCTTCCCCTCCCCACAACAGACACCCTGTGAGGGAGGCAGGGCTGAGAGAGCTTTTGACAGAAACTGCTCTGTGAGAGAACTTGTGACTGTCCCAAGGTCACGCCAGCAGCTGCCTGTGGAGGAGTGGGGAATCAAACCCAGTTCTCCCAGATTAGAAGAGATTGGATTTATACCCCGCCCTTCACTACCCAAAGGTGTCTCAGAGCGGCTTACAAACTCCTTTCCCTTCCCCTCCCCACAACAGACACCCTGTGAGGGAGGCGGGGCTGAGAGAGCTCTGACAGAAACTGCTCTCTGAGAGAACTGTGACTGTCCCAGGGTCACACCAGCAGCTGCCTGTGGAGGAGTGAGGAATCAAACCTGGTTCTCCCAGATTAGAGCCTGCTCTCAAGCGGTGTAATTTAGTGGCTAGAGCAGGGGTGTCAAACATAAGGCCCAGGGGCCAGAATCGCCCCACCCAGGGCTCTTACATGTCCCACGAGCGACGGGTGCATGGGAGGGAACTAGGAGACGGCTTGGAGGGAGTGGGCAGAGTCACTCCGATTGTGGCTTCAGTATGGCGGAAACAACCTTGTCTGCAACCATCAAGGTGGGAGCGTCTGCCCAGGGCTGCGCTGCTGGCTCTCCAGTCCACCCATGTGGGTTTCCCTTTGCACCCTCTTCCCAGCCCATGAGGCCTTGCAGTGAGGATACACACCAACTCAGAGCTTACCAGCCTTTGGAGGAAACCAGACTAAATTTGAACCCTCTGCCTAAACGATGAACTGCGATCACAGAGAGGATTTATCAGCGGTTCACTGCCCAGAGGACCTCTGCTGGGAGAAATGTCATTTGATGAGAGGCGGCGCGGTGTATTGGTTAGAGTGCCGGGTCCCGGTTCGATTCCCCGCTCTGATGTGGGGAGCCTGTTGGGTGACCTTGGGGCCAGTCACACGCTCACCGCCTGAACAACCTCACAAGGTTGCTGGGAGGAGAAAATGTAGCAGGGAACTACGTGAGCTGGCTTGGGGGGGAAAGGAGTGGTATAAATGAATCAGATAAAGAAAGCTCAGAGGGAGAGAAGAGGCTGTGTAGCTTGGCGTCCTTTTACTAGAGGTCTGAGACAGAATAGGATTTCCTTCCCCAGCTGCTCGGGAACCGTGGCTAAGAAACAGGAATTGTGATCTCCAGTTCAAACCTTACTCCAGCAGGCAGCCTCCCTAGGTCCTCTGTTTCTCAGCCTTCCCTTTTCCCTCACTAGATAATACAGCAACCATATGGGCCCACCTCACAGGGTTACTTGTAAGCACTACAATAAACTGGCCAAAATGCTTCTACTACCTGAAGTACCCTATGCAGGCTCAGTACTATCCCCAGGGCTCTTTTTGTAGAAAAAGTCCAGCAGGAACTTATTAGCATAATAGGCCACACCCAACAGCAGAAACTCATTAGCATATTAGGCCACACCCCCATGTTACCAGAGGTGTGGCCATCCAACCACACCAACCTTTTGCTTCTTATTCTGTTTACCTTGTCTGTTGTCAAAAACCAGGGCTTCTTTTGGAGCAGGAACTCCTTTGCATGTCAGGCCACACAGCCCTCCTGTAGCCAATCCGAATGAGTTTAAGCTGTTGGGTGTGGCCTGTTATGCTAATGAGTTCCTGATGGGCGTGGCCAACTCAGGTGCCCAAAATAGCCCTGACTATCCCCATAGAGCTAAACGTGATCACCTGTGAGTGCAGCCTTCAAGGGGCAGCACAAAAGGCTGGTCCCAAAGTTGCCCAGCCAACTCCACCCTCTTTCTGTCTTAAAGAGCAGTCCTTTCTCCCCTCCACTTTGAGAAAAATCCTCCCCCCTGACAAGAAAACAAGGCAGGAGACTGGAGGCAGCCACTTCAGGCCACAGGAGGGCAGAGTCCATCTCGGACCAACCAGCCTTCCCCTGTCCTCACAGATCCCCGGCAGCTAGAAAGCTAGCAGCGCAAGGCAGATAGGGGGAGAAATTTATTTTTTTAAAAAAATATTTAAAATCTTGCCTCCTCCACAGGGAGCAAAGGCAGGGGCTTTTGGAGATTAGCCTCCCTCCTTCCCCACCCAAAAATGTATGGATGCAGGCAGGGCTATTTTGGGGCGGGAACGCACAGGAACGGAGTTCCGGCTGGCTCCCAAGTTGGCCACGCCCAGCAGGAACTCATTAGCATAACAGGCCACACCCAACAGTAGAAACTCATTAGGACTGGCTACATGAGGGGTGTGTGGCCTAACATGCAAAGGAGTTCCTGCTACCAAAAAAGCCCTGGGTTTTGACAACAAGCAAGGTAAACAGAATAAGAAGCAAAAGGTGGGTGTGGCTGGATGGCCACCCTTCTGGTAACATGGGGTGTGTGGCCTAATATGCTAATAAGTTTCTGCTATTGGGTGTGGCCTATTATGCTAATGAGTCCCTGCTGGGCTTTTTCTACAAAAAGAGCCCTAGATGCATGTAGGCAGAAGTACATAAAAGGATAAGAATGTAGAGATGAGGCCGGTTAAGACTCAAAGAGGGCCGCGCAGCCGCACTTCCCATCGAAAACCGACCCCAGTTTACCTTCCCCTCACGACGCAAAACAGAACCGGAGTTTTGCTGCAGAGTGGATGCCGGAACTCTAGAACGCCGCCGCGCTTAGGCAATGCCACCTTTCGCGTGTGACCTGAAGTGCAGGTTGCGTGGTACGCTACTCCTCTGTTCTATCTCTGCGGCCAGCCGGTACTGTCTTAAATACGACCCTGGCGGAAACTTGGGCTGCCGCTCTGGTCGTTCCGTTTAGCGCTTTACCAATGGCCAAGATGCCAGAAAAAGCAGCCCGGAGGAGTAAAAGGGGAAAGTCCTTGCTTGGGAAATCCCAATGATTTGGGGTAAATGAGGCCTGGGAAGAGGTTTGGGGTGGGACCTCAGAAGGGTACAATACCATAGCCCATCTGAAGAAGTGTGCAGCACACCAAAGCTTAGACCCAGAATTAAACTGGGTCTTAAAGGTGCCACTGGACTCAAACTTTGCTCTTTTGTTGTGTTATCTCCACAACACAATTGCAAGAGAGGCTAAAACTGGAAGAACCGTGGAAGCAAACTAGGAAAGAATATTATTACAAACTGAGATCGAGGCAGCTGTTAAACAAGTGATTTCAACTATTCAGCTCATAACAACACTATATCACAACACATCAAACAAGGCTGGCTTATATATGATTTGAGTGGGCAAAACCACACCCGGAGTTTGGCAGCCCTGTAAGTACATTGGGCTAGAGTCACCCAGAGTGTCTCGTACCTGAATTGTGAATTTGCATCCAGGTCTTCTTCATGGAACGCTCCATCTTCTGCAAAGCTGGGAGAGAATCGACATATCACACACACATACACACACACTTTGTCCCATGTGGTGCTGAGATTTGTGCTCACATAGCGGAGGGGAGACACTTGATCACATGCAGCTACCCGAGTCCACAGAGTTTTCAACTGAAGTTCACTGCCACCAAACCTGGTGGTGACCCCTACTGCAAATGAGTTTTTAAAAAGCCAATGTCCATCGATGGCTTCGTGTTAAAACAAAATGGAAGATGTGGGGATTATGGGAGCGGACTGAATCGTATAACCAGTGACTTAGGCTGCAGGCCAAATTTTAAGTTGAAAGATTTTCTCGTCGGTCATTCTCCCTGGACGAGCCTCTTCGTTTCTCCGGGCATTGATCATTTCGTCCGCCCCCCGCGCCCAGGTGGCTTCACTGCTACCGGACAGTAGGAGCCGCACGTGTGAACCACGCCTTGGAACCAATGCTCCCTCTAAGCTGTGGAGTCTTGTGAGCAAAAATTCGACTTTGTGAGCTACTGGCGGTAAAGCGGTGAACGGGTGATTTGGCTACTGCATAAATTAGTTTGCTCTGGAGCCCACCCTTCCTGAGCTAATGCGTGAGCCGGAGGCTAAAAAACCGTGAACTAGCTCACACTAACTCAGCTTAGAGGGAACACGGCTTGGGTCCCCCCAGGCAGCTGTGTCTGAGATGTGACTTTGTGCAATGAGGGCGAGAACAGTCCTAGGCCGGTGTGACTTCAAATAACTTGGTGTTCAAAAGGGACAATTTGACTTTTTTTGTTTTGTTTTTCTGGGGTACGGGAGAGAAAGAGGAACCCCGATCAACCGGCGCCGTAAAGCTATGGCACCAAAATGAATTTCTGTGCCATTGCTTTTCTTCATGACCACTGGAAGATCTGCATCCCAAGAGCTCTTTCCAGTGCGGCGGGGGTGGACCTGTGGTGGGGCTTTCATGGCAAGAGACATTCGCAAGTGGTTTGCCCTTGCCTGCCTCTGCTTACCAACCCTGGACTTCCTTCAAGGTCTCCCATCCAAATACTAGCCAGGGCTGACCCTGCTTAGCTTCAGAGATTTGACGAGATCAGGCTTGCCTGGGTTTATGGTTAGGTCCCCCTTCCACTGTAGCCGATACAAATCATAACAATAATACAACAATCCATAGAAATGACCTCACCTCATTGAAAAAGTCATAGAACCATAGAGTTGGAAGGGACCTCCAGGGTCATCTAGTCCAAACCCCCTGCGCAATGCAGGAAATTCACAAATACCTCCCTCTCCACATCCCCCGTTACCGCTGTTCCATTCCCGAAAGATGACAAAAAACCCTCCAGGATCTCCAGCCAAACTGGCCTGGAGAAAAATGGCTTCCTGACCCCAAAGTGGCGATCGGCATTTCCCTGGGCGTGTAAGAAAGGGCCACGAGAACTAAGCACTAACGCAACCCTTCCTGTCTCACCCAGTGGCCAACCAGTTCCTCTGGAGGTTCAACAACAGGACATAGAGGCGGAGGCCTTCCCCAGATATTAAGCATATAAGAAGAGCCCTGCTGGATCTAGTCATCAAATCATACAATTGGGAGGGTCCCCCAGGGTCCTCTAGTCCAATCCCCTGCGCAATGCAGGAAATCCGCAAATACCTCCTCCTCCACTTGTAAGTTGCTTGAAAAGAACACACGCACACAATCCTTTGTTCCTCGCTTTTGAACAATGATCTTTGTTTGGCTTGGCATCAAAAGAGCATGTAAACACACATACGCGGGTACCGAAGCAGGACGTGCAGAGGTGGACAGATCTACTTCAAAATACAGGATTACGCCAGCTCATGCCACAATGCTACTTCGTTCGGTATTGTGAAAAAAGAACGATGATCCAAACACGGTCACCCGGGAGGAAAACTAGAACACAGGCCCACGGCGACGAACCTCGGTTGCAGAGATGTGGGACCAGCTTTGCTCTTTTCGATTTCATGTGTGATTAAATCCACTGGTCCGGTGGAGATGCCGGGGATTGAACCTGGGACCTTCTGCATGCCAAGCAGAGGCTCTACCACTGAGCCACGGCCCCTCTTTACAGCTCTCCAAAGTCTCAGGCAGAGGTCTTTCACATCACCTGCTGCCTGGTCCTTTTTAACTGGAGATGCCAGGGATTGATCCTGGGACCTTCTGCATGCCAAGCAGATGCTCTACCACTGAACCACAGCCCCTCCCAAAGATAGGACACCATCTTCTTGTAAAATGGAGTATGGGTTGATGAGGGAAATCGATGGCTGCCTTCTCCCTTTCCTTACCCTTATAGCCTGCTATTACTTGGGTTTCGTACCCCTCCTCCTTCCATTTTTGGGAGAGAGAATGCCACGCTGTCTCCACACTAAATGACAGTCGGCAGGCACAAAACAGAATGACAGATGGCTCTTCTCCCTCCTCAGCCTTAAAGCACAACACATCTCCGTTTTTAGGAATCAGCGACCAGACATGAAATCCTTTCTAACCCCCCCCCGATTCCCAAAGGGGCGTCTCATTTTAACGTGCAGTCTGGGAACAGTCGGCATAAAAGACAGACGCGTCATCCCACATCCCGTGTTCCAGTCACAACATTTGTCAGTTATGGGCGCCGAACCTCGCGAAACAGGACAGGGGTTCCGAGTTTTGAGGAACCGCACCTGCTACAAAGAGGTAACGAGACATAACAGTTTACCACAGACGGATCTGACTTCACAAGGCCGGACAGGGTGGGATTGTCGTCAGCAAGAAGACGGGGAGTGGGTGGGTAGAGGGCAGTGTACAGAGGCCAAGGACCCATTTACTGAAATGCACATTGTCCTGGGAAGGAAACCTCAGAGAACACGCGGGTCAAAATACGGCCCAGTAGCAGTGGTGATTTGCGCAGAATCCATCAACCGGCTTGAGCGTTGGGAATGGCCCTGCGAGGGAGTTGGCATTCCCACATAACAGAACTCCCGTTGAATTGAGTGGTCATCGTAATTCGTAGCAGTGTCGGGTGCATGGGAGAGCTGTGACTGGACTGGGACGAGAATGAACCAGGAAGCCCTGGGCCTCGGGCTGTCATTCTCCAAGCGGCGCCTGGAAATCGCCCGCTATCACAATTATCTCCGGACAACCGAGATCAGTTCCCCCGGAAGGTTGGACTCCATGGTATTATGCCCTTCTGAGTTCCCACCCCTCCCCAAACCCCGCCCTCCCCAGGCTCCACCCCCCAAATCTCTAGATATTTTCCGACCCGGAACTGGCAACCCTAGCTTGCCCCTCAAACCTCATGGTGTTTCTCTTTTACTCCAGCTGCACCAAGACAGACAGAAGACCTCCTGATTTATAGCAAACCACAGTTTGTTCTTGAGAGCTTTGGGCACCTGATGAATGGATGTAGACGGCTTCCCAGGAAAGAGACTCTGGCAGTGGCCCTTGAGATGTTCGCCTGGCACAACCCTTGCCCGATATTTTGGCACGAAGCTCGTTTCCGTTCAGCTTTTCCTTCAATTACATGGTTTGCGAAACTGGATTTCTTTGCTTCATCAACCCGCCTTCTACAGTCTTGCGCTATTTTGTATTTCTAACCCCGGTTGCTTCTAGGAGAGCGATCCTGTTTTTTTTCATAGCTGTAGCTTGAGATTTGGCCAACTGTTTTTGTCGATACTCATGTAATTTGTTTGGATCATTTTAAAGGGGCAATTTCATTGCTTCAGATTGGATTTCGAATAGCACGAGTCAGCTCGAACATATCTCGGAAAAGGCAGAATATTTATATATTTTAAGAATCTCGTAAATAAACGAGCAGCTCAATTCGAGTCCAGTAGCACCATACAGATCAACAATATTTTCGGGGTATGAACATTTGAGTCTCAAAGTTGCCTTCTCAGAGACTTCTGGATTCTAGCAGATACCCGATGAAGGCATCTGACGAACGGAGCTTAGATTCTCGAAAGTTTGTATCCCGAAAATCTTGGTCTCTAAAGGTGCTACTGCACGCAAATCTGCCTGTTTCACTGCAGGCCAACAAAGGTACCCTCTGAAATTTAAACAAACGAATGACAACCTTGCTAACGTTTGGAAGTTGCAAACTAACTGTGGTTTTGTCGAAGGCTTTCACGGCCGGAGTTCATCAGTTGCTGTAGATTTTCCGGGTTGTGTGGCCGTGGTCTTGGCATTGTAGGACCTGACGTTTCGCCAGGAGCTGTGACTGGCATCCTCAGAGGTATAACGCAGAAAGATGGAGGTGACCTTGACACAGAGAGTCCGCCATCTTTCCGTGTTATACCTCTGAGGATGCCAGTCACAGCTCCTGGCGAAACGTCAGGTCCTACAATGCCAAGACCACGGCCACACAACCCGGAAAATCTACAGCAACTAACTGTGGTTTGTTCCCAATCAGGAAGTCTTCTTGTCTTACCATGTTGAATGGAGGGAAGGGGCAGGGAGCTCACAGGTCAGACGGCTTCCGTGTCTCAATCTTGTCCCACCCACCCACCCACCAACCAACCAACCAACCAACCGCGGTTTCTTCCCGATGTCCAAATACAATCACTGTTTTCAAGGGACTGGGGCTGTAGGAAAAAAGTATCTAAATCACAACACCCAAGAGGCCCCAAGTTCACATTCGAGTTTCAGTTTCGACAGCAGCTTGCGTCCGGAGGCTCAGCGTACAGGGACCGATTGAGTGCAAGTTATCCGGCAGCGTTATGCCTAATCAGTGTCACTACGAGAATAAATTAAAGGGTTCCCCCCTCACTTAAGAAAATTCCAGTTCTGCAGACGACGCAGCTGCGGCCTGACCCATCCAGAGCTGCATGGCTGCGCTACTCCAAAACCGCCGCAACGGCTCTGTGCACTCTGGAGTTCCATCGAAAGGGACGGAGCCCACATCTGAGTGCAGCCCTCGGCCGGCCGTATTGTCCGTTCTCAAGGAGCAACGATTTCTCATCTTTCCCTCTTCCTGCAGGGACCGAGCGTTCAGACGGGTGCTCCGCATGGCTCTGCTGCACCTTCACATTACCTGGGGCAGGTGAGATAAGAGGAAGGTGGGAAGGGAAGTTCGTGCCACGGCCGGTGTCTCTTGAACGGAAAGGCCCGTCAACACTGAACGGCATTTCTGTCCACCCCGGCGTCTTCGTCCACCACGAGCGTGGACTGTGGAAGGTCGCCCCTTCCTTCGCTCTCTCTGGCTTCGGAGTCGGTGGGTTCAACCAGATGTTCCGCCGCGGCTTCCTGGGACGTCTTTTTGGAGAATTCGGTAGCGTTCCCTCGGATGCTGATGTGCTCCCATCCACCCTAGAAGCCAAACACAGGAGAGATAGTTTAAATGCCCGGTTCAAAGATCACACGGAGGACATAGCAGCCCCAGAAAGACTAAGAGACAATGTGGTGTGGTGGTTACGAGTCTCGGACCAGGATCCGGGAGACCCATTTTCAAATTCCTACTTGGGCCATGGAAGCTCACTGGGCCAGTCACACGCTCTCTGCGTAACCTACCTTGCAGGGTTGTCGTGAGGACAAAACGGGAGGCAAGGAGAACCTTGTAAGCCGCTTTGGGTCCCCATTGGGGAGAAAGGTGTGGCACAAATGAAATAAGTAAATAACACCGTAGAAATTTAAGGCGGGGAAAGACTGGTCTGAAGGAAGACACAGCCATTTCCCTTCTACATGATTTTAGAGGTTTATTAAATACTACTACTACTATTACTACTACTACTAATAATAGTAGTAGTAGTAATAGTATGGCATTGTGTGCAAAATAGCCAGGAGATCCTAAGATTGTCTGGCAGCCACAAGTTCCAGCTCTTTTAGCGTTATGCACCACTAGGTGGCGAGCTAGACTTGTTTTTGACGCAAGAGACGTCGCAGAGATGGGTTTGCCATTGCCTGCCCCTGCGTCATGATTTATTAACTAAGACCAGCAAATCCACCTTTTCCCGAGCTGACACTGGAAAGTGCCCCCAATGTAAGGTAGTGCCAGGGTTGGGTTTGGTTTTTTTTTGAATTGTTAGTCAAATATGGAACATGCTATTATATCCTGATAATAAATTTTCTTTTTTAAAAAATCATAGTGCAATATAAAAACATAATATAAAATAGCTTAAAGGAAAAAAATATAACTTCATTAGGATATACAAATCGTCCTGTTTCATAGATACAATATACCAGTCACCAGGGTTCCCTCTAAGCTGAGCTAGTGTGAGCTAGCTCACAGTTTTCTAGCCTCCGGCTCACACATTTTTGTCTTAGCTTAGGAAGGAGGGCCCCAGAGCAGATTAATTTACGCAGCAGCCAAAGCGCTCGCTCACAGATTTAATGCCAGTAGCTCACAAAGTAGGATTTTTGCTCACAGGACTCCACAGCTTAGAGGGAACATTGCCAGTCACCATATTTCAGAAATAAAAAAAATATCACATATTATTCTAAAAACATAAAATCCAAACAGGGAAGGAGAATTCTTCGGCTCAGAAGGCCACTCACCCCAATGCCGTAGTCCCAGGACTGCCCTTTGGGCTCCATCGGCTGGACCCCGGTCCGGTGACAGACGGTCCCGCAACTCAGGCTGTGGCTCCCTTGCACTTTGTCGGCGATCACCCAGACCTACGGGGCGGAGACGCAAGAGAGCAGCTAGAAGCGTGATTATGACATGGAATTCGCTGCCGGAGGGTATAGGGACGGCCACGGGCACCGATCGCCTTAAAAGGGGATTAGCTAAATTCACGGAGGAGAAATCTCTCTGTGGCTACTAGCTATGGTGAATAAAGGGAACCTCCACGTTCAGGGGCACTAATCCTCTGAATACCAGTGCCAGGGGGCGGCACTGCTCTCTCTGCGTGAGATGGGATGCTGGGCTAGATGGACCGCTGGTTCGATCCTGTTGTTGGCCCTCCAGGGGAACTCATTGGCCACTACGTGAGACGGGAAGCTGGACTAGATGGACCACTGGTCTGATCCGACAGGCCTTTTCGGATGTTCTTACATGCCACCCTATACTCCTCCTGCCAAACTGAAGAGAGGAGGACAGTGTCCAACAGTACCAGAATGCCCATGCAGGAGGAAGATACTGTATGCAGGAACTGCCACATCATCCCATGTTCAGATAGTCATGCATGTAGACTGCATGTGCATAGGCTGTTCATGTGCAAGCAACAGCTGTGCGCACATACTGATAAGACGGGGTGTGTGTGATGTCAACACACAATGCTCTAACATGCACATCGAGCAGAACTTCCTACGGGAAGAGAATAAAGTGGTTATCAGGGCTATTTTGGGCAGGAGCGCACAGGAACGGAGTTCCGGCTGGCTCCCGAGTTGGCCATGCCCAGCAGGAACTCATTAGCACAATAGGCCACACCCAACAGCAGAAACTCATTAGGACAGGCTACATTAGGGGTGTGTGGCCTAACATGCAAAGGAGTTCTGGCTCCAAAAAAAGCCCTGGGTTTTGACAACAAACAAGATAAACAGAACAAGAAGAAGAAGGTGGGTGTGGCTGGATTGACCACCCTTCTGGTAACATAGGGGTGTTGACCTAATAAGCGAATGAGCTGTGCTCTCGGGGGTGTGGCCTAATATGCTACTGAGTTTCTGCTGTTGGGTGTGGCCTGTTATGCTAATAAGTTCCTGCTGGGCTTTTTCTACAAAAAAAAAGCCCTGAGTGGCTTTAACACTGAAAATTTGGGGAAATGTGGCTTCTTTTCCATTAGGGAAAAATGAGAAAGGTCCGCTCGAGAACCTTCTCTGAACAGAGGAAGAAGGATTTATGTGCACTGCCAGTCGAAACTAACGGGTCTACATATCTATTTTATTTTATTAATTTATTTTGTGACATTTCTACCCCGCCCTCCCTGCAGGCGGGCTCAGGGCGACTTACAAGGGGCAGAGCCCACATAAAACAGGATAAAAGCAAATAAAACCATTAGCTAACACAGATCAGAATAAAGTGCTGCATAAAACGGATGGCCCCGAATCGCTCTCATGGGGATAACCATCAGTTCTTTGGGGGTGATCTTGCTGGTCCCAAGTAAGTCCGGTGGTACCAGTGCCACATGGTGTTATAGAAGATCTTCCTGGGGCCGTCCCTAGCCCCGTTGTTGTCCACATCATTGGGGGTGGTGGCAGTGGCGGCCCCTATGCGAAAGCCTGGCGGATGAGAACCTATATGGTGTTGTGGTTAAGAGTGTCAGACTAGAATCTGGAAGGCCCAGGTTCGAATCCCCATTCTGCAGCGGAAGCTCGCCGGGTGGCCTCGGACTAGTCACCCTTGGCCTAATCTACCTTACAGGGTTGTTGTGAGGATAAGACGGAGGAGCAGAGAACGAGGTAAGCCACTTTCGGTCCCGTGGCAGGGTAAAAATGAATTAAAGAACTAAATGGAGTGAATAAGTAAGTTATGCAGACGCAATTGAAAGAGAAAGCTGGAACGCAGACCTGGTCCAAAGGCCCCACGGAAACTTTCCGGACGTTGTTGGAAATGTGTTCCCAGTTGGATCCCTGCGGATAGTTTGGCGTGATTCCTTGACGATACCAGAGGTTACCTGTAAATGACAACATTACAATGTCGGCAGGCTTAGAACAGATAAAAGGAAGTATCGGCAGCTACAAGCATGGACAGCTTCAAGAGGGGATTGGATAAATATATGGAGCAGAGGTCCATCAGTGGCTATTAGCCACAAGGTATAGATAGGAACTCTCAGTCTGGGGCAGGTGATGCACTCTATTCTTGGTGCTGGAGGGGGCAGCAGTGGGAGGGCTTCTGGTGTCCTGGCCCCACTGCTGGACCTCCTGATGGCACCTGGTATATTTTGGCCATTGTGTGACAGAGTGTTGGACTGGATGGGCCATTGGCCTGATTCAACACTGGCTTCCCTTATGTTCTTATGTCTGGGGCAGTGATGCTCTGTATTCTTGGTGCTTGGGGGGGGCAACAGTGGAAGGGCTTCTGGAGTTCTGACCCCACTGCTGGACCCTCCTGAGGTCACCTGGTATTTTTGGCCACTGTGTGACGCAGAGTGTGGGACCAGATGGGCCATTGGCCTGATCCAACACGGCTCCTCTTATGTTCTCATGACACTATCAGTCCAGCTTTCTCGGATACGGAAATCATTTCGTCGGTTTTAGACTAGGGGCCTGCGACCTTTTTGAGCCTTTGAGCACCTTTGGAATTCTGAAACTCTGGGGCGGGTGAAGCCACAAAATGGCTGCTGCTGGAGGCGGAGCTTACCTGCAGTCACATAGGGGAAATCCTTCAGCTGTGGTTGGCAGCGGCAGCGGAAGCCATTTTTAACAGAATCCGCATAGCCAATCCACGGCCAATCAGAAGTCTTCCTCGGCAAAAGACCTACTCGGCTCTGCCCACTTTCTAAAACCACTTGGCGGGTGCTGGAAAACGGGACCCCGGTTTTAGAACACGGGCACCCCATTTGGGACCCTCGTTTTAGATGATCCTCTCACGTATCTGCAGTTCTTCCCTTTGTTTTACATCCCTGGTGGCCACCATGAAGAGAGCAAAAAGAGGGGTTAACAACCCTCACCGTTTTTATCCACTGCAAACACGGCGGTCCGCCCGACGGAAACCTGTTTTAACTTCTGCTTCGGAGGAGCGCGGATGTGGTACCAGCAGTCCCCTGCATGAAGACGGAAGCGTTTCTTTTTTTAAAAAGGAGCAGACAGACAGAGACACACACAGACACATTCAACCGGCCGAGGAGAGCGTTGCATTCTGATACGCAACCCGAGTGATACAAAATACCTCAATGCAAAGGAACAGGAGGAAGGATTAGGCCCCCTTTTCTAAGGCCTTCAACCTTAGCCTGATCTTGTCAGATCTCGGAAGCTAAGCCTGGTCGGCCCTGGTTAGTACTTGGATGGGAGACCAGAAAGGAAGCCCAGGGTCGCTACGCAGAGGCAGGCAATTGGCAAACCGCCTCTGCTCGTCTCTGGCTTGGAACACCCCCGTGGACGGGGTCGCCAGGAGTCGGTTGAGACTTGTCCGCACGTTCTTCTTTCCTAAGGGCATGAGCTAGGTCACATCAGCCTTGTCTTTTTAAAATCCCTGCCGGCAGAGAGTTAGCAGATCAGGGGGAAAAAACTAGGCTGCTTTCTCCATTGCTCGTTTTCCGTGTGCGCCCTTTCTGCTCCAGCTGCTTTTCGTATCGGTTTTACCCCTCTTCCCCCCCTGCCCGTGAAGCCACCAGCAGTCTGAAATGGGACAAATTAAGATATGCCATCTTTTTGTTTGAAATACCTTATTGATGTTTTAATTGTTTTATCGTGACGTTTTTACGAATGATGTACATCGCCCAGAGCCCTGCGCTGCAGGGATTGGGCGATTAACAAATTTAATAAATAAATAAATGAAATAACTTCTGTTAGCTTTTCTCCTACTGATGAACAACAGTTAAGCGGGCGGTGAAATACATTCCAAGCAAGTGGCCTCTGTTGGGGGAAAGGCTAACCCCACCTTTCCCTGGAAACACAGCTCAAATCTATCAGGTACCCTCCTTTCTAAAAAAGTGACAGGTTTAAAGGAGTCAGGAAATCCAACTGCAAGTCCTTAATGTTATGCCTAGCAGGCCTTCATTTCTTAAAGCACAGAAGTGCCCAGAGCCAAAGTCATTATGGTCAGCTACCACAGCTGTACCTTCTGGTTTCTTTGGCGAGACCGAACCACGGTAGAACGCGGAACCGTCTCGAGCGACCGCCCAGACCTGGTGGAACCCTCCGATGGATACCGAGATGAACGGCTGGTCAGTCCCCACGTGCAGCCAAGAAGAACCCTGTGTACAGAGAGCATACATGGCTTAGAAACTGCAGGGAGATAATGCCGGAAATAAAGCTGTGTGATATCAAAAGGACCAGCAGGGGGAGCAGGACACATATGGAATGGGGAGGGGGGGAAGCCATGACAATACAGGAACTTAACAGTGAGCAAAATGAGAATGCGGAAAAGCCCAGAAACACACCCAAAAAACCTCCACAGTTTCCAAGGGCCGTTGAGTTGGTCTGCAGTAGAAGAGACCTTAGAGACCAACAAGACTTTTCAGGTTATAAGCTTTCCTTTGGCAGATACTCTAATGGTTGCTAACACCCCCCTCCGATGGGGGCAGGGTCTCCCCCAATTTCAGGGCCCCCAATCCACTGCTTCCTGATGTGCCCGGAGGTGATGTCATGGCATTCTGTTGCCCCAGAAGGTCGGACCAGAACCAACGGGGCTGAAATTAAATCAGAAGACTTTTCGGCTAAACATTAGGAAGAACTTCCTGACAGCTAGAGCGGTTCCTCAGTGGAACGGGTTTCCTCGGGAGGCGGTGGGCTCTCCTTCTTGGGAGGCTTTCCAAACAGAGGCCAGAAGGCCACCTGACAGCAATGTGGATTCTGTGAACTTAGACAGATCACGGGAGGGAGGGCAGGAAGGATTGCTTCAGTGCTTAGTTTTTGTGGCCCTTCCTTACACGCCCAGGGAAATGCTGATCGCCACTTTGGGGTCAGGAAGCCATTTTTCTCCAGGCCAATTTGGCTAGAAACCCTGAAGGTTTTTTGTCATCTTCTGGGCATGGAGCAGTGGTCACCGCAGGTGTGAAGGGGGAGGTAGTTGTGAATTTCCTGCACTGTGCAGGGGGCTGGACTAGATGACCCTGGAGCTCCCTTCCAACTCTATGATCTAAGTCGCGTGGGGGGGCGCTCTAGCATTTGGCTACAACCTCTGTGGTGACCATAGAGTTTTTAGCCAAATGGTAGAGCGTCCCCTGTACAATGAGCCCAGCATAATGATGTCAGCTCCAGAAGACCCCGGGACCAAGCCAGGAGCCCCCCGCCAGCAGATGGGTAAGACCAGGCAACCCTGGGTACTCTTGAAAGCTTATACCCCCAAAACCTTGGTCTCTAAGGTGCTCAAATCCAGCTCTCCCTCCTCATTTGGAGTTCTTTGTGTAGTTCTGACCTTTCGTCATAGCCTCGGTAAGTCCATTCTAGAGCACAAAAACAGCCACCCAAGAAAGGAGAGGGGCTCTCTGGAGCAGCTGAAAATGGAATTTGAATTCACCAAGGACCCATTGATTCGCCCCGTTCCAGTTAATCTGAGAAACGGGCCCAAGATGCTTTTAGGAGAAGAGGGGCCCAAGGAGGATGCACAGGGGTTTGAAAGAGCATGACGGACAACATCCAGGCTTGGTACAGATAAGAAGAAGGAGAAGAGGAGAGGAGACTGGATTTATACCCCGCCCTTCACTCGGAGTCTCAGAGCGGCTTACAAACTCCTTTCCCTTCCCCTCCCCACAACAGACACCCGTTGAGGTAGGTGGGGCTGAGAGAGCTCTGACAGGAACTGCTCTTTTCCAAGAACAGCTGTGCCAGAACTATGGTTTGCCCAAGGTCACACCAGCAGCTGCATGTGGAGGAGTGGGGAATCAAACCCGGTTCTCCCAGATTAGAGTCCGGGCACTTAACCATGAGACCAAACTAGCTCTGGATACAAACCAAGGGGAGAATGAAATAACCCCTCCCCGTGCACAGAGGCTTACTGCCGGGTTCTGAGGAGAGACGTTCAGCCGGCAGAGCACGTCTCCCTTGTCGCTGATGGCCCAGATGGCCACACATTCTTCCTGGGCGGCGGGCAACTCGGGAATGATGGAGATGTCCCACAAGGCTATGGGAGGGACCTCCAGCCAGGGTCCGCTGGTGACGATCTTGCATTTCCTAAGCGTGGGAGGCGGGCGGGAAGAAAGAAAGAAGAGCAGAAGTGAGTCCGGAGCAGTGTTCCCCCTAAGCTGAGTTAGTGTGAGCTAGCTCACAGTTTTTTAGCCTCCGGCTCACACAGTTCTGGTCACCACATCTCAAAAAGGATATTATAGCATTGGAAAAAGTGCAGAGAAGGGCAACTAGAATGATAAAAGGGTTGGAACACCTTCCCTATGAAGAAAGGTTAAAATGCCTGGGGCTCTTCAGCTTGGAGAAACGACGGCTGAGGGGTGACATGATCGAGGTTTATAAGATTATGCATGGGATTGAGCAGGTTGAGAAAGAAGTACTTTTCTCCCTTTCTCACAATACAAGAACTCGTGGGCACTCCATGAAATTGCTGAGCAGTTGGGTTAGAACAGATAAAAGGAAGTCCTTCTTCACCCAAAGAGTGATCAACACATGGAATTCACTGCCACGGGAGGTGGTGGCAGCGACAAGCATGGACAGTCTCAAGAGGGAATTAGATCAATATCTGGAGCAGAAGTCCATCAGGGGCTATTAGCCACAGGGTATAGATGGGAACTCTCAGTCTGGGGCAGGTGATGCACTCTATTCTTGGTGCTGGGGGGGCAGCAGTGGGAGGGCTTCTAGTGTCCTGGCCCCACTGCTGGACCTCCTGATGGCACCTGGTATATTTTGGCCGCTGTGTGACAGAGTGTTGGACTAGATGGGCCATTGGCCTGATTCAGCATTGGCTTCTCTTATGTTCTCTTATTTTTGTCCTCGCTCAGGAAGGGATGGCTCCAGAGCAAACTAATTTATGCAGCGGCCAAATCACTCGCTCACAACTTTAGTGTCAGTAGCTCACAAAATAGAATTTTTGCTCACAAGACTCCGCAGCTTAGAGGGAACATTGGTCCGGAGTTCTTTTCTTTAGGCGTTTGGGGATACGACGCAAATATTAGTGTCTCCGTCGTGGTGGGGAAGCCGCTCCGGCTTTTCCCCGCATGTCGGTTGCCAGCTCCCCAGTGGGAGGGGTTGGAGATGTCCCCGAATTACGACTGATCTCCGGAAGACAGAGGAAATTTCCCCCGGAAGAAACTGGCTGCTTGGGAGGGAGGGCTTCACACCATTCTACCCCACCGAGGTTCCTCCCCGCCCCAAAACACCCACCCTCTCCAGTCTCCGTCCCCCCCAAATCTCCAGGAATTTTCCAACCTGGAGCAGGCAACTCCGGGGGAGAAGGGAAAGCTCCCAACCGCCCCTTCCCCGCCACGCACTTTGTGGGGCGGCCCCGAAAGGGAACAATGCTCCCTCTAAGCTGCGGAGTCTCGTGAGCAAAAATTCGACTTGGTCAGCTCCTGGCGTGAAAGCTGGGAGTGAACCATTTGGCCGCTGCGTAAATTAGTTTGCTCTGGAGTCCCATCCTTCCTGAGCGAAGGCAAAAATGTGCGAACTGGAGGTTAAAAAGCGGTGAGCCAGCTCGCACTAACTCGGCTTAGAGGGAACGCTGAACGCAACTTGTTTCCTGACCAGCGTAAGGTAGCAACGCATTACAGCAAGAAGACGTGGCAAATATTAAGCTATTGGTATGAAACAGAAGTATTAATCTCAATATTATGCTGGAAGAAGAAGAAGAAGAAGAGATTGGATGTATACCCCGCCCTTCACTGCCCAAAGGCGTCTCAGAGCGGCTTACAATCTCCCTTCCCTTCCCCTCCCCACAACAGACACCCTGTGAGGTAGGCGGGGCTGAGAGAACTTCTGACAGGAACTGTCCTTGAGAGAACGGCTGTGCCAGAGCTTGTGACTGACCCAAGGTCACACCAGCAGGTGCAAGTGGAGGAGTGGGGGAATCAAACCCGGTTCTCCCAGATAAGAGTCCGCGCGGAAGAAGAAGATGACGGAGGAGAAGAAGATGAAGAGGAGATTGCAATTATATCCCGCCCTTCGCTACCCAAAGGAGTCTCGGAGCGGCTTACAAACTCCTCTCCCTTCCTGCTCCTCTCTGGCCTGGAACGCCCTCGTGGATGGGTGTCACCAAGACGGAGGAGGAGGAGGAGGAGATTGGATTTATACCCCACCCTTCACTATCCAAAGGAATTGCAGAGTGGCTTACAATCACTCTCCCTTCCCCTCCCCACAACAGACACCCTGTGAGGTAGGCGGGGCCGAGAGAGCTCTTTGGAGAACTGCCTGTGAGAGAACAGCTCTGGCAGAACTTGTGACTGACCCAAGGTCACACCAGCGGCTGCATGGTAGAGGAGTGAGGAATCAAACCCAGTTTTCCCAGATTAGAGTCCGCGCTCCTAACCGCTACCTCAAACTGGCTCTCTACCTGGTTAGCTTCTTTTTGGCCACAGGTCTTTAGAATAAACCTCTGTTGGTCTTAAAGGTGCCACTGGGCTCTAAATTTGTTCTACGGCTTCAGACCAACACGGCTGGACCACTCGGATCTGCCTTTGTCTATGAGTCACATTTCCTCAAATAACACATCATCTTTAAAGTCGGGGCTTTTCCCCAACGGTAGTGTCAGCCGTGAAGACTTCGGCTTTATCTCTGTCTAGCGGAATTACTGCGTTTTATCAGCATATAAATCACCGACTCGCTCAACAGGATCCCGTTTTCGCTCTCGAGGATTCCGGAGACTGAAGACCGATAAAGTTGGATGTTTTATCTTGCAAGGTGTCAAGCCGTTAAATTTTAGAGCCGTTCCCGTCTGACGGGGAGGCTCGCCGGGGGCGGATGAAGGCTCCATGGTGCCGGAAGCACTGACCAATCTTGGTGCCCCCCTCCTTTCCACACTGACCCCCAGTCCATTGTTGGCCTGTCTGACCAGATAGACAATGCATTTTACTTTTAAACATTAAACACCGTTCCGTGCGCCTTGGTGTTTAGTCATGCCGGCCACATGACCACGGAAACGTCTTCGGACAGCGCCGGCTCTTCGGCTTTGAAACGGAGATGAGCACCGCAACCCTAGAGTCGGATTCGACTGGCTTTCGAGCAAGGGAACCTTTACCTTTACTATGACCCTGCACCTCGCCAACAAAAAATAGAAGATAACCCTTAGGGTGCACCATGATCAATTTGCACTAGTTTTATCAATTTCTTTTTTTTACAAATCTTCATTCATTTTCTTTTCACCCTTTTCCCAACTTTGTGGTGCCCCCTTTGGCCCCAGTGCCCCTAAGCACGTGCTTAGTCTGCTTAACGGTTAATCCGCCACTGAGGCTAGCTGTACCCCCTTTCAAGAAGCCTTTTCAAAGTCGGATCTGCTTGTTACGGCATTCAGGGCAACATCACGTCTAAACGCCTCTCAGAAAGCCAGCCGCAGCCTTACACCCTTCCCCAGCCAACTGGAGCGACAACTGCGGCTAGGCAGAAGTTGTCTCTCTCTCTCTTCTGCTCCTCTTCCCAATCCCTTAATCACAGTTCAGGGCCTGGGATTCCTGCCTGCCTCTACCCTTTGGTAACCCACAAGGTGAACAGGAGAACGACGGAGGAAACTGTGTCCAGGGGGTATGCGTGCACATGTGCACGTCTGAAGCCTACAATCCCCATAATGCTTAGTGACGGTTGTAGCCAATCGGTGTACAGGAATTGTGTGAGGGGATTGGAACTTAAGCTTTGTGAACTGTGAAACTGTGCTCTTTTCTCTTCTGCGGCCTTGCCTCACACAGGGTAAAACTGAGGGGGACTGGTCTGAAAGGAAGATCCCTCACTTGGGACAGAGTGAGTACAGGCACAGGCCTGGCATAAGAAGGCTGTGGGCCTTGAAATAGTAACCAGTTAGGAAGTAATAGGTAGTCGCGTTAAGATTTGTTTAATTTGCTTTTAAACACTCTTATATATTTTAAAGCACCCTGTGTTGTTTTCCTTGCCCCATTACTGTATTAATAAACCATTTGTTTAATTGTTCTCTGCCTGGTCATCACACCTATAGTTCTGGGCTTAAAAAGGGGCATTTTGGATGGGCTTGGGAGGGTACTCTGGGCCTTCTCAAGGAACCCGAAGTCCAGAGTGGTGGCAACCCACAGGGGTCATGACATGTTCAAAACACAGCTGGGTTCACTGCACGCGTTGGCCCTTCGTAATTTCCACCACCTCCCTAGTAAGGGACTTAGAGAGTGACGAAGCCGTCGCTGGCACAGAATCAGATTTTTAAAAGCGTCCGGCATTGACGTGCAGAGGAAGAGAAGATCAATATTCGCGAAGGGTACCAAGAAGGAGTTTTGAAACGCCAAGCGCTTTACCTGGCCCATCGCCTCCGCCGGACAAAGTCCTTCATTGTCTTGTGTCCGTGATAGGACCTGCCAGGAGGGAGAGAGAGAAGGGTTTTTAAAAACAGTCCTTATTCCTGATGGTCATGGGCAATGTTCCCTC
The DNA here is from genome assembly GCA_029375565.1 of Gekko gecko. Classification (NCBI taxonomy): domain Eukaryota; kingdom Metazoa; phylum Chordata; class Lepidosauria; order Squamata; family Gekkonidae; genus Gekko; species Gekko gecko. Next base: position 216,194,288 of record JAPDNY010000004.1, on the reverse strand, counting down.
TAAGCCGTGGAGTCTTGTGAGCAAAAATTCTACTTTGTGAGCTCCCGGCATTAAGGTTGTGAGCCAGTGATCCGACTACTGCATAAATTAGTTTGCTCTGGAGCCATCCGTCCTGAGCTAAGACAAAAACGTGTGAGCCGGAGGCTAAAAAACTGTGAGCTAGCTCACACTAACTCAGCTTAGAGGGAATACCGGTCACGGGAATAAACAGCTTGAAAAGGCGATTAGATCGATTCATTGGTGGCTGAGGAAAAAGCCTCCTCAAATAATCCCGTTTTACATAGTCTGTGGAAGGTTGGGAAAGCGAGAGCCTTCCTGAAATAAACTAGTGGCTGACCCTGCTTTGTGGAATAGCCAATCCCACCATTTAATCACTCGCTGCACAAAGCCGTACATCCTTTTTGTCTGCCCCGGATGTACAACGTTAAGTTCACGGGGGACCCGGGAATTCTAGCATGATGGAGAAGGAGAAAAAGAAATGCCTCTTTCTACATCTTCTCCGCGTTGCGCCTGTATTTCATAAGTTTCTCTTCTTCCTCCACTTCTGTTCTAAACTGCAAAGCCCCCAACGCTTCCGCCTTGCCTCATGTGGGAGAGGCTACAGCCCTTCAATCCAGTCTTCACTGACTTTTATTCCAGGGTCGTTCTAAACAGGCTGGACTCCCCTGTGTCACCCGGGATTTAAGGGTCGCCCTTCATTCCGGAATCAGAGAAAAGGTGCACTCAGGCTGTTAAAGGTATCAAAAGAGGGGTTCTTACGCCGGAAAGTCGGCCGCGTACTGCCAGCCCTCACGGTCGGTTCCACCCGAAACAGTGAAATCGATGGCCCAGTCGGACACCTAGGTTGTGTAAAGGAAAACCATTGGAATAACAGAGAGAGAGAGGGAGAGGGAGAGGGAGAGGGAGGGAGGGAGAGAGAGAGAGAAAGAGAGAGAGAGAGAGAGAGAGAGAGAGAGAGAGAGAGAGAGAGAGAGAGAGAGAGAGAGAGAGAGAGAGAGAGAGAGAATGGATCTTTCTTTCCCCTCGCATATCGCCAAGGGCTCCCAATAGAACGTTCTGGTCACCACACCTCAGAAAGGGTATTAATAGCACTGGGAAAAGTGCAGAAAAGGGCAACTAGAATGATAAAAGGGTTGGAACACTTTCCCTATGAAGAACGGTTAAAGCGCTTGGGGCTCTTTAGCTTGGAGAAACGACGGCTGAGGGGTGACATGATCGAGGTTTATGAGATTATGCATGGAATAGAGCAGGTAGAGAAAGAGGTACTTTTCTCCCTTTCTCACAATACAAGAACTCGTGGGCACTCCATGAAATTGCTGAGCAGTCGGGTTACAGCAGATAAAAGGAAGTCCTTCTTCACCCAAAGCGTGATTAACACATGGGATTCACTGCCACAGGAGATGGTGGCGGCTACAAGCATGGACGGCTTCCAGAGGGAATTAGACAAACATCTGGAGCAGAGGTCCATTGGTGGTTATTAGCCACAAAGTATAGGCAGACTCTCAGTCTAGGGCCAGTGATGTTCTGTATTCTTGGTGCTGGGGAGGGCGGGCAGCAGTGGGAGGGCTTCTAGTCTCCTGGCCCCACTGCTGGACCTCCTGATGGCACCTGGCATTTTTGACTACTGTGTAACAGAGTGTTGGACTGGATGGGCCATTGGCCTGATCCAACATGGCTTTTCTTACATCCTTGTGTCTAGGGCAGTGATGCTGTGTGTTCTTGGTGCTGGGGGGGCAACAGTGGGAGGGCCTCTGGAGTTCTGGCCCCTCTGATAGACCTCCTGGTGGCCCCTGGGTTTTGGCCACTGTGTGACACAGAGTGTCGGACTGGATGGGCCATTGGTCTAATCCAACATTGGCTTATCTTATGTTCTTATGTCTGGGGCAGTGTATTCTTGGTGCTGTGAATTCCTGGTGCTTGGGGAACAACAGGGGGAGGCCTTCTGGAGTTCTGGCCCCTCTGATGGACCTCCTGGTGGCACCTGGGTTTTGGCTAGGTCCATTGCCCATTTTAGGATTACAGCCATGACATTCTGTTCAGGATGGGAACTGCCCTGCTCAGTAAGGGGGGGAATTTAGAGGGAACATTGCCCCTGGGCACCATTTGCCCAAGCCCCCCCCCAACTTGGAACCAGCCCCGCTGTCTCGTATTGAGATCTCCTTGCCGGGAAAGGCAGTGCTGTGATTCACACATAGCAGCTTTGCTAACAGGTCCGTGCCACTCTCTTACACACATCCAACCCCCGGCAGCTTTGGCATCCCCACATACACTGTCCTGCAACATGGCTTGCGCCTTGGATCGGGGCCTCTCGAAGTACAGGGAAATGGTGGTTCAGGCATTCCTTTCTCACGCCACTCTGCCTCACCCCAGAGATCCGGGGAACTAATCCATGCAAACATTCCCCCCCCCATTTGACTCAGGGCCCCACAAGCGAGCATCGAGACGGGGCCCACTTACCCACGACCACTGAGGCGACGGGGGCTTGGTGTTCGCCTTCGTGCACTCCTGCAGGCCGGACGCATCGCTCCACATGTACCGATCGGTCGGCAGCCCCCTGAAAACCAGAAGATTGCAAGAGCCTCAGAACAACGCGGTCCGACGAATATTGACTTGGGACGCAAGCTCCGTTCCCTCAAGCTGCACTTGGGCAAGGTTTAAAACTCGACTCCTGCCAGGCAGGAGCCTGCAGCAGAAGAGCCGGATTCGAGTCCCGCTCTACACTCCATCTTGGATCTCCCGTCTGGGTGCCCACCCAGTTCAGGTTTGCTAGTGCACAGGACGTGTTTGCGGGTGACATTTTTAGTGGTCCGTTAAAAAATCTACAAGGGAACAGCCAGGGGTCATTTCCTGCAGGAGCGCACAGGAGCGGAGCTCCGGCAGCAAGGAGCCCAGGGGGTGGGCACATGCGACAAGCCCCGCCCCCTGCTCCCAGCTGCCCTCAGTTGGGCCACGAGGAGCATGAAGCAACCAGGTAAGTTGCAGAGCCCCCACCCTGCCTTCAGGTACAAGCTCTCCCTCCTCTGTGAGGGCAGATCTGCATGTTCCTCCCCCACAAGCTAGCAACCCAAAACAATCCAGTGGCACCTTTAAGACCAAGTTTTATTCAGGTACAAGCTCTCTCTCCCCTGTGAGGACAGATCTGCATATCCCCCCCCCCAATAACTAGCAATCCAAAACAGTTCAGTGGAACCTGAGCGGTGAGTGTTGCCTTCTGACACTTCCAGTGATGTCAGGGGGTGTGGCGTATGCAAACAAGTGATGCTAATAAGTTATGCTAATGATCTCCTGCACCTCTTTTTCTACGAAATGACTCCTGGGTACAGCAGGCTTTCCGTCAAATTGAATTTCATTCACTGCTTTTCTTCCCTCTCTATTTCTCTCACACGTTGAAAGTTTTGTGTCAATGTGGCCCTCTTGTGGGGGATATAGAGTATTTACGAGAACGAGAGATCGAATAGGGACTAGAGATCAAATTGCCAACATTCGCTGGGATACGGAGAAAGCCCGAGAGTACCAGAAGAACATCTACTTCTGCTTCACTGACTATGCTAAAGCCTTTGATTGCGTGGATCACAACAAACTGTGGCAAGTCCTTAAAGAGATGGGAGGACCAGACCACCTCACATGTCTCCTGAGAAATGTGTCTAAGGGTCAAGAAGCGACAGTCAGAACCGGATATGGAACAACTGATTGGTTTAGCATAGGAAAAGGAGTACGACAAGGATGAATATTGTCACCCTGCTTATTTAATTTATATGCAGAGTACATCGTGCAAAATGCCGGCCTGGATGAATCACAAGCTGGAAATTGCCGGGAAAAACTTCAACAACCTCAGATATGCAGACAATACCATGCAGACGATACCACTCTAATGGCAGAAAGTGAAGAGGACCTCAAGAGCCTCTTGCTGAGAGTGAAAGAGGAGAGCGCAAAAGTTGGCTTGAAATTCAACAACAAAGAAACTAAGATCATGGCATCCGGCCCCATCAATCCTTGTCAAATAGAAGGGGAAGTCATGGAAGCAGTGACAGACTTCACGTTCCTGGGATCCCAGATCACTGCAGATGGGGACTGCAGCCATGAAATTAAAAGACGCCTGCTCCTTGGGAGGAAAGTGATGGCAAACCTAAACAGCATGATAAAAAGCAGAGACATCACCTTGCCAACAAAAGTCCGCATGGTCAAAGCAATGGTATTCCCAGTAGTAATGTATGGCTGCGAGAGTTGGACCATAAGGAAGGCCAAGCGCCGAAGAATAGATTCTTTCGAATTATGGTGCTGGAGAAGACTCTTGAGAGTCCCTCGGACTGCAAGGAGATCAGATTAGTCGATCCTAAAAGAAATCAACCCTGGCTGTTCCCTGGAAGGCCAGATCCTGAAGCTGAAGCTCAAATCCTTTGGCCACCCAATGAGGAGGGAGCCCTCCCTGGAGAAGACCCTGATGCTGGGAAAGACTGAAAGTCAAAGAAGAAGGGGACGGCAAAGGATGAGATGGTCAGACAGTGTGATCAGTGCAACGAACATGAAGTTGAGCAAACTACAGAGGATGGCGGAGGACAAGAGGGGCCTGGCGTGATGTGGTCCAGGGGGTTGCAAAGAGTCGGACTCGGCTGTGCGACTGAACAACAACAACAACAAGAAGGTATTTACTAATCACCAAGAAGAAGTATCCGAAGAAGTGTGTGCCCACATGAAAGTTTAAATTTTTTTGTTGCTCTTCAAGGCGCCGCTGGCCTCGAACTTTATCCTGCCGCTGCGGACCAACACGGCGACCCCACCCGAATCCACGAAGAATATCCTAAGATTCCTCTTTGTTGTTGTCGATGCCGTCAAGTCACGGCTGACTTCCCGCGACCCCGTAGGGGTTTTCAAGGCAAGAGGCGTTCAGAGTTGCCTGCCTCCGCATCACGACCCTGGTCTTCCTTGGTGGTCCCCCATTCAAATACCAGCCAGGACTGACCCTGCTCGGCTCCCGAGATCTGATGAGATCGCGATAGACGGGGCCGTCCAGGTCAGGGTAAGAGATGAGCAGAGGTGGTTGGCCATTGCCTGCCTCCGCATAGAGATCTTGGACTTCCTTGGGGGTCTCCCATCCAACCACGACTGACCCTGCTTAGCTTCTGAGACCTGACGGGTCTCAGAGGTGGGTTTTGCCATTGGTCCTTTATAACTGGAGATCCTAGGGACTGAACCTGGGGCCTTCTGCCTGTCAAGCAGATGCTCTACCACGGAGCCAAAGCCCCTTCTTCTTACTCAAATGAGCTTAGGGTAACCTATACGACCCCTCCCTCCTCCAACCATGCTCACGGGGACAAGGGACAGGTCCAAGGTCTTCCGGCGAGCTTCATGACCAAGCGGGGATTTTTAACTCAGCGCCATCATAGAAAAGTAAAGCCTTTTCTAAACCCATTTGCCTTGGGAGGGTCCAGCTCTGCTTAGGACCGAGCTGCCAAGCGCTCGATGAACGTGTACAGAGTCCTTCTACCACATGACGAACACTGGCCGATCCGGCATTGGACTAGATGGCCTCTATGGCCCCTCCCACCTCTGTGATTGTATGATCCCAGGAATCCAGCATTGGGGGACTTCCAAAACGGGGACGACAACTCCAAAAGGAAGGGGGGAGGAGTACCATCTGTTTTTTTTAGAAATTCGGCACTCGCGAATCTTGTCCATCGCAATGGATTTCGCGCAGGACGAATGTTCAGCGTTTCGCGCCCCGGAATCCCTCACCTGCTGCTGTAGCCGGTGACCGGATTCCACCGCTGATTCTCGTAGATGTAGATGCTCTTCACGTCCGACTGGGCATGGATGTTATCGGCGCCGTTGGCCAAGCCTGCAAGACCCAAACGGCTCATCAACCCCTCTTCCCTACGCCATTTCCACCTTCATGGTAAGTTTTCCATTTGTTCGCTTACAGTGGCCGTCTGTTTGCCGACTGCAGAGCGTTTTATTTGTAGCCTGACTTTCTTGCCGGGACTCAAGGCAGATTAGGAACAGTGTAGGGGCATATCACAAACATTGTAATAAGACAGGTTCACAAAGGGCTTTCCCACGTTCTCCTTTCCCTCGCTTGTAAGTTCCGGTTTAGTTGTTGGGGATGTGTGGGTCTGTTCTGCCTATGTTTTGCTCCCTCTAGTGGTCAATTCAATATTACACCGGTTTCGGTCCAGCAGATCAAGTTTTTATGCTATGACATAAACCGGTGTAATATCGAATCAACCACAAGGAGAAACAGGAACTTACAAGTGAGGAAAATGACAATACGGAGAAGCCCAACACTAGGAAATGATATGACAGAAACAGGGCAAGGCATAAGAAATGAACAAATTGAAGCAACTCAAAAAGAATGTACAATCAAATCTCCAGTGGCCAATAAAAAGCTTTGCTGGGCACAAGGCTCTCCTGCCCCACAACCCACTTTTTAAAAACACTTGGCGGGTGCCAGGAAAGATGTTGGTTTGTGCCACAGTGTCTGCAGACTCCAGGCTGGGGATCCCTGTTCTAGATTGGTAACGGGAGCATCAGCCCCCTTTGCTTAACTTGACAGAGGGAGGAACACTGAGAAACAATTACGCCACCAATTCACAAACTGAGGGCAGGACTCGAAAGTGGGTTTCGATTCGGGGGTGGGTGGGTCGCAGGGGCTGGGAGGGAGAAGGCGACCGCTGCTCTGAAAGCCTTGAGGGCAAATTTGGGTTTGCCACCACACACGGTGTAAAAGAGCTACGACACAGCCTGCTGCCTATTAATGTTAGATGTATATATGAACTTGTTTGGGGTTAAACTGATCTGATTCCTCAGACTCATGTGAGAGAGGAAGGAAGGAGGAAGGAAGGAAGGAAATAGAGAGGGAGGGAGGGAATGAAGAAAGAAAGGGAAAGCAGGAAGAAGAGAAGAAAGAGAGAGAGAGAGGAAGGAAGGAAGGAAGGAGGGAAGGAGGCAATGAAGAAAGAAAGGGAAAGCGGGAAGAAGAGAAGAAAGAGAGAAAGAGGAAGGAAGGAAATAGGGAGGGAGGGAATGAAGAAAGGTAAAGCGGGAAGAAGAGAAGAAAGAGAAAGAGAGGAAGGAAGGAAATAGAGAGGGAGGGAGGGAATGAAGAAAGAAAGGGAAAGTAGGAAGAAGAGAAGAAAGAGAGAAAGACAAGAAAGAGAGAGAGAGGAAGGAAGGAAGGAGGGAGAGAGGCAATGAAGAAAGAAAGGTAAAGCGGGAAGAAGAGAAGAAAGAGAGAGAGAGGAAGGAAGGAAGAAAGGAAATAGAGAGAGAGGGAGGGAATGAAGAAAGGTAAAGTGGGAAGAAGAGAAGAAAGAGAAAGAGAGGAAGGAAGGAAATAGAGAGGGAGGGAATGAAGAAAGGGAAAGCGGGAAGAAGAGAAGGAAGGAAGGAAGGAAGGAAGGAAGGAAGGAAGGAAGGAAGGAAGGAAGGAAGGAAGGAAGGAAGGGCTCTTGAATTGCAACCAACTTATGGTGACTCCATCCATGGAGCGTTTGAAGCATGAGATGAGCAGAAGCGGTTTGCTGTTGCCTCCCTCTGCATAGCAATCCCAGTCTGCCTTGGTGGTCTCCCACCCAGGTCCTAACTGAGGCTCACCCGCTGAGCTCCTGGGCTCCTGGGAGTTTGAGCTAAGCTGGGCTATTTGGGCTGCTGGGTCCTGAAAGGTACAATAAATTTAGCAGGAAGTCCCACTATTGGGAGACACCGAATTTTGTCACAACCAAGGGGCCCAGAGGCCAGAACGCGTTGAGGGGTGGTTGTGAGGAAATCAAATCGGTTACCTGAAAAGAAACCGCCTCCGTATCCTCCCGTATAAACCCAGGCGGTGTGGTCGTACCCCACACCCCACACGATTCCACGGCTGTTGGACTCGACCATGCGGAGATGTCCTCCAATCTGTCGCCAGAACCTACGAGAAGGAGAGAATCCGCTGAATGTCCCCTCCCCAGGATACACAGCCCCATTTGGTTGAAACATTGAGTCTGTTATTGGCTTGAAGGCCTTCCGTGTCCCATGCTTAATCGGGCAGCTTAATCAGGCAATCAGACTCGCCCGTTCCCGTCAGATCTTGGAAGCTAAACAAGGTCGGCCTTGGCTAATATTTGGAAAGGTGACCTCCAAGGAAGACCAGGGTTGTGACACAGAGGTAGGCAATTGGCAAACCACCTCTGAAACATCTCTTGCCTTGAAAACAAGTCTATCTCGCCACCTAGTGGTGCATAATGCTTAAAGAGGAAGAAGAAGAAGAAGAAGAGGAGATTGGATTTATACCCCACCCCTCACTCGGAGTCTCAGAGTGGCTTACAAACTCCTTTCCCTTCCCCTCCCCACAACAGACACCCTGGGAGGTAGGTGGGGCTGAGAGAGCTCTTTCCAGAACTGTCCTTGAGAGAACAGCTCTGACAGAACTATGGCTTGCCCAAGGTCATCCAGCAGCTACAAGTGGAGGAGTGGGGTATCAAACCTGGTTCTCCCAGATACACCAAACTGGCTAGAACTTCTGGCTGCCAGACAATCTTAGGATCTCCTGGCTATTCTACACACAGTGCCATATGATAATTAATTAATTAGGCAACTTTAAAAAAAAATTAGGTGATCTTTTTAAATTTAATATAACGTGTGATATTCTCCCTCTCCTCCCCCAAGAGAAACACTTCTGGCTGTATGGAGAGCCACAGAATAAAAAGAGAACATTTAATGCTTCTTACATCTGGTCGCAGGGCATGGGGCGGGTCGCGGCCTCCAGGTCAGGCGTCGGCTCGCTTACAAAGGTGTCTCCCTTGCAGGTCACCGACCAAATGGCCTGGGGAGACGGAGGTCCCTGGATCCGCCGGCTTTCGCAACAGGACATGCTTAGCAGAGCCAGCTGGGGGTGGGTGGGAACGGGACACAAAAAGAGCAGAGGTTTAGAAACGGGGGGCGGGGGGGGCGGCATGTTGTTTTCTGATCTTCAAAGATTCGGCGGAGTCACGAAGCTCACTCACGGCTCCTGAATCGGTCTCTTCTGAACCTCTTTCCCAGACGTCCCCAGCCCTTATGCCAACTGTTTGGCAGCATACCCTCATCACATCCAAAATGGTTTCATTTGCCTGAAGGCAGGGCTTTTTCGTAGAAAAAGCCCAGCAGGAACTCATTAGCATAATAGGCCACACCCAACAGTAGAAACTCATTGGCATATTAGGCCACACCCCTGACAGCACAGCTCATTAGCCTATTAGGCCACACTCCCATGTTACCAGAAGTGTGGTCATCCAGCCACTCCCACCTTTTGCTTCTTATCCAGTTTCCCTTGTTTGTTGTCAAAACCCAGGGCTTTTTTAATAGCAGGAACTCCTTTGCATGTTAGGCCACACACCCCTCATGTAGCCAATCCTAATGAGTTTCTGCTGTTGGGTGTGGCCTGTTATGCTAATACGTTCCTGCTGGGGGTGGCCAAGTTGGGAGCCAGCCGGAACGCCATTCCTGTGCGTTCCTGCCCAAAAATAGCCCTGCCTGAAGGAGATATTTCTACTATTGTTTTTTAGAAGGAAGTCACCATTTGAGATGCCTTCTCCCTATCGTTTTTTGGGGAGGGGGGATTTCTTTTTTCCGAAATTCAACTTTGGAGACACAGCCATTCATTCCACCTTTCCCCCTTTCTTCAGAAGAGGGATTTCTCTTCGAAGATAAACCAACGCACCCTTTTGTAACTTCATCCCCTGTGTGCCTGTTTGTGTGTTTTACTGCGTGATGCGTTTTAACCAAAACGCAGATGGAAGAATTATATTGCCGACTGCCATTAACAGAAAAACTCAGCTACCCCAGTGGCAATTTACCTTTGGTCAATTTCCCCCACAAAAAAATTCCATCTCCTATCTCTTGCGCCAAAGGAAGTCAACTTGGCACAAAAAAAAGTTTCCACCTAAGAAAAAAGTGCTGGAAAATAAGTTTCGCTTTTTTATCCCAAACGAAAGCAAGAATCTTCTTCCCACAGGATGGTTGGTGCAATCCGAAGAAGAAGAAGAAGAAGAAGAAGAAGAAGAAGAAGAAGAAGAAGAAGAAGAAGAAGAAGAAGAAGAAGAAGAAGAAGAAGAAGAAGAAGAAGAAGAAGAAGAAGAAGAAGAAGAAGAAGAAGAAGAAGAAGAAGAAGAGGAGGAGGAGGAGGAGGAGGAGGAGGAGGAGGAGGAGGAGGAGGAGGAGGAGGAGGAGGAGGAGGAGGAGGAGGAGGAGGAGGAGGAGGAGGAGGAGGAGGAGGAGGAGGAGGAGATTGGATTTATACCCCGCCCTTCACTACCCAAAGGTGTCTCAGAGCGGCTTACAAACTCCCTTCCCTTCCCCTCCCCACAACAGACACCCTGTGAGGTAGAAGAAGAAGAAGAAGAGTTTGGATTTATACCCCGCCCTTCACTACCCAAAGGTGCCTCACAGCAGCTTACAATCTCCCTTCCCTTCCCCTCCCCACAACAGACACCCTGTGAGGTCGGTGGGGCTGAGAGAACACGGACAGAAACTGCTCTTTTTCAAGAATGGCTCTTATCAGAACTACGGCTTGCCCAAGGTCATCCAGCCAGGTGCAAGTGGAGGAGTGGGGAATCAAACCCGGCTCTCCCAGATTAGAGTCCGCACACTTAACCACTACCCCAAACTGGCAAATTAATTCCCCCTGCCCCAAAATCTGCTCAGAGATTAATCTTAAAGACAAACAGATGGCTTTCAGAAACAGCGGCATGGCGGACTCACCCAGTCGTGCATTTCCTGCTCGGTGGCGGCCGCCAGTCGGATCGGCCAACGTTGCTTAGTCCTCTCCGGGGTGTAGAGCGCGAAGGAGTGCTTGGCCTCATTCAAGATCTCGACCAAGATGGTGACTTCGTTCAGGAACACGTGGAGATACTGCGGAAAGACAGGGCGCCGGCTCTCTGACCAGGTAACCTTTTTTCTTTAAGGAACCTGGGCGTATTTATCAGGGCCAGCTGCCGGGAGCATATGACCCCATTTCTACAGCAGTTACACTGCTTATCGATCCGTTCCCAAGCCCAATTCAGGTGCCGGCTTTGTCCTTTAAAGCCCTATGTGGCTTGGGACTGGGGTCTGGTTCGAGAGACCGTCCGAGAGACCATCTTCTCCCGTACGTTCCTGCCCGGGAATTAAGATTGCAGGGAGGGGCACTCCTGACTGAAGCACCAATCAAAGAAGCTCGTCCGGTGGGCCCGTGAGACGGGGCTTTCTCAGTGGCAGCCCCAGGATTCAGGGACGACCTCCCCAGGGAGAAGCGCCTGGCTTCTTCAGGAGGCAGTTGAAGAAAGTTTTATTTAAAACTGCATTCGACCGATTTGGTTGGAGTTCTTAAACCGTGACCGTTCGTGTGTTTTCGTAATGGTTTACTTTATTCATATTGGTGGTTTTTTAAAAAAAATGATCATTTTATCTATATCATAAGCCGCCTTGTCTTCCACCGGGGAGGGTAAAGGACACTAATAAAGGTTTGGAACAAATAAATATTCAAGGAGCAAGACAAAATGAGACGGCCCAGTGAACCTGTGTCCGTCCAGCGTGCTCCCAGTTCCAATCAGAATCACAGAATCATAGAGTTGGAAGGGGTCATAGAGGCCATCTAGTCCAACCCCCTGCTCAATGCTAGATCAATGTAAAGCATCCCTGGCAAATGTTTGTCCAGCCGCTGCTTAAGTGAGGGGAAGCTCACCACCTCCCTAGGCAGCTGATTCCACTGTTGAACCACTCTTACTATGAAAATAGTTTTTACTTATATCCAGCCGGGACCTTCCCGCCCTTAATTGAAACCCATTATTGCGAGTCCTCTCCTCTGCTGCCAACAGGAACCGCTCCCCGCCCTCCTCTAAGTGACACAGCCCTTCAGATACTTCAAGAGAGCCATCCTGTCCCTCTTCAACCTCCTCTTCTCCAGACTGAACCCTCCCAAGTCTCTCAACCTTTCCTTGTAGCGCTTGGTCTCCAGGCCCCCAATACATCCTCATCTCTCTCCTCTGCACTCCCTTCTGTCCACGTCCTTTTGGAAGGGAGGCCACCAGAACTGCGCACAGTGCATTAGCGGCAGCCTGAGTAATGCGGGGTCCGGCGGGACTACCACATCAGCAGAATTCGATCCTCCTGTTTAAAACCTTAGGGAAGATCAGGTATAGAAATGTCGTCATGGGAATGTTTGTGGGAAAAGTCGATTAAAATTTCAACATGTGTTAATGCGAAGGAAAACTGTAATAAAACGATGTACAGATGGTATATGACGCCTAAAAAAATTGCTAATATAAATGAGAACACGTCTAACAAATGTTGGAAGCGTAAGAAAAAAGAGGGCTCGTTTCACCATATGTGGTGGACGTGCGAAAAAGCGGTGGCTTTTTGGACTGAGGTCCATAATGAAATTCAGAAAATCTTGAAATGTACGTTGAAGAAAGAACCCGAAATGTGACTTTTAGGGCTCAAACTGGAAGAAGTTAAAGTGACAAAGAGGACATTGTTATGGTATTTCATTACAACTGCAAGAATGACTTATGCTCAATTCTGGAAGCAGGAGCAGATACCTGGTAAATGGGAATGGATAAGGAAAATGATTTTCATGATAGAAATGGACAAAATGACAAGAAAACTGAATGGAAAAGAAGATGAGGAATTCTTATCAGATTGGAAAGACTTTAAAGACTATCTGTAATCCAATTGGGATGTGAAGAATAGGTTGCTTTGCTTTGACAGTTATTAAGTATAGAAGCGTAGTAAGAAAATGAATTGTATCAGAAGTGTTACCTAATAGTGAGAAATAGAAAAGGAAAATATTGAAAATGATGATTTGAATATGGAATAAGAATTGAATGTAAGAAAATGTTGATAGAAATATTAATGGGGGTGGAGCATTGCTGGAAGCCAGGGGAGGCGGGGGACAGAATGTGAAAAAGGATATGTCAAGAATTGGTTATCAATTATGGAACGTATTATTATATGCTGTTAATAAAATTTCTTAAAAAAAAAAAAACTTAGGAAAGATCAACCAACTGGGGGGGGGGGAATCACCACGGAAGCACAGAAGAGAACCAGCTAAGACACACAAAAGCTAACCACCCAGAGTCTGGAAAATATAGTACATTCCCATTGCAGACAATCCAACAGAAAGTCTCCAAGAGGCGGCCCCATTCTCGGAACGTACCTTCTTCTCCTCCATCTGCACGTAATAGATGAAGAGGATGCTGTCTCGGGTCCCGTCGTTCCCCGTGAACTGCTCCAGGGCCACCCGGACGTCGATCCACTTATAAGGCTTCCAGGTTCTACACCACTGTAGGGTGCCTGTTTTGACCCACACCGACTACAGAGGTAGGGGAGGAAAAAAAACACACACAAAAAACAAAGGAAAGCAGCGTTTTAGGCGGAGAAGCCGGGGAACGGCAAAGCAATCCCCCTTCCCCGGTTCCGGGCCATCTCTCTTTCCCCCGCCACCCAAGAGAAAACTGGTCCAGAGGTTATACCCCGAATGCAGGGGTCCCCAATTTTTTTGTAGCCTGCAAGCACTTTTGGAATTCAGTCGCGGAATGGATGCCACTGGAGCAGGCCCGTAGCCAGTGTTCCCCCTAAGCTGTGTTAGTGTGAGCTAGCGCACCGCTTTTTAGCCTCCGGCTCACACATTTTTTTGTCTCCGCTCAGGGAGGAGGGCTCCGGAGCAAACGAATTCATGCAGCAGCCTAAATCGCTCGCTCACAACTTTAATGCCAGGGGCTCACAAAGTGGGATTTTTACTCACAGGGCTCCACAGAGGAAGCATTGCCTGTAGCCATTTCAGGGGGGGCCTTTAAATGTCAGGGGGCACCTCGCACAGACCCCCCCCAAGGGAGCACCACAAATAAAATAAAAAATTGGAAGTTGGGGGGCCTGGGCTGGATGGGAAGTTGGGGGGCCGTGGCAGTAAGCCAGGGGGCCGGGCCCCAAAATGCCCCAATGTAGCTATGAGCCTGCACTGGAGGCAGAGGCACAAAATGGATGCCGCTGGAGCCACAAAATGGATGCCACTGGAGGCGGAGCCTGCCACGAGTTGATTACTGCAGCTTGCTTTCCGTCACACAGTGAACGGTGGCAGCTGTTGCCAAAGCGTTTTTAGAAACCTGCACAGCCAATCAGAAGTCTTGCCCTGCTTGGCCCCACCCATTTCCTCAAAACCCTTGGCGGGTGTCAGAAGCGGTGTATTCCGATCAAAGTGGAGTTCAGTGTCTATCTGTTCAAAGCTCAACTCCTTCCTGTTTCGGTCGGAGGTTAGAGCAATATGGCTGATTTAATTTCTGAAAGGACTGGGGTTTTCACCCGCCCTACCTCTGAAACCTGTCAAAAGAAAACCAGAAACGAGACCAAATATCGAAACGGTCGGACGGAAGGGAGACAGTTTTGGAGGAAAGGAAGGGGCGCTTCTCACCTGCTCCACGGCCTGCTCGTAGTGCCGGAAGTTCTCCAACTCCCGCCGGGTCCTTTCCGCAAGCTGCTGGAAGATCTGCTTCCGCCACGCCGCAGTCTGCGCCGGGGTGATGGACAGACAGAGGGACTGCGCCGAGGAGCATAAGCCTGGAGAGCCGGAAAAGGAGGACCGTGGGGCCAGAAATTCAAGTAACGTGGACCATAGATCTGACTTGGAATACAGTCACGTTACAAACAAACAGGATAAAAAAACAAAGAACTAGAATAAAGGTCAAAAAACCATCTCCGCCTACCTGACTGTATCGTGAACCACTTCAGGGAGGTGTGCGGGTCCACCAGGCAGCCTCCGCCGGAGACCCAGCCCCACAACGGGTGCTCGTCGGCCCCGTAACGGTCCTCCACACCGAGCGGCAATGTGCCCAATGAGGACAGGCTGGACGTCTCCGCCAAAGCGCCGGCGGAAAGTGCCGGGCTCCTGCCGGCCTCCTTCAGGTCGATGTTGGTCCACTGGAGTTCCGCCGGGCGGGACTCCTGGTCCGAGGAAGGTTCTTCCGGGTCAGCGGCGAGCTTTTGTTCTGAAGCGGAGCCGGCTTCTTCAGGAGGGGCGGGTGCGGGATACGCAGCTGGGTCCGCCCGGGAGTCCACTGCCTGGTCGGCCTCATCGTTTCCGTCGAACCCGTCGGCAACGCCAGGAAGGCAAGTGTCGGCGATGGCCGAGGGCCCCTCCGTGTCCGACAGAAGATCTCCGTCGCTCTGGAAGACCGACCCACTTTGCTCCTTGATATTATCCGTGAAAAAGCAGCCAGCGCTTGGGGGAGGCGGGAAAAAAGAAGGAAAACCTTATATTGAATTTAAGGCCATTGTGATTCCAGGAAGCGTTGTTCATATTTTGTATTTATAGTCTCTTGGGTGTAGAGGTTAAGAGTGCAGACACTGATCCGGGAGAACCAGGTTTGATTCCCCACGCCTCCACATGCAGCTGCCAGTGTGACTTTGGGTCAGTCACAAGTTCTTCCAGAGCTGTTCTCCCAAGGACAGTCCTCGAGAGAGCTCTCTCAGCCCCACCTACCTTTTTTTGAAAAAAATTATTCAATACAATACAAAAATAAATATTTCCATAAAGTGGAACAGATATTCGTTAATAAGCTGTACAAGAATCAGGACAAATTGAAGTGTTATGAAGGGACCTAGCAGGGGGTTCAAAAATACAAAAGGTCTTGATAATAGTGATTATTGGGGAGAAAATCCCCATTAGACAAGTGGACTCTAATCTGGGAGAACCGGGTTTGATTCCCCACTCCTCCACATGCAGCTGCTGGTGTGACCTTGGGTCAGTCACAAGTTCTCTCAGAGCTGTTCTCTCAAGGGCAGTCCTCCAAAGAGCTCTCTCCGCCCCACCTACCTCACAGGGTGTCTGTTGTGGGGAAGGGAAGGGAAAGGAGATTGTAAGCAGCTCTGAGACTCCTTCGGGTACCGAAGAGTGGGGGGTATAAATCCAGTCTCTTCTCTATGATGGAATTCGAGGGAGCTGACATCTCTTAAAGCCTTCCTATCCAGACAACAGGCCAGATCTACATCAGCTTAGCTTCAGTAAAAGTGCTGTACGCTAAGCCCTTCTTATCAGGGTACGATGGAGAGAACTATCCTCGCGTATGTTTATTTTTACTTTCTGAGTCACGGAATGTTCGCAAACATTCCAATCTGGGGGCGGCAGAAGATAAAGCTGACTAACAGCACAGCTGCTCCGAGGGAAGCGAAAGGTCAGCATGCCTGGGGGGGAGAAAAGTCGTACAAGAGGAACGGTCAGCTGTCGACCAGAAAAAGGACAGCCACAGAAAGGTTGGGAGAGGAAATATCCAGTGGATCCAAACATTCCGGAAAAGTTAGGGAGACACAGCAGGCGTCGGTAGAGTCCTTGGAATTAATGTGCAAGCAACCAAAGCACAGAGTCTTTGCACCCAACACATGAATGCTAGACCTAACATCCCCCCCCAAACCGCAGTCATGTTTCCGCTAAAGAATTCTCGGGCTACACGGATCTTTCTCGATGTGCCCCCCCTCCCCGGGCAACCCTTGGCTTGACGGCATTTCATGGGTACCTGAGGAGACTCGTTGAGCTTCCGGTCTGAGAGCGATCGGTATCTCGGCCGCAGACGATCGCCTTCCAGGCTTTCCCGCTCAGCTCGCTTGGGGTGACGCCTTGCCGGAAATAAACCGCTCGGTCCTCGCAGCTGATCCCCCACACCTGCGTGAGGCAAAGATGAGACGGTTTGGCCAGAACACTATCCCCTTCCGAAGGACAAAAGCCAGCCGCTGCAAGGGTTACAGGGTAAGTTCTGCAGACGTGCTGGTTTCTGACATGGAGGGGATTATTTTTTTTGTATGAAGACGCACTATCATGTGGACTCTCACCAGGGCTATTTTGGGGCAGGAACGCACAGGAACGGCGTTCCGGCTGGCTCCCGAGTTGGCCACGCCCAGCAGGAACTCATTAGCATAACAGGCCACACCCAACAGCAGAAACTCATTAGGATTGGCTACATTTGGGGTGTGTGGCCTAACATGCAAAGGAGTTTCTGCTACAAAAAGAGCCCTGGGTTTTGACAACAAACAAGGTCAACAGAATAAGAAGCAAAAGGTAGGTGTGGCTGGATGACCACACTTCTGGTAACACGGGGGTGTGGCCTAATATGCGAATGACTTTCTGCTGTTGGGTGTGGCCTATTATGCTAGTGAGTTCCTGCTGGGCTTTTTCTACAAAAAAAGCCCTGTCTCTCATCCTCAAGAGAGCCCACTGCCCACCAGAGACATCCGGCCCATCTACTTTCCAACAAGGAATAGTACAAAAACTGAGGGTCACAGTGTTAGGAAGATATGGAAAAAATACCCGACATTGTGTATATTAGATGTATGCTTAAGGCAGATCTGCTTTGTGCTGTTTATTTTTATTTTTTAAATGTTTCTGTACTATTATATAAATATTGGTGTCAAGTATTACCAAACATAGGCTCACCAAAACAATACATGGAAGTGCAGGTTTACACTATGTCCAAACATTCAAACCGCACCTTGTCAGTTTCACCATCAGGAGTCCCAGGGGACTCTGGTAATTTACCCGTATTGAATACAATCTCTTTTCAAGGACAGTGAGATACACACAAGACCTAAGGCGCAATAAATTCTCTTTGTGAGTATAAAACTCTTAAAATAGAAGCATTTTTCTAGGGCCCCATTGGAACCCTTGTGGCAAACATAATAACTTATCTTGGAGAACATCTCTCTCAACTCTACTAGGCAGCCAGAATAGGCAGATCACTGACCAACAAGGACTAGATTATCGACAAGGAATAGGCAGATCAGTGACCTGCAAGAACAGATCAAGATGGGTAGCCGTCAAACCTCCCTCTAAGCTGTGGAGTCTTGTGAGCAAAAATTCTACTTTGTGAGCTACTAGTATAAAAGCTGTGAGCGAGCCGTTTGGCTACTGCATACATTAGGTTGCTCCGGAGCCCTCCTCCCTGAGCTAAGGCAAAAAATGTGTGAGCCGGAGGCTAAAAAACCGTGAGCTAGCTCACACTTAACTCAGCTTAGAGGGAACACTGGTAGCCATGTGTTGGGCTCCTTAGTCAGGTCACGCAACACAGGGCTCCTTCAGAAGAAATCTATTTGTCGGTGAATCAGAACTAATGACACATGTACAGCTTGTGTCAGGAATGCCTGGGAACAACAGGGGCCCCTAAATTATACTGCAATCAAAAACCTCCCTGAATGAGCCGAAGCCAATGAGTATAGTTCGCGAGCGCGGGCTAAGCAAGCGGGAGCAGCAAGTAGACAATCTAAAAGCCATTATTTCCCAGCTTAGGAGTTCTGCAGCTGGAGTGTCTACAAGGTCATACGACCGGCATGATCGAGGTTTATAGGATTACGAATGGGATGGAGCAGGTTGAGAAAGAAGTCCTTTTCTCCCTTTCTCACAATGCAAGAACTTGTGGGCACTCCATGAAATTGCTGAGCGGTCGGGTTAGAATGGATAAAAGGAAGTCCTTCTTCACCCAAAGAGTGATTAACACATGGAATTCACTGCCACAGGAGGTGGTGGCAGCTACAAGCATGGGCAGTTTCAAGAGGGAATTAGATAAACATATGGAGCAGAGGTCCATCAGTGGCTATTAGCCACAGGGTATAGATGGGAACTCTCAGTCTGGGGCAGGTGATGCACTCTAATCTTGGTGCTGGAGGGGGCAGCAGTGGGAGGGCTTCTAATGTCCTGGCCCCACTGCTCGACCTCCTGAGGGCACCTGGTATATTTTGGCCGCTGTGTGACAGAGTGTTGGACTAGATGGGCCATTGGCCTGATTCAACATTGGCTTCTCTTATGTTCTTATAACATACAGACAGTAGGAACAGTAATGTTCAGAGGCTGGTAGACTGGGAGGACTCCCTCCACATTCCAACCTCATGACAGGGCTACCTGACATCACGTTAGTCTCCCTGTAGCAGTAGAAAACAGGAAGAGTCCAGCAAAACTTGTGGTAATCCAGGGCTGCTTCGTATCTGGAGAAGCGGGCAGCGACTCACAAAAGCTCCTCCCCTGTCAGAAATTTTGTTAGTCTTTAAATTGCTTCTGCACTCTGGCTCTCTTCTACCATAGGAACAGGGGAAGGGAGAATCGCGCTCATCACCCCAAGGTTTTTTGGTACGTTGCTGATGGTGGAAAAGTTGTCCCCCCGTCACAGACAACCGACGGAGACCCCCGAGGGTTGTCAAGGTAAGAGACTAACAGAGGCGGTCAGCCATTGCCTGCCCCTGCGTAGCAACCCTGGACTTCCTTGCCGGTCTCCCATCCAACTACTAACCAGGGCCGACCCCGCTTAGCTTACGAGATCTGACGAGATCGGTCTAGCCTGCGCCATCCAGGTCGGGGCAAGAGACGAGCAGAGACGGTTTGCCATTGCCCGCCTCGGCGTAGTGACCCTGGACTTCCTCGCTGGTCTCCCATCCAAGTCGTAAACGGGGTCGACCCTGCTTAGCTTCCGAGATCGGGCGGGATCGGTCTAGTCTGGGCCATTCCAATTAGGCCGAAGGGTCATTAGGGGGCGGTCTAGGAGTCTGGCTGCCCCAGAACGGCTTCTCTGCCGTACCCGCCTGTTCCTAGGGGAGCCTCACCTGGTCGTTCAGCCCCACGTTCACCGTCATCATCTCCCCAACCATCTCGATCCAGCTGGTGCCGCACGGATTGTGCGAGTTGACCCCTCTTCGGAACCAGACCTACGAGAGAGCGCACAGGTGAGAAACGGCAGCTTCTCTTTTTAGGCCCGCCGATTCCGCCGGGGCAGCAGACTCGGGCAAATCGGCTGCGCCCGCCCGCCTGGACGCCTTCAACGACTTGCACCGCGGCATTTCTTTGGAGGAGAATTTCAGGAATCGCGCAAGGGAAGAAAAAGACAATAGAATGGTTCTCAGTGGTGGCGGCGGCGGGGGTCGCCGCAAGAACGATGCAACAAGGAGAGCCCCCGCACCTATTGTTTGCCCAGGCAAAGGATAATCGACCGAGAGCGGCTTGTACATTTTAAAGCTATTACAGCTAATACCCAAGGCCAGACCTAGTGTCTAAAATTGCGTTGAACGGGTGTCTAAAGCAGGCATTCATCGACCCGTCTTGGAGGGGAACGATTTCTAGAAGTGAATTCTGTTTGTCCACGTATCTGTGTCGTGTTCGTTAGGATTTCGAAAGGAAGACTGGCGCTCGTGAGAAGGTGAAGCATAAGGTGGGGGGGAGGGCACCAGATTTTGAGAGGGCAGAGAGATAACAATTGGTGCCACGGGGGAGTGGCCGGTAACCTCCCTAGCACCTTATATCACATGAAGCTGACTTGTACTGAATCAGACCATAGGTCCATCGCAGTCAGTATTGTCTACTGCCGGGGTCTCCAACAGGGTGCCCGTGGGCACCATGGTGCCAGCAAAGTTTTTTTCTTAAAGTAGGTGGGACCGTGGGGCCTTTCTGCTACAAAGCTTCTGATTGGCTGTGCAGATTTTAAAAAGAAAATGCTTTGGCAGCAGCAATCAGCACAGCAAACAGATCTTCACTATGTAACTGATGGTACGCTGTGGCAGCCATTTTGTGGCTGGCTCCGCCTCTCGTGGCAGCCATTTTGTGGCTGGCTCCGCCTCTCGTGGCAGCCATTTTGTGGCTGCGCCCACCACGCTGTGTCAGAATTCCAAAGGCGCCTGCGGGCTGGAGAAGGTTGGGGACCCCAGGTCTGCTCGGACCGGCTGCGGCTCTCCAGGGTCTCGGGCAGAAGTCTTCCACATCATGAGGGCCAGTTTGGTGTAGTGGTTAAGAGCGGTGGACTCTAATCTGGAGAACCGGGTTTGATTCCCCACCTCCTCTACATATGGCCAGCTGGGCAGGCCCATAGCCAGGATTTTTTAAGTCAGGGGGCATTTACATTTCTTAGGGGGCACTCTTATCTGGGAGAACCGGGTTTGATTCCCCACTCCTCTACTTGTACCTGCTGATGTGACCTTGGGTCAGTCACAAGCTCTGGCACAGCTGTTCTTGAAAAAGAGCAGTTTCTATCAAGAGCTCTCTCAGCCCCGCCTACCTCACAGGGTGTCTGTTGTGGGGAGGGGGAGGGAAAGGAGTTTGTAAGGCGCTCTGAGACACCAGTGAAGGGCGGGGTATAAATCCAATCTCCTCCTCCTCTTTTTCTTCTAATCGAATTAAAGGTCTACCCACTTCCTCCCCTGCACCTGCTGCTGCTCGGGGGCCCTGGACTGGATGGGAAGTTGTGGGGCCTTGCCAGTAAGTCAGGGGGCCTAGCCCCGAGATGCCCCACTGTACCTGCGGGCCTGCAGCTGGGTGACCTTGGACAAGCCACAGCTCTCTTAGAGCTGTTCTCTCAGGAATAGTCTTTGAAAGAGCTCTCAGTCCCACCTACCTCACAGGGTGCCTGCTGTGGGGAGGGGAAGGGAAAGGAGTTTGTAAGCCGCTCCGAGACTCCTTTGGGTCGTGAATAAATCCAGTCTCTTCTTCTTCTCTTCTGTCCCATAATCCTTTTCACTGGAGATGCCAGCAATTAAATCTGGGACCTTCAGCATGCCAAGCAGATGCTCTACCACTAAACCATACCCTGCCCCCCCCCAGTTTTTAACTTTCCCCCCATCCGTGACCATCTAAACTAGAAACTTTGGGCATCATATCACCAAGGTGATGGTGGTGGTGGTGGGCGTTTAAGTCCACTACCCCGTTGCTCCGGTCCACTCACTTTGTTGTCCTTGGTAACCGCCCACACCACATTCACGCCCACAGACACGTGCGAAATGGCATTCTCCGGTACCGGAGTCTGCACGACGCTCCACGAGAGCCCTGTTGAAAGCAAAGCCGACAAAACATGTGCAAAACATTGGAAGAAAGAAGAAGCCCCCTTAAAAGAATAAACCATTTACAAGCTATTCGAAACAGCAGAAAATGGACACATTAATTTTACAACTGCGAGACAAAAAAGAAGAAACTTTCGAGAAACACTGGTCAAGGTTATATAAATGGCCTGAGAGATATTTGCAAGGAACTATCATTTAACTGTCCAATTATCTCTTTTATATTTTAGAACGGGCATAGGTGCAGGAATGAATGATTCCTTTATGCAAAATCCAGGGCTCTTTGTAGCAGGAACTCCTTTGCCTATTAGGCGACACACCCCTAACGTAGCCAATCCTCCAGGAGCTTACAGTAGCCCCTGTAAGAAGAGCTCTGTAAGCTCTGGGAGGATTGGCTACATTAGGGGGGGTGTCGTCTAATATGCAAAGGAGTTCCGGCTACAAAAAGAGCCATAGATAGATGGATGCTGACTGGATGGATGGATGGATGGGTAGGTAGGTAGACAGGTAGGTTGATAGGTAGGTAGGCAGGCAGGCAGACCCACAGACAAACGGCTCTTTTGTAGCAGGAACTCCTTTGCATATGAGGTGACACACCCCTAAGGTTGCCAATCCTCCCAGAGCTTACAAGTAGCCCCTGTAAGAAGAGCTCTGTAAGCTCTCGGAGGATTGGCTACATTAGGGGGGGTGTCGCCTAATATGCAAACGAGTTCCTGCTACAAAAAGAGCCCTGGCAAAATCTAAGCTGACATCATGAGTAACACGCTTCGTATTTGTTATATGTTAGTTCTTCTCATGTGTAGTTTGTCTTCTTCTTTCTTTTCTTTGAAAAAATAAAAAATCCTTCTCAAAAAAACAAACAGCAAAGCTGACAATTTAAGAAACTCGCATCTGGGCTCCACGCGGCACGGCGGAGCGGACGCCGAAATGGGGCTGACCTCGCGGGTTGTTCCGGTCGATCCCTTCCCTCACGATCGCCTGCCCTTCCCAAAGAGTCGCCCAGAGGAGATCGTACGGGCCGCAGCTGATCTGAACTACCTCCCCGGGGGTGGCGATCAAGGACCACGAAGAACCTTCCGGATCGTGGTGGCAGACGTTCTCTCTGTACCAGACCTTAAAAAAACCAAAGAGAGAGATGGCAGAGTTCAGATATTGCTACTGGGAAGGTTCGAAGATGCGGGCGACGGGGTGGAGTGGAGGTGGTCGCTTAGGACCAGGGTATGGGCTTCAAATATAGAAGGTCCCTAGCCCCACCTACGGCGTCTCAGTTAGAAGGGCCTGAATAACTTCTCTACCTGTTATGTCAAAGAGCCATCACCATGACACCAGAGTTAGTATTGGAATTTGGGGGTTTTTTCACCCCACTTCCCCTTTTACCTCAGCCTCTTGGATTTCCGAAAGAACTGGTCAGCCACTGTGTGAGATGGGATGCTGGACTAGATGGACCCTCACTGGTCTGATCCAGCAGGGCTCTTCTGAGGCTCCTATCAGGGGAAGGCCTTGGCCTCTATGCCCTGTTGTTGGCCCTCCAGAAGAAATGGTTGGCCACTGTGTGAGACGGGATGCTGGACTAGATGGAACCTCACTGGTCTGACCCAGCAGGGCTCTTCTGAGGTTCTTATGAAGGCCTCAGCCTCTATGCCCCATGGTTGGCCCTTCAGAGGAACTGGTTGGCCACTGTGTGAGACAGGATGCTGGACTAGATGGACTGTCACTGGTCTGATCCAGTGGGGCTCTTCTGATGTTCTTATCAGGGAAGGCCTCCGCCTCTATGCTCTGTTGTTGGCCCTCCAGAGAAACCAGTTGGCTAATGTGTGAGACAGGATGCTGGACTAGATGGACCCTCAACTGATCTGATCCAGCAGGGCTCTTCTGCTGTCGTTATCAGGGGAAGGCCCCGGCCTCTATGACCTGTTGTTGTCCCTCCAGAGGAACTGGTTGGCCACGGTGGGAGATGGGATTCAGGCTAGACGGACCACTGGTCTGACCCAGCAGGTTCTGTTTATGTTCTAATAAACGGCATCTGAATTCCAACCCACAGAGAACAAAATGTATTCTACGATGAACAAATCTTTAATGTACAAAAGCACAGAGCTGATACAGTTCTAACGGGGCTCGGTCAGCCAAGAGCGGCCGGCGACGGCTTCCCCGACTGGAGGAATTCCTTCTCGTTGACCCCCCATGAATTTCCACCCCACACTTCTGCTCGTCTTGGCTCCCTACCCACACTCTAAGATACGGACTGACACATGAAGATTCCTGGCAAACGAGCGGTAGATTCGACAGCCCACGGCACAACGGCCTCACCTTCCCTTGCAGACTGACGGCCCAGACGGACAACCGCCCCGCCGGCTCGTCGGTGATCTCCCATCCTCCAACCGAGAGGTCGTTGAAAGGGTCCGGCAGCTGCCTCGGATCCTCCTCGGACGGTATCTAAAGAGGACGGAGCGGGGCAAAGCTTGGCGGTATTCCCCCCGTCCGAAATTTCGCACCTTCTAAACGAACAGGCCTCGCTGGGAATGTGAAACCCCCTCAACCACGGGAAGGTCTGCATGGCCCTCAAACGACTTCTGCCCGTGTGTCCCTGGAATTGCCCCCCTCACCCAAACACCAGTGCGATACCCCCCTTTTCACTGCCTTCCGAAAACCACTCTCTTCCACGGACCCTCGGGCACGTCCCCTTAAAGCCCCCCCTTAATGAAACTAAGCCCAAGCAAAGGTAACCGAAACGAACTCAAACAGGACCCGTGCTTTATCTCTGCTCCCCGAAACCCTGTGAGGTCTCCTTCAGTTCAAGTTTTAAAGTTCACATTCCTCGGGACACGGGAGTTGTATTATGCCATGCGTATGAATAGCAATAGGTCAATGTAATAGCAATGTCTATATGAAATACTTCTCCATCGTTTCAGGTTAGAGAAGAGATGCCTAAGGGGGAGGGGGAAAGGACGGAGGCTTGTAAAACTATGCACGGGGCAGAGAAAGCGGGGAGGGGGATTTTCTCTCTCCCCGAAGACTGGAACGCAGGGGCATCCAGCAAAGTGGTCAAGCCGTCGAGTCAGGATGGACAAAAGGAAACGGTTTTTTACTAAAGGACTGATTGAAATGTGGAGTTTGCTGCCAGAGGATGTGGTGATGGCCACAGGCATAGACAGCTTTAAGGGAAGATTAGACAGATTTATGGAGGGACAGGTCCATCGGTGGCGACTAGCCACGGAGACTGAAGGGAACCTCCATGTTCAGAAGCAGTTGATCTCTGAATACTAGTGTCAGGAGGAAGGCCTCGGCCTCTGTGCCCTGTTGCTGGACCTCTCCAGAGGAACTAGTTGGCCATTGTGTGAGATGAGATGCCGGACGAGACGGACCACTGGTCCAATCCAGCAGGGTTCTTCTGGTGTTCTTATGAAGGCCTTGGCCTCTCTGCCCTGTTGTTGGGCTTCCAGAGGAACTGGCTGGCCCCTGTGTGAGACAGGATGCTGGACTAGATGGACCTCACTGGTCTGATCCAGCAGGGCTCTTCTGGTGTTCTTATGAAGGCCTCGGCCTCCATGCCCTGTTGTTGGCCCTCCAGAGGAACTGGCTGGCCACTGTGTGAAATAGGAGGCTGGACTAGATGGACTACTGGTCTGATCCAGCAGGGCTCTTCTGATGTTGTTAAGAAGGCCTCGGCCTCTGAGCCCTGTTGTTGGCCCTCCAGAGGAGCTGGTTGGCTGCTGTGTGCGACAGGAGGCTGGACTAGATGGACCACTGGTCTGATTCAGCAGGGCTCTTCTGATGTTCTTACATCAGCCCCTTATTAATTTTCTTGACCTCACTTTGCATTCTAGTGACTATAAAAGCAAACTTTAAATCTGGAAGTCAGTGGGTCGAGTCTCAGCAGTGCCACAAATATATTAGATGGCCATTGGGAAGCTATTCTCTCTCTCTCTCTCTCTTTCCATCTCTTTCAGCCCCCCCATCGGCAAGATGAAGATAATAATAACAGCCTTCCTTGTAGGATTGCTGTATGGGTTACAACAGAACGTGGCAGTCCCGGAACATGCAGAAGTACTATATAAATGACTTTACTGAACAGCCTCCAAGGGTTTGGAATCACGCCCAGATGCTAGACTACGAGGCAGCCAAGGGCTACACCTTCTCGGGCTGCTTGGTTAAGCCATTGGGGATAACAGAGAGTCATGGTACATGCTCGCTTGCTGCTGAGATATATGCCTATAAAAGTTTAAGAGGAGAGAGAGAGACCTTTGCCCAGGTATCTCGCGCTTTGTATCTCCGGTACCGTATCCACCTCCTCCGTCGAACACAGGAATTCCACTTCTTGTCTTTCATGTAGGTGGCCGGGAAGTCGATGGCGTACGTCCAGCCCTGGAGAGGGAAGAGGCCCGGAAAATAAAAAGGTTCCTTTCTCTAAAGATCCGAGAGAACGTGCTGCAAAGCTCAAAATCCTTAACGGGCACAACTCATAACCCCTGGCGTAATGCAAAAGTTACAAGCCAGAACTGCGGGGCTTTTAATCCGTAGATCTGCAGACGCTGTTATCTGGCCTGTAAAAGAAACCCTGGCAAGACACGGCGTCGGCCTCTGTGGGGCTTTCTGCAAGACGTCTTTTTCATAAGAACGTAAGAGAAGCCATGTTGGATCAGGCCAATGGCAACACCCAGTCCAAGACTCTGTGTCATACAATGGCTAAAACCTGGGGGCTATCACAAGGTCCATCAGTGGGGCCAGAACTCCAGAAGCCCTCCCACTATTGCCCCCTCCCCAAACACCAAGAAGACAGAGCATCACCTGCCCCAGACGGAGTGTTCCATCTATCCCTTGTGGCTAACAGCCACTGACGGACCTCTGCTCCATCGGTCTATCCAATCCCCCCTCTGAAGCTGTCTGTGCTTGTAGCTGCCACCACTTCCTGCGGCAGGGAATTCCACGTGTTCATTCCCCTTTCCCAAACGTGAACTTCACCTTGGGAGAAGGGGAGAAAGTAACGGAACTTTTCTCACGGGTGCTGACGCTCTCGAGGGGCTCAAGCGGAAGGCACCTCTGCGGTCCCTTTGTTACCAGGATCCCGTTCCCACCCTGTAGGTATGCCGACTCCCTGTCCTTTCAACCACCAACGGACCCCGTAGGGGCATCCCGGGAGTCCATATACCAGGCAACTTGACGTAAGTGAGCAAAGATGGGAGCCAAGACTGGCAGGCCGTAATATACCTAGGAGATGACCCTGGAAAAAGCACGTGAGATCTTGCCTTGACAGCTGTGACATCTGCATTCTCGGGACCAAGTACTAACCAGGGATGACCCCCGCTTATCTCCCAAGAGCTGCAGAGATCAGGTTAGCCTGGGCTACCCAATCCAGGGCAGAGACAAACAGGGATGGTTTACCATTGCCTGCCTCTGGGTCATGACCCTGGTATTCCTTGCTGGTCTCCCATCCAAGTAACAACCAATGGGAGGGCTTCTGGTGCCCTGGCCCCACTGCTGGACCTCCTGATGGCACCTGGTATATTTTGGCCGCTGTGTGACAGAGTGTTGGACTAGATGGGCCATTGGCCTGATCCAACATTGGCTTCTCTTATGTTCTTATGGCCGACCCTGCTTAGCTTCCAAGAGCTGCCAAGTCTGAGCTAGCCTGGGCTATCCAGCCTCTACCCCCTGCCCTCTGTAAAAGACAGCACTCCCCCCCCCAAGACAAATCTCTCCACCCTCCGATCTCGGCAGCGGGCACGACCCGCCAGCCCGCCGAATGGCAACCCCGCCCTGTGAAGCCGCCCTCCCCCTCCCCTCCCCGAGGACGCTGAGACCCCCCTTGGCGGTATTGTTCACCTACCCCTTTCTCTGTGGGCTCCCCGCCAAAATTCTCATCCACGTACCAATCAGACTCCCACTCCCAATGGGGCGAGGGCGGCGCAAAGCTCTCGAGCGTCTGGTGCTTCAGGCCACTCACATCGCTCCACTGCCAGCGGTCGCTGGGCAGGAGTTTCTCGCAGAAGCCGATCACGGGGTTCCAGCGCTGTCGGAGAAGCAGACGGGGGGGAAATGGTCAGGCATCGTGGTCGCCCCCTACAGTCCTGCACCGGCACGGCAGCCGAGCTGGGCACTGTCACACCTGTACAGCTGATCTGGCCACCGGGATCCATGCCAAGGGTGACAGCCGGACTAGACTGTATGCACTGCACGTCAGACTCCCCCCCAAAATCAAGTCGGAAAGCCCAATTGGTGCAGAACGCCACAGCTTGGCTATTATTCGGAGCTAGAATTCATTTATTACTATTTATACCCTGCCCTTCCTGCAAGCAGGCTCAGGGTAGGTTAGGACAATAAATTATAACCAATAGACAACTAAAAGAGGAGGAGGAGGAGGAGAAGGAGGAGAAGGAGAAGGAGAAGGAGGAGAAGAAGAAGAAGAAGAAGAAGAGGAAGAAGAAGAGGAGGAGGAGGAGAAGGAGAAGGAGAGGGAGAAGGAGAAGAAGAAGAGGAGGAGGAGGAGGAGGAGAAGGAGGAGGAGAAGAAGAAGAAGAGGAGGAGGAGGAGGAGGAGAAGGAGAAGAGGAGGAGGAGAAGGAGAAGAGGAGGAGGAGGAGGAGGAGGAGGAGAATAGGAGGAGGAGAAGGAGAAGAAGAAGAAGAAGAGGAGGAGGAGGAGAAGGAGAAGAAGAAGAAGAGGAAGAAGAGGAGGTGGAGATTGGATGTATACCCCATCTCAGGGTGGTTTACAATCTCCTTCCCTTCCCCTCCCCACAACAGGCACCCTGTGAGGGAGGCGGGGCTGAGGGAGCTCTGACAGGAACTGCCCTTTTCAAGGACAGCTCTTATCAGAACTATGGCTTGACCTAGGTCATCCAGCAGGTGCAAGTGAAGGAGTGGGGAATCAAACCCGGTTCTCCCAGATTAGAGTTCGCCACTTTTAACCACTACACCAAACTGGCTCTCGCAGGCAACAGGGTACCACTCTCCAAAATAATTCACAAAATTACTTGGACAAATGATTAGGGACTGAGGTCTATACTACCATGTATAGTAGGCTGTTAAGTCGAACTGTGCCACGTAAGTTTGTGTCATTTAGTGTCACGTTAACATTGATAAAGTTCCGTCTACAATTCAGCTAACTAGAAAAATCCTCGCAGGGCTGAACGGTGCAGGCGCACAAACTGGATGTGGATTTGATCGTTCGTCTCATCGCTTCCCTTACCTGGTTTTCGTAGGTTTCTTCCCGGTACCTGATCGGGACGTCGCTGGAGTGGACGTAAACGTGCACTTGATGGTCGCAAGCGATCCCCCAGCAGCACTCCTTGACGGCGGAAACCCTCTTGAACTCCAGTTGCCCGTCCTTGCAGATCTCCCAATACTGGCCCGCCGTCGAAAGCGTGTAGACCCTGCCGAAGATGTCGACGGCCCACAGGAGAGAACCGGACGACGCCATGGCTGGGAGGTGGAGGGGGCGGGCGTCGGCCCGGGGGTCAAATCCAGCCCCTGGAATGGCTGTTTGCTTTCCAGTTCCAGCTCAACCCAAGGGTGACCGGTTGAGATGAGGTTCTTTTCAGAGGATCTAGGAAAGAAAAGATGGACGATTGATGGGGAGGTGACCGTTATCTATCCGGGCAAGTATCATTCGGAATGTAGTGGGCCCAGGTACAAAATGGCGGCCCCAAAATGGCTACTGCAGGAAGTGTAACCAAGCCCCCAAATGGCTACTGCATCTACGATGGCAGCTTCTGCCAAAAATGCTTTTAAAACTCCGCACAGCCAATCAAATCTCCAATGGACACTCAAGAGCCTTGCTGGGCAAAAATACTTGGAAAGGTGTTGGGTGGTGCCCTGGCACCCACTTAGGATTGTCAGGCCCCTAAGACTCATGGGCAGGGGATGGGGGAAACTTACTGGGAGCTGGAACAACGGAGCCGGAAGTAAACGCAACGTGCATCACCCGGAAATGATGTAGGCATGTTGATGACACCAGGGGAACATTGCTCTGGTTTGTGGGCAAAACTCTATAGTTTGAAGCTGATTGTACCACAGAGTTTTGCCCAAAAGCCAGAGCGTCACCCGCCCCGCAGTCATGGACGTGTCTACATCACTTCCAGGTGACATAGGCACATTGCGTTTACTTCCGGAAATGATGTAGGCACCTGGATGACACCAGGGGGGCATCACTCTGGTTTTGGGGCAAAACTCTATCGTTTGAAGCTGATTGTACCATAGAGTTTTGCCCAAAAGCCAGAGCGTCGCCCACCCCGCAGTCACGGACGTGTCTACATCACTTCCAGGTGACATAGGCACATTGCGTTTACTTCCGGAAATGATGTAGGCACCTTGATGACACCAGGGGGGTATTGCTCTGGTTTTTGGGCAAAACTCTATGGTTTGAAGCTGATTGTACCATAGAGTTTTGCCCAAAAGCCAGAGCGTCGCCCGCCCCGCAGTCACGGACGTGTCTACATCACTTCCAGGTGACGTAGGCACATTGCGTTTACTTCCGGAAATGATGTAGGCACCTTGATGACACCAGGGGGTATTGCTCTGGTTTTTGGGCAAAACTCTATTGTTTGAAGCTGATTGTACCATAGAGTTTTGCCCAAAAGCCAGAGCGTCGCCCGCCCCGCAGTCACGGACGTGTCTACATCACTTCCAGGTGATGTAGGCACATTGCGTTTACTTCTGGAAATGATGCAGGCACATTGCGTTTACTTCTGGAAATGATGTAGGCACCTTGATGACACCAGGGGGGCATTGCTCTGGTTTTTGGGCAAAACTCTATGGTTTGAAGCTGATTGTACCACAGAGTTTTGCCCAAAAGCCAGAGTGTCGCCCGCCCCCCCAGTCACAGACGTGCCTACATCACTTCCAGGTGACGTAGGCACGTCGTGTTTACTTCCTGCTTCTTGCCTGTTTGGGGGGTAATCCTACTCCACCGGTCAGCTGGCCAGAAACCAGGGGATCCCCCTTGCACTGTGGGGACCTGGCAACAAAATGCCCACAGGCAACACCCTGGGGAACACCGCCTTAACTTATTTACAATCCTTTTACTCCACTTTCTGACCCATGTTCTTGAGACAGTTCTAACACAGCGGTGCCCAACCTTTTCAAGCCTGCAGGCAGCCTTGGGAGTTTTGACGCAGGGGGGTGAACGCAGTCACAACATGGCTGCCGCGAGGGGTGGAGCCAACCAGAAAATGCCAGGGAGTGACATCACGCACACCTCTAATAGTAACTTTTCCACATATTAGGCGGAAACTCCGTTGAGCAGGACGGCTTTCAAAACGAACGCACTGCCTACGCACACGGTAACACACTGAAGAGCCTTGTGCTGTGGTGGTACCCACTAGCCTTGCCATCTTCCGGGTGGTGGCTGGAGATCTCCTGGGATTACAACCAGTGTTCCCTCTAAGCTGAGTTAGAATGTGAGCCAGCTCACAGTCTTTTAGCCTCCGGCTCACACAATTTTTTGTCTCCGCTCAGGGAGGAGGGCTCCAGAGCAAACTAATTTATGCAGTAGCCAAATCGCTCGCTCACAACTTTGATGCCAGCGGCTTACAAAGTAGATCTTTTGCTCACAAGGCTCCACAGTTTAGAGGGAACATCTATTACAACTGATTTCCAGGTGACAGAGATCAGCCCCCCTGGAGAAAATGGCCACTCTGGAAGGTGGACTCTATGGCATCAGACCCCACTGAAGCCCCTCCCCAACCCCCCCCTTCCTCAGGCTCAACTGAAAAATCTCCAGGTATTTCCCTAGTAGCCACTGTTAAAACCTAGTAAGGTAAAGGTTCCTCTTCCTCGAAAGCCAGTCGAATCCAACTCTAGGGGTGCAGTGCTCATCTCTGTTTCCAAGCCGAAGAGCCGGCGCTGTCCGAAAACTTCTCCATGGTTATGTGTCCAGCATGACTGGATGCCAAGACTCATGGAAGAAGAAGAAGAAGAGGAGGAGGAGGAGGAAGAGGAGGAGATTGGATTTATACCCCACCCTTCACTACCCAAAGGAGTCTCAGAGTGGCTAACAAACCCCTTTCCCTTCCCCTCCCCACAACAGACACCCTGTGAGGTAGGTGGGGCTGAGAGAGCTCTGACAGAAACTGGTCTTTTTCAAGAACAGCTCTTATCAGAACGATGAGTTGCCCAAGGTCATCCAGCAGCTGCAAGTAGAGAAGTGGGGAATCAAACCCAGTTCTCCCAGATTAGAGTCCGCACACTTAACCACTACACCAAACTAGCTCTCAACCACTACACCAAACTGGGGACGCTGTTACCTTCCCACCAAAGCGGTACCTATTTATCTACTTGCAGTTTCTTGCTTTCGAACTGCTAGGTTAGCAGGAGCTGGAACTAGAGACGGGAGCTCACTCCGTCATGCGGCACTCTCGGGTCTCGAACTGCTGAACTACCAACCTTCCGGTCTGCAGTTCAGCATCTTAACCACTGTTAAAACAGCATGGGGGGGTCATTCCACTACCTGTGGTTGTTTGGGTTCATCAGACAGAGATCCAAAACCAGGGTCTGAAGTCAGTTTTTTTTACCAGAGCTGGTGGTTTCACGGAATACGCTACTGCAAACATCCTGGCTTAATCCTGCTCTGTGCCCTGTCCCCGCCCTCCCAGGCTACAGGGCAAAGGAGGGGCGGAACTGGCAGTCCTCACGGCAAATCAAGACCTGGGCAGCCGTTCACAAACTTTCACAAGGTACCCATAGTCGAAATAAACCCTGGTTCTGCTCTGTGTCTGACTCAAGCTATTATCACAGCGATGCTCACAACAAGCTGATAAGGTAGGCCAGTGTCATTCCCCCCTCCCCATATGGATAGACTGTGAGAGGCTGGCATAGTTGCCGAACTTGTGGCTTAAGCCTGCAACCCCCGGTGACAATCCCACACGGACACAAATCTAACACACAACGCAGAGAGGAATTTCCCCCTGAACACGACCCATAACCTCTCATTGTTTCCCATCAAAAAAATTAGGGGGGAAATCCCTCAGTTGTTCTCATGCTATGAGTTTTGAATGTGTAGACCCTTGCCTTGAGTAGAACCGGGGTTCGAATCCCCACCCAGTCGCACTCACAGGCCAGTCCACCCCACAGGGCTGTTGTGAGGATAAAACGGAAGAGTGGAGAACCATGTAAGCCGTTTTGGGTCCCCATCGGGGATAAAGGCAGGGTACAAATGAATCAAATAAAAAGGATTTCACTCCTCCGGGAAGGAAAACAAATTACAGGGGCTTCTAAAAAGCATTACTCCAAACTTTCTAGTTTTTCTGACCATATTCCCCCGACGCATCCCATCTACAGGGAGGCTGGCAACCTCTAAGTAGAAACTGGAGGCAGGTTAAGAGGAAAACACAGGTGCTGGATAGAGGTGCCAACCTCCAGGTGGGGTCTGGAGTTCTTCCAGAACTATAAGCAGGGTTGCCATCTCCAGGTTGAAAAATTCCTGGAGACTGGGAGGCCCCAAAACTGAGAACAGCAGGATATGACTCTGATATATGAGGGTCAAGCTAACAAAATGAGTTATTACAAAAAACACAAATATTTATTATGGTGTACACATGAGTAAAAGATAAAACAGGCTGAAAGAAACGATCCCGATATCAGACTCTTAAAACTTTTTACACACAGCGCTGTTAGTTCTACGTATACAGTTGATGGGTATATCTTAGGACCAGTAGACCGTATGCGTTTCGGCCCCTTAGGGCCCTTCCTCAGTGGTCAATATTATGATTGTAAAAACAACACACACACGCGGAAATAAATATATGAACAAAGATTTGCTTTAGAGCCAGGTGTAGTTTTCTCGTGGGACGTGCAGTTGCTAAAGGTCTGCACAGTAGGCCACGGATAATATCTCAATGCTCTCCAAATTGTTCTGGTAACAAATATCCAATGTGTCTGGATGTGCCATCAGAGGGAGTTTGGGGAGGGAGCTCAGATGCAATGCCATAGAGTCCACCCTCTGGAGTTGCCACCCTCCAGGTGGGGTCTGGAGCTCTCCCGGCATCACAGCGATAGCGATCCGTCTCCCTGGAGAAAACGACTGCTTCAGAGGGCGGACCCTACGGTATCGCATCTCTGCTGAGCCCTCCCCAAACTCTACCTTGCAGATCTCAAGGAATTTCCCAACCTGAAGTTGACAACCCTAACTCCAGGGGAGGAACTGATCTGTTCTCGGGAGCTGGCATTCTGGGAGAACGAGAGGGCACCCCCCCCGGAGATTGGCAACCCCTACCGGAGGGGGAAGAGGCCCTCCTTCTTTTCTCCCATGCCGCTCTGCAAGAAGCCATGCGTCCCCACTGCACAGTGACAAATAATTATTAACAGGGCCCTTTTTGTAGCAGGCACTCCTTTGCATATTAGGCAACACACCCCTAATATAGCCAATCCTCCAAGAGTTTATAGAGCTCTTCTTACAGGGGCTACTGTAAGCTCTGGGAGGATTGGGTACATTAGGGGTGGGTCGCCTAATATGCAAAGAAGTCCCTGCTACCAAAAGAGCCCTGATTATTAATAACAAACTGGACCACATTTTCTGGAGCTCAGGACTTCAGAAAAGGAGGGAAAGCTGGAAATAAAACAAGACCAGAGTGGGGGGGGGGACGACACCAGAGGGGAACCAGGACACAGAAGAAGGGGCCTAAACCACGACGGTGACCCAGGCACAGTTGCCTACCCTGGGTTGACAGATTCCTGGAGATTTCGGAGCTGGATGGGGACTGGAGGCAGGAGGGGCCTCAGCGTGGGGGTCTAATAACGCCAGAGAATCCACCCTCCGCAGCAGCCATTTCCTCCAGGGCAGCTGATCTCCCGTCAACTGCAATCCTGCTAGATCTCCAGGCCCCACCTGGAAGGTGGCAACCCCGGGGTGATGGACGACGTGTAACATCAAGCGTCGCATTCGGGGCTGCAAAGGGAGAAGGGCAAATGCGGGGACTTGGGGAGCCCACCCCCCCTTGGGAAAGCAAAGAGACTCAGCCTTCTATCTGCCCCCCCAAAAAGCTTGTGGCTCCCCCCCTTTAGCCACCCCCCCCACACACCTTTTACCTGCTCCTCCTGCAGCCAGGTCGCCTTCCCCTCCTTCCCCTTTCCTTCTCTCCCCCTTCCTCGCCTTGCACGACAACCGCAGCTCCAGGGGTTGCAAACAGCTGCTACCTCTATTAGCAACCGGGCACGAACGAGGAAGTCCGGGGCCAACCGGAGCCCTTCGCTGATTGGCTGGCGGGGGCGCTCCGCTCCGCCGCTATTGGCCGGCCGGGGCTCTACAAAGATACACGGCGTTCCATCCTCCGCCTCCTCTGTTGGGAAACAGATGGGCCTCGAGGGCGCCTGGAGGGAGCGTTGCCAACCCCCAGGCGGGGTCTGGAGTTCTCCCGGAATGGCAATGGATGACCGGGATGCCGGGATCAATTCCGCTGGAAGACGTGGCACCGTCAAAGGGTGGGCTTGATACAGGGATGCCAACCTCCAGGTGGCGGATCTCCCGCTATCACAAACAACTAATCTAGGGATGACCAGCATCAGTTCCCCTGGAGAAAACAGTTGCTTGGAGGGTCAACTTTCCAGCATTATAACTACCTGAGGTCCCTCCCTTCTCCAGGCTCCACCCCGTCAAATCTCCAGGTATCTCCCAACCCAGAGCTGGCAACCCTAACTCTACAGCACCACATCCTAGGGTTGCCGACCTCCAGGACGAGCCCTGGAGATCTCCCGGAATTACAACTGGTCGCCAGACAACAGAGATCAGTTCTCCTGGAGAAAATGCCCTGTAAGCTGGGCTGTGTGGTATTATACTCCTCCCTCCTCAGATTCCGCTGCCAAATCTCCAGGAATTTCGTAACTTGGAGTTGGCAACCCCATCACATCCCCATTGAGGTCCCTCCTTTTTCCAGGTGGTGCTTTTCTCAAGTGTTTGCCATGCCCTTTTTCATTAAGAACAAC
The DNA here is from genome assembly GCA_029375565.1 of Gekko gecko. Taxonomy (NCBI): domain Eukaryota; kingdom Metazoa; phylum Chordata; class Lepidosauria; order Squamata; family Gekkonidae; genus Gekko; species Gekko gecko. Next base: position 216,158,596 of record JAPDNY010000004.1, on the reverse strand, counting down.
CAACATCACACGACACCACCTGGGAGCTCTTTGAGTTCTGCAGATCTCCTTCTCAGGCTGAATGTTTGTTTTTTTTAAAGTAGCGGGGGCTGGACGCCATCTGCTGGGCATGGAACAGGGGATCACTGGGGTTGTGGGGGGAGGTAGTTCTGAATTTCTTGCATTATGCATGGGGTTGGACTAGATGACCCTGGAGGTTCCCTTCCCGCTTCTATGATTCTGTTATTCGATGAAAGAGAGAGAGAGAGCCCTACAGTCTAGGTCACTCACTAGTTCCCAAAGTGGGCTATACCGCCCCCTGGGGGGTGCCGGAGCAATCCAGGTGCAGATCCACAACCTGCATCTTTATGTCCACTTCTTGAAGGTAGATTTCCAGGGGGGGTGCTGAGTAATTATTTTTTCTGAAAAGGGGGCGGTAGGCCAAATAAGTTTGGGAACCTCTGGTAGGTGGAATGATATTACACGGGTTTTGCATAGGGTTGTCAACTCCAGGTTGGGAAATTCCTGTAATTTGGGGGCGGAGCCTGAGGAGGGCAGGTTTCTTCCTTTTAAAACGCGTCTCCCCTGCTGTGTCTAACCGATTCTGTAAATATTTTATGTGTGGATATTGTATTCATTAACCTGAGTCCAACTGCACGCTGGAATCAGTTCCTACAATCAACTAACTAGGAATTAGAGAGTACTCCATCTTTCTATGTTATACCTCTGAGGATGCCAGTCACAGCTACTGGCGAAATGTCAGGTCCTACAATGCCAAGACCGCGGCCGCACAACCCGGAAAATCCACAGCAACTAACTAGGATTTCTTTAATTACGTAACCGACAGAACAGATTTGTTACTCTAGCAGTCAGTTCTAGATGAAACCAAGCCTGAATCTTAGAAGGTAAAAGGACTCGACTGAGCCTATTGTACTCTGGTCACATCATGGAAAAGACAACAATGCTAGGCAAAGCTGGAAGCAGCAGGTGAAGTGGAAGAACCAACAGGAGACGGGCGGACTCAATCAAGGAAGCCACGGCCCTTGGTTTCCAAGACCTGGGCAGGGCCATCGGCATTAAGATCTAAGCCGAGTATAATGCCATAGAGTCCCCCCTCCAGAGCAGCCATATTTTTTTTACAGGGGAAGAGATCTCTTTGTTACGGAGGCAGGGTCGCCAGTCTCCAGTTGGTGGAGATGAGCTGAACAACCAGTTTGGTGCAGTGGTAAAGTGCGCGGAGTCTGATCTGGGAGAGCCGGGTTTGATTCCCCACTCCTCCACTTGCACCTGGCTGGATGACCTTGGGCAAGCCATAGTTCTGATAAGAGCTGTTCTCGAAAAAGAGCAGTTTCTGTCAGAGCTCTCTCAGCCCCGCCGACCTCACAGGGTGTCTGTTGCGGGGAGGGGAAGGGAAAGGAGTTTGTAAGCCGCTCTGAGACTCCGAGTGAAGGGCGGGGTATAAATCCAATCTCCTCCTCCTCCCTCCTCCTCCTTCTTCTCCCAGACTATGCAAAACTGAATTATTCAAGAGGGCTTTTCTACACATTTAATAGAGTAGCTCCGGACGAAATGATTCATATAGTTACTCGGATGAATGATTAGGGACTGTGGTTGGTATTGCTGCGTCTATTTTGCTGTGGATCGGATCCCGTTGTGCAATTCTGCATTGTTGCCTGCGTCCTGTTAATACGCACTTTGCTTCAGTTCTGTTTGTTAGACTTCCGGTCGGTTCTACGACCCAGACCCTATTTCGTTGCTCCTCCAATGTCCCATCTGTATCTGCTACATCTGAAGAAGTTAGCAGTGACTCGCAAAAGCTCATATCCTGCCACGGATTGTGTTTATTATAGTATCATAGAATCACAGAGCTAGAAGGGGTTACACAGAGGCCATCTAGTCCAACCCCCTGCTCAATGCAGAATCAGCCTAGAGCATCCCTGACTAGGGTTTGTCCAGCCGCTGCTTAAGGACCACCAGTGAGATGGAGCCCACCACCTCCCTAGGCAGCTAATTCCACTTTTGCACGACTCTGACTGTCAAAAAGTTTTTCCTCATATCCAGCTGGTACCTTCCCACCCTTAATTTGAACCCATTACTGCGAGTCCTCTCCTCTGCTGCCGACAGGAACCGCTCCCCGCCCTCCTCTAAGTGACAGCCCTTCAGATACTTCAAGAGAGCCATCCTGTCCCCCCTTCAACCTCCTCTTCTCCAGACTGAACCTTCCCAGGTCCCTCAACCTTTCCTCGTAGGGCTTCTTGGTCTCCAGGCCCCCCGATCATCCTCATCGCTCTCCTCTGCACCCGCTCCATTCTGTCCACATCCTTTTGGACGTAAGGCCTCCAGAACGGTGCACAAGGCTCCAGATGTGTCCCGGTCAATGCAGTGCACAGCGGGACTATGACATCTTGAGATCTGGATGTTAGGCCTCTCTCGATACACCCCAAGATCGCATTAGCCTTTTCTGTCGCCGCATCACACTGGCTGCTCGTATTTAACCCCAAGATCTTGTTCGCACACACTGCTACCCAGGAGTGCATCCCCCATCTAGTCGTCTTTACGTTCCTCCTGGACTCTCACTGTTTTCTGCTGCTACAGACAGATTAATGTGGCGACTACTAACCTGGCGACCCACCTTCATCCGTCTTCTTGACCGCACGGGCTCCCTCTGTGTAATCCACCTTGAGCCCCAGTGAGAAAGGGGGGCTTATAAATAACGTTAAATAAATAACATAAATAGATCTGGGGGCAAGGAGAGTGCGGGGAAATCAGAAAGGCCTTTTCTCACAGACATTTTGCGTGCATGTGCGTATGAGATGCGCAGCTATTTCTCCCAGGCCACGCGAATTCTGCATCCAGCTCTCCCCCCCCACTTCCTCCCCCATTGGAGGCCTGGGGCTCAGTACCGTGAACAGCTGTGCCTTTTTCAACGTTTAACAAGGAGAACCAGGTTTCAGACAAGATAATCTGTCTTGAATGTCACCAGATGGCAGCTACACATTTCAACGTCTCCCCCCCGCCCTTTATAAACGACCAAACCGAACCAAACCAACTGCCTTTTTGAGAGACAAGCCCTACTTCCCTTCGAGAGACCAGTTTTCCCCCCACAGCAGTAAAGAGAAGGCAGTACCCGTTTCCGAAGCGCCGACAATGTTCGGTCTTCATATGAGGAACTGGGACCGTTTTCCAGCCTGACGGCCCAAACGCCACAAAAAGGAGAACCCGGATCCAATGAGAACCCACAGAAACCCGTGGTCATGTGGCCGGCATGACTAAACACCAAGGCGCACAGAACGCTGTTTCCTTCCCACCGAAGTGGTACCTATTTATCTACTTGCCATTTCTTGCTTTCGAACTGCTAGGTTGGCAGGAGCTGGAACTAGAGACGGGAGCTCACTCCGTCACGCGGCACTCTCGGGTCTCGGACTGCTGAACTACTGACCTTCCGCAGCCTGCAGTTCAGCCTCTTAACCACTTGAGCCACCACAGTTCCTAGCTTTATTATTATTATTATTATTATCATCATTATTATTATTATTATTATTATTATTATTATTATTATTATTATTATTATTATTATTATTATTATTATTACAAATCTTCATTTGTTGTTTTTCTTTTCACCCTTTCCCCAACTTCGTGGTGCCCGCTTTGGCCCTGGCGCCCTAAGCACGTGCTTGGTCTGCTTAAGGGTCAGTCTGCCACTGCGGTAGCTCACCAAGCAGAATATTTGCTCACAAGCCTCCGCAGCTTAGAGGGAGCATTGCTTACAGGCAGGGGCAGATTAACCATTAGACGGACTCAGCACGTGCCTTAGGGCACCAGGGCCAAAGGGGGCACCACAAAGTTGGGGAAAAGGGTGAAAAAAGCGTAGAAAAAATGCCTTTCAGGTCACGAATATTGGAACTTTGATCCATTCGACTTGCGAAATATTAAAATAGATGTTGTATTGGATTTTTGTAGAACTTTACAGTCGCCAAAGCTTGGCTTCGTTTGTACAGTAGATTGTGTTATTTTTGTATTGCTGCAACCTGCATTGTCTATCTGGTCAGACAGGCCAACGACTAAAACGGACTGGGGGTCAGTGTGGAAAGGAGGGGGGGGGCACCGAGATTGGTCCATGCCAGTGTTCCCTCTAAGCTGAGTTAGTGTGAGCTAGCTCACAGTTTTTTCAGCCTCCGGCTCACACATTTTTGCCTTCGCTCAGGAAGGAGGGCTCTCCAGAGCAAACTAATTGACGCAGCAGCCAGATCGCTCGCTCACAACTGGAATGCCGGCGGCTCAAAAAAATAGAATTTTTGCTCACAACAAGACTCCACAGCTTAGAGGGAACATCAGTGCCCAGGGCACCGGAACTCCCAACTTTGCTCAACAACAATCTTCATATAACTCCTTGGCTTTGCTATCAGAAATGTAAAGTACTGGGTTTCAGGCCTCATGACTCGGACGACGACATAAGAGAAGACGCGTTTATTCGTACTTCACATAAGACAAGAACACACAGTAACGGCCGGAGGCCAACTATATACAGTTAGGGGGGACGGCCCTATATTCCTATTGGCGGGTTTGAATCGCCCGCCAATGCTGCCATTGGTTCACTACTGGCGAGCTCAGGAACCTAGTCCCTATTGTTCTCAGAGAGCGAAGCTTGGCAGTGTTTCGCCAGCTCAGCCCTCTGATCCCAGGACACAACACCCCTCCCCCATGGTTCGTCTCCTATCAGGTGACGTAGTCCTTTAAGTATGCTGGTGGCCTCCTTTCCCTTAGCGAACGTCGGGGGGCCGGTATCGGACTGGCGGGGCCCCTGTCGGTTGGTCCACCCGCACAAGGAGCTTGGGCCTCTGGAAGTAGCCGAGGTGGTGACGGCGGCGGCTGTAACGGTGGCGGCATCGGCGGCGGTGGTTCAGTTGCTACCGGGGCCAACGGTGGCGGCAGCGGCGACGGCGGTTCAGCGGCTACCGGGGCTCCCTCCGGATTCCGTGGACTCTCTGGCGCTGGCTCCGCTGTCGGTGCTTGCGGTCGATCGGATGATGGGGCGGGGGCGGCATTTCCTGGTAACTCGATCTCTCTATCGGGGTCTTGTCGCCTCCGGAGCTGGTCGATGTGTTTGCGGAGAACCCGGTCCCCATCGGTTAGGACCTCGTATGACACCGGCCCGGTGGGTTTTAGGATGCGCCCTGCCACCCACTGCGGCCCCGCTCCGTAGTTCCGGAAGTAGACAGGGTCTCCCGGTAGGAAGCTTCGGGGCGCCTCCCTGTTCTCGACCAGCTTTCTCTCGGGAGCTCGGTCCGGGTGGAGTCTGTCTAATAAAGTGGTAGGGCGGCGGCCCATTAATAGTTCTGCGGGGCAGTGTCCTGAGATGGGGTTTGGGGTGGTGCGGTATGTGAGAAGGAATCGGGCCAGCCGGAACTCCCAGTCCCCCCCCGTTATGCGGCTCAGGGCCTCTTTGGCGGTGCGTACCGTCCTCTCCGCCTGTCCATTAGTTGCCGGGTGGAAAGGCGCGGATCGTATGTGCCTGATGAGGTTCCTTTCGAGGAACGCTTGAAACTCCGCAGATGTGAATGCTGCCCCGTTGTCCGACACGATTGTGTCGGGTAACCCGTGCGTTGCAAATATCTTCCGCAGGGCCCTTATTGCCGCCTTGGTAGAGGTGGTAGACACTGGGCTTATTTCTACCCATTTTGAATAAGAGTCTACCGTTACCATGAACTGGAGCCCCTGGAACGGCCCCGCAAAGTCTATGTGCAGGCGTGACCACGGCTTGTGGGTAGACTCCCAGCTTTGGGTTGGCGCTCTCGGTGGATTGGGGCGGACCTCCTGACATCTTGTGCACCCTCTGACCCAAGATTCAATTTCTGCGTCCACCCCGGGCCACCACACGTAGCTCCTTGCCAGAGCTTTCATTCGTACGATGCCCGGGTGGGCCTCGTGCAGCGTTTCTAGCACCCCTTGTCTCATGGGCCCCGGAATGATCACCCTATCTCCCCATAGTAAACACCCCTTCAATGCGGACAGCTCTTCCCGCCTGGCCTTGTATGCTGTGAACTCTGGCCCAGTCTGTTCCACTGGCCACCCCCTCACCACCCAGTTTAGGACCCGGGAGAGAATGGGATCTCGGGACGTGCGGGCGGCCACATCTGCAGCCTGAAGGGGGGTTTGGCAGTTCCTCCATCAGCAAGACAGCGGGGGCTGGGGCCGGATCTTCCCCTGTCTGCGGCAGCGGTAGGCGGCTCAAGGCGTCAGCATGACCCAGCGCCTTGCCCGGCCGATGCTCCAGTCGGTATTGGTACCCTGCCAAAAATAAGGACCAGCGCAACACCCGGGGCGACAAAACTTGCGGTGTTTGTTTGTCCGCCGCGAACAGTCCCAGGAGCGGCTTATGATCTGTTACGAGCGTGAAGGGCCGCCCGTACACAAAATTGTGGAATTTTTTTACCCCCGCCACCAGTGCCAAGCCCTCCCTGTCGATTTGGGCGTAGTTCCGCTCCGCGGGGGACAACGTGCGGGAGTAATAAGCCACCGGGACCTCCCTCCCATCCGGTAGCTTGTGTGCCAAGACTGCCCCGACCCCATACGGTGAGGCGTCGCACGCCAGGATGACCGGGAGCTTTTCGTCAAAGTGCGCGAGTACTGCGTTTGAAATCAAGAGGACTTTCACCCCCCGAAACGCCGCCTCCTCCCTCGCTCCCCATGCCCAAGGTGTCGCCTTGTCCAGCAGCCTGTGTAGGGGTTCGGCCACGGCGGCTTTGTGGGGGAGAAATGAATGATAAAAGTTCAGGAGGCCTAAGAACGCCTGGAGCTCGGCCTTGGACTTCGGGGCGGGGGCCTCCACGATGGCCTTCACTTTGTCCCTCGCCGGATGCAGGCCTGATGCGTCTACCCGGTATCCCAAGAACTCTACCTCCGGCACCCCGAGGAGGCACTTTTCTCGCTTCACTTTCAGCCCCGCGGCTTGGAAGCATTCCAATACAGTTCGGAGGCGGGCGGCGAAGCTTTCCGGGGTGGTCGCGGCGATGAGGACGTCGTCGAAGAACGGCGTCACTCCAGGGATCCCTTTTAACAGATCGTCCATTAGATTTTGGAAGATCCCTGGGGCCACACTGACCCCGAACTGCAGCCGCTTCACCCGGAAGGCCCCCGGTGGGTCACTATGGTTTGTGCCTCGGCCGTGGCCTCATCTACCGGGAGTTGCTGGTACGCCTGCGCGAGATCCAGCTTTCCGAATATGCGCGCCCCTGCCAGTGTTGCTAGGACATGGCTGACCACTGGTACGGGGTATGCGTGCGCCTGAAGTGCCTGGTTAATAGTGCACTTATAATCCGCGCAGATGCGGATCTCCCCGTTTGGCTTGACGGGTGTCACTATCGGTGTCTCCCATCTAGCGTTCGGGACGCGCTCTAAGACTCCCTGGGCCACCAGCCGGTCTAATTCGGTCTCTATTTTAGGGCGGAGGGCCAGGGGCACGGTGCGGAAGCGCCGACGGATGGGCGTCACGGTGGGGTCTAAGTGGAGCGACACCGGGGGCCCTTTGTAACAACCCAGTTTCCCGTCAAAAACCTCCGGGAATTCCTTGCACACCGCCCCCCAGTCCCGCACCCCACATTTATTTACTCCCCCAATCGATATGCCTAAGGCCTCGAACCACGCCCGCCCCAGGAGACTCGCGAGATTACCCTCTACCACCACCAAGTCCAAGTTCCCCTCAAAGTCTCGGTACCGCACTCGGAAAGTGCCGACTCCCCGGATGGGGACAGGGTTCTTTTGAAAATCCACCAAGCTTAGTGGTGATGGACGTAGAGGGGGTCCCCCTAGTGGGCAAAGTCTTTTTAAAGTGTCCAGGGAAATGATGGACGCCGCCGATCCCGAGTCCACTTCCATGCAACAGGGGACCCCTCGATCCGCACGGTTACTTGGATCTTCGGGGCAGAGGAGAGGTTGGGGTTGGGGAGGCGAAGTACCTGCAGTGGTTGGTCGGTGAGGTGGTACAGCTCGGCGACCTCTTCCGTTGTCTCGTGTGCGGTGGACGATGCGCGGTACTGGGGGACCGACGATCTCGAATTCCGGGGGCCCTTGGACCGGCAGACCCGTGCGAGGTGTCCCTGCTTTCCACACCCGTGACAGACAGCATCCCGGAACTTGCAGGATTTCCGTCCGTGGGCCTCCCCGCAGCTGGCACAGACGGCTCGGTTGCCGGAATACTTGGCTTGCTCCCGGTTGGGCTGCTGGAACGGCGCCGGCCGGCGTTGTTGGGGTTTGAGGGCGAAGACCTCGTCCGTCTCTTCGTTTCCGGGGCTTGGGCTCCTTCCAACCACCTGCGCGGCCGCGACCGGGCGATCCCCTTCTGCGGCCTCGTGGGCAGTGGCGGCGTCGAGGGCCTCGTCCAAGGTGAGCTTCCGGTGTCCCACCAACTTACGCCGCAGCTTGGAGTCCGCCAGGCCCCACACGAACTGAGTCAGCAGGTTGTCCTCCACCTTCGGAAACCCGCAGTCCACGGCTAGCGCCCTTAGCGCGGCTAGGAAGTTGGCGATGGATTCCCCTCGGGTCTGGACTCGCCTCTGGAAATCCATCCTCTTGGCCAGGAAGGTCGGCCGGGGGCTGAAGTAGCCATTTAGGACGTCCAGGATTTCTCCAAACGAGCTCTCCAAGGCCGTGCGGGGCACCAAGAGGCTCTTGGCGAGGCGGACGGTTTGGGTGCCGCAGGCGTTCAGGAGAATCGCTCGTTTCTGGTCGGGGTGGCGGATTTCGTTGAGCTCCAAGTAGCTGATGAGCTGGTCGACCCATGCGTCCCAGGTTTCTGGCTGCGACTGGTCGAAGTGCTCCAGTGTTACGTGGGAAGCGGCCATGGTTCTGTCAGGAACGGCGCGCGCCGGGGCGAGCGGTGCGGTGCTGCTCTCGGGGTCAGCGATGCGATGCTCGGCGAGCGGTGCGGTGCTGCTCTCGGGGTCAGCGATGCGTTGCTCGGCGGTGTCCGTTTCGTCGTTCATGGAGTCACTGAGGGCGTTAGAATCCCACCTTCGTCGCCACTGTAAAGTACTGGGTTTCAGGCCTCATGACTCGGACGACGACATAAGAGAAGACGCGTTTATTCGTACTTCACATAAGACAAGAACACACAGTAACGGCCGGAGGCCAACTATATACAGTTAGGGGGGACGGCCCTATATTCCTATTGGCGGGTTTGAATCGCCCGCCAATGCTGCCATTGGTTCACTACTGGCGAGCTCAGGAACCTAGTCCCTATTGTTCTCAGAGAGCGAAGCTTGGCAGTGTTTCGCCAGCTCAGCCCTCTGATCCCAGGACACAACAAGAAATATATCAAAAGTGGTTCCAGGCAGTATGGTCTCCTACGATCAATGATTTAGAAAATAGCCAAACCATTCCAAACAACCCGGCCGATAGAAATTTACTGTTCTTTCGACTGCATTGTACTGTATTTGACTATATTACCATCCAAGATAGGCTTAAACTTAGCATAATGTCCTGTTTGTACTGAACTTCTTGACTTTAGTTATCTGACCTGGCTAATGAAAACCGGTGATCGTCTTTTCTGTACCCTCCTTGAACGTTATCCAGTGTTGAAATAGTTTTTGTATCTGCTATCTATTGCTGAACACTGTTGTAACAATATTGGGAAAAATGTAATAAAATATAAATTAAAAACAACAACAATCTCGTGTTTGCAGAAACTTCGCGAGGACACCCCCCCCTCCCCGCCCCCCCCATCCTCTCACCTTACGCCTCACCTTTGGGCGGGGCAGGCGAGCGCGGCTCCTTTAAGGGCTCCCCCCCCCTCCGGTCTCCGTTCCTATTAGAGAATCGCCGCCGCGCAGAGGGCGTCACGTGAGCGCCAGTCTTGTGACTGGCCGGGCGCAAAGAGGCTGGAGGAGCACATTGCCTGGCAGCCTTGCGGGGCGTGTGCGGGGCGGAGGGGGTCTGCTCGCCCTCTTTGCATGCCCCAAGTCTCTCTTTTTTTAAAAAAGGGGGCTTCTCTCTAGCTCCTGAGCGCCTCCAGCCCTCCCTCCAGTTGCAAGACCCGCTTGCAAAAAGTTGGCTCTGTAGCCAGAGCTTGCTGGTTCTCTGCTTGGAGGGCGGCGGGGAGGAGGAGGAGGAGGAGGGTAGGGGGGTCTCGCCCTCGCCCGGCCGGAGGATGGACAATAAGCCCCTGCTGCAAGACAGACCCCCCGCCTACAGCCCGGCCGCCCAGGGAGGCGGCTACGAGTATGGGCAGAGCGGCTACGGGGCCATCCCCGCCGCCCAGCCGGGCTTCCAGCCGCCGCCGCCCTACGCCTACCCCACCGGTTCTGCCGCAGGTAAGCCTCGGGGGAGCGGGTGGGGGGAACCAGACGGGCCCGGGAGGCGGGTTGTGCCGTCCCCCGGCCAGCCAGCGTGGCTTTCCCCGCTTCTTCTCTGGTTTGGTCTTCACAACAGCCCCGTGAGGTAGGCGAAGAGTCCAAAGGGTCTGGCTTCCTGCGGTGGGGGACCTTTTCGGGCGTGGCCCCCGGGTGCTGGAAGGACTCTCACCCGGGAGTTAACCAATGCTCCCTCTAAGCTTTGGAGTCGAGTGAGCAAGGATTCTACTTGGTGAGCTCCTGGCATTAAAGTTGTGAGCAAGTGATCTGGCTGTGGCATAAATGAGTTTGCTCTGGAGCCCCATCCTTCCAGAGCGGAGACAAAAATGTGTGAGCCGGAGACTAAAAAACTGTGAGCTAGCTCACACTAACTCAGCTTAGAGGGAACACTGGAGTTAATGCTTGCAGGGTCCCGACCTTGTTGTAGGCCTTCCAAGAACCAGTTGAGTGGCACCAATCCGTCCAGGGCGTTTTTTGGCCTGCCCTGTCTTCAAGGAGGTCGGAGTGGGGGCCTTTGGGGTCCTCCCCTTTCGTTCGCACAACAGCCCTGTGAGGCGGGATAGGCAGTGAGCGACGTCCCCCCAAGCGTAGGGATTGCAACCTGGTCTTTTCTGGTCATAGCCACTCTGCTGGTTTTTCTTCTCTGGATTCTTGGTTCCCGGCACCTGTAGGATCATAGCCGAGGCTCTGCGGGGCCTCTGGGCATGTGTAGAGTGCAGTGGGGATGGCAGGGCTGGCCTGAACACACCTTCAAGGAGTTAAATAAGCTGGGGAGAGGGCCAAGGCGGGTCCGGTGGTCTTCCGCCAGCCTGACTGTACCCCTGCCTTCCAAACTTTTTGTCTTGGAAAGGAGGGAGAGATTGTATACTGTGGTAAAGGGAGAGAGGTGAGGTTATGTGCGTCTTGATTCCAGTGGAGCGGATGTGTGAGTTTAGTGTAACGAAGCAAAATAGGAGCCCAGTGGCCCGGGGTGGCCTTGTGGTTAGAACGCTGGTCTAGGAATTGGGAGGTCCAGGTTCGAATCCCCACACCAGTGTAGCGTAGCGGTTAGAATCATAGAACCATGGAGTTGGGAGGGACCTCCAGGGTCATCTAGTCCAACCCCCTGCACAATGCAGGAAATTCACAACTACCTCCGCCCCACATTGACCCCGGCTCCATGCCCAGAAGAAAACCTCCAGGAAAAGTGCTTCCTGACCCCAAAGTGCCGATCGGCATTTCCCTGGGCGTGTAAGAAAGGGCCACGGGAACTAAGCCCTGATGCAACCCTTCCTGCCCTCCCTTCTCGTGATCTGCCTAAGTTCACAGAAGCAGTGTTGCCGTCATCAGATGGCCATCTAGCCTCTGCTTCGAAACCTCCAAAGAAGGAGACCCCCCACCACCAGTGTTCCCTCTAATATGAGTTAGTGTGAGCCAGCTCACAGTTTTCTAGCCTCCGGATCACACTTAGCTCAGGAAGGATGGCTCCAGAGCGAACTGTGACCTGGGAGGGCCAGGTTCGATCCCTCACTTGCCGGGAAAGCTCACGGGGTGACCCTGGGCCAGCCACACGCCTACCTCACAGGGTTGTTGTGAGGCCTAAAATGGAGAAGGGGAGAACGACGTAAGGCACCGGGCGTCCCCATCGGGGAGAAAGGCAGGGCGTGACTCGACTGCCTGGAAGACTGAGCAGCCGCGAGTCCAGTATGAGCTGCGTTGAGGCGCATTTCACTTCTTCAGATACAAGAGCAAGAAAGGAACCCGTCTGTCTCATTTTCCTTCTTCCGGTTGTATCTGGAAAAGTGAGTGTCTCACCCGAGCTGCTTCTGGGGACAAGGTGGTTCCGTCTTTTTAAGGTTTTGCTGAACTTTGGCTTTTGGTTCGCGGACGTGCTGATGAGTAAGATCTCCGCGTTCCCTTAAACTGTCCTCCCCCAAGGGTCTCCCTTCACTCCCCCCTGTCTTTTTGGTAGAGGAAGGGAAGGGAAGGCCAGTTCTCTCTCAGCTTGGCAGTACTTCGCTTTCTCTGGAGGGAGGGGAAGGAACACCACTCCTGTCTGCTTGTTTTGGGCTGATAACCGGCATTCCTGGCAGACTGCCTCTCGTGGGATGGCGGGTGGGGGATTTGACCAGCTCTGTTGCCTGGCGTCGCTTTCTTCCTCAGCCCAGAGATTCCCCAAGCGTTCAAAACTTCTAGCGGTGGTGGAAAAAGCCATGTCCCCTCTTAAGCTGTGGAGTCCTGTGAGCAAAAATTCTCCTTTGTGAGCACTAAAACTGTGAGCGAGCGATTTGGCCCCTGCATCAGTTAGTTTGCTCTGGAGCCCTCCTCCCCGAGCGAAGACAAAGATGTGTGAGCCGGAGGCTTAAAAAACGGTGAGCTAGCTCACACTAACTCAGCTTAGAGGGAACACCGGTGGGGAGTACTGTCAAGTCGGAGCCGGCCTGGGGCGACCCCATAGGGATTTTAGGTTAAGAGGTATTGAGAAGTGGTTGGCTGCTGGCTGCCTCGTGTGCAGGGCTATTTCTGGGCAGGAACGCACAGGAACGGCGTTCCGGCTGGCTCCCGAGTTGGCCATGCCCAGCAGGAATGCATTAGCATAATAGGCCACACCCAACAGCAGGAACTCATTAGGATTGGCTACATTAGGGGTGTGTGGCCTAACATGCAAAGGAGTTCCTGCTACAAAAAGAGCCCTGGGGTTTTGAAAACAAAGAAGGTAAGAAGAATAAGAAGCCAAAGGTGGGTGTGGCTGGATGACCACCCTTCTGGTGACATGGGGGTGTGGCCTAATATGCTAACGAGTGGTGCTGAGTCAGGGGTGTGGCCTATTACGCTAACAAGTTCCTGCTGGGCTTTTTCTACCAAAAAAGCTCTGCTCATGTGTAGCGACCCTGGACTTCCTTGGCAGTCTCCCATCTAAGTACTAACCAGGGCCAACCCTGCTTAGCTTCTGAGATGTGCCCAGAGTGGGCTCACTTGGGCCATGCAGGTCCAGAGAGTTAATAAGTTCTGAAAGGTTGACACAGACACACACGCAAAAAGATGCAGAGAAGAGAGTTCCCTGTTGGGGCAGACCTCATCGAAAAGGAGCCTGCGATAACTGGCGTGCAAATATTTCATACCGTAGCTGGGGGTGGGGTGGATGGCAATACACTGGGGTCAGATTCTACCAAAAAACACAGGTGTGCACAGGGTGACAGAGGAAAGTGCTGACCTATCACAGCCAATCCCCCACAAGGTTTTCAAGGCGAGCGGTGTTCGGAGGTGGGTTTTGCCGTTGTTGCCTGCCTCTGCGTAGCGACCCTGGGCTTCCTTGCTGGTCTCCCATCCAAGTCCTAACCAGGGCTGACCCTGCTTAGCTTCCAAAACCTGACGAGAGCTGGCTAGCCGGGGTCATCCAGATGAAGGCAAGAGAAGAACAGAGATGGTTGGCCAGTTGCCTGCCTCTGCGTAGCAGCCCTGGGCTTCCTCGCTGGTCTCCCATCCAAGTATTAACCGAGGCGGACCCTGCTTAGCTTCTGAAATCTTGACAAGATCAGGCTGGCCTGTGTCATCCAGGTCAGGACTAGGGAGGAACGGAGGTGATCTGCCGTTTCCTGCCTCTGCGTAGCAACCCTGCCTTTCCTTGCTGGCCCCCATCCAAGTACTAGTCTGGGCCGGCCCCGTTTACCTTCCAGGGTCCGCTGGGATCAAGACAGTCGGGGCCGTCAAGGTCGGGACGGTTTCCAGCTCCTCTGGCAGCCCTCCCCCTCCCCAAGTCCCCGGGAGAAGCTTTTTGGCTAGGGGTGAAGAGGCAGGGGAAGTATGCGTGTATGGCCACCTCTCTCCCTGGCTCTCAAAGGGGCTTTCCAGGCGAGTGAGAAGCAGAAGTGGTTTGCCCTTGCCTTCCTCTGCAGAGTCTTCCTTGGTGGTCTCCCTTCCAAGTACCAACCCTGCTTAGCTTCCAATTTATGGGAAATCCAGCAAGGGGCTCTCCAGGCAAGGGAGAAGCAGAGGTGGTTTGCCCTTGCCTTCCTCTGCAGAGTCTTCCTTGGTGGTCTCCCTTCCAAGTACCAGCCCTGCTTAGCTTCCAACTTATGGCAAACCCCACCAAGGGGCTCTCAAGGCAAGGGAGAAGCAGAGGTGGTTTGCCCTTGCCTTCCTCTGCAGAGTCTTCCTTGGTGGTCTCCCTTCCAAGTACCAACCCTGCTTAGCTTCCAACTTATGGCAAACCCAGCAAGGGGCTCTCCAGGCAAGGGAGAAGCAGAGGTCATTTGCCCTTGCCTTCCTCTGCAGAGTCTTCCTTGGTGGTCTCCCTTCCAAGTACCAGCCCTGCTTAGCTTCCAATTTATGGGAAATCCAGCAAGGGGATTTCAAGGCAAGGGAGAAGCAGAGGTAGTTTGCCCTTGCCTTCCTCTGCAGAGTCTTCCTTGGTGGTCTCCCTTCCAAGTACCAGCCCTGCTTAGCTTCCAATTTATGGGAAATCCAGCAAGGGGATTTCAAGGCAAGGGAGAAGCAGAGGTAGTTTGCCCTTTCCTTCCTCTGCAGAGTCTTCCTTGGTGGTCTCCCTTCCAAGTACCAGCCCTGCTTAGCTTCCAATTTATGGGAAATCCAGCAAGGGGATTTCAAGGCAAGGGAGAAGCAGAGGTGGTTTGCCCTTGCCTTCCTCTGCAAAGCCTTCCTTGGTGGTCTCTCTTCCAGCTACCGACCCTGTTCAGCTTCCGAGATCTGGCGAGGTTGGGCTATGCCACGCCCAGCCCCCCCGCCCTCCCAAGGTGGCTTACGGCGACTTAAAATAAATACAGCCATCTACACCTAGATGATAAAAGTCCATTACAAGTAGCCAAATGGGCCTTTCAGATCGGTAACCCAAACGGCAGGGTAAGACAGGCCTCGAGACCGATGCTTCCTCTAAGCCGCGGAGTCTTGTGAGCAAAGATTCTACCTGGTGAGCTACCGGCATGAAAATTGTGAGGGCGAGCAATTTGGTGGCTGCGTAAATTAGTTTGCTCTGGAGCCGTCCTCCCCGAGCGAAGACAAGAACGGATGAGCCGGAGGCTAAAAAAACCTGTGAGCTAGCTCACGCTGACTCAGCTTAGAGGGAACATTGCTCGAGACGGCTATAATGGGAGAAATCCTCAAACCGTGGTGGCAGGACCTTACGGCATTAGGTTTTTAAAAAATCAGACAGACAACAGCAATTAAATACTTGAACGGAGGCCATCCATACAGGTCTTTCAGTAGAAACCTGTAGACAAGGAGGTTTACAATTAGTTGCTGTAGATTTTCCGGGTTATGTGGCCGTGGTCCTGTCCAAGACCACGGCCACACAACCCGGAAAATCTACAGCAACTAATGAATTCCAGCCGTGAAAGCCTCCGACAACATATAGGCTTACAATTTCTTACAGACTTCGAATAAAAGCAGCCTGCACCAAATGAACCTGTCGGGATAAAGTCCGTTTGCCTACCTATGAAAAGGAGACCAAGGGGAAATGTATATGGGGACTCTGGGGGCATAGACTTTTGCAGGACCCGGGAGCCACCACGTAAAAGGCCCTGCTGTGGTCTCCCTAAAAGAAGCAATGCAGAGCGGAATCTCCGTAGTAGATGGTGGGGTGGGGTTGTACAGCCAAAAGGCCTTCTCGATTTACTTGAGATGTCAAACATGGTCGCCTAAAGCATAGAAGAAGCACAGGGGAGGCGATGGGGTCTGTCAGGGAGGACCACCAACGAGGAGGCCGTCACGTCAAGGTCGGGTGGCCGCCCCCCCATCCAGGCGGCACACAATCAGGGACACCGTTCCATTATCAGTCGCTGTGTGCCTAGTTGGGAGTCGAGTTCTAATTCTGGGCTCTAGGGATCAGCACTATTTACAGATCCCAGGCTCTGGATCAGATATCGTCCTTGTGGAGTTGCCTGAGTGGAAGGGGGGGAAGGAAGGGGTCTTTCAAAGCCTGAGGTGGTCTTGGAATATTTTACCGGAGGGAAAGGGCCCTCGGATGGCCTCCGTGCGGTGTCCATGTCTCCGCTTTCCCTTTTGCTTTCCCTTGGGGATGCAAGTTCTCTCCTTCCGGTTGTGAAATCCGCAACCCGCTCCGTCCTGCTGGTAAACTGAAGGCCAGGTTTAACTCCAGGGCGCAGTCATGCACTGAAGAGGGAAAAGGGAACTAACTGGCTGAAGTTTCGGGGTGGGGGGGAAGGCACGTAGGCCTTGCCGACTGCGATTTGGGAGATTGCATGAAATTTGAGGGGTGGGGGTGGAGCCTGCAGAGGGTGGGGCGAGGGGAAACCTCAGCAGGGAATAACGCCCACCTACCCATGCAACTGTTTTCTCCAGGGCATCTGAGCTCTGTGGGCGAGAGATCAGATGTCATTCTAGGATATCTCCAGGCTAGAGGACTGGGAAATACCCGGAGGGTGGAGTTTGGGGGGATATCTGGGGATGGAGCCTGCTAAGCAACCCTGCTAAGAGTGCTTACCTAGGAGTAAGCTGAATAAGTAAGCCGGGAGCCAGTTTGGTGTAGTGGTTTAGTGTGCGGACTCTAATCCGGGGGAACCGAGTTTGATTCCCCACTCCTCCACTTGCACCAGCTGGATGGCCTTGGGCAAGCTACAGTTCTGTCAGAGCTGTCCCTGAAAAAAGAGCAGTTTCTGTCAGAGCTCTCTCAGCCCCGCCTACCTCCCAGGGTGTCTGTTGTGGGGAGGGAAAGGAGTTTGTAAGCTGCTCTGAGACTCCTTTGGGTATAAATCTTCTTCTTCTTCTGAATAAAATAGGACTCAGTTGTGAGCAGAGTTGCTTAGGGATGCTCCCCTAACGTCCGGGCGGGTTTGACGTCCAATCGTTCTGCACGGAGTAGGCCTGCTCCCACCTTCCGCTTATTCCAGCCAATGAGGGAAGCCGTGGCTGTGATTGGCGTGCTCGCTCCTTGTCTCCCTGACGAGCCGTGCTGTGTCCTCCTGAGCAAACTGGGTGGAAAAGATGCTCTCTCTGATCCTTTGCGGTTGGTTGGCTGGAGTTGTGGTTGGGGGTAGACGTGGTTAGGGGTAGACGGGGAGCCGATAACGGACTGGCGTCCCCGGGTCGGCAGAATCAGAAACCAGCTGCCTGGATTTGTTGACCGTGGTGACGAAACCCAGCAGCGAGTGGCTGAGACTGTGGGAGTAGCAGCCCGAAAGGTCCTGGGTATAGTCGTTGCCAATCTCCAGGTGGGGCCTGGAGAGTACCCAGGGTTACAACCGATCTCCGGGCTACATAGATCAGTTTTCCATGAGGGGATGGCTGCTTTGGGGGATGGACTCCGTGGCACTGCACCATGCCAAAATTCCTCCCCCTCTCCAACTCCTCCCCTCTCTGGGCATTTCAGAACTAGGGATGCCAACCTCCAGGTGGGGCCCGAAGATCTTCCAGAGTTGCAATTGATTTTAAGAATGGAGAGATAAGTTCCCTTGGGGGGGGGGAATGGCCGCTTTGGAAGGCGGGCTGTTACGGCGCTGTACCAAGCTGAGGTTCCTCCCCGGCCCCCGTCTTCAGTAGGGATGCCAGCCTCCAGGTGGGACCTGGGGACCCCCCGGAATTACATCTCATCTTCAGACTACAGAGATCAGTTCCCCTGGAGAAAATGGCTGCTCTGGAGGGTGGACTCTATGGTATTCTACCCCATTGAGGTTCATGTCCTCCCAGGGCTCCATCTGAAAATCTCCAGGAGTTTCCATGGGCTGTGGTGGCTCAGTGGTTAAGACACTGAACTGCAGACCGGAAGGCTGGTAGTTCAGCAGTTCGAGACTCGAGTGCCGCATGGCGGAGTGAGCTCCCATCTCTGGCCCCAGCTCCTGCCAACCTAGCCGTTCGAAAGCAAGAAATTGCAAGTAGATAAATAGGTGCCGCTTGGGTGGGAAGGTAACAGCGTTCCATGTGCCTCGGCGTCTAGTCATGCCGGCCACATGACCACGGAAACGTCTTCAGACAGCGCTGGCTCTTCGGCTTGGAAACGGAGATGAGCACCGCAGCCCTAGAGTCGGATTCTCTGGCTTTCGAGCAAGGTTTTATCCCGTATTTCTTATTCGGATGTTTTTATGTAAAATGACCGAGTGCGGCTGGTCGTTGACTGTAACGATAAATTGGATTTGATTTGGCCTGGCGTTCCCCTGAGATGGCAGCTCATCTCCAGGCGACAAAGATCAGTTTCCCTGGAGAAAATGGATAATTTGGAGGAAGGGCTGTATGGCATTGTGCCCCCACTGAGGTCCCTGTCCTCTCCGGCCTCCATCCCCGAACCTCTAGGAGTTTCCCAACTTGAATCTTGCCAACGTGACCTCCCAACCCCCCAGTTGGCAACTGCGTATGTTGACCTGGTCTGATGTTTTCCCAAGTGACCCTTGCTCAATTTTGCAACTCCCGGTTTGCTGTTGCATTTCGAGTGGAGTTAAACATAAGTCCTGTGAGGTTAATGATTAGCCCTGCGTGTGGTCTCCGGTCTCCCTGCTGGGGCAGGAATGAAGTCGGAGGAACAATTTGTCCTTCTGTGTGGTGACAGTAGCCAGATCAGGGTAGATTTAAAAAAAACACCCCAATGTCTTTTGTGTGTGTGAGTGTGAGGCTTTGCTTTTTAAAAATGCCACGGTCCAAGAACTCGTGGGCACTCCTTGGAATGAATGAGCACTCGGCTTAGGACAGAGAAAGGGAAGTCCCTTCGTCACCCAGAGATTCATTAACAGCGTTCCATGCGCCTCGGCGTCTAGTCATGCTGGCCACATGACCACGGAAATGTCTTCGGACAGCGCTGGCTCTTCGGCTTGGAAACGGAGATGAGCACCGCGTCCCTAGAGTCAGATTTAACTGGCTTTTGAGAAAGGGAAACCTTTGCCTTTAGAGATGAAACACTCTGTCTTGGGGCTTGGGGGGTAACAGTGAAGGGCTTCTGGAGTTCTGGCCCTGTGGGTGGGCCTCCTGACGGCACCGGTTTTTTGGCCACTGTGTGACACAGTGTTTGACTGGATGGGCCACTGGCCTGATCCAACATGGCTTTTATATTCCTATGTCTGGGGCAGTGATCAATGTTCCCTCTAAGCTCTGGAGTCTTGTGAGCAAAAATTCTACTTTGTGAGCTACTGGCATCAAAGTTGTGAGCAAGCAATTTGGCTACTGCATAAATTATGCTCTGGAGCCCTCCTTCCTGAGCTGAGACAAAAATCTGTGAGCTGGAGGCTAAAACACTGTGCGCTAGCTCACACTAACTCAGCTTAGAGGGAACATTGGCAGTGATGCTCTGTCTTCTTGGTGCTTGGGGGGAGGCAACAGTGGGAGGGCTTCTGGAGTTCTGGCCCCGCTGGTGGACCTTGTGAGGTCCCCTGGGTTTTGGCCGCTGTGTGACACAGAGTGTTGGACTGGGAGGGGCCATTGGCCTGATCCAACATTGGCTTCTCTTACGTCCTTATGCTGTAGTTAAGAGTTCATTAAAACAAAATTCAGATGGAATAAACGTGTCAAATTCTGCCCTTCTCTTAAGATTCTCTCTGTCTCTGTAGCAGGGATTTTAAACTTTTCTATTTAGAAGGGGGACAAAACGGAGGAAATGCGACTTGCGTTACATTTGACAGTTATGCATGCGTTTCTACTTAAAATATTTGTGTCTTGCTTTTTTTTTTTAAAAAAAAATCCCAAATCCGTTAACGGCAATAAGAAACTGTGTTAACAGATTTGTTTCGTTTTGTGATCTTGGCAATCGCCCTGTGAGGCCGCCGGGGTTTTTCTCACATGTTTTCGATGGGGAGGGGGCTAGAGCCAGCAGAGAGCGTCTTTCGTAATGTAGGCTTGCCAGCCTCCAGGTGGGGACTGGAGATCTCCCAGGATCACAACCAATTCCCAGGCTTCAGACATCTGTTACCCTGGAGGTAGAGTTGGCGCTCTCTAGGTGACCCTTGGCGATCACTGGCTATTACAACTGACCTCCAGATGGCCAAGATCAGTTCTCCTGGAGAAAACAGCTGCTTTGGAGGGTGGATGCGATAGCCTTATACCCTGCCGAGGTCTCTCCCCAAATCCTGCTGTCCCCGGACTTCAACCTCAAAATCTCCGGATACTTCCGAACCCAGAGCTGGAAAGCTGCTTTGGAAAGTGGACTCGATGGTATCATACCCCAGTGAGGTCCCTGCCCACCTCAGGCGCCATCCCTGAAATCTCCAGGGATTTCCTGAACCAGAGCTGGCAATAGGGTTGCCAGCCTCCAGGTGGGGCCTGGGGATCTCCTGCTTTTACAACTGATCCCCGGCTGACAGAGATCAGCGCCCCTGGAGAAAATGGCTGCTTTGAATGGTGGACTCTATGGCATTGGGCCCTGCTGAGGCCCCTCCCCTCCCCAAACCCCGCCCTCTCCTGGATCCACCCCTAAAGTCTCCAGGTATTTCCCAACCCAGAGCTGGCAACCCCGAGCCGTGGGTCACAGCCGCGGTTTGTTTGTTTGTTTGGCCGCTCGGCTACATCTCTCGTCGCATGCCGAGACAGTCACCTAGTCAGGGCTTTTTTTTTGTAGAAAAAGCCCAGCAGGAACTCATTAGTATAATAGGCCACACCCCTGACAGCACAGCTTATTAGCATATTAGGCCACACCCCCATGCCACCAGACGTGTGGTCATCCAGCCACACCCACCATTTGCTTCTTATTCTGGAGCAGAAACTCCTTTGCATGTTGCGCCCCACACCCCTAAGGTAGCCAATCCTCATGAGTTTCTGCTGCTGGGCGTGGCCTATTATGCTAATGAGTTCCTGCTGGGTGTGGCCAACCCGGGAGCCAGCCGGAACTCCGTTCCTGTGCGTTCCTGCCCCAAAATAGCCCTGCTCCTAGTAACGGCCATCTTTGTTCATGGAAAGTTCTGTACCTCTGGCCAGTGTTCCCTCTAAGCTGAGTCAGTGTGAGCCAGCGCACAGTTTTTTAAGCCTCCGGTTCACGCATTTTTTGTCTTCGCTCAGGAAGGGGGAGGGCTCCGGAGCAAACTCATCTATGCGGCGGCCAGACTGCTCGCTCACAACTTTAATGCCAGCAGCTCACGAAGTAGGAGTCTTGCTCACAGGACTCCACAGCTTAGGGGGAGTGTCGCCTCCGGCTGGTTTCCTGGATTGTGACTTTCAGCTCCGAGTGACCTCTCTCGGAATCCTGGTGAACTGAAACTTCTGAATTTCACAATGGCCTCTCCCGCGCCCGGAGAGCAGGGGGAATTGTCTCATGCAAAAGGTATGCCCCTGAAGTTTGGTGTTCGGCTCCTTTAGGGTAGGCGCCTCAATGCTTTGTCCCTCCCGGTCCAGTTCTTTGTTACTGTTATTTCGCCGTCGAGTTACTTCTGGTTTACGGCAACACCGTAGGGTTTCCGAGGCAAGAGGCCTTTGGTGGTCTGCGATCCAAATAACGGCCAGGGCTGACCCCGCTTAGCTTCCGAGATCTGATGAGATCTGGCTAGGCAGAACATAACATAAGAACATAAGAGAAGCCAAGGTTGAATCAGGCCGATGGCCCATCTAGTCCAACACTCTGTCACACAGCGGCCAAAATATACCAGGTGCCATCGGGAGGTCCAGGAGTGGGGCCAGGACACCAGAAGCCCTCCCACTGCTGCCCCCTCCAGCACCAAGAATAGAGTGCATCACCTGCCCCAGACTGAGAGTTCCCATCTATGCCCTGTGGCTAATAGCCACTGATGGACTTCTGCTCCATATGTTTATCTTTATCTGGTGTGAGCTTGAGATACGGTGGTATGGTTGCCAACTCCAGGTAGGGAAATTTCTGGTGATTCAGGGGCGGAGCCTGTGGAGGGCAGGGACGCCAGTCGCATATGCTACTTCCAGTGTTCCCTCTAAGTGGTGGAGACTTGTGAGCAAAACTTCTCCTTTGTGAGCTTGTGGCATTAAAGCTGTGAGCGAGTGATTTGGCTACTGCGTCAATTAGTTTGCTCTGGAGCCCTCCTTCCTGAGCGAAGGCAAAAATGTGTGAGCAGGAGGCTAAAAAACTGTGAGCTGGCTCACACTAACTCAGCTTAGAGGGAACACTGAGTCCTCCAGTGCAGCCATTTTCGCCCGGGGAACTGATCTCTGTCATCTCGAGAGCAGTTGTAATTCCAGGAGATCTCCAGACCCCACCTGTCCGCAGCACAATCACCGAAAAGTGGCATTGGCCAATTTGGTGTGGTGGTGAAGAGCGCGGACTCTCATCTGGGAGAACTGGGTTTGATTCCCCACTCCTTCGCATGCAGCTGCTGGCGTGGCCTTGGGTCAGTCACAAGTTCTCTCAGGGCCGTTCTCTCCAGGGCAGTCCTCGGAAAAGCTCTCTCAGCCCCGCCTACCTCACAGGGTGTCTGTTCTGGGGAGGGGGAGGGAAAGGAGATTGTCAACCGCTCTGAGACTCCGAGTGAAGGGCGGGGTATAAATCCAATCCCTGGTCGCCTGTGGCAAATGGAACAATCCTCATGTGTTTCTGCTGTAGGGTGTGGCCTATTATGCTAATGAGTTCCTGCTGGGTGTGGCCAACTCGGGAGCCAGCCGGAACTCCGTTCCTGTGTGTTCCTGCCCCAAAATAGCCCTGCAATCTATATTGTATTTGTTTTTATGATGCTGGAGAGATCCTGCTGTCCCCTTTGTTGGGACGATTGCTGTGTCTGTTTTTTGTTTTGTTTTGTTTGTTGAAAAAATTGGTTATATATATATATATTTTAAAGAAGGTGCCCTTCTAAGCTTCCTTGCCCTGTGGAAGGGAACTCAAAAGGCATTTAAATGTCCTCGGAAGGCAACCGAATGTCCTCTGAGCCGTTTCCCCCCCTAGGAACTGACGCACTCGCTGCCCTGCCCCTTCAGAGGAAGGGCTAGAAACAGGCTCGGAGCCTCCCCTTTTCAAGACAGGCATTCAGTTTAATTAATTAACTAACTAATTAATTAATTAATTAACTGTCCCCTGAAAAATTTAATGGCCCCTGACCAAAAAAATTCCTGGTTAGAGGCCTGATGCTTACTGGAATCTTGCCACTCGTTTATTCGCAAGATACATACATACATACATACATACATATATATATATATATATATATATAGTAAAGGTAAAGGTTCCCTTGCTCGAAAGCCAGTCGAATCCGACTCTAGGGTTGCGGTGCTCATCTCCGTTTCCAAGCCGAAGAGCCAGCGCTGTCTGAAGATGTTTCCAGGGTCATGTGGCCGGCATGACTAGACGCCGAGGTGCACGGAACGCTGTTACCTTCCCACTGAAGTGGTACCTATTTATCTACTTGCAATTTCTTGCTTTCGAACTGCTAGGTTGGCAGGAATATATATATATATATACACACACACAGACATACATTCTGCTCTTTCCAAGAGATGTTCGAGGTGACTTGGAGCTATTGGAGATCCAGTCTGAAGCAACGAAACCGCACCTTAAAGCAATCCAGACAAGCTCCGCGGGCATCGTTCAAACCGCTCCCTTTGTCAGACGCAGGGTGCCATAGAAAGGCCAGGGAATGTATTTCCATCTCTGGGGAGCTTGGCGCAACATGCTGTAGATATGGTTGGGAAACCCCTGGCTGTTTGGGGGTGGAGCCTGGAGTGGGGGGCGTTTGGGGAGAGGCTGGGCGACTGAAATGCATGTTTGCGGAGAGGGCCGTAATGGGCGTTTTCGGTTGGCTGTTTCCAGCTGTTAAATAGTCGGCATTTTGGGCTTCTTGGCAGCTGCCAACAATGCAAATAGCCCAGTCTCTTCAAAGCTCGGCAGTCAAGGAGGGTCGGTCGCGGTTAAGACTTGGATGGGGGGGCCACCAAGGAAGGCCGGGGGTCGCTACGCAGAGGCAGGCAATGGCCGACCCGCCTCTGTTAAGTCTCTTGCCTTGGAAACCTTGCGGAGTCGCCGTAAGGTGGCTGCAGCTGGACGTCACTTGGCCACAGTATGAAAACGACGTGAATAAAAGGGAGATGGGGGGGTTACGAGTCCCCTCTGTGTGACTGTTTCAAAGGTAGGTGAAAGGGGACAAGCGTTTTGCGTCACCCCGTTTGCTCTTGTTAACGTAGCCGACCGCAGAGGTCGTCTTTGAAAGTAACTTCACACGCACTCTCTGCTTGTTTTCCAGCATACACCGTTCCTCCGGGCGCGTCTCCACATAACTACCCCAACACCACCTACACGATAATCCAACAACCTCCAACCACGACCTCGGTTGTAGTTGTTGGCGGCTGCCCTGCATGCAGGTATGGACTCTCTCTCTCTCTCCTCTTTCTGTCTCTCCTCTTTCTCTTTCTCTCTCTCCTCTTTCTCTTTCTCTCCTCTTTCTGTCTTTATTCATCCTCCCTCTCTCTTTGTCCCTTCTTCCTTCCTTTCTCCCTTCCCTCCCTCCCTTCCCTCCCTCCTTCCCTCCTTCTCTCCTTCCCTCCCTCCCTCCTTCCCTCCCTCCTTCCTTCCTTCCTTTCTCTCTCTCTCTCTCTCTTCCTTCCTCCCTTCCTCTTCTTCTTCTCCTTCCTTCCTTCCTTCCTTCCTCTTCATCCCCTCCCTCTGTTCCTTCTTCCCTTCTGTTCTTTCTCTTCATTGTCTCCCTCCCTCCCTTTTCCCCCTTCCTTCCTGCCTTTTCTTTTCTTCTTTCTTCTATCTGAAAAAAACGTAGTTCTCAAACAGACTAGGATAATTCTTAATAAGTGTAAGGTGATGCCTATTGGAACAAAACAAGTCTACTGGCTGAGGTGGTGATCGAAAGAGACCTTGGGGCTGTCGTGGAAAGATCGATGGAAACGTCGGCCCAACGGGCAGTGGTGGCAAGGGGGGAAAAAAGGCAAACTCTGTGCTAGGAATCATTAGGAAAGGGACTGAAGATAAAATGGCCAGTATTCTAATGTGCTTGTATAAAGCTTTGCTATGGCTTCATTTGGAACACAACTTGCAGTTCTGCTTGCTGTTTCTTAAAAAGGAGGTTGCTTAGCTGGAGGAAAGTATGACAGAAGGCGACCAGGATGATTGGGGGGCTGGAGCACGAAGAAAGGCTAGAAAGTCTAACAAGAGGGCTACATGGAGGCGCAATAAGTGACGAAGTGGGCAGTGATTCATGAAAGCTCACGCCCAGCCACAAATTTTTGTTAGTCTTTAAGGTGCTGCCGGACACTTGCTCTTTTCTACCGATAGAATGGTTGTCTGTACAGTACAGAACATGAATCTGTTCTCAGGAGCAGATAATCTCATCTCAAATGGCTGAGCTAGCCAGAAAAGCTGGTTGAGACGGTGGTTTCAGACAGCTCATTTGCCAGTTGTTAGATGTTTTCACCGCAGGACGTGAACAATGCCACATTTGTCTCTTAATTCGAGATTTTACTCTTCTCTTTCAAGTCTGGACTAGCCAAAGAAACCTGTCTGGTGTCTCACGTCACACTGTTGTCAGTCCTTTCGCTTAAGGCAGGGTGAACTGCTCCTTCCGAGAAACTGCCGGCTGAACCGGCACGCTTGTTAGTGCCGTCGAGCAGACAGACTTCCGTCGTGTTGTGACCTGCAGGAGCCGAGCTTCGTACAATTGCAGGTGTTAATTTTGCCTCTTCGAAGGTTCAAACCAGCTGTCCAGACTTAAATGCCGCGGCGCCTTTCCCCCTCTGCTGTACATCTGATTCAGATTTTGGACTCACAGTAGAATTTGTCTTGCCTCCCCTAGCCATTTTTCTAGCCAAAAAGCTTTTGCACGAACCTAAGGAAGACTGAAAAACGAGTACCTAATATGGAGTCTGGTTATACTTTAATCTTTTTTTGAGAAAACAGATTATGTTTTAGTGTATTTTGTTGGAGAATGGAATTGACCTACAGGTCACTTGAAATATACGATCATATATCTTTCAGTAAAGATTCGTAACTTTCTTTTCCTTGGGTTCTTTTTTCTTTCTCTTGCTTGGCAGAGATGAAATGCTGTTTAATACAGGGCCCCTCAACGTGGTGCCCCTAGGTACGAGCCGAGCTGTTCAGAAAGTGGGCGGGGACTTTGTAAGGCAGGGCTTGTTACTGACGGCCCTCATTTCCAATGAAAGGGTTTTCAACAAATGCAATAGCACAGGGGTGGCCAGACGGCGGCTTGGGAGCCACATGCGGCTCTTTTACACATATTGTGCGGCTCCCGGAAGGGCGGCTGGGGAAGCGGAGGGGAGGCATGCCTCCCTGATCGGTCTTCCCTTCCCCAGCCAGTGTTCCCCTCCCTGGGTAGGCTTGGTGGGGGCGAGCAGAGAAAGAAAGCAACTTTAACTTTAAATGCATTCTTAAAGACAACCCCCGCCTGCCGGCCAGCTTGGGGAAAGTATTGTCTCTTTAAACACCTTCTCCAAGCCAATCCAGCTGGCCTGGGGGCGTTGGGTGGCTTGGAAGATGCATTTAAAGTTAAAAGTTGCTCTCTTTCCACCTCTCTCTCTCCCATCTTCCTTCTTTCCTTCTTCCTTCCTTCCCTCTCTCTCTTCTCTCCTTCCTCCTCTCTCTCTTTATCTCTCTCTCTTTCTTCCCTCCCTCTCCATCTAATATCAATATCTATTTTACCCCTTTTGTTTTTATTTTCGACAGTCTCACTTAACGTTAAGAAAAAGCAAATGTGCATATTTTCCTATAAAAACTTGTGGGTTATATTTGTTCATGCCTTGTGGCTCTCAGACATCTGATGTTTATTCTATTACGTTAAGCAAGTTTGGCCACTCCTGGCTGAAGAAGAAGAGATTGGATTTATACCCCGCTCTTCACTACCCGAAGAAGTCTCAGAGCGGCTTACAATCCCCTTTCCCTTCCCTTCCCCACAACAGACGCCTTGTGGGGTAGGTGGGGCTGAGAGAGCTCTCTCGAGAACTGCCCTTGAGAGAACTGCTCTGAGAGAACTTATAACGGATTCAAGGTCACTCCAGGTGCATGTGAAGGAGTGGGGAATTGAACCCGGTTCTCCCGGATTAGAGTCTGCGCTCTTAGCGCTCTACACCAAACTGGCTCTCAGCGGCAGCTGCTGAAGGATCAAGAGGTCTGGCGACCACACAGGCTGGTAGTTCTGTTCCCCCTTCAGGCTTCTGTTCCTTTTATTGAAGGCAAGTACATCGGCTGCTCAAAGGGGAAGAGGCTGATTCGAATCTCCGCTTCCAACTGGGCCGTGGTTGGTTTATCGGGTCTTTCAGGGCTGCGTCGACAGAAGCCCCGAGAAACACTTTGCGAGCTGCAAAGTTTTTGTAGAAGTTGGACGTGACCAAAGTCAAGCGTCTCGCTGCAAGAGGTAGCTGTAGGGGACTTCAAAACTGGGGGGGAATTACTAGCATCCTCTTCTTCTTTTCAGTTCCCTACAGTAACCCTGTGAGGTTATTCTGAGAGAGGGTGACCAGTCCAATATGAGCGTCGTGGCTGAGTGGCTGTTTGAATGCAGATCTCTTGTCCTAGTTGGCTATTAGTGTTGCCAAGTCCTTTTCTTCTGTCAGCAGGGGGTGGGCGGGACTTCCCGGGAATGGAGGAGAAGGGTGATATCATCACATGTGACGTCCCTGGCATGATGATGTCATGTGGAAGTGATGTCATTATGCCGGGGACGTCGCATGGTGACCATCTGGTAATTTAGGGCAAAACTCTACGGCTACCATAGAGTTTTGCCCCAAATACCAGAGTGTCGCTGTGGGACGTCCCTGGCGTGATGACGTCTCTTCCGTGTGACATCATCACACCAGGGGCGTTGCGCCCGGCCGTGGCTGTTGGGGACGGGGCTTCCCCCCGTGGGTCAGGTGGCAGATGGTGGGCTGGAACCTGTGAAATCGAGGGATCCGCCATTCCCATTGGGGGGCAGGGAACCCTACTGGATATTCTACACCACTTTGACTTTGTAGATCAGGGGTCCCAAACACTTTTGAGCCAGTGGGCACCTTAAGAATTCTGACACAGCTTTAGTGGCCACAGCCAGACAGTGGCTGCCGTGGGAAGTGGAGCTAGCCACAAAATGTGGACGGGTGCCTGGGTGCCCATGGGCGCCGTGTTAGGGACCCCTGTTGTAGATCTCCGGGTTAAAAACTCTTGTGCTGTGATACGTGCCCGTGCATAAGGCTTTTCTTCTGGTCCGAGGTAACTCTCTCGGCACGCGCTAGAACGCTCCCAGTCCTCGCTAGGTGACAGGTAACCTTTGCTGAAAGACACTGACTAGTGTCAAAGTCTGAGTCGCCCTCCCAGCAGCTGTGGTTCAAATACGAACCCCGGCTTGTGGTATAAATAAACTTTCTGTATTTTTAGGCCATCTGGGAGTGGTTTGGCTGTAAACCGCAGGAAAGCTGATTAGGTTTCCCCAGGCCAACTTCTATTTTACAGCTAAGATTAGCAGGTCTTTAAATGGGGGGATATCGCGGCCCCTCCCCCCGCTTCCCCTGGTCGTTTCTCCAAGGGTTCACGTCGTCGATAAAGAAAATGACATCTCATCGGTTCTTGGCAACTCTCGAAAGTATAAATTGTTTAGCCTCCGCGTAAGCGTTGAGCTAAGAAAGGACCGTGACTGTGTAGGTAAACTCGGCCTATAATTAGGCGGCAGAAATGTGCCAGTGGCCGCCGGGCAGCGATGCCCAACTGTATCTCCTTGACAGCCAGCCAAGGGACTTGTTCATCTACAGATCCACCAGGCGAGAGGCATTCAGAGGTGATTTGCCTGCCTCTGCGTAGCGACCCTGGCTTTCCTTGACGGCCTCCCATTCATGTACTGACCAGGGCCGACCTGGCTAGATTCCGAGATCTGATGACCTTGGGCTAGGCGGGCCATCCAGGTCAGGGTGAGAGGTGAACAGAGGTGGTTTGCCATTTGCCTGCCTCTGCGTAGCGACCCTGGGCTTCCTTGCTGGTCTCCCATCCGAGTACTAACCAGGACTGACCCTGCTTAGCTTCTGAGATCTGAAGAGAACCGACCAGTCTAGGCCACCCAGGTCGGGGCAAAAATAAGTGCACTGTCCAACATGTGTGAAATTAGCCATAATCTGGGGTTTAGCAAGTGTCAGAATCCGGTCCCGTGGACAACATGGCTTCCGTTTTGATGAGGGCTTGCCTGTTATAGACTTTCCCCACCCTTTTGAAGCACGTGGGGGGGGCAAAGGCAAGGTTTGAACATGGGCCCATTCACGGAACAGGTAGTCTGTCATTGGGGTTGCCAAACTCCAGGTGGGGCCTGGAGATTTCCAGTTATTACCACTGATCTCTGTATGTCAGAGATCAGTTCCCCTTGGGGAAATGGCTGCTTTGGAGGGTGGGCTCTACAACACTGTATCCTCGTGAGGTGCCTCTCCTCCCCAAACCCTGCTCTCCCCCCGGCTCCACCCCCCAAATCTCCAGGTATTTCCCCACCCAGAGATGGCAACCTAGGGTTGCCTGGTCCTCTGTGCCCACCGAAGAGGGGTGGAAAGGAGCTCTCAGGGAGTGTGGGGGAAAGAGGTGACATTGCCGCTTGTGACGTCCCTGGCGTGATGACATCATCATGCGGAAGTAACGTCATCACGCCAGGGATGTTGTGCAGCAACGCTTTTATTTTGGGCAAAACTCTATGATTACCATAGAGTTTTGCCCAGAAATACCAGAGTGTCGTTGTGTGGCATTCCTGGCATGATGACATCACTTCCGTGTGATGTCATCATGCTGGGGACGTTGCACCGGGTGGTGGCTGTTGGAGGCGGGGCTTCCCCCAGCCTGCCAAATCAGGGGATCCCCCGATCCCACAACGGGGGGGGGGTTAGCAACCCTATCTGTCCGATGTCCCGATCACAGACTCTTTCGGTTTAGCCCAGGGGTGGCCGAATGGCGGCTTGGGAGCCACATGCGACTCTTTCACACAGCCAGCTCCCGGCAGGGTGGCTGGGGAAGCAGAGGGGAGGCGTGCCTCCCCGATCGATCTTCCCTTCCCCAGCCGGTGTTCCCCTCCCTGGGTAGGCTTGAGGTGTGTGGGAGGGAGCAGAGAAAGAAAGTATCTTTAACTTTAAATGCGCTCTTAAAGACCCCCCCACCGGCCGGCTCGGAGAAGGCATTTGTCTCTTTAAACCCCTTCTCCAAGCCTATCCAGCTGGCCTGGGGGCATGGGGGTCTTGGATGATGCATTTAAAGGTAAAGTAGCCTTATTTCCACCACTCACTTCCTCCCTCCCTCCATTTGCTTTCTTTCCACCTTTCTTTCTTTCCACCGTTCTTTCTCTCTCTCTTTCTCACCTCCCTCCCCATCTAAAGTTAAATATCATTATCAATTTTTACTCCTTTTGTTTTTATTCGTGGCAGTCTCGTTTGCACCGTTAATAAAAAGGAAATCTGCATATTTTCCAATAAAAACATGTGGGCTGTATTTGTCCGTGCCTTGCGGCTCTCGAACATCTGACGTTTATTCTATGTGGCTCTTACATTAAGCAAGTTTGGCCACCCCTGGTTTAGAGGGATGCGGAGGAAGAAACAGGTCTCTTCTACGGTGGAAAGACATTCTCATCCAACTGATCTTCTCCGGGTCTTCCCCACTCTCCACGTTGGTCTCGCTTAACTTCCCCCGTTCCTTTATCGGTTGGGAATCGGCCTGCCAAAGCACATTTTAAAGTCTGCTTTCGAGGTCATTCCAGTTCCCTTCCTTTTTGGCTTTCCATCCTCCCCCCCAAGACAGGCAGTTGCCAAGGACGCGCCCTCTGTTAAAACAAACACTGCTCTGCTCTTAAATAAACTTGGGAAGAAACGAGTGACTCTCGGAGCAGAGAACGTTACCGACTCTCCAAAGGGGCGGTCTTTGGGTAGTCTGATCCGGGAAACGAAACCTCTTCTTGTTCAAACAGGAAAAAAAAAAAAAATCCAGTCGCTGGAGGCAAAATTGCTCAGGTCCCGTTTCTCTGCGGAGAGCGACGGAATGGAATTAAATCCAACATGTGCTCTCTCTTGCGCTCTCTCCCCCGCTTCTAAAGACGCCTCTCCCTTTGCATCAGGGCAGCTTTGGGACTGCTTTTTAGGGAAGTTCACCTCTAGGAAGAAGAACGCAGCAGCGTTCCTGGGCAAGAAGCCCAAAGAGCTAAAGCCGCCTTCCATCTGGAGAGGAGAATCCCGCTTCCTTGACTCATACCCGTGGCTTTGTGCGCGCATTATGTAATCTGCCGCTCGACGGTTTCCATCTCTTTGGCTGCTTTAACCTGCAGTAAGCCCCGGTTGTCTTGTCTTTGTCTGCAAGTGAATCGCCTGCGGTTCTGTAGCGAGCCGGGCGTCTTTCCCTCTCCGTAGCTTGACGCGCCTTGAAATTCATTCTGACTTGGAGGCGCGCTCTTCTTCTAGACGGGCAAGTCTTTTGTGCATACAAAGGGCCCTCAGTTTTAAATAGTCCTCCGCCCTTACTTGAAGCTTGATCCTGCAGCGCTGACCTCTAGAACGCAGTTCTTGTTCAGGTTGTGGGGAAGGAACCTCCCAAGTCTCAATTTCAAATGACCGGATTGCATTGCCGAAACAAAAGGGTGAGGTGGAGAGCCAGTGGCTGAGATCCCTGCCAGGTTTTATAGCTCTACGTTTTGTCATGATGCTGCTGCAATCAAATTAGGGGGACAATAGCTGGTGAATGACAATAGCAGGCGTGCTTGGATTAGGTGTGATATGCAGAGGGAGAGCAGGTGTGGAGAAATCAGCCTTCGTAATGCGGCAGGAAACCTAGGTCTCGATTCAGTCCAGAAGGATGGGCTGTCTTGAGCTCCATTGCAATCCATTGCAATCCAGCAGTCTCTCTCTCTAGTCTCCCTTTGCAATTCCTTTGTAAGACAACTCCTGCTCTTAGGTCAGCAACTGAGTGTCCTGGAAGGTTGAAATGTCCCCCCGCTGGTTTTTCAGTGTTGTGGTTTCTGATGTCAGACTTACGTCCGTTAATTCTTTGTCGAAAGGACTGGCCTGTTTGTCCAATGTAGAGGGTGGAAGGGCACTATTGACATGTGACGGCATAAATCATGTTGGAGGATGAGCAGAAGGAACCTGAGATGGTATGGCTGATGTTGCTGGGTCCACTAATGGTGTTGCTAGGATACATATGAGATCAAATGATGGCGTTGCTAGAATCTGGTGGTAAGTGAGGTACATGGCAAGTGAAGTACATGGCCAGAATGTTATGGGTACATTCTGTTTCCTATTACGGGGGAGGAGAGGAAGGGAGGTGCAGTGGGTTGATGGAGAGGTGGTATTTGAAGGCCTCCATACCTGTCGCTGGCCCTATGTGGTTTTTTTTCCCCGTTTAGTAATGTCTAATGAGAGCCAGTTTGATGTAGTGGTGAAGAGCACAGACTCTCATCTGGGAGAACCGGGTTTGATGCCCCACTCCTCCACATGCAGCGGCTGGTGTGACCTTGGGTCAGTCACAAGTTCTCTCAGAGCTGTTCTCTCAAGAGCAGCCCTCGAAAGAGCTCTCTCAGCCCCACCTACCTCACAAGGTGTCTGTTGTGGGAAGGGAAAGGAGATTGTAAGCTGCTCTGAGACTCCTTTGGGTAGTGAAGGGCGGGGTATAAATCCAATCTCTTCCTCTCCTTCATCCTCAAGGCATCCCCTCCTGGCTGTAGTGATTTCATAACTTCTCCCTCTCTTGTCTTACAGAGTTGGAGTCCTGGAAGACACTTTCACCTGTCTCGGCGTCCTTTGCGCGATCGTCTTTTTCCCTATCGGAATTCTTTTCTGCCTTGCGTTGAGGCAACGGAGATGTCCCAACTGCGGGGCGACGTTTGGTTAAGGGATCCATCGATGACACAAACGCACAGAGGCGTCTCGGGAGCCGAACCTGTGTTGTAGAACCTTCCCCCCCCCTCTCCCCCTCTAATGTAAATGTCATGTACAATCACGTCGATGCTTCAGAGCTGATTTTGTATAAGTGTGACGAAGTGAAATCTCTTGCATGCGGGACCGTTTCCAGGTAGGGGCATGTCGAACGCAGGACGCGAGTCCCTACCTGGCTTCTTGTTTAAATGCACCTTTGGAGAAAAATTAAATAAAGATGGCTCTTTTTTTTTGCATCTTCACAATAACAGAATACTCCTCGAGGGAAAATATGGCGTCTGGGCCAAGCCATGGCTGTGTTACTACCACATTAAAGGGGTGGACGTGTGCTATTGCACTGTGAGTATAGGGTAGAATCAGGGCTATTTTGGGGCAGGAGCGCACAGGAACGGCGTTCCGGCTGGCTCCCGAGTTGGCCACGCCCAGCAGGAACTCATTAGCATAACAGGCCACACCCAACAGCAGAAACCCATTAGGATTGGCTACATTAGGGGTGTGTGGCCTAACATGCAAAGGAGTTCCTGCTACCAAAAAAGCCCTGGGTTTTGACAACAAAGAAGGTAAACAGAATAAGAAGCAAAAGGTGGGTGTGGCTGGATGACCACACTTCTGGTAACATGGGGGTGTGGCCTAATATGCTAATGAGTTCCTGCTGTTGGCTGTGGCCTATTATGCTAATGAGCTCCTGCTGGGCTTTTTCTACAAAAAAAGCCCTGGGTAGAATTGCCAACCCAGGTGGTGCCTGGAGATCTCCCACTGTTAAGAGAGTTGACCTCCAGCTGACAGAGATCAGTTCCCCTGGAGAAAATGGCTGCTTTGGAAGGTGGCCTCTATGGCATTCTGCCCTGTAGAAGCCCCTCCCCTCCTGAAACCCCGCCCTCCCTGGGCTCCATCCCCAAAATCTCCAGGTATTTCCCCACCCAGAACGGGCGACCCTAGTCTGCGGGCCGGCGAAAACATTCAGGGGCACTCCCCTATACTTTAGCCAGCCACCAAACCTTAAAATTCCCCTCTCCCCCCAAAAAAGTGGAGAGTGCTTATCAGTTCAGTGGATAATATAATTGGGTTTTCTGTGCCGTAGGAGCCCCTAGGAGCAAACATTTCCATACCTAAAAAGAAGAGAAGAAGAAGAGAAGAGATTGGATTTATACCCCGCCCTTCACTGCCCAAAGGAGTCTCAGAGCGGCTTTCAAACTCCTTTCCCTTCCCCTCCCCACAACAGACACCCGGTGAGGTAGAAGAAGAAGAAGAAGAGATTGGATTTATACCCTGCCCTTCACTACTCAAAAGTGTCTCAGAGCAGCTTACAAACTCCTTTCCCTTCCCCTCCCCACAACAGACACCCTGTGAGGGAGGCGGGGCTGAGAGAGCTCTGACAGAAACCGCTCTTTTTCAAGGACAGCTCTGACAAGACTATGGCTTGCCCAAGGTCATCCAGCCTGGTGAAAGTGGAGGAGTGGGGGAATCAAACCCGGTTCTCCCAGATTAGAGTCCGCACACTTCACCACCACACCAAAAAGAAAGGGTGTGAGCATATTCCCCAATGTATCCTAAGCCAGGGGTCTCTGCTCTGTGCAGCTGTTTCCGTTGCCCTAAAGACTGCACCGGGGACCACCGAGTCCCGTTCCTTTCTCTCTCTCTCCCCTGATTTGAACTTACTGCTTTTCTGGGGCTTTTCAATTTGGAAAAGAGATGACTGAGGGGGGGACATGATAGAGGTTTATAAAATTAGGCATGGGGTAGAGAAAGTTGACAAAAGAGAAATTTTTCCTCCCTCTCCCCAAATGCTAGAACTCAAGGGCATCCAATGAAGCTGATGGGCAGTAGGTTCAGGACAAACAAAAGGACGTACTTCTTCACAAAGAGAGTGATTCAAATGTGGGATTTGCTGCCAGAGGATGTAGCGATGGCCACAGGAATAAAAAGCTTTAAAAGGAGGTTAGATCGATTCATGGAGGATGAGTCTCTCAAAGGCTACTAGCCGTTAGGGGTGTGCATTCGGCAGAGCCTTGGCCGGCCGGCTGGAGAAATGAAGAGATGCCTCCCCAATCCTTTTTCTGTTCCCCAGCCAGGGAAGCAAAGGGGAGGGAGAATGGGTCAGTTTCAGCTTGTGAAACTGACACAGCTCTAATGGCCGGCTGAATATCCTCAGCAATGCTGAGGATTTCCCAAATCCCAGTATAACACCAATACTGGCATTCGGGAATATCAGCATCTACCAATATTTTTTGGGTTTGGTTTACCCAAACCGGAAGAATACCAGTTTTTCCCCCATGCACCTCTACATTCGGAGGTGCTAAATCTCTGAGTCCCAGAGCCAGGAGGCAGCAATCAGGGGAAGGCCCTGGCCTCTATGCCCTGTTGTTGGCCCTCCAGAGGAACTGGTTGACTGCTGGATTTCCAGCCACTGGTCTGATCCAGCAGAGCTCTTCTGATGTTCTTATCAGGGGAAGGCCTCGGCCTCTCTGCCCTGTTGTTGGCCCTCCGGGGGAACTGGTTGACCCCTGTGTGAGACAGGATGCTGGGCTAGATGGACCCTCACTTGGCCTGATCCAGCAGGGCTCTTCTGAGGTTCTTAGCAGGGGAAGGCCTTGGCCTCTATGCTCTGTGGCTGGCCCTGCAGAGGAACTGGTTGGCCCCTGTGTGAGACAGGATGCTGGACTAGATGGACCCTCACTGGTCTGATCCAGCAGGGCTCTTCTGAGGTTCTTACCAGGGTAAGTCCTCAGCCTCTATGCTCTGTGGCTGGCCCTGCAGAGGAACTGGTTGGCCCGTGTGAGACGGGATGCTGGACTAGATGGACCCTCACTGGTCTGATCCAGCGGGGCTCTTCTGGTTTTCTCCTGCACCTAGGGCAAAGCCAAGTATATTCGAACAGGGCTGATAAGGAGATGAAGCGGTCCTGAAGCAGAGATCTAGAGAGTATCTCTTCCAAGAGCTCCCCATAAATGTAAACTTGATTTATGCCGCGGCCAAATCGCTCGCTCACGACTTGAATGCCAGCAGCTCACAAAGGAGAATTTTTGCTCACGAGACTCAGCTTTGAGGAAGCGTTGCCCACGTCCTGCCTGGAGGTTATTTATTCAATTTATACCCCGCCCGAACTACACCACACTGACTCGCGGAAGACAGCTTTGGAAGAATATTGCACGGCTGTGAATATTCGGAAGATAAATATTTTATTCTCATTTGCATCATAAGACCTCTGTGCCGATGGCTAACAGGTATAGCGACTTAACCGGATATGAAATGCTATTGTTTTACAGAGTGTTCTATTGCTGAATCGTTAAGGCAATCCTTAGCTGGCTTCTCCGTTTAAGGAAAAAAAAATAATAATCAGGTTAAGCAGAGTCAGACGTCTAAGTAAACGGGACGAGCCGGCTCAAACCATTAGACCTTACCCATAGAATTAACCACGCGACGGGCACACGGGAATAAATTTTTTTCCTCCCAAGGATTAATTGTGGCGGCAATGACGGTTACCGGAGCTTCCCTGCATTCTCACGATTCTGTCTTCCTCACCGCGCCGTAAAAAAATCAAGGCAATTTTCCAAGCAGCTTAACCCAAGGCGATTTTTAGCGGATATAAGGAAGCAAAGAAAACAATAATAAATTGGTTCTTTTGCAAGTCTGAACAGTCCTTTGCAAAAAAAAATTTTTTTTTTGCTAACCATACACGGTAATCACACTTAAATAATGTGTTGTTTTTTTTTTAAAAAAAAATCTTTGAAAGACAGCCTCTGAAAAATCATATTGCTGAAAATGGCGCCCGCACAGGTGGGTGGGTGGAGGTAAGAAACAATCCGCGTAACGTCGCTCATCGAAGTATCGGCGCCGATCGGTCATTTGTTACTGTTGGTCGGAGTTTCACGGTGGCAAAGGGATTTTCTCCGCTGCAACGGTTAGAGGAGAGCAATTACTACCGTGACTTGGTAGGGACATGCAAGCAGCAACGCTATTATTATTTTTTAAAATTAGGCAGCGTTAGTGAATACATTTGCACGGCCTCGGCAAAGCCCTTCCTCATCACGGAGGGCCAGGATGAATGTCGAAAGGCTCGGTTTTAAGCGCGCACGTTCCCCCGGAAGGCCACAAAGTCTGCTTGAACATGGCATCGTCTCATGAGCCTTTCAAAGAATCCAGTTTTTAATGGGCTTTGCTGCCCTTAAATGCTTAAGCCGAGAGTCTGAAGCCTGGGGAAAAAAACTTTTTCCCTCCCAACTAGCTTGAGTTTCTTATAAACTGCAAGTAACAGATGACCTCATCAACCTTTACATTTCTATGTGAAACATGCTCTTTTGGGGGGTAAATGCTCAGTTGAAGCATCAAAAGCAAAATCGCACACTACTGCGCAATGGCATTTTCTCATAGGTCAGTGGGTTGAATGGAGGGATTGTCTATATAGAACAAGGAAGCGACGCTTCTGGACCCCTGCGCATCGCATTTAATGTACTCCAGGTGCTGTGTGCTTAGTTTTTTCCAGTCGCGTCTCAGCATTCCCCACCCTCCCCTATACACAGCAAAATTCCTAGTGGTTTACAAGAAAGCCAGGCCAAAACTAATGATGTCTCACTACTGAGAACCCAGCTGCATGTCTCTGTGTGTGTGTTGTGGGTGGAAATGACTGACTGGTTGTGCCATGGCCTATTCCATTTCGCTGTTTATTGTCAGCCAATCTGGCAGCCTAGACCAAGGGTCCCCAAGGGGCACTGTGGCACCTGCTGACAACCTTTCATGGCAGCTGCCACCACAGTGCAGGGATCTTCCCCGTGTGAAGGTAAGTTGAGGGGCCACTGCTTTGCGGCTGGCTCCGCCTCCTGCGGCATTTCTTTTGGGGCAGCCATTTTGTGGCTGCGCCCACCACAATATGTCAGAATTCCAAAGGTGCCCACAGGCCCATCCCCGGCCTAGCTCGTTTCATTCCGTTTCCAGAAATGTCAAAAATGGGTCTGTAGTGATTTCATGTTGTGGTGTGTGTGTGTTTCTTTAAATATGTAGTTTGACTGCAGTTATATGAGAAGAGTGATAGAGGGAGACAAGTGTGATGTGATTGGCGGATGACTGAGAGCGTGGGAGGAGAGAGATGTCTCTGAGGTGATTCTGTGGGTGAAGTTTGGAGAGAGAGCATAGTCTGTGTGACTATGCGAGTTGGAGTCTGTTCTGTGTGAATAAGACAAAGAGTTTAGCCTGTGTGGCTATATATATGAGAGAAAGAGATTAGACTGAGTGTCTAATGATTTCATGTTGTGGTGTGTGTGTTTCTTTAAATATTTAGTTTGACTGCAGTTATATGAGAAGAGTGATAGAGGGAGACAAGTGTGATGTGATTGGCGGATGACTGAGAGTGTGGGAGGAGAGATGTCTCTCTGAGGTGATTCTGTGTGTGAAGTTTGGAGAGAGAGCATAGTCTGTGTGACTATGCGAGTTGGAGTCTATTCTGTGTGAATAAGACAAAGAGTTTAGCCTGTGTGGCTATATATATGAGAGAAAGAGATTAGACTGAGTGTCTAAGCCTGTCACAGTGGAGTTTTGGAGTGTGAGAGACTGTTTGCGATGCCCGGCTTTGCCAGTTATATTTACAAGTTCCTTTCTTCAGCAGCAGTTCAGAATAACCAGAAACCTATTTTGTTCGTTATTAAATAAATCATTCTTTGTTTAAACTTATCCCAGCAATCAGGACAGTCCTTCCTCAGGGCCACATAGTCCTCTGAAGTGCCCAGACCCTGAGTCATTCTACCAAAAGAGGGAGATTCGGAATTTTTAATTCCCGGTAGCAGCATAAATCTACCAAGTTCATATTCATAGAGTGTTTTTAAAGGTAAAACCATCTCCCCAGTAAGCAAGGATGTCACAGGGTCATTTCAACCAGGGCTATTTTGGGGCAGGAACGCACAGGAACGGAGTTCCGGCTGGCTTCCAAGTTGGCCATGCCCACAGCCTCCCCACCTTGGGTTCCCCAGATGCATCGCAAGCTGCGGGGCGCCTGGGGAAGCCAAGCCGATCCAGGGAGGGAAGGCAGTTTAAACTGCCTCCTCTCCTCGGGTTCCCCAGGTGCCCCGCAGTTGCAGGGCGCCTGGGGAAGCCGATTCAGAAACTGCCTTCCTTCCCTCGGGTTCCCTGTGCGCCCTGCAAGCCGCGGGGCACCTGGAGAAGCCAATCCTGGGAGGGAGCTGTGCGGCCAGGGGTGTGGCCTAATATGCTAATGAGTTCCTGCTGTTGGGTGTGGCCATCTCCCACCACCCCTCCACTGGCCAGCAAGTTCATATTTGTCAACAATGTCAGGAAACTAAAGAGCCTACCTTAGGAAAGGCGGTTTTATAATTCCATTCATGTCAGGCTTCTGGGGGGAAAAGGAAAGCAAGGAAAGCCGTTAATTATCCAATTTACTTTGTTTTATTGATTTTACTTTTACCCCGCCCTCCCTGCCAAGGCGGGGCTCAGGGCGGCTCCCCATAAAGTTAATAAAACAATATACATCTTATAAAATTACAGATACATCATTTAAAAGCATTAACAGCGATGGCGACACAAAAACAGTAAAGTGCGGTTAGAGACACGTTTAGCATAATAGGCCGCACCCAACACAGAAACTCATTCTGATTGGCTACGTTAGGGGAGGTGTGGCCTAACATGCAAAGGAGTTCCTGCTCCAAAAAGAGCCCTGGGTTGTGACAACAAACAAGGTCAACAGAATAAGAAGTGAAAGGTGGGTGTGGCTGGATGACCACGCTTCTGGTAACACGGGGGTGTGGCCTAATATGCTAATGAGCTGTCCTGTCAAGGTGTGGCCTAATATGCTAATAAGTTTCTGCTGTCAGGGCTGTGGCCTATTATGCTAATGAGTTCCTGCTAGCCTTCTGTTCCGCCGGGTCACGTTTCCCACTATATGATGGAAATGCAGACATTCCTTCAAAGAGAAAGTTATCTTTTCGCCCTGCCGGATTCATGCTTTGCCTTTGGCCCCAGCTGACTGCGGCAACTCTCCATGCCCAGGAGATGGCGCTGTAAGGCTGCAAATATATATATTCCTCCCCCCCGCAGGGATAGTGAAGGAGCAACTCTGGCTTTTCTCCATATCTTCTCCTGTACCCGCAAACACCCGCAAACGTGTGGATTCCATTTTATTACTCTCTATAGTATGAAAACGAGACGACATCAAACTGTGTACAAAAAAATCAGCACTGTAGGATTTATTGCAAGTACGGCGGCTTGTTATTTCCAGCGCAGTAAAAATGGAGTCGGGGGCAATTTGACGGCACCAGAAACCACACACATAAACCAAGAGGATCTAACCACGGGGGGGAAAGCGTCGGCTTATTGAAACAGGAATCGCGGAATGTTTCGTGTTGTCATATGTCAGAACTCTCTTTCCCCCGGACTACGTTAAAACGTTTTCTGTCGGGCAAATATCTGGACTGTTTAAGAAAGTAACCAGCCGCAATCAGAAAAGGAGAGAGAGCTGATGGCACAGAATACTGGTTTAGCCGTGGGTGGATTCTACTGAAGCATCTTGTCTTTTAAAAGGCCGATATTTACGTACCTACCTACCACCACTTAAAAACAACAGTTTTCTAGACTCGAATAGTGTTAAGAAGATCATTCAGCCCCTTAATTGAATGCCTGGGGGAACGGAATGGTTTTGGCCTGGTGCCTACGAGGCAGCCACGTAGGCTGGCCAGGGGAGCCCCAAGGGGAAGGGTGTTCCAGAACTGGGGAGCCACCACGAAAAAGCCCTTTCCGGTACTCAGACATCACAGATGAAGCTACCTGATACTGAATCAGACCACTGGTCCATCTTGCCCACCGACTGGCAACGGCTCTTCGGGGACTCAGGCGGAGGTCTTTCCCATCACCTACCGCCTGGTCCTTTTCACTGGAGAGGCCCGGGATTGAACTGGGGACCTTCTGCAGGGCAAACGGGTGCTCTGCCACTGAGCCACCGCCAATGGTCCCTCTAAGCTGTGCGAGCAAAAACTCAACTTTGTGAGCTACTGGCATTCAAGTTATGAGTGAGCGATTTGGCTGCTGCATAGAGTAGCTTGCTCTGGAGCCCTCCTTCCTGAGCTAAGCCGAAAATGTGTTTGCCGGAGGCTAGGAAACTGTTGAGTTAGCTCACACGAGCTCAGCTTAGAGGGAACACTGGCCACAACCCCTCTGTAAACGAAACTGCCTTCTCCTGAGCCAGATCCTTGGCCTACCAAGCCTTGGTCTCTCAAGGTCTGACTGGTAGCTGCTCTCCAGGGTCTCAGGCGGAGGTCTTTCCCATCATCTACCGCCTGGTCCTCTTAACTGGAGACACCAGGGATGGAACCGGGGACCTTCTGCATGCCAAGCAGAGGCTCAATCACTAAGCCACATCCCCCTCTTTACAGCTCTCCAGGGTCTCAGGCTGAGGTCTTTCCCATCACCTCCTGCCTGGTCCTTTTTAACTGGAAATGCCTGGGATTGAACCTGGGACCTTCTGCATGCCAAGCAGAGGCTCTTCCACTGAGCCACAGCCCCCTCTTTACAGCTCTGCAGGGTCTCAGGTGGGGGTCTTTCCCATCACCTCCTGCCTGGTCCTTTTTAACTGGGGATGTTGGGGATTGAACTGGGGACCTTCTGCATGCCAAGCAGAGGCTCTTCCACTGAGCCACAGCCCCTCTTGACAGCTCTCCAGGGTCTCAGGAGGAGGTCTTTCCCATCACCTACTGCCTGGTCCTTTTTAACTGGAGACGCCGGAGATGGAACCGGGGACCTTCTGCATGCCAAGCAGAGGCTCTCCCACTGAGCCACAGCCCCTCCCCTCCAAGAACTGCCATGTGGACCCGATTCGGTGCCAAACTCATAAGGCTACAGAGCCTACCAAGCAACGGGCAATGGCTTTAGGGTCAGTCCCGTTTTCCCGGTGACTGAATTTCAGCTCTGGGGATCTTTCACATGAAGACAAGCTTGTGCCAAGGACTGGAGCAGGCGTCTCCAGCCTTTCTGAGCCTGTGGGCACCTTGGGAATTCCGACACAGTGTGGTGGTCACAACCACAACAACGAGGCGGAGTCAGCCACAAAAAATGGCTGCTGCAGCTCACCTTTGGTCACACGGTAAAGGGCCTCGGCACTGTGGGGGCAACCTGCTGTCCGTAAAGGTAGAGGTTTCCCTTCCTGCAGATTCCATGCTATAAATGACAATGGAGTGCCACAGTTAGTACTCCAAATGCACTAGGTAAAGGTTTCCCTTGCTCGAAAGCCAGTCGAATCCGACTCTAGGGTTGCGGTGCTCATCTCCGTTTCCAAGCCGAAGAGCCAGCGCTGTCCGAAGACGTTTCCATGGTCATGTGGCCAGCATGACTAGATGCTGAGGTGTGCGGAACGCCATTACCTTCCCACCGAAGCGGTACTTATTTATCTACTTGCGATTTCTTGCTTTCGAACTGCTAGGTTGGCAGGAGCTGGGGCCAGAGACGGGAGCTCACTCCGTCATGCAGCACTCTCAGGTCTTGAACTGCTGAACTACCGACCCTCTAGCCTGCAGTCCAACGTCTTAACCACTAAGGCAATTAAATCTCCAGCAATGTTCCCTCTAAGCTGAGTTAGTGTGAGCTAGCTCACAGTTGTTTAGCCTCTGGCTCACACATTTTTGTCTTTGCTCAGGAAGGGAGGGCTCCAGAGCAAATTAATTTAGGCAGCAGCCAAATTGCTTGCTCACAACTTTAACACCAGGAGCTCACAAAGTAGACTCCACAGCTTAGAAGGAGCATTGATCTCCAGTGGCCAATCAGAATCTTTGCTGGGTGAAAGCCCCACCTGGCCTCACCCACTTTCTAAAAACACTTGGTGGCCAGCAGGAAAGGTGTCTGCGGGTGCCATGTAGCCCATGGGCACCATGTTGGGGACCCCTGAACAAGAGTTTTTCTAACACAAGCACACACTCATTCACACTTAACTTTCTTTCCATCCTGCTTGATGAACAACTTTGTGCAACGTGGAAACTTGCAAAACTTTCTGGCCCGTTTCTGGCACACAGAGAGAGATACAGTTTCAGAATCCAGGACTCCGCGAGCGTCCTGCTTTGCAGAGACAATCTCCCACCCTGGCAGCGTCACAGTTCTCAAGCTGGCCCATTTTGGCGGAAACCGTCACTATCTTTTAACTCGCAAGACAGCTGGCTCCGGTTTCTGGACGATTATAAATCCTCTGTCCTCATAGGGACGGCAAGTGCCCAATTCATGCCCAAGTTAACAACGACGGAAATCGGGGTGACTTTCGTAGCGAGGCACCAGTCAGAGCTACCTAAAACCGTCCTCTAAGCCTAGAGCCCCCTCTGGAATTGAGCAGGATAAATTAAACTGGATGAAATACAGTCTTCATGACGTTCAAGCGGCGCTCTGCACCACAGAGAACTTCTTGTGCCTGCTTTGCTCAGCACCTTCCGGCTGGGGTCATAAATCCTGAAAACGATCGCTTCCACAATTATGGTCAAAGGGACATGTTGGTCTAATAGGTCGCACCGGCTGGCCACGGACTAAATGGATCGATATATAATTCTGACACGACACGAAGGGGGTTAGGGCCCGTTTGTTGTTGTTTTTCTTAAAAAAAACCCTGAATCCACAAAGCAGAGGAAAATATAGCTGCCACTGACAACGTAATTGTTTTGAAAATGGCTTGGCGCCACAAGCCTAGGACATAAAAGCATCCTTCTGGGAAATAACGCCGTCATAAACCTTTTAGAAACCATACCCTTTTGTCGTGGGAAACCTACCATGGCTCATAATGAGGTTATCACGGTGATAATGTCACCCAGTATCTTAAGCCCGGCTGAGAGACGCATGTGGCAACTGACTTTGCGTGGTGGCGTCGCCGGAATGCGCCCCTTCCCTTGACCGTGCATAGGCCACAGTATGTGAGGTGGGCATTCGTAGCAGAGCTACGACGCACGACCTCAACAAAGGGGTGTGTGTATATGTGTGTGGTGAGACGGCACAGAATCAGGCCATTGTATACAACACCTGTGTACTCTAGTCG
Source organism: Gekko gecko (assembly GCA_029375565.1). NCBI lineage: Eukaryota > Metazoa > Chordata > Lepidosauria > Squamata > Gekkonidae > Gekko > Gekko gecko. Next base: position 216,114,583 of record JAPDNY010000004.1, on the reverse strand, counting down.
CACATCACACACATATATATGGGGCCAGGGGGGAGACTGTGGACCCATCGACTTCTGCACAGTGTGAGAACTCCTTGTTGCCCAGTAAAATGCCTGTACCTGCCTCATTAGGTAGAAGATACGATTGTACTGTTTGGGGAAGTCTCAACAATGGAGGGGGGTTCTTCCTTCTGAGGGCCAGCCTACAACCCCGTTTTAACCTGGCAGGAGGTGAAGTAGAACAGAACAGAAATCTCCATTACAGCTCGTCACCAGCACAAACGGTCCGGCCGTAGCATATTCCAAGCATACAAACATCCAGCTCAAGATAATTCACAGCCATTTTTGAAATAATACACTGCGTTAGCAGCCTAGGAGTCTTTAAGTCACGCATTTAAGAGATCTTTCCTAATTCCAGGGCCTTTTTTGTAGAAAAAGCCCAGCAGGAACTCATTAGCATAATAGGCCACACCCTGACAGCACAGCTCATTAGCATATTAGGCCACAACCCATGCCTTCCCTTGGGCTTGCCCGGGCAAGCCAGCCCTTGGACAGGCCTGCCCCCCACGGAGTCGCTGGGGGGGTCACTCTCCTGGCCTTCCCTCTAGCCATACACACAGAGGTTTTGGCTGTTGTGGGCGTGGCCAACTCTGAATCCAGCCGGAACGCCGTTCCTGTGCGTTCCAGCCCAAAAATACCCCTGCCTAATTCTATAAGCTGCTGTCAAAACAGGAGGTGAAGTAGCAGAAACTTTTGCTGGAACTCGGTAATTGCTGCTAGAATTGCAGAGGATGATAGCGGAAGGAAGGCTAAGTCAACCATAGTTACCAGGTTACCTTCTTCTTCTAAAGCTTGTAGCTGTGAATGTGCCCAGTCAACCCAGATATCTGACTGTCTCCGATCTTTCAAAAACAGCCTCAGTATCTTTAGGCAACTTCATCAGTCAAAGATCTGCATTTTTTTTTATGAAGAACTACTTTTGTAGAGCAAATATAGAAATTTATAGGTGCTTCCCTTTCCAAACGCAAGTTTTGTCACCTTAATAAGGTTTTCATATGATGATAACTGGAACCCTTAAGGTCTTTCAAGTTTGCGTCGATCTTTATCAGTCTTAGAAAACAAAAACTGGGCAGACTTTTTAAAAAAACAAACTCCCCTCCTTCTGGGCTCCACGTTCTCTCAAGCCAAGTTCCCCTGAGATCAATGGGAACGCCCCCAGAACATGACAGTCATCCTGCACAAATCCAGAACTTCCAGGCGGATCGTGCCCTACAGGAGGTATTAAATGTTTCAAGGGCCAGGTTGCCAAACTCTGGGTGAGGCCTGGAGAACTTGCAGAATTGCAACCGATCTCCAGATGCCAGAGATTGGCTCTCCATGGATAGAATAGGTCCTCTCCCTATTTCTTCCTCCGCCAGAGCCAGGGGTCGTGGGTTGGGTCCTGGGCTGGGTCACCTGTCTGATGAGATTCGGCCCCTGCTGCCAGCCCCGAGAAAGGCGGACAATGTCCCTTTCAAACAGAAGCTCTAGTCCAGAAACAGTGTTTGCTTCTTGTAAAACATGCAGGTAGATTTCCCAGCTCAGAAGCAGAACGAAGTACAAGACAGGTCTAACTTAGTTACGATGCCTTTTGGAAACCCCCTTGGAACTATACGTCTAATGAATGATTGTCTTTTATTCTCAAATAGTGATCGGGGACAATAGAGTCTTGTACGTGTACAATATTGTTAGGAAACCCCCTTGAATTCACGCTCTGAAGCCTTTCGTTACAGAAACTGAGGCCTCCTTAACGCATTTTTTATCGTACTTTTTGATCACTAAATATAAAGTGTCCATACTGTCATGGAGCACCTATGAGATGCTTCACGCTTTGGAGCTTTCGTTTTGGGACTTTCTGCAAGGTGTTTATTATCTAACGTGATTTGACCGGTGAGATTTTACCGTCTAACAGTGTGCATTCTGCTTATCTAGTCTGTTATGCAGTAGAAACACCTGACACCTGGAATGCTAATTAAAGTCCCCATTGCAACTAAATATTTAATTCTGTCCTTCTACGTTCTCTGTTTAATTCAGGTGTGGCAACTAATTGAGAAGTCTGTTGGGCAACATCACACAAGACTGTTTATCAGAAAATGAATGGAACGTTTTACTGTGGAATTGGACTCTTTTAAAATCCACAAGTAGTTTAAGGACATGTATACAGCCGATAGACTTTTGCTTCAAAGAAACTTTTAGGAAAAGTGTTTGAAACCATTGAAGAGGACCTGAGTAGCTGCTTGGCCAATGTGTGTGGGAAGATGCTGGACTAGATGGACCATTGGTCTGATCCAGCAGGGTTCTTCTGATGTTCTTAACGGGGGAAGGCCTCTCTGCCCTGTTGTTAGCCCTCCAGAATAACTGGTTGGCCACTGTGTGAGGCAGGATGCTGGTCTAGATGAACCACTGGTCTGATACACCAGGGCTGGTCTTATATTCTTACCAGGGGAAGGCCTCAGCCTCTATGCCCTGTTGGCCCTCCAGAGGAACTGGTTGGCCACTGTGTGAGACAGGATGCTGGACTAGATGGACCACTGGGCTGATCCAGCAGGGCTCTTTTGAGGTTCTTAATCAGGGGAAGGCCTTGGCCTCTGTGCCTTGTTGTTGACCCTCCAGAGTAACTGGTTGACCACTGCGTGAGACAGGATGCTGACTAGATGCATCCTCACTGGTCTGATCCAGTAGGGCTCTTCTGATGCTCTTGTCAGGGGAAGGCCTCGGCCTCCATGCCCTGTTGTCGGCCCTCCAGAGGAACTTGTTGGCCACTGTGTGAGATGGGATGCTGGACTTGATGGACCCTCAGTGGTCTGATCCAGCAGGGCTCTTCTGACGTTCTTATCAGGGGAAGGCATCAGCCTCTATGCCCTGTTGTTGGCCCTCCAGAGGAACTGGCTTACTTACGGGAGCTGTGCCGTCTGGTTTGGCTGCTGGCGTTTTAAGCATAGCTGTCGTCTTAGAAGCTTCCAGTCTTGCTTCGGCACTTGCTCTCGTTTGCCCGGGGACCAGATAATCCGGCGGGGGAAGGACGACGCCACCTCGGTCCGACAAGTTGACTGAGCTGATGCTTCGAACAGGTGCAGGACTAGAGAGACGGGGAAACCGTTATGGATCTAACAAGGAGAGGAAACTCCACCTCACGCTAGGTGCTCAGTAGCCTGTCAACTCCCGGTTGGGAAATACCTGGAGCCTGGGGAGGGCGGGGTTTGGGGAGGGGAGGGGCCTCATCAGGATATAATGCCATGGAGTCCAGCCTCCAAAGCAGTCAGTTTCTCTAGGAGAACAGATCTCTGTAGCCCAGAGATCACTTGTAATGAACATAAGAACATAAAGAGAAGCCAATGCTGGATCAGGCCAATGGCCCATCCAGTCCCACACTCTGTGGCACACAGTGGCCAAAAATACCAGGTGCTATTGGGAGGTCCAGCAGTGGGGCCAGGACACTAGAGGCCCTCCCACTGCTACCCCCCCCAAGCACCAAGAATACAGAGCATCTCTTTCCCCAGACCGAGAGTTCCTATCTATATCTTGTGGCTAATAGGCACCGATGGACCTCTGCTCCATATGCTTATCCAATTCCCTCTTGGAGCTGTCCATGCTTGTAGCCGCCACCACCTCCTGTGGCAGTGAGTTCCATGTGTTAATCACTCTTTGGGTGAAGCAGGACTTCCTTTTATCCGTTCTAACCCGACCGCTCAGCAATTTCATGGGGTGCCCATGAGTTCTTGTATTGTGAGGATGAGAGAAAAGTACTTCTTTCTCGACCTGCTCTGTCCCACGCATAATCTTATAAACCTCGATCATGTCACCCCTCAGCCATCGTTTCTCCAAGCTAAAGAGCCCCAAGCGTTTTAACCTTTCTTCATAGGGAAAGTGTTCCAACCCTTGTATCATTCTAGTTGCCCTTTTCTGCACTTTTCCTAATGCTATAATATCCTTTCTGAGGTGTGGCGACCAGAACTGTACACAGTATTCCAAATGAAGTCGCACCAATGATTTATACAGGGGCATGATAATACTGGCTGATTTGTTTTCAGTTCCCTTCCTAATAATCCCCAGCATACCGTTGGCCTTTCTTACTGCAGTTGCACATTGTCTAGACATTTTCATTGAGTTATCTACTACAACTCCAAGATCTGTCTCTTGTTCACTGGGGAATCTCCAGGCCCCACCTGGATATTGGCAACCCCATGTGTAGCATTTGCGTTCGGTGATCTGGAGCATAAGGGCGGTTCTAGTGGTTTCAAGTGGGACTACTCAAGATTTTTTTTGGTGGGGGGGAGGGAAAGTTTGAGTACGAAAAGGTGGGATAACAAAAAAAGGAATATTGGCAAACTAAGGCCACGTTGATGATTTATAGACTCTCCTGAGAGAAGCTTGCCAGCTTTTAAGCTTTCATTTTAAAAACCACCGTCTTGAAAATGTGACGGTTTTACAGAAATTCAAACGGAAATAACACTACCTTGGGACTGGTGCACGGACTGTCTCTTCCACCGGCTCTTCGAATGGCTTTGTGTAAGATGAGGGGAACCAACCTTTCCTAGAATAGGAAACAGTAGCAAGACTTTAGAAGGAGAGGAGGAGATTGGATTTATACCCTGCCCTTCACTCAGGGTCTCAGAGCAGCTTACAAACTCCTTTCCCTTCCCCTCCCCACAACAGACACCTTGGGTGGGGCTGAGAGAGCTCTGACTGAGAACTGCCCTTGAGAGAACAGCTCTGACAGAACTGTGGCTTGCCCGAGGTCATCCAGCAGCTGCGAGTGGAGGAGTGGGGAGTCAAACCCGGTTCTCCCAGATTAGAGCCCGCACACTTAACCACTCCACCAAACACAGATATTTATACCCCATTTGTCTCTCCAGCTGAGACCCAAAGCAGTTTACAGCATTACCCCCCTCTCCTTCCCTCCCTCCCTCTTATCTTCTCAACTGCCGCCCTGCGAGGTAGGTTAGGCTGAGACAACATAAAAACCGAGAAAACCGAGATGCAGCCGCCTTGTGGAAACTAAAGGGGTTGTGTGTGTGTGTCTGGGTCCAGGGTCCCCAATTCTGGGTTGGGAAATTCCTGAAGATTTAGGGGGTGGAGCCTGGGGAGGGCGGGGCTTGGGAAGGGGCGGGAGGTCAGTGGTGTATCGTCCCATAGTGCAGGCGTGTCGAACTTGCTTGTTACGGGGGCCGGAACTGACATAAATGAGACCTTGTTGGGCATGGTGCATGTCATAAAAGGTAATGCCAGGTAGCGGAGATATAAACTTTATAAAGGGCGCAGACACAGAGGTTGTTTTTTTTTTAACTTAAAATAAAAACACGCTTAAAACATCGGCTCTCTTGCAATATTTTGTTTACTTAACAGTGTCTGATAACTGACACCTCTCGCTCTGGATTATTGCACCGAAATGTCGGTGCTGTTGCAATCTTGAGCGTGCCGTTCAGGTGTGTATCTGTGAGCTGGAAACCTACGATGACGCAGCAGCAGCAGCAGAACGGGAAGAAGAAGAAGCGGAAGGCGGCCAGTTCCGCCGAGGGCCTGAGAGAAGCCCTCCGGCAATGCTCCCTCTAAGCTCAAAAAAGGAAGTCCAGGCCCAGGATTGGGGTGGCCAACCTCCAGGTGGTGCCTGGAGATCTGCAATTACAACCAATGTTTCCTCTAAGCTGTAGAGTCTTGTGAGCAACAATTCTACTTTGTGAGCGACTGGCATTAAAACGGTGAGCGAGCGATTGGGCTGCTGCATCAATTAGTTTGCTCTGGAGCCCTCCTCCCTGAGCGAAGACAAAAATGTGTGAGCCGGAGGCTAAAAAACTGCGAGCTGGCTCACACTGACTCAGCTTAGAGGGAACATTGCCCTCCGGGGACCCGATCTAGCCTTGGGGCCCCATGTGTGACACTCCTGCCAGAAAGAGTTTGCCCTCTGAAGCTGTTGTTTTCTCCAGGGGAACCTGTCCCTGAGATCTGGAGGTCAGGTGTAATCAGTGTTCCCTCCGAGCTGAGTTAGTGTGAGCCAGCTCACAGTTTTTTAGCCTCCAGCTCACCCATTTTTGCTCAGGAAGGATGGCTCCGGAGCAAACATTTTTATGCAGCAGCCAAATCGCTCGCTCACGACTGTAATGCCAGTAGCTCGCAAAGTAGAATTTTTGCTCACAGGACTCTATACAGCTTAGAGGGAACATTGGTTGTAATTGCAGATCTCCAGGCACCACCTGGAGGTTGGCCACCCCGGTCCTGGGCCTGGACTTCCTTTTCCGAGACCAAGGCAGAAGAAATCTTTGCTCAAAGGACTCTACAGCTTAAAGGGAACATTGGTTGTAATTACAGATCTCCAGGCACCACCTAGAGGTTGGCCACCCCGGTCCTGGGCCTGGACTTCCTTTTTCGAGACCAAGGCAGAAGAAATCTTTGCTCAAAGGACTCTACAGCTTAAAGGGAACATTGGTTGTAATTGCAGATCTCCAGGCACCACCTGGAGGTTGGCCACCCCGGTCCTGGGCCTGGACTTCCTTTTTCGAGATCCATGGCGGAAGGAAGGCAGGCAGTGCAGGAATGAAATACGTAACAGTGAGCAATAAACACTGGTTCCTAAGACATAAAGGTAGTCAAGTCGGCCCTCCGACCCTTTCACGCTCTTTGTTCTTGTCTTGGGACCGGGGGGACGCTTCCGACAACTCACACTTTGGTCACGTCGTGTTCTCCGTACAGCCAGCCGTCCCTTTCCTCCGACACCAGGAGCGTGATGGTGTCGCCCTGCGCAAAGCTGAGCAAGGTTTTGTTACTCCCGGCGGTGTGGGGGAAGATGGTTTTGACTTTCTGCCTTTTCATTATGTTCAGGCCCGTGGCGACGGATGTGGACCGTGATAAACTGGAATCGTCCGCGTGATCTGATTTCAAAACAAACACAGGCCGGCACATAGACACACACACCACATGACACAGTGTCGGATCGGAGGACTATAATGTGAAACGGAACCGGATACTAAGGGGACAAAGAAATGGGGAGCCGCCTTGAAATCTTTTCGGGTTTCTGTTTGCCAAGCAATCGGCAGCGTCACCCTAAGACAGACAGCTAAATCTGAGTCCCACATCACCTTAGAGACCAACAAGACTTTCTGGGTAGACGTCTTCGAGTGTTGTAGCTCCTTTCCCTGAAAACCTTATTGGTCTCGAAGGTTCTAAAGGTAAAGGCTTTCCCTTGCTCGAAAGCCGGTCGAATCCGACTCTAGGGTTGCGGTGCTCATCTCCATTTCAAAGCCAAAGAGCCAGCGCTGTCCGAAGACGTTTCCGTGGTCATGTGGCCGGTATGACTAAACACCAAAGTGCACGGAACGCTGTTGCCTTCCCACCGAAGTGGTACCTATTGATCTACTTGCAGTTTCTTGCTTTCGAACGGCTAGGTTGGCAGGAGCTGGGACCAGAGACGGGAGCTCACTCCGTCATGCGGCACTCCCGGGTCTCGAACTGCCGAACTACCGACCTTCCGCAGCCTGCAGTTCGGCGTCTTAACCGCTTGAGCCACCGCAGCTCCTCTCGAAGGTTCTACTGGACTCAGATTTAACCGTTCTACAGCAGGCAGACAAGGAGGCCCTCGGAAGCTATCCTAAGTTGAACGAATTGAGAGTATGAACCCTTTGCTGGTCTTTGAGGTGTCACTGGGCTCAAACTTTGTTCGGTTGCTTCGGACCAACCTCAAAAGAGTGAGCTGATGCCCAGAGTTAAACTTCGGTGGTCTTCAAGGTGCCACTGGACTCTTAAATTTGTTCTATGGCTTCGGACCAACACGGCTGGACCGTCTGGATCTATTCTAAGTTGAGTTATATTCTTCCAAGCCAAGGGGTTTGGAAGGGAGAAACTCTGCTGAGAAAGGCACTGTTGGTCGCTGCGTATTATCAGCTGGGGTTTACATCTCGGAAGGCAGTCGTGTTTTTACACACCGACACACACAGACGCACACCAGTGTTCCCTCTAAGCGGTGGAGCCTTGTGAGCAAAAATTCTACCTTGTGAGCTACTGGCCTTCAAGTTGTGAGCCAGCGATTTGGCGGCTGCATAAATTAGTTTGCTTCCTGAGCGAAGACAAAAATGTGTGCGCCGGAGGCTAAAAAAACGGTGAGCTAGCTCACACTTAGCTCAGCTTAGAGGGAACACTGACACACACAATCAAAAATAGATGCCGGTGGGGGCCACCGTGTTGGCCGGAAGCAGTAAAACAAACTTTGAGTCCCGTGGCACCTTTTAAGACCAACCAAGTTTAATTCTGGGTGTAAGCGTTCATGAGCGTGCACACTTCTTCCGTTACTTGGAGAAGTAAAATAAAGGTAAAGGTTCCCTTGCTCGAAATCCAGCTCTAGGCGGTGGTGCTCATCTCCGTTTCCGAGCCGAAGAGCCAGCGCTGTCCGAAGACGTTTCCGTGGTCATGTGGCCGGCGTGACTAAACGCCGAGGCGCACGGAACGCCGTTACCTTCCCACCGAGGCGGTACCTATTTATCTACTTGCCGTTTCTTGCTTTCGAACTGCTAGGTTGGCAGGAGCTGGGGCCGGAGACGGGAGCTCACTCCGTCACGCGGCACTGGGGCCTCGAACTGCCGAACTACAGACCTTCCGGTCTGCAACTCGGCGTCTTCACCTCCGAGCCACCGCGGCCCCCTACCTGAAGAAGTACGTGGAAGCTGATGCCCAGAATTGAACTTTGTCGGCCTTAAAGGTGCCACTGGGCTCCGACTTTGTTTTATTGCTTGAGGCCAACACAGCGACCCCACCATGTGTGTGTTCACACACAATCCAAGTTATCTAGATTTGAGTCTAGCACCTCCTTAGAGGCCGACAAGATTTTCGGGGTATGAGCTTCGGAGAGTCAGCGCTCTTGTATCTGGTGCAGAGAGTTCTGACTCTCGGAAGCTCAATACCCTGGAAATCTTGCTGGGTCTCTCAGGTCCTGCTGGACTGGAATCTAACTTTCCTACTGCAGACCAATTTGCCTGCCCTCCAAAACGACGTTCAAAGCATACACTTCTCGTGAGCCGCCTTCTGTGTCTGGACTGCTCCCTACTAAAACAAATCCCTGTATGCAGAAAATCGAGTGTCAGGGAAAACCTAACAGGCAAGATTTCTACGTGCAGGGATTTGGTCACGGGGCGTGTGTGTCTAAAGGGACACCCAGTCATGCAAGATCTGCAGTCCTGAAGCGGTGCGGTCCACACGCAGGTTCCCCCGTAATCTCGGAGGTCGTTTTGGAGAACAAAGGCAAAGTCGGCAAGAGTTCACGCGCTCCTTCAGAAGGAAGAGGACCAGGCCGGGTCAAATGGCTTTTAGGAGCCCCTTTCAATCCTCAGCTAATTAGCATCTCGTTTGGCAGGGCATGAACAGACCCCGGAATGAGACGCCTCTCGGGCACACGCTCTGGCCACAAACTATTTTCACTCTCTATACCGACAGCGGGTCATTAAGTTTCGATTTGTAGATGCCACGGATGCTTTTGGCATGAATACCCTCCTTTGTTCCTGGCTTCTGGAATTCCTCAGAGAGCTTTCGTCAAAGATAACTGTCTTATGATTCCTGGGGATTTGGCACTACATCATTAGTACCCAGTAGTTTTGTGACACACACGTGCGTCTACACACACACACACTAACAAACACAGCCTTACTTGTTGAATGATTTAATCTCTCCGATGATGCCTTTGGAACAGCTGCCGGGTTGTTAAACATATCGACTAAGGGACTTGTGTAGGCTCGGACGGTCGGAGCCGGGGGCACGCGGGGAGAATTCCTGTGAAGCGAGTCGTAGTCTTTTCCCACCTACCGACACATACCGAAAAAGATTCCCCAAGCATCAGTGCAACGGAATAATACTTCAGGGCAACAGGTTCGGCGGTTCTCTTCACATATGCAAACACTCACCGGTTGGGGAATATTCTTCTGTTTCCTTTGACATTTTTAAACTTTATCTTTACTTATTAAAATGTTCATCAGCTGCCTTTCTACCTTGCGGAACTTGAGGAGGCTTACAATGTAAATAAGGGACGGTTATTAAAAATACGTAAAAGACCACGATTTAAAATCGCAATTAGGACTGCCATAGACAAAAAAGCTAAATTAGTCAAAGGTTTCTCTTCCTCGAAAGCCAGTTGAATCCAACTCTAGGGATGCGGTGGTCATCTCCGTTTCCAAGCCAAAGAGCCAGCGCTGTCTGAAGACGTTTCCGTGGTCATGTGGCCGGCATGACTAGATACCAAGGCACACGGAATGCTGTTACCTTCCCACCAAAGCGGTACCTATTTATCTACTTGCCATTTCTTGCTTTCAGACTGCTAGGTTGGCAGGAGCTGGGGCCAGAGACGGGAGCTCACTCCGTCACGTGGCACTCGGGTCTTGAACTGCTGAACTACCGACCTTCCGGTCTGCAGTTCAGCATCTTAACCACTTGAGCCACCGCAGTGGTTAAATGTGTTCCTAAATACAGCTGTCTTCGACTGCTTCCTAAAGATCTAAAGTGTACGTGTGGGGGGGTCAGTCTCACCTCCTTGTGGAGGTGCCTCCATTTTGGATGCTAATAGGGTTGCCAACCTCCAGGTGGTGGCCGGAGATCTCCTGGGATTACAACCAGTTTCCAGGTGACAGAGATCACTTCCCCTGGAAGTTGGGCTCTACGGCATCACAGCCCACTGAAGTCTCTCCCTTCCCTAAACCCGGCACTCCTTAGGCTGCCTTTCCCCCACTCAAATCTCCAGATATTCCCAACCTGGAGCTGGCAACCCTGGATGCTAAGAAGGAGCATCTTTGGCCGAGCGGAGCTGCCGCTTTTTTCACATTTTGGTTGTCTGTTACGCTGAGGCCGCAACGATGGTTTAACTTTTCACGTAAATCCCTTTAAGAATGCCTGGGGAGAGCAGCAGTGCACAGACATTGGAAAGGTCAAAAATAATAATTCTGTGAGTAGGAATACAGGAGGGGGTGCTGGTTTCAGACTCTGAGCCCCGAACTTGAATCGTGATGTGGGCAATACCTTCGCCCCGCCCCCAGCAGCTCTCTAAGTTAACCGTTTTCGCCCCGCTCGAAAAGAAAACCGGTAATTGACGGGGGTATTGCTGCCCCCTCCTCACCATGCTGTTCCTCTCGATCATCGGTGAAGGCATCGGAGTCCCCGAGACCGGAGTGGAGACGGGTGTCTTTATCTCTTCTATCATAGTCATAATTTTCTCTGGGACTTTGGTGGCGTCGCTGCACGTCTCCAGCCACCCGGGCAGCTTGGCGTTCAGTAAGTCCGTACACTGTCAACACCGTACAAATGGAGTTAGGAAAGGGTCTGCTATGCCTTTTCGCATCCAGTCGTTGGGGTTTTTTTTGTAAAGGGCAGTGGGCTAGATGGTGGACCTGGGAGGACCTGGTAACCCTAATGCGGACACAGAAGGAACAAGGCGCAGAGGCTCAACAGTTCCTGCTGGCGGGAAAACATGACGTCACATGGCACCGACACTAGGGCTGCCAAGTTCCCTGGGAAGGCGGAGGTTCCCCCGCTAAAAGGATCCCCGATCCGCTGGTCCGGAAAAGGCTGGCGGGGGGAACCCCGCCCCCAAAGTGCCCGATTCGGGCCGACGTGCCCGGAGTGATGATGTCATCCGGAGGTGACATCATCGTGCTGGGCACATCGCCGGCTGACACTCTAGCAATCAGCCTGAAAACTCTATGGTACCATAGAGTTTCCAGGCTGATTGCTAGAGCGTCAGCCGGCGACGTGCCCAACGTGATGACGTCACTTCCGGGTGACATCATCGCGGTGCGCAAATGTCCTGGAGAGGAACTGAGTCTCCCTCGCTATTACCTGTAAGTAACTCGGCAACCATAACCCACACACATGTTTGTTTAGTGAAGAAGAAGAAGACGACGAAGAGATTGGATTTATACCCCGCCCTTCACTGCCCAAATGCATCTCAGAGCGGCTTACAAACTCCTTTCCCTTCCCCTCCCCACAACAGACACCCTGTGAGGGAGGTGGGGCTGAGAGAACTCTCCTGAGAACTGCCCTTGAGAGAACAGCTGTGCCAGAGCTTGTGACTGACCCAAGGTCACACCAGCAGATGCAAGTGGAGGAGTGGGGAATCAAACCCGGTTCTCCCAGATAACCACTACACCAAACTGGCTCTCTCTTGAGAAGCCCAATCACAGAAATCTAATGACGTACGGAAACCTCCTTCGTACAGGAAGAAATGAAAGCATCACATGGAACATTTGAACCGTCACAAGAGACAATTATGTGGAATGGTCTAACATTGTTGATAGATTCATGTGGGGTGGCCGTGTCGGTCTGAAGCAACGGAACAAAGTTTGGATCCGGTGGTGCATTTAAGACCAACCAAGTTTAATTCTGGGGAGAAGCTTCCGTGTGTTGTTCACGTGAAACCTGATACCCAGAATTAAACTTTGTTGGCCATAAAGGTGCCGCCGGACTCAAACTTTGGTCTAACGTGTCGTTGCTTGAAGGTTTGCTCGTCGGCCGGGTTGTTCGAGGTTTCATAAAAGGTCTCGCGTCCAGAATTCCAATCGGCGGAGCCCAAAATATGGCCTTTTCAGAGCCTCATCTATGGCTGTATTCAGACACCATGAGAAGCCCCATTGAAAACTCCCAATTACATTCCGAGCAGGCGCGGGCACGGTTTGAGATGGCGCTCCCAAGTGCCCCCTTTCTCCTCTCGCGTCCCCTTTGTACGCGGGAGAAGGCTTTCCCTGCTCTGCTCAATCTCCGATTCAGAGTGGCGACGGAGCGCAGGTGGCAGGCTGAATTGCGTCTTGTTCGTCCCCTCGCAAGCCAGGATTCTATACCGGGACCGAACAGAGGTTCGGAATCCTGGCTTGTGGGCAGCAGAACAAGCGGCGATTCAGCAAGGGACCCACAGTTTGGATGCCGCGGCGAATGGGAACTTCACCCGGCAGGAAAGTCCTCTGTGGGCAAAGGGAGGAGAAGGAGGAGGAGGAGGAGGAGGAGGTGACCCTCGCAAATGTTATGACGGATGGCACTGTCTGTTTGAGCTGAGTTGGACGAGAGTTAAGTTGGAGATGGCTGCGGTGCTCTGGGAAACTGCAGCTCCTCCCCCCCAAACCAAGCTCTCGTTCCTCCGGGCAGTTTCCTACTGCTTCGGTCTCATACCCACCGATATGTGGTAGTTCTTCATGTGCTGGGCGAAACTGCAATGCTTGTCCACCAGGAAACAGAACCTTTTCTTCTCTTCTAGTAGAGCTTCTCGACAACCGTCGGCAATAAATTTCTGAATATCGTTCTGGCGGGAGCTCACCGTTTCCAAATACTAAATACGAATATTAAAGAAGAGATTAAGGCAGGGAAGGGGGGGAGACGACTCCTTGATGCATTGCATTCTTCATGCATAGCTCGTATCTAATGGCAACCACCGTGCCTTATATCCGAGAATAATCCTTCGTTCTTAACCAGGACTTAGGAAATAATGCTGCCTTGCCCTCTAATCTAGTTTCAGACATTCCAGTCAGAGTAATGTGCACTCTGGCTCAAGGGAATGTTTAAAAAGGTACTGCTTGACGGGGACGACTACTAAGCTCGTGATCAATCCATAGGGTTCCCCCTTCCCCACTTATGGCTGTTGACCACTAACATTCACCTATTGGCAGGCAGAAACTGAGGCTAAAGCAAGGAAGGGGAGAATTGTCCTGGGGAGAAATAAGGCCTTGTATACTTACGGGAAGTTCTGACCATAGAGTTTCTGGTGATTCCTAGAGCTACACTTTGCCACTTCCAGGTAGCTCTAGGAATCTCCAGGAACTCTATGGTCAGAACTTCCTGTAAATAGATGAGGCTTTATTTTTCTTCTCAATCCAACCTGAAACCTGCCTCTCAGTTGCCAGGCACTTCCTGGCAACCTTACCAATCCAGTACTGAGGAATGCTTAAATACCAGTCTCCATGCTCAGATCGCAGAAGGAGTGTGTACACTTTTTTCCTTTAAAAAATGTGTTTTCCAACAGATGTGAATTGTCAAGCTAACCCTCCCCGATTCTTGGACATAAGGGGGGGCGTAAGGATCTCAAGGAGAGCTCCCACCTCCGTTTCTTTGTGCTCATATTTTGTGGCGTTCCTCCCTCCTTGGCTTTTCCTTCGGATCTTCTTCAGCTCCGCCTGAGATTTTTCCAGAGAGTCCAGCTTGCTTCGGTGTTCGTTTTGGTATCTCTTCAAAGTAGCCTGCGAAACCAAAAAAGAAGTTCCAAAAATGCCTTTTATGCGCTTCCTGGCAATGCTGCTGGAAACCCACCCTAGTTGTTCTGTTTTCAATTATCGAGACACCCTCCACTGCTGGCGGGGTTGTGAAAAGGTTCGGTGCAAGGAGGGCCCGCAAACGGGCAAGATCGACAACTGCCCGTACTACGTGTGCTTTCTCCGCTGTGCCTCCTGCTTTGTGAGACGGGCTGCCTTGAGGAGGCTGGGGCTGCTCCCATTCTCTTGCCTTTCTGCAAACGATGCAAAACTGAACTATGCAAGAGGGCTTTTCTGCACAGATGACAGGGTGTCCCTGCACAGAATGGTTTGAACAGACTCGCTCAAGTAAACGATTCAGGATAGTCCTCTACACAGCTGCATTGAGCTTATCGTAAGTGCAAGATCCTATTTATGTAACTTCTGTACCACTTTAAGAAGAAGAAGAAGAAGAAGAGGAGGAGGAGGAGGAGGAGGAGACTGGATTTATACCCCGTCTGTCCGTGCCTCTTAAGTCCAAAGCAACATCACACGCACCCGTGAAGCAGTTCTACACCGAGACAGACCTTTGATCTATCCAGCCCTCTTCCAAAGGCTCTCTACCCCCTTTTGCATCATCTATGGCCAGACGCTTTGAAGAAGAGAAGAAGATGATGAAGAAGAAGAAGAAGAAGAAGAAGAAGGAGGAGGAGGAGGAGGAGGAGGAGGAGGAGATTGGAGTTATACCCTGTCTGTCTGTGCCTCTTAAGTCCAAAGCAACATCACATGCACCCATGAAGCAGTTCTACACCGAGACAGACCTTTGATCTATCCAGCCCTCTTCCAAAGGCTTTCTACCCCCTTTTGCATCATCTATGGCCAGACCCTTTGAAGAAGAAGAAGAATGATGGAGAAGAAGAAGATGAAGAAGAAGAAGGAGGAGGAGGAGGAGGAGGAGAAGGAGAAGGAGAAGGAGGAGAAGAGGAGGAGGAGGAGGAGGAGGAGGAGGAGGAGGAGACTGGATTTATACCCGTCTGTCTGTGCCTCTTAAGTCCAAAGCAACATCACACGCACCCGTGAAGCAGTTGTACACCGAGACAGACCTTTGATCTATACAGCCCTCTTCCAAGGCTCTCTTCCCCTTTTGCATCACCTATGGCCAGACCCTTTGAAGAAGAAAGAAGAAGATGATGAAGAAGAAGAAGATGGAGGAGGAGGAGAAGGAGAAGGAGAAGAAGAAGAGGAGGAGGAGGAGGAGGAGGAGGAGGAAGGGGAGGAGATTGGATTTATACCCCGCCCTTCACTACCCGAAGGAGTCTCAGAGCGGCTTACAAACTCCTTTCCCTTCCCCTCCCCACAACAGACACCCGGAGAGCTAGGTGGGGCTGAGTGAGCTCTGACAGAAACTGCTCTCTTTCAAGAACAGCTCTGACCAGAACTATGCCTTGCCCAAGGTCATCCAGCCAGGTGCAAGTGGAGGAGTGGCGGAATCAAACCCGGTTCTCCCAGATTAGAGATCCACGCTCCTAACCACTGACACCAAGTGTCATGTGAATACTTGGGCTGTGCTTCAGTTCTTTCTGGTGGTTCCAGACATCTAAAATCCTGATGCGCTGGTTATTGACTGCCCCATTTTATCGATTGTACGGACTCACCCTGTGCAACTGGCCTGGAGATCCCGTGAGAAAGGCTGACTATCAATAACGCAGAAGATAAAATAATTACGAATTATCAGCACTTGCACCGAAAGCATCCCTGAAGTCAGTAACCAGACACTTGCTACGAAGAAAATTTTGGTGTGTTTCCACACTATCTAAAGGTGACCAGCTACCCAAGCTCCTGAAGGCCACCCCATTTGTTTCGGTAGGATAGCGCTATGCAGACAGAGAGTTCAAGACTGGGGACAAACAATATACTTTCGATAGTTTTTAAGACCGCCAAGTGGCCTCTTTCAGTTACAGACACACCCATACGTGGCCGTCGTTGTTCAGTGTTGCCAACCAACATACTTACGTTCATGTATTTGACATCCAGTTCTGTCTTCTTCTCCAGCTCAGAAATAATCTCTTTGTGGAATTTCTTGAACTTAAGGAGTAAACAGAAGACAGCACAGTCATAACAATTTAAGAGAAGCCAATGTTGGATCAGGCCAATGGCCCATCCAGTCCAACACTCTGTGTCACACAGTGAGCAAAACCCAGGTGCCGTCAGGAGGTCCACTTGTAGGGCCAGAACTCCAGAAGTCCTCCCACTGTTGCCCCCCAAGCACCAAGAAGACAGAGCATCCCTGCCCCAGACATAAGAACATAAGAGAAGCCATGCTGGATCAGGCCAATGGCCCATCCAGTCCAACACTCTGTGTCACACAGTGGTCAAAACCCAGGTGCCATCAGGAGGTCCACCAGCGGGGCCAGAACTCCAGAAGCCCTCCCACTGTTGCCCCCCAAGCACCAAGAAGACAGAGCATCGCTGCCCCAGACATAAGAACGTAAGAGAAGCCATGCTGGATCAGGCCAATGGCCCAACCAGTCCAACACTCTGTGTCACACAGTAGCCAAAACCCAGATGGTCAGCAGGAGATCCACCAGTGGGGCCGATCAGAGATGTTAGTGTGCGCACATAAGCTGTTGGAATATCACCAAAAAATGCTGACTTACACTTTCATCTAGGCTGTCGTTGAGTTTCTTCTGGGCGATGGAAATTTCTATGAGGACGTGACCTGTTGACACAGACAAATCCACATGATTTGTTAATTTACAAAGTCATATCTTTCTGCGTGCCTGGAGAGTATCCCAAGTATAAAACAAACAAACAAACACCTTCTCATCTTGTCTGGTGGGTGGCCTGGTTTTTATGCGTCCGGGACTGGCGGGGAGGGGGCAGCAGCTTTGCCGCTAGACATTCCCTTCGCGACCCTCTTCTTCACTAATTATAACCAGGGCTTCTTTTTGTAGAAAAAGCCCAGCAGGAACTCATTAGCATAATAGGCCACACACCCCCTGTGACAGCACAGCACGTTAGCATATTAGGCCACACCCCCATGTTACCAGAAGTGTGGTCATCCAGCCACACCCACCTTTTGCTTCTTATTCTGTTTACTTTGTTTGCTGTCAAAACGGCCAGCGCTTTTTTTGGAGCAGGAACTCCTTTGCATGTTAGGCCACCCCCCCCCCAATGTAGCCAGTCCTAATGAGTTTCTGCTGTTGGGTGTGGCCTATAATGCTAATGAGTTCATGATGGATGGATGGATGGATGGATGGGTGGGGTTTGGGGAGGGGAGGGGAGGCACTTCAGCAGGGTACAATACCATAGAGTCCACCCTGCCAAAGCAGCCGTTTTCTCCAGGGAAACTGATCTCTATTGTCTTGGAGATCGGACGTAACAATGAGAGATTCTCCAGGCCCCACCTGGAGGCTGGCAACCCTGTTTGAAATGGATACTTGCAATCACAAGGAAGCGATAGAAGGAAGCACAGTTTACGACACACCAACTTAGACTGGCTCTTTTAAAAATGCCGGGGCAGAGAAGAGCAAAGTTCAGAACAAAAGTATAGGTACTTCTAAGAACATTTCTCTGTCCCCCACCCCGCCAAAGAGGCCTGCTCGCACAGTAAATGCTTTTCACGATCTGCTGCCCCGGCAACGCACTCGACGGGCCGCTGGCACCGGGGCAAAGATTAATGCGGCGAAATCTGGAACTCCAAGTACGGACAGTCGGCCAAGGAACTTGTGTGCCGGCTCGGCCCTCTCCCCCGCCCTGGCAACACTCCCTTTCCTCTGGCTCCCTCTCGCCACCGCAGTGTAAACCTTCGAGTCAAGCGACTCATTCACCTGGCGGGGGCCAAGCCTCGGAAAACCTGAGTCGCGGAGGCCTATTCATGCCCATCTGGGCAGGGTTCAGCCCTGCTGGAGCTCTCTGGGCTGGAGGGTGTGACCACTGTTCCCAAAAAGCGACACACACACACCCCCAACCTCAAAACAATTTTATAGGACCGATAGTGTACCGGGAAATGAATCCAAATGTTCAGGATTACAGTTCTGTATGCAAGCTTCCTCGCCCCCGCCCCCGCCCCCCTTCACCTGAGAACACCGTCATCCCCAATAACATGCCACCTCGCCTATTTCCTCCTCGGGTTTCAGAGTCAATATTTTGACACTGAAACCATAGCGCTCCTCGCAGCATGCAAATAGCCGAGACCAAAACGGACTTCTCTTTTGCATACATTTCAAGTAGTTCCACTGACAGCAGAACGGAGGGGGGAACATTATTTCTTTTAAAAAACAGGTTTTACTAGGAGACGGACCAGGGCCGTGAGGCTGGCTTCAGTTTGTTTGTGAGAGGCACTCTGGTAGAAGAAGAAGAAGAAGAAGAAGAAGAAGAAGAAGAAGAAGAAGAAGAAGAAGAAGAAGAAGAAGAAGAAGAAGAAGAAGAAGAGGAGGAGGAGGAGTTTGGATTTATACCCCGCCCTTCACTGCCCAAAGGCGTCTCAGAGCGGCTTACAAACTCCTTTCCCTTCCCCTCCCCACAACAGACACCTTGTGAGGTAGGTGGGGCTGAGAGAGCTCTAACACAAACTGTCCTTGAGAGAACAGCTGTGCCAGAGCTTGTGACTGACCCAAGGTCACATCAGCAGCTGCAAGTGGAGGAGTGGGGGAATCAAACCCGGTTCTCCCAGATAAGAGTCCGCGCACTTAACCACTACACCAAACTGGCTTTCAAACTGGTAGGCAAACTGGATATGTCTATCATAAATACCACAAAGTAGGAAGACAGAGGAGGTTTCAGCTAGGATGTCTCTTCTGAATGTAATGCATCTGTTGGAAAGCAAACAACGGCTGTTTTACGCAGAGTTACACCCTTCTGAGCCGACGGACCAGAACAGGGCTCCCCAACGCAGCGCCCGTGGGCGCCATGGCGATAGTGTGGTTCGGCTTGGAAGAACTAAGCTATTCTTCACTGTACTAAGAATGACTGCACCAAAGCTTTAAAACAGGGGTCTCCGATATAGTGCCTCTCAACGCCTTTCATGGCACACAAATGTGATTTAAGACAGTGGGCGGGGCCAGATCCTAGGGTCGGTCCAATGTGCAAAAAGGGAGGGAGTGCGTCAAACACCTCCCCTGCAAGATAGAGGCATCAAATTGGGAGTGGACTTCCCCGAGATGCCCCTCTATCTGCCCTCCAAGTTGTGTGCAGATTGGCTTGGGGGGGGGGAAGAGATCCTAGAGTCCATGTGCAAAGGGGAGTGTGTAAAACGGCCCCCCTGCAAGCTAGAGGCATCAAACTCGCAGTGAACCTGATAACAGCCTGCAAAATGCATTTAGAGGGATGGTCCCTTCAAATGCGTTTTGCAGGCCGTGGTGTGAGCGAATCCGGAAGGGTGACTCTTCCAGGTTCACTTGCGTCAGGTCTTGTAAACGCATTTGAAGGGACTGTCCCCTAAATGTGTTAGGCTTCTCTTGCCCCAGGGTTTAAACCATGGGCCAGGAGAAGTTGGCCCCAGGATCTGCGTGCAGTGGGAGGTCCCTCCCTTCCACATGCAGACCTGGACTGAGAGGCTTCTCCGGCCCCACGTGCCAAGCCGAATAAAAGCCAAATAATATCGGCTTTTATCGGGATACTCTATATCGGTAAACTGATTACAGATTGGAGAATCTGATTCAACTTAGGAAATACCCCCCAAATACTGATAAGGTATTTTTCAGGTATTTATTCAGCTCGGTAAATACTGAATGCACACCACTATTCTCTGTGTTGGCTTGGAAAAACTCGGCTATTCTTCACTGTACTAAGAATGATTGTACCGAAGTTTTAAAACAGAGGTCCCTAATATGGCACCTGTTGACACCTTTCCCGGCACCCACATGCAATTTTAGACAGTGGGTGGGGCCAAGTTGGGTTATCACCCAGCACAGCTTCTGATTGGCCAATGGAGATTTGTTCGGCCGTACAGATTTTTTAAAAACGTTGCTTTGGTGGTAGCCACCACCACAGCACAAGGATCTTCATTATGTCACCGAAGGTAAGCTGCAGCGGCCGTTTTGTGACTGTGCCCACTGCACTGTGTCAGAATTCCAAAAGTGCCCACAGGCCCAAAAAAGGTTGGGGGACCCCTGTTTTAGAAGAACTCAGACAATCAATTTGTAGTTAAGTAAATGCCTGGATTTCAAATTAAAGGCGAAAAATACTCCACGCACCATGTACTTTTAGCATGCCTAGCATACTTATACAAAAACTTGCTAGATATATGGCGTAAGACAGGTTGGGATGATCTAGCACAACTGGTGCCCCCAAATAAATGTTACTTGCATCAGCATGTGATTAATTACATATTATAAGGCTGGCACAGATCAACATTGAGTAGGTTTAAGAATCAGGAAATGAACACACACAGATTTTAACGACAATGACGTAGTGCTAGAGAAGCAAATGTCTCATTATCCCCACACAGAAGGGCTGCTTAATAACATTATTTGGTCATCCTGTAGCAACCTGGTTAAAAAGCCCTACAGAGTGTCTGATAAGACTTTCACAGCTTGAATAGAGGCAAATTTTGCACTTGAATTAAAGCCTATCGATATTTCATGAATACTGTCTAAGGAGAACGCCAGCCACAAAACCTGAATCAGAGCATGCCAGATAAACTTAATTATTTAATAACTTTTGCTTCATTATGTTTCTCCTTTTAAATTGGCGGACCGACCTGTCATTTATCTCTGCATTAACTCCCGTAAATTAGATAAACGAGTATGAACCTCAGAGATTAAAGAGATTCTTTTTAAAAAAAATCTTCTTCTGCCTGCAATATGTTCAGCGCGCACCTTGCAAAAATCTGATAGGATATGCTAACATCCCCTTCTCCGCGTGAAGGCTCTTTATATAATTGCTCGGCAAATATTTTATTAAAAGCCCCAAACGTAACAAGTCATACATATTTTATTCAAAATATGAAGTTTCATGGTTGTCGCCGCGGCAAACGATGCCTGAAATTAAAGATTATTTATTGGCCTTGTAATGTCATTACCTAAAGCAAATGTTTGCACTTTTTGAGAAAGAGACTAATTCAGATCCATGGAGTTTTCCTCTGGGATGTGGGACGTGTCGATCTCCTCTGCTGTTTTGACTAATTGGACATGGGCGTGAGTCTGTAGGTACCCGCTTGGGTTGAAGGCCGTCCTTCTAT
Organism: Gekko gecko; assembly: GCA_029375565.1. NCBI lineage: Eukaryota > Metazoa > Chordata > Lepidosauria > Squamata > Gekkonidae > Gekko > Gekko gecko. Next base: position 216,093,205 of record JAPDNY010000004.1, on the reverse strand, counting down.
ATGTGGAAAAGACTGCCCATTTATGGAAAATTTGGTTCGAGACTGTTTGAGTGAGAAAAGTGAAACTATTTTTTCCCCCAAATGTTATCTTGCTTGTGACAGGGGTTTACACATGAGAACCTGTCTACAGAAATAGATATGTGAAAGCGTAGAGGGAACCCCCAGAACAAACTGGGGGGGAACGACAACACTGGCGGGAAGGTGGGGGCAGGGTCATCACAAGGGGCGGTGTCACAAGGTGTTGGTGGGAGGTCTCCTGAGATTATAACCAATGCTCCCTCCAAGCAGTGGAGACTTGTGAGCAAAAATTCTACTTTGTGAGCTCCTGTCATGGCTGTTTTGGGGCCGGAGCGCACAGGAACGGCGTTCCGGCTGGCTCCCGAGCTGGCCATGCCCAGCAGGAACTCATTAGCATAACAGGCCACACCAAACAGCAGGAACTCATTAGGATTGGCTACATGAGGGGCGCGTGGCCTAACATGCAAAGGAGTTCCTACTACAAAAAAAGCCCTGGGTTTTGACAACAAACAAGGTAAACAGAATAAGAAGCAAAAGGTGGGTGTGGCTGGATGACCATACTTCGGGTAACGTGGGTGTGTGTGGCCTAATGTGTTAATGACTTTCTGCTGCTGGGTGTGGCCTGTTATGCTAATGAGTTCCCGCTGGGCTTTTTCTACCAAAAAAGCCCTGGCTACTCGCATTAAAGTTGTGAGTGAGTGATTTGGCTGCTGCATAAATTTGTTTGCTCTGGAGCCCTCCTTCCTGAGCTAGGACAGAAATGTGTGAACTGGAGGCTAAAAAACTGTGAGCCAGCTCACACTAACTCAGCTTAGAGGGAACACTGATTAAAACTGATCTCTAGGCGACAGATATCAGTTCACCTGGAGAAAATGGCCGCTTTGGAAGCTGGAAGTCCCTCCCCAACCCCACTCCATCTCAGGCTCCACCCTGAAAATCTCCAGATATTTCTTAACCCAGAGCTGACATCTCTCTTCTCCAGCACAGTGACATCACTTCCACGGAACACCCGAAAGCAGTGGTGGCAGCTCTAGGAATCACTATGGCAAAACCGTAGAGTTTCCAGAAATTCCTAGAGTTGCCTCTGTTCCTTCCAGGCATTCCCTGAAAAGCGAAGTCATCACATGGGTGATGACGGTGACTTTATTTCTTTTAATTTTTAATTCCCCCACTGCTGCGCCGTCAAAGCACCTGATTACCATTGTGACGAGATAAGAAACAAAAGGCAGAAATTAAAATATCTGAGGTTGTATAACCGTGCTATGAAGGACTAGCACAGCCATATTGGTTCCCAGGGCTCAGCCCTTCCCCACCCTGCAGTGAGTTCCCACCACCTCCTTTGCCACCACGCAAGTTCCATAAGCTGATTAAAATGAATCAATAATTTTCTACCCTGAAGGGCCATTATGCAGTAGATTACCAAGCCTTTCATCTCCCCACATCAGCAGAAGGTGTCAAAACAACATTCAGAGAATGTTAAGCCCTATTCACGCATTTAGCAATTCGGCACTGGATCAGACAAGGGGAAAACAAATTAAACTCAAGGACATAAAAAGTTTATCAATCCCTGCTGCATCAAGTCAATGCGAACTAACCCCTTTTTGAGAAATCTTCCTATTTCATTTTAAAACGACGGCTGTATCGCAGTGAGCAATTCTGGTGTCAAAAAGTGAACAGGTGCAATATTAATTATGCACGAGCCACCCGCATTTTGCTTCCGTTTGGCATGTCAAAAGTTGCCAACCTCGGAGGGGGTGGACATATCCCAGGATTACATCTCACCTCTGGACTACAGAGATCAGTTCCCGCAGAGAAAAACGGCTGCTTTGGAAGGCGGACTCTATGGCATTGTACCCCGCTGAGCTGCCTCCCTTTCCCAAACCATGCTAATACCAGGCTCCTCCCCCAAACCTCCAGGAATCTCCTAACCTGGAGTTAGCAACCCTGATCCTCATACAGACAAGGCACTCTTCTCTGTGCCTTTTTGTTCAGGGTATAACTAGGGTTACCGTATTCTGAAAAGCAAAAAAGAAGACACTATTTCCCGAATGACATGATGGAGTGAGCGCCCGTCTCTAGTTCCAGCTCCTGCCAACCTAGCAGTTCGAAAGCAAGAAATTGCAAGTAGATCAATAGGGACCACTTCGGTGGGAAGGTAACAGCATTCCGTGCGCCTCGGTGTTTAGTCATGCCGGCCACATGACCACGGAAACGTCTTCGGACAGCGCTGGCTCTTCGGCTTTGAAACGGAGATGAGCACCGCAACCCTAGAGTCGGATCCGACTGGCTTTCGAGCAAGGGAACCTTTACCTTTACCTTTACTATTTAAGTTGTGATCATTGCTACTTGCTAGGAATACCCCTCACCTGAAAAGAGGACATTTTCATCAGTTTTTTTTTAAAGAGCCCAAAAGAGAACGGACATGCACACAAAAGGAGGATGTGTTCTCTAAAAAGAGGGTGTCGGGTAACCGGCAGGGCTATTTTTATGCAGGAATGCACAGGAATGGAGTTCTGGCTGGCTCCCGAGTTGGCCACGCCCATCAGGAATTCGTTAGCATAATAGGCCACACCCAACAGCAGAAACTCGTTGGGATTGGCTACATGAGGGGTGTGTGGCCTAACATGCAAAGGAGTTCCTGCTCCAAAAAAAAAGCCCTGGTGTTTTGACAACAAACAAGGGAAACAGAATAAGAAGCAAAAGGTGGGTGTGGCTGGATGACCACCCTTCCGGTAACAAGGGGTTGTGGCCTAATAGGCTAATGAGCTGTGCTGTCAGGGGTGCGGCCTAATATGCTAATGATTTTCTGCTGTTGGGTGTGACCTATTATGGTAATGAGTTCCTGCTGGGCTTTTTCTACAAAAAAAGCCCTGGGGAAGACATTCTAGCATCCAAGAAAAAACTCTACGGTAACCATTCAGGACAGCAGGCTGGAGCCCTCCCCACTGGTAACAGGTAGGGAACTGGCAACCCTAACCTTCACGCACATCCCCAGTGATGCCAGGAACCCGGGAGCGAGGGTGGCGGAGAGTCTGAAGGCTAATTGGCAGGGGATTGCTCTGGGACAGGTGGGAGTGGAGAAGCATGCTTGCACAGGGGGGTCGTCGGTGACAGTGGCCCTTATCAGAAGCTCTGGGCCTCAGCAGCTCCCCACTTCGTGGTATCCAACACTGGCCCTGGAACTGGCAGAAAGCAATAACTTTGCCTGAGCTGAAGCAGCAGTGCCTCCTGCCCACACTCAGCAGCACTTGGGGATATCCTGTGACGGAGGCCGCTCTTGTCTTGTCTTGCTTGCAAATCTGCCACGGACCTCGAGAACAAGGGAGCGTCCAATTACCGCCCAGCCGCAGGCCTGAACGTGCCCGAAGGCTTGGCACCGTCGGAGCAGGCTGGAAAAGAGAAGGCCGCCCGGACGGGCCTGTGCTTGTGCCGCGAAGGCTTGCGTGAGCAAAAACACACACACACACATGACCTCATTACAGGCATCTCCGGCTCTGGAGTGCTCCTAGCTTACCACCTACGGAACGAATGGGCAAATATTGTTATGCCAATAAAGGTTATTGAAAATTGGGAACTGGCAAATATCACAACCAAGTTCTTCCCTCGCTTCCCTTTGACGCCTGGGCCGAGCGGCCGGGAAGTGACGGCGGAAACAGAACTCACGGTTAAATGAGAACAGAAGTCCGGTGGCACTGAAAAGACTAACAAAGTTTTTTCCAGCATCAGCGTCATCAGATACACTGGAGTGCATACCCATTCAACCAGAGTTCCCTAATGTGGTGTTCGTGGGCACCACGGTGCCTACCAATTGTTGTTGCCAGCAACGCTGCTGGAGATCCGATTGGCTGTGCAGATTTCTTTTTAAAATGCCAGTTTGTCCGCGGCTGCCACTACGGCACTCGGATCCTCACTGTGTGATGGAAGGTAAGCTGCAGCAGCTATTATGTGGCTGGCTCCGCCTCCTGTGGCAGCCATTTTGTGGCTGGCTCCGCCTTCTGCAGCAGCCATCTTACAGCAGTCGCTTTGTGGCTGTGCCCATCGTACTGTGTCAGAAAGTCAAAGGGTATGGACCCCTGTATCAGACTGATGCTTTTATAGTCTCAACAAAACAGGTGTGTGTATATGTTTTTGTGTGTTGGTGGGGAGGGGGAGAGGTTACAAAGAGAGGCTGAGTTTGAAACGAGATCTAATTAAAAAAAAAAAGACTGGTTCATTCAGACTATAGGGGGACGACCTCAAGACTGTTGTCAAAGGCCAGGGACGGAGCACGAACTTACAGACAGTGAAATGATCTCTAATTAAAACTGTGTGTTTCCAGTGCCACTCTTGATGACAGAGCCAGCTAACAGAAATTCCAAACAATATCTGGAGAGCTGAGCTTTCTAGAAACGTTTAGAACTTGGGAATCTCCGCCCCTGGGGGAAAGAGGAAAGCAGCCCAGAAATGTGTGGGAAAATAATTATAAACATCTGCAATAGCTGCTTGCTTTCAAATAACCCTCAACTTGGCCTCCAGGGTCAGACGAGACATGATAGCACAAGATCCTTTAATCCAGATGTGTCCTAATCATGTAAAGGGGGGGGGCAGGTCTCCCATGTAGTAGCCAGAACCCCTTATCCCTACTCAATAGGCTGGGGGTGGGGAAATGGAGGCTGAGGATTGGCTCCCCCCGGTGGCACGATGCCACTCAAGGCACAAATCAGTTTTACCGTACATTTTCGGACAAACGTTACAATGGGAGACTGCCCGCCAGCGACCCCTGCTGCCTGCCGCTGCTCTGTTGGCTGGTGGGGAAATTATACTGCAAATAAATCGCCATCAGCCCGACTGCGTTACAACATGCCTCTCTAGGAATCTACACCATGGCTCTCCATGTCTTACCAAAGAGTTTCTGACAATTCCTAGAGAGACACGATATCACTTCCTGGTTTTTCCTAGAAGGGATGTAACGGCGTCACTGATGTCTCTGCTCCCCAGACTCCCTGTAGAACATTGACAGCATTTCCTGTTTGTCCTGGAAGTGGTGTCACAACACCGGGGTCACTGGAATAGGCAACCCCCCTCACCAATTCCTGCCAACTGCCAGCAACTTGGTCTGGTAACCCTACATATAAAGCAGGCAGTATTGAAAGAACACCAGTTTTAGGGCAAAAGGGGCTCATGGATGACAACCACTGGACCTTCCTTTCACTCACTGCTTACTTCCCCATATCCCACCCCTCCACCCCACACATAGTTGATTCAATTCTCTTATCAATGCTCAGGAGAGGAGGAAAACTGTAGGATGGTGTGCTGTGTGCAGGGGCAGAGCTCAGCACCCCACCCGCCCGCCCCCTCTGCTCTGCTTTTACACACAAGAGTTAAACAAACGGGTCTGCTACGATCCCGGTTGTCTCGGGCCTCACAACTCTACATGTTGCATTCGCTGCAGTCTGCATTAATGCAAGCGACGGAGATCGCCAGGGCCTGTATTCTGTCACCGCGCGGGAGGCGCCTACTAGCGACAATGGGAAAGCCGTTTGCTCTGCCAGGTTCCAAGCTCCGCTTCCGTATCGAGGGGACTGCACCTGGTGAACTAGCCAGGCCCGTAGCCGGGATTTTGTAATTCAGGGGGCCTTTAAATAAGTCAGGGGGCACTGATGTCACAACATAAAACAAAATAAAAATTTTAAAAACTCACTTTTGCAGCGTTTGCACTCTGCCTGCCTACGCGGGGAAGCTAGCCGTGCTTGGGGAAGGGGAGGCGGCGGGGAGTCTTCTGGACATCCCAGAGAGTTGGTAGTTCTCTGAGTGGCCCAGAGAGGTGGGGGGAATGGGAGCTGGAAGTTGTGGGGGGCTTGTCAGGAAGTCGGGGGGGCTAGGCCCCCAAATGCCCACTGCGGCTATGGGCCTGGAACTGGCGCTTCCCAAACTGTATGTCCATGGCTGCATTCCCACTGGACACACGGAGCCGCTCCCGGCACTAAATTAGCAGAGACCCTTCCTGCGTGAGAAATCCATGCACGCACTTCCGTACACTGGAGCAAACGAAGAACTTTGGTGTGCTTCGAAGGACCTTTATTCCTGCTGAAACAATGACAACCCTTACACAGTATCAGACGGGAGAACAGTCTCTGGACCCTTCAAAGGGATCAATTGGGCTAGTGGTATTCCTTTAAAAATCAATAAATAAGCTGTACCCGTTTCAGAATTAATTATTTACAAATATTCCCCTGGCATCTTCCACTTTCACGTTTTGAGAACCCTTTGGGAGCAGACTGCCCCTCGGAGGCAGAACGGTGGCCCGTCACTCATACTCCTGCCCCAGGACACCTGAGAGGTAAAGCTGCATTTTTATTTATTGAGTCGATACCTTAGGCCCTTTAGATTATTAATGAGGAAGGAGCCTCCATATAGGTGTGGAGGGCAAGAGAGATGAAAGCAGCTGAGGCAACCGGGCTGGCAGGGATTAGCTGGCACTGGCCCGTCCCAGTGCCTTGGCACGCAACGCTCAAATCTCCTCCTCCAAGGCGTGTGCCCCGGCTGGACCCATCCCGCTGCTCATCAAAGAACTGCTCAGGTGCAGCACGAAAACCCGCCTTCAAAGCAACCCGGCGTGATATCCTTCAGGCAGTCAAGAAGAAAAAGGGCACGCTGACACCTTCCACGGGGCTGCGGTGGCTCAGAGGTTAAGAGGCTGAACTGCAGGCTGTGGAAGGTCTGCAGTTCGAGACCCGAGAGTGCCGCCTGACGGAGTGAGCTCCCGTCTCTAGCTCCAGCTCCTGCCAACCTAGCCGTTCGAAAGCAAGAAACTGCAAGTAGATAAATAGGTACCACTTTGGTGGGAAGGTAACAGCGTTCCGTGTGCCTCGGTGTTTAGTCATGCCGGCCACATGACCACGGAAACATCTTTGGACAGCGCTGGCTCTTTGGCTTGGAAACAGGTGGCCATTAGGGAGGGCTGGCCTGCAACCCGCAAGTTGGGAGACACTGAACTCGAGGAGACAAGAACGAGGCAAAAATAAAAAGTAAAAACCTCGTAGGACTCAGGACCGGACTCAGAGCAGGTGTTCCGCACTCTTTATCCCCCAGAGCGCACATCACAGCACATACGACGGCAGGCGCGTTCTCTGGTGACATGTGCATTTCTATGCACATTGTCAACTTCCAGCGCTCCGGGTGGGTGGGGGTGGGCGGCTAAGGGAAACAAACCAGAAGGGCCACCCTGAACGCAGCCGTCATGCCCTGCTTTACATCTCCCTGGGACTACTTCCCGGACGACTGCGCCCTGATGCCTGACGTTGCAAAAGCATGCAGAGCCAATCCGGACGCCGACACGCTGCTATATGCATCTCCTGCCCTTACCGAAGGCCTGATGCTTCAGGGGCGTCTCCACCCCTCCCTCCCGGTTTTGCTCCCATTTAACCACCTGGTATGCATCACCGTCGTCATTGTTTAGAAACGGCTCCACCCCGTTTTAAATGCCTTGCTTTCCGCCCCTGCCTTGGAGTTTATAGGGCGGCAAGGGAGAAGTCAAGTTAGGGCAGGGACCCGGGTCGCCCGCTGAAAGGCAGCGATGATGGCGCAAAGGGCGGGGTTTCGGCCTCCTGGGTGGCATCCGGCGCTGCTGTCGGGATCCCGAGAACCCCAGCTTTTACTTTCAACAGGGCGAGGAGCGAGCCTTCACAACAGGCTTGCCAACTCCAGCTTGGGAAAACCCTGGAGATTTGGGGGGCGGGCCCTGGGGAGGGCGGTGATGCCTTTGAGCAGGGGTTGACACTTTTCCTGGCGCCCACCGAGTGTTTTCTTGAAAGCGGGCAAGGCCGGGTGGGGCTTTTGCCCCGCGAGGCTTCTTGACTGTCTGTTGGGAGATCTGATTGGCTTTGCAGATTTATTGTTTAAAAAACGTCGTTTTGGCAGCAGCTGCTACTGCAGCGCAAGGATCTGCGTGGTGTGACTGAAGGCACGCCGTGGCAGCTGTTATGTGGCTGGCTCTGCCTCCTGTGACGATCATTTTGCAGCAGCCGTTTTGTGGCGGTGGCCTACCACACTATGTCAGAATTCCAGAAGCGCCGGCAGGCTCGAAAGGGCTGGGGAGCCCTGCCGTGGAGTCAACCCTCCAAAGCAGCCGTTTCCCTCCAGGGTAACCGATCTCTGTAGCCTGGGAGATGGACTGTAATTCCTGGGGAACTTTGGGCCCCACCTGGAGGTTGGTGACTGTACCTCATTGCCAGACAACGGCCCTGTTGGGTTGTTGGAAGGACGGGCCCTGCCTGCTGAAGAAAGCTTTCTGGGACGTCGGTGGAGAAAGCCAGAGACTTTCAAACTTTGCTTCCCTAGATCGTCTTGTTTTGCCGCCAAAGCCAATCCTAATCTACCGTCCTCCACCCCTGGAGCTCAGATGTCCCACTCAGAGAACTGCGTTAGTCTGTCCTTTGGGGCAGGGAGCACCTGACCCCTGGCAGATGCACACAGCTGCAAAATAATCTGCTGTCAACAGAGGTTGAATCACAGCAAAGGTCTTCAAGTTAAAGGCTCATTCATGCTTATTGATAAGAGGATCGCCTCCCTGCTGTCCTTCTGCCAAGGCCTCTTTACACAGTCAGTTAACTTCAGGATAACAACTGCTGAACAGTCAGAGAGCCGCTTTTAATCAGGGCAATTGGATATACACAAAAGGCTGGGTTCATTACCCGTGGCCTACTAAGTAGCAAACGCGTGGAGTTAAAAACTAGAAGGTGAGGCAGAACTGGAGCTTCGGTGTTGCCAGTCACTGCGGCAAAACGTAACTGTGGAATCACCTAGACCAGGGGTCACCAACGTGGTGCTCATGGGCGCCATGGTGCCCGCTGGCACTTTCCCCGGCGCTGGTGTTTTTAGAAAGTGGGCAGGGCCAAGGCCCGGCAAGGCTTCTGAGATCTGATTGGCTGTGCAGAGCCTTCAAAAAAGTTGCGGCCGTGACGGCTGTCGCTATAGCATAAGGATCTTTGCCGCATGACCAAAGGTAAGCTGCGTAGACGCAAGAAGACATTTGCAAACTTTATGTTTATTTTAAAAGGCATCCTGCTAAACCGAGCTTCTGCCTGGAATGTCAAAGAGTTAGTATTAGAGTTGTGCGTGAATTAACTCCCTGACATTTTGTGGTTGGCTCCGCCTCTTGCGGGAGAATTCCAAAGGTGACCACAGCTTCAAAAAGGTTGGGGACCAGTGTTCCCTCTGAGCTGAGTCAGCGTGAGCCAGCTCACCGTTTTTTAGCCTCCGGCTCACAGATTTCTGTCTTCGCTCAGGAAGGAGGGCTCCAGAGCAAACTAATTTATGCAGCAGACAAATTCGCTCGCTCACAACTTTAATGCCCGTAGCTCACAAAGTAGAATTTTTGCTCACAAGACTCCACAGCTTAGCGGGAGCATGAGGGGGACCCCTGACCTAGACAAATTCAAACACGTATAACATCCACTTCCGATCTTTCTACACGTTCAAGGGATAAAAATTAGGTTTGAAGCGGATTGAAAGAGGGATCCCTAGAAGGAGGAGAGATTCTTTTATCTTTCGTGGGTTAAAAACACAAAGACTGTTGTCTCCAAAGGGTAAAATTTAGAGTTCTAAACAGAGTGACCCAAGACAAATCAGCAACAGGATGTGGTTGAAATCCTGGAATTCCTCATCCACGAGAGCAGAGATAACCTCAGTTTTGTCTGCGTAAGCAAATCCTATGGAATAGTTTCCAAAGGGATTACACTGTGGAGAGAGAAAGGGAGATGTTCTTGGGGATCTCGTGGGGGTTTCAAAGAGGTTGCCCTACCATAATCGTGCTCTTGCGAAAGTGTACAGAAACACACCAGCGCTCTAACCCTGGTTACGCACTACCAACTTGGCCCCAAAAGTATGCAAGGACTGGCACAGGAGCATAAGAACATAAGAGAAGCCAATGTTGAATCAGGCCAATGGTCCATCTAGTCCAACACTCTGTCACACAGCGGCCAAAATATACCAGGTGCCATCAGGAGGTCCAGCAGTGGGGCCAGGATACTAGAAGCCCTCCCACTGCTGCCCCCTCCAGCACCAAGAATAGAGGGCATCACCTGCCCCAGACCGAGAGTTCCCATCTATACCCTGTGGCTAATAGCCACTGATGGACTTCTGCTCCATATGTTTACCTAATTCCCTCTTGAAACTGTCCATGCTTGTAGCTGCCACCACCTCCTGTGGCAATGAATTCCATATGTTAATCACTCTTTGGGTGAAGAAGTATTTCCTTTTATCTGTTCTAACCCGACTGCTCGGCAATTTCATGGAGTGCCCACGAGTTCTTGTATTGTGAGAAAGGGAGAAAAGTACTTCTTTCTCAACCTGCTCAATCCCATTCATAATCTTATAAACCTCGATCATGTCACCCCTCAGCCGTCGTTTCTCCAAGCTAAAGAGCCCCAAGCATTTTAACCTTTCTTCATAGGGAAGGTGTTCCAACCCTTTTATCATTCTAGTTGCCCTTCTCTGCACTTTTTCCAATGCTATAATATCCTTTTTGAGATGTGGCGACCAGAACTGTACACAGTATTCCAAATGAGGTCGCATCAATGATTTATACAGGGGAGTGATGATCCTGGCTGATTTGTTTCCAATTCCCTTCCCAATAATCCCCAGCATAGCGTTGGCCTTCTTTATTGCAGCTACACACTGTCTAGACATTTTCATTGAGTTATCCACTACGACTCCAAGATCTCTCTCTTGGTCCGTCTCTGCCAGGGCGAGTATCAGAGAGGCTCTCTTCTCGAGACCACGAAAGGCAGAAATGGAACAAAAAGCACCCACATCCTTCTGTCACTGACACATCCACCAGCACAACGAGAAGGCGTGGTTTTGGCTGCCGCCCTAAAGACAGGTTCGGCGTGGACGTTTGTCATCTTAGGGCGGAACCTCCTCCCATGTTTAGCTGGTGAGTACTGGTTGCTGTGGCTGGTTTGTTTGTTTTTCCTCATGTCAGGCTGCTAAATGAGTTTGTCTGGAGCTCTGGAGAAGTGCATCATCAAGATGCGGATGACACCCAACTGTACGTTTGGTAGATGCCGCCCGGATGTGGTGGCTAATTCCGACTCCAGTAGCACCTCAGAGGCCAACTAGAATTTGGGGGTATCCTCTTTCAGGAGTCAAAACTCCCTCTCGGAAGCTGCAGCCCCAACATCCTAGTTGGGTCTCTCAGGTGCCATTGGACTCAGATCTGGCTGTTCTACTGCGGACCAACATGGCGGTAGGCTTGCCAAGAACTTACCGTATTTCGGAGGGGAAAGAAAACGTCCTGGCAGGACCATCCCTGGGGGAAGGAAAGACGCGCTGCACGATGCTGTCACCAGGAAGTGATGCTAGGTGACGCTCTGGCAACACGGCTGGAAACTCAACGGTACCATCGGGTTTTCAGCCCCATTACCAGAGCGTTGCCTGGCGTCACTTCCTGGCGACGGCGTGGTGCGTTACAGGGAAGACTGGTCCGGCCGGGGAGCATGTATCCCCCGCCCCCAAGTGGTAAGTACTTGGGAACCCTATATGGCGGTCTTCTGGAGCTACCCTCAAATGTGGACGTTTCTGTTTTGGATCAGCGCTCCAAGGTCACAGTGAGGTGGGGCTAAGGCAGAACAGGGTGGAGAGAGCTGACAGAGAGAGTTTTTTCTCCTTCTCTCAAAATGGCAGGACTCCAGGGCATCCAGTGAAGCTGACAGGCTGCAGCAGGTTCAGGACGGGCAAAAGGAAATACTACTTCACACAGAGAGCGATTCAAATTTGGAATTCGCTGCCAGAAGTTGTAGTGACGGCCACATTGTGAATAAATAGCTTTAAAGGGGGATTCAATAGATTCATGGAGGACAAAGTCTATTAATGGCTACTAGCCACAGTGACTGAGGGGAACCTTCACATTCGGAGGCACTAAGCCTCTGAATCCCAGAGCCAGGAGACAATATCAGAGGAAGGACTCGGCCTCTGGGCCCTGTTGTCGGCCCTCCGGGAGAACTGGTCGGCCTCTGTGTGAGAAAGGAGGCTGGATTGGATGGACCCTCACTGGTCTGACCCAGCAGGGCTCTTCTGAGGTTCTTATCAGGGGAAGGCTTCGGCCTCTCTGTCCTGTTGTTGGCCCTCCAGAGGAACTGGCTGGCCACTGTGTGAGACAGGATGCTGGACTAGATGGACTCTCACTGGTCTGATCCAGCAGGGCTCTTATGATGTCCTTATCAGGGGAGCGTCTCAGCCTCCATGCCTTGTTGCTGGCCCTCCAGAGGAACTGGTTGGGCCACTGCGTGAGATAGGAGGCTGGACTAGATGGACCACCAGTCTGATCCAGCAGGGCTTTTATGTTCTTCTCAGGGGAAGGCCTCGGGCTCTGTGCCCTGTCGTTGTCCCTCCAGAGGAACTGGTTGGCCACTGTGTGAGACAGAAGGCTGGACTAGATGGACCCTCACTGGTCCGATCCAGCAGGGCTCTTCTGATGTTCTTTTCAGGGGATGGCCTTGGCCTCTATGCCCTGTTGTTGGCCCTGAAGAGGAACTGGTTGGCCACTGTGTGAGATGAGATGCTGGACTAGATGGACCCTCACTGGTCTGATCCAGCAGGGCTCTTCTGGTGTTCTTATGGAGGTGGGGTTAGGTCAAGGAGACTGATGATCTGGAAGGGGTGGCCCTTCCTCTTCTGGCATTAGTTTTTGCAGAAGACATTAAGAGTGCCTCATGCTCCCATCCTTGCTAGGTGGTAGCCAGAAGTGCTTTCTATCAGCTGCATCTGATTCATCGAATCTCCCCCTTTTTTACATTCAGCACCCGGCCACACCATTCCGCGCTTTGTAAACTTCACAGTTGGGTGGAAACACCCGGCCACGCTGATCCGTGCTCTGTAAACTTCGTGGTCGGATGAAAGTAACATATTCTTCGTGGGGCTGTCTTTGGAGATAACCAGAAAACGACCGCTGGTCCGGAACGAGGCAGGCTGGCTGTTGTCAGGCGGTGGCTGACAGCAAATGTCTCGCCGATGTTCAAACAGACATTTGCCTGTTTCTGAGCTCAGTTCAAGGTGCTGCTTGTGATCTTTACAGAGAGATCTTATGCGGCGTTCCAGTCTGAGCCCACTGAGGTCAAGGGGCTTAGACGGGAGTTAAGCCTGCAGAGGACGCTGCTGTTAACCGCTTGGAACCCACGCATCTGAAGGGCCACCTCTCCCCAATAGGTCCCAGTGCGCCCATTATGCCAACCCGGTTAGCACCTTCTGACCTCGTCCCATACCAGGGCTGGTTTATTTCTTTAATGGGGACCCAAAGCGCCTTAAATCCTCCTCCTCCTCTCCTTGGCTGTATCCCCAGAACAACCCCGTGAGGTAGGTTAGACTGAGCGTGACCAGCCCAAGGTCCCCTAGCGAGCTTCCATGGCAAGAGTGGGTATTCGAACCCGGGTCTCCCAGATTCTAGTCTGACACTCTTAACCACTGCACCACGCTGCCTGGAATCTATTAGAAAGCACTGCGAGGCTTTGCTGTCTGGGCGGGCATTTAGGAGGACCTGAGCTGGACGTGATGTATATATGTGTGTGTGGGGTATGGAATGTGTTTATGAATAATGTAGTTGATATTGATGTTTTATACACACATACACACACAGATAAATTACATGTGTATACACACACACACAAATGCCCTTTCATTATCCTGACATATCTGAACTTCTCCTCTCAGCTGTAGATTATTTCGAAAGGCCCCAAGAAGAAAGGACAACATTTCAGCTCTAAAACCTTCATTTACTTTAGAGGTGTGGTAGTGTGATCTATGGAAACGATTGATTAGAACTGAGGGCGATGCCCAAGAGTCAAACCGTAGACGACAGACGAGTCAAACCATAGAAACTGTTTCAAAACTTGGTTCCGGGCCTCAGGAAACGTGAACAACGTTAGTGTCTAGGCCTCTCATGCCCGCAACCCATTGTGTGGAACATTATACCCCTCTCCAACTGCTGCCCATAGACAGGGATGGGCACAAACCGGCTCATGAACTTAAGTTCCTTTGGGCTGGTTCACAAAGTGATGTTCATGGGCATCCACGTGTGAAGTAGAGTCCGGCTTTTACAAATACACAAAGGTCTGTAACTGCTTGCTTGCCTCTATATATTTAGGTGTCCGAGGACGGGGCTTTTTGCAACCAGATGACAGCCGTCGTGGAAACTCTGAACCTCCCTTTCTACAATTAAAGTACTTCTGTGAACATCTTGCGTTCCATCCCAAACTTCATTCAGGCATATTCAAGTGGCACCACTGGATGGATGGATGCGGTATGGTGGTTAGGGTATCCAGACTTGTTTGTCTAGGAAACACCCAAGGCTGTTGTGAGGAAGGGCGAGACAAAAATGCACCAAACCAAACCGGTGCAAAACAGTGTTACTCATGAGAAGACTGATCATCTTGAGGACTGTTGCCGAGGCTGTCATTGTATTGTGGTAGCTTTGAGGAGTCTTTCAGCGTCTACGGGTAGGGATGGGCACGTATCCGTTCGTGAGCCATTTAAACCACTTGTTTCCGGCTCCCCGCGAAAAGCTGTGGTGAGCAGAAAGCTGGGGGTGAAATGGCTTTGAGCCATTTAAACAAAATAGCTGTTTCTCGTGAAGAGCAGAAAGCAGGGTTTTACATTTAACCCCCCGTTTTCTGCCCTTCACGAACGGCATCAAAATTCGTGGCAGTTAGATTCGTGGCAGTTCACGGCAGCTCTTCAGTTCATGAACGTCGCTTTGTGAACCAGCCCAAAGGAACTTGAGTTCATGAGCCGGTTTGTGCCCATCCCTGTCTATGGGCAGCAGCTGGAGAGGGGTATAATGTTCCACACAATGGGTTAGAACCAAAGTGAGTGTAGGGGTGTGGAAAGGGAGAGGATTTGACTCTTCCCTCTTGCAGTTTTAGCAGTCCTGGAACAGCCGGGGGAGGGGTCTGATGGACAAAGGGTCACTTCTAACTGGTAAAATGGCTCAGCAAGGTGGGGTGTAAGATAGGCTATGTATGAATGTAATCAAGTCACAGCTGGCTTACGGTGACCCTGTAGGGTCTTCAAGACAAGAGATGTTAGGTGGTGGTTAGTCACGTAAAAACCCTGGACTTCCTCAGTTGTCTCCCATTCAAGTACTAGACTATGGGTGCCAATCTCCAGTTGGGGGGTAGGAGGTCCCCTGGTTTGGAGCCCCTCCCCCACATCAGGACTATCAGGAAGCGGGGAGGGGGAATAGCTGTCGGGTGCTCTATTATACCCTATGACTGGTCCACATAGGCTATAATGGAGAATCAATCCGTGGGTCTCTGAGAAGGCCCTGTTTTTTGAGTTAGAGGCACCAAATTTTCAGCATAGCTGCTGGTGCCTCTCCTGAAATCCCCCCCCAAATTTCAAAAAGATTGGACCCAGAGGGTCCAATTCTATGAGCCCCAAAAGAAGGGGCCCCCATTCCCAATCATTACCAATGGAGGGAAAAGATTTTAAAGGAATGTGGTCCCTTTAAATGCGACAGCAGCTCACCTGGAACTCACTTTGGAGTCCCCTCTCCCGGAGCCTCCTGGTAAGTTCCCTGCCCTCTTATCAGCCTCACCCAGCAACCCTATGCTAAACAGGTCTGATCCTGCTTAGCTTCTAAGGACCTAGATGAGACTAGGCTAGCCTGGGTTATCCTGGTCAACGCCTTTTCACCATACTGCATCCCCAATCCAAACTAGCCCGTGAATCTAATTCCCAAAAAAGCTGGGGAAAATCCAGTCATGGATCCCTAACATCATATGTGGTTTAAGAACATAAGAGAGAAGCCAATGTTGGATCAGGCCAATAGCCCATCCAGTCCAACACTCTGTGGCACACAGTGGCCAAAACTACCAGGTGCCATCAGGAGGTCCAGAAGTGGGGCCAGGACACTAGAAGCCCACCCACTGTTGCCCCCTCCTCCCAGCACCAAGAATACAGAGCATCACTTGCCCCAGACCGAGAGTCCTTATCTATACCTTGTGGCTAGTAGCCACTGATGGACCCCTGCTCCATATGCTTATCCAATTCCCTCTTGAAGCCGTCCATGCTTGTAGCTGCCACCACCTCCTGCGGCAGTGAGTTCCAGGTGTTCATCACTCTTTGGCTGAAGAAGGACTTCCTTTTATCCGTTCTAACCCGACTGTATAGCACTTTCATTGAGTGCCCATGAGCTCTTGCATTGTGAGAAAGGGAGAAAAGTACTTCTTTCTCAACCTGCTGCGTCCCATGCGTAATCTTGTAAACCTCGATCATGTCACCCCTCAGTCGTCGTTTCTCCAAGCTAAAGAGCCCCAAGCGTTTTAACCTTTCTTCATAGGGAAGGTGTTCCAACCTTTTTATCATTCTTGTTGCCCTTTTCTGCACTTTTCCCAATGCTATAATATCCTTGTTGAGGTGTGGTGTCCAGAACTATACACAGTACTCCAAATGAGGTCGCACCATCGATTTATACAGGGGCATGATGATCCTGGCTGATTTGTTTTCAATTCCCTTCCTAGTAATCCCCAGCATAGCGTTGGCCTTTTTATTGCAGTCGCACACTGTCTCGACATTTTCAGTGAGTTATCTACTACGACTCCAAGATCTCTCTCTTGGCCAGTCTCTGCCAATTCGGACCCCATCGATGTGTATTTATAGTTAGGATTTTTGGCTCCAATGTGCATCACTAAGGGTAGCAAACAAACAAGAAAACTCGTCTCTGGCTCATCTGACGAGGGAGATTTCCGGGAAGATATATTGGCGTTATGACTTCTAAATGCTCGAGGACAAAATAAAGACGGGTTAGTCGTGCTTTCAGGTTGCTGTGCTTCTTATCTGATGTTCAGGAACGTCTCCACTTAGCAGGGCCGCCCGCAGTTCCCGGTTGGCAACTGGGGAGCGATCCTGCCCGTATAAAGACGAAGCGTTGTTTCTGAAGAGGAAGTGCTGTGAGGAGGATGCAGTCAAAAGGCACATAATACTGCAGAATGGTTCCACTGGGGGCCAGCAGAAGGCAACACGGAATCCCAACTGCTTTGTAAAGACAGACTCCGCTGTGCACGGTACCTGGTGGATTGTGGGAAATGCGAATCAGCTGTGTTTCAATGCTGTCATTAACAAGATTTCAGGAACTCTGTGTCTTTCGGGCTCATCTCCATTGGTGATATTCATCCTGATGCCAAACATATTTACTTTTGCTAACTGCAGTGGGGAAGGAAACTAGCTGTGACAAGCCAGGAAGGGAGCTTTGGCTCTTGAAAGCTCACACCCCTTGGAAATCTTGTCGGTCTCTAAGGTGCTAGTGAAGTTGAATGTAACTCTTCTGCTTGAGACTGGCGGGGCATGGGGGGGGACTTACGGGGACCAGGAGGGAGGCCCGGGTTACATCTCCGGCAACATGGTGACATCACTTCTGGCATATACAGGACGTGATGTCACCACACTGGGACGCCCTGGTGACACTCTGGCACTTGTGCAAAAACTCTATGGTAAAAATGGCTTCTACCCTAGAATTTTTGCCCAAATACCAGAGTGTCGCCTGGATATCACAGGCATGATGGCGTCACTTCCTGTGCATGCCGGAAGTGAAGTCACCATGTTGCCAGCAAGGTAGCCCGGGCCTACCTTCCTTCTCCTGGTAAGACCCCACCGCTGGCCAGCTGATAAGCAGTGAGGGGGCTGGGGCCCAGGGCAGGGAACCAACATGGCTACCCTCTGAAGCCAGGAAAAGTTGCTTTACAATCTGAATCAGCCTGTTCACTCCCCAAATTGCTACAAGTCACGGTAGCTCTGGCTACAGCTATACATTGTAATTGGGGGCCAGGAAGGAGATGCACAAAGCCTATGATCAGATCAGTTTGGTGTAGCGCTTAAATGTGCAGACTCTAATCCGGGAGAACCAGGTTTGATTCCCCACGCCTCCACTCGCAGCTGCTGGATGACCTTGGGCGAGCCATAGTTCTGTCAGAGCTGTCCTTGAAAAAGAGCCATTTCTGTCAGAGCTCTCTCAGCCCCACCGATTTCACAGGGTGTATGTTGTAGGGAGGGGAAGGGAAAGGAGTTTGCAAGCTGCTCTGAGACTCTGCGTGAAGGGTGGAGTATGAATCCAATCTCTTCTTCTTCTTCTTCTTCTCCTCTCAATCTCACTTTGCAGAGAAGTTCGTAGGGAGGGCAGGGCATTATCTGAACACAGGTCTATTTATTTAGGCTCAGATGCTCTCATCTTGCACAACGCTGTAGCCAAAGTAACCCTCATTTATTTCAGCAGGGCCACTGGCAAACCACCAACCAGAGAGGAAAGAAAGAGACCTGAACGACCAAAATGCAGAATGGCGTTACTTGTCATAATGAGGTAGAGGTTTTGCCACATTCTTAACTATCCCCTAGAGGAAGTCTTGGTGGCAGCTCAAAGAGGCTTCTTGCTATTTTTCTGGCAGGTGACTGCAATACAGGGCGCTGCATCGTACTTTCAAAACCCTTTCTTTATCGTTGCATCGGATGCCCAACACATTTTTGCTTTGTGGTTCAGCGCACAGGAATATTCATTTAATGCAGAGCCAGGGGTCATTTCATAGAAAAAGAGCTGCAGGAGCTCATTAGCACACCTAATAAACTATTAGCATAGTAGCTCATAAGCATATGCCATGCCCCCTGACATCATGGGAAGTGATGTCAGAAGGGGAAGCAAAAGGGGGGGGGCATCTTTAAAAGCCTCCCCTTCCCTTCCCCAGCCGGCCTGCCAAGGCGGGCTGGGAGGGGGAAGCAAAGAGAGAAGGGGTTTAAAGTTTAAACCCCTCCTCTCCAGAGTTGTGCCGCTCCTCTATTCTATTCTGTGGGGCCACAGAATAGAATGGAGAGATCGTGCTACTGCTGTAGCACGACTCTAGAGAGAAGAGGGAGGGGAGCGGGGGCGGGGCTTGCTGCCACCGCCATTTGTGGGCTCCCAGGGCAGCACTCCGGTGTGCTCCGGGCCCAAACGACCCCTGATGGAGACAAAGGTTCCTAGGAATTTGCCCGTTTTCTGCTTTGAATTGCTTCAGACATCAAGGTAGGGTTGCCAGCTCTGGGTTGGGTAATACCTGGAGATTTTGGGGATGGAGCCTGGGGAAGGTGTAGTTTGGGGAGGGGAGGGGCCTCAGCAGGGAAGAACGCCATAGAGGCCACCTTTCAAAGCAACTCTCTTCCTCTGGGGGGGATGCGATCTTGGTCATTTGGAGATCAACTGCAATAGTGGGAGATTTCTACGTGCTACTGGGATGTTGGCGGCCTTCTATCAAGGCCATTTATTTGTTCTAGCATTTATTTATTTTATTTAAAAGATTCTTATGCCGCCTTCCCCACCCCATCAGGTTCCCCCAAGGTGGCAAACATTTTTTTGTAAAAACCCAGTAAAACATTTGAAGAGTTAAAAAAAACCCACACACTTAAAATGGTAAAAATAATCAGGCACGTTTCATTCCTGTTAGATATATTAGCTCAGTGGAACAAAAAGCAATCGGATCTTCATGCTCAGACGTTGAAAAGAGACAGAGAACGACCAAAATTTCAGAGAAGGCTCAGATAAAACGGAACAAAGGCCCAGCGAGTGAACTTCTGCTAACTTCTCGGCTGTGAGTCAATGAGATTTCTAATTACGAGACTTCTGTAATAGCCATTTGATGACATCAGTTCCTGAACTTGCATAATGGAAACGCTGTGCTGTGCCTCTCTATCTAAACCACGCACCTAATAAGGACTCAAAGAGAGGGCACCCTATTTTTTTTTCAACTGTGTACAGAATAGACAGAAAATATCTTATGTAATGCCCAGAGCCAAAGCCTCTACAATTCACCCTTCTTCCGCATTTATAACTTCCCAAAAATAGCAATGCCTCAAAAGCTGCCCCGAAGAAAAGAGAAATTCTCAAAGCATTCTAAAGCACATCCACTCATGAACTTCCTGCATTCCTGGTTTAATGGGAATGTTCCAGAAGTCGCACACCCCAGATGGTAACAGGTCTTCGTGCTTCTGTGTGGTCCTGCCACCAAGCTGACTTGCTGACACCTGGTGATTTCCTAGTCTGATGTGAAGACTTCTGAATGGACTAGTGTGGGTTTGGGGAGAGTGAACCGTGGCTTGCAGGTGCTGAATGGACTCTCCAAAGCGCAACTTGGGCAGGGTGGGGAAACCAACTGCAGCGCCCAACGAGCCATTTGTAAAGCTTTGTAAACGGTCACTCGTTTCCTGTACAGGATTCAAGCTTTTCACTGACTTGTGCGATCGGAGCAAGTTACGGGAAGCAGAGCGAACCACCAGCTTGGAGTGCTTGCAGCTTGGATATCCGAAAGGCCAAGAGCTATGACCTAGGGTTGCCAACTTCAAGCTGGGAAATTCCTGGAGGGAGCAGGATTTGGGGAGGGGAGGTAGCAAAGCAAGAAGGAAGAAGAGGAGGAAGAAGAAGAGGAGGAAGAAGAAGAAGGGGAGGAGAAGAGATTGGATTTATACCCTGCCCTTCTCTACCTGAAGGAGTCTCAGAGTGGCCTACAATCTTCTTTCCCTTTCCCTCCCCACAACAGACACCCTGTGTGGTAGGTGGGGCTGAGAGAGCTCTTTCGAGAACTGCCCGTGCGAGAACAGCTCTGAGAGAACTGTGGCTTGCCCAAGGTCACCCAGCAGCTGCACGTGGAGGTGTGGGGAATCAAACCCGGTTCTCCCAGATTAGAGTCCACACTCCTAACCATTACACCGAACTGATGCCATATAGAGTCCCGGTCAGGGCAACTGGTTGGCCATTGTGTGAGACAGGGTGCTGGGCTAGAGGGCCCACGGGTCTGATCCAGCAGGGCCCTTCTTATCTTCTTAAGCTGGCGTCTTCTCCCTGTACTCTGCCGTCCCAGAACTCCAGCTCCCCACCTGGAGGCTGGCAACCCTAGCCAGGTGGTAATTACATTTAAAATGCCAGGGTAAACAAAACAGGCAACTCAGTGTTAATGCACCAGAAGCGTTAACTCACTCACGGTACTTGGAAGAAGAAACCACCGGGACGCTTTAATCGTATTCCGTACCCAAGCAGGAAAACGGCTCATAGGCTTAAGGAAACATTTAGAGTAGATATTCGTGGATGCAAATATGCCAGGAAGTCAAGTCCACACAACTGAGTATCCTTGCCGAACCCCTCGCTGCACATGCGTGGCATCCCATATACACATGACAACTTACATGTTCAATTCAGGGTCTTTCCCCCCCCTTCTTTCCCCCAGAGCCTTCAGTGTGCATGCAGTTTACGTCTCTAAGACTCAGACTGGAATCTTAAAAACCTTGGAACCGGTTAAACGAGAAATGTAAGCCGCTCAGAGAAACGGTGGCTGGATTATCATCACTGCCTGCCTCCTAATTTAAAGCCCTCCTTGTGTAAAATGAGCATTGCAGAATGCGTGTCGTGCTCTTGCTACCCAATTCGCAACACGTAAAAGAAATCTGAGATCTCCCCGACCGCTCTCAAAATGAGTCTGTGTGCTAAGTGCCCTCACGTTGCTTCTGACTTATGGTGACCCTATAAATTAGGGTTTGTCAGGTCTTATCTGGCTGCCGGCGGGGGGCTCCCTCTTCATACCATAGAGTTTGTCCTCAAATTACAGAGCGCCCCCCCCCCACAACATGACCTGTGTGACGATGTCACCTCTGGGTTACGTCATTGGGCTGGGCATGTTGGTGCGGACGGGGCTCTTTGGGTGGTGGACTGGGGTCCCCAAAAGTGGGTGGACTGGCGTCCCCAATGGGGGAAAGGCAACTCTACTATGAGTTGTCCAATCGTTAAAATCCTTGCTCAGGTCTTGCAAACTGAGGGCCCTGGCTTTCTTGATGGGAGTCAGCCTATCTCATGTTGGGCCTTCCTCTTTCCCCTCTGCCTTCGACTTTCCCTGGCATTATCGTCTTTTCCAAGGACTCTTCTCTTCTCATAGGGTGAAACAACTCTGATAGCCTCAGTTTAGTCCTTTTTAGCTTCTTGGGAGAGTTACATAAGAACATCAGAGAAGCCAATGTTGGATCAGGCCAATGGCCCATCCAGTCCAACACTCTGTCACACAGTGGCCAAAAATACCAGGTGCCATCAGGAGGTCCACCAGTGGGGCCAGGACACTAGAAGCCCTCCCACTGTTGACCCCCCCCAAGCACCAAGAATACAGAGCATCACTTGTCCCAGACTGAGTGTTCCTATGTAATAAGAACATAAGAGAAGCCAATGTTGGATCAGGCCAATGGCCCGTCTGGTCCAACACTCTGTCACGCAATGGCCAAAAATACCAGGTGCCATCAGGAGGTCCACCAGTGGGGCCCGGACACTAGAAGCCCTCCCACTGTTGACCCCCCCGAAGCACCAAAAATACAGAGCATCCACTTGCCCCAGACTTGAGAGTCCCTATCTATACCTTGTGGCTAATAGCCAGTGATGGACCTCTGCTCCATATGTTTATCCAATTCCCTCTTGAAGCCATCCATGCTTGTAGCCAACACCACCTCCTGTGGCAGTGAATTCCAAGTGTTAATCACTCAATTCAGGCTTGATTTGATCTACTAGAACCCACTTCATTGTCTTTTTGGCAACCCACGGGGGTCCGTAAATCTCTCCTCCCAACACCACATTTCAAATGAATCAGCTGTTCTTCCTGTCTTCCTCTCAGAATAGGGGCCAATAAAATGGCCTGACTGTTTTTCAAAGTTTCTTAATTCTGAGTGAAATGTACTGGGTTCGACACCCGTATGGTGATTAGCTCATAGTTTATTGTGAGTTCAGCTCAACTAAAGACAACCCTAGCAAGACCGAAGCCCTGCTTAAATCTATGCACAACACCCCATCCCACACAGACCCACTACCCGTGGTTGGCTATATACAGTGCGGCTCCTGGTCTATAGGTCACTTCCAGGATCCTGTCTCTCTGTTGTTCTTGGTTACAAGCTTTGTCCGTGAAAACTGGGCCCAGGACATGAGTTTTCTGAATTTTGCTTTTAGTTGCCCTCTTGAATTCTGTTACAGAGTGGTGGTACAGTCTATCTACAGGTAGAGTTAAATTCTGCCACTATCAGAACAGGTTGCTATAAAGCGGCCCCAGGGATTTGAATCCGGTTCTCTTAGCCTAACACTCTACATACTGGGCTTTCTACTATACAAACTTGTTTTTTTCTAATCTGATCTCTGTGTCTTCAGGCGGATTTAGGATTGCCAAGTACTTACCATAATTTGGTGGGGGACACACAGTCCCCGGCTGGAACATTCCTCTTTGGAACACCCACGCCGCACAATGCCATCGCAAGGAAGTGACGCCAGCCCCATTGCCAGAGCGTCGCCCGGTGTCACTTCCTGGCGACGGCATCATGAGCCACGTCTCCACCCCCCCATGGGAATGGTCCTGTCAAGAAGTATGTGTCCCCCACCGAATTACAGTAAGTTCTTGGGAAGCCTGGGTGGACTTCTCTACTCAGTTGTTAATTCCTGGCTTTTCCCATTAACATCTTCTTTGCCTTTTCCCTCCGCTCTTGAGGCTTCTGTGTGCGACGTCACCAATACCGAGTCTCTCTCTTCCCGCCCATTCTTCAAGTTTCCCTTCTGAATCGAAAGTTTCTGCCAGTTCTTGTACTTTGCGACTATTTTGACCTGTCCTGTTATTTTACTTCCTTCTTTGGATTGTCCTCCTCCCATCAGGTTATGGCATGTCACTCTCCCCTTTTATATCTTTAATCTTTCCTGTAATATCTGGACTTTCCCCTCTCAATCGCAAATCAGATATGGTCATTTATGTTTTGAAAAGTCCTCTCTTCATCTCTTTACACCTATCACTCCCTGCTGCCTTTTGCTTCCAAACGCGGGAACCTGGGGCAGTGACTGCACCAGTGTTCCCTCTAAGCTGAGTTGGTGTGAGCTAGCGCACAGTTTTTTAGCCTCCAGCTCACACATTTTTGTCTTAGCTCAGGAAGGGTGGCTCCAGAGCAAACTATTTTATGCAGGAGCCAAATCACTCACTCACAGCTTTAATGCCAGTAGCTCACAAAGTAGAATTTTTGCTCACAAGACTCCACAGCTTAGAGGGAGCATTGGACTGCACCATAGTTTGGAATTTCTTCCAACTCACTTCCTGACCCTAATTGGTCCAACCTTATTGTAACACAGGATCTATTACTGATTTTGCTCTGTTGTCTAAAGCAAGGAACTTTTAAGTCAGGGGGCATTTACATTTCTTAGGGGGCACTGGCTAATCGAATTAAAGGAATACCTGGCTCCTTCCCCATGCCTGCCGCTGCTTGGGAGCACCTGGGCTGGATGGGAAGTCGTGGGGGCTTGCCAGTAAGTCAGGGGGCCTAGCCCCGAGATGCCCACTGTAGCTACGGGCCTGATCTAAAGAGTGTCCCTTATTCACAAGTCCTTCTGTCGTTGGTTAAAATGTGGAGTCTGCTGCCAAAGGGTACAGTGATTGGTCCCAAGCACAGAGAGCTTTAAAAGGATATTAGACAGATTC
The DNA here is from genome assembly GCA_029375565.1 of Gekko gecko. NCBI lineage: Eukaryota > Metazoa > Chordata > Lepidosauria > Squamata > Gekkonidae > Gekko > Gekko gecko. The sequence continues at coordinate 216,068,720 of JAPDNY010000004.1, read as the reverse complement.
ATGGAGGATAGGTCCGTCAATGGCTAGGAGATATGGTTACTAAAGGGAACCTCCACATTCAGGGGCAGTAAACCTCTGGATACCCCTGCCAAGAGACAGGCCCATAGCCACGGGGTCCATTTAGGGGGGCAATGCCCCCCCAACAGATGAGCACCGCCCCCTCAGACAAATATCCATTTTTTAAAAACCATTTTAAAAATGTAAGAAGTGTGTGGGGCTTCCAGAATGACAGTGGGCACAGTCAGGGGAGCTTCAGTCTCAATTTCTTTTTTGGGGGGAGGGGGAATAAATAGGTTTTTAAAAATGCAAATAAAATAAAATGGCAAAATGCAAAAGAGAGAGAGTTGGAGATCCCTCCCTCCTGGCTTACACAGAAAAGCAGCCTGGAATCGAGTCTCTCCAATCGAAAGGACTAGAGGAGGACTAGAGGTCGCCGTGTAGCTGGAGCTGCTGCTGCTTCTGCTGCTGAAAGAGCAGCAGCAGGCGGGACCTGATGTGCCCCCCCCCCGACCCACCAACCAAAATTTTCTGGCTACGCCTCTGCCAAGAGGCACCATCAGGGGAAGGCCTCAGCCCTGTTGTTGGCCTTCCAGAGTAACTGGCAGGCCGCTGTGTGATTCAGGAAGCTTGGTATGGTGCCCCGTCCAGGGCTGGCCCAAGATTTTTTTTTTACACCCTGGGCAAACTATGACCTTGGCACCCAACTAGTTCAAGAAAGCCAGAGAAGAGATCACAGTGTGCAGATTCATGTGAACAAACAAAGAACCACTGTGATAAAATTAAACAATGACACACTTAATAATTCTATGAGCATCCATTTGTGAAGCTATTCATCTGACGATATAGTTAGAAAATCCTGACATTAGCAAAGCAAAGTCCAACATCGTCATATCCTCGATGAGCACGACGGTTTCTACGACTAGAAATTTTGTAATGGGCTTGCTCCTGTTCAAGTCCTTGCGATGGAACTGAAAGTAAGTTTAAAACTATTGTAGCTAAAAATTATAACAAATACCATTCCATTCGGCTCCGTGTCTTTTCCCACTCCTTATAACTATGCTTTTTTCTAGGAGAGATTGAATAAAGAAGAAAGCAAATAAGAAGCTATACTGCTTTAAAAAGAAACTAAGCTGAATCAAGAGGTTGACACCTTCCAACTCATGAGGAAGGTTGGTGAAATGAGTGCAAGAACCGGTGTGCTCATCGGTGTGAAATGAGTGCAAAAACCGGTGTGCTCATTGACAGACCCACTTGGTGGAGGCGGGGGTCCCCTGCTGCCAGGCCATGTCAACCAACTTGCCAGCAAGGGTACTTGCTTGGAGAAAGGGAAAGGCCCACACCTCATTGTTGGCATCACACAGGAAGTGATGTCATCATACCAGTATTGTCCAGGCAACGCTCTGGTATTTGGGCAAAAACTCCATGGTAGAAGCTGGTTTTAACAAAGTTTTTGCCCAAATACTGAAGTGCAGCATAGGGCTGCCAAGTCCCCCCGGGGGGCGGGGATTCCTCGCCAAAAAGGCCCCCAATCCGCCGGTCCAGATCCGGCCAGCGGGGGAAACCCCACTCCCAAAGTGGCCAGATCAGGTTGACGTGCCCAGTGTGATTATGTCGCCCGGAAGTGATGTAATCATGCTGGGCATGTCACAGGGCGACGCTCTAGCAATTACTCTAAAAACTCTATGGTACCACAGAGTTTTAGGGCAATTGCTAGAGCGTTGCCCTGCAACGTGCCCAGTATGATTACATCACTCCTGGACCAGGACCAGGTCCCCCCCGCCCCCGCTATGGCAAGTCAGAGACTTGGCAACCCTAGTGCAGCATGATGATGTCACTTCCTGTGAGAAGCTGGTGACGAGGCCTGGGCCTTTCTCTTCCTCCAGTTAAGTCTGCCCACATCCCCTGTCGGTTGCCAGGAGGGACCTGGCAACCCTCATCCTCCTTTAATTATAGTTCATAAGCAACAAAGGCATAAAGCTACCTATATTGCATCTACTTCAAAGTAAAAAAAATAAATTAAAATGTGCTGAACGTCCAAGGCATCTGGGAAAGTCGGCACAATAGGCTTTATTTCCCTTGCAGCCAGGTCATGTTAAGAAACAAAACAAAAACACTGTTCTAAGAACTTGTCTGCACAGGCTGGACTGCCTTTAATCTCAGCCCTAGCAATTTCTGAGAAACAAATTCCTAAACAGAGACAATGTATGTTACGCAAGCTCAAGGTGACCAGCACAGAATGACCTTCCTTCCCCAGGGAGGTCTGCAAAAGAGAGGTGCTGCAGAGTCGGAAAGCTGTCCTATGGAGAAATGCCTGCAAGCTCTCTAGGGTATTAGTTTACCCTGCAATCCCTCCCACTGGAAGGTGAGAAATCATATAATTCAAATCGGGATTGTACCTAATAGGTAAAGCTGCCGACCTTCTGCTATTACAACGGATCTTCACACAGGGGCGTAAGCCAGGAAATTTTGGGTGGTGGTGATTTGGGAAATCTGGGGGGGGGGCAGGAGGAAGGGGAGAGGGGGGAATGTGGGGGAGGACTTTTTGCACTTAAAAAAACTGCCCTGCCCCATGAGCTGCTTACCCATTGTTTTGACACTCATGATCCACCCCAAAAACACCACCCCCCAGCTCTCCTGGAATTGCAACTGAACTTCAGAGGACGGCTGCTTTGGCGGGTGGACCTTATTGGCCTCATACCCCTTTGGGATCCCTCCCCTTCCCAAACTCCGCCCTTTCCAAGCCCCTCCCCCAAATCCCCAAGACTTCCCCCAATCCAGAGCTGGCATCTCTAAAAGTCTCTGAGACCCTTAACCAATGCTCCCTCTAAGCTGTGGAGTTTTGTCAGCAAAAATCCTACTTTGTGAGCAGCCGGCATTCAAGTTGCGAGCAAGCGATTTGGCTCCTGCATCAATTAGTTTGCTCTGGGAAGCCCTCCTTCCTGAGCAGAAGAGAAAAACGTGTGAGCCGGAGGCTAAAGAACTGTGAGCTAGCTCACGCTAACTCAGCTTAGAGGGAACGCTGCTCTTAACGGATTTACACAAATGCGACGGGGGAATTTTGGCTCACTCGGGTCTCTCCGTTCATCATTCCTGCCCCTTTAATTGGCAGGCAATGAAAACACAATGAAAACACTCCCCCGTCTCTTGGACTTGCAAATTAAGGCACCGCTGTAAAGAGTTACTTGGGACGCGGCTCCCTTCTTCGCCTTTCAAGCGTTTCATTGCAAACCGTCAAAGACGGGTTTTCGCAGACTCCTAAAAATATTACGCGGCGCTTCTTCCAGAGTTCTGTGACCTTTTGTATTCGTACAGCAAGCACTTTATCTGAAATTTAACCGGGCCAGAGGCTGAATCCATCTTTTCGATGCCCATTATAAAAATGTCAGGCCGGAACTTCTATGGGGATATTAAGAGCCCTTCGTTTGAAGATTACACAGCAATGTCCCAACTAATGGGATAAGCGGCTGAGGTGAGAGAAGATTGTTAAGCAGTGTGGAGAGCAAGCAATAAAGTGTTTCAGAAAGCACGTACACAAAAAGAGAAGATTATACTTCCACATGTGGAAGGCATGTGTGAATTGAATGTAAAACTGCAACCGCATACTTGTGTTCTTGGGGGTAGATCCCACCAGATACATTATGGCTTATTTCTGAGTGTATGTACATAGGTGTTGGAATATGTAAGGTCTATCGTGCATAAATAAAGACTATGCCAAGAATATCCTGTAGGGGGCAGAAGAAGGGACCGCTAGTTAGCATAGTGAGATTAGGAACTTCCTACTTCTTCCTGTCTCCTGATTGGCTCAGTTAGGGTCTTTCCCGCTCCTGCTGAGAACTGTTTGTTACTGTCTGCTAGCTAGTTAGACTTCTCTTTATCTCTCCTCTTTCTACAAAGTTATTCTCTTCTTAATAAACCAACCTTATTCTTTAAACAGCTTGTGCTCCGCTTTACTGCATATCTACACTCTGCCAGCAACAGGAACGCGCCGCGTGAGATTTGAATTATAAGTCATTGTACTCTCATATTGGAGAGATTAATATTAACAAATGTTTATACACATTCATCTATTAAAAGCAGCACTGCCAGCAACAACAAAAATGTTAGCTACCGGGCATTATACATGCCATGCAAATACGATTTCTGTGCTTTCTGACAAAACCCAGTTGGATAAACGAGACAAAAGAAAATGACGTTTTGTTCCTTCCTTCCTGCTGCCCTTGACTCCCTCTTCCGTACTTTTGAGCTTACTGGATGAGACTGTGGGCAAATAGCAGCCACTTTCTGGTCGGGGGGAGGAATTGGGGCCTCAGATTGGGACCTCAGAATAGGGAAAGGAGAAGTTTAACCTGCCTCCCACATAGCTTTTTTTAACAAGACTTCCACCCCACCTTGAGATTGCTCTTCACCCTGGAAGAGGAAGAGAAAAAGACAGGCAAAGGGAAGGTGTGCCTGTCTTTTTCTGCTTCCCGGAGTAATAACATCCACAAAATGGCACAGAGTCCTGTCTAGTTGGGACCAGTGAACCTTCTTGGGTGGCGGAGGGGGCACCAGGCCCGTAGCCAGGATTTTTAAATTCAGGGGGCCTTTAAATAAGTCAGGGGGCACCCCGCGCCCCCCCCCCGCAACAGAAGCACAAATAAAATTAAAAAAATGGAAGTTGGGGGGCCTGGGCTGGATGGGAAGTCAGGGGGCCCTAGCAGTGAGTTGGGGGGGGCAGGCCCCAAGATGCCCCGCTGTAACTACGGGCCTGGGGGGGCACATACTTGCCTTAAAAAAATAAAAAATAAAATTCAGAGTTCTGTCAAAGCTCCATGTATGGCAGGCATCGTATGTATAGGAACAGCCGGTCATTGTCCTGTTATTCCTCCAGCTATGAAGGGCTGATAGGCACTGAACCCATAAAGGCATTTCGATAGCCCTGGTATTTTGTTCTGCAGCTACAGCCACGTCCCAACCGGCCTTTCCTAAAATACCTTGCAATGCACGGAAGGTGACTTGGTTTATGAACTGTTTGCTTTCTGCTGTTTGCCTGGGCGGCCACTCCCCGAGGTTCAATACAGAATGCGAAGAGGGCCACGCCACGGTGGCTTTACGAGGGAACCCAGCAAGGTAAGCAGTGGGCCGAGCGCCGGCCAAGAGCCAGGTTAACCTCTTGAGGTAACTGAGGCCGAGCCGGTCCTGCAACTACGCCACGCCATTACTTCCAAGAAAAACCACGGCCGTGGAATTATGACTTCCTCGTTCGTCACAGGCTAGAGAACAAGGGCAGGGTTTGCCATGACAACACACACTGTGGCCCAATTCGAACTAGGGCTGCCTGGAGACTGGAGGGTGGGCGCCTAGGAGAGGGGGGTACGGGGAAGGGAAGGACCTCGGCCGGGTACAGTGCCATGGAGCCGACCTTCCAAAGCAGCCATTTTCTCCAGGAGAAGTGGAATAAATGTATCTAGATAAATAAGTAACAAATAAATAAGTGATTTATGTAGTCTAGAGACTAGTTGTAACTCTGGGAGATCTCCAGGTGCCACCGGGAGCTTGGCAACCCTAATCCATACCTACAACTGAGTCTAGGGATTTGCAAAGATCGGGCTTTCTGGATGAAGTATGCCTCAGCCTTTCCCCCACCACCCGCTTTTGGAGCTGCCCGTGACGGGCTGCCAAAACTAAACCAAGATGCTTCGGTACTGACTCAGAAGATCCCGTCACGGCCACGTGCAGTTCCCAAACCGGGGGTCCCCAGCGTGGTGTCCGTGGGCGCTTTGGCACTTGCTGGGACCTCTCATTACCAATGCTCCCTCTAAGCTATGGAGTCTTATGGGCAAAATTTCTCATTTGTGAGCTACTGGCATTAGAGTTGCGAGCAAAGGATTTGGCTACTGCATGAATTAGTCTGTTCTGGAGCGTTTCTTCCCGAGCTGAGACAAAAATGTGTGAGCTGGAGGCTAAGAAACTGTGAGCTAGCTCACACTAACTCAGCTTAGAGGGAACATTGCTCACAACGCCCCGATCAAGTGTTTTTAGGAAGCGGGCCGGGGGCAGGTGGGGCTTTTGCTCTGCAAGACTTCTGATTGGGGACTGGAGATTTGATTGGCTGTGAGGATTCTTAGAAAACGTTGCTTTGGTAGCGGCTGCCACCGCAGCACGGTGTTCTTCACTGTTTGACGGGTGGTAAGCCGCGTCAGCCTTTGCGTGGCTGGCTCCGCCTCCCGAGGCAGCCATTTTGCGGCTGCGGCCACGACGCTGTGTCAGGATTCCAAAGGTGTCCACAGCAGTGTGTCCCTCTAAGCTGAGTTAGTGTGAGCTAGCTCACTGTTTTTTAGCCTCCGGCTCACACATTTTTGTCTCAGCTCAGGAAGGGAGGGCTCCAGAGCAAACATAACATAAATAAATATTTATTACGGTCAGAGACCCATCAAACAGCATACAGGCTCAGAATACAGACCCGGGTTACCAACATTACGGGGGAGAAATGTCGTAAGAAGAATTAAAGAGGTGCTTGCGCTTTGAAAATGCAATAAAAAGAAATTTGGCAACCTTCCTTGATATTTCGATGGATTTGTCCTCCAATAGGTATTTCAACACAAGTTCCTCGGAGTGGATTACTAGTTGTCCTTGGCACCTAAATGACCTTAATACAGGTGTAATCAAAAGAGCTCTTTCGTCGGCATAGTAAGCACAACGAAATAAAATACGAGGAAGGGTCTCAATTGACTCGGAGGGGCATGAGCAAAGTCTCAAATGCCTAGGAATGCGTTGGAATCTTCCAAAAAGAACTGCCGATGGAAAAGCGTCAAATCTGGCTCTGGAAAAAGCCCACCTGTGGTTTGGGTTAGAGATATTAGCTAGATATGGAGAAGCGGTCATATAGTTTTTAGAATTCAGAGATTTGTAAAGAGACGGGGAGTACAGCGTGAGACTTTTGCAGCTCAATATCTCTGAGGCGTGGTAAATAATAGATTTTGCCCTAACATAGCCGCTTTCCAGAAGTTGGTGCGGGTCTAATCCTAAAGTTCTCAATTTAATAATAGGTCCTCCAGAGCAAACTAATTTATGCAGCGGCCAAATCGCTGGCTCACAACTTCAACGCCGGTAGCTCACAAAGTAGAATTTTTGCTCACGAGACTACGCAGCTTAGAGGGAGCATTGGTCCACAGACTCAAAAAGGCTGGGGACCCCGGTCCTAAACCCTCGCGCCCAAGTCTGAACTGGACACCGATTACATAAACGCAGTCCGCTCACAATACCCTTCTGTATTCCTTGCGTGCTAAAGTTTGTTTTCCTTCAACCTCGTCTTCCAAGTCAAACTGTTTTGAACCTACAAACGGGTCAGTCGGAGACAGCGAGCGGAGCTCACTCGGGTGCGTGGAATACAAGGAACATTGTTTTTAAATCATGCCCTTCGAGCTGTCGTCGAAATCAAAAGAAATAACACATAGCGGCCAAGTTGACACTCATTTTTCCTGCTGAGCGTTGATGCCCAAAGCCGAATGTTTTTATTTTCTGTCTGGTGAAATTCGAAATGGAGATGTGTCCGAGACAATCTGCGCTGCAGATTAAAACTTCCGACGTTTGGGCTAATTGACAGATGCAAATACAGAGATGCATTTGCACGCATTCGCGCTTTGCTCATCGGAAGAACTTGCCAGTTCAAATGAAGCCAGTAAACTCAGAACTTTGGAAAGGGCAAACTGTATGCTAAGCATGCCGGGTAGCGGTTAAAAGATCAGCCCTCTACCTGCGAGACAAAAATAGGGACTACGGTGGAAGAGATCCAAAGCAAAGAAAACACCGTGTACAAAAATACAAAACTAGAAGAGTCAATGATTTTGATAGGATACAAAGAATTTATATATTTTAAAAGTAATCAAGAATATATGCATGTGAAAAATAAACTCACAAGTTCTGATGCATCACAAAGTTCGTACACGAATGAGAAACAATATAACTGGGAGTGGATTAAAAAAATGATTTTTATGGCTGAAATGGACAAGTTAACAAGAAAACTTCATGGAGTAGAAGACGAAGAATTCTCAGCAGACTGGAAAGATTTTAAAGACTATTTAGAGCTTAACTGGGATGTGAAAAATAGACTACTATGTTTTGACAGCTATTAAGAATAGAGGTGTTGTAACAAGAGAGACTGTAACGGGAAAGTTACCTAATAGTTAAATTAGAAAAAGGAAAATAATGAAATGTATGATTTGAATACTGAAAATGAATTGAATGTAAGAGAATATTGATTGAAATGTTAATCGGGGCGGAGTATCGTTGGAAGCCAGGGGAGGGGGGGATAAAAATTTGTAGAATGGGATATGGCAAGAATTATTAGCCAAATATGGAACATGTTATTATATCCTGTCAATAAATTTTCTTTAAAAAAAGAAAAGAAACAATATAACTGGAAATAAACAGTGCAGGGATTCTCTTTTCTGTATGTCCTGCTACTGCAAAGGGATAGTCCAGAAATATTCTTCCAGAGCTTTCCCAAGAATTGCTTTAATCGCTTTAGCAATCCCTTGTATCAATTATTTCCTGGAACCAATCTCCATCCTTATACTAAACTGTGCACTTTTCTTGAGAAAGAAAGCTGGAAACGGTTTGTACATCCGGGGAGCCGTTGGATCGCTTCTCCTGCAGTGACAGGATTGCTGGATCACTTCTCTTACAAGCAGCAAGCTCTGGAAGAAGAATATTTCTGGACTCGTCCTTTGCGGTCACAGGACATACAGAAAAGAGAATCCCTGCGCTGTTTATTTCTAGTTATATTGTTTCTTGTTCACGTACGAACTCTGTGATGCATCGGAACTTGTGAGTTTATTTTTCACATGCGTATATATAGGTAAAGGTAAAGGTTCCCTTGGTCGAAAGCCAGCCGAATCCGACTCTAGGGTTGCGGTGCTCATCTCCGTTTCAAAGCCGAAGAGCCAGCGCTGTCCGAAGACGTTTCCGTGGTCATGTGGCCGGCATGACTAAACCAAGGTGCACGGAACGCTACGCGTATATATATAAATTCTTTATATTCTATCAAAATCTTTTACTTCTCTGGGTTAGTATTTTTGTACACGGTGTTTCCTTTGTTTTGAACAGTCCTCTGCCTAACAAACAGGAGAGCCGCTACCACTCTTGGTAGAAAATACTGACCCTGATGGATCCAACGGTCTGATTCAGTATCAGGTACCTTCACCGTTCACGTTGCTTCTGGGGCAACCTGGCAGGGATGCCATCAAGCTGGGCGCTGCTCTAGCATTCGCCTAAAACTCTATGTCTAAACCACAGAGTGCTGGGCAAATGCTAGAACATCACCCCTTGCATGATGAAGTCATTGCTGGGTTACATTGGAAGTGACGTCGTTGCACCGGAGACGCCAGCCCCTCCCCCAAGGGATAGTCTCTGCCTCCCAGTGGTTGCGCGGCCGTTATTATCAAAAGATGCTTGTAGACCACCCAGCTGATCATCTAGTAAATTAGCACAAGCGAGCTCGGCAATAAAACTGAGAAGCCCCAGCTTAGTTGCCTGCGTCACCAGCCAAGAAGAATCCTACAGTTTAAGTGAATAATCAGGTAGACTTACCCAACTCTTTAGACACTGGCGATGCGACTGCGATGTCTCCGACTTTTGCTAGGCCGTCATAGTAAGCTCTTCCGGCAAGAATCATGGCTAGGGAAAAGAGATTTGGGAAAAACAGAATAAAAATGGAGTAAATTAAAAATCATTTAACCTGAACAGACAGCAAGCAGGTTATAAATCCGTTACCTGTGTCCCGTGAGGAAGTGTACAGTTGATGAACTATGCTGCATACGGGCTACAGTATGAACCTCAGAAGAGGCCTGCTGGATCAGACCAGTGAGGGTCCATCTAGTCCAGCCTCCTGTCTCACACAGTGGCCAACCAGTTCCTCTGGAGGGCCAACAACAGGGCAGAGAGGCCGAGGCCTTCCCCTGATAAGAACCTCAGAAGAGCCCTGCTGGGTCAGACCAGTGAGGGTCCATCTAGTCCAGCATCCTGTCTCACACAGTGGCCAACCAGTTCCTCTGGAGGGCCAACAACAGGGCACAGAGGCCGAGGCCTTCCCCTGATAAGAACCTCAAAAGAGCCCTGCTGGATCAGACCAATAGTCCACCTAGTCCAGCATCCTGTCTCGCAGAGTGGCCAACCAGTTCCTCCAGATGGCCAGCAACAGGGCATAGAGACCAAGGCCTTCCCCTGATGCTGCCTTCTGACACTGGGATCGAGAGGTTTAGTGCCTCCGAATGTGGAGGTTCCCTTAAGTCGCCTCGGCGTAGTGACCTTGGACTTCCCTTGGTGGTTTCCCACTCAAGTGATATCTGCTCATATCACTGGTGGAAACTGCTGTGAAGTCGCAGCTGGCATATAGTGACCCCAGAGGGTTTTCAAGACAAACCATTGCCTTCCCCTGCATAGTGACCCTGGGCTTACTTGGTGGTCTCCAATACAAGTACAAACCATGGCTAACCCTGCCTAGCTTCTGAGATCTGATGCGATCGGGCTAGCTGTCCCGATCGGGGCGAAAGGGGAAACAACCACCCTATGAGGTAGATTAGGCTGGAACAGAGTGACTGTCTCTGTGTCACCTATCAAACTTCCATGGCAGAGTGGGAATTCGAACCTGAGTCCCCCAGATCCTAGCCCGACACTCTGACCACTACGCCACACTAGGTAAAAACAGATTAGAGGGCATAAAACAGATTAGGTAAAGGTAAAGTTTCCCTTGCTCGAAAGCCAGTCGAACCCGACTCTAGGGTTGCGGTGCTCATCTCCGTTTCAAAGCCGAAGAGCCAGCGCTGTCCGAAGACATTTCTGTGGTCATGTGGCCGGCGTGACTAAACACCAAGGCGCACGGAACGCTGTTACCTTCCCACCAAAGTGGTACCTATTTATCTACTTGCAGTTTCTTGCTTTCGAACTGCTAGGTTGGCAGGAGCTGGAACTAGAGACGGGAGCTCACTCCGTCATGCGGCACTCTCGGGTCTCGAACTGCTGAACTACTGACCTTCCGAGGCCTGCAGTTCAGCGTCTTAACCAGGATATTAAAAAAAAGCAGATCACAGGATATAAAACAGTGCAATGAGGGCAGCATAAAAGAAGGCACGAGCGGTGCAAATAGGACCAGGATTTCAGAATTACCAGAACAACGAGAACAACAAATGAAGGCAAAGGGCTACTGAGAACAATATGAGAAGCGGATTACAGCTGTAAGAAAAAACAAGAAAAGCAGGTGACGCCCACAATAACCATCGCGGCGGATTGCAATCTTGTTCCATTAGTAAGGCTCCCACCTGGACTCTTCCATTCCACTACCGTTATGATCTCTTTCTCGAAAAGACCCTCCCGAACATTTCTGTTTTGCACCGACAGAGGCGTGGGAGCCTCCCTGACCTCTCCAGGCAGGCCGTCCCACAAGGTAGGCACTGGCTGTTTTCGCCGTCGTTCACGGAGCACTGGCAGTTCTTGCAAAAGGGGCGTCTGGGGTTGCCGGGTCCCGCCTGGCCACTGGTGGGCGATGGGAGGGGGGGAATAGCGTTGCCAGATCCAGGTTGGGAAACTCCTGGCGATTAAGGGAGGGAGTCTGGGAAGGACAAGGACCTCTCTGGGGGGCGGTGATATAGAGTCCACCCTCCAAAGCGTCCCTTTTCTCCAGGGGACCTGATCTCTGTCGTCTAGAGAGGAGCTGTGATTCCAGGCGACCCCCCGGGTCCCACCTGGAGGCTGGCATCCCTAGCAGGCACCGGTACTAAAAGTGGGAACACAGGAGGATGGGGTCGCCAGCTCCAGGTTGGGAAATTCCTGGAGATTTGAGGGTGGAGCCTGGGGAGGGCGGGGCTTGGGGAGGGGAGCATCCACCCTCCACACCAGCCATTTCCTCCAAAGGAGCTGAGAGCCAGTTTGGTGTAGTGGTTGAGCGTGCGGACTCTAATCTGGGAGAACCGGGTTTGATTCCCCCACTCCTCCACTTGCACCTGCTGGATGACCATGGGCAAGCCATAGCTCTCTCAGAGATGTCCTTGAAAAAGACCAGTTGCTGTCAGAAGTTCTCTCAGCCCCACCTCCCTCACAGGGTGTCTGTTGTGGGGAGGGGAAGGGAAAGGAGCTTGTGAGCCGCTCTGAGACGCCTTTGGGCAGTGAAGGGCAGGGTATAAATCCAATCTCTTCTCTTCTCTTCTCTTCTCTTCTCTTCTCTTCTCTTCACCTCTATAACCTGGAGATCAGCTGTAACCAATGCTCCCTAAGCCGTGGAGAGTCTTGTGAGCAAAAATTCTACTTTGTGGGCTACCGGCAGTAAAGTTGTGAGTGGGCGATTTGGCTGCTGCATAAATTAGTTTGCTCTGGAGCCCTCCCTTCCTGAGCTAAGACAGAAATGAGTGAGCCGGAGGCTGAAAAACTGTGAGCTGGCTCACACTAACTCAGCTTAGAGGGAACACTGGTTGTAATCCTGTGAGATCTGCAGGCCCCACTTGGAGACCGGCGACCCTAGCTGTGGTCTTTCAGGCGAGCCACATTTCACTTTTACTTTCGGATATCTGAATGGACCTAAGAAAAACCCGCAAGGTGCCACTGCTTTTGAGAATACAGAGGGGCACCTGGTATTTTTCTGATGGCACCTGGTATTTTTGGCCGCCGTGCGACACAGAGTGTTGGACTAGATGGGCCATTGGCCTGATTCAACATCGGCTTCTCTTATGTTCTTAGGGGCTGTATTCTGTACACGTATTTGCACCTACATTTAACTGCAAACGCTAGGACCCCCAGAGAGATTCAAATCCGGAAGAAGGCTGTTAATAACAGCGAAGAAATGCCATTAGCTAACAATTCAGGGCATTTCCTTAATCGCCAAGTTCAGTGAGGCACAGCAAACCACAAGAATGCTTTATATAATGGTACTTGCTAAGCGACAGGTACTTTTAATTTTTTGTTGGTATTTTTTGCATTTGTGTGTGTGAGTGTGCCTGGAAGTCATGGCGACTTCTGGTGACTCCTACTGAAGCATGGACGATATTCAGAGAAATGACTTGATAGCGCGCCTCTGCCTCCTGACCAATGCCCCCTCTAAGCTGTGGAGTCTTGTGAGCAAAAACTCTGCCTTGTGAGCTACTGACATTAAAGTGATGAGTGAGCAATTTGGCTACTGCATAAATTAGTTTGCTCTGATGCAATCCTTCCTGAACTAAGACAAAAATGTGTGAGCCGGAGGCTAAAAGACTGCGAGCTAGCTCACACTAACTCAGCTTAGATGGAACACTGCTCCCGACCCTGGTATTCTCTGGAGGTCTCCCATCCAAATACTTGCCAGGGTTGGCCCTGCTTAGCTTCCGAAATCTGATGAGATCGGGCTTGGCTGGGTTATCCAGCTCAGGATGTAATAATAATTATTTTTTTTAAAGGAAGAACTCTCAGGGCAAGTGTTTCCTTTCTGAATGAAAGGTCAGAAGAAAACCACTGCCCAGTTTGCAGACTAAACTGGGTTTGGTGAAGAAGAAGCAAATTCCCAGCCCCCTCCCCAAATAATTCTGTATCAATATGCTTCAGATTCTCAGTTCAGCTGTTCCAAGGAAGCATTAACATATGAGAGGTATTTACTGAGTTTGGCTGTTCCCTGTACATTATTTCCATGCTACTTTGCATTTATGATTTGAATACCGATGTGTATTTTGATACGTGGGTCGTGGAAAACAGTGGACAGTAACCAGAAGGATACTGTACATAGCAAGTAGCATTATTTATTTATTTCATTAATTTATACCTTGCCCTACCCCCCCAAAAAAACATAAAACAACAAATAAAAAACCATAAAACAACAAATAAAAAACCATAAAACAACAAATAAAAAACCATAAAACAACAAATAAAAAACCATAAAACAAATTAAAAAACCATAAAACAATAAACAAAACCCATAAAACATTAAACCATCTATTGATGGCAGCAAAAGATGACAGAAGCCTGGCAAAAGATGCCACATGTCAGGCACGGATAGTTACCCCAAGAAACTCCAATGCCCAAGTAGTATCCAGAACAGTAAAGGCACTGGGAAAGGGGTCATGGACAAAGGAGGCCAGAGTGATTGAACCACCGCTGCCTCAACCAAAGGCTGGGCGAAACAGCTCCATTTTACAGGACCCACGGAACTGTAACAGGTCCCACAGGGCTCTGATCTCAGATGGGAGCTTGTTTCACCAGGCTGGGGCAAGGGCTGAGAAAGTCCTCGCCCTGGTCAAGGTTAAGCAGATGTCCCTTGGGCTGGGGACCACCAGAAGGTGTTGGTCAGAAGAGCGTAAAGCTCTCCGGGGCTCATATGGGTAGAGGCCATCCCACAGGTATGATGGTCCCAAGCCACATAGGGCTTTAAAGGTCAAAACCATGACCCTGAACCGGATCTGGTATTCGATCGGCGGCCAGTGCAGTTGGCGCAACACCAACTGAATGTACGCCCAGCAGGCGTCGCTGTCAGCAGGCGTACCGCCACATTCTGCACTAGCTGCAATTTCTGGATCAGGCTCAAGGGTTGCCCCGCGTAGAGCGAGTTACAGTAGTCCAGCCTGGAAGTGACCACTGCATGGATCATTGTAGCTAAGTCCCGCTGAGTGAGATAGGGAACCTGGTTAGCCGAAGATGATAAAAGGCCGATCTGGCAACCAAAGTGACCCGGGCCTCCATAGTAAGCAAGGAACCCAGTATCACCCCGAGACTCCTTACCCTCTGCGCTGGCACCAACGGTGACCCACTGAAGACCGGGAGCCCGATTCCCGATCCTAACCCCCCACGACTCAGGTACCAGGACCTCCATCTTCACTGGATTCAACCTCAGCCCGCTCTGCTGCAACCGTCCAGCCATGGCCCCTAAATATCTGGGGCGGAGCCCAGCCGTCCGTCCGTTACCAGGTAAATATAGCATCACAACAAAATCTAATATTCTGCCCCTAAGCATTTCTCCCCTACCCTAATCAGGCTGATTACATTGTGCCTTCTGGCATCCTGACTCCCTTCTTTGTAATACCCCTCATACCTTTTGGCTGGGATATACGAACACAGGGATCTCCATTCGTACTTGCACCTGACTAGGGTTTTATTTATTTATTCATTCATTCGATTTCTACCCCGCCCCCCCCCGCAAAGCAGCCTCAGGGCGGCTTACACTGACCGATACATAAATAATAATTAAAATCCACATAAAATCGCCTAAAACAATTCGATTATACATAATTCATCGTTCATAAAGTGCCGGTGCTGATCAATTCGTTGTTTAGGGTGGCTTACTTTAAGAGTGCCCACAGAGGTCTAACACTCATTCTGCTCGTGATCTTCCTGGTACAAGGGCGGCACAGGCTAGATGTCAAAAACCAAGGACCAGGGCTCTATAATTAAGGTTGTTGATGGCATAGTGGTGGCAGCTCCTAGTTGGAGGCCTGGTGGAAGAGCTCAGTCTTGCAGGCCCTGCGGAACTGTAAAAGATCCTGCAGGGCCCTGATCTCCTCCAAACACCCCAATGGGTTGCCAGACACCCCAATGGACATGGCGGTCCCCCGCTGCCAGGATCCACCGCCCCATCACCGATCAGTGAGGGGAACTTACTCCCCAAAAGAGAGAAATTCATTTGACATGCAGTAACGTGTCTATGTTACCCCCAACATGACCCGGAAGTGATGTCATCGCAACTTACTCCCCAAAAGAGGGAAATTCATTTGACATGCAGTAACGTGTCTATGTTACCCCCAACGTGACCTGGAAGTGATGTCATCACATCTGCGACATTGGGGCGACGCTCTGGTATTTGGGCAAAAACTCTATGGTAGAAGCCAAATTTACCATAGAGTGTTTGCCCAAGTACCAGAGCGTCGCCCTGATGTGACGACATCACTTCTGAGTCACGTGGGCAGTGACATGGACACGTCACTATATGTCGGACAGGCCTCCCTGCTGCTCCCAGTAAGCCCTGCCCATCCCCTGCTGGTTGCCTGGAGGGACCGGGCAGCCCTATATCTAACAAAGGGAGCTCTCTGACTCTTGAAAAGTTTATAGCCTGAAAATCTTGGTGGTCTCTAAGGCGCTTCTGGACTCAAATCCAGCTCCTTCTACTGCAGACCACCCTCTGAAACAGTTCCACCTGGCTGTTACATCATATCAGGGGTCCCCAACCTTTCTGAGCCTGCGGGCAACTTTGGAATTCTGAAGCAGGGTGGTGGGCCCAACCACAACATGGTGCTCCTAGACCCAAACCTAGCTGCTTCTTCCTCTTCAGACTTAACATGGCTACTCTCTGAAACTATTACACCCTCAAAATCTGTTTTCCCTAGATCTTCTGAGCACTTGGAATAGATCTGTGCATCAATTAACATTCATTGACGGGTTTAACATATTTGGCTATATTAAAAAGATGCTTCTGATTATTTGGGAAGTGACTGATTTAGTTTACCTACAAAGCCAAAGATGGCCGGCACCTTCTTAGAACATAAGAACATAAGAGAAGCCAATGTTGAATCAGGCCAATGGCCCATCTAGTCCAACACACTGTCACACAGTGGCCAAAAACACCAGGGGCCATCAGGAGGTCCAGCAGTGGGGCCAGGATACCAGAAGCCCTCCCACTGTTGACCCCCCCAAACACCAAGAAGACAGAGCATCACTTGCCCCAGACATAAGAACATAAGAGAAGCCAATGTTGAATCAGGCCAATGGCCCATCTAGTCCAACACTCTGTGTCACACAGTGGCCAAAAATACCAGGTGTCATCAGGAGGTCCAGCAGTGGGGCCAGTTCCGTCTACTTCTCACACCTGGGAAGGATTGCCTCTTCTCTAAGACTTATGTACGCACACCGCTGCTGGCACTGTCTAAAAACGATGACTCCGTTGTGGGAAAAGGCACTCTATAAATATTTTAGATAACAGTTGTTTGGTTTCCGGGTGCACATGTAAACAGGTATGTTTAATTTAAAGCAAAATGATTAATTCAACTCAGACGTCTTTCAACAGCCAGCCTCATAACCTGCCTTAAACTGTCAGGTGCGGGAGGGAAAAACGCCAGGAACTAACAAATGAAGACAGGGGGACAGGAGGCAGCACAGTTGCAGAGAAGGTGGGGAGGGAATACCCCTCTTGATGCTGGGGCAGGGGAGTCACAAAATAACCGGACCCGGAAGCCAGAACCTGGGGGTTCCGGGGTAGTGCCTGGTAGGGGAAGGGGACACTCTCCAACATGTTGGAGAAGACGTCACTCGGGTTGGAGCATGATGCACAGGGGGCAAAGACAACAGCAAAAAAGGTTTTCCTGCCAGGAAGGAAGAGTTCCTCTCCTTGGCTCTGGCACCTCCCTCCCAAGACTTTATCCCTTCCCCGGAGAGCTGGAGGTGGTGGTGAAAATCCTGAAACTTTCTGTGGAACCCTGATGACGACGATAGCAACAACAGTGACGATGACAACAACAACGATAAAAACAACAACAACACACCGTCAAGTTGCCAGCCTCCTGGTGGGGCCTGGAGAACTCCCAGAATTACAGCTCATCTCCCAGATTATAGGGATCAGTTCCCCTGGAGAAAATGAATGCTTTGGAGGGTGGACTCTACAATATCGTTACCCCCACTGAGGTCCCTGTTCTCCCCAGGTCCCACCCCCAAACCTCCAAAAGTTTCCCAACTTGGAGCAGACAACCCTTTACCCCCCCCATCCCCCACTGATGGCCGCGGGCACCTGGCAACCCTGAACCTATGGCAATCCCTCATGGGGTTTTCAAAGGCAACAGGTGAGCAAAGGTAGTTTTGCCATTGCCATCCTCCACGTAGTAGTCGTGGTTTTCCTTGGTGGCCTCCCATCCAAAGTAGTGACCATGGCTGACCCTGCTTAGCTTCCGAGCTCATTTGAGAGAGGTCTAAGCTGGGTTGTTCAGGCTGCCAGAACCCTGACGCCCGACCATTTTACTTGGGTCTTGAGGAAGGGATCTAGGAGAAAACGACGGTGAACACAGGTGAAGCGCTGGGTCAGAAACAAGCAGAATCAAGGCACAGGGCAGTGAGATGAGAATGAGAGGATTCATTAGGGGTAAGAATCCAACTCTAGGGTTGTGGTGCTCGTCTCCGTTTCCAAGCCGAAGAGCCAGCGCTGTCCGAAGATGTCTCCGTGGTCACGTGGCCGGCATGACTAGACGCCGAGGCGCACGGAACGCCGTCACCTTCCCACCGAAGCGGCACCTTATTTATCTACTTGCAACTTCTTGCTTTCAAACTGCTAGGTTGTCAGGAGCTGGGACCAGAGACGGGCGCTCGCTCCGCCATGCGGCACTCGGGTCTCGAACTGCTGAACTACCGACCTTTCGGTCTGCAGTTCAGTGTCTTAACCACTTGAGCCATCGCTTTACTTTAGGGGTAAAGTGGCAGATTGTAAAATTGAGAGAAAGAGAACATAAGAACATAAGAAAAGCCAATGTTGGATCAGGCCAATGGCCCATCTAGTCCAACACTCTGTCACACAGTGGCCAAAATATACCAGGTGCCGTCAGGAGGTCCAGCAGTGGGGCCAGGACACTAGAAGCCCTCCCACTGCTGCCCCCCCAGCACCAAGAATACAGTGCCTCACCTGCCCCAGACTGAGAGTTCCCATCTATACCCTGTGGCTAACAGCCACTGATGGACTTCTGCTCCATATCTTTATCCAATTCCCTCTTGAAACTGTCCATGCTTGTAGCTGCCACCACCTCCTGTGGCAGTGAATTCCATGTGTTGATCACTCTTGGGGTGAAGAAGGACTACCTTTTATCTGTTCTAACCCGACTGCTCAGCAATTTCACGGAGTGCCCACGAGTTCTTGTATTGTGAGAAAGGAAGAAAACTACCTCTTTCTCAACCTGCTCAATCCCATGTATAACCTTATAAACCGCGATCATGTCACCCCTCAGCCGTCGTTTCTCCAAGCTAAAGAGCCCCAAGCGTTTTAACCTTTCTTCACAGGGAAAGAGGAGACAGAGCTACGCAGGAGCCGGGAGCCTGAAAAGGGAGGAACGTACTACTGCAAAGAGTAACAAGATGAGGGCCACAAACCAGTCATTACAGCTCTCCAATGCCGCTCCGTCTTATATTAACTGTGTTCTTAGGAGCTCGGAGCACAGGAAGCTGCCGTAGACCAAGCCAGACCATTGGACGCTCCAGCTGGCAGTGCCTCTTCCGAGTTTTAGGCTCAGGTTTCCCAACACCTGTT
This sequence comes from Gekko gecko, assembly GCA_029375565.1. Taxonomy (NCBI): domain Eukaryota; kingdom Metazoa; phylum Chordata; class Lepidosauria; order Squamata; family Gekkonidae; genus Gekko; species Gekko gecko. Next base: position 216,049,516 of record JAPDNY010000004.1, on the reverse strand, counting down.
CCTTGAGATCCTTTAAATAGGAGACCCTGGGAACTGGACCTGGGACTTTCCATGGATGCTCTTCCAGGGAGCCACGAGCCCTCCCCCCCACCAAAGGCCAAGTGAGCTAGACGGCCGCCCGCCAAGCCGAGAAGGGCCATGAGATCCCCCTTCCATCTCTCTTTTCATGGAGATCCAGTTTTTGGAGCGGCGTCATCATTTCATACTCTCCCAAGCTGCTGATAAGCGGCCAGCAAATAATCCGCGGTAGGGGCAGACGTTCCCCCCCGGTCCTGGTTCGGCAAAGACCATTCTCAAGTATGGCGTCGGCCATCACTGAATTGCAATTTTGTTTTTGTTTTGTTTTGCAGGAAAAAATCCCCAGATTTAATTTTCTGCGAGGAAACCAGGCTAGGAAACGCTCTGTGTGACCCAGGGTGGAACGGAAAACATCTCCGGGCTGTAAATAGTTTTAAGTCTTCGATGCTTCTTTCAGATCTGGATTTCCCCCCCCCCTCGTGGGGCTGGGAGAGTCAGCAGAGTTCGGACGCACTGTGTCTTCAAAGTAGAGTCGGCGGGTTCTGGGCCGAGGAAGTCCTTGGGATTTTGGGGGGTGGAGCCCAGGAAGGGCAGAGTTTTTGGGAGGGGAGGGGCCTCGGCATGTTATAATGCCGGACAGTCCACCCTCCAACGGCAGCCATTTTCTCCACAGGACCTGTTCTCTGTTGCCTGGAGCTCAGCTGTCATTCCGAGAGAGCTCTAGGTCTCACCTGGAAGTTGGCAACCTGAAATCAATGCCTTATGTGGGGAAGGGGAGGGGGTCTCAGAGCTGGCTCACGTGGCCAAACAACAGCCCTCCAGGTTGTAGCCAACGCCCCCTCTAAGCTGTGTGAGCCAAAATTGTACGTTGTGAGCTACCGACATTAAAGTTGTGAGCGAGCCATTTGGCTGCTGCATTAATTAGTTTGCTCTGGAGCCGAGACAGAAATGTGTGAGCCGGAGGCTAAAAAACTGTGAGCTAGCTCACACCAACTCAGCTTAGAAGGAACACTTGCTTGCAGCTACTTTAAAAACCCGCAAGCCGCACAACAGCTGGCTGCATAGAGGTGTGCTGTATTTGCCTTTATGCCTAAGGATGACTAATCAGTCGGCAATGAGGCATGTGGAAACATATTACTGTTCATGCGCCGACCTGCGTTCCGTGTGCATACAACAGAATCAGCTACTAATTCATTTTGCAGTGAGCTGTAAGGAGCACTGAAAGGGACTGCATACTGAGGTCTCATTTGAGGACTTGGGGCGTGTAACAAATTATTCCTGGACCAGAAGTTCGCCACGCCCATCTCTCAGAATTTCCTGCCGCACATGGGGGTGAGCAGGCGGACAAACGCGCTGTAGTTTTCCACAGCTGTGATGCAGAACTGTTCAAGTAATCATCATCATCACCATCTGGCCTTGTGTGTCATACAGCCAGGAGATCCTAAGATTGTCTGGCAGCCAGAAGTTCTAGCTCTTTTAGCACTGTGCACCACTAGGTGGTGAGCTAGACTTGTTTTAAGGCAAGAGACGTTTCAGAGGCGGTTTGCCATTGCCTGCCCCCCTGCGTCATGCCCTGGGTATTCCTTGGAGGTCACCCATCCAAATACTAGCCAGGGCCAACCCTTCGCTTCTGAGATCTGATGATATCAGGCTAGCCTGGGCTAGCCAGGTCGGGGCATTGTTCAAGTTAAAAGCAAACACAGCGCACGAAGCTACTTATAAAAGAAACAGGTCTCTGACGTGCTGTACAAAGCAACCATCTATTTCTGCGGAGCTGCAACTATGGTGGCACAAAGTATTGTACGCAATTCGGACATATACGCCTATCAACAATTCGACCAGCCGCCAGTGTTCCCTCTAAGCCGAGTCGGGTGTGAGCCAGCTCACAGTTTTTTTAGCCTCCGGCTCACGCATTTTTGCCTTAGCTCAGGAAGGAGGGCTCCAGAGCAAACTGATTTATGCCGGAGCCAAATCGCCCGCTCACAGCTTTAATGCCAGTAGCTCACAAAGTAGAATTTTTGCTCACAAGACTCCGCAGTTTAGACGGAACATTGCCAGCCACAGCACTGAAGTCCCGCTGTTCTGGAAGCTGGCCGCCTCCTCGGAGGATAATGAACTTTTCACTAAAAGAGCACCCTTAAAAGGTAACGTGAAGAACTGTTTACATCATTATGTTCCCTTTTATCCTCTTTTTTAAAGAGCACAGCGTTCAGGGTTTGTTTGTTTTTTTTTAAAAAAAATGCAGTACAGTTAATGGGATACAAACGGATATTTGAGATGAATCAGATTCTCTCATCTGTCTCCCATCATGTTTTAATTTAGCAGCTTCCAAAAGGGCACTCTAAGTGGAAAAATATGTCCCACAGGCTCACAAGAGGGAAGCCACATTGCATTTTTTTGTGTGTGTGTGACTCCGCCATGGGGGGAAAAAAGCCATGTGATCCAAGCTCACACATATCCCAATAATAAATAACAAGCAAAGCCATCTTCCCTATGATGAAAATAGCATACATAAATAAAGTCAAAAGGAACTGATTTTTGTTTTAGTAAAGGCACTACTGAAACTAAGGCTGCAAGTCTGAGAACCCTTTCCCACTGGAGAAAATGGAACCTAACTGCGGGGTAGATCTGGTGGAAGGAACATTGATAGTTTGAGATATGCATAAGAACATCAGAAGAGCCCTGCTGGATCAGACTAGGGGTCCATCTAATCCAGCATCCTGTCTCACAATGTGGCCAACCAGTTCCTCTGGAGGGCCAACAACAGGGAACAGAGGCCGAGGCCTTCCCCCTGATAAGAATTTAAGAAGAGCCCTGCTGAATCAGACCGGTGGTCCATCTAGTCCAGCATCCTGTCTCACAATGTGGCCAACAAGTTCCTCTGGAGGGCCAACAACAGGGCACAGAGGCCGAGGCCTTCATAAGAACCTCAGAAGAGCCCTCATGGATCAGGCCAGTGGTCCATCTAGTCCAGCATCCTGTCTCACAATGTGGCCAACCAGTTCTTCTGGAGGGCCAACAACAGGGCACAGAGGCCAAGGCCTTCATAAGAACCTCAGAAGAGCCCTGATGGATCAGGCCAGTGGTCCATCTAGTCCAGCATCCTGTCTCACAGTGTGGCCAACCAGTTCCTCTGGAGGGCCAACAAGAGGGCACAGAGGCCAAGGCCTTCATAAGAACCTCAGAAGAGCCCTGATGGATCAGGCCAGTGGTCCATCTAGTCCAGCATCCTGTCTCACAATGTGGCCAACCAGTTCTTCTGGAGGGCCAACGACAGGGCACAGAGGCCGAGGCCTTCCCCCTGATAAGAATTTAAGAAGAGCCCTGTTGAATCAGACCGGTGGCCCATCTAGTCCAGCATCCTGTCTCAAAATGTGGCCAACAAGTTCCTCTGGAGGGCCAACAACAGGGCACAGAGGCCGAGGCCTTCATAAGAACCTCAGAAGAGCCCTGATGGATCAGGCCAGTGGTCCATCTAGTCCAGCATCCTGTCTCACAATGTGGCCAACCAGTTCTTCTGGAGGGCCAACAACAGGGCACAGAGGCCGAGGCCTTCCCCCTGATGTTGTCTCCTGGCTCCGGGATTCAGAGACAATGGCTGAGGTCACGCACACTAAACAATCCACTTTCAGCGCACTTTCCAAGTGGATTTACTGTCTGAACTGGCAAAATCCAGCTGCGTTGAAAAAATGGATTATTTAGTGTGTGTGTGGCTGTAGCCTTGTTGCAGATGACACCACATTACTGGCGGAAAACGGTGAAGAACTGAACATGGCCGCTGACGAAGGTTGAAGCAGAAAGTGCCAAAACAGGATTACAGCTGAATACCAAGAAGACAAAAGTAACGACCGCTGGGGAATTAACACGACTTTAAGGTTGATGATGAAGAAAACGAAATTGTTCCAAGATTTTTCTATTCCTTGGCTCCATCTGCAACCAAAATGGAGACTGTGCCCAGGAAATCAGAAGGAGGCTGAGACCGGGGGGTGGGTGGGGGCAGCAGCCGTGACGGAGCCGGAAAAGACACTTAAGTGTCAGGATCAACGCTCCGTCTAAGCTGTAGAGTCTTGTGAGCAAAAAAATCTACTTTGTGAGCTACTGGCGTTAAAGCTGTGAGCGAGCGATTTGGCTGCTGCATAAATTAGTTTGCTCTGGAGCCCCGTCCTTCCTTGAGCCAAGACAAAAATCTGTGAGCCGGAGGCTAAAGAACTGTGAGCTAGCTCACGCTAACTCAGCTTAGAGGGAACCCTGGCTCAGGATGTGTGGTTGCTGACCAAGATCAAGTGATTTCATGCCACAGAATTCCCCGGGACTTCACTTCGCAAGACCTGGGAATGGCTGGTTAATGACACCGTGTTCCGGAGGACATTCATTCATAGGGCCGCCATGTGCCCTGGTCTTGTTCCCGAGATGCAACCTGTGTTAGACTTTTCAGCAGGGCTTTTTTTGTAGAAAAAGCCCAGCAGGAACTCATTCGCATAACAGGCCACACCCAACAGCAGAAACTCATTCACATATTAGGCCACACCCCTTACAGCACAGCTCATTAGTAGCTTAGGCCACACCCCCGTGTTACCAGAAGAGTGGCCATTCAGCCACACCCACCTTTTGCTTCTTATTCTGTTTACCTTGTTTGTTGTCAAAACCCAGGGCTTTTTTCGGAGCAGGAACTCCTTTGCATGTTAGGCCACACATCCCTAATGTAGCCAATACGAATGAGTTTCTGCTGCTGGGTGCGACCTATTATGCTAATGAGTCCCTGCTGGGCGTGGCCAACTTGGGAGCCAGCCAGAACGCCGTTCCTGTGCGTTCCTGCCCCAAAATAGCCCTGCTTTTCAGCCTCACCCTCCAAATGGATTTAGTTCTTCTAACATTGCCACTGGCCTATCCCCAGGCTCCCAACTCCGGCAATCGGGGTTTTTCAGCGTGCATGCAAACAAAGCCAGACGTTATCAGACTCACGATAAGACTGCCTGCCAGCCCGTACAAGACTGTCGGCCAGCCCGCACCAATCTAGATTAGTCATTTCTGGGCTGAAGACAAAGGAAATCGACCTTCTTCCGGGTTGTTTTCTGTTGCCCCAGAAGGGCTGGCCAGAACCGACAAACCGAAATTAAATCGAAAAGAGTTTTCGGCAAAACATTAGGGAGACAAGAGCGGTTCCTTGGGAGAAACGCTCCCTCTAAGCTGTGGAGTCTTGTGAGCAAAGATTCTACTTGGTGAGCGACTGGCATTAAAGTTGTGAGCGAGCCATTTGGCTGCTGCGGAAATCGGTTTGCTCTGGAGCCCAGCCTTCCTGAGCTAAGACCAAAAGGTGTGAGCTGGAGGCTAAAAAAACCCTGTGAGCTCACTCACACTAACTCAGCTTAAAGGGAACGCTGCTTGGGAGGTGGCGGGCTCTCTCCTTTGGAAGTTTTTAAGCAGGGGCTAGATAGCCCCCTGATAGCAATGCTGATTCTGTGAATTTAGGCGGATTGTGAGAGGGAGGGCAGGAAGGGACGAGACAGTGCTCAGCTCCTGTGGCCCTTTGTTATGCGCCCAGGGTAATGCTGATCACCTCTTTGGGTTCAGGAAGGAATTTTCCTCCAGGCCAGATTGATCCAGGGGTCCTGGAGGTTTTTTTTACCTTCCCCCGGGCATAGAGCAGGGCGGTCACAAGAATGAGGGGGAGAGGGAGCTGAGAATCCCCTACATTGTGCAGGGGGGGTTGGACTGGATGACCCTTGAGGTGCCTTCCAGCTCTATGTTTCAGCCCACACATACCTAAATGAGTCATTTCTGGACTAAAGACAACAGGAGATTGCTTTTCTAGAAGGTTTCACATCCGGAAACAGTCCTGACTCAATATTTATCATCTTTTGCAACATCGCAGAGGCTATCTGGGCACCTCAGGGCAGACATGACAGAGCAAATGCTTAGGGTCAAAAGGCTACCCAGTTGGGCGGGGAGGGGAGAAGACGTTACAGCCCTGGATTCCAAAGCTTTGGTTTCATCAGCCCCATTTTAATCTCATCTTTAACTCCGCCCCCTTCCCCCCCTACCGCTCAGACAAAGCCCGCTCCACATTCCTCACACAGTCAAATATCGTTAAGTACTTTGTACACTTAAGGGTACTTTTTAAAAATAGATATTAACGACAACGGCGAGCCGAACTTCCAAAGCTCTTTGTAAAGGAGAAACAACAGAAGCCAAAATCCTCCTGACCTGAACTCCTAAAAGAGCTCAAGGCCATTCTAATCTGTTTATCGTGGGGTTGTTGGGTTTTTTTTTTTTATACTTCCCATTTCAAAGAACGAAAAACGCTATAAAAACGAAATGAGATCTGTAATAAGACGCTTGCTAGATTGAATTTGTCTGAAACTTCTGACAGCGGGCGCTGTCTACAGATGAGTTTGTCATCCTCTGCGAACGAAACGAAACAGGCTTGTAAACAAACAGAAAACTCAATTTTGTCAGTGTGGCAGTGTTTGGGGGGAGTGTAAGAGCTGGGCCAGAATCAACTGGGCCTATAAGGCGATGGCTGGGGGGGGGCTCTTGACCTGGGTGGCCCACGCTAACCTGATCTGTCAGATCCCAAACTTCCAAATCAACTTTTGGATGGGAGACCACCGAGGAAATCCAGGGTTGCTACGCACAGGCAGGCAATGGTCAACCATCTCTGTTTGTCATCGCCGTTGTCTTTGTCGTCGCCAGGGGTGTTTTTTTTGTAGAAAAAGCCCGGCAGGAGCTTATTAGCATAATAGGCCACACCCAGTAGCAGAAACGCATTAGCATATTAGGCCACACCTCCGTGTTACCAGAAGTGTGGTCATCCAGCCACACCCACCTTTTGCTTCTAATTCTGTTTATCTTGTATGTTCTCAAAACCCAGGGCTTTCTTTGGTAGCAGGAACTCCTTTGCATGTTAGGCCACCCCCCCCCCAAATGTAGCCAGTCCTAATGAGTTTCTGCTGTTGGGTGTGGCCTATTATGCTAATGAGTTCCTGCTGGGCGTAGTCAACTCAGGAGCCAGCCGGAACGCCGTTCCTGTGCGTTCCGGCTCAAAAACAGCCCTGGTCGTTGCCGTCTTCATCTCTTGCATCGACCTGGGTGGCCCAGGCTAGCCTGATCTTGTCAGATTTCAGCTGCTAAGCAGGGTCGGCCCTGGTTGGTACTTGGATGGGAGACCATCAAGGAAGTCCAGGTTTGCTATGCAGAGGCAGGCAATGGCAAACCACCTCGGTTCAACACTTGCCTTGAAAACCCTCCAGGGTCACTGTTGTATACTGAAATGGACCGCGCTCACGTGGTCAGGGTTTGCACGGCCATGCGCACCGGAGAACAGTACCGAGCTCGGGTCCTGGAAGGGGCCAATGGGACGGCTCGGATTCTGGAAAGGACCTATGGGATTTGGGGTGCATAGTATAGATCTATCACTGGGAGCAGAGTATGGTTTGTTGTGGGGATTTAAGCTGGTCTTCGGACTGGCTAGTTTGTCTTTGAGTTTGTGTCTTCAAATAAACCTTATGAGCTGATTCACCGCAACGCGTCTCGAACCCAGTACTTTATAGTCACCATAAGCCAGCTGCTTGATAGCAATTTACACACACACAAACAAACACACATACAAAAAAACCACACACCAGCTAGGGGTCTCAATATCTTTCAGGTCATCTGTAGCCAAAAATAATTAGCACAGGTGTGCACTGGCAAGTAGGCCTGTAACCCCTGGTGATATGTTTGTAAGGCAGTCCCTGTACTTCAATGCTATGGAAACTTAACATAGGAAGTAACATATAAAGGGCGACTGAAATGATTAAGGGGACGGAACACCTTCCCTATGAAGGAAGGTTAAAGAGGTCAGGGCTCTTTAGCTTGGAGAAACGACGACTGAGGGGTGACATGGTTAGAGGTTTACAAAATTATGCATGGGACAGAGAAGGTGAAGAAAGAAGTACTTTTCTCCCTTTCTCAGGATACAAGAACTTGTGGGCGCTCAATGGAATTGATGAGCAGCCGGCTTAAAACAGATAAAAGGAAGTACTTTTTCATCCAAAGAGTAATCAACACGTGGAATTCAGCGCTGCAGGAAGTGGTGGAGGCTACAAGCATGGACGGCTTCAAGAGGGGATTGGATAAACAGATGGAGCTGAGGTCCATCAGTGGGGCTATTAGCCACAAGGGATAGATTGGAACATTATATCTGGAGCAATGTTCCCTCTAAGCTGAGTTATTGGGAGCTAGCTCACAGTTTTCTTAGCCTCTAGCTCAAACATTTTTGCCTTTGCTCAGGAAGGGAGGGCTCCAGAGCAAACTAATTTATGCAGGCGCCAAACTGCTCGCTCACAACTTTAATGCCAGTAGCTCACACGGTAGAATTTTTGCTCACAAGACTCCACAGTTTAGAGGGAGCATTGGTCAAATTTTGAGTCCAGTGGCACACGTGCACACGAAAGCTCATACCTTGAATAAACTTTTGTTGGTTTTAAAGGTGCCGCTGGACTCAAAATTCGCTCTACTGCTTCAGAACAACATGGCTGGATTCACTTGGATTGATGTCTGGGGAAGTGATGGTCTGGTGCTTGGGGGGCCATGGGGGGGCTTCTGGGGTTATGGCCCCACTAGTGGACCTCCTGATTGCACCTGTGTTTTGGCCACGATGTGACAGAGTGTTGGACTGGATAGGCCATTGGTCTAATCCAATATGGCTTCTCTTACGTTCTTAAGTACCGTGTATTCAACCAGCATGTTAACACAATAATAAGGGAGGCTTACCGTTAACAGTTTTTTCATAGTTTTTCCCCAGGTTTATTAAATTCCGCAGCCCTGGGTTGAATTGTTCCATCACATTCTGGGGGGACAAGACAAAAACAACAACAGCCAGGTTAGGCAGAGTCAACGTCCTGAGAACGGCAACAACGATAAAAATAAACTCAAGCAGCCCTAAATGACAGGCCGAGAACCTGAACAAATCTGAAGCCAGTCCATCGACAGCCCTTTACCTGTCGTCTAAGACAGGGGTCCCCAGCCTTTTTGAGCCCGGGGGCACCTTTGGAATTTTGACCCTGTGCAGTGGGCGTGGTCACAAAATGGCTGCCGCGGGAGCCATATTGTTTTCAGGCAGCTTACCAGAGTGTCCCCCAGCGAAATGCCCGGCGTGATAGCGTCACTTCTGGGCTACGTCATTACGCCAGGCATGTCGGCCTGATCTGGCCACTTCAGGGGTGGGGTTCCCCCCACCGGCTGGATCCGGACCAGTCGACTGGGGGCCCATAGAGCGGGGGGAATCCCCGCCCCCTGGGGGGACTTGGCAGCCCTATTTCCTCACATTATATACATACAACTAAACAGAGTGTACATATTTTAATACCCAAGCTCTAGACCACAATAAGTTGATGTCTACCATCAGCCTTGATGATACCTTGCACAGTTGATGCCGGCAGCTAAAATTATAAAATGTGGAACACCTAAAGATTTCAAAGATGGAGCAAGAAACTCTGGGACTTTTATATCATGGCTAAAATAACCCTTAACACCTCTCCACTAGCCTCTGCTTCGACTCCTACTAACTTTTCTGCTACTTGGCTCCCAATATTAGACTACTTAAGAACACAAGATGAAATACCTAGTATAATGAATCAACTACATTTATGGTAACATAAGGATTATGTAGCTTAGTACCTCTTTCTCTTCTCTCTTGATTTATTTGGTTTCCTTTTTCCTCTCTTATTTTTTCCCCTTCCCTGCTATATTATCAAGTATACGTCTGCTCCACTGACAATAGCTATGACTCAGTTTTTGTAATTGTTACACCAGTTATTGTTACATTCTTAAGCCTCTGTATTTCATATTTATCTTCCAATAAAATATTTACTAAAAAAAAGATTTCAAAGTTTATATTGTTTTGGGAAACAATATTTTCTCTCTCTCTCTCTCTTTTTTTAAATCAGATCTCTCTCTCTCTCTCTTTTTTAATCAGAAAATGGGACTCATCAGGAGGGCTTTTCTATACAGGAAATAGAGAGTTGTGCTGTACTAAATGATTCACAAAGTTTCTTGGATAAATCTACACTACTGTATTTAGCTTGTTGAAACCAGGATCCTGCTATGTAAGTTTTGCATCGTTTAATGCGTCATGTTAAAACTTCGGTGTTGCTTCAGCTCTGTTTTTAGATTGGTTCTACAACTTAAACCCTATTGCATCGTTCACTGAACGTCCCATCCCATGGATTGCATTGACCCACTCTGTCTAATCCGCCTGGAGTCCGAATGAGAAAGGCGGGCTATAAACAACATAAACACAATGAAATCTAGAGAAGCTGAAAACTGAATTTCTATCACCTGGCACAAAACCCACACCCATGCAAGACAAAAGTCAATTCCTACAAAACCATTTTTTCCAGAACCGGTAATCTGCACGGCTCAAGGAATCGGGGTTAACTCTACCATCTGAAAAACGAGACCCTGTAATTTTGCGATTAAAAAACTGCACATCAGGTACAAGCGTTTCAGTTGAAAGCCAAACTGGTTTCCTGTGTTGGCAGTTTTGGTTTATAAAGTACACACACACACTCACAGGTGTTGCAATTATTCCTTTTCTTTTATTTATTTAATTTATGGTTATTGGAAGGCATTACTTTTTCCCGCCCATGCAAACTTTCGCCTTTATTTTGACACAGTGTTTCTTGTCAAGGAAAAACACCCTATTCTCCTTAACAAACAGGCTGGGGTGGGGGAGGAGAATTCAAAGAAGCTGGAAAATTCAAACACTTGCAAAGCAAAGCTGTAACCCCAGGGCTTTTTTTGTAGATAAAGCCCAGCAGGAACTTATTAGCATAATAGGCCACACCCAGCAGCAGAAATTTATTCGCATATTAAGCCACCCCCCCCGTGTTACCAGAAGTGTGGTCATCCAGCCACACCCACCTTTTACTTCTTATTCTGTTGACCTTGTTTGTTGTCAAAACCAAGGGCTTTTTTTTGGTAGCAGGAACTTCTTTGCATGTTAGGCCACACACCCCTAATGTAGCCAATCCTAATGAGTCTCTATTGTTGGGTGTGGCCTGTTATGCTAATGAGCTCCTGCTGGGCGTGGCCAACTCGGGAGCTAGCCGGAACTCCGTTCCTGTGCATTCCTGCCCAAAAATAACCCTGTGTAACCCTTATTTTTGGACTGCTTATAACAAAATGAATACAACACTCAAAGAAGTCCTACAAGGGGCTCCCGCTAGCCTAGGGGCATTTTGGACTTTTCTCTTTTAGCATCTCCTAAAACTGCTTCTGTATTAAACAGACACCAGACGTGGCTTTCAAACACGTGATAAGAACTTAAGTATTAAACTGAAATAAACACAAGGTAGGACAACGACAGATTTTTCAAATCTCACTGTTCTTTTGGCCTAATGCACAAACTAGTTAACTAAAGGAATAAAATTAACGGTAGCCCGTTTTCCTCTTGAATCCAAATGCTAAGCTTAACTGGGTTACGAATACAGTTTCCGAAAAGCCAAAATGGGAAGTTACGCAACAACACCTCCCTGCCAGTGTTCCCCCTAAGCTGAGTTAGTGTGAGCTAGCTCACAGTTTTTTAGCCTCTGGCTCACACATTTTTGCCGTGGCTCAGGAAGGAGGGCTCCAGAGCAAGCTAATTTATGCAGGAGCCCAATCGCTCGCTCACAACCTTAATGCCAGTAGCTCACAGAGTAGAATTTTTGCTCACAAGACTCCACAGCTTAGAGGGAACATTACTCCCTGCCCCAGTAAATGGTAATATATACAAAGGGCTACTTAAGTAATATTTAACTGAACTACTTCAGATATTATTTTGAACCGCTCACATAACAATAAACTAAAAAGTCTTTACAAGAGCAGAGAGCAAACTGGCTTTCCGACTTTATTTTCAGCGGTCACCTGTTCTAGGAGTCACCTCATTCCATGCACACCCTGTTGATACAAGATAAAATTGGTCCACGCCAGTGAACATAAGAACATAAGAAAAGCCAGTGTTGGATCAGGCCAATGGCCCCTCCAGTCCAACACTCTGTCACACAGTGGTCAATAATACCAGGTGCCCTCAGGAGGTCCACCAGTGGGGCCAGGACACTAGAAGCCCTCCCACTGTTGACCCCCCGAAGCACCAAGAATACAGAACCTCACTTGTCCCATTCCGAGTGTTCCTATGTAATAATAACATAAGAGAAGCCAATGTTGGAAGCACACGGAAGCTCACACCTTGAATAAAACTTAAAGGTGCCGCCGGACTCTGAATTTGTTCCATTGCTTCAGATCGGGAGTGGCCAAACTTGCTCAACCTAAGAGCCACATAGAACAAACGTCGGACGTTTGAGAGCCGCACGACAGGGACACATATCACACACACATTTTTATTTTAAAAAATATGCAGCTTTGCTTTTGTATTAACATTAAATGGGACTGCCAAAAATAAAAACAAAAGGGGTAAAAACAGATATTTATAATGATGCCTATTTGCCCAGTGATGTTTGTTTGTTTGCTAATGATATTTATTTGTCTAAGAGAGAGAGAAAAGATAGAGAGGTGGAAAGAACGAGAGAGGTGGAAAGAAAGGGAGAGAGAGAAAGAAAGAAAGCAAAGAGATGGGGGAGGGAGGGAAGGAGGGAGAAAGAAAAAGCATGCCTCCCCTTCGCTTCCCCAGCTGCCCTGCCGGGAGCCACACAATATGTGTGAAAGAGCCACAGTTTGGCTACCCTGGCTTCAAACTAACACAGCTGTCCACCTGGATCTACCCTGAAACTCTTGTTGGTCTCTTGAGCTGCCACTGTTCTCCAGTTAAGGACCACAAGTGGCAAATGCCTCTGAAGACCAGATCGATGTCAGCAGGGCGAATCTGGAAGAAAGGAGCTGGCTTGTGTTTCTGCCGTGGATTTAAAAACACACACACACACAGGCTTGCAATTAAGGACAAAGCGCCTGGTTACAAATTAGACGTCCCGTCCTCCGGCTCCTGTGAGTGTTACAGAACTTTCTATCTCAAATGAAAGCCACGGTTGGAGCGCTCTTCCTGTAAATGTTCAGCTCGGAGCGATAATGCCCGACACGCCTCCTTAGAACACAATAGTCCGGCAGGTATTGACACAGACCAACAATGCGTGAAGTCCCTGTGGCTTCAGGCTTGCCTCCAGCTGGTACACATCCTGCTTTTGGAACTGAAGAGGTGAGCGGTGACTCCCCAAAGCTCATCCCCTGCCAGACATTTCGTTAGTTTTTAAGGTGCTGCTGGACTCTGGCTCTTTTCTGCTGCTTTTTGGAAAGGCAACCTTCACCTTTATGAAGTTTATGAAGAAGTTCACATCCACGTCCCTAGAAAGATTAGTAATATTTTATAAGGTAAAGGTAAAGGTTTCCCTTGCTCAAAAGCCAGTTGGATCCGTCTCTAGCGGGAGCAGTGCTCATCTCCGTTTCCAAGCCGAAGAGCCAGCGCTGTCCGAAGACTTCTTCGTGGTCATGTGGCCGGTGTAACTAAATGCCAAGGTGCATGGAACGCTGTTACCTTCCCACTGAAGCGATACCTATTTATCTTCTTGCAATTTCGAACTGCTAGGTTGGCAGGGGCTGAGGCCAGAGATGGGAGCTCACTCCGTCATGCGGCACTCGGGTCTCGAACTGCTGAACTACAGACCTTCCGGTCTGCAGCTCAGCATCTTAACAGATTACTTAGTCACAGCCAGGGCTTTTTTTTTGTAGAGGAGCCCCCTTGCATATTAGGCGACACAACCCTAATATAGCCAATCCTCCAAGAACTTACAGTAGCCCCTGTAAGAAGAGCTCTGTAAGCTCTGGGAGGATTGGCTACATTAGGGTGTGTGTCGCCTAATATGCAAAGGAGTTCCTGCTACAAAAAGAGCCCAGCAAGAAAAAAATGTCTTTGTTGTTAAATAGCCCAGTTCCTAATTATTTAATATCTATTTTATTTACTTTGTTTATACCCCAATGGCAGGCCCATAGCTATATCGGGGCATTTTGGGGCCCTGCCCCCTTAATTAAAAACCCCGCCCCACAAATAGCCACACCAGTTTTGACTGTGACCCCAGTGGTACTGGGCTAACAGAAAGGATGATTGTTGGAGATGTACTGAAGGTGCCCTTTATTGCCCTGTCGAAGGGAACTCAAAAGGCACTTAAATGTCTTTGGAAGGCAACTAAATGCCCTCTGAGCCATGTTTTCCCTGGGAACTCTTGCACTCGCTGCCCTGTCCCTGCAGAGGAAGGGCTAGAAACAGGCTCTGAGCCTCCCCCTTTCAAGACAGGCATTCAGATTAATTTAACTATAATTTAACTGCCCCCTGAAAGATTGAAAGGCCTCTGAACAAAAGAATCCTGGCTATGGGACAGGCCAACGGGGACCTGAAGCGGCTGCTATTCCGTTTTATCCTCACAACGACCCTAAGAGGTAGGTGAGGGTCAGAAAACCTGACTGGCCCAAAGTCATCAGCAAGCTTCTACGGCAGAGAGAGGATCGGAAGCTGGGTTTCCCACATCCTCGTCCGACTCCCTGCCCTGGTTTGGATGGCCCAGACTGGCCTGGTCCCATCAGATCTGGAAGCTAAGCAGGGTCAGCCCTGGTTCGTACTTGGATGGGAGACCACCAAGGAAGCCACCGGTTGCTATGAAGAGGCAAGGCAAGGGCAAACCCTCTCCGTTCTTCTCTGGCCTTCACAACTCTATGATGTTGCTACAAATCGGCTGCCACTCGACAGCACTTCCCACAACCCATCTGACATGTTAACCGCTATAGCACGCCAAACTGGATTTGCTCCGGAGCATCTCTCTCACCAAGGCTTTGGTTTAAGAATGTTGATATGTTGATGCATTTGTTGGTGTGCATCAACTACTCACTTATTGGCTGATATAAGGAGGCCACAGGATTGTCAGAAAGCGGCACACCATGCATCAATCACATTTTTTGGGGGAAATGCTGTTCCAGAAGGGAAAACTAGTGGTTGTGGTGGAGAGTGAGCTTCTGGAAAGGACTAACTACATCACCACTGGTGGACCTCCTGGTGGCACCTGGTATTTTTTGGCCGCTGTGGGACAGAGCGTTGGACTGGATGGACCACTGGCCTGATTCAACGTTGGCTTCTCTTATGTTCTTGTGTATGGAGCAAAGGTCCATCGGTGGCTATTAGCCACAAGGTATAGACAGGAACTCTCAGTCTGGGGCAAGTGATGCTCTGTATTCTTGGTGTTTTGGGGGGGAAAACAGTGGGAGGGCTTCTAGTGTCCTGGCCCCACTGGTGGACCTCCTGATGGCACCTGGTATTTTTTGGCCGCTGTGGGACAGAGTGTTGGACTGGATGGGCCATTGGCCTGATCCAACATTGGCTTCTCTTCTGTTCTTACCAAATGTGGATCCACGTAAAAATATGCAGTCTACGTAGTTTAAATGAAGAGAAAAACAATTTAAGCGGGCAGAAGGCAGCATGGTATAGCCCAGTCTTGTTAGATCTCGGAAGCAAAAACAGAGGTGGTATTTGGATGGGAGACCACCAAGGAAGGCTCTGCAGAGGAAGGCCGCGGCCAACCACCTCTGCTTCTCATTTGCCTTGAAAGCCCCTTGCCTTGACTTGATGGAACTTTACACAATTTAAAGGAACTACAAAGAGTTAAATGCTCAAAGCCCCTAACCCCCTTGATTGTGCAAGCACCTTTGCCCTTCCACTCCTCTGCCAGCCCCACGACCCGCTTGCGAGAGAGTGACGGCCCACTTTTGTGTTCTGATCCAGCGTTTTGAGAACCTCTGCTTCAAGCTGTGCCTACAGTGCAGACATTACATAAGAACGTAAGGGAAGACAATGCGGGATCGGGCCAATGGCCTACCTAGTCCAACGCGAAAGGCAGCTGGACAACGGACTCCATCCTACATCTCTCCATCCTCTCCAGCGTCCCTCAAAGCAGGCTGGGCAGAGGACTGGTAAGGGGTTAGGGGTGAAGGACTCCAGAGAGGAGGTCAGGCAGAGGAAAGGGGGCTGGGGGGGGAAGGAAAGCAAAAAGGTGACAAAGGAAAGAGGAACAGGACAAACAGTGGCAGATTCACCATGAAGCAGACTCAGCACGGGCTTAGGGCACCAGGGCCAAAGGGGGCACCACAAAGTTGGGAAAAGGGTGAAAAAAATGTTGAAAAATGCCTTCCAGGTCATGGATATTGGAACTTTGATACATTTAACCTGGGAAATATTAAAATAGATGTCGTATTGCATTTTTGGTAGAACTTTATGTAGCCAAAGCTTGGCTTAGTTTGTACAGTAGATTGTGTTATCCTAGGAATAAATTTCTGCATTGCTGCAACCTGCATTGTCTATCTGGTCAGACAGGTCAAGGACTAAAATGGACCGGGGGTCAGTGTGGAAAGGAGGGGGGGCACCGAGATTGGTCAGTGCTTAAGGCACCAGTGAACCTTCGTCCGCCCCTGAGGACAAAGGAGAAGGGAAATTGAAAAGGAATAAAGGAGGGATGGGGAAAGGGTCGGGAAGAAAGCCAAGAAGTATGAATTCATGCATCGGTGGCCACCAGGTTGGGGGACTGCTGGCTCAAAGGCTTCAAACCGATGAACGTTGTGACGTTCCAGCTGATGCCTGGTAGTTTTAAATGTCAACGCAAAGTCATTTTCACGGCTTGCATTAATTTGTGGCACTGGAGCTGTCGGGTAAGCACTCTGTCAGCTGAAAAGATGGATAGGTTTCCTCCTCCCGTGACATTAACTCAAACCTGCCCGGGGACCACTCCGGGAATTTCAGCATTTAAGATTCTTGGGTCTGGGCTCCCCTCTCATTTTTTTTTTTTGCGAGTCTATTCAAGAATCTTATGTTATGCAAGGTGTAGAAACGTATCCTGGAGGGAATCTAATAAATGGGTATTAAGGACGGGAACGGGCACTGTGCCGTGGGCAGAGGACGCGTCACGAGGTCGCAAGCAAACACTGTTAATTTCTTTTCGGGAGTTCTCCTAAATCCTTTAGCTACCTGGGATTTCGGACGGTTTCCTTGTACAACTGGCTTTGCGTGCAAGCCCCACGACTTCGCAAAGCTCGCAAAGTGATCGACTGGTATTGACAAGAAGTGAAAGCTTCATCTAGGGCTGCCAACCTCCAGGTGGGGCCTGAAGCTTCCCTGCAACTACAACAATTGTAGTTCCCAGACCACGGAGATCAGTTCCCCTGGAGGAAAGGGCTGCTTTTGAGGGCTGACTGACTTTATGACAGGGGTGGCCAAGCTGCAGCTCGGATGCCGCATGTTGCTCTTTCACACAGTCTAATTTAATGTTAATAAAAAGCCAATTTGCATATTTTTTTAATAAAAACGTTTGTGTAATATCGGTTCATGTCTTGCAGCTCTCAAACATCTGATGTTTATTCTACATGGCTGTTACGTTAAGCAAGTTTGGCCAACCCCTGACTCTATGGCATTATACCCCGCCGGGGTCCCTCCCTTCTCCAAATCCTGCCCTCCCCAAGCTCCACCCCTAAATCTCCCAGGATTCCCCAACCCAGAGGTGGCAACCAATGTTCCCTCTAAACTGTGGAGTCTTGAGAGCAAAAATTCTACTTTGTGAGTTACTGGTATTAAAGTTGTGAGCGAGCGATTTGGCTACTGCATAAATTAGTTTGCTCTGGAGCCATCCTTCCTGAGCTAAGACAAAAATGTGTGAGCCGGAGGCTAAAAAACTGTGAGCTAGCACACACTAACTCAGCTTAGAGGGAACACTGGTGGCAACTCTAGCTCCAACCCATCTCAGCTGTCCCACACTGATCTCATCTCACCTTTACAGACTTGAAAGTGATTTGACTAAGTCTATGGCAGAAAGGAAGGCCAAGCGCCGAAAAATAGCTTCTTTTGAACTCTGGTGCTGGAGAAGACTCTTGAGAGTCCCTTGGGCTGCAAGGAGATCGAATCAGTCAATCCTAAAAGAAATCAACCCTGACTGTTCCCCGGAAGGCCAGAGACTGAAGCTGAAGCTCAAATACTTTGGCCACCAAATGAGAAGGGAGCCCTCACTGGAGAAGACGACCCCAATGCTGGGAAAGACTGAAGGTCAAAGAAGAAGGGGACGGCAAAGGATGAGACGGTTAGACAGTGTCATCGAAGCAACGAACATTAAATTAAGCAAACTCCGGAGGACGACGGGAGACAGGAAGGCCTGGTGTGATGTGGTCCAGGGGGTCGCGAAGAGTCAGACTCATCTATGCGACTGAACAACAACAACTACAACATGGCAGAAAACCCTTAAACACAACCAGTCCAGGACTTACTGTGTGATTCTCTCACAGAGACTAGAAACTAAAGCAGAAAAGAACATGCCGACATCTTACCACTAAGCAGCCCCGAAAAGCATTTTATTTATTTGAGAAAGGACCCAGTTTGATACATGTCACTTCCAGTCTGGCTGGATCTCTAGCATCTTTCATTCAAGAAACAGGACAAAACACAACAACGCACAGCAGCCTGAACGCTCAGGGCTAAACGGGGAAGGCAGGTGGAGAGGGTGGGGTGTCCACGAGAGAGCGACTTCAGGGCAGACGGCAAAAGAAAAGGGGAGGGAAGGAGAAGTGAGGCAGAGCAGAAGGATGCGGCTTTAAAAAATGCATGTTTTGACCGACTGGGAAGAGGAGACAGAAGGGCGTTTGTATTTATGCGTCGGACCGGAGGGGGAAATTCTTTTTTACTTGGGGGTTGTTTTAATGCTCCTTTGATGGGCAACACCAAAAGAAACTTCCTTCCTGGCAAACCGCCCGTCGGCAGACATCACCTGCTCTGTTATCTTGTCTACAGGCTCAGATCTGAGTTTCACATACTCCCTGCCCTGAGCAACTAAGGGCAGAGAAACTAGTGTCATTTGGGGGGGGGATGACTGATGGCAAAAGGAAGGGGTTTTGAGAGCACAATGGAGTAGGGTTGCCAACCTCCAGACGGTGGCTGGAGATTTGGAATTACGACTGATCTCCAGCTGGCAGACATCAAGTTAAGAACAGAAGGACACAAGAGAAGCCAATGTTGGATCGGGCCAATGGCCCATCCAGTCCAAACAGCACAGCTCATTAGCATATTAGGCCACACCCCCATGTTGCCAGGAGTGTGGTCATCCAGCCACACCCACCTGTTACTTCTTATTCTGTTTACCTTGTTTGTTGTCAAAACCCAGGGCTTTTTTTTTTGTAGCAGGAGCTCCTTTGCATGTTAGGCCACACACCCCTCATGTAGCCAATCCTAATGAGTTTCTGCTGTTGGGTGTGGCCTATTATGCTAATGAGTTCCTACTGGGCGTTCCTGCCCAAAAATAGCCCTGCATAAGGTCACCATAAGCCGGAAGTGACTTGAAGGCAGTTAACACACACACTACATCACTATATGACTTTTTTCTCAAATCACCCTTATTCAAATTCACCTGTAGCGCTTGGCTTTAACATTCACCTTTACCCCTTGCAAATTCCTTTGCTTTCTGTTTGGCTGCACCTTATTTCCATAGTGCCGATTCCGTGCTGATGCTAGAAAACCGGTGAAGCGGCCAACGCTGAATCAACCCAAGTTGGTCCAATAAAAGGCATCCGCTTACAGGCTTTCCTGGTCCCTGGATGCTGTGCCAAATCGTTTTGGCCTCCTCTGACAAAGCTTCCTTGAAATCTGTACTGACCTTGAGAGAACTGTAGAGCGTTACGAGGAAACTCGAGCCGTACCACTCGTCACATTTCGTACCAGTCAATCAACTGCCCCATTTTGAAGTTTGTAATGTGGATGCCATGAATATCGGCCATCCCTCCGCAAAAAGACAAGAGGTACCGGAAAAGGTACAGATGTAGCAGAGCTGAAAGGCTATTTAAACTCTCTAGGGCTCTGGACAGCTAAACACTTGGGATCTTTCCAGCCCTGCATAGGTAGGTATTCTCAGGGGTCTTTTCATAGAAAAAGAGCTGCAGGAGCTTATTAGCATATGGTATGCTAATGAGCTACTAGGCTATTAGCATATGCCATGCCCCCTGACATCACCAGAAGTGATGTCAGAAAGGGAACCAAAAGGAGGGGAGGCATCTTCGAAAGCTTCTCCTTCCGTTCCCCAGCTGGCCTGGGTGGGGGAGTGCTTAAACCCCTTCTCACTAGAGTTGGGCCACAGAAGGAGGAAAGAGGGAAGGAAAGGGAGAGAGTAGAGTGAAGGAAAGAGGGAAAGAAAGAGAAGGAAAGAAGGATGGAAAGAAAGAGGGAAAGAAAGAGAAGGAAAGAAGGATGGAAAGAAAGAGAAGGGAAGAAGGAGGGAAACAGGGAAAGGAGGAAAAAAGAGAAGAGAAGAAGATGGGAAAGAGGAAAAGGAGAGAAGGAAAGGAGGGAATGAAAGAAATTTGGCGGCAATTCAGCCCCATTATATCCTATGGGCCATTGAAGTCAATGGCGAAAACATAGGGTATATTCTGGGGGCTGGAGAGGAGGGGGTTTGAGGAAGAGGCTCCAAACTCACAGGGTAGCTGTTGGAGCCTTTCCCCAAGATACACACCATGTTTCAAGAACATTGGACCAGGGGGTCCAATTCTGTGGGCCTCCAAACAGGTTGCCCCCATCCCCTCCATTGTTCTCTATGGTGGGGAAAAAGTTACTTTTTTCCCATGGAGCTGTTAGTAGCTCGGGGGGGGGGGCTTTGAGGGAGAGGCTCCAAATTTTCAGGGTAGCTTCGGGAGCCTCTCCCCACATACACCTCCACGTCTCAAAGCAATTGGACCAATGGACCTAATTTTATGGGCACCCAAACAGGTTACCCCCATTACCTCCATTGTTTCCAACGGGGAAACCCAGCCAGCAGCACTTAAGGCAGGCAAGCAGGCAGCCACCCAGCAGTCAGACTCTCCCAGAGAATCTCAGGGAAAGTGAACTGTCTTGGGAGGTGCTTGTTTGCCATGAGAACAAGTGGCACACTCCAGAACAAGTGGCACTGTGGCAGTGCAAGCATACCACAGTGCCACACAGAAACCCTAAAAGACCAAAAGGAACAACATTTATCCATGTATAAATTGATGGCGCAACCTCATTAGACCACTCACACCATACCAACCTCAAAAAGAAAATGTATAGCACTGGGGAAAATGCAGGTAACCTCTTTGGGCGCTCATAGAATTAGGTCCATTGGTCCAATTGCTTTGAGACGTGGGGGTGTATGTGGGGAGAGGCTCCCGAAGTTACCCTGAAAATTTGGAGCCTCTCCCTCAAACCCCTTCCCCCCCAGAGCTACTAACAGCACCGTGGGAAAAAGTAACTTTTTCCCACCATAGAGAACAATGGAGGGAATGTTTGGGGGCCCATCGAATTGGAACCCCTGGTCCAATGTTCTTGAAACTTGGTGGGTATCTTGGGGAGAGGCTCCAACAGCTACCCTGTGAGTTTGGAGCCTCTTCCTCAAACCACCTCCCCTCCAGCCCCCAGAATAGACCCTATGTTTTCGCCATTGACTTCAATGGCCCATAGGATATAATGGAGCTGAAATTGACATTTGGCTGGCCGAAACTGACATGCGGGAGCCTTTGAAGCTGCCAGAGCTGGGCTCTGGTGGGCTCCCCCCCAAAAGACCCCTTCTAGAAACTAGCACAGTTAGCTTCTAGATTTATGTCATCTGAAGTATCCCGTGATGTAGGCAAAGAAGGGTTGGGGTGACGACTGCAAGTTATTCTCCTTTTGACCCCTAGCTGCATACAGATCTAACTTTATGGGGTGGAAAAACCTGCATTGCCTAAAAGCTAATCCCACTGCGGGGGAGGGGGGGGAATGGGCTAAGTGTAGAATTTGATTTATTGCAGGCAGACACCTTTACAAGTTTTGCTTTTCTGCACATTTGCAAGGGACTTCGACATTGCCCAAAACAGCTGATATGCTCGGCTCCGGTGTTGCTTTCAGGTCCTCAGATTTCCCCCCAAATAACTGATTTGTCTCCAAATTTTTACCACGTCTTCCAAAGATGGCTGTAAAAAGACATAAATATACTTTGGAAGGGCTCAAACCCGATGTGGATTTTTGGAGAGTTCCGTAGGCCCAAGATTTAAGCGGCAGCAGCAGGCAGCTCTTAAATTGGTTCTGTTATTTCCTTTAAAAAAATGTGTGTGGGGGGTATTTACGGGATACTTTGCATTTATTCCCCTTCCCGCCCGCCTGCCCAAAAGAATGACAGGGGCTAGAGATCAGACAGCTGGAAAAATGACTCTACTTCTACCTGATTTCATTTCATTGTGTCTGACGGAGCGTACCTGCACACGGAAGCTTTTACTTTGAATGAAGCTTGGTTGGTCTTAAAGGTTCCACTGGACTCAAACTTTGGTCTATTGCTTCAGACCAACCCACCTGAATCTATTTCTACCTGTTTAAGGAACATTCTAGTCCTTCTGCAGTGATGTAACGTTCTGGCAACCGAGGTTCTTACTACTACTAGTAGAAGTTAGCAAAAACAAGTTTTTACTGCAGTGTCGGAATCTATGTCGTCATGAATAACAGCAAACTGAAATAGCACCGTCTATTCTATCCACTAAAATCTGCATGACATAGTGAAGGCAATTCAGATAAATTCAATTCTGGAAGTTCTTTATGGCTGTCTGAGGGTGCTGCTGTTTGATCAGACCCATCCATCTCAAAGTGTGTGCGTCTTCCCCTTCTTTTTCCTTCCTGTAAGTTTGGAGTAGGAGCTGCGATGGCTCAGGTGGTTAAAGACGCTGAACTGCAGGCTGTGGAAGGTCGGTAGTTCAGCAGTTCGAGACCCGAGAGTGCCGTATGACGGAGTGAGCTCCCGTCTCTAGTTCCAGCTCCTGCCAACCTAGCAGTTCGAAAGCAAAGTAATTGCAAGTAGATAAATAGGTACCACTTCGGTGGGAAGGTGACGGCGTTCCGTGCGCCTTGGTGTTTAGTCATGCCGGCCACATGATCACGGAAACGTCTTCGGACAGCGCTGGCTCTTCGGCTTGGAAACGGAGATGAGCACCGCAACCCTAGAGTCGGATCCGACTGGCTTTCGAGCAAGGGAACCTTTACCTTTACCTTTTTAAGTTTGGGGTGGACACAGGAGCAACTGGAGAAACGCCAGATGGCTCGGCAGAAACCTACCTAAATTCTTTTTGATTTTTTAGCCGGCTCTTCGGCAGGAGTGATGGCTTGTTAAGGAAGAATTCGGTCTAACAATTCCCTGTCGAAACACAATAAATGGACATGGGGGAGCTACGGGAAGTGGCCACGGCTCAGCAGCAGAACACGTGCTCGGCCTGCAGAGAGTCCCCAGGTCAACCCCCGGCTTCTCCAGTCAAAAAGGTCAGGTAGCAGGTGATGTGGGAGACCTCAGCTTAAGACCCTGGGGCGCTGCCACCAGTCTGAGTCGGTGCTACTGACCTGGACGGGCCAGGTGTCTGACTCAGGCGGCGTCACCCATTCACGTGAGATTTGAACTACCGTCCTAAGAACACTCTCCTGGGGGCAAACCCCCTTGGACAGACTCAAGGAGGAGGCCGACCAGACCTGGGTAGAATTGCTCTCTCGGTTCCTCAAGTGCTGTGGAAGCCCACCATGTTGGGTCTTCACCAATGAAGGGCAGATATCCTAGTCCTGGGTGACCCAGACTAGCCGGATCTCATTAGATCTCAGAAGCCAAGCAAGGTCAGCCCTGGTTAGTATGTGGATGGGGGACCACCAAGGAATATCAGGGATGGTGCACGGAGGTGGCAATAGCAAACCATCTCTTCCATAAAAAAAAAACCCTGTGTGTGGGGGGTCAACGTAAGTTGGCTGTGACTTGAGAGCACTTCACACACACACACAAACACCCCCCCCAAGCAGCCCATAGTCATAGTAACTTGCTTGGTCAGCCCCCATACTCCTTTCCCCCCGCTTTCTCTTTTTCGGGGAGGAGTTAACAGGTTGGAAATGGGAGTGGGCGGCCCACGGAGTGCTTCTTTTATGACATGAGATGCAAAATCTACGATAAGTTAGGCTTTCCTCGGTGGCGGCCCAGGCCTGTAGCCAGGATATTTTAAGTCAGGGGGCATTTAAATTTCTTAGGGGGCACGGGCTAATCAAATTAATCCAGGGGAGAAGGCCATGATGCCCTGGGCTGGATGGGAAGTCAGGGGGGCCTTGCCAGCAAGTAGGGGGGGGCTAGCCCCAAGACGCCCCACTGTAGCTACAGGCCTGTGACGGCCCCTACCTGGTGGAATGAGCTCCCGGAAGAGATCAGGGCCCTGCGGGACCTTATGCAGTTCCGCAGGGCCTGCAAGACGGAGCTCTTCCACCAGGCTTTTGAGTAGGGGCTGCCACCGCTACAGTACCACCATCGTATAGACGTCTCGAGGTGTACCGGCCCTGGCATGGGACTACAGTTCTGTTAGGGCATTACTGGAGCAGTGACAAATGTGTTTATTAGAGTTCTGAGTTGTATGGATTTTATATTGTGAATTTTGTTCTGTTGACCGCTGTTTTTAATTGTTTTAGCGGCAAGGAATTATTTATGCTTTTAGTATTTATTCGTGGCTTCGCCTCTATGTTTTAATATCGATGTATGGCATTTTGCCTCCTGTTCGCCTGAGATCACGTTGGAAGGGCGGGATATAAATCCAATAAAATAAATAAATAAATAAGTCAGGCTTTAGCCTTAGTGAGAGAGTTCAGAGCCACATGCGTGTCCGCAAATGCTGGCGAGCACCTACTTTGAAGGGTGCATCCTCATGTAGCCTTGGAGACCAGGTCGAGGGAGCACTGCACAAAATTCACACCACCATAATGGTTAAGACGAGGCATGCTTCCATGTGCTTGCAACCGTCATGCCTACAGTTCACACACATACCCTGAGAAAGTCAACATTCTTTTCAAGTCAAGCAATAAAGGCGATGGCACAGTTTACCTATGCCATTTGTCAGTTTACTTGATGATATCCTAGAACAACATAAGAACATAAGAGATGCCCAATGTTGGATCAGGCCAATGGCCCATCCAGTCCGACAGTCTGTCACACAGTGGCCAAAAATGCCAGGTGCCATCAGGAGGTCCAGCAGTGGGGCCCGGACACTAGAAGCCCTCCCACTGTTGACCTCCCACCCAGCACCAAGAATACAGAGCATCACTTGTCCCAGCCTGAGAGTCCCTATCCATACACTTTGTGACTAATAGCCACTGATGGAGCTCTGCTCCATATGCTTATCCATAAAAACATAAGAGAAGCCAATGTTGGATCAGGCCAATGGCCCATCCAGTCCGACAGTCTGTCACACAGTGGCCAAAAATGCCAGGCGCCATCAGGAGGTCCACCAGTGGGGCCAGGACACTAGAAGCCCTCCCACTGTTGACCTCCCACCCAGCACCAAGAATACAGAGCATCACTTGTCCCAGCCTGAGAGTCCCTATCCATACACTTTGTGACTAATAGCCACTGACGGACCTCTGCTCCATATGCTTATCCATAAGAACATAAGAGAAGCCAAATGTCGGATCAGGCCAATGGCCCATCCAGTCCAACGCTCTGTCATACAGTGGCCAAAAATGCCAAGCACCATCAGGAGGTCCACCAGTGGGGCCAGGACACTAGAAGCCCTCCCACTGTTGACCTCCCACCCAGCACCAAGAATACAGAGCATCACTTGTCCCAGCCTGAGAGTCCCTATCCATACCTTGTGGCTCATAGCCACTGATGGAGCTCTGCTCCATATGCTTATCCATAAGAACATAAGAGAAGCCAATGTTGGATCAGGCCAATGGCCCATCCAGTCCAACGCTCTGTCACACAGTGGCCAAAAATTCCAGGCGCCATCAGGAGGTCCACCAGTGGGGCCAGGACTGACTTCGGATGGATGGAGACCTAGGGAAACAGACCCTACGCTCCAGGAAGAACCATGGGAAAAGTTTGTGCTGATATGTTTAGTAGGTCGAATTAAGCTGGAGGAAAACAACACTTTTGTGATTGATGGGGTAGGGGTTTTGGGGGGGCAAAAATGCCTTCCTATCCCTTTTGGGGCTGCGACCACCACCAGAAAACCTCCCAAGTTCTTCCTCTCGCCATCTTCTCATTCTAGATCACAGTAGTGCACACCAGCCAGGAAAAGTGACGAGGTTTCACTTGGAACGCAGTCAGAGAGGGAAACCACAAGGAGAGAGTAATGCTATGACTCAAGCAGTTATTAGTGTCACCCTGTGAACAGTATGCCATCTCCCCATAAAGCTAATAGGATCGTACTTAGGAAAGACAGCTATTTCGCCACATCCTGGGGAACATGCTAGAAAACCTAACGTGGTACAGAATAAACTTCTGAAAGAATGCTGACATTTCTACTAAAAAAGCCTAACAAAATAATCCAACACTCAAGTGTGGGCTCAGTTGAAACAATTGTTGCTGTTAAAATACAGTCTTGGTGATTCTTCGTAGTGAAGCAAGCATTCCCATCAGTGGATTATCCCTGACCGTTTTAATGGGGCCATATAGTCACAAAAATGCACATACCACATCAGGTTAAGAATTCAGACACACCTCAGCGTGATTCAAAGGATTTGTCACGGGGAAGGACATGGTTTTTACCAAGGCAAAACAAACAAATAATAGCAGCGATCTAAGTTCGAAACAGGGCGAAAACCCAACGACGATAATAATAATAAAAAAATACTTTTCGTGCGTACTAAACCTGGACAGAATCCGAAACCTTGAGCTGACACAGTAATTTACAAACATACACCGTGCAATACACACCCACCCAACTAATCACACAGAACACTGTTTACAAAACAGATTTCTCAAGGTACAAGAGATCTCCATAGCTTTCGAGCAGGGTACAAACAGGATTGTTGCAATGTTCTTTATATAGAGATGGCGGAGATGTGCTATCCCGTGCCCCGAGGGCAACGGTGCAATTTTAAGGAGAGAAAACAGACCAATAGCTCTTGAAAACTGGATGCAACGTCGATAGACCAGTTACAGCTGTACATCTTCTACTGGGGTGGGTGTGTGAATTAAAGCCCTTTTCCGCGACCCAGGGTTGTGTCTTTCCTTTTGCCACACACGGTGCAGCTGTGCAACAGAAAATTGAGTATTCGCAAAAGATAAGAAGGGTGTGATCTGCAAAGTGGCTGTTCCGGTTCTGGCATTTGCCAACAAAGTCGTTTTAGCATTCGCGTAACTGATCAGCCCTTATATAATTGACTACAAGTTACGTGCTTTTCTGCTGTCCCCGGAGACGACTCAGAATTCACAACTCAGTGCTTCTGCGTTCCAATAAAGCTGTAGGTGCTTTTACTGTCTACAGCTATGCATGTTATCTTGTTGGGGCTAATGGCCAAGACAAACAGACTTAATCATTAATTGTAATAGTATACGGTGGGGACTGAAGTATACATACAGCAGCTCTTTGTAATATAAAAGGTTGTTCTGCCACGAAACAGACCGTCTTCTTCTTCTACCGGGGTTACCTTCCTTACCGACGGATTCTCCTCTAACACAATAGCGGGGAAACAGATTCATGTGGGGCAGCTGCGTTGGTCTAAAGCAGCAGAACAAAGTTAGCGAGCAGTGGCACCTTTAAGAACAACAAAAGTTTTAAAACTTTTTTTTCTAATCGGGAAACAGGTGTGTGTGTTGTTTTTTTTAATGCAGAGCCGGTGTGGTGTAGTGGTCAAGAGCGGTGGATTCTAATCTGGAGAACCAGGGTTGATTCCCCACTCTTCCACATGAAGGCAGCTGGATGACCATGGAGTCAGTCACAGTTCTCTCAGAGCTCTCTCAGATCCACCTACCTTGCAAGGTGTCTGTTGTGGGGAGGGGAAGGGAAAGGAGGCTGTAAGCCGCTTTGGGACGCCTTCAGGTTGAGAAAAGCGGGGTTATAGAAACCTTCTTCCTCTTTGTCCCAGATCCAATCCCTGGCATGGATCAGGTGGCAGGTGATGGGAAAGACCTCTGCCTGAGACCCTGGAGATCCGCTGCCCGTCTGGGTAGACAAGACTGGCCTTGATGGACCAAAGGTCTAATTCAGTATGCCTCCTACTGTATAAGGCAGCTTCATGTGCGTTCATGTATTCTAACAGTTTTGGAAGCGGCCTGCCTACAGACTTTTCACATCTGTGGGGTATTCAGTCTGCCTGGCGGCCTCCAATCTCAAACACAGTTTATACACGAAGCAATACCACTTCCGTCCAGGAATTGTTGATGAAGGTGCACTAGGTAATAGAACTCTTACCTCCAACAGAACCGTAGAGTTTGCGCCCCCTAGACAGGAGCGTCATATCGACAGGTTATCACGATTCCTGAACTGGCAGACACGATATCCCCTCCGTCCTGTACCGAAATCGTTCTCATGTTGGCAAATCCCTTCCCGTCCCAAGTTGTTGCCTCAATTGTCTGAATCACTCTAGCCATCTGACACCCTGGAGTCTCCTCAGTTAAACAGCATTATCTCCAGTATGGGAAGATAACCTTCTAGCCAACTCAACTGGACAGTGGCTTAGCCCACTTGTGACTCTTATCAGGAGTATCCGTGAGATACCGGCTGCATATCTAAGGACACTTTTCCTGTGAACAAGAAAAGATGGGATTTATACCCCACCCTTCGCTACCCGAAGGAATGCCAGAGCGGCCTACAATCTCCTTTCCCTTCCCCTCCCCACAACAGATACCCTGTGAGGTAGGCGGGGCTGAGAGAGCTCTTTCGAGGACTGCCCCCGAGAAAACAGCTCGGAGGGAATTTGTGACTGACCCAAGGTCACACCAGCAGCTGCATGTGGAGGAGTGGGGAATCAAACCCAGCTCTCCCAGATTAGAGTCAGGGCTGCTAAGCACTACCCCAAACAAGTGTCCACTATGCTGCCACCGCAAGTGGCGGGACGTTGTTGAGAATGGATTGCCATGGGACTCTGACAACAAACCCCAGTGAACGATGTGGGACTTCTATGTTGACCTGCTGAGGATTGCTCCCATAGTCTACCTCCCCTTCACGAGGCTATCCCTTACACTGGAAGGAAGTCTGCAACTGGAATACATTAATCTACATTAAGAGCCAGGTCTCAAATACCATTTTTTTTCTTTTGAAGTGGCTGTTGGACACAGTGGGCATCTCAACTATTGACTTCTACTCTGAATAAATGACACTGGGGGAGGGGGGGAGGACTTTTTCAGAACCTGACAATCCCGTGCATTCTTCCTTAATTAATTCAGAATAACAATGGCCACTTAGTTAAGATACTCGCAATCTATGACACGGATCAGAATCCTAACCTGCCCCCAGAAACATGCACGGAAAGGGGGACGGGGAGAGAACTATGTTTTTGTACGTACAATTAATGACATGATGTTGTCGAAGGCTTTCATGGCTGGAGTTCATTAGCCGCTGTAGGTTTTCTGGGTTGTCTGGCCATGGTCTTGGACCTGACATTTCACCAGTAGCTGCGACTGGCATCCTCAGAGGTATGAAACAGGAAGATGGAGTGCTTTCTGTGTCAAGGTGAGAAGAAAAATGGTAGGCAGGTAATTTATATCTACTCAGGAAGGTGGGGTAGGGCTGAGTCATTATCATGTAGAAGTTCCCCCAGTGACTCAGCCCTACCCCACCTTCCTGAGTAGATATAAATTACCTGCCTACCATTTTTCTTCTCACCTTGACACCGAGAGTACTCTATCTTTCTGTGTTATACCTCTGAGGATGCCAGTCAGGTCCTACAATGCCAAGACCATGGCCACACAGCCCGGGAAATCCACAGTAGCTAATTAGTGACATTATTTACTTCATTGAGATATCCCAGTTTTCTCCCCAGAGGGGTACCAGAGCACCTTGTTTCCCTCTCCTCCATTTTATTCTCACAGCAACCCTGTGAGGTAGGATGGGTTGAGAGCATGTGACTGGTCCCAAGGTCACCCAGTGAGCTTCCATGGCACACAAGGAGATTCGCACCCAGGTCACCCAGATACTCGGCCAGCACTCTAGCTACTACACCACCTTTAAAAAGTATCTAATTTACATTAAGGGATCTCTAATCCGTGCCCTTTCCTTCCACTTTCATCGGGCATAAATTCCATCCCTTGCTCTCTCTCTAGTGTAACCTCTAAGCTGAGTTAGTGTGAGCTAGCTCACAGTTCTTTAGCCTCCAGCTCACACATTTTTGTCTTAGCTCAGGCAGGATGGCTCCAGAGTAAACTAATTTATGCAGCAGCCAAATCGCTCGCTCACAACTTTAATGCCAGTAGCTCACAAAGTAGAATTTTTGCTCACAAGACTCCCCAGCTTAGAGGGAACATCCTCTCTCTCTCTCTTTCCACGCAGAGATTATCACAGAATCCCTGCCTAATAATTGCACATACAAAGTCTACTCTTTCATCAACTCCGCGATGGGGTTTCTGTGCAGCAGGAGACAATCACGGATCAAGCCGTCTGCCGCCCCTTGGAAACACTCCACAAGGCTCATGACGTACAAGCACATTTCCACACACAAAACCACCCCATTTGTGTACAGTCATCACACCCGCCAGCAGTTTCTCGCATGCAGGGAGTCCACATACTGACTCATGTGGCAAGCATATTTGCGTCTGTGAGTGCGACCAGGCTTGTTTCGGCCTTGAAACTGCGCAACCGAGCTGGTAAAAGGAGAGTGGTGTGTGTCATAAGGATGGAGAGTTTGTTATCACCCCCTCGGAATCACTTGGAAATGAACACTGAGCCCACCTTTTCCTTGAACAATAATTTAGAAGAAGAAGAGACTGGATTTATACCCTGCCCTTCACTAACTGAAAGAGTCTCAGAATGGCTTACAATCTCCTTTCCTTTCCTCTCCCCACAACAGACACCCTGTGAGGTAGGTGGGGCTGAGAGAGCTCTCTCGAGAACTGCCCCTGAGAGAACAGCTCTGAGAGAACTTGTCACTGACCCACGGTCACACCAGACTTTACCTTTAACAACGGGCTCGATGCATGTTAATATACAGTTTATAAACCACGGAACTTCCTGTATGCACGTGGCAGAATGAAGGGACAAATTTCCCAGGTGGGTAAAATGCACTTTTTTGGACCACGGGTGGTGGTGGGGACCTCTTTTGACTATTTTAAAAAATGGCAACTCTAAAATCAGAGTAGCTGTGCAGGATCAGGGCAATGACAGATCTATTCCACCCTCCTGTTTCCAATAGCAGCTAGGTAGATAGTGCAGGCAAACTCGTACACAAAATTCTGCTCCCTCTAATAAATGTGCCCAACGCTTCTAAAAATCTCGCTCCAAGCCACCACATCTTGAGGCAATGAGTTCCACAAGTCAACTATCCGTAGCGCAAAGCACGAGAGCCGTCTCCAAAGCCCATCACCTGAAGCAGAACAGCCTACCCTGCTACTGCAGGACTCTACCACCTCTTTCCTACTGCATTCACCTACGGTGCCTGTTCCAGAAGGTGCCAATTTTCCCTGTGCGTCCAAGGGCACCTATCCAAAAATATGAATTAATGGAAACCTAATAGCACTTTTAAATAGAGACTGCAGGTAGCCATGTTAGGCCGCAGGGGTTAAAAAAAACAGAAACCCCAGAAGCCATGTTATATCCCTTTATGAGGACCAAACAATGCATTAACATATTTTTAAAAGGGTTGGGTGCGGGGAGACCCACACCACTCTAATTTGGGGGCTTTTTAAGTAGCCATTTCCAACCCAGAGCTTCCCCTCCCTTCCAGCTAAAGCACTCCGGGTCGATAAAAAGGGACCCATTAAAGAGCACTCAGTGTGAATTAGAAGTGTGCACCCACACAAAAAAGCTTACACCCAGAATTAAACTTTGTCGGTCGTAAAGGTGCCACTGGACGCAAAACGTTGTTCTGTTGCTTATTTGTACAACACTTCAGACCCCCACCACGGCTACCCACGTGAATCTATCAGATAACTAGATAAATAGCTATCCAATGCGGGTGGTTAACAGAAACTGAACCGCAATAAATACTTTCTAAGGGGAATTTGTATCTGCCTTAAGTTATGGGGGGGGAGGGACAACTCTCCATACTTTTTTTTAAGAACCAAAAAACAGTAACAACCCCCCTACACCACAATGGGGTGGTGGTGCTTTGGTCTGAACAAAGAAGTATGACAAATATATATATATATATATACACACTCACACACACACCTATAAACACCTATAAATTTCTTAAACCAGGATCAGTTATAAACCGAATATTTTTAACCCATTGCCAAAAAAACCAGAAAAGGGCAGCGGCTGGAATCCGAGTTTCTCTTCCAAAGACGACCTACATCTTTCCCCCCCCAAGAGCTATTTCCTGAACCTCCCAAGCCAGAGCTCTTCTCTGCCCCCCCCCCGCCGCCAGCAAACCGAAGTCACTCCGGATTCCAAAAAAAGCGATGCAAAGTCCCCTCAATACGAATCAGGCACTTAAAAAATAAAAATGGGAACCCTCCTAACCTGTTAACAACGACGAAGCATCCCGGATATTTCACGATGCGTTTCGGTTCGGCTTTTAGGACGTACTAATGCCACTACCAATAATGCTAATAAGGCTACTACGGATGCTAATAATTGCAACGACAGCAACAACAACTGCAATAACAACAACAAAAACAACAACAACAACAATTGCAACAACAACAATAAATGCAATAATAATAAATGCAATAATAATAATAAATGCAATAATAATAATAAATGCAATAATAATAATAAATGCAATAATAATAACAACAACAGCAGCAGCAACAACAACAAACATCCCCGAGGAGGGCAGAAGAAAGGCGAGCTCCCCCGACCTTTGCAAAATACAGAAATCACAACTGTTTCCTCCAGGGCGTCCCCCCTCTCCTCCAATCACCCCCCCATCCCCAATTCTTCCCCGAGGGGTCCCCGATTCCCTCCCCCTCCACTTACTCTATAGGTGTTTTCGGTCAGTTTATTGACTTCTTCGGGATCGCGGGACATGGCGGGACGGGGGGGGGGAGAAGAGGAAGAAGGAAAGACTCAGAAATAATAATAATAATATCTATAAAAATCCTCCCTTCTAAAACCGGGAGCGGCGCCGAAGAAACGCCGGGACGAACTTTCCTTCTCCCTCCCTCCTTCCCTCCCTCCCGCGGCGGCTGCCCTCCTCGGCGTCCCGCTTCCCTCCGCCTCCTCCGCCGCGGCCGGCCGGCTGGAGTGAGCTGAGTGGCGGCGTCGGCAGCGCTCCCTCCTCCGCTCCGCCTTCCCCTCCGCTCCGCTCTGCCCCCTTCGACAACTGTCAAAACTTGTGGAACCAGCCAGCCCAGCCCAGCCCAGCTGAGGGGCGGCGCTACAGCTGCGGCTCTGCCCCGCCCCTTTCCTTTCCTTCCCCCGAGACGGCCCAACCCGGCCCGGCAGGGGCGGCAGCCGGGGGCGGGGCCAGGGCACAGCGGGCCGGGCCAGCGGGGGAGGGAGGGGGGAGGGGTCGCGCGCGGGCGGCTCTCGCGCCCCCCTCGCGCCCCCCTCGCGCCCCCCTCGCGCCCCCCTCGCGCCCGCCGCCTTCCCGCGCTTTCCCCTCACCTGAGCGCCCCCCCCGCCCTCTCTCTGGCCCCGCCCCCGCCTGGGCAGCCGCCTTTCCTCTCAAGTCTTTCCCCCTCACCTGAGCCGCCTCTCCCCCTCACCTGAGAGACCGTCTTTCCCTACTTCCTTCCTCCCTTTCCCCCTCACCTGAGATGCCATCTTCCTTCCCCTTCCCCTTCCCACCTCTTACCTGAGCCGCCCCTTCCTTTCCACCCCTGCTTTTTCACTCACCTCAGCCACCTCTCCCCCTCACTTGGGAGACTCTCTTCCTTCCCCTACTTCCTTCCGCTCTTCCCCCCTCACCTGAGATGCCATCTCCTCCTCTCCCCTGAGCCTCCCCCTGCTTCCCTGTCCCACTTCCCCTTCACTTCAGCCCCTCTCTTGCCCTCCTTCACCTGAGCAGTCTCCTCCTTTCTGCCCCCTCTTTTTCCACTCACCTGAGCCGCCTCTCCCCCTCACCTGAGAGACTGTCTTTCCCTACTTCCTTCCTCCCTTTCCCCCTCACCTGAGATGCCATCTTCCTTCCCCTTCCCTTCCCACCTCTTACCTGAGCCGCCCCTTCCTTTCCACCCCTGCTTTCTCACTCACCTCAGCCACCTCTCCCCCTCACTTGGGAGACTCTCTTCCTCTCCCTACTTCCTTCCGCTCTTTCCCCCCTCACCTGAGATGCCATCTCCTCCTCTCCCCCGAGCCTCCCCCTGCTTCCCTGTCCCACTTCCCCTTCACTTCAGCCCCTCTCTTGCCCTCCTTCACCTGAGCAGTCTCCTCCTTTCTGCCCCCTCTTTTTCACTCACCTGAGCCGCCTCTTCCCCCTCACCTGAGAGACCGTCTTTCCCTACTTCCTTCCTCTCCTTTCCCCCTCACCTGAGATGCCATCTTCCTTCCCCTTCCCCTTCCCACCTCTTACCTGAGCCGCCCCTTCCTTTCCACCCCTGCTTTTTCACTCACCTCAGCCACCTCTCCCCCCTCACTTGGGAGGCTCTCTTCCTCTCCCTACTTCCTTCCGCTCTTTCCCCCCTCACCTGAGATGCCATCTCCTCCTCTCCCCCTGAGCCTCCCCCCTGCTTCCCTGTCCCACTTCCCCTTCACTTCAGCCCCTCTCTTGCCCTCCTTCACCTGAGCAGTCTCCTCCTTTCTGCCTCCTCTTTTTCACTCACCTGAGCCGCCTCTCCCCCTCACCTGAGAGACCGTCTTTCCCTACTTCCTTCCTCCCTTTCCCCCTCACCTGAGATGCCATCTTCCTTCCCCTTCCCCTTCCCACCTCTTACCTGAGCCGCCCCTTCCTTTCCACCCCTGCTTTTTCACTCACCTCAGCCACCTCTCCCCCCTCACTTGGGAGACTCTCTTCCTTTCCCTACTTCCTTCCGCTCTTTCCCCCCCTCACCTGAGATGCCATCTCCTCCTCTCCCCTGAGCCTCCCCCCTGCTTCCCTGTCCCACTTCCCCTTCACTTCAGCCCCTCTCTTGCCCTCCTTCACCTGAGCAGTCTCCTCCTTTCTGCCCCCTCTTTTCACTCACCTGAGCCGCCTCTCCCCCCTCACCTGAGAGACCGTCTTTCCCTACTTCCTTCCTCCCTTTCCCCCCTCACCTGAGATGCCATCTTCCTTCCCCTTCCCCTTCCCACCTCTTACCTGAGCCGCCCCTTCCTTTCCACCCCTGCTTTTCACTCACCTCAGCCACCTCTCCCCCCCTCACTTGGGAGACTCTCTTCCTCTCCCTACTTCCTTCCGCTCTTTCCCCCCTCACCTGAGATGCCATCTCCTCCTCTCCCCCGAGCCTCCCCCTGCTTCCCTGTCCCACTTCCCCTTCACTTCAGCCCCTCTCTTGCCCTCCTTCACCTGAGCAGTCTCCTCCTTTCTGCCCCCTCTTTTTCACTCACCTGAGCCGCCTCTCCCCCCTCACCTGAGAGACCGTCTTTCCCTACTTCCTCCCTCCCTTTCCCCCCTCACCTGAGATGCCATCTTCCTTCCCCTTCCCCTTCCCACCTCTTACCTGAGCCGCCCCTTCCTTTCCACCCCTGCTTTTTCACTCACCTCAGCCACCTCTCCCCCCTCACTTGGGAGACTCTCTTCCCTCTCCCCTACTTCCTTCCGCTCTTTCCCCCCCTCACCTGAGATGCCATCTCCTCCTCTCCCCTGAGCCTCCCCCTGCTTCCCTGTCCCACTTCCCCTTCACTTCAGCCCCTCTCTTGCCCTCCTTCACCTGAGCAGTCTCCTCCTTTCTGCCCCCTCTTTTTCACTCACCTGAGCCGCCTCTCCCCCCTCACCTGAGAGACCGTCTTTCCCTACTTCCTCCCTCCCTTTCCCCCCTCACCTGAGATGCCATCTTCCTTCCCCTTCCCCTTCCCACCTCTTACCTGAGCCGCCCCTTCCTTTCCACCCCTGCTTTTTCACTCACCTCAGCCACCTCTCCCCCTCACTTGGGAGACTCTCTTCCTTCCCCTACTTCCTTCCGCTCTTCCCCCCCTCACCTGAGATGCCATCTCCTCCTCTCCCCTGAGCCTCCCCCTGCTTCCCTGTCCCACTTCCCCTTCACTTCAGCCCCTCTCTTGCCCTCCTTCACCTGAGCAGTCTCCTCCTTTCTGCCCCCTCTTTTTCACTCACCTGAGCCGCCTCTCCCCCCTCACCTGAGAGACTGTCTTTCCCTACTTCCTTCCTCCCTTTCCCCCTCACCTGAGATGCCATCTTCCTTCCCCTTCCCCTTCCCACCTCTTACCTGAGCCGCCCCTTCCTTTCCACCCCTGCTTTTTCACTCACCTCAGCCACCTCTCCCCCCTCACTTGGGGAGACTCTCTTCCTTCCCCTACTTCCTTCCGCTCTTCCCCCCCTCACCTGAGATGCCATCTCCTCCTCTCCCCTGAGCCTCCCCCTGCTTCCCTGTCCCACTTCCCCTTCACTTCAGCCCCTCTCTTGCCCTCCTTCACCTGAGCAGTCTCCTCCTTTCTGCCCCCTCTTTTCACTCACCTGAGCCGCCTCTCCCCCTCACCTGAGAGACTGTCTTTCCCTACTTCCTTCCTCCCTTTCCCCCTCACCTGAGATGCCATCTTCCTTCCCCTTCCCCCTTCCCACCCTCTTACCTGAGCCGCCCCTTCCTTTCCACCCCTGCTTTTTCACTCACTCTCAGCCACCTCTCCCCCTCACTTGGGAGACTCTCTTCCTCTCCCTACTTCCTTCCGCTCTTTCCCCCCCTCACCTGAGATGCCATCTCCTCCTCTCCCCTGAGCCCTCCCCCCTGCTTCCCTGTCCCACTTCCCCTTCACTTCAGCCCCTCTCTTGCCCTCCTTCACCTGAGCAGTCTCCTCCTTTCTGCCCCCTCTTTTTCACTCACCTGAGCCGCCTCTCTCCCCCTCACCTGAGAGAACCGTCTTTCCCTACTTCCTTCCTCCCTTTCCCCCCTCACCTGAGATGCCATCTTCCTTCCCCTTCCCCTTCCCACCTCTTACCTGAGCCGCCCCTTCCTTTCCACCCCTGCTTTTTCACTCACCTCAGCCACCTCTCCCCCCTCACTTGGGAGGCTCTCTTCCTCTCCCTACTTCCTTCCGCTCTTTCCCCCCTCACCTGAGATGCCATCTCCTCCTCTCCCCTGAGCCTCCCCCTGCTTCCCTGTCCCACTTCCCCTTCACTTCAGCCCCTCTCTTGCCCTCCTTCACCTGAGCAGTCTCCTCCTTTCTGCCCCCTCTTTTCACTCACCTGAGCCGCCTCTCCCCCCTCACCTGAGAGACCGTCTTTCCCTACTTCCTTCCTCCCTTTCCCCCTCACCTGAGATGCCATCTTCCTTCCCCTTCCCCTTCCCACCTCTTACCTGAGCCGCCCCTTCCTTTCCACCCCTGCTTTTCACTCACCTCAGCCACCTCTCCCCCCTCACTTAGGAGACTCTCTTCCTCTCCCCTACTTCCTTCCGCTCTTTCCCCCCTCACCTGAGATGCCATCTCCTCCTCTCCCCTGAGCCTCCCCCTGCTTCCCTGTCCCCACTTCCGCCTTCCAGCCCCTCCTCTTGCCCTCCTTCACCTGAGCAGTCTCCTCCTTTCTGCCCCCTCTTTTCACTCACCTGAGCCGCCTCTCCCCCCTCACCTGAGAGACCGTCTTTCCCTACTTCCTTCCTCCCTTTCCCCCTCACCTGAGATGCCATCTTCCTTCCCCTTCCCCTTCCCACCTCTTACCTGAGCCGCCCCTTCCTTTCCACCCTGCTTTTCACTCACCTCAGCCACCTCTCCCCTCACTTGGGAGACTCTCTTCCTCTCCCTACTTCCTTCCGCTCTTCCCCCCCCTCACCTGAGATGCCATCTCCTCCTCTCCCCTGAGCCTCCCCCCTGCTTCCCTGTCCCACTTCCCCTTCACTTCAGCCCCTCTCTTGCCCTCCTTCACCTGAGCAGTCTCCTCCTTTCTGCCCCCTCTTTTTCACTCACCTGAGCCGCCTCTCCCCCCTCACCTGAGAGACTGTCTTTCCCTACTTCCTTCCTCCCTTTCCCCCTCACCTGAGATGCCATCTTCCTTCCCCCTTCCCTTCCCACCTCTTACCTGAGCCGCCCCTTCCTTTCCACCCCTGCTTTTTCACTCACCTCAGCCACCTCTCCCCCCTCACTTGGGAGACTCTCTTCCCTCTCCCTACTTCCTTCCGCTCTTTCCCCCCTCACCTGAGATGCCATCTCCTCCCTCTCCCCTGAGCCTCCCCCCTGCTTCCCTGTCCCACTTCCCCTTCACTTCAGCCCCTCTCTTGCCCTCCTTCACCTGAGCAGTCTCCTCCTTTCTGCCCCCTCTTTTCACTCACCTGAGCCGCCTCTCCCCCCTCACCTGAGAGACCGTCTTTCCCTACTTCCTTCCTCCCTTTCCCCCTCACCTGAGATGCCATCTTCCTTCCCCTTCCCCTTCCCACCTCTTACCTGAGCCGCCCCTTCCTTTCCACCCCTGCTTTTTCACTCACCTCAGCCACCTCTCCCCCTCACTTGGGAGACTCTCTTCCTCTCCCCTACTTCCTTCCGCTCTTTCCCCCCTCACCTGAGATGCCATCTCCTCCTCTCCCTGAGCCTCCCCCCTGCTTCCCTGTCCCACTTCCCCTTCACTTCAGCCCCTCTCTTGCCCCTCCTTCACCTGAGCAGTCTCCTCCTTTCTGCCCCCTCTTTTTCACTCACCTGAGCCGCCTCTCCCCCCTCACCTGAGAGACCGTCTTTCCCTACTTCCTTCCTCCCTTTCCCCTCACCTGAGATGCCATCTTCCTTCCCCTTCCCCTTCCCACCTCTTACCTGAGCCGCCCTTCCTTTCCACCCTGCTTTTTCACTCACCTCAGCCACCTCTCCCCCCCTCACTTGGGAGACTCTCTTCCTTCCCCTACTTCCTTCCGCTCTCCCCCCTCACCTGAGATGCCATCTCCTCCTCTCCTCCCCCCCCGCCTCCCCTGTCCCGCCTTCCCCTTCACTTCAGCCCCTCTCTTGCCCTCCTTCACCCCAGCAGCCTCCTCCTTTCCTCCTCCATCTTTTTCCACTCACCTGAGCTGCCTTCCTCCCCCTCACCTGAGATCTTTCCCTACTTATTTCCTCTCTTTCCCCCTCACCTGAGACACCATCTTCCTTTCCTTTTCTATCTCTCCCCTGAGCAGCCCCTTCCTTTCCGCCCCTCTCTTTCACTCACCTGAGCCACCTCTCCCCCCTCGCTTGAGAGACTCTCTCCCTTCCCCTACTTCCTTCCACTCTTTCCCCCACACCTGAGATGCCCTTCCTCTCCCCTGAGCCTCCCCCCCAGCCTCCCCCGAGCCTCCCACCTGCTTCCCTGTCCCACTTCCCTTTCACTTCAGCTCCTCTCTTGCCCCTCCTTCACCTGAGCAGAGCCACCTCTCCCCCTCACCTGAGAGACCGTCTTTCCCTACTTCTCTTCCTCCCTTTCCCCCTCACCTGAGATGCCATCTTCCTTCCCCTTCCCCTTCCCACCTCTTACCTGAGCCGCCCCTTCCTTTCCACCCCTGCTTTTTCACTCACCTCAGCCACCTCTCCCCCTCACTTGGGAGACTCTCTTCCTCTCCCCTACTTCCTTCCGCTCTTCCCCCTCACCTGAGATGCCATCTCCTCCCTCTCCCCCCCCGCCCTCTCCCTGTCCCGCTTCCCCTTCACTTCAGCCCCTCTCTTGCCCTCCTTCACCCCAGCAGCCTCCTCCTTTCCTCCTCCATCTTTTTCCACTCACCTGAGCTGCCTCTTCCCCCTCACCTGAGATCTTTCCCTACTTATTTCCTCTCTTTCCCCCTCACCTGAGACGCCATCTTCCTTTCCTTTTCTATCTCTCCCCTGAGCAGCCCCTTCCTTTCCGCCCCTCTCTTTCACTCACCTGAGCCACCTCTCCCCCCCTCGCTTGAGAGACTCTCTCCCTTCCCCTACTTCCTTCCACTCTTTCCCCCACACCTGAGATGCCCTTCCCTCCCCTGAGCCTCCCCCAGCCTCCCCCGAGCCTCCCACCTGCTTCCCTGTCCCACTTCCCTTTCACTTCAGCTCCTCTCTTGCCCTCCTTCACCTGAGCAGAGCCACCTCTCCCCCTCACCTGATGAGACCGTCTTTCCCTACTTCCTTCCTCCCTTTCCCCCTCACCTGAGATGCCATCTTCCTTCCCCTTCCCCTTCCCACCTCTTACCTGAGCCGCCCCTTCCTTTCCACCCCTGCTTTTTCACTCACCTCAGCCACCTCTCCCCCTCACTTGGGAGACTCTCTTCCTTCCCCTACTTCCTTCCGCTCTTCCCCCCCTCACCTGAGATGCCATCTCCTCCTCTCCCCCCCGCCTCCCTGTCCCGCTTCCCCTTCACTTCAGCCCCTCTCTTGCCCTCCTTCACCCCAGCAGCCTCCTCCTTTCCTCCTCCATCTTTTCCCACTCACCTGAGCTGCCTTTCCCCCTCACCTGAGATCTTTCCCTACTTATTTCCTCTCTTTCCCCCTCACCTGAGACACCATCTTCCTTTCCTTTTCTATCTCTCCCCTGAGCAGCCCCTTCCTTTCCGCCCCTCTCTTTCACTCACCTGAGCCACCTCTCCCCCCTCGCTTGAGAGACTCTCTCCCTTCCCCTACTTCCTTCCACTCTTTCCCCCACACCTGAGATGCCCTTCCCTCCCCTGAGCCTCCCCCAGCCTCCCCGAGCCTCCCACCTGCTTCCCTGTCCCACTTCCCTTTCACTTCAGCTCCTCTCTTGCCCTCCTTCACCTGAGCAGAGCCACCTCTCCCCCTCACCTGAGAGACCGTCTTTCCCTACTTCCTTCCTCCCTTTCCCCCTCACCTGAGATGCCATCTTCCTTCCCCTTCCCCTTCCCACCTCTTACCTGAGCCGCCCCTTCCTTTCCACCCCTGCTTTTCACTCACCTCAGCCACCTCTCCCCCTCACTTGGGAGACTCTCTTCCCTTCCCCTACTTCCTTCCGCTCTTCCCCCCCTCACCTGAGATGCCATCTCCTCCTCTCCCCCCCCGCCTCCCTGTCCCGCTTCCCCTTCACTTCAGCCCCTCTCTTGCCCTCCTTCACCCCAGCAGCCTCCTCCTTTCCTCCTCCATCTTTTTCCACTCACCTGAGCTGCCTTTCCCCCTCACCTGAGATCTTTCCCTACTTATTTCCTCTCTTTCCCCCTCACCTGAGACACCATCTTCCTTTCCTTTTCTATCTCTCCCCTGAGCAGCCCCTTCCTTTCCGCCCCCTCTCTTTCACTCACCTGAGCCACCTCTCCCCCCTCGCTTGAGAGACTCTCTCCCTTCCCCTACTTCCTTCCACTCTTTCCCCCACACCTGAGATGCCCTTCCCTCCCCTGAGCCTCCCCCCAGCCTCCCCCGAGCCTCCCACCTGCTTCCCTGTCCCACTTCCCTTTCACTTCAGCTCCTCTCTTGCCCTCCTTCACCTGAGCAGAGCCACCTCTCCCCCTCACCTGAGAGACCCGTCTTTCCCTACTTCCTTCCTCCCTTTCCCCCTCACCTGAGATGCCATCTTCCTTCCCCTTCCCCTTCCCACCTCTTACCTGAGCCGCCCCTTCCTTTCCACCCCTGCTTTTTCACTCACCTCAGCCACCTCTCCCCCTCACTTGGGAGACTCTCTTCCTTCCCCTACTTCCTTCCGCTCTTCCCCCCTCACCTGAGATGCCATCTCCTCCTCTCCCCCCCCCGCCTCCCTGTCCCGCTTCCCCTTCACTTCAGCCCCTCTCTTGCCCTCCTTCACCCCAGCAGCCTCCTCCTTTCCTCCTCCATCTTTTTCCACTCACCTGAGCTGCCTTTCCCCCTCACCTGAGATCTTTCCCTACTTATTTCCTCTCTTTCCCCCTCACCTGAGACACCATCTTCCTTTCCTTTTCTATCTCTCCCCTGAGCAGCCCCTTCCTTTCCGCCCCCTCTCTTTCACTCACCTGAGCCACCTCTCCCCCCCTCGCTTGAGAGACTCTCTCCCTTCCCCTACTTCCTTCCACTCTTTCCCCCACACCTGAGATGCCCTTCCCTCCCCTGAGCCTCCCCCAGCCTCCCCCGAGCCTCCCACCTGCTTCCCTGTCCCACTTCCCTTTCACTTCAGCTCCTCTCTTGCCCTCCTTCACCTGAGCAGAGCCACCTCTCCCCCTCACCTGAGAGACCGTCTTTCCCTACTTCCTTCCTCCCTTTCCCCCTCACCTGAGATGCCATCTTCCTTCCCCTTTCCCTTCCCACCTCTTACCTGAGCCGCCCCTTCCTTTCCACCCCTGCTTTTTCACTCACCTCAGCCACCTCTCCCCCTCGCTTGGGAGACTCTCTTCCTTCCCCTACTTCCTTCCGCTCTTCCCCCCTCACCTGAGATGCCATCTCCTCCTCTCCCCCCCCCGCCTCCCTGTCCGCTTCCCCTTCACTTCAGCCCCTCTCTTGCCCTCCTTCACCCCAGCAGCCTCCTCCTTTCCTCCTCCATCTTTTTCCCACTCACCTGAGCTGCCTTTCCCCCTCACCTGAGATCTTTCCCTACTTATTTCCTCTCTTTCCCCCTCACCTGAGACGCCATCTTCCTTTCCTTTTCTATCTCTCCCCTGAGCAGCCCCTTCCTTTCCGCCCCCTCTCTTTCACTCACCTGAGCCACCTCTCCCCCCTCGCTCGAGAGACCTCTCCCTTCCCCTACTTCCTTCCACTCTTTCCCCCACACCTGAGATGCCCTTCCCTCCCCTGAGCCTCCCCCAGCCTCCCCGAGCCTCCCACCTGCTTCCCTGTCCCACTTCCCTTTCACTTCAGCTCTCTCTTGCCCTCCTTCACCTGAGCAGAGCCACCTCTCCCCCTCACCTGAGAGACCGTCTTTCCCTACTTCCTTCCTCCCTTTCCCCCTCACCTGAGATGCCATCTTCCTTCCCCTTCCCCTTCCCACCTCTTACCTGAGCCGCCCTTCCTTTCCACCCCTGCTTTTTCACTCACCTCAGCCACCTCTCCCCCTCTCACTTGGGAGACTCTCTTCCTTCCCCTACTTCCCTTCCGCTCTTCCCCCCTCACCTGAGATGCCATCTCCTCCTCTCCCCCCCGCCTCCCTGTCCCGCTTCCCCTTCACCTCAGCCCCTCTCTTGCCCTCCTTCACCCCAGCAGCCTCCTCCTTTCCTCCTCCATCTTTTCCCACTCACCTGAGCTGCCTT
Source organism: Gekko gecko (assembly GCA_029375565.1). Lineage (NCBI taxonomy): Eukaryota > Metazoa > Chordata > Lepidosauria > Squamata > Gekkonidae > Gekko > Gekko gecko. The sequence continues at coordinate 216,006,458 of JAPDNY010000004.1, read as the reverse complement.
TCCCCCTCACCTGAGATCTTTCCCTACTTATTTCCTCTCTTTCCCCCTCACCTGAGACGCCATCTTCCTTCCTTTTCTATCTCTCCCCTGAGCAGCCCCTTCCTTCGCCCCCTCTCTTTCACTCACCTGAGCTCACCTCCCCCCCTCGCTTGAGAGACTCTCCCTTCCCCTACCTCCTTCCACTCTTTCCCCCACACCGAGATGCCCTTCCCTCCCCTGAGCCTCCCCCAGCCCTCCCCGAGCCTCCCACCTGCTTCCCTGTCCCACTTCCCTTTCACTTCAGCTCCTCTCTTGCCCTCCTTCACCTGATCCGCCTCTCCCCCCTCACCTGAGAGACCGTCTTTCCCTACTTACTTCCTCCCTTTCCCCCTCACCTGAGATGCCATCTCCCTTCCCCTTCCCCTTCCCCTTTCTACCTCTTACCTGAGCCGCCCCTTCCTTTCCACCCCTGCTTTCTCACTCACCTCAGCCACCTCTCCCCCCTCACTTGGGAGACTCTCTTCCTTTCCCTACTTCCTTCCGCTCTTTCCCCCCCTCACCTGAGATACCATCTCCTCCCTCCCCCCCGCCTCCCTGTCCCGCTTCCCCTTCACTTCAGCCCCTCTCTTGCCCTCCTTCACCCCAGCAGCCTCCTCCTTAACTCCTCCGTCTTTTTCCACTCACCTGAGCCGCCTTTCCCCCTCACCTGAGATCTTTCCCTACTTATTTCCTCTCTTTCCCCCTCACCTGAGATGCCATCTCCCTTCCCCTTTCTACCTCTTACCTGAGCGCCCCTTCCTTTCCACCCCTGCTTTCTCACTCACCTCAGCCACCTCTCCCCCCTCACTTGGGAGACTCTCTTCCTTTCCCTACTTCCTTCCGCTCTTTCCCCCCTCACCTGAGATACCATCTCCTCCTCCCCCCCGCCTCCCTGTCCCGCTTCCCCTTCACTTCAGCCCCTCTCTTGCCCTCCTTCACCCCAGCAGCCTCCTCCTTAACTCCTCCGTCTTTTTCCACTCACCTGAGCCGCCTTTCCCCCTCACCTGAGATCTTTCCCTACTTATTTCCTCTCTTTCCCCCTCACCTGAGATGCCATCTCCCTTCCCCTTTCTACCTCTTACCTGAGCGCCCCTTCCTTTCCACCCCTGCTTTCTCACTCACCTCAGCCACCTCTCCCCCTCACTTGGGAGACTCTCTTCCTTTCCCTACTTCCTTCCGCTCTTTCCCCCCTCACCTGAGATGCCATCTCCTCCTCTCCCCCCCACCTCCCCCCGCCTCCCTGTCCTGCTTTCCCTTCACTTCAGCCCCTCTCTTGCCCTCCTTCACCCCAGCAGCCTCCTCCTTAACTCCTCCGTCTTTTTCCACTCACCTGAGCTGCCTTTCCCCCTCACCTGAGATCTTTCCCTACTTATTTCCTCTCTTTCCCCCTCACCTGAGATGCCATCTCCCTTCCCCTTCCCCTTTCTACCTCTTACCTGAGCGCCCCTTCCTTTCCACCCCTGCTTTCTCACTCACCTCAGCCACCTCTCCCCCTCACTTGGGAGACTCTCTTCCTTTCCCTACTTCCTTCCGCTCTTTCCCCCCTCACCTGAGATACCATCTCCCTCCTCCCCCCCGCCTCCCTGTCCCGCTTCCCCTTCACTTCAGCCCCTCTCTTGCCCTCCTTCACCCCAGCAGCCTCCTCCTTAACTCCTCCGTCTTTTTCCACTCACCTGAGCCGCCTTTCCCCCTCACCTGAGATCTTTCCCTACTTATTTCCTCTCTTTCCCCCTCACCTGAGATGCCATCTTCCTTCCCCTTCCTCTTTCTACCTCTTACCTGAGCCGCCCCTTCCTTTCCACCCCTGGTTTTTCACTCACCTCAGCCACCTCTCCCCCTCACTTGGGAGACTCTCTTCCTTTCCCTACTTCCTTCTGCTCTTTCCCCCCTCACCTGAGATGCCATCTCCTCCTCTCCCCCCCACCTCCCCCCCGCCTCCCTGTCCTGCTTTCCCTTCACTTCAGCCCCTCTCTTGCCCTCCTTCACCCCAGCAGCCTCCTCCTTAACTCCTCCGTCTTTTTCCACTCACCTGAGCCGCCTTTCCCCCTCACCTGAGATCTTTCCCTACTTATTTCCTCTCTTTCCCCCTCACCTGAGATGCCATCTTCCTTCCCCTTCCTCTTTCTACCTCTTACCTGAGCCGCCCCTTCCTTTCCACCCCTGGTTTTTCACTCACCTCAGCCACCTCTCCCCCTCACTTGGGAGACTCTCTTCCTTCCCCTACTTCCTTCTGCTCTTTCCCCCCTCACCTGAGATGCCATCTCCTCCTCTCCCCCCACCTCCCCCCCGCCTCCCTGTCCTGCTTTCCCTTCACTTCAGCCCCTCTCTTGCCCTCCTTCACCCCAGCAGCCTCCTCCTCAACTCCTCCGTCTTTTTCCACTCACCCGAGCCGCCTTTCCACCCACACCTGAGATACCGTCTTTCCCTACTTCCTTCCTCTTTCCCCCTCACCTGAGATACCATCTCCCTTCCCTTTTCTGTCTCTCCCCTAAGCAGCCCCTTTCTTTCCTCCCCCTCTTTTCCACTCACCTGAGCCGCCTTTCCCCCTCACTTGGGAGACTCTCTTCCTTCCCCTACTTCCTTCCGCTCTTTCCCCCTCACCTGAGCCGCCATCTCCCCTCCCCCCTCACCTGAGCCTCCCCCTGCTTCCCTCTCCCACTTTCCCTTCTCTTCAGCCCCTTTCTTGCCTTCCCTCACCCCAGCAGCCTTCTCCATTCCTCCCCTGCTTTTTCACTCACCTGAGCCACCTTTCCACCTACACCTCCCCCCTGCCTTTTCACACACCTGAGCCACATCTTCCATCCCCTACTTCCTTCCTCTCTTCCTCTCACCTGAGATGCCATCTTCCCTTGCCTTCCATCCCCCTCCCCTCCCTCATCAGAGCTTCGGTCTTGCCCCTGATTCCCTGCCCCACCTTCCCGTCACCTGAGCCCCTCTTCCCACCCTCATCTGAGCAGCCTCCACCTTTCCTTCCCCCTGCTTTTTCATTCACCTGAACCTCCTTTTCCCATCACCTGAGATACTGTCTTCCTTCCCCACTTTCCTTTGTCTCTTCCCTCTCACATGAGATACCGCCTTCCCTCACCTGAGCCACTGTCTCCCCCCCACTTTCCCTTCACCTGAGCCCCTCTCTTGCACTCCTTCACCTAAATAGCCTCCTCCTTTCCTCTTCCTCTTCTTGACTCACCTGAGCCTCCTTCCCCTTACCTGAGATACTGTCTTCCTTCTCCTACTTCCCCCTCTTTCCCCCTCACCTGAGATGCCATCTTCCCTCCCCTTTCCCCCCTCATCTGAGCCTGCATCTTCCCCTGCTTCCCTGTCCTACCTTCCTTTCACCTGAGCCCCTCTCTTTACCTCCTGCACCTGAGCAGCCTCCACCTTTCCTCCTCTTCTGGACTCACCTGCGCCTCCTTTACGCCCTCACTTGAGATACTGTCTTCCCCTACTTACTTCCTCTTTTTCCCCCTCCCCTGAGATGCCATCTTCCCTCTCCTTCCCTTCCCCTTTCTCCCCTCACCAGAGCCTCTCTCTTTCCCACCCTCCCCTGAGCAGCCTCTGCCTTTCCTCCCCCTTTTTCCCTTACCTGATCAACCTTTCTCCTTCACCTGAGATACTGTCTCCCCCCTACACCTGAGATGCCATCTTCCCTCCCCTTCTCTCATGAGCCTGTGTCTTTGCCCTGCTTTTCCTTCACCTGAGCCCCTTCTCTTTCAGTCCCTCACCTGAGCAGCCCCTTCCTTTCCTCCTCTTTTTCACTCACCTAAGCTGCCCTTTCTCCCTTGTTTCTTTCCCCCTCACCTGGCCAGGGGGGCCATAGCACAGCCCCCAAGCCCATCAGGACTTTCCCCAGTGGCCTAATGGCCAATTCACCCCAATTTGACCTCTAGCTGTGGGCTTTGGCATTGAAAAGCAACCTGGGAACACACTGAAATCCCCTCCGCCCAGTTTTTGGCCCAAATAAGGCCTGGGAGGAGGCAACCTTGATACAGGTGCCTGACCTTTTTTTTTTTTTAAACAGCTTCAGGTGAGTGAGTTGGTTTGAGCACATACTCACAAAACCATCATATACAGAATCTGACCAATGGTCTATCAGAGTCAATATTTTCTACTCTGGCTGGAAGCACCTGTCCAGGGTCTTGGGTAGAGGTCTTTCACATCACCTGCTCCATGAGATCCTTTAACTGGAGGTGCCGGGGACTGAACCTGGGGCCTTCTCCCATCCAAAGCAGGTATTCTACCTCTAAGCCACAGCCCCACCCCAAATTTCAATTGGGTAAAATGCATGTGAAGGCTCAGGTAAATTGCATTTATATCCCACCCTTCACTTGGAGTCTCAGAGCAGCTTATGATCATCTTCCCTTCCTCTACCCACAACAGACACCCTGTAAGGTAGGGGGAGCTGAGAGAGCTCCTTCGAGGACTGCTCTTGAGAAAACAGCTTGAGAGAGTTGTGACTGACCCAAGTCCACCCAGCTGGCTGCATGTGGAGGAAGAGGCTCACAAAGAAGAAGAAGATTTAGTTTTTATACCCCGCCCTTCACTACCCGAAGGAGTCTCAGAGCGGCTTACAAGCTCCCTTCCCTTCCCCTCCCCACAACAGACACCCTGTGAGGTAGGTGGGGCTGAGAGAGCTCTGAGAGAACTGTGACTGACCCAGGGACATCCAGCTGGCTGCATGTGGAGGAAGAGTGGGGCATCAAACCCAGTTGTCCAGATTAGAATCTGCCATTCTTAACCACTAAACTACACTGGCTCTAATCTGGAGAACCGGGTTTGATTCCCCACTCCTCCACATGAAGCCAGCTGGGTGTTCTTGGGTCAGTCACAGTTCTCTCAGAGCTTCCTCAGCCCCACCTCCCTCCCAGGGTGTCTGTTGTGGGGAGGGGAAGGGAAGGGAGATTGTAAGCCGCTCTGGGACTCCTTCGGGTAGTAAAGGGCGGGGTATAAAAACCAACTCTTCTTCTTTGTGAGTCTTGATCTGTACAGTCCCCTCACCATCACTACTCTGTGGTCATTTTTTTGCGGTTAAGTAGTGCATCTGGGGAACTGCGGTGGCTCAGTGGTTAAGACGCTGAGCTGCAGGCTTGAAGGTCAGTAGTTCAGCAGTCTGAGACCCGAGTGCCGCATGCTGGAGTGAGCTCCCGTCTCTGGTCCCAGCTCCTGCCCACCTAGCAGTTCGAAAGCAAGAAATTGCAAGTAGATAAATAGATACCGCTTCGGTGGGAAGGTAACTGCGTTCCATGCACCTCGGCATCTAGTCATGCCAGCCACATGACCACGGAGATGTCTTCGGACAGTGCTGGCTCTTCGGCTTGGAAACGGAGATGAGCACCGCTACCCGAGAGTCGGATTCGACTGGCTTTCGAGCAAGGGAAGCCTTTACCTAGTGCATTTGGAGTACTAACTGTGGCACTCCATTGTCATTTATAGCATGGAATCTGCAGATGGAGCGATGACTTGAGAAGTCCTCCGCAATCTGAATCTCAGTTCTGACATTAGCCCATAAGGGAGCCTGAGGCAAAACAACCTCTCCTCTCTCAGTACGGCATGATAATCCTGACCTGCACTGCAGGGTTTGCGTAAGGCAGTGGGGGCTTGCTCCACAGGCTCTCAGCACCCTGTGCGCAATTATCAGCCAAGACAGCCACGTTTGCTTTCATCTTTGGAAGAGGCCTACCCCATTTCTGAACTTAAACCATTTCAAGGTAGCAACTACCTGCCAATTAGAAGCCCCACCAGGCAACAGCCTTGCCATCTTAACTGAAATATGGGGCGGATGCCGCATTGGGGAATGATGCTCAGAAAAGCCACAGGTGGCATGTCAAAGATTTGGCTCCTGAGTCACAGACTGAGCATGAAGCGCTTTGAACGCTCAAACACATCACTAACTAAAGCTTTAGTATATGGGAAATGCCTTGCTAAGGGAGAAATCCCTTCCTTTGTGTCCAGGGGGTGTTTACAGGCAAGTTGCAATGATGATCTTTTTGGCTGCTACAGAGTGCTCCTGGATTTGAATTTAACTGTTCTACAGCACACCACTTTCGCTAGGTGTTTTGCTCTCTCTTCCGCAGTTATTGAGGGCAGGCAGTGCTTCCCCTGAGCTGTGGAGACTTGTGAGCAAAAATTCTACTTTGTGAGCGACTGGCGTTAAAGTCGTGAGCAAGCAATATGGCTGCTGTATTCATTCGTTGGCTCTGGAGCCCCATCCCTTCCTGAGCCGAGACAAAAATATGTGAGCCGGAGGCTAAAAAAACTGTGAGCTAGCTCACACTAACTCAGCTTAGAGGGAACACTGAGGGCAGGTATAATAACATCCCCTATTCAGAAAGCTCTTGTTCCCTTGGGGGAGGTTGAGTCTGTAGAGCACATGTTCTTTAGCTGTCCGTTCTACAGGGATGTACGTCTTGGAATTATTACGCTGTTAACTTGATATGATCCGTGGCCACGTAAATACAAATGAAGCAAGGCTTCATTGGTTTCTATCTGATAATAATTCAAAGATTACACATCAAGTTGGTAAATTCTGTGCATTAATTTACAAATCATGGGAACTGCACCTTAAAACCTCTTGAATTTGATTTTTTTTTTTAAAAAAAATATTGTATTTTATGTTTGACTAAACTGTATGCAGGAGCTGCGGTGGCCCAAGTGGTTAAGACGCTGAACTGCAGGCTGTGGAAGGTCAGTAGTTCAGCAGTTCGAGACCCGAGAGTGCCGCATGACGGAGTGAGCTCCCGTCTCTAGTTCCAGCTCCTGCCAACCTAGCAGTTCAAAAGCAAGAAATTGCAACTAGATAAATAGGTACCACTTTGGTGGGAAGGTAACAGCGTTCCGTGCGCCTTGGTGTTTAGTCATGCCGGCCACATGACCACGGAAACGTCTTTGGACAGCGCTGGCTCTTCGGCTTTGAAACGGAGATGAGCACCGCAACCCTAGAGTCGGATTCGACTGGCTTTCGAGCAAGGGAACCTTTAAACTGTATGTGGGGCTGCGGTGGCTCAGTGGTTAAAGATGCTGAACTACAGGCCACAAGGTTGGTACTTCAGCAGTTTGAGACCCGAGTGCTGCATGACGGAGTGAGCTCCCGTCTCTGGTTCCAGCTCCTGCCAACCTAGCAAGAAAGCAAGAAAGTGCAAGTAGATAAATAGGTACCACTTCAGTAGGAAGATAACAGCATTCTGTGCGCCTCGACGTCTAGTCATGCCTGCCACATGACCATGGAAAGTCTTTGGACAGCGCTGGCTCTTCAGCTTGGAAACGGAGATGAGCACCGCACCCTAGAGTTGGATTCGACTGGCTTTCAAATAAGGGAAACCTTTTTACCTTTACCTAAACTGTATGCTGGTCTAAAGACCATAATAAACAACTACTACCACCACTACTGCGGACCAACACGGCTTCCTGAAACCGGCTTAATTCTCTTTCACTTCTCTGTTCAATCCAGAATTTTTCCCTTAGAAAATTACTAAATATGGCAAACAGGAAGGTTTGAACCTGATGGTATTGGGGTGGTGGTGGTAGATTTTGGAGCAGAGAATCCATTGGTGGGGAAATGGTAATGTGGATCCCTCCTTTCTTCCTTCCGGTTTCTTTTCCTTCACAAAACCAAAACCCTTTGTGACTTTAAAATGTACATTTGGGTAGCCAGTGTTCCCTCTAAGCTGAGTTAGTGTGTTATTTATCACAGTTATTTAGCCTCCGGCTCACACATTTTTGCCTTAGCTCAGGAAGGATGGGCTCCAGAGCCAGCTAATTTATGCAAGTAGCCAAATGGTTTGCTCACAACTTTCATGCCAGTAGCTCACAAAGTAGAATTTTTGCTCACAAGACTCCACAGCTTCGAGGGAGCATTGTTGGGCACTGTGTGTCATTTGCCCCTGAGAAACACGGCTGGCATATGTTCCCAAGGATTGCCACTGCCAGCTCCAGGTTGGGAAATACTTGGAGATTGGAGGAGGGGAGGCTGGGGTTTAGGGACGGGAGGGAACCCAGTAGGGCAGGGGTGTCGAACTCATTCGTTACGAGGGCCGGATTGGACATAAACGGGACCTTGTTGGGCCGGGCCATGAGTATCATAAAATGTAATGCCACGTAAGGTAAAGGTTTCCCTTGCTCAAAAGCCAGTCAAATCCGACTTTAGGGTTGCAGTGCTCATCTCCGTTTCCAAGCCGAAGAGCCAGCGCTGTCCGAAGACATTTCTGTGGTCATGTGGCCAGCATGACTAAACGCCAAGGCGCACAGAACACTGTTACCTTCCCACCGAAGCGGTGCCTATTTATCTACTTGCACTTTCTTGCTTTCGAACTGCTAGGTTGGCAGGAGCTGGGACCAGAGACGGGAGCTCCGTCTCGCGGCACTTGGGTCTTGAACTTAAAACATTCGCTCTCTAAGCTTCAAAGCTACTTTTGATTTATTGACATTCACCACAGAAACCCCATGCTCAGAGTTCTGAGTCGAGGGCCCAGGTTTAAAATATGAAATGGCTGAGTGGTGAAGAGAGTCCAGTGAAGCAAGCTATGATGCAGCCGCAGCAGCAGAACTGGAAGCGGGAGATGGCCAGGTCCACTGCGGGCCTGATGGAAGCCCTCCGGGGGTCTGATCTGCCCCCTGGGCTGCATGTTTGGCACCCCTGCAGTAGGGTATAATGCCATGCATTCCACTTTCCAAAGCAGCCGTTTTCTCCAGGAGAAGTGGAACGAATGCTCTAGATAGATAAAGCGTAAATAAACAAGCAGTCTATGCAGTCTGAAGATCAGCTGTGATTCTGAGAGATTTCCAGTCCCCACCTGGAGGCTGGCAACCAGGCTTGCCAGCTCCAAGTTGGGAAAATACCTGGAGATTTTGGGAGTGGAGTCCGGGGAGGGCAGAGTTTGGGGAGGAGAGGGACCTCAACAGGGTGTAAGGCCACAGCGTCCACTTTCCAAAGTAGCCGTTTTCTCCAGGGGAACTGATTTCTGTTGACTGAAGATCAGTTGAAATCCCAGGAGATCCCCAGGCCCCCCCCGGCCCGCGGAAGTCGGCAACTCTAATGTTCCCCATTCCATCTCCGGAAGCTAAAATGCTAGAAACTGTTAAAAGTATTTGTAAATGAAAGCAGAAAATACCCAAATATGGTCTGGAATCTCTCTCTGTGTGTATGTGTGTGAGAATATTGTGGCAGAGCCCTGGAGGTCATAGAAAGTGCTGTCAAGTCACAGCGACCCAGTGGGTTTTCGAGGCAAAAGCCGTTCAGAGGCGGTTTGCCATTTGCCTGCCTCTGCGTAGCAACCCTGGACTTCCTTGGTGGTCCCCCATCCAAGTAGAAACCAGGAGTGACCCTGCTTAGCTTCTGAGATCTGACGAGATCAGGCTCACCTGGGCCATCTAGGTCAGGGAAAGAGAGGAACACTGGCGGTCTGCCGTTGCCTGCCTCTGTGTAGCAACTCTGGACTTCCTTCATGGTCCCCCATCCAGATAGTAACCAGGGCTGACCCTGCTTAGCTTTTGAGATCAGGTAAGAAGGGGCTCGCCGGGGCCATCCAGGTCAGGGCAAGAGATGAACAGAGGTGGTTTGCCATTTGCCTGCCTCTGGTAGCAACCTTTGACTTCCTTGGTGGTCTCCCATGCAAATACTAGCCAGGGCTAATCATGCTTAGCTTCTGAGTTTTGACAAGATTGGGCTAGCCTGGCTGGACTCTCCAGGTCAGAGTCGGCGGCAGGGGTCATTTGGAGCTGGAGCGCTTAGGAGCGGAGCTCCGGCAGTTAGAAGCACAGGTGGTGGCAAGCTCCGCCCCCAGCTCCGAACAGGAGTGCAAAGCAGCACGTGTAGCATTCCTCCTGGGCCCGGATAGGCTACTCTGGGACTGGAATGACAGCCCTCAGAGTGGAAAGACAGTCCCTAGGGGTGGAGCCTGAGCGGTGGGTGTTGCCTTCTGACACACTTTCGGTGATGTCAGGGGGTGTGGTATATGCAAATAAGTTATGCTAATGAGTTATGCTAATTTCCTCTCTTTCTAGGAAATGACCCCTGGTCGGTGGCATAACCCTACCCTTCCCCTATTCAAAGCCATTACTCTCTGTTCCCCTGGCCCACCCCCAACTGCCCCCCGCCAGCTGTTAATACCAGATGTGACCTCTGACCTGTCATCTCTGCTGTTGCTTCAGCTGCTGTCGGGGCAATCCTAATTACAGTCATACCCTTCTAAGCCCATTAACTTCAGTGGACCTAGAAGAATGCAGCTCTCCGTAGGGCTTGGTCTCCAATACATTAGCAGTCGGAAGGCCAGGAATCTGAAAGTCAGAGGAGTCCTGTCTGATTTGTCACAACTGGGCTGGGTTCTGAAACACCCGCTAGAAGAGCAAGGCGAGGCACAGGTCCAGGAAGGACGGTAGCAAGGGAATTCGGATGTGCACTTTACTCTCTTTTTTTTTGTTTTGTTTTACCACAGTACTCCAGAGCCAGAAGCGTTTTATTATCTCCGCTTTTTAATTATCTCGTCGTATGTTTTTGTTATCGCAGCAATTGCAGGCCTCCAGAGGAACTAGATTAGCAGAATATTAAGTGGCAGAGAATTGATTTTTCAGAAGCTTGGGCTGGGCCAAATGTTTGAGGTGACTCATGGGTTGTGCATTTCCCTTTAGGGTTGAAGGGGGGTGAAAAAAGGCAATACGTGCTAAAGTAGCCCTTCTTCCCTGGTGACTTCTCTAGGATTGTCACCCTGATTGAACAAAACCTTGACTTAATCACGTGAGTTCTAATTAATTAAATATGCACGGGACATAGTTCTGAAGGGAGCGACGTACTTTTCTCCTCTGCTCTAATCAACCTGATTGCAATGTGCATTGTACCTTCGTTTCCCTTTCTTTGCAATGCCCCCTCCCACTTTCTGCCTCAGGGCTCAGGAATCTCCATTCTGACTTGTGTTGGATGAACACATAAAGTTGCCTTATTGGATCAGAACCTTGGTCCCTCAAGGCCAGTCCTGTCCACTCAGACTGACAGCAGCTCTCCAGGGTCTGAGGCAGCGGTCTTTCACATCACATACTGCCTGGTCCTTTTCAACCGGGGATTGAACCTGGGACTTTCTACATGCCAAGCAGGTGCTCTACCACTGAGCCACAGCCCCGCTTTGCAGCTCTCCAGGGTCTCATGCAGAGGTCTTTCCCATAACCTACTGCCTGGTCCTTTCGCTGGAGATGCTGGGGATTGAACCTGGGACCTTCTGCATGCCAAGCAGGTGCTCTACCACTGGGCCACAGAGTCTCAGGCAGAGGTCTTTCACATCACATACTGCCTGATCCTTTTTAACCAGGGATTAAACCTGGGTCTTTCTGCGGGCAAAGTAGATACTCTACCCCTGAGCCATAGCCCCTCTTTGCAGCTCTCCAGGGTCTCAGGCAATGCTCCCTCTAAGCTGTGAATTCTTGTGAGCTAACTCACATGAACTCATCTAAAAAACTCTGAGCTAGCTCACACTAACTGCATCAATTAGTTTGCTCTGGAGCCCCATCCTTCCAGAGCGAAGACAAAAATGTGTGAGCCGGAGACTAAAAAACTGTGAGCCAGCTCACACGAACTCAGCTTAGAGGGAACACTGGTGAAGTCTGGTAAGCCCTTGCCGCTGGCTTCTGAAGTTAACAAAGTTAACAAATACAGCCCTTTGAACATTTACAACCGTAGCACAATAACCCAATCTCTGGTCCTTTAGCCGTCAGGATTCTCAAGTGCAATCCATTTCTTTTTTCCCCTTTTGGTAAAGTCTGGCCTGACAAACTGTTCTCCCAAACTCAAAAGCTCACATGCCGTTATGTATCATTTGGTTGCTAACCCCATCTCACCAGATCTGGGAAGCTAAGAAGTCTTAGCCTTGGTTAGTGCTTAGATGGGAGACCACCAAGGAAGTACAAGGTTGCTACAGAGAGGCAGGCAACAGCTAAACGCCTCTCTTAATATCTTTCACCTTGACCTGGATGGCCCAGGCTAGACCAATCTTGTCAGATCTCAAAAGCTAAGCAGGGTCAGCCCTGGTTAGTATCATAGACTCATAGAATGTTTGAGTTGGAAGGGATCTTGCAGGTCATCTAGTCCAACCCCCTGCATAGCCAAAAGATAGCCCTCCATATCTACAACATAGGTATGTAGCCCTACATGCCTACAACGTCCAGTCTCTGCTTGAAAACAAAGGAGCATCCACCCCCTCCTGAGGCAGTCTATTCCACTGCTCAACCACTCTGACAGTGAGGAAGTTTCTCCTGATATTTAGCTGGTAACAACTCCCTTGTCATTTCCACCCATTAGATCTAGTCTTGCAATCCGGAGCAAGAGAGAATAGATCTGCTCCATCTTCTACATGACAGCCCTTCAGATATTTGAAGACTGCAAGTGTGTCCCCTCTAAGCCTTCTCTTTCCCAGGCTAAACAGACCCAACTTTTTCAGCCTTTCCTCGTAAGACTTGGATTCCAACCCTCTCACCATCCTGGTTGCCCTCTTCTGGACATGCTCGAGCTCGTCAGCATCCTTCCTAAATTGTGGTGCCCCAAACTGGACACAATACTTGGATGGGAGACCGCGAAGGAAGTCCAAGGTAGCTACGGAGAGGCAGGCTACCTCTATTAGTCTCTTGCTTTGAAAACCCTATGGGTTTGCCATAAGTCACCTTGCAACTTGACAGCCCTTTCCACCACCAATAAAAAATGTTACGCGGAGAGTGTTCTGGATTTTACTTTGGGACCCTGCACAGCTGCCAAGGACTTCTTTCTCAGAGGTTCGGCCTCTGGTTCTTCATTTCCCTTTCCTTCCCTCATTATCTGCCTGCTACCCACGCAAGGGCAAATGTTCCATTCAGTCCTTTTTCATGGGTGGAGGAGTTCCGCTGAGGCTGCCGGTCTTCTCGCTAAAAATAATTGACAAATGTTCTGCTAGGCTGGCTGGAATCGGCTTGCGTTGAGGCGGCTAACGTTTCCTTCTCGCCCATGTCAGGCTCAGTCAAGTGAGAGCAAGCAAATCAACTGTGCTGGCCTGTACACCGGAGGACAGAAATCAAGATGTCTTCATTCCTGTCTTCATGCATCACATGTAAGTACATCCACGTCCTGGGTTCGCAGACCCACTGTATGCACGTAACAGGTTTCTCTTATTTAATGCGTGTAGCTATTTATACCCTAAGGGGCCGTGGTGGCTCAGAGGTTAAGACGCTGAGCTGCAGACTGGAAAGTCTGTAGTTCGGCAGTTCGAGACCCGAGTGCCGTGTGACAGAGTGAGCTCCCGTCTCTGGCCCTAGCTCCTGCCAATCTAGCCGTTTGAAAGCAAGAAATTGCAAGTAGATAAATAGGTACTGCTTCGGTGGGACGGTAACAGTGTTCCGTAAGCCTTGGCATTTAGTCATGCCGACCACATGACCACGGAAATGTCTTCAGACAGTGCTGGCTCTTCGGCTTGGAAACAGAGATGAGCACCACAACCCTAGAGTCGTATTTGACTGGCTTTCAAGCAAGGGAAGCCTTTACCTTTTTTATTTATACCCTGTCTTCTGATTCATTGAAGCCTCAAAGCGCAGCCAAGGAGAAATTGAGAAAAGAGCACCTGTACCATTCAAAATTATCCACAAAAGTCAGATTACAAGCCACTGGTGGCAGAAAGCGCTGTCAGGTCTCAGCTGACTTATGGAAACCCCATGGGGTTTTGAAGGCAGGAGACGCTCAGAGGTGGTTTGCCATTTGCCTTCCTCTGTGTAGCAGCCCTGGACTTCATTGGTGGTCTCCCATCCAAGTACGGACCAGGGTTGACTCTGCTTAGCATCTGAGATCTGGTGAGACTGGGCTAATCTGGGCCATAAAAGTCAGGGCAGAGTTGAACAGAGGTGGTCTGCCTGCCTCTGTGTAGCAACCCTGGACTTCCTTGGTGGTCTCCCATTCAAGTACTGATCAGGGCCCCACCCTGCTTAGCTTCCAAAATCTGATAAGATTGGGCTAGTCTGGGTTGTCTAGGTCAGGAGAAATAGTCTGCTGTTGCCTGCCTCTGCAAAGCAACCCTGGTCTTCCTGGTGGTCTCCCATCCACCCGGGGCCCATCCCGCTTATCTTCCAAAATCTGATAATATCAGGCCACCCTGGGCTGTCCAGGTCAGGACAAGTCGTTTGCCATTGCCTGCCTCTGCATACCAACCCTGGACTTCCCATCCACATACTAACCAAGGCTGACGCTGCTTAGCTTCCGAGAGCTTGATGAGGTCGAGTTAGCCTGGGCTATCAAACTGCAGCAATTAATAATGCAGTTAGTAATTATACAAGCCAATCATAGCCAATCATAGAAGGGGGGCAAAACATCAGTAGAAGTCTGGTGAAACACATACAGGGGGTGTCAGAAAACCCCGAAAGCACTCCGGAGAGGCCCTGGTTTTGCTTTCTAACAAATAAACAAGCACTGCACAAATAACGCAGACCACAAGTGCCCAAAAGGTATGCACAAAAATCAATTTATATAAGAGGACCACTTATATCAGTGAAACCGAAATACATCATATAGTGTGCAGGTCCATCAATAGTACAAGTCCATCAATGGTACATAAACAAAATGAATAGTACAAGTCCATAAATGGTACACAAACAAAATGAATGGACGAAGACTCAGGATTTTGATCTTCGTTTCGATCATTTTTCTTCAGTAAGTTCACACTACTTCATAACAGTACTCATAGTGTACAGAAGACTCTTAGAAGGAAAAATCCTTAGTATAGCACTCACAGTGTATAAAAGCCTTCAACTCAATATTACAGGAAAAATTCATTCCTATTATAATCATTCAAAGCTGGGCATCTGATCAACAATAGCACATGCTCTGCAATAGTCGGAAAGCCTTTTGCTTTCTAACAAAATGCTTGGAGGGATAAGGTAAAGATAAGTGCATCTTCCTTGGGAGGGTGTCTTGGTGCCACTCACGAAAAGTCCATGGGTCCACATTACTAATTGCTGCAGCTTGGTTCCTGTTCCGGGGTAGGCAGAGCATGCATCTCACATACCTTCTGCAGTCACTCCATCAGTTACCAGATTCCACTCAAGGTAGTAATCACCTACAAAGCCCTAAATGGCCTTGGTTCCGCATGCCTGCAGGTCTGACCCTCCCGCTGTGCTCTCCCCAAGACAGTTTCGCTTATCTGAGTGGGTCCTTTTGAGTGTGCCCTCATGGAAACTGGTAAATCAGCAACATTCTCTGTGATGGCTCCCACCTTGGGGTGGCCAGCTCTGCGTTGGCAAATGCCTGGAGAGCTCCCTGAATTACAACCGGTCCCCAGATGATGGAGATCAGTTCCCCTGGAGCAAACGGCTGCTTTGCAGGGTGGCCTTTGTGACCTTATACCCCGCTGAGGGTCCCTGTCCTCTCTGATCTCTGCCTTCCCTGGACTCCCTCCCCCAAATCTCCAGAAATTTCCCAACTGGAGTTGGCAACCCCCATTGGAATGTTTATTGCACACAGTACACCATGGCTTAGACAGTTTCCCGTTTGCATTGTTTCGTAACATCTGCGGCGTTAGTCCTGTTGCATTGTTACTGATAGAACTGTTTTCCGTATTTGGTAATCCTTCCTGAGTTTCCCTGAGAAAGGCAGGAAATGAAGAGAGTAAATAAATATACCCGGTAGTAGTACAGATTCTAAGTGTGCAGGTGAAGAAATGCATTTTTTCCTTGGAGGTTTGGAATGAGCAAAATCTCCATTCTGAGTTTTAAAAGTTTATTTCCCCCCTCTCTGGGCAGAGAACAGGCAGGAAGGGGGGAAGTCAGTTCAATTGCTTTACCTCAGCCCACATTCATACAAATGCTAATAGGTCTAGACAATGGGATGTTCAAGCTTTGGAGAAGTTAAATACTGGAGAGACTTCAGGAAGGTAATTCTGGAGACTTCAGGAAAAGCTTCTCTGACCTGGTCAGTGGGAGGGGAAAGGGAGAAGGTAAAACTCCTGGAAGAAAGGAGGAAGGTCTCTTTGGTGCTGAGTCCATCAGAGTACACAGAACTCTTAAATGAGATCTGGAGGAGGCAGCTATTAACCATGCATGGGCCTGAAGAGCTGTAGGAAGCTTCAAAGTAATGAATATCCTGTAGAGATCTGTAACTTCCTAAGCTAAGGAGCCTGTCCTATACTTTAACATCTGATAGGGCATGTATAGAAAGAGGGTCAGAGGAGTTGCGTTTTACCCATTTCTTTTGAATCCCTTGCTCAATCTGGTGCTGTGCTGAAAGTATGCTTGTGAAAATTTTCTTTTTAATAAATACTTTATAACTTTTGACGCTGTTAGTGTTTCTTTGTACCATGTTGACCTCCACCATCTTGGACACGCTATTTTAAAAACAGCGCCAGGGGGAATGCAGGCAGTTGGCAAGTGGCTATTCCTTCAGGGGCATACAAGGCAGTAAACGGTCCCCGTGGTGACCAGGTGCTGGGCAGCAGGAGACACAGAGGCAAGGCCTCAGAATTTAGAAGGGAAGCTGGGAGTCCTGCCCCTCCCAGCGGGCAATTCCCTGCAAAGGTCATGTGGTCGCAGCGGGTTACCGGAGAGAGAGAGAAAAGCCTCTTCAGGTGTTGGGAAAAACTTGGAGGGCAGGGTGGAACAAGGGCCTGCAGGCCAGAGCAGGCCCGTCCCACCACACCTTTATTCATATTTAAAATTTTACAGGCAATCAGACATGGCTCTGTGGATAAAACCCGTTATAAAACAGTCATGCACTGTTTCAGTGTGCGTGGGAGAAAAAGAAGGGACAAGAAAAAGTGCGTGGATCACTAGCTTTTCATGCCCTCTCACACACAAGGAAAGGTAAAGATGAGGGCTGCCAATCTCCAGGCGGTGGCTGGGGAATCTCCCCGGGTGACAGAGACCGGGAGAAAATGGCCACTTTAGAAGGAGGACTCTGCGGCATTATATAGCATTGAACTCCCGCTCCTTCCCAAACCTCGCCCTCCGCAGGCTTCACCTCAGAAATCCCCAGGTATTTCTCAAACCAGAGCTGGCAACCTTAGTTAAGATATTTGGGGTGGGGAGAGGTCCCCGCCCTTCCTTGGATGGTCTGAAAGGTTTCTTCCGCACAAATACCTCTGCCTTTTGTCTTGTAAAAACACTGGGCTCCCCTTCCCCGCCCTTGTTTAACTGCCCTGATTCACAGGAGAGGAACCAGAGGTGGACTTGAGACTCTTCCCCACCACACCTCGGGAAGGCGTGGTGGGCTGGAGATCAGGTTTCAAGCCCTTGTAAAACCTTTCCTTGTGTGAGAGGGAGAGCCAGTTTGGTGTAGTGGTTAAGCGGGCGGACTCTAATCTGGTAGAACCGGGTTTGATTCCCCATTCCTCCACTTGTGGCTGCTGGATGACCTTGGGCAAGACATAGTTCTGGTCAGAGGTGTTCTTGAAAAAGAGCAGTATCTGTCAAGAGCTCTCTCAGCCCCACCGACCACACAGGGTGTCTGTTGGGAGGGGAAGGGAAAGGAGTTTGCAAGTTGCTCTGAGACTCCCTTGGGTAGTGAAGGGTGGGGTATAAATCCAATCTCTTCTTCTTCTCTAGAGCAAACACTGTCGTGGAAGCTGCTGCTGAAAGAATACTGTAATCTGCGCAGCTAATTGGATCTTGAGTGGCCAATCAGGAGACTCCGTTGGCCCCACTCACTTTCGAAACAGAATTGGTGGGCACCAAGAAAGGCGTCAGTGTACACCACAATGCCCATGGGCAGTGGGCACCACAGTGAGAACCCTTGGCCTAGCCATATTTGAAAGGCAGCTTCTTCTTCTTCTTCTTCTTCTTCTTCTTCTTCTTCTTCTTCTTCTTCTTCTTCTTCTTCTTCTTCTTCTTCTTCTTCTTCTTCTTCTTCGCTTTCTTGGACATGAAGGCCTTTGCATCTTCACCTCGGCCTTTGGCTTCCTGCGCTGGGTGAAGATTCCAGTGAAGGGGTAGGAGAACCAGAAACAACAAATTCTGGCTTGCTGAGCCGGATTCCCCCCCATCCTCTTGCTAGGGTTGCCAACCTTCCAGGTGGGGCCTGGAGTAGGTTTGCCAGCTCTTGGTTGGGCAATATCTAGAGATGGGGGGGGGGGAAGCCTGGGGAAGGGGCGTTAGGGAGGGGATGGACCAAAGTGGGGTATAAGGCATCCATTTTCTCCAAAGCATCTATTTTCTCTGGGGGAATGGATGTCTGTCGTCTGGAGATCAGTTGTAATAGGGGGAGATCATCGGGTGCCACCTGGAAGCTGGCAACCCAAGCCTGGAGATCTCCCTGAATGACCACTGATTCTCCACTGTCCCCCAGAAGAAGAAGAAGAAGAAAAAGAAGAAGAGGAAGGTGGAGGTGGAGGTGGAGGTGATTGGATTCATACCCCACCCTTCCCTCGGAGTCTCAGAGCGGCTTACAACTTCCTTTCCCTTCCCCTCCCCACAACAGGCACCCTGTGATATAGGTGGGACTGAGAGAGCTCTTTCCAGAACAGCTCTTGAGAGAATGGCTCTGAGAGAACTTGTGACTGACCCAAGGTCCCACCAGCAGCTGCATGTGGAAGAATGCGGGGAATCAAACTCAGTTCTCCCAGATTAGAGTCCGCGCTCCTAACTGCACCAAACTGGAGGAGATGGCTGCTTTGGAGAGTGAACTCAATGGTATTCTACCCCCCTGAGCTCCCTCCTGCCAGGAATTTACCACCCCAAAGCTGGCAATGCTGCATCTTTGCTGGAAGGTTGTTTGCCTCAAAATTTACTCCTGAGGTTGGGGTGTGTGTGTGTGTGTTTCCTCTCTCTCTGAATGTAGTCGATATGGTGTATGTGCTGCTCTCTGGATGCCTGTTGCTGTAAAATAACGTCATATCATAAGTAGATTTCTGGGCTCTACAAAGGTAATTTTTTTTTAAAAAAAATGTATATTTTTACTTTGCTCTTCCTTCAAAGAAGAGAAGAGATTGGATTTATACTCTGCCCTTTGCTACCCAAAGGTGCCTCAGCAAGGGATCTGGATGGCTGTTGGAGATTTCTTTGGCTGGGAGGATTAGGGTTGCCAGGTCTGGGTTGGAAGATACCTGGAGACGTTGGGGGTGGAGCCAGGAGAGGGTAGGGTTTGGGGAGGGGAGGGGCCTCAGCATGGTCCAACGCCATAGACTCCACCCCTTTCTCCAGGGGAGCTGAGCTCTTTCAGCTGGAGATCAGTTGCAAAAGCGGGAGATCTCCAGGCCCCACCTGGAGGCTGGCAACCCTAGTGCAGATTTTTTTTTAAAAAAAAAAAGTTGCTTCGGCAGCCACTGCCACCGCAACACAAGTCTCTTCGCTGTGTGACTGAAGTCAAGGCAATTGTTCTGTGGCCGTCGCCACCTCCCATGGTAGCCATTTTGTGGCTGTGCCCACCACGCCTCAGCGGAATGCCAAAAGGGCCTGCAGGCTCAAAAAGGTTGGGGAGGGACCCCCACTCTAGGAAAAAGGCAGGCAACCATTGAAGCAAACAAGTAAACAAGTCACACAAAAACCCCCCAAATGAAAATGGAAGCCGGGATCAAAAAGCTGCTTTTGGCACTCCCAAGACCCAGTTTGTCAAATGTGTTTTGATCATTTTTTCCTCCCTCGGAACAGCTCCAGAAGACAGAGGGTTTGGGTTTTTACCACTTCTGCACCTTTCCGGGGGCAATAACAACACCTGGTCTGGTTGTTCCATATTCCAATGACCATCTTTTGAAAGCAGGATCTTTAAAAAGGATGCCTTAATGCTTCTAATTGAGCAGTTTAAGTACTCCACGCACCCACTGCCAGTCTCAGAATAGCAGTGCGCCGGCTTTTGAAACTTCTCTTTCTCTCTGAATAAAAGCAGCTGAAATTCGACTCCCGTCTCTTGATCTGAACAAATTAGCTCAGAGCGGGAGCGATCAAACGGGTAGGTTTTGCCGTAAGCTTGCAAAGAAAAGGTAAAAATTGGAAAAAACAAAACAAAACGAAGGAGGCATTGAGGAGGGAGAGAGAAGGTGTGAGACAAAATGTGGCACGAATTCACATCTGCGGCCGCTCAGTGCAGTCCTGAACAGAGTTATGCCCTTGGAAATCCATTGTGGCCGGTGGGTTTAGAAGGGCGCAACTCTGCCTAGGCTATTTTAAGCAGCCAGTGAGTGAGTAACTACAACCAACATCCCTCTCCTCTAACAGGTGGGAGTTCCTAGGGCATATAGAGTATTCTTGCCAACTTTACCACTTCACCGCTGGGTGATGGGGTGCCAACCTTATAGGTAGCAGAAGATCAGATTAGCAAATGCGATTTCCCCCCCCAGTCCTGGCTCAGGGTGAACTTTGTAGAGATCTTTTTGCCAGTTCAAGTCAGTCCTACAACTATTTATTTATTTGTTTATTTAGTTATTTATTTGTATTTATAGCCCGCCCATCCCACGAGCGACCTCAGGGCGGGTAACGCCATGAAACATACAATAAATACAATGAAAATTAAACAATTTTTTTTAAAAAGAAAATTTATTATCGGATATATAATAGCATGTTCGACATTTTGTTTACAATTCTTATCATATCCTTTTCAAATTTTTATCTCCCCCTCCCCTGGCTTCCCATGATGCTCCGCCCCCGTTAACATTTCCACCCAATATTCTCGTACAATCAACTGGTTCTTAATATTCAAATCTTAAATTTCAATATTTTGCTTTTTAGCTTTAACAATTCGGTAACTTTTCAAATACAGCCTCTCTTGTTACAGCACTTCTGTTATTAGTAACTATCAAAGCAAAGTAATCTATTTTCCACATCCCAGTTAAGCTCTAAATAGTCTTTAAAATCTTTCGAAAATTAAACAATGTAAACAATTTAAAATCAGTAAACATTAAGACACAGCCACGCTTCTAACAAATCGGCCAGCGGCGGGTTCCCTGGCATAGTATTTGGGTTGATAAGTAGATGGGTGGCAACCACCTCAGGTGGTTGTCGGCAACCGCCAGGTTGGGAAATACCTGGAGATTTTGGAGGCGGAGACTGAGGAGGGCGGGGTTTGGGGCATAGTGTTGCAGAGTTAGGGATGCCCGCAGTGTTCCCTCTAAGCTGAGTCAGTGTGAGCCAGCTCACCATTTTTGAGCCTCCGGCGCACACATTTTTGACTTAGCTCAGGGAGGAGGGCTCCAGAGCAAACTAATTGGTGCAGTAACTAAATCGCTCGCTCACAACTTCAATGCCTGTAGCTCACAAAGTAGAACTTTTGCTCACAAGACTCCACAGCTTAGAGGGAACGTTGGATGCCAGCCTCCAGGCGGGACCTGGGGATCCCCCGATATCACCGCTCATCTCCAGACTACAGAGAGCAGTTCCCCTGGATAAAATGGATGTTTTGAAGGGTCAGGCTCTATGGCACTGAACCTCACTGAGGTCCTGGATCCACCCCTAGGTTCCATCCCCAAATCTCCAGGAGTCTCCTAGCCTAGTTCTGACCATCCAACCCCAACCTATCCCCTGTTGGTGGCCGGGGGGGACCTGGTGACAAGAAGAAGAAGAAGAAGAAGAAGAAGAAGAGGAGGAGGAGGAGGAGGAGGAGGAGGAGGAGGTGGACGATGACGACGATGAGGAGGAGGAGGACGAGGAGATTGGATTTATACCCCACCGTTCACTACCCAAAGGCATCTCAGAGCAGCTTACAAACTCCTTTCCCTTCCCCTCCCCATAACAGACAACCTGTGAGGTAGGTGGAGCTGAGAGAGCTCTCTCGAGGACTGCCCTTGAGAGAACAACTCTGAGAGAAGAGAAGAAGAGAAAAGATTGGATTTATACCCCGCCCTTCACTACCCGAAGGAGTCTCAGAGTGGCTTACAAACTCCTTTCCCTTCCCCTCCCCACAACAGACACCCTGTGAGGTAGGTGGGGTATATGCAGTCTGAGGAAGGGAGCAGCTTTGACTCTGGAGAGCTCATATTATGAAAATTCTGTTGGCATCCAGGTGGAGGAGCCGTGGCTCAGTGGAAGAGCATCTGCTTGGTAGGCGGAAGGTCCCAGGTTCAATCCCCGCATCTCCAGTTAAGGATCAGGTAGTAGGTGATGTGAAAGACCTCCGCCTGAGAATCCGGAAAACCGCTGCCAGTCTGAGTCAACAGTATTGAATAAAGAACATGTTTTCAAAAGGCACAATAGGCAAAAATGCTAAGACAGAGAGAGAGAGAGAGAGAGAGAGAGAAGAGTTTTCTTTCAAGTGGCTGTAGTTTAGAAATGGAAACACTTAAGAATGTTTACTCCGATGTCTTGGAATCTTTGCTGAAGGCAAAGCAGTAATTTACAGAAACACTCTGCTGTTTGTTGACTTTTACGATAGGCATTCATGTGTCGAAATACAAAGTCTGGACATGAAGGGAGAAATGCCATTTAAGCCTGCTGCTTCGACTGCCGTAATTTAAAATGTAGGGAAAGCATTTACGTACAAGATTAGGAAACAATTTGTTATCCTGCGTTACGCCAATATAGTCGTAGGTTTTGCTTGGAGTCAGTTGAATGGGTTCTGGAGGAATAAAGGTTTTTTTTTTTCAGTTTAAAATTTTTTAAATGTATAAGGAAGTGGATCCTGAACAGAAATATCCTCTACCTCCTTATATAACAGATTTTCTTTCTGTACACTGATATATTAAAGGTAAAGGCTTCCCTTGCTCGAAAGCCAGTCGAATCTGACTCTAGGGGGCAGTGCTCATCTGTTTCCAAGCCAAAGAGCCAGCGCTGTCCAAAGACGTTTCTGGGGCCGTGTGGCCGGCATGACTAGATGCTGAGGCTTATGGAATGCTGTTACCTTCCCACCAAAGCGGTCCCTATTTATCTACTTGCAATCTCTTGCTTTCGAGCTGCTAGGTTGGCAGGAGCTGGGATTGGAGATGGGAGCTCACTCCGTCATGTGGCACTTGGGTCTTGAACTGCCGAACTACAGACCTTCCAGTCTGCAGCTCAGCATCTTAACTTCTGAGCCACTTCTGATACATTAAGGTAAAGGTAAAGGTTTCCCTTGCTTGAAAACCAGTTGAATCTGACTCTAAGGGGTGCGGTGCTCATCTCCGTTTCCGAGCCGAAGAGCCAGCACTGTCCGAAGACGTTTCCGTGGTCATGTGGCCAGCATGACTAGACGCCAAGGCGCATGGAATGCTGTTACCTTCCCGCCACAGTGGTACCTGTTTATCTACTTGCAACCTCTTGCTTTCGAACTGTTAGGATGGCAGGAGCTGGCGCCAGAGATGGGAGCTCACTCCGTCATGCGACACTCGGATCTCGAACTGCTGAACTACTGACCTTCTAGCCTGCAGTTCAGCGTCTTAACCACTTGAGCCACTGCAGCCCTTTTCTGATATATTACTTATTGTTAAAAGTTACACTGAATAGGTAGAGGGGGAAAAATATATAATACCGAATGTGTAGTAAGGATGAAATCAATAATGTAGATATAAAACAAATTAGCTGTGGTATTTGAAATCCAAAATGTTGACTATAAATGTACCCCAACAGAGGTAAATGTGATTGTATTTTACAGATAATGTTATAAAAATTATAATGAAGGGGATGTTGGGGAAAGATGCTTCTTGTTTCATACACCCTGTGTTACTTAATTATTTTTTATCTACATAACTGTGATATGCAGCCCCTTTTTCATTTCTGTATCCCCTTCACATCTGTACTTTGTTTTCTAAAAAATAAAAATACATCTAGATAAAAGAAAGCAAAACAAAATATGATTTGCATGCTTGCCACCAAGATAAAACAGACAAAAAGGAACATACTAAGCTCACAAAAGCTCTGGTTTAAGTCTGTTTGAAAATAGATCTTTCTAGCCACTGGCTGTGCTGCTATGGTGGCATAGAATGTTTATGAACAGTCCAGTTGCAGTAACCTGCATCCCCCACTTATCTGCAGACTACATCTTGGAATGTGAAGGAATGGTTGGTGGAACAAGTTTCAAAGAAGGTCGAAGGCCCTTCTGTCCCAGCGGTTAGACAACTTTTAGACTGGGTGTGTGAATACTGAGTGTTGGAATGGAATTTTATGTAAACGTGGTTGTGTGTGAAACAAAGAGTGTAGAAACGACACAGTCGGTACTGTGACCCAAACAGGATATATTGTTTACCTCTTTGAACACATCATAGAAAAGCGGCTTATAATCGGGAAAACAAATGTTTTTATGGATTTTCATGCATCCGATGTACATTCATAGTATGACCTTCTGCATTATGCAATTGTACGCTGGTGAGATTACTGAGGTGCGCCTTGGTGTTTAGTCATGCCGGCCACATGACCACGGAAATGTCTCCGGATAGCGCTGGCTCTTCGGCTTTGAAACGGATATGAGCACTGCAACCCTAGAGTTGGATTCGACTGGCTTTCGAGCAAGGGAACCTTTACCTTTACCTTTAAAGTCGTTTGAGGACACTCGAATGATATGCACAGTTTCCCCAGCACAGAAACCTTTGAACTCATTTCCACCTAAAACATGTTCACGTCATCAAGAGATAAAACCCAGGTGAGTTAAATGGAGTTAGATAATCTGGGATATGGCACTCTTTTGAAATCAGGAACAAAGCAAAGAGATCTGAATCTTACTGGGCGGCTGCGCGAAATAAAAGAACAAAGGTGTGAAAAACGGGTTGGGGCACAAAACCTCAGACAAGATTACAGGCTAACGACTTGAGATTAACCAGAAGACGGTTTTGGGCATACCAGTTGGCATAAACAAGCTCTGATTTCATCAAGATGCATAGCTTTATACATTGTGCTCCTGTACATCTTATCACATGTCTGTATACATCATTGTGCTACGTTTTGGGGGGAACCAGCAACGTATAGCATCGTTTCTTTCTTTATTTTGATACTTATACCCTGATTATTTCCCCCCCCTCCAGTGGGGATCTAAAGTGGCTTACAACACCATCCTCTCCTCCTCCATTTCATCCTATCAATGACAGCCCTGTGAGGTAGGCTAGCCGGGAAGAGGGTGACTGGCCCAAAGTTACCCAGTGAGCTCCCATGGCAAAGCGGGGATTTGAATCCAGGGTTTCTCAGACCCTGGCCGGACACCGGCTGATTCTGCACCGGCTTTTAGCAAACCCCCGCTGGAACAGAAATCCCCCTCTGCATTGCATGCTGCTTTCACTTCCTTTGATGGTCGGATTTTATGGTAGCCTCCACCAATGTTGCCTCTAAGCTGTGGAGTCTTGTGAGTCTTGCATGCACACGAAAGCTTATACCTAGAATTAAACTTTGGTGGCTTTAAAGGTGCCCCAGGACTCCAGATACTTTCTGTTGCTTCAGACCAACACAGCTACCCACCTGAATAAATCTGGTGTGCTTTGACTTGTGTGATTTGAAGAAGAGAAGAAGGGTTTGGATTTATACCCCGCCCTTCACTACCCGAAGGAGTCTCAGAGCGGCTTACAATCTCCTTTCCCTTCCCCTCCCCACAACAGACACCATGTGAGGTAGGTGGGTAGGGTTCCCAAGTACTTACCGCGTGGGAGCGGGGGAAACATGCTCCCCGGCCGGACCATTCCTCCCTGTAACGCACCATGCCGTCGCCGGGAAGTGATGCCAGGCGACGCTCTGGCAATGGGGCTGAAAACTCGATGGTACCATTGAGTTTCCAGCCACATTGCCAGAGCGTCGCCTAGCATCACTTCCTGGCGATAGCATCGTATGGCGTGTCTTTCCTTCCGCCGGGGATGGTCCTGCCAGGACGTATTCATCCCCTGCCGGCATGAGGTAAGTGGTTGGGAAGCCTGTAGGTGGGGCACATCCTAAATTTTTATATAATTAAATCATTAGGAAGTCAGATCATCGGGAGGAATTTGTTTGAAAAATTTGGAAATTTATGGTTTATGAGCGAGAAAACTGAATTAAGTTTGAATTATGTTTGCTGTGTGTTATGAGAAGGTTGTGGAAGCTAAGATGTATGAGTCTGTATGTTTACGTTATATGTTATGTTTTTCTTTGTGTTTAAAAAATCAATAAATATATCTATATATAAAAAAAAGAACAGAGGAGGGAAGCCTATAGGTGGGGCTGAAAGAACTCTAACACAAACTGCTCTTTTTCAAGAACAGCTGTGCCAGAGCTTGTCACTGACCCAAGGTCACATCAGCAGGTGCAAGTGGAGGAGTGGGGAATCAAACCCGGTTTTCCCAAATTAGAATCCGTGCACGTAATCACTATGCCAAACCGTTTGGCATTTCTCAACGAACCGGGTGGAATTTCGATGACCTATCTGGCCTTGTTCGACTTGTATCTAGCTGTTCCCGCAGTTTTCAACAGGCTGAGGTGCACTATGTATCTTATTGAGCACGACATTTGAGCTGGCCTGGTTTGCGTAATACGGCTTCAAAAGACTGTTTATACTTGACTCTTGAAAATATTCTTCAGCGCCAAAATGTAACGCATGAAGTGGCTTTTAAGCACCTGCTTGCAAGACCTGCCGGGAAAGGCTTTTCAAGATCCCCATAATTAATCTTTGCCTAATGCTTTTTGAGCGTTCACGCGCATTATCTCAGTAAGGCTTAACAAAAAAAACAACAAAGGACGAGGCTTCGTTCTCACAAACAGCACCAAAGGTGGTAAACGTGCATCTTGAGTGTACCACTTCGGCTTTCAGAAGGAGGCCGGTGCGATGGAACACTCCTCCGTAGGAAACGGTCGTGACGGAGAGAAGACTGCGTAAGAAGCCATCTTTATGATATATAGGATTTTGCGTGTGCGTGCGTACGGAACACTCGATCACGAGTCCCCCCCCCCACACACGTACAATGCTCAGTGGTACTCTCCAGACACAAGATCGACTTCCTCAGCGGTCATTTGTGAGAAGAACTAGGCCTAATGAACTCATTAAGCTGTGCCATTCTGTGACTCACAGAATTTCCTTATGCGCCTCATGACGTCGTTCTCATGTCATGCATGTCAATACAAGAACTTGTGGGCACTCAATGAAATTGCTGAGCAGTCGGATTAGAATAGATAAAAGGAAGGACTTCTTCACCCAAAGAGTGATTAACATGTGGAATTCACTGCCACAGGAGGTGGTGGCAGCTGCAAGCATGGACAGTTTCAAGAGGGAATTAGATAAACGTATGGAGCAGAAGTCCATCAGTGGCTATGAGCCACAGGGGATAGATGGGAACTCTCAGTCTGGGGCAGGTGATGCACTCTATTCTTGGTGCTGGAGGGGGCAGCAGTGGGAGGGCTTCTGGTGTCCTGGCTCCGCTGCTGGATCTCCTGATGGCACCTGGTATATTTTGGCCACTGTGTGACAGAGTGTTGGACTAGATGGGCCATTGGCCTGATCCAACATTGGCTTCTCTTATGCCACAGCCCCTATTTTCAGGAAGGGAGTCTGAAGAACTGAGCCAAATTGAGGGGGCCAGAGATGAAGTTCTAGACCTATTGGGGAAATTAAAAACCAGCAAGTCTCCAGGTCCCGACGGCATACACCCGAGAGTTCTGAAGGAACTCAGATGTGAGATTGCTGCTCCTGGAACCGGAAGTGGAAAGGACAAAATGGAGAGCCACCTCCTCCTCCACCTCTTCTTCTTCTATTGTCATCTGGCTTCTGAAATCACTCCGTTCTCCAAGATATAGGGACAGGTGGACTCACGAAAGCTCCTACCCTGCCACAAATTCTGTTATCTTTAAGGTGCTACCACTGGAGGCTTGCTCTTTTCTCCTGCAAGAAGCGGTTGTGTGACAACTCAGGTCCCTGGGGTGCTGTTATCTGCATCAACCACTAGATGGCGAGCAAGCTATTCGCAAAAGAACTGAAGCACATGTTCTTACAATATCCTGGGTTCATAAGGTGTCCGCTTGTTAGCAGTTAACACCCTGTGCTGGGAGCAGAAAAGCAGGCGTCCTTTGCATCCTGACATTCCACTTTTAGGAGCTTTCCCTATCTCGGAACAAAAGAATTTGGCCATCGTTTAACTTTCCCCTAGAGATCAGTATCGGGTAGCGTCTGCAGCTGCGGGAAGGGATATGGGACAGTTCAGACTTGCAGCCGATCCATGCATTATGGCTGGGTTGCCAACTTCAGGTTGGGAAGTTCCTGGGGAACTGGGAGTGGACCCTGAGGAGGGCAGGGTTTTTGGGAGGGGAGGCACATTGGTGGGGTGGAACGCCATAGCAACCATCGCACGGAATTTTTACACTGGCCAAGGCTTAATGTTTTACCCTCGGCAATTTTATTTGGAAGATTCCAAGGTATTCCCTTTGCCAATAGACTTTGCCCTTGCAGATGTGAAACTACTGAAAGCAGTGTGCCATCTGCTGGTTGAATGCTGTTATTACGTTGGGTGTTAGGCAATGAATTTTATCACCAATTTTGAGTGGTATGTCAGATTGTTCCGGGCCGGACGAACCAATATTTCTGTTAAATAGCACTGCAGAAAGCACAACTGAACTCGCGGCAAAGATTTGACTAGCTGCTGCCTCTGTACGTAGTAAAAATTTTGCAGGTGCTCAATGTAGGGTAATTTTTTTTAATGGAATTGCATTTTACGCAGAACCTGATTTTTTTTATTTCTCAGATATTATGTTTTTATTTTTTTGTGAAAATGCCATTAAAGGAATTTTGTGTGTGTGTGTGTGTGTGTGCATGTGTGCACCATAGAATCCACCCTCCAAAGCAACCATTTTCTCCAGGGGAACTGATCATCTGGAGAGCAGCTGTAATTCTGGGCGATCTCCAGGCCCCACCTGGAGGTTGGCAAGGTTAACTGAGTCAGTCCTCATGTTCTAATTGGCCTCCTGCAGGTGATTACCCTTTTCTTTTGCTACCTTTGTGGTGAAAATTGATTGGTTTACTTAGAAAGCCAGTTTGGTGTAGTGGTTAAGTGCATGGACTCTAATCTGGGAGAACTGGGTTTTGATTCCCCACTCCTCCACTTGCACCTGGCTGGATGACCTTGGGCAAGCCGTAGTTCTGACAAGAGCTGTTCTTGACAAAAGAGCAGTTTCTGTCAGAGCTCTCTCAGCCCCACCTCCCTCACAGGGTGTCTGTTGTGGGGAGGGGAAGGGAAAGGAGTTTGTCAGCTGCTCTGAGACTCCTTTGGGTAGTGAAGGACAGAGTATAAATCCAATCTCCTCCTCCTCCTCCTCCTCCTCCTCCTCCTCCTCCTCCTCCTCCTCCTCTTCTTCTTCTTCTTCTTCTTCTTCTTCTTCTTCTTCTTCTTCTTCTTCTTCTTCTTCTTCTTCTTCTTCTTCTTCTTCTTCTTCTTCTTCTTGACTTCATAGTTCGCCTTTCTCACTTGAGACGCAAGACAGACTACGCAGTGAGAGTCGATGCAACCAGGGGGATAAGACGGTCTGATACAGCAGTGCCAATAGGGCTAGTATTACAGATAAGTTTGAAACAACACAAAAAGCATTAGATGTGATATGTCCTGGGCTTTTTTTTTTTTGCAGAAAAAGCCCAGCAGGAACTCATGAGCATAATAGGCCAGACCCATCAGCAGAAACTCATTAGCATATTAGGCCACACCTTGACAGGACAGCTCATTAGATTATTAGGCCACACCCCTGTGTTAACAGAAGGGTGGCCATCCAGCCACGCCCACCTCTTGCTTCTTATTCTGTTCACCTTGTTTGTTGTCAAAACCCAGGGCTTTTTTGGTAGCAGGAACTCCTTTGCATGTTAGGCCACACACCCTTAATGTAGCCAATCCGAATGAGTTCCTGCTGTTGGATGCGGCCTATTATTATGACAGTTTCAGAAAGCAACACCTGGCTCTCTAAAAAAAAATATTATGGATTTATTTCTGGATGTGTGTTATTGTACAATAGGAATATTGACCACTGAGGAAGGCCCGAAGGGGCCGAAACGCATATGGTCTCTTGGTCAGAAGTTTTACCCATCAATTGGACACGTATAATTATCAGCTCTGAAAGTAATAAGCCTTAAGAGTCTGCTATCTGGACGATTTCTTTTAACCTTCTGTATGTTTCATTTACGTGTACACCATAATAAATATTTGTATTTTTAGAACAATTCATTTGTTAGCTTGACCCTCTTAGATCACAACCTCTTCTTCCGCATGCCAAGCGGATGCTCTTTCGCAGAACCACAACTCCTCCCGGGGCAAAGTGTGCATGTCCACATTCCTCTTATGACTTTCGTTAAAATTCGATTTAGTGGCAGAATTGCTGATGCCAGGAGTGATGAGGATAGCTAATTTGTTTTGTGATCGTGCAGTAGAGACACCGGTCAGAGATGAAGATGTCTCCGCCCATCCCGCGGTAGACACTGTAAGCATACATAGGTTATTTGGGGGGGTGTGTGTGTCAAACCTTGCTACACTGTGCTTGCTTGGGTTGCCATAATGGTTGCGGGGAGGGCATTCCTGAGTCTGTGCGAGAGTGGATGAGACCTTTGCTTCTAGAAGATGTAACTTTTCCACACGCCCTCCTCCTTCTCCTCCCCTTTCGCTTTCCCCGGGGAAGGTGGCCTTGAACACATTCCTGTACCATCTCGGACTCTAGATTACCAGGACGTATATCTCTCCTGGTTGTCGCGGCAATTAGATGAAGTGTGGATGTGATGTATGCTTGGGGGCTGGATGGGACCTGCTTGGATTTTCTATAACAACACTGTACCTGCCAAAAGACTTCAGTCCTAACACGGTGACTTTTGGATCTTGCGTATGCTCTAATAAACTTATCACTGCCAAAGCGAGAGTTATTGATTGTAACTGGACCTGGGGTCCGATGAGGGAGGGGGTATTCTCTTTTCGCAAAGGGACTCACCTTATATCTTGGCTTTTCTAATCCTTAATTGTTTTGGAAAGTCATGTTGGTTATTTACAGCTTAGATGGTGTCCTTGACCTGACTTGGATGGCCTTTTAATAGAAGGTGGGCACCATGAGGCAGCTGCAACTTCATGGCACTTTCAGCAGCCTGAATAACCTTGATTAGCTTGAGCTCTGCAGGGCTGGGAAGCTAAGCAGGGTCGGACCTGGTTAGTATTTGGATGGGAGACCGCCAAGGAAGTCCAGGGTTGCTACGTAGAGGTAGGCAGATGGCAAACCACCTCTATTTGTCTCCTGCCTTGACCTGATCTCACCAGATCTTGGAAGCTAAGGAGGGTCCAGCCCTCGTTAGGACTTGGATAGGAGGCAGCCAACGAACTCCAGGGTTGCGACACCGAGGCAGGCAAAGGCAAGACCACCTCTGAACATGTCTTCTGCTGAAAGACCTACAGGGTCACCATAAGTTAGCTGCTGTGGATTTTCCGGGTTGTGTGGCCGTGGTCTTGGCATTGTAGGACCTGACGTTTTGCCGGCAGCTGTGACTGGCATCCTCAGAGGTATAACACAGAAAGACGGAGTACTCTCTGAGTCAAGGTGAGAAGAAAATGGTAGGCAGGTCATTTATATCTACTCAGGAAGGTAGGGTAGGGCTGAGTCATTATCTTTCAACAGCCAATCCATATGCAAAAGAACCTCCTCAGGAAAGCTCCCCCATTAGCATGTCACAGCCTGGGAAATTCCTACACGATAACTCAGCCTCCCAAACTGAACACAACACTCTAGGTGAGGTCTAACCAGAGCAGAGTAAAGTGATACCATCCGTTTGCGTGATCTGGACACTACACTTCTATTGATACAGAAGCCGATACAGCCCAAAATCGCATTTGCCTTTTTAGCTACTGCACCATACCGCTGGCTCATGTTCAGGATGTCGACAATGACTGCCCGTTTGTGGGCTTTTTTGGTAGCTGAAACCTTATGTGCATTAACACTTGTGAATTAATATATGTTAGTGCACATGTGTGATTCTGCTGTCTTCCTAAACATGGCTTGCAACTTCCCTACCAAACTGTTCTGTACTTCTGGTAGCTTTTAACCAACTTCAAGTTTAAATTTACCTCGGCAGCTTCACCGAGGAGGGGAAATCTTACAAAGATAATGAAAGCTTCAAAAAGTTCTCTGATAAAACACTAATAGAAAAGAGTCCCAGGCACATCAGTAGCACAAGTTCCCGTCCCCGGCTTGTTCTGAAAACGTCAACAAGCTGATATTGGGTGTTTTGCATTCCCATCGGCTATTGAACAGCCATAAGTTGATTGTGCCTGCTTTAGATGGAATCCTGTCAAAAAGTCATTTCCCATTACTCTCAAGCCCAGTTGCATTTCTTCCCCCTGGTTTAGATCGTGTAGAGTCCCAAGAATGGTTATCTGCCTGGATCACTGCCATTACAGTGTTTCCTAGCAACTAAAAGGGTTTTCTTAAAAATATATGGACCTTACAAAGCAAAGACAGGCGGCCTTGAAGTTTAAATTTCTACCTGAATCGGAACTTCATAAGAGTTCAGGGTTGCCGGTATCCAATATTTGTTTTGGTCCACCTTCGCACACTCTTAGAAAGAGAATAGAGGGCGAAAAAAACCTACTTGACTGCGCAGTCTATAAATGTTTGCATAATAAAGAAACAGATGCAAAAAAGGAGTAAAAGTGCTTCTCTATCTGTGCTAGAGTTGCTGGGTTCTCTCTGGGCACCAGCAGGCGATGGGGAGCATAGAGTTGCCAAACCCTTGGGTAGTGAAGGGCCATGGGGTATACATCCAATCTCTTCTTCTCTCTTCTTCTTCTAAAAAAACCCCATCGTTCCTTCTTGCAGAAGAGTCCAGAAGGTGGAGTTTCCCTGATGGTTCGAAAGGTGTTCATTCCAGACGAAGCGATTAACCGTAGCGATGTTCGGCCCATGTTAATATATCCTTCCCTTTTGTAATTCACCAACAAGGTGTTTTTTCCCCCCACTAGTTGAAAACTGAGCAGCAGATGAATTAAACGAGAGGTGAACTACCCACACTGATCGTTTCAGAGGCTGGCCGTCTTGGTCTGCAGTAGAAGGACAGAGATTCGAATCCAATAGCATCCTAGGGACCGACAAGATTTCCGGGATATGAGTTTTCAAGGTCAAAGCTCCCTTTGTCAGTTAATGTATCCAGCGAAGGGAACATTGACTTTAGAAGGAACAGACCCCCAAGATCTTGCTGGCCTCTAAGGGACTACTAGTCACAGATCTTACTATCCACACTGAAAATATGAGGCGCCATTGGGTGGCACAGAAGCTCTTGAGAGCCAGTTTGGGGTAGCGGTGTAGAGCGGCGGACTCTAATCTGGGAGAATTGGGTTCGATTCCCCACTCTTCCTCCACAGGCAACCAGCTGGGTGACCTTGGGTCAGTTGCAGTTCTTTCAGAGCTGTTCTCTCAAGGGCAGCTCTGGAGAGAGTTCTCTCAGCCCCACCTACCTCACAGGGTGTCTGTTGTGAGGAAGGGAAAGGAGATTGTAAGCTGCTCTGGGACTCTGGGTGAAGGGCAGGGTACAAATCCAATCTCCTCCTCCTCTTTCTCCTCCTTCTCCTCCTCCTCCTTCTCCTTCTTCTCCTCCTCCTCCTCCTTCTTCTCCTCCTCCTCCTTCTCTTTCTTCTCCTCCTCCTTCTCCTCCTCCTCCTCCTTCTCTTTCTTCTCCTCCTCCTCCTTCTCCTCCTCCTTCTCCTTCTCTTTCTTCTCCTCCTCCTTCTCCTCCTCCTCCTCCTTCTCTTCTCTTCCTCCTTCTCCTCCTCCTCCTTCTCCTCCTCCTCCTCCTTCTCTTTCTCCTCCTCCTCCTCCTCCTCCTCCTCCTCCTCCTCCTTCTCCTCTTCCTCCTTCTCCTCCTCCTCCTCCTTCTTCTCCTCTTCCTCCTCCTCCTCCTCCTCCTCCTCCTCCTCCTTCTCCTCTTCCTCCTCCTCCTCCTCCTCCTCCTCCTTCCTCCCCCTCCTCCTATTCTTCTTATAGAATCACAGTACCATAGAGTTGGAAGGGACCTCCAGGGTCATCTAGTCCAACCCTCTGCACAATGCAGGAAATTCACAAATCCCTCCCCCTCCTCACCCCCAGTTACTGCTGTTCCACGCCCAGAAGATGACAAAAATCTTCCAGGATCTCCCTCTTCTCCCTCTTCCTTTTTCTTTGGAGATGAGGACCTGTCGTGGCCCATTCACACACACATATCACCCTGCTTGATCGCTAGAGCAAAAGAGCGGTGAACGTGTGCTTGTGTCCATTGCAGCTTGTGAGGCCTGAGGAAATGCAGCTCACAAGCCTCCGGCCCCCTCAGTTCCCAGCCCTCGCCTCTGAGCTCCTGACATCTGTGCGAATAATACTGCAATAACGAAAGCAGGAGGACACGGGAGGGATTTTGGAACGTGCGTGCTAGGATTAATACTCCTCGCATCTGTGGGGGGGAAAAATAAAAATCTGTTTCATGTTCTGCCTGGAAATTAGATTTTCAGATAGGAGGAGGATAAAAAGCCCGGTGAGGGGCCAGGGGAATGAGTAGTGATCGGCCCGGCGGCCTCCGACTGCCGCAAATGTAGGGAAGAGGCTGGCAAAGAGAAAAAACAACACGGAAAGGCATTTTTGTTAAAAAAAAAATATATAACTTTGGGGGAACTTCCACAATGGGGAATCCTCTTGCTCGAGAGCGGCCGCTTCCAGCTGTTGTCAAGATTAGAATGGACGAGGAAGAGCCGTGGAACGGCCGAGAATGAGAACCCAAATTTGGTCCTTTGGCTGAGAACCAAAATCGGCTACGGCGCCTGCTGCAGAGCTCTGCTTTCGTGAAAAGTTGCCTTTCTTCTCTCCCTTCTCACCCCCTTTTGGCAACTGTCCAGCGTTTCCAACGCGATTTGGCTCTGCTGCATGTTGCCCACGCAGACAGATGCCCTGCAGGTAACGCACTGAATCTCCTTGCCGGTTCGCTAACGGGCCTCTCAAGCCAGATTTGGGGGTCCCCTCGCCCCAGCGGTACGAAACGCCCAACAAATCGATTGGTTGTACTTAACGGTGAAACGGCGCCTGCTTGGAGAAGGTGCCGAGCCGTGACTACCAGCCAGCTACGCAACAAAACCAGGCTTGATGTTACGGAGCATCTGACATATGGGTCCGTTCCTTCTGGGGGATCTCAGCCTGGCTGGGCATCCTGCTTTCTGGCCAACCCCAGATGCTCGGAAAAGCTTTGGAGGCGGTGGGCAGCGGGCCTTCTCCATTCGTCAAAGGGGTTATAACACAGACAACGTGGGCGTCGTTGGGAGATTTGGTTAATAACAGCCGAGTTTTGCCCAGTCGTAGAAGCGTGATATTACTGAGTCCAGTAAATAAACCTCCCAAGAAGTATATTGCAAAAATAAAAGTAGACATACGTTTTTTTCAAGTAGCTCCAGTTCATATTCAGGAGAGAGAGAAGTCTTTGGATGCTTTTTGGGACAAGAGGGAGCTGTACAAAAGGGACGGTCTCCACTTGTCCCGAGAAGGAACCAGGCTGCTGGCGCTCAAAATCAAAAAGGTGGCAGAGCAGTTTTTAAACTGAATAATGGGGGAAAGCCGACAGGAGATGAAAAGTCTCTGGTTCGGGATGGCTCATCTCAAAGAGATGAAGGGGTAGCTATTACTTTTGTACAAGGAAATGGATTACAATTGTCCACTGGGACTGTGGCTAATGATAGGAACTGCCTGGCAAGGTCTCGAGGCAGCAAGAGGAAGGCTGTGGGCTTAACAAACGTGGGAAACTATAAGTGTTTATACACAAATGCTAGAAGTCTCCGAGGTAAAATCGGGGAGTTGGAATGCTTGGTGTTGGGGGGAAATAGACATTGTGGGTATTTCAGAAACTTGGTGGGATGAGGAAAATCAGTGGGATATGGTGATTCCTGGTTATAAATTATATCGGAGGGATAGGGGGAAAGGGTTGGAGGTGGGGTGGCTCTGTATGTCAGAGAGGGTGTACCGTCCAGTAAGATTGAGAGGGTAAGAGAACTGGATTCGCTTCTGGAAATGCTATGGGTTGAAATAGTGGGTCCAAAAGGAGGCTTAACAGTGGGAGTTTGTTATCGCCCACCAGATCAAAAGATAGAGGAGGATTATAAAATGATGAATGAATTAAAGATAGTGGCTAGACGAAATAACTGTGTTGTAATAGGCGACTTTAACTACCCACACATTGATTGGGTCAATATGAGTTCTAGTCGGGAAAAAGAGATTGCGTTCTTAGACACTCTCAATGACTGTGCTGTGGAACAGATGGTCACAGATCCTACCAGGGGAGAGGCGATCCTGGATTTGGTCCTAAGTAACACCCAAGACCTGGTGAGAGATGTAAAGTGATTGCACCACTTGGGAACAGTGACCATAATGTCATTGAGTTTAACATTTGTACAGATAGGGAGTTGCCCAAAAAGACTGACGCAACCACTTTTAACTTTAAAAGGGGTAACTTCTCTGGTATGAGGGGACATGTGAGGAAGAAATTGAAAGGAAGAGTGGAGAAGGTCAAAACCATTGGGGAAGCTTGGAGACTATTTAAAAAGACAATCCTAGAAGCTCAGAAAAAATATATACCGCAGGTTAGGAAAGGTACAAATAGGTATAGAAAAAAGCCTGCATGGTTAACAAATAAAGTAATGGAAGCTGTAAAAGGTAGGAAGGATTCCTTTAAGCGGTGGAAAGCTAGTCTTAGTGAGGTTGATAAAAGGGAACACAGACTATGGCAAATAAAATGCAAGTCTGTGATCAGGCAAGCAAAAAGGGAATATGAGGAGCATATCGCAAAAAACATAAAGACCAACAATAAAACTTTCTTCAAATACATTAGAAGTAGGAAGCCAGCCAGGGAGGCAGTGGGGCCCTTGGATGACCAAGGGGTAAAAGGAGTAGTGAAGGATGATAGGGAAATGGCTGAGAAGCTGAATGCATTTTTTGCCTCTGTCTTCACTGTGGAAGAGGAGAAGTGTTTGCCCACTCCAGAAGCACCGATTTCGGGAGGGGGTTTGAAAGACCTGAATCAGATTGCGGTGACAAGAGAGGAAGTCCTCCGACTGATGGACAATTTAAAAACTAATAAATCACCAGGCCCGGATGGCATTCATCCGAGAGTTCTGAAAGAACTCAAATTTGAACTTGTGGATCTCCTGACAAAAATATGTAATCTTTCTTTAAAATCTGCCTCCATTCCTGAGGACTGGAAGGTAGCTAATGTCACTCCCATCTTTAAAAAGGGCTCCAGGGGAGATCCAGGAAATTACAGGCCAGTCAGTCTGACATCGATACCGGGTAAATTGGTGGAAACTGTTATTAAGGAAAGAATTAGTAGGCACATTGATGAACAAAAACTATTGAGGCAGACTCAGCATGGGTTCTGTAAAGGAAGATCTTGTCTCACTAACCTGTTAGTGTTTTTTGAGGGAGTGAACAAACATGTGGACAAGGGGGACCCAATAGATATTATTTACCTTGACTTCCGGAAAGCTTTTGATACAGTTCCTCATCAAAGGCTCCTAAGTAAGCTCAATAGTCATGGGATAAAAGGACAAGTCCTCTTGTGGATCAAAAACTGGCTTATAAATAGGAAACAGAGAGTGAGTATAAATGGGAAACTTTCTCAGTGGAGGGTGGTAAGCAGTGGGGTACCACAGGGATCAGTACTCGGTCCCATGCTTTTTAACTTGTTTATTAACGATTTGGAATTGGGAGTAAGCAGTGATGTGGCTAAATTTGCAGATGACACGAAGTTGTTCAGGGTGGTGAAAACCAGGGAGGATTGTGAGGCACTCCAAAGGGATCTGTTGAGGATGGGTGAGTGGGCGTCAACGTGGCAAATGGGGTTCAATGTGGCCAAGTGCAAAGTGATGCACATTGGAGCCAAAAATCCTAAATATAAATACACATTGATGGGGTCTGATCTGGCAGAGACTGACCAAGAGAGAGATCTTGGAGTCGTAGTGGATAACTCGCTGAAAATGTCTACACAATGTGTAGCTGCAATAAAGAAGGCCAACGCTATGCTGGGGATTATTAGGAAGGGAATTGATAACAAATCAGCCAGTATCATCATGCCCCTGTATAAATCATTGGTGCGACCTCATTTGGAATACTGTGTACAGTTCTGGTCACCACATCTCAAAAAGGATATTATAGCATTGGAAAAAGTGCAGAGAAGGGCAACTAGAATGATAAAAGGGTTGGAACACCTTCCCTATGAAGAAAGGTTAAAATGCTTGGGGCTCTTTAGCTTGGAGAAACGACGGCTGAGGGGTGACATGATCGAGGTTTATAAGATTATGAATGGGATTGAGCAGGTTGAGAAAGAAGTACTTTTCTCCCTTTCTCACAATACAAGAACTCGTGGGCACTCTATGAAATTGCTGAGCAGTCGGGTTAAAACAGATAAAAGGAAATACTTCTTCACCCAAAGAGTGATTAACATATGGAATTCACTGCCACAGGAGGTCGTGGCAGCTGCAAGCATGGACAGTTTCAAGAGGAAATTAGATAAACATATGGAGCAGAAGTCCACCAGTGGCTATTAGCCACAGGGTATGGATGGGAACTCTCAGTCTGGGGCAGGTGATGCACTCTATTCTTGGTGCTGGAGGGGCAGCAGTGGGAGGGCTTCTGGTGCCCTGGCCCCACTGCTGGACCTCCGGATGGCACCTGGTATATTTTGGCCGCTGTGTGACAGAGTGTTGGACTAGATGGGCCATTGGCCTGATTCAACATTGGCTTCTCTTATGTTCTCTTATGTTCTTAATCTAAAGAGGACTTTCCCCGTCACAAACGGCCAGCTTGTCCGGCATCACATGTGTGGGAGTATGAGGATCTACAGGAGAGATCTGCACAGATGGAAGGCCATGTGAAGTGAGGGAGAGGACAAAGAGAGAGAGGAGACAAAGAGAGGCATCCCACTGAAGGAGAGAATACCCGTACACACTTAGAGCGATGTAACTCCCCACCCCCCAGTGTCCGGACATGCTGCATCAGTCGGTCCAAAAGGCATTTGAGTTCACTTTTGGCAGCTCGTTAAACACAAGAGTGGTACTCGGAACTTCACCGCAAAGTGGAGAATTGAGACTAATTCCTATAACTGTGAAATGTGTTCAATAGTCTGTGATGCGTTTTCATCAATTTGGTGAGTGGCAGAAGCCGGAACAAACGCTTCGTGTCTTAACGTCTCTTCCCTTGCTGTCAGGGTGGCCAGCCTCCTGGTGGGGCCTGGAGGTCATCTGGAATGAGAACGGAACTCCAGACCACAGAGGTCACTTCCCGGATGCCTGGGGGCGGGGGGGAGGTTGGACTCCGTGGCATTCTGCCCCACTGAGCTCCCTCCTCTTCCCAAGCCCCGCCTTTTCCAGGTCCTGCCCCAAATCTCTGGGAGTTTCTAAGTGTGGTGTTGATGATCCTCTTTGCTGTGAGGGTTGCAATAGTACATAAGAACATAAGAACATAAGAGAAGCCAATGTTGAATCAGGCCAATGGCCCATCTAGTCCAACACTCTGTCACACGGCGGCCAAAATATACCAGGTGCCATCAGGAGGTCCAGCAGTGGGGCCAGGACACTAGAAGCCCTCCCACTGCTGACCCCTCCAGCACCAAGAATAGAGTGCATCACCTGCCCCAGACTGAGAGTTCCCATCTATACCCTGTGGCTAATAGCCACTGATGGACTTCTGCTCCATATGTTTATCTAATTCCCTCTTGAAGCTGTCCATGCTTGTAGCTGCCACCACCTCCTGTGGCAGTGAGTTCCATGTGTTAATCATTCTTTGGGTGAAGAAGTACTTCCTTTTATCCATTCTAACCCGACTGCTCAGCAATTTCATGGAGTGCCCACAAAGAGTTCTTGTATTGTGAGAAAGGGAGAAAAGTACTTCTTTCTCAACCTGCTCAATCCCATGCATAATCTTATAAACCTCGATCATGTCACCCCTCAGCCGTCGTTTCTCCAAGCTAAAGAGCCCCAAGCATTTTAACCTTTCTTCATAGGGAAGGGGTTCCAACCCTTTTATCATTCTAGTTGCCCTTCTCTGCACTTTTTCCAGTGCTATAATATCCTTTTTGAGATGTGGCGACCAGAACTGTACACAGTATTCCAAATGAGGTCGCACCAATGATTTATACAGGGGCGTGATGATACTGGCTGATTTGTTTTCAATTCCCTTCCTAATAATCCCCAGCATAGCGTTGGCCTTCTCTATTGCAGCTACACACTGTCTAGACATTTTCATCGAGTTATCCACTACTACAGTACTGGAGGGTTAGTCACGTTAGTCAGTCCTAGGGCTTGGGAGGGACCTACGCAGTGTCGGCCCTGGTCAGGACTTGGATGGGAGACCACCAAGGATGTCCAGGGTTGCTACGCAGAGGCAGGCAATGGGAAACCCACCTCTGTTCGTCTGTTGTCCAATCTCCTCCTCCTCCTCCTCCTTTGTAATTGGTAATTTTGGAATCCAAGGATAAGGAGAATCCGGGAATTATTCCTGATCTATATGGGGAAGAAAAGGCTTCCCAGCACGTGCCATCAGCCACCTCGGTGAGCGATTCATCCCCGCTTCCTTCCTAGGAGTAGAGCAGACCCGTAATGGGCCCTCCGGCTCAATTGTGAATGGTGGCAGCGATGTGAGAACAGGCCCGACGCACCTTAAAATGAGAGCATGGCCCCGCGCCGTCCTTTATATTTGTCATGCGGAAATCAAGTCACAGCTTGCCCTGTGAGCAGCGCAGGAGGCAAAGAAGGCTGCGTTAATACGGTTGGTTCCACAGAAAATCCACCCTCCAGAGCTTCCATTTTCTCCAGGGGGGCTGATCTCTGTCATCTTGAGGTCATGCGTAATTCTGGGAGAACACCAGGCCTCACCTGCTGGATAGTAGCCCTACCTATGTGACATTCTTACCGCACCGAAAGATAGGAATTCCAGCCCTCCAGTTCAGGAGGGGAATCTCCCAATTAGGAGCGGGCTTCCCCACCGCTGGCCATCAGGCTGGTGGGGGGGAAATCCCATCCCAAA
Organism: Gekko gecko; assembly: GCA_029375565.1. Lineage (NCBI taxonomy): Eukaryota > Metazoa > Chordata > Lepidosauria > Squamata > Gekkonidae > Gekko > Gekko gecko. The sequence goes on along the minus strand of JAPDNY010000004.1, from coordinate 215,965,649 downwards.
TAACCGTTTTTGGCTACTTCCGGTAAAACAGGCAGTGCCGCCCCCAACACGATGACGACATTTTATTTATTTATTTATTTATTTATTGTATCCTGCCCACCCCAGAAACGGGCTCAGGTGCGGGTCATATAATCTTTCAACAATAATAATAAGTTCACTAGGTAAAGGTAAAGGTTCCCTTGCTCGAAAGCCAGTCGAATCCGACTCTAGGGTTGCGGTGCTAATCTCCGTTTCAAAGCCGAAGAGCCAGCGCTGTCCGAAGACGTTTCCGTGGTCATGTGGCCAGCATGACTAAACACCGAGGCGCACGGAACGCTGTTTCCTTCCCACAGAAGTGGTACCTATTTATCTACTTGCAACTTCTTGCTTTTGAACTGCTAGGTTGGCAGGAGCTGGAACTAGAGACGGGAGCTCACCCCGTCATGCGGCACTCTTGGGTCTTGAACTGCTGAACTACTGACCTTCCACAGCCTGCAGTTCAACGTCTTAACCACTTGAGCCACCGCAGCACTACTTAGAGCTTAATTGGGATGTGAAAAATAGACTGCTCTGTTTTTGATAGTTATTAATAATAGAAGTACTGCAACAAAAGGGACTGTAATAGAAAAGTTACCTAATAGTCAAAATAGAAAAGGAAAATATTGAAATTTATGACTTGAATGCTGAAAATGAATTGAATGTAAGAGAATTATTGATAGAAATGTTAATGGGGGCGGAGCATCGTTGGAAGCCAGGGGAGGGGGGGATAAAAATCTTAGAAAAGGATATGTTAAGAATTGTTAGTCGAATATGGAACATGCTATTATATCCTGTTAATAAACTTTATTTTAAAAAACCCCAATAATAATAAGTGCAAAAGCACAGTATGAACATTTGAAAACAACAGTTACAGCTAGTTGCTGCGGATTTTCCGGGTGGTGTGGCCGTGGTCTTGGCATTGTAGGACCTGACGTTTCGCCAGTAGCTGTGGCTGGCACCCTCAGAGGTATAACACAGAAAGATGGACTACCCCTCAGACCTACAGGTCTAGACCTCTCCTTAGTATTGCCAGCCTCCAGGCAGCACCTGGAGATCTTCAAGATCAGTTCTCCTGGAGCGAATGGCTGCTTTGGGCAATGGGCTCTATGAAATTATACCCTGCTGAGGTCCCTCCGCACCCCAAACCCTGCCCTCCCCAGGCTCTACCCCTCAAATCTGAAGATTTTTCCTAACCCAGAGTTGGCAACCCTGTCACTGGCTATGGAACTGCTTTCCAGACCCTTGGAACCCAGAAGACATGGCATAGGAGGAGGTGCTTTTCTACCTTAGCTGCCACTGCATAACCCCAAATCAATGTAAGTCGGGGTGGAGGGAACCATACCTGTGACCATGAGGCTGTCCTCCCCTACTACCCACTCGGGGCAGCAAAATGACTTTGAGACAGCCCTGCCTTATAGCTAAGCAGAAGGAAATAAACATGGCTGGCCTCCCTCTATTTCCCCTTTCCCTCTGCCGCCCCACCATCCACAGCCGGAACAGTCACCTGGAGCTTCCTTCTAGAGCTCGTCGTATTTCTTCCCACAACGGGCCTTACTCCTAGTTAATAATATAAGGCAATTTGGCTAACAAAATCACTAGGTAAATTATGACGTGGGATGGTAGGACAGAGTGAGTGAGTATAAGGATGGTTCAGTGGCTGAGTTCAGACTGGCATTTTGCCCCACTATAGCCACGTTTCAGCCACGTTTCCCAAGCAGATTAAAGGGGGTGTTCCCCACCCATTGGAGCTGCGGTGGCTCAATTGGTTAAGACGCTGAACTGCAGGCAGTGGAAGGTCAGTAGTTCAGCAGTTTGAGACCCGAGTGTGCCGCATGACGGAGTAAGCTCCCGTCTCTAGTTCCAGCTCCTGCCAACCTAGCAGTTCGAAAGCAAGAAATTGCAAGTAGATAAATAGGTACCACTTTGGTGGGAAGGTAACAGCGTTCCGTGCGTCTTGGTGTTTAGTCATGCCGGCCACATGATCACGGAAACGTCTTCGGATAGCGCTGGCTCTTCGGCTTTGAAACGGAGATGACCTTCCACTGCCTGCAGTTCAGTGTCGTAACCACTTGAGCCACCGCAGCTCATACCCTGACACTGTTGTTGGCAGGCCTGTAGCTATGGTAGGGCTTTTGAGGGCCATTTTTAAACACACAGCCCCACAAGAATTTCTTTTGTAAATGCTTTTTTCAATCATTTTAAAACCGTTTTTTAAAAGGCGTGCACTCCTTTAACCAGAGTGGGGTGTTGTAGCTTAATTCCCACACTGAGCAAGGGGGTTGGAGTAGGTGACCTCTAGGCTCCCCTTAATTCCGTGTCAAGAAACTGGTCTCCTTTAGGAGAGTTTTTCTGCCTAAGTGTTAGCTTTCTTGACTATAGAAGTCATCACCCTCACTTTCTGGCTGGTTCTCAGAATTGTTGCTTAGGCTGGCAGAAGGGATTAACTTGAGGCAGCTGAGGACTGTCATCTCAAGCGGTTGACAGCCCGCAATTTAGAGATCTCTCCTGCTAACAGTGTTCTATTGGCTACATGGCTTTTCTTTCCGCACTTCAGTCCCAGCAGAAAACAAAATTTTGCCCCGCAAGCCACAAAATCCTGGCTACGGGCCGGCTTGTTGGTCTCGAAGGTGCTTACTAGACTTTAATATAGCTCTTCTACTGTAGACCAACGTGGCTTCCCTCTGAAACCCTGTGCCGGATTTGTGGCTATTTGGTCTGTAAGCAGGGTTCCAAAAAAAAAAAAAAAAGCGCGCCTTCCATCATGTTGCTGAGCTAAAATAGTATTTTATATTCTTTCAGGCAAGCCGGATTTTTGTGCCTCAGCTCACAAAGAGAAATGATAAATAGATTAAGTTTCAGCAGACTGTTGATTCACACTTCCTTCTGGCCTGCATCTTTGTCTAATAGAGATTTTGGACAGATCCTCCACTCCTTCAGCTTCACAGCTAGAATCAATTTAGCAGATCAGCACAAAGTGTGAGAAACTAATAAGGCTTGCTCATCTTTAAAGCCCCTCTCTGCGTCATTCTGTCCGTTTTCCCATTCCCCGAATTTCTCACCTTGACACAGTCGGTGGTTTTTGTGCGGGGAGGGTTTTTTTTAGAGAAATCCAGCGTTAATTAGCATTTCTGGCGGCAACGAGAGGTGTGAATGTAACTGTCCCATTGAAGGAACCGTAGCATGAAAGGGCTCTAAAATAAGGTAGCAAAATCCTATTAAATGCCAACTGTTTTCTCTAGATGAAAAAAATCCCACGATTTTATAAAAGGGGTGACCCTTCCTTGCACAGGGAGAAGGTGACGTCAGCGTTTAAGATGCTAAAACAAAGATATTTAGAAGTGATAACAAAGAGACGCGTCAATGCTCCTTTCGGATTGCAGACCTGACCGCCACGTATATTCCGAGGCTTCTGTGGTGATATCAAAGAATTGAGGGACACTCTCTTTTATAGAGCTTTGTGTTAGGGAGCTAGAAACTGCAGCACAAGACCTAGCTGGAAAGGACCTGCGTAGATTGGTCAAATATTTGTTGAAAGTTATTAATTTCTCATTACTGATGACCAGTGTTCTTGTTATGTCCTGAAGCTAGAATCTGTCCTATCTTTTCCTATGTTAAGCTTCAGAAATAAGAGAGGATTGTAATTCGTCACATTTCCATTGGTCGGTTTCTGTGAAACCTTGTAAATATCCAATCAAAACTGTACATATGCTTTTGGAGGGAACAGACCTCATTGATCTTTATCCCAGCATTGTTATTGGATGTTAACTTATTTATGGGCGTGGCTTTGACAGCCCGGATCATTTAAAAAGGGAGCTGTGCTCCACTATTCTCTGTGTGTGTGTTGTTGTTGAGTTGAGTTTGCTGTTACAATAAAGCTGAAATCACTTTGCTGAAATCTAACCTTGTTAACATAAGAACATAAGAGAAGCCAATGTTGAATCAGGCCAATGGCCCATCCAGTCCAACACTCAGTCACACAGCGGCCAAAATATACCAGGTGCCATCAGGAGGTCCAGCAGTGGGGCCAGGGCACCAGAAGCCCTCCCACTGCTGCCCCCTCCAGCACCAAGGATAGAGTGCATCACCTGCCCCAGACTGAGAGTTGCCATCTATACCCTGTGGCTAATAGCCACTGATGGACTTCTGCTCCATATGTTTATCTAACTCCCTCTTGAAACTGTCCATGCTTGCAGCTGCCACCACCTCCTGTGGCAGTGAATTCCATGTGTTCATCACTCTTTGGGTGAAGAAGGACTTCCTTTTATCTGTTCTAACCCGACTGCTCAGCAATTTCATTTAGTGCCCACGAGTTCTTGTATTGTGAGAAAGGGAGAAAAGTACTTCTTTCTCATCCTGCTCAATCCCATTCATAATCTTATAAACCTCGATCATGTCACCCCTCAGCCCTCATTTCTCCAAGCTGAAGAGCCCCAAGCCTTTTAACCTTTCTTCATAGAGAAGGTGTTCCAACCCTTTGATCATTCTAGTTGCCCTTCTCTGCACTTTTTCCGCACTGTTGAGTTGCATACTTAACAGTTCTCTCTAAGCTGAGTTAGTGTGAGCTAGCTCACAGGTTTTTTTAGCTTTCAGCTCAGGAAGGATGGGCGCCAGAGCGAACTACTTTCTGCAGGAGCCAAATCGCTCGCTCACCACTTTATTGCCAGGAGCTCAGAAAGTAGATTTTTTGCTCACAAGACTCCACAGCTTAGAGGGAGCACTGCCGGTAACCCCGCTTCTCTGGAACAAATCTGCTGAGTGAGTCCGTAGGGTATAGTGATTAGAGTAGGGTGTGTGTGTCCCCGACCTTTTTGAGCCTGCAAACACCTTTGGAATTCTCTCCAGGGCTGCACCCGAAGACCTCCCGCTATTAGTGTCAGTCTCCAGACTACAGAGATCGGTTCCCCTGGGAGACAATAATGGCTGCTTTGGAGGGTGGTCTCGATGGCACTGTACCTGCCCTCCCCAAACCCTGCCCTTCACAGGCTCCAACCCCCAAAACATCCAGGTATTTTCCAACCCAGCGCTGGCAACCCTAATTCTGACACGGGGTGGTGGGTGCACCACAGGGGGCAGAGCCACCCACACACTGAGGAAGCCCAAGCCCAGGGGAGTAATTGAAACCAGGGCTTTTTTTTTGTAGAAAAAGCCCAGCAGGAACTCATTAGCATATTAGGCCACACCTCTGACATCACAACTCATTAATTAGGCCAGACCCTCATGTCACCAGAGGTGTGGTCATCCAGCCACACCCACCTTTTGCTTCTTATTCTGTTTACCTTCTTTGTTGTCAAAACTCAGGGTTTTTTCGGGAGCAGGAACTCCTTTGCATGTTAGGCCACACCCCTCCTAATGTAGCCAATCCGAATGAGTTTCTGCTGTAGGGTGTGGCCTGTTATGCTAATGAATTCCTGCTGAGCTTGGCGAACTTGGGAGCCAGCCGGAACTCTGTTCCTGTGCATTCCTGCCCCAAAATAGCCCTGATTAAAACACACACACACACACGGAATAAGAACCAAGAGAGACAATAAAACTAACACTGTGGGGGAAGTCACCACCGAAATGAGATTATTTGAATCTGCATAGCCAGTCCAATCTCCAATGGCCAGTCAAAAGCCCCGCTGCACGGCAGCTCCACCTGCTTTCCAAAAAACACTTGGTGGGCACCAGGGAAGGTGCCAGTGGTGCCCACCAATGCTCCCTCTAAACTCTGGCATCTCCTGAACAAAAATTCTACTTTGTGAGCTACGGGCATTAAAGCCTGACCAGGCTCTTGTTCTTAGCCTGCCATGGAGACTTCCTGGTGGCAGATAACCATTAAGCAGAATAAGCATGAGCTTAGGGCACCAGGGCCAAAGGGGGCACCACAAAGTTGGCAAAAGGCTGAAAAGAAAAAAAAACGAATGAAGATTTGTAAAAAAAAATTGATAAAACTAGTGGAAATTAATCATGGTGCGCCCTAGGGTCAGGGCTATTTCTGGGCTGGAACGCACAGGAACGGAGTTCCGGCTGGCTTCAGAGTTGGCCACGCCCACTACAGCCAAAACCTCAGCGTGCGTGGCTGCAGCGGGAAGGCCTGGAGAGTGACCCCCCCCGGCACCTCTGAGGTGGGGGACCGGGGGGCCTGGAAGGATGGGGGAGGCATTAAAATGCCGCCCCATGCCTTCCCCAGCCTGTCCAAGGGCTAGCTTGCCCAGGCAAGCCAAGGGAAGGCATGGGGGTGTGGCCTAATATGCTAATAAGTTTCTGCTGTTGGGTGTGACCTATTATGCTAATGAGTTCCTGCTGGGCTTTTTCTGCAAAAAAAAAAAAAAGCCCTGCCTGGGGTTATCTTCTATTTTTTTGTCGGCAAGGTGCCGTGTCATAGGTTATTTTGCAAAAATGAAATGTAGAAAAATGCCTTTCAGGTCACGAATACTGGAACTTTGATACAGTTAACCGGTGAAACATTAAAATAGACGTCGTATTGCATTTTTTGTAGAACTTCACGTCGCCAAAGCTTGGCTTAGTTTGTCCAGTATCTTGTGTGATCATAGGAATAAATGTTTGTATTGCTGCAACCTGCATTGTCTATCTGGTCAGACAGGCCAACGACTGAAACGGACTGGGGGTCAGTGTGGAAAGGAGGGGGGGCACCAAGATTGGTCAGTGCTCAGGGCACCAGTGGGCCTTCATCCGCCCCTGGCCTAAATTATCTCACATGGTTGTTGTTGCTGTTGTCGGGAGGCTAAAACAGAGGAAAGCAGAACAATGCTGTGAATGGCTTTGGTCGCTCCATTGGCTACTGATCATTTACTGGGGTCAATTCAAGGTAGTGGTTCTTATCCCCTGCAAGGCCCTTCACGGACTAGGCCCAACACGGAACCACCTCTCCTGATATGTCGTTCCCCAGCCCCTTGTTCTGCGACTGAAGTGGCAAGACATAGGGTTGCCAGCCTCCAGGTGGGGTCCGGGGATCTGGTATTGCCACTGATCTCTAGACGACCAGAGATCAGTTCCCTGGGAGAAAATGTCTGCTTTGGAGGGTGGAGTCTTTGACACTATATCTGTTGTATACTAACATGGACTGCGCATGAGGTCAGGGTTTGCACGTGGCCATTCGAACGGGTGTAGCTTTGCATCGGAGAACAATGCCGAGCACGGATCCTAGAATGGACCAATAGGACGGCTTGGATTCAGGAAAGGACCAATGGGATTTGTATGTATAGTAATAGACCTATCCAGGGCTGTTTTGGGGCAGGAACACACAGGAATGGAGTTCCGGCTGACTCCCGAGTTGGCCACTCCCAGCAGGAACTCATTAGCATAACAGGCCACACCCAGCAGCAGAAACTCATGAGGATTGGCCACATTAGGGATGTGTGGCCTAACATGCAAAGGAGTTCCTCCTCCCCAAAAAAAGCCCTGGGTTTTGACAACAAACAAGGTAAACAGAACAAGAAGCAAAAGGCGGGTGTGGCTGGGTGACCACACTCCTGGTAACACGGGGGTGTGGCCTAATAGGCTAATGAGGTTTTTCTGTTGGGTGTGACCTATTATGCTAATGAGTTCCTGCTGGACTTTTTCTATAAAAAAAAGCCCTGGACCTATCACAGGGAGCAGGATGTGGTTTTTGTGGGGAATTTAAGCAGGGCTTGAACCAGCTAGGTTGTCTTTAGTTCCTGCTTTCCAACAAACCTTATGAGCCGATTCACTACAGTGCGTCTCGAACCCAGTACTTTATAATATCCCACCTAGCTCCTTCCCCTCTCCCGAACCCAGCCCTCCCCAAGCTCTGCCCCTCTCCCCAAATCTCCAGGAATTTCCCAACTCAGAGTGGGCTAGCCTGCAATTTGCAACCCAACTTCCCCTGCAATGGGGGGGAAATACCCGTCATTTTCCTAGTGGATTTGCTTACAGTTTTAGCGCGCCATTAAGGATGATGGATTGTCTTTTATTGCTGAAGCCTTTGAGCTAGGCGTGTGAATACGGTTTCTCCCTGCGTTATCTCCAGCTCCCCATTTTGCCTTTTCCGGGCTGTCAAATGGCTGCCGCCGAGACAAACCCTTTTATTTATACCTAACGGTACTCGGAGCCTGCCTCTGAATTGCTAATCCTTCCTGCCCTGCCAAGGCTCTCCGCCTTTAAGCGAGATATCATAGCCACTCGGATGCAATTTGTTTACAGGCTCAACGACTCTATAAACGTATCGTCCTCCTTTTTTATTTTTTGTTTTTTTTGCTCGCAGAGGCAGCGGAAAGCCGCGCTCCTCCGGGCTGAAGTGTTTACTGCTGTCTTTTGCAATACGAGCCCTCGCGAGAGGGTTGTCATCTATTTCCATAAGGACTTGTTTTATGGAGATGGAACACTCAGCGACGCTGACGAGAATGAGGATTTAGTATAAATAACGCCAGAGAGCCTTCCAAGTCACCGTGGCACGCCCCCATCCCTGTTGGATGTTGGAACTCCGCTGGCAAGAGGATCCAAGAGGGAAAGGGTTAAGAGAATTCTCTCACTGGGGGAAGAAGAAGAAGAAGAAGAAGAGATTGGATTTATACCCCGCCTTTCACTACCCAAGGGAGTCTCAGAGCGGCTTACAATCTCCTTTCCAGGGCTTTTTTTTGTAGATAAAGCCACACCCATCAGCAGAAACTCATTAGCCTATTAGATCACACCCCTGACAGCACAGCGCATTAGCATATTAGGCCACACCCCTGTGGACAGAAGAAGAAGAGGAGGAGGAGGAGACTGGATTTATACCCCACCCTTCACTACCCAAAGGAGTCTCAGAGTGGCTTACAAACGCTGTTCCCTTCCCCTCCCCACAACAGAGGTAGTTGGGGCTGAGAGAGCTCTGACAGAAATGGCTCTTTTTCAAGAACAGCTGTGCCAGAACTATGGCTTGCCCAAGGTCATCCAGCAGCTACAAGTGGAGGAGTGGGGAATCAAACCTGGTTCTCCCAGATTAGAGTCCGTGCACTTAACCACAACACCCAACTGGCTCTCTGAGTTAGTGTGCGCTAGCTCAGTTTTTTAAACTCCGGCCCACACATTTTTGTCTTAGCTCAGGAAGGGACGGCTATGGAGCAAACTAATTTATGCGGCAGCCAAATTGCTTGCTCACAACTTTAATGCCAGTAGCTCACAAAGTAGAATTTTTGCTCACAAGACTCCACAGCTTAGCGGGAACATTGGTCCTCTCCCCGACATTGTTCAACATCTATACGCACCTCCTTGCCCAATTGGTGCGGAGTTTCAGGCTGGGGTGTCGTCAGGATGCTATACTTTTGATGGGTGGCCGGCCGGATACTGCACCATCGATTTTGGCTGAGGGGTTGGGGGCCATGGTGGGATGGTCCGTAGAACCATAGAGTTGGAAGGGACCTCCAGGGTCATCTAGTCCAACCCCCTGCAACCCCCCCCCCAAGACAGTAGCATATCTGGAAATCTTTTTTTTTTGAATCATTAACTTTTTACTGAATATCGCACAGAAACAGCGTATAAACATTTCAAATTACACAAGTGAATCTGTTAAGAACAAGCAGAACTGAGGGTAGAAACACAGCTTTGTGAGTTGCAGAACAGTGAAGGTTTGGGGCATAAACGAGCAAAACTGTTGATAACTCATAACAACTATAGATTGAGTCAACGTGATGAGGTACTTAAGTATAGTGTTACACAACCAGCGTATCAGAGAGCGAAGGAATCTGAGGAGCACATATCTGGAAATCTTGATCGCCATCTGATTTAATTTGACTGGAATCTGACTGTAATTTTTAATGTTTTAACTGATACGTTGTGGAAATCGGGTCAGCGAGATGGGGTTTGTTTTTTTTTAAGAGGGATTATAAACATCTATATTCTGACTTTTCACTGCTTGAGGAATTTGACTTGGGACTGTTTCTGAAGGTGGATTAATAGGGCTGTTTGTGTATTTGGACCATGTATTTCTGAGTTTCTATTATATTGGATTTTTGAAATAAACTACTCTACTTACATAGGTTTAGACTATCATACTCATTGAATGCTGAACATATATTTTTCATTTTTTATGCATGGTTTGATCTTTTGTAGCTTTTCTATTACCACCTGGAGGCGGGCAAGCCAAGGTAGCAGAGGCTTTCATTCTAGCCAAGAATGATGACAACTGAGTTTGAAATCGCTCTAGGGGCAGGCGGCGCTTTTTCTGGTGTGCGTGTGTTTTTTAAAAAAGAAATACCACTACTCATATATATGGTTGTGCCAGTTCCCCCATTAATTCCTCCTTCAGAACTTGAGAGGGGCCTGAAAAAAAGGCATCGGTAATCATTGTTTGGTTAATATATAGCAGAGTTTTGCCCAGTCTTAGAAGTGTGATACTGAGTGCAGTAAATAAGTCTCCTGAGAAGTATATTGCCAAAAGAAAAAAAGATAAACTTACACTTCTGCAAGTAGAAGAAGAAGAAGAGGAGGAGGAAGAGATTGGATTTATGTGGGATCCCTCAGGGGGCAGTCCTCTCCAATGCTAAGAAGAAGAAGAAGAAGAAGAAGAAGAAGAAGAAGAAGAAGAAGAAGAAGAAGAAGAAGAAGAAGAAGAAGAAGAAGAAGAAGAAGAGGAGGAGGAGGAGGAGGAGGAGGAGGAGGAGGAGGAGGAGGAGGAGATTGGATTTATACCCCACCCTTCACTACCCAAGGGAGTCTCAGAGCGGCTTACAATCTCCTTTCCAGGGCTTTTTTTGTAGATAAAGCCCAGCAGGAACTCATTAGCATAATAAGCCACACCCATCAGCAGAAACTCATTAGCCTATTACATCACACCCCTGACAGCACAGCTCATTAGCATATTAGGCCGCACTCCCGTGTTACCAGGAGTGTGGTCACCCAGCCACGCCCACCTTTTGCTTCTTATTCTGTTTACCATGTTTGTTGTCCGAACCCAGGGCTTTTTTTTCGGAGCAGGAACTCCTTTGCATGTTAGGCCACACACCCCTCATGTAGCCAATCCTAATGAGTTTCTGCTGTTGGGTGTGGCCTGATATGCTAATGAGTTCCTACTGGGAGTGGCCAACTCAGGAGCCAGCCGGAACTCTGTTCATGTGCGTTCCTGCCCAAAAATAGCCCTGCTCCTTTCCCTTCCCCTCCCCACAACAGGCACCCTGGGAGGCAGGTGGGGCTGAGAGAGCTCTGACAGAAACCACTCTTTTTTCAAGAACAGCTCTGACAGAACTATGGCTTGGCCAAGGTCATCCAGCAGCTGCAAGTGGAGGAGTGGGGAATCAAACTCGGTTCTCCCAGATTAGAGTTCACGCACTTAAACCACTTCACCAAACTGGCTCCAGTTCACTAGATCCAGTTTACAGTCAGGTCGCAGTCGAAAGGAGGGAAAGAAGCCTAACGTAAAGAGTACTTTCCCCGTCACAAATGGCCAGCTTGTCCGGCATCCTGTGTGTGGGAGTATGAGGACACGGCCTCTACAAGGAGAGACCTGCAGAGACATGTGTCTCCATGGAAGGCCATGTGCAGTGAGTGAGAGGACAAAGGGAGAGAGAAAGGAGGGGAGTTCAGAGGGCAGCTCCCAGGTTAAGACAAAGAGACGCTTCCCATCCAAGGAACCTGTAGGCACTTAGAGTGATGTAACAACTCCCCAATGTCCAGGCCTGCTGAGTCGCCCACTCCAGCAATCTGTATCACTGAGAACCATCTCCCCCCAAAAATCCTCAGAGGGAGTGGACTTACAGTGGTTTGGGGAGGGGGGAGCTTGCGTTCTGCTGTTGCGTCGCGTTCTGCTTTATTTTCAGTGCCGGGCTTTATGATAGCTTTACAACATTTTTGGTTCGATATAAATCAGCATGGTAAGGCCGTCTTCTGGAGTCGTCAGAGCTGTTGTAGAACAATCATCTCGAGAACTACGGCAGCCAAACTCCAGGTGGGGCCTGGAGATCTCCCAGGGGCCAGTGTTCCCTCTAAGCTGAGTTAGTGTGAGCTAGCTCACAGTTTTGTAGCCTCCGGCTCACACATTTTTGTCTCTGCTCAGGAAGGACGGCTCCAGGGCAAACTCGTTTATGCAGGAGCCCCAATCGCTCGCTCACAACTTTGACGCCAGTCTCTCACAAAGTAGGATTCTTGCTCACAAGACCCCATAGCTTAGAGGGAGCATTGCCCAGGGCTACAGGTACTCTCCAAGTTACAGCGATCAGTTCCCTTGAAGAAATTAGCTGCCCTGGGGGGAGGAGTCTATGGCAGGAGGACCCTCCCCTTCCCAAATCACAGCCCTCAACCAAGCTCCACCCCCTCGTGTCTGGGAATTTCCCTACCTGGAATTGGCCATCCTAGCAGAGCACAAGACTGCGCTTGAGATTTATTTTATTTTAAACATTGATTAGCTGGCTTTCTTCCTTACGGTGCTCAACAATATAAATATAATAAGGCCTGTTGTAGAAATAAATGCAGCGAGCTCTAGGAAGAGGGTCTGGAGACTCGGCGGAGAGAGAGAGAATCAGAGAGAGGGAGACAGAAAGGAAGGAAGAAATCCTGAGACCCCGGGGCCGAGGGCAGTGGAATGGTCTGGCAGTGCCTCTCCTGCTGGCTGCCCGGCCTTCTCTGGGCTGATCAACCTCATCCGGCTCCCTGTTGACCTCACTGCCGGCAGCACCATCAGAATTCCCAGGCAGGCGCGGCGGCCTCCACTCTTCCGCTTGGGCCACCGCCCGTGAGATTGGGGGGGGGGGGCATGAACGCCTACCTCTGTCCCACTTCATCCGAGGCATAAGCACAGGGCAGTGGGGAAGGACTTGGCAAACGAGCCTCCGCAGGGGGAGCTGCGTGCACCGTGTGGGGCGGAATGTGGACGCAGCTGGCCTTGCCGGGGGGGAGACCGATGGGGCAGAGACCGTCCCCCTGTCCCTCCTCAGCTGGGAGCTGCTGGGCCCCCCTCAGAGCCGCTGGCGGAAGTGGGTGGTGGCAGCAGCAGCAATATGCTTTGTCGGCCCTCCCTAGAGGCCGAGGGGAATGGCCCGCCAGTGCCTGGCTGGGCAGCTGGCTTTGCTCCCAGACATGGCCGACCATGACCACAACGATGCCGCCATGAGAGGGCTCAGCCTTGGCCTCGGCCTCATCACCACTCTCCCACCAGAGTGTCTGTCCCGTGCGTCAGCTCCCAGCACACTGAGGCCGAGATGCTGGGCACCACTTGTGTGGGCGGGAATCAGACAACGCAGCCAATGGATAGAGAGACATTGTGATTGACACATCTGCCAGCCAACTGATTTTGACGCACACCGAATGTTGCCATGGGAAAATACAATTATATATAAGGAAGGATATGTCAAATAGAGTACATAAAAATGCACAAGTCCAAAATTAAAAGACACAGTTCAGGACTGCTTTAATCGAATGCAGTCCTAAATAGAACTGTCTTAAGACGCCTCCTAAAGATCAAAAGTGAGATTTGATTTGATCACAGCGGTCTAAAGATTAGGCAAGAGGAGAAGCTGGGAGTTTTGATTTCCCCCCCTCTTTGTATCTCAGGGCCTGTGACGTAGTCAGACTGGCAAGAATAAAGAACCACCCAAGACAAAAGTGCTGGTTTAAATAGCAAGCTGTGAGTAGAAACATGTGATTCTAGAAATCAGCCTACAGTCATTCTAAACAACAGGGGGTGTAAATTTTGCTCCGAAAAAATGCTGAATGAATGTCAGGAAGGTTAAAGAGCAAAAATATCTTGAGCAGGGGGAAGAGGAAGTTTGATTATGTGGCCTAGGAAAAGCAGGAAGCTTTTGAAAGGAGAGGGGAGAAGACCATATCTGGAGGGGGAAAGATTTCTCCCATCCAAGAACTGACCCCAGCAAGGGGCTCTCAAGGCAAGTGAGAAGCAGAGGTGGTCAACCATGGCCTTCCTCTACAAAACCTTCCTAGGTGGTTTCCCATCCAAGAACTGACCCCAGCAAGGGGCTCTCAAGGCAAGTGAGAAGCAGAGGTGGTCAACCATGGCCTTCCTCTACAAAACCTTCCTAGGTGGTCTCCCATCCAAGAACTGACCCCAGCAAGGGGCTCTCAAGGCAAGTGAGAAGCAGAGGTGGTCAGCCATGGCCTTTCTCTGCACAACCTTCCTAGGTGGTTTCCCAGCCAAGAACTTGTGGGGACCCCAGGAAGGGGCTTTCAAGGCAAGTGAGAAGCAGAGGTGGTCAACCATGGCCTTCCTCTACAAAACCTTCCTAGGTGGTTTCCCATCCAAGAACTGACCCCAGCAAGGGGCTCTTGAGGCAAGTGAGAAGCAGAGGTGGTCAGCCATGACCTTCCTTTATAAAGCCTTCCTAGGTGATCTCCCATCCAAGAACTGACCCCAGCAAGGGGCTTTTGAGGCGTGAGAAGCAGAGGTGGTTGGCCATGGCCTTTCTCTGCACAGCCTTCCTATGGGGTCACCCAGCCAAGACTTGTGGGGACCCCAGGAAGGGGCTTTTAAGGCAAGTGAGAAGCAGAGGTGGTTGGCCATGGCCTTCCTCTGCAGAGCCTTCCTTGATGGTCTCCCATCCAAGAACTGACCCCAGCAAGGAGCTTTCGAGGCAAGTGAGAAGCAGAGGTGGTCGGCCATGGCCTTCCTCTGCAGAGCCTTCCTTGGTGGTCTCCCATCCAAGAACTGACCCCAGCAAGGGGCTTTTGAGGCAAGTGAGAAGCAGAGGTGGTCCGCCATGGTCTTCCTCTGCAGAGTCTTCCTAGGGGGTCACCCAGCCAAGACTTGTGGAGACCCCAGGGAGGGGCTTTTAAGGCAAGTGAGAAGCAGAGGTGGTCAGCCATGGCCTCCCTCTGCAGAACTTTCCTAGGTGGTCACCCATCCAAGTACCTACCCTGCTCAGCTTTTGAGATCTGTCAAGGTCAAGCTGTACCATTCTACCTTCCGTTCCCACCCTATATACATTGTCCAAAAAAATACTTATCCGATGAAGGGAGCTTTGACTCTCAAAAACTTATACCTGCCCCAAATCTTGTTGGTCTCTCAGGTGCCTATGGACTGGAATATAGCTCTTCTGCTACAGACCAACACAACCTCCCTCTGAAACATAAAAAAACAATGTTTGCGATACTCTCTGTACCCGTTTTTGACATTTGCCTGGAAAGTTTTCTTTGGGCTGTTTGAATCGAGGTGGGTGTGCAGGTGAGAACAAGGTACTTCCCACCTGAGTGCCATTAGTCATTTCATGCAGAAGATGGGAAAAGCGTCCGATGTGCCCGTGGACCGATAATAGTCACCGCTATGTTCCGAGCCGCGGCGAAACGACTGCACAAGCGGAAGGCTTTTCAGAAAGTCATTACGAGTCCTTCAGAAAGCGCCGGGGAAAGATGATAAGAGGGAGCTGACGTGGTGTAGATTCACGTCCCTTTAACCTTCAGGTTTGTTTTTGAAGTCTAATAGGCTGAGAGATGAAAGTGGAATTGGATGACACATCCTGGTTTTTCAATCGGGTTCACTCACAAAGGGCTCCCTAAGAAAACGTGGGATCCAGTCGAGGGGTGGGGGGGTTGAGAGTCGCCTGAGCTTACGTCGGCGTGCTTGGAAGAATACCGGCTCCCCAGCTGGTTGCTCCTGATTAGACACGGTCAAAAAGAGAAATGGGCATCCCGCGACCTCCCTGCATCGAAGCCCCAGGACCAGTCAGTGGATGAAAGTATCGCCACGTCACCTATGACTTTCCCAGTAACAGGTGGGGGGCAAAGCTCCCTCTAAGCAGTGGAGTCCCGTGAGCGGAAATTCTACTTTGCAAGCTGCTGGCATTAAAGTTGTGAGAAAGCGGTTTGGCTGCCGCATAAATTAGTTTGCCTCTGGGGCCGTCCCTTCCTGAGCGAAGGCAAAAATGTGTGAGCCGGAGGCTAAAGAACTGTGAGCTAGCTCACACTAACTCAGCTCAGAGGGAACACTGGAGGGGAGTAGGTGTGATATTCCAAATCAGGCCCGTGGCTACAGTGGGGCACCGTGGGGCAAGGCCCCCTGACTTCCCATCCAGCCCAGGGCCCCTAAGCGGCAGCAGGTACAGGGAAGGAGCCGGGTATCAATTAGCCAGTGCCCCCTAAGAAATTTAAATGCCCCCTGAGTTAAAAAATCCTAGCTACAGGCCTGTTCTAAATCCTCTTTATGCTGTGCGGCCAGATGCTCACGTTCTCTTCCAAAAGCTGGGGGGGAGAGGAGGCAGAGAACCGTGGAAAAAGACCAGGCCCTAGGAGGAAAGGCCGAGGGACTTGGGAATGTTCAGTCTGGAGAAGAGGAGGTTGAAGGGGGACAGGATGGCTCTCTGGAAGTATTTTAAGGGCTGGCACTTGGAGGAGGGCAGGGAGCTGTTCCTGTTGGCAGCAGAGGAGAGGGCTCTCAAGAATGGGTTTAAATTAAGGGCGGGAAGGTACCGGCTGGATATTAGCAAAACCTTTTTGACCGTAAGAGCTGTGCAGCAGTGGAATCAGCCGCCTGGGGAGATGGTGAGCTTCCCCTCCCCGGCCGTCTTGAAGCAGCGGCTGGACAAACACTTCTCAGGGATGCTCGAGGCTGACCCTGCATTGAGCAGGAGTTTCGACTAGATGCCCAGTATGTCCCCTTCCAGCTCTATGATTCTATGCATGTCCCATATTTACCCTATGACTGGATGATGATAGGGCCGTGGCTTGGTGGTAGAGCCTCTGCTTTGCATGCAGAAGGTCCTGGGTTCAATCACTGGTTAAAAGGATTAGGCAGTAGGAAATATGAAGCCTTCTGCCTGAGACCCTGGAGAACAATGAAATTGCTGAGCAGTCGGGTTAGAGCAGATAAAAGGAGGTCCTTCTTCACCCAAAGAGTGATTAACACATGGAATTCACTGCCGCAGGAGGTGGTGGCAGCTACAAGCATGGACAGTTTCAAGAGGGAATTAGATAAACATATGGAGCAGAAGTCCATCAGTGGCTATTAGCCACCAAGTATAGATAGGAACTCTCAGTCTGGGGCAGGTGATGCTCTGTCTTCTTGGTGCTTGGGAGGGTCAACAGTGGGTGGGCTTCTGGTGTCCTGGGCCCACTGCTGGACCTCCTGATGGCACCTGGTATTTTTTGGCCACTGTGTGACCCAGAGTGTTGGACTGGTTGGGCCATTGGCCTGATCCAACACTGGCTTCTCTGATGTTCTTATGGTGGACCTCCTGATGGCACCTGGTATTTTTTGGCCACTGTGTGACCCAGAGTGTTGGACTGGTTGGGCCATTGGCCTGATCCAACACTGGCTTCTCTGATGTTCTTATGGTGGACCTCCTGATGGCACCTGGTATTTTTTGGCCACTGTGTGACCCAGAGTGTTGGACTGGTTGGGCCATTGGCCTGATCCAACACTGGCTTCTCTGATGTTCTTATGGTGGACCTCCTGATGGCACCTGGTATTTTTTGGCCACTGTGTGACCCAGAGTGTTGGACTGGTTGGGCCATTGGCCTGATCCAACACTGGCTTCTCTGATGTTCTTATGGTGGACCTCCTGATGGCACCTGGTATTTTTGGCCACTGTGTGACCCAGAGTGTTGGACTGGTTGGGCCATTGGCCTGATCCAACACTGGCTTCTCTGATGTTCTTATGGTGGACCTCCTGATGGCACCTGGTATTTTGGCCACTGTGTGACCCAGAGTGTTGGACTGGTGGGCCATTGGCCTGATCCAACACTGGCTTCTCTGATGTTCTTATGGTGGACCTCCTGATGGCACCTGGTATTTTTTGGCCACTGTGTGACCCAGAGTGTTGGACTGGTTGGGCCATTGGCCTGATCCAACACTGGCTTCTCTGATGTTCTTATGGTGGACCTCCTGATGGCACCTGGTATTTTTTGGCCACTGTGTGACCCAGAGTGTTGGACTGGTTGGGCCATTGGCCTGATCCAACACTGGCTTCTCTGATGTTCTTATGGTGGACCTCCTGATGGCACCTGGTATTTTTTGGCCACTGTGTGACCCAGAGTGTTGGACTGGTTGGGCCATTGGCCTGATCCAACACTGGCTTCTCTGATGTTCTTATGGTGGACCTCCTGATGTCACCTGGTATTTTTTGGCCACTGTGTGACCCAGAGTGTTGGACTGGTTGGGCCATTGGCCTGATCCAACACTGGCTTCTCTGATGTTCTTATGTTCTTAAGCTGCTGCCAGTCCGAGTAGACAAGACTGATGGACTGACAGTCTGGTTCCATATAAGGCAGCTTCACGTGTTCGTACCTTACGTTTGTGGGGAGGGTCCGAAGCTTAGTGGTAGAGCATCGGCTTTGAATGCAAAAGGTACCAGGTTCAGTCCCTGGCATCTCCAGTTAAAAGGATTAGATAGTAGATGATGCGACAGTTAGGGTTGCCGGGACTCCCGCTGTGGTGGGAGGCGTCCCACCAATCACTGCTAAGTAAAGTTTCTAATTGCTGGTGTTGTAACGTGCATGACGCATCTCTGAACCATATGCTTCAGGCCTGTCCAGTTAGCTGGTCTTTTTTTTGGAAAGAACAAATTGCTCATATCCAGGGCTCTTTTTGTGGCAGGAACTCCTTTGCATATTAGGCGACACGCCCCTAATGCAGCCAATCCTCCAAGAGCTTACACAGCTCTTCTTACTATAAGCTCTTGGAGGATTGGCTACATTAGAGGTGGGTCACCTAATATGCAAAGGAGTTCCTGCTACAGAAAGAGCCCTGCTCATATCAATTTTGTATTGGAATATTTATTGTTTTATAGGACGCTTATGTACTGTTAAACTCCTTGCCTGTGTCCTGGGGTCATTAATTGATGGTCAGCGAAAATGGACTCGCCGTGCCTTTACCGCTGCTCAAAGGTTTAGATCTTTTTTTTTAACATCTGTCTTAATCTATTTAATCAGTCAGTCCTAAAAGAAATCAACCCTGACTGTTCCCTGGAAGGCCAGATCCTGAAGTTGAAGCTCAAATCCTTCTCCAGTGAGGGCTCCCTTCTCATTTGGTGGCCAAAGTATTTGAGCTTCAGCTTCAGGATCTGGCCTTCCAGGGAACAATCAGGGTTGATTTCTTTTAGGATTGACTGATTTGATCTCCTTGCAGTCCAAGGGACTCTCAAGAGTCTTCTCCAGCACCATAATTCAAAAGAATCCATTCTTCGGCACTCCGCCTTCTTTATAGTCCAAATCTCGCAGCCATACATTACTACTGGGAATACTATTGCTCTGACCATACGGCCTTTTGTTGGCAGGGTGATATCTCTACTTTTTATTATATTGCCTAGGTTTGCCATTGCTTTCCTCCTAAGGAGCAGGCATCTTTTAATTTCATGGCTGCAGTCCCCATCTGCAGTAATCTTGGGTCCCAGGAACGTGAAGTCTGCCACTGCTTCCATGACTTCCCCTTCTGTTTGCCAAGGAGTGATGGGGCCGGATGCCATGATCTTGAGTTTTTTTGATGTTGAGTTTCAAGCCCACTTTTGCGCTCTCCTCTTTCACCCTGAGCAAGAGGCTCTTTAGGTCCTCTTCACTTTCTGCCATCAGAGTGGTATCGTCTGCGTATCTGAGGTTGTTGATCTTTTCCCCCGGCAATCTTAATTCCGGTTTGTGATTCATCCTGAAAACATCTGCAGGTTGCAAGACTGTATTCCTCTCTTTGAGAAGGAGTGTGAGGACATCGGGTCTCACCACTTAAGAGATGTGTTCAGATAATCACCCCATGTTAAAGTCCGCTTGATTCCCGGCCATGCCATAAATTCTCCCAAACAGTTGTCTGCATTTGGTCGGCGCCTGTCTCCTTAATGAAGACCACCTAAAAAATGGTCCGAGAACACGAAACGATTCAAATCAAGCAAACCAAAGTGATGGCTGGAAGCGTTCCAGAAGTCTTGAGAGCAAAACTACAAAGGCGGTCGGAACAGAGTAAATTCAATTTCAGGCAAATCCACAATGATGGAAATGTGAGTCACTTAAACTTCCAGGAAGATGAATTTGCTTGCTGGAATGGATTTGTCGTGCAGAGAAACTGAATTGTAATCACGTTCTTAAAGATTTTCTGTTTCTTCGCTACAGTCCGGCCAGCAAATTGGACATACGGTTAGGCATCCCGTTATTTATTTATTTTTTTCCCCACTGTGAAATTACTAGGGCTTTAAAAAGCAAACACTCTAAGCCCATCTGCATACCAGGCCGGTTCCTGCTTATTCAAGTTATCGCGGTTGAAAAACAAGACGGCAAAGCCCCACGTGGTTGTTTGTGGGCAGAATGAAATGGTACGATAGGTGGAAATCACAAAGCATCTTCGAGGCTAACCATTTGTTTTGGTTGTGGCTTGATCTTCTTTGACACGTCGGTTTCAAGCGCCGCGAGGCCCCTTTTCTATTTATGCATTAGCAGACCCCAGGGCTGACTCGCGGGGCACTTCAGCTTTAGGTTGCCAACGTCCAGGGGGTGGCTGGAGATTTCCTGGGATTGCAACTGACCTCCAGGCAACAGAGATCAGTTCCCCTGGAGAAAACTGGCTGCTCTGGAGGAGGAGGAGGAGGAGGAGGAGGAGGAAGATTAAAATGTTTGGGGCTCTTTAGCTTGGAGAAATGACGGCTGGGGGGTGACATGATCGAAGTTTATAAAATTATGCATGGGATGGAGCAGGTTGAGAAAGAAGTACTTTTCTTCCTTTCTCACAAGACAAGAACTTGTGGGCACTCAATAAAATTGCTGAGCGGTCGGGTTAGAACAGATAAAAGGAAGTCCTTCTTTACCCAAAGAGTGATTAACACATGGGATTCACTGCCACAGGAGATGGTGGCAGCTACAAGCATGGACGGCTTCAAGAGGAAATTAGATAAACATCTGGAGCAGAAGTCCATCAGTGGCTATTAGCCATAAGGTATAGATAGGAACTCTCCGTCTGGGGCAAGGGATGCTCTGTATTCTTGGTGCTGGAGGGGGCTGCAGTGGGAGGGCTCCTAGTGTCCTGGCCCCACTGCTGGATCTCCTGATGACACCTGGTATTTTTGGCCACTGTGTGACAGAGTGTTGGACTAGATGGGCCATTGGCCTGATTCAACATTGGCTTCTCTTATGTTCTTAAGATGAAGAAGAAATAGAAGAAGAAGAAGAAGGGATTGGAATTATACCCCGCCCTTCACTCAGAGTCTCAGTGCGGCTTACAATCCCTTTCTCTTCCCCTCCCCACAATGGACACCCTGTGAGGTAAGTGGGCTGAGAGAGCTCTTTGAGGACTGCTCTTGAGAGAACAGCTCTGAGAGAACTTGCGACTGACCCAAGGTCACACCAGCAGCTGCACGTGAAGGAGTGGGGAGATCAAACCTGGTTCTCCCAGATTAGAGTCCACGCTCTTAGCCACTACACCAAACCTGCTGCCTATGGGGCATAATACCCCATATAAGGTGGACTCTATGGGGGAATTATACCCACTGAAGTCCTTCCCCTCCCCAAACTTCACCCTCCCCAGATATCTCCCAATCCAGACCTTGCAACCCTACATACACACTAGGACTGGCCAATGCGCACTGCCTGCTAACCACAGGCCCTGGTGTTGCACTGCCACAGGAGGTGGTGGCAGCTACAAGCCCAGACGGCTTCAAGAGGGAAACATATGGAGCAGAGGTCCATCAGTGGCTATTAGCCACAAGGTATAGATAGGGACTCTGGGGCAAGTGAGGCTCTGTATTCTTGGTGCTTGGGAAGGTCAACAAAAGGAGGGCTTCTAGTGTCCTGGCCCCACTGGTGGACCTCCTGATGGCACCTGGTATTTTTGGCCACAGAGTGTTGGACTGGATGGGCCATTGGCCCGATCCAACATTTGGCTTCTCTTATGTTCTTATACACCAAATCTGTTCATTTCTATACTCGAAGTTCATGAGAAGTCCCCCGCCCGCCCCAAAAACACACCGGTGGTTCAAAGCCTCAGATCCCTTTGGCATTCAGCTGTTCTCTACCTAGCGCGGGGTATAAAATAACAAAGGACGCCAGTGGCACTTTAAAGACCAACACATATATCAGACGGGCCTAAGCTTTCCTGAGCCAGTGCCCGCTTTGTCCCTTGCATGTGATGAAGCCGTCTGTGCCTCGTGAAAGTTTTATGACCCCGTAAATTCTTTAGTCTTTTGAGGAGCCCCGAGTCTCTCCTCTGGTTTCGACTGCAGCAGCCTACGGCGTCTAAGTACCTGCTTGGAATCCAGAATGGACGGAGCCTGTGTTTGAATCAGGCTATTTGTGAGTAATTCAGTGAAGTTCCACTTGCATCTTTAGCCCCCCCTGTTAATCTTTCCCGTGCACACCGAAGAGCTGATAAACGTGAACGTCTTAACATAGACGAGCGTGAGTAATGATGCTGTAGCAACTCGTTAAGGTTTTTTTTTTTTTTAAAATAAGCAGACACTTGCTTATGTATTCCCTTTGATTTCCCGTTTGCTCTTGTGAGAGCAGAGAGAGAGAGAGAGAGAGAGAGAGAGAGAGAGAGAGAGAGAGAGAGAGAGAGAGAGAGAGAGAGAGAGAGAGTCCCGTTAGGTTGTTCCTCTGCTGCCATTTATTTATTTGAAAGCTCTTGATGGGAAATGTAAATGCCGAAAACTCACTCCCTCTGCTCTGACAGGCCATGAAACGCACCTAATTTAAAAATATAAAAACTGTCGGGAGGAATTTCCTGCACAGCCGTTACAAGATTGAGTTTATATAAGCGTCACGTGGAAGCCGGCTGACTCCTTTAGAACGCGGGGACGGTGTTTTCAGCGAGTGCCTGCATAGATCAATACCGGTATTATCCCGATCGTCTGTCTTTTAGTTTCCAAACGTTGCTTAAAACATCGTTATTTCTGTGGCCGTTTCTTAATTTTAAAATAACAGTAATATATTAATCTTTGCAAGTACTGTCAAGATGCTTCTGACTCAACGGCGGCGCTGTGAATGAACGTCATGCGAAATGTCCCGTCATTATGACTGCAAGGCCCTGGCTTCTTTTCTAGAGCCAATCCATTTCATGCCGGGCCAGTTTGGTGTAGTGGTTAAGTGCGCGGAATCTAATGTGGGAGAACTGGGTTTGATCCCCCACTTCTCCACATGCACCTGCTAGATGACCTTGGACAAGCCATAGTTCTCTCAGAGCTGTTCTCGAAAAAGAGCAGTTTCTGTCAGAGCTCTCTCAGCCCCACCTACTTCACAGTGTGTCTGTTGTGGGGAGGGGAAGGGAAAGGAGTTTGTTAGTCGCTCTGGGACTCCTAAGGGAGCTGCGGTGGCTCAAGTGGTTAAGACGCTGAACTGCAGGCTGTGGAAGGTCAGTAGTTCAGCAGTTCAAGACCCAGGTGCCGCAAGACGGAGTGAGCTCCCGTCTCTAGTTCCAGCTCCTGCCAACCTAGCAGTTCGAAAGCAAGAAATTGCAAGTAGATAAATAGGTACCACTTCAGTGGGAAGGTAACAGCGTTCTGTGCGCCTTGGTGTTTAGTCATGCCGGCCACATGACCACGGAAATGTCTTCGGACAGCGCTGGCCCCTCGGCTTTGAAACGGAGATGAGCACCGCAACCCTAGAGTCGGATTCGACTGGCTTTCGAGCAAGGGAACCTTTACCTTTACCTTACTGGGACTCCTTTGGGTAGTGAAGGGCAGGGAATAAATCCAATCTCTTCTTCTCTTCTTCTTCCTCTTTTCTTGCTGCTTTCAACTTTTCCTAACGTTATTATCTTTTCCAGTGAGTAACCGAAGTATGATAGCCCCAGTCTGTCAAGCTGCAGTTTTGTTTCACCTTGTTTCACTTTCCTGCTTGCCATAAATTAGGGGGGAGAGGGAATTCCTGAGGTGAGAGTGTGGGTGTTTTGAGTGAACGCCTGTAGAAGCCATAACTTTCTTTAAGATTGCGCCCCCACTGCCGGTTCCCAAGGGAGTGGGCCTTGGAGACTCTTTTGCCAAGCCTGGGCATAGATAAGGCACCGTATATCTGTCAGGGTTGCCATAGTAACAGCAGGGGCTGAATGGTGACGTACGTGAGGGGTGTGGGATGCTTTTTGCATTTTCTATAATAAGGGCTTTCGCGCGCCTTTTCCCAGTTCTGACACAGAGCCTGTTTCCTAAATGTAAGCATCTCTCAATAAACAATCAGTGCTGAAGTGTGTTGTAGAGGTCACAGTGGCAGATTAACCGTTAAGCGGACTCAGCACGGGCTTAGGGCACCAGGGCCAAAGGGGGCACCATAAAGTTGGGAAAAGGGTGAAAAAAATGTAGAAAAATGCCTTTCAGGTCATGAATACTGGGACTCTGATACATTTAACTTGTGAAATATTAAAATAGATGTTGTATTGCATTTTTGGTAGAACTTTACGTAGCCAAAGCTTGACCTAGTTTGTACAGTAGATTGTGTTATCATTGGAATAAATTTTTGTATTGCTGCAACCTGCATTGTATATCTGGTCAGACAGGTCAACAACTAAAATGGACTGGGGGTCACTGTGGAAAGGAGGGGGGCACCAAGTGCTTAGGGCACTAGTGAGTCTTAATCCGCCCCGGGAGAGCGTCTTAACTGGGAGACCTGACACAGTTTAGTCATTTCAGTTCCTAGGGAGATTTCAGGTTTAATTCGATCTAGAGCCCACTGATTTGTCCTTTTGGCAGTTCACGGTATCCGTAAAACTCTCCTCCAAAGCCGCATTTCAAATGAAACGATGTATACAATAAATAAATGTCTATACATCCCTGGCCTCGAACTCGACATTGTCGTTGACCTAGGTCTGAGCCGCACCTCACAGAGAGATCAGAACTGCGTAATTATCCTCCAACCATGCCTGCTGGTTAGAGTTGCCAGGTCCCCTCGTCACTCTGGTGAGGGATTTGGGTGGGGGGGCATTCTGGGACATCCCCGACATGATGACATCACCCGGAAGTGATGTCATCACATTGGGGACGTCACATGCTCTGGTTTGAGGGCAAAACTCAATGGTAAATCTGGCTTAAAACCGTAGAGTTTTGCCCTCAAACCAGAGCGTCCCCATGCGACATCGCCAGCATGATGACGTCACTTCTGGGCAACATCATCATATCAGGGAAGTCATGCTGGGACATGGCTGTTTGGGGGTGGGGTTTCCCCACCAGCCAGCTGGTCAGTGGCGGGCAGAAGCCTTGAAAACAGTGGGAACCCTTGCCCCAACCTGGAGGCTGGCAAGCCTACTGCTGGTGGAAAGCGCTGTCAAGATGCAGTCAACATAAGGTAGCCCAGTAGGGTTTCCAAGGCAAGATACATTCGAGGTGGTTTGCCATTGCCTGCCTTCTCATTGCAACCCTGGTATTCCTTGGAGGTCTCCCATCCAAGTTCTAATCCAAGCCCGACCCTGCTTAGCTTCCAAGATCTGACATGATCGGGCTCACCTGGCCTATCCAGGTTAAGCCAAGAGACAAACAGAGGTGGTTTGCCATGGCCTGCCTCTACGTAGCAACCCAGGACTTCCTTGGTGGTCTCCCATCCAAGTACTGACCAGGGTTTAGCTTCAGAGATCTGATGAGATCAAGCTAGCCTGGGTTATCCCTGCTTCATCCCATCGTTTTGATAAATGCATCAAGATTGGAGGCGGTGTGTGTGGGGGGGAGGGCATGGCTGACATGCAGAAGGCCCCTAAAAAGCAAAGATATATATAATATCTTGGAAATATGTAATATTGGTACACTCACGGGGTAACCTTAAATCAAGATATATCCTCCAAAGCCCATTGATTCCAAAAGTTGTTAACTTCGTTCAGGATGGTACTGTCATTCAAGTGTTAGGATTAAGTCTGCCTCCCTGCTGGGCATAGCCAGATAGATGGGGATGCGTGAAGCGGCTCAGAGAGGGAAAACCCACTTATCGATCAGTAGAGATACAGGAAACGAAAGGCAGGTGGGGAAAAAATTGGATATTTTTCACAGTAGAAAGAAACTAATAACAAGAGGTCTTGGCAAACCTTGTAGTGGTATCGACAGGGCTATTTTTGGGCGGGAACGCACAGGAACAGAGTTCCGGCTGGCTCCCAAGTTAGCCACACCCAGCAGGAACTAATTAGCATGATAGGCCACACCCAACAGCAGGAACTTATTAGGATTGGCTACATCAGGGATGTGTGGCCTAACATGCAAAGGAGTTCCTGCTTTAAAAAAAAAGCCCTGGGTTTTGACAACAAACAAGGTAAATAGAATAAGAACCAAAAGGTGGGTGTGGCTGGATGACCACACTTCTGATAACATGGGGCCACAAGAACTAAGCACTGATGCAGCCCTTCCTGCCCTCCTTCTCATGATCTGCCGAAGTTCACAGAATCAGGATTGCTGTCAGATGGCCATCTAGCCTCTATTGAAAAACCTCCAAAGAAGGAGAGCCCACCAGCTCTCAAGGAAGCCTGTCCCACTGAGGAACCGCTCTGACTGTTGGGAAGTTCCTCCTAATCAGGGGCAGATTAACCCTTAAGCAGACTCAGCACGTGCTTAGGGCACCAGGGCCAAAGGGGGCACCACAAAGTTGGGAAAAGGCTGGAAAGGGGAAAAAAATAATGGAGATTTGGAAAAAAAAATTGATAAAACTAGTGCAAATTGATCATGGTGCACCCCTAGGGGTTATCTTCTATTTTTTTGTTGGCGAGGTGCAGGGTCATAGGCTATTGTGCAAAAACGAAATGTAGAAAAATGCCTTTCGGGTCATGAATATGGGAACTTTGCTACATTTAACCTGTGAAATATTAAAATAGATGTTGTATTGCATTTTTGGTAGAACTTTATGTAGCCAAAGCTTGGCTTAGTTTGTACAGTGTATTGTGTTATCCTAGGAATAAATTTTTGCATTGCTGCAACCTGCATTGTCTATCTGGTCAGACAGGTCAAGGACTAAAACGGACTAGGGGTCAGTGTGGAAAGGAGGGGGGGGGCACCGAGATTGGTCAGTGCTTCGGGCACCAAGGGAGCCTTAATCCGCCCCTGCTCCTAATGTTTAGCCGAAAACTCTTATTGATTTAATTTCAGCCTGTTGGTTCTGGTCCGACCTTCCAGGGCAACAGAAAACAACTCTGTACCATCCTCTCTGTGACGGCCCTTTGAGCACTTGAAGATGGTTTTCCTATCACCTCTCAGTCGTCTCCTCTCCAGGGTTAAACATACCCAGCTCCTTCAACCTTCCCTCATAGGACCTGGTCTCCAGACCCCCCACCATCTCCGTTGCCCTCCTCTGGACACGTTCCAGCTTGCCTTCTTGAATTCTGGTGCCTGAAACTGAACACGATACTCTAGGTGAAGTCTAACCTGAGCAGACACAGAACAAAGCGGTACAAAGGATGACCACATGCGGTGTTACATATTGTGGCAGAGGTCGGAGAAACGCACCATGAAGAGGCTGTTTTCAAGTTGCAAATCCAGCGGGTTTGCCAATGCCTGCCATTGCGTGGCAACCTGTGTCTTACTGGTGGTCTCCCATTCCGGTATGGACCATGACCAACCAGCTTCCAAGTTCTGATGAGATCAAGCCAGTCTTTGCTGTTAAAAGCTGCCACAAATGGATTTCCATATATTACTGGTTTTTGCCTGGGGCCTTGTATGGCAATAGCTGTTGCAGCATTTAACAGCGCCATCCTGAACAGAGTCTCACCCTTATAAGCCCATTGACCTCAGTGGACTTAGAAAGACGTGACTCCATTTAAGATTGCACTGTAACAGACTCTTCCATGTAAGCGAGAGAGTTGCCAACCTCCAGGTACGGCCTGGAGATCTGGAATTACAACTGGTCTCTCGACAGGCAGATAAAAGGGTGTTCCTTATAAAGAAAGCGTCTGTACTGGTCTTTACAATGAACCTGATTCTGTGCAACATATTCTTTTCCGTTATTCCCATTACGCCTCGTTACGTCATTCCTCGATCTGTTCCCTTCTTTCTTTTGCAAAATCTATGTCTAATAATGACTTAGGGTATTTTTTTTTTGCTGTCTGACAAATCTCCTGAAATTACTGCATCTGTTGCTGAGTTTTAAGTGGGTTCTATTTGGTGGAGACCTTTTTTAAAAAAATTATGTATGTGTATATATATTGATTGGTGTCAAGTTGTTTGTTTTTTGATTGTTGTAGTACTATGCCATTAAAGGTTTTCTTTCCTTCTTTCCTTCAACTGGTCTCCGGACTACACAGTTCAGTTGCCCATCTTTCCAACTGGCTCTCTTACTTCATCAGCAGTGCAGCTCATTGCCAACCTGCTAAAATCCAAACCAGAGTATCTTTGGAAACACTGGGCAATTCTGCATTGACTTTTCCCTCCACTGTTTTACGAAACCCACGTTGGAACAGAAACTCCCCTCTGCTTTGCATGCTGCTTTCCCTTTCTTTGATCGTCGCATTTTATGGTACCCTCTGCATTGCATACTGCTTTCTCTTTCTTTGATCGTCGGATTTTATGGTACCCTCTGCATTGCATGCTGCTTTCCCTTTCTTTGACCGTCGCATTTTATGGCACCCTCTGCATTGCATGCTGCTTTCGCTTTCTTTGATCGCCGGATTTTATGGCACCCTCTGCATTGCATGCTGCTTTCACTTTCTTTGATCGTCGGATTTTATGGCACCCTCTGCATTGCATGCTGCTTTCGCTTTCTTTGATCATCGGATTTTATGGTACCCTCTGCATTGTGTGCTGCTTTCACTTTCTTTGATTGTCGGATTTTATGGCACCCTCTGCATTACATGCTGCTTTCACTTTCTTTGACCATTGGGTTTTATGGTATTTTGTGCATATATTTATGGCCGTTCAGGGGTGACTTTGCAGTCAGTACGGCGTTGCCCTGAGGTATTTGAATGTGTTTTTGAGTTGCACCTTTTCCCTCCTAGTTGAGAAACGGTGGGGTGAATGCTGGATGCAGAACTGCCTGCTATTAAGACGGTGTACCCGGCAGCTTCGTTTTGGTCCAAGGGGATATGCAGAGAAGAAGAAGAAGAAGAGAAGAGATTGGATTTATACCCCGCCCTTCACTTGGAGTCTCCGAGCGGCTTACAAACTCCTTTCCCTTCCCCTCCCCACAACAGACACCCTGTGAGGTAGGTGGGGCTGAGAGAGCTCTGACACAAACTGCTCTTTTAGGAACAGCCATGCCAGAGCTTGTGACTGACCCAAGGTCACATCAGCAGGTGCAAGTGGAGGAGTGGGGGAATCAAACCCGGTTCTCCCAGATTAGAGTCCGTGCACTTAACCACTACACCAAGATGCTGGCGGAAGATTCGCCCTGTGAATTTGTTTTTAATTGATTCGTTCAGACCATAAAGCTGTGGGAGCTGTGTTCCGGGACAGGCTCTGCATCTAGAAATAGTAAAAATTCAGAAAATGAATGAAAGGTGTGGAACCTTGTCAGGAGAGAGTGGCAGTAAAAAAAAAAAAAATACCTCACCAGATTTGACAAACCTGTCAGTCCAGCAGCCCACAAATTAAAGACGGGAACAGCTTCCCTCCCCACAGAAACTTAATGATCAAGAGCAAAAAAACAGATGAATGTAGGAGGGTGAAGCTAAAGCAACTGTTAACACTCCCCCCCCAATCACTCGTTTAAAGGGATAAAGGGCTTCCTTCAACTTATGGAACAAAAGTTGGTTTTTTTTTTTTTAACCGTTTTGTAAAAAAATGCAAACATACAGACTCCCAACCTCCCTGGACAGAGATAAATTCTAGAGGTCACGTTTACCTGAGCTGGTAATATTTTGATCAGTGTTAGGCAGCCCTGGTTTCTGGGCAAAACGCTATGGCTCGAGCCCAGTTTAACACAGAGTTTGCCCCGAAACTGGTCCCTGGCATGATGGCATCACTTCTGCATGACGTCATCACATGGGGGCACATTGCACGCGGAAACGTCACTCCCCCACCCCTGGAAAGGTCCATCCCACCCCCCACCTGAACGAGGTAAGGAACCAACCACCCTCACCGAGAAAGAGGGGTCACCCAGTAAGAGAGTGGGGATTCAAATCAGGGTCTCCCAGATCTTGCTCTGATGTTAGATTCGGGTTCAGAAGCATCCTGGAGACCAACAAGATTTTCGGGTTATAAGCTTTCAAAAGTCAAAGGTCTCTTAGACTCTCAAAAGCTTATGCCCCGAAAACCTTGTTGTTTTGGTGTAGTGGTTAGGAGGACCAGGGCTATTTTTGGGCAGGAATGCACAGGAACGGAGTTCCGGCTGGCTCCCGAGTTGGCCACGCCCAGCAGGAACTCGTTAGCATAATAGGCCACACCCAACAGCAGAAACTCATTAGGATTGGCTACATGAAGGGTGTGTGGCCTAACATGCAAAGGAGTTCCTGCCACAAAAAGAGCCCTGGGTTTTGACAACAAACACGGTAAATGGAATAAGAAGCAAAAGGTGGGTGTGGCTGTATGGCCACACTTCTGGCAGCATGGGGGTGTGGCCTAATGTGCTAATGAGTTTCTGCTTTTGGGTGTGGCCTATTATGGTAAGGAATTTCTGCTGTTGGGTATGGCCCATTATGATAATGAGTTCCTGCTGGACTTTTTCTACAAAAAAAGCCCTGAGGAGGACCCTTAGCTGAGAGAATCAGGTTTGATTCCCCACTCCTCCACTTGCAGCTGCTGGATGACCTTGGGCAAGCCATAGTTCTGTCAGAGCTGTTCTGTCAAGGGCAGTCCTTGAAAGAGCTCTCTAAGCCCCACTTACCTCATGGGGTGTCTGTTGTGAGGAGGGGAAGGAGTTTGCAAGCTGCTCTCTCAGCCCCATCTACCTCACAAGGTGTCTGTTGTGGGGAGGGACAGGGAAAGGAGTTTGTAAGCTGCTCTGAGACTCCTTTGGGTAGTGAAGGGCGGGGTATAAATCCAATCTCCTCCTCCTCCTCCTCTACTGGATTCCAGTCAAACTCTTCTATTGCTGACATACACTCCAGAAACTAGTCTGACACGCTTAAGAATTACACCACATAGGGTTGCCAACTCCTGGTTGGGGAAACCCTGGAGATTTGGGGGGTGGAGCCTGGGAAGAGTGGAATTTGGGAGGTGAGAGACCTCAGTGGGATACAATGCCATCCACATCTTTTCTACAGGGGAATTGATCTGTGTAATTTGGGGATCAGTTGTAATTCTGGGATGTCCCCAGGCCTCACCTGGAGGTCGGCAACCATAACACCATATTGCTGATATCCTTTGGAGGAGAGAGCTCTAGAAGCCTATGGTATATCTATAATGTTAGGTTTGTTAACATATATATGAGTAGAACAGGGGTCACCAACCTTTTTGAGCCTGCGGCCACATTTGGGATTCTGACACACCACGGTAGGTACAGCAACAAAACGGGCGACGCAAGAGGCGGAGCCAGTCTCAAAATGGCTGCCACAGCTTAACTTTAGTGACGCAATGCAGGTCCTGGTGCTGTCGTGGTGGCAGTTGCTACCAAAGCAACGTTTATAAAAATCTGGACAGCCAATCAAATCTCCACTGGGCAACCAGAAGCCTCGCTGGGCAAAAGCCCTACCTGGCTCTGCCCGGGCACCAAAAAAGGTGTCGGTTGGTGCCACAGTGCCCATGGGCGCCATGTTGGGGACCCTGGAGCAGAACATAGGTGAGGGCAACGGGGGCACCAGATCGGCTTCCACACATCACCAGAGAGGCCTTGTACCCACAGTGCACTTCAGTCAGCTCATAGCAGTCTACTACGGTCCTTTCCGCGTTTGGATCTCATCCCTGGCTTTATCGGAGTTCAACTTGGGGCACGATACTTTGCATTCATCCCTGTTTATAACAGCATCCGTTTATCAGGACCAGTTGTGGGTGAAACCAGGTTGACCTCAATGTAATGTGGAGACAAAAAAAATACCCTAGGGTAATTACGAGGGTGAACTCGAGTGCAGTGCAGAATGTAAAAATACCCCGAGATAACTACAGGGGTGAACTCACTTGTAGCATAGAGTGTAAGGTCAGGGACAGGGTTGAACCAGGATTTAAGGTCTAGCGCGGAAAGGGCCCAAGTCTGCTTTCTCTTTGTCCTTTCCCCAGCTCTTCATACGTGGCGACTGGTGTTCCCTCTAAGCGGAGCTAGTGTGAGCTAGCTCACAGGTTTTTAGCCTCTGGCTCGCACCTTTTTGTCTCAGCTCAGGAAGGGATGGCTCCAGAGCAAACTGATTTATGCAATGGCCAAATTGCTCGCTCGCTTACAACTTTAATGCCAGTAAGCTCACAAAGTAGGATTTTTGCTCACAAGACTCCACAGCTTAGAGGAAACATTGGGTGTGTGTCACTTTTTCCAAGCTGTAAGGAGCACTTCAAATGAGCGGCGGCGGTAGCGGTGGGGGCACAGGGGAGGGAGAGCAAACCCGTCGCCTGACGACCTCTTAACCCCTTTGAGAATCTTTAGGCTAACTGCTCCGAGCGATCACCCTAACAATGAAACGGCCACCGGATTGTGCCAGCAATACAATGCAAACCCTCTGGCATTTGAATTAAAGTTATTACTAAAAAAAATAAAATAATAACACCAGAAACGTGTGTTTTTAAATGTCAGGCATTCGTAATATGCTTTTAATAGGAAGTCGGGGTTAGATGCTAAGATGGCTAAATTAATGCCCGAGGCATTAAGCTTACCTTTACTTAATGTATCTAACACGGGGACTTTACGTTATGAAATCTTATTGTATTAAGGTTTCAAGCCACGCTAGTTAATGGAGGAGGGCGGGAAAAGAAGAAAAGAAAGGAGGCTGAGAAATTGTTCCGCTCTGTCTCCCCAGCGCATATTATCCTAGACGGAGGGAGATTTGGAAGAAGGGGGAGAATTCCCCCATCGTTTGACCTTCCTTGCACTTCCTAAAACGGTTCCCAGCCTATCTCCAGTTTCAGATAGCCTTAGGTAAAGGTTTCATTTGCTCAAAAGCCCGTTGAATCCAACTCTAGGGTGCCGTGCTCATCTCCATCTCGAAGCCGAAGAGCCGGACAAACCCTTGTCGGGGATGCTCTTGGCTGATCCTGCATTGAGCAAGGGGTTGGACTAGATGGCCTCTGCGTGGCCCCTTCTGACTCTGGGATTCTCTGATTTTACGACAACCCTAAATAGGGCAGGTGTGCTGCTAGGGTTGTCAGGTCTGGGTTTGGAAACACCCGGAGATTTGTGGGTTGGAGACTGAGGAGAGAGGGGTTTGGGGGAAGGAACGAGCTTCAGTGGGGTATAACGCCATACAATTAGATCGTTCCTGGCCACCAGTAGGGGATTGGGTGGGGTAGGGTTGGCAGATCCAGGTTGGGAAACTCCTAGAGATTTGGGGATGGAGGCTGGGGAGGACAAGGACCTCACTGGGGTCTAACTCAATGGACTCTAGCCTCCGAAGCCGCCATTTTCTCCAGGGGAACTGACCTCCATAGTCTGGAGATGAACTGTAATTCTGGGGGATCTCCATAGAATCATAGAATGTTAAGAGTTAGAAGGGACCTTGCAGGTCATCTAATCCAACCCCCTGCACTCTGCAGGAGCATAGCCGAAAGATAGCCCTACAATGTACCCGAAAGATGGTCGTCCAGCCTCCACTTGAAAATGTCCAGTGAAGGAGCTTCCACCACTTCCCGAGGCAGACCGTTCCACTGCTCAACCACTCTTACAGTTAGGAAGTTTCTCCTGATATCTAGCCAGTAACGACTCCCTTGTAATTCCCACCCATTAGATTTAGTCTTGCAATCCAGAGCAAGAGAGCTCCATCTTCTACATGTTGTTGTTCAGTCGCACAGTCGAGTTCGACTCTTCGCGACCCCATGGACCAGATTACGCCAGGCCCTCCTGTCTTCCACTGTCCGCTGAAGTGTGCTCAATTTCATGTTCGTTGCATCGATGACACTGTCTAACCATCTCATCCTTTGCCGTCCCCTTCTTCTTTGACCTTCAATCTCTCCCAGCATCAGGGTCTTCTCCAGTGAATGCGCCCTTCTCATTTAGTGGCCAAAGTATTTGAGCTTCAGCTTCAGGATCTGGCCTTCCAGGGAACAATCAGGGTTGATTTTCTTTTAGGATTGACTGATTTGATCTCCTTGCAGTCCAAGGGACTCTCAAGAGTCTTCTCCAGCACCATAGTTCAAAAGAATCTATTCTTCAGCGCTCAGCCTTCCTTATAGTCCAGCTCTCGCAGCCATACATTACTATGGGGAATACCATTGCTTTGACCATGCGGACTTTTGTTGGCAAGGTGATGTCTCTGCTTTTTATCATGCTGTTTAGGTTTGCCATCGCTTTCCTCCCAAGTAGCAGACGTCTTTTAATTTCATGTCTGCAGTGATCTGGGATCCTAGGAACGTGAAGTCTGTCACTACTTCTACGACTTCCCCTTCTATTTGCCAGGGAGTGATGGGGGATCTCTATATATTGAAGACTGCCATCCTGTCCCCTCTAAGGCTTCTCTTTCCCAGGCTAAACAGACCCAACTCTTTCAGCCTTTCCTTGTAAGACTTGGATTCCAACCCTCTCACCATCCTGGTCGCCCTCTTCTGGACACGCTTGAGCTTGTCAACATCCTTCCTAAAATGTGGTGCCCAAAACTGGACACAGGACTCCAAGTGAGGCCTGACCACAGCAGAATGGAGGTCCCACCTGGAGGCTGGCATCCCTACAGAGAGTCCACCTTCCAAAGCAGCCATTTCCTGCAGGTGAGCTGTCATAATGGGCGATCTCCAGCTACCCCCTGAAGGTTGTGCTGCTAACCGAAGCAAGGTGCTCTGGGCCCACCAGATATTTCAGAGGAAGATATTTCAGAGGAAGAGAGATTTCTGCGGTATCCAAAAAATAAAGTGCACATGTGATTTATATTCTGGGAAGGCCTTTACAAACCTGAGCCGGGGTATGATAAAAGGACGCTCCCCCCCCCCTGGTCCCCGTTTCCAAGGCCCTGTTTCAGATTCAAAGCATACGGAGAATGAAAAGAGTGGCTTGAAAGATTTCTGATTACGGCGGAAGCTATTCAGTTTATTTTCTCCCAAACAAGAGGGTAGGGGTTTTTTTTTGCTCTTCGGCGAATTAATGGAACGGCTATTGTCAGAGCCTTTCCCTCTCTGCTTTCGAGAACTTCGCTGCTTTCTGTTCACTCGAGAGACTACTGGCCTTGGAAGACAGATAGCAACAGCAACAACAACAACAACAACAAAGGGTTGGATTTTCATTTTTAAGCCTTCAGATGGGAGCATGTGCTGCCTCGTGGTTTTAGCTGTGGAAAGCCACAAACCAACCTGGAACGGTTCAAATAGGGTTGCGAGGTCTGGATTGGGAGATACCTGGAGACTTGAGGGGTGTGTGGAGCCAGGAGGGGGCGGGGTTTGGGGAGGGGAGGGGCTGCAACCCTTCAAAGCAGCCATTTTCTCCTGGGGAGCTGATTTCTGTCAGCTGGGGATCAGTTGTAAAAGTGGGAGATACCCCAGGGCCCACCTGGAGGCTACTTTTTCTGGAGAACTTAACAGGCTGCTGTATCTCTCATCATTTATGACTGTTGCCACCTTCATCAGCCTCTTATAGTCTACACAGCATTGGAATAGGTCTCTGTAGCTGTGAACTTTTCTGTTAGTAGATATATAATGTTCTTTAAGTTTTTGTATTATAATCAGGGCTTTTTGGGGTAGGAACGCACAGGAACGGAATTCTGGCTGGCTCCCGAGTTGGCCACGCCCAGCAGGAACTTATTAGCATAACAGGCCACACCCAACAGCAGAAACTTATTAGGATTGGCTACATTAGCGGTGTGTGGCCTAACATGCAAAGGAGTTCCTGCTACAAAAAAAGCCCTGGGTTTTGACAACAAACAAGACTGGCCTGGAGGGGAAACCTGGCTCAGAGCCAATGGGAACAAAGCCCGGGCAATCTAAGTCTGTTTACTCACAATCATCAGTTAATATATTCAGGTGATTTCCTTCTAGGGATCAAGAAGAAGAAGAAGGATCTCCATTACAGTTGTTGTTGAGACCGTGTGGTCAGTCTGCTCTGTAAAGATGTAGAGATGTAGCCTTAGGTCTTTTATTTTGTAGCTTTTCTTGTGTACCCTTCCCTTAGAAATAAAGATTTGTACACAGAAAGAAATGCCTCCCCTCCAGTGAAGCAAAGATCCATTGCAAACTCTGAATATCTAAGTATTTTTTGCCAGTTTCCCCAACACTATTAGCCAAGCGTGGCCTCCATCTGTGGGCGGCTAAATCTGCAAAATGGGGCCTCACGGAGGCTAAACAGATTTTTCTGCAAACTTGGGGCACTCTCCAGGTTTTCAGAAAAATCTGAAAATAAAAAAAATACATCGGAAGGGGGAGTTAAACCCCTTTCAGGTAGGCAGTGGCACCAGGGAGCCACGCTGGGTCCAGCAGCAGTGGTGGCTGCGCGACCCAGGGTGCTGTACTGGGTCCAGTGGTGTTAGTGGCCACACAGCCAAGGGCCCACAGTGGACTTGCTGCCTCTGGTGGAGCAGCTCGGGAGTCATGCCAGGCCTGCAGGCAGTGGAGGCACAGGCCTCGAAGTCACACTGGGTGCAGGCCCAACAAGAAATCCCCTCCCCATGAGTATCTCAGGCCTACACTTGTTTTTCCCTAATATCCAGCTGGTACCTTCCCGCCCTTAATTTAAACCAATTCTAGCGAGTCCTCTCCTCTGCTGCCGACAGGAACCGCTCCCCGCCCTCCTCTAAGTGACAGCCCTTCAGATACTTCAAGAGAGCCATCCTGTCCCCCGTCAACCTCCTCTTCTCCAGACTGAACCTTCCCAAGTCCCGCAGCCTTTCCTTGTAGGGCTTCTTGGTCTCCAGGCCCCTGATCATCCTCGTCGCTCTCCTCTGCACCTGCTCCATTCTTGTTCATCTGGAAAAGGGTTGGAACTGCTAAATATGCACTAGGTCATTTGTTTTTCAATCCCGTATCACCTGATCTGTTCTCGTTGTTGGGAGGACAGTTTCAGTTTCCGGAGTTTCAGTTGCTTCTCTGCCACACATAGAATCATAGAATGTTAGAGTTGGAAGGGACCTTGCAGGTCTTCTAGTCCAAACCCCTGCACTCGGCAGGAGCGTAGCTGAAAGACAGCCCTACAACATACCCGAAAGATGGTCGTCCAGCCTCCGCTTGAAAACGTCCAGCGAAGGAGCATCCACCACCTCCCGAGGCAGGCTGTTCCATTGCTCAACCACTCTTACAGTTAGGAAGTTTCTCCTGATATTTAGCTGGTAATGACTCCTTTGTAATTTCCACCCATTAGATCGAGTCTTGTTTCTTGAGAGATTGCTTTCTTCATTACTCAGGACAGTCCATAAGAACATAAGAGAAGCCAATGTTGAATCAGGCCAATGGCCCATCTAGTCCGTCACACAATGGCCAAAATATACCAGGTGCCAGCAGGAGATCCAGCAGTGGGGCCAGGACACCAGAAGCCCTCCCACTGCTGCCCCCTCCAGCACCAAGAATAGAGTGCATCACCTGCCCCAGACTGAGAGTTCCCATCTATACCCTGTGGCTAATAGCCACTGGTGGACTTCTGCTCCATATGTTGATCTAATTCCCTCTTGAAACTGTCCATGCTTGTAGCTGCCACCACCTCCTGTGGCAGTGAGTTCCATGTGTGAATCACTCTTTGGGTGAAGTCCTTTTATCTGTCTGTTTTCCTCCAGCACCCAGAACTTCAAAACTGCCCTTTTACAAGATATACATTGGCTGATAGTGAAAGTGCTTCCCCGACAGTTCCACCCTGGCTCCAACCAGGTGGAACCCCTCTGCCGAAAAACATCTGCACCCTGCGGGACATGCTGCAGTTCCACAGGGCATGTAAGGCAAAGATGTTCCGCCGGGCGTTCGGTTCAGGACAGCGATGGGTTCCATCTTGGCACTCCCACCTCCCTGCCCTTTCTCCATGAGATAGTGGTGTTGCTGGGGTTTTAGCGCCATCGTTCATTAAACTGCTGTGTTTTATCGTTTTACTTAGTTTTCAGTTGTCTTCACTTAATATCTTATATGACTATGTTGTACATCACCCTGAGCCCAGTTTCACTGTGGACGGCGGTTGATATATATATTCAATGAATAATCTGGGAGAACCGGGTTTGATTCCCCCACATGCAGCTGCTGGTGTGACGTTGGGTCAGTCACAAGTTCTTCCAGAGCTGTTCTCTCAAGGGCAGTTCTCGAGAGAGCTCTCTCAGCCCCACCTGCCTCACAGGGTGTCTGTTACAGGGAGGGGAAGGGAAAGGAGATTGTAAGCCGCTCTGAGATTCGTTTGGGTAGTGAAGGGCGGGGTATAAATCCAATCCCCTCCTCCTCCTCCATCATCATCATTTATCATTTACTTCTTATGTTGGCCCCCTTCTTATGACTCCAGCGAGTACAATCTCTGCTGTCTCAAGTTAAAAGATCCTGGGTAGAAGCTCTAATAGAGACTCTGGGGAGAGCAGAGCCCTTCTCCTGTACAGGCAAGGTTGCCTGCTCAATCTCCTTATAAAGAATCTCATAGGCTTTAGATCCTCCCGAGACCTTTGGGAGTGCTGGAGATGGGTCGGTGGTCTGAGAAACAAGGCAACCATCTCATATGCAAATGGTCACCAAGAAAAGGGGCTTGGAACAGATCCCAAGTAAAAAGGCCAGCCGCGGAATTATATTCTTTGTGCGTTATCATTTTCAGCCTCTCCAAATAGTCGTTCCATAGTTCAGCATGTCAGGACTCGATAGGATTGGGTTGCGAGTGCCTGCTCTTAGCATCAGAAACAGAATGGAAGACTTTTTCCTTCTGTACTCCCCTAGACTCCGGTTAAGATCTGCCTCCCAATCTCCGCTCTCGTGCCTTCAGAGATGGGCAGGTGGCAAAGAGTGACGGGGCATTTCCTGTGGTGGCACCTGGCCTTTGGAATGCCCTCCCAGTTTAAGTACAACCTGGCACCTACTGTACTGGCTTTCAGGCACCCGGCTAAGATATTTATAAAGCCCTTTATGGCCAGGGTCCTACATACCCGAGCGACCGCCTTTCGCCATATATACCCCAGAGAGCATTGCGATCCGGGGCCCGGAACAACCTAGCCCTCCCGAGTCTCAAGGAGGCTAAATTCTTCAGATAAAAATAATTATCAGGATATGAGTGGCAGAAGTGTGGTCCGCTAAAGATGCAGGGAAGACGGGACTGGCGTGCTGCTGGTCTTCCCCTACGGGGCAAAGAAGAACAGAAAACGTGAGCTGAATTTCCCGCAAAATATTCACAGAGGAGGCTTCATTAAAGTGAAATGCATCAGTTGTCTGGACTAAATACATCCATATAATCCATCATAGGAAAATGCAGAAGCCAAGAAAGTCCATCATAGGGAAATACGGAAGCCAGGGAATAAATATGTTTCAGACTTCTGGTCCTTCCTCCGGAACAAAGAACGACTGCAGAGAGGACCGGTAATGGGACCAAAACATAGAAGTAGCCTTTAGGGGTGCCGATGAGAGTTTAGGAGACCTTGCCCAATGTCGAAGTAATAGAAAAGCATTATCTTAAAAGGAGATGGAATGAGACTCTCAATAGTGGTTCACTGTTCCTGAGGAAAGACCAGAAGCCTGAAACACTGGAAAATTACCCAGGAAAAGTGTTGGACCTTTTTGGATATTTATCTTGTATATTTATTCTTCGGCTTCCGTATCTTTTCCTACGATGGGTTATATGGATAGATTCATTCCAGACAATAGATGCATTTCATTTTGATGAAGTCTCCTTTGTGAATATTTAGTGAGAAATTCGTCTCACAGTTGTTTACTGTTATTCTTTGCTAGTTTCTACTGTGTGCTGTAGGAGCTGCAGTGGCTCAAGTGGTTAAGACGCTGAACTGCAGGCTGGGAGGTCGGTAGTTCAGCAGTTCGAGACCCGAGAGTGCCGCATGGCGGAGTGAGCTCCCGTCTCTGGTTCCACCTCCTGCCAACCTAGCAGTTCGAAAGCAAGAAATTGCAAGCAGACAAATAGGTAGAGCCAATTTGGTGTAGTGGTTAAGTGCGCGGACTCTAATCTGGGAGAACCGGGTTTGATTCCCCACTCCTCCACTTGCACCTGCTGATGTGACCTTGGGTCAGTCACAAGCTCTGGCACAGCTGTTCTTGAAAAATAACAGTTTGTGTCAGAGCTCTCTCAGCCCCACCTACCTCACAGGGTGTCTGTTGTGGGGAGAGGAAGGGAAGGGAGTTTGTGAGCCACTCTGAGACGCCTTTGGGCAGTAAAGGGCAGGGTATAAATCCAATCTCCTCTTCTCTTCTCTAATCAGCCGTGCTGTCAGGGGTGTGGCCTAATATGCTAATGTGTTTCTGCTGTTGGGTGTGGCCTATTACGCTAATGAGTTCCTGCTGGGCCTTTTCTACAAAAAAATAAATCCAATCTCCTCCTCTTCTTCTTCTTCCGTGGGAAGGTAACAGCATTCTGTGCACCTCGGCGTTTAGTCATGCCGGCCACGGACAGCGCTGGCTCTTCGGCTTGGAAATGGAGACGAGCACTGCAACCCTAGAGTTGGATTCGACTGGCTTTCGTGCAAGGGAACCTTTACCTTATTGTGTGCTGTACTGCTTGTTGTTGTCTGGGTAGTGAAGGGCGGGGTATAAATTCCCCTATGGCCACTTCAAGGAGGTTTGGGGGCCCATAGGGAGGAGACTATCGGTGGCTGCTTCAGCCCACAAGAAGAAGATGGGCTGGGTACAGAAACAGAGAACACCTCGTTCTCTCCTGCCCAGACGGGTCACACAAGCAGACAGAACCAAATGCCATTTCCCCCCCAACTTGACCTTGAACACTCCACGGTGTAACTGCAGGACTCCTCCATTATTTGAGATTCCTGGGAATAGCATCACCCCCCCCCTAGAAGATTTTACCTATGTTCCTTCGAATTCTTCAGCGTCCCATCCCATCCCATCCCATCCCTCCCGCCCACCCCGTCGGCTTCAAGGTCCCAGTATCATCCTCCTCTGGCCACGGGTTTCCCTTCCAAGCAAAGAGAAGGAGGAGGAGGAGGAGAGTTAGATTTATATCCCATCCTTCACTCAGAGTGGCTTACAATCTCCTCCCCTCCTCTCCACACAACAGACACTCTGTGAGGTAGGTGGAGCTGGGAGGGCCTCTGAGAAAACTGCCCTTGAGAGAACAGGTCTGAGAGAACTTGTGACCGGCCCAAGGTCTCCCAGCTGGCTGCATGTGGAGGAGTGGGGAATCAAAGCCGGCTCTCCCAGATTAGAGTCTGACGCTGTTAGCCACTCCACCAAACTGGCTCCCAGGTCAATATGGGCAGCCATGTTTGTCTATCTGTAACAGTAGAAGAGAGCAGGAGTCCAACAGTACCTTAAAGACTAATTCAATCTGTGGCAGGTCGTGAGTTTTTATGAGTCAATACTCATCCCCTGCCACACATTTCATTAGTCTTTAAGGCACTCCTGGACTCCTGCTCTTTTCTACTCTAAAAAAACTGTGATGCATGAAAAACGGGGTGAATGATGAGAAAATCACCCAGTACAGGTATATCCTTAACTGCTGCTTGTCTACGAACAGGTCTGTGTAATACGAATCCCAACTTTTACCTTGCAGACATATGAAACTCCTTTCAATATAGGTTGCCCTTGCTCGAAAGCCGGTCGAATCCGACTCTAGGGTTGCGGTGCTCATCTTTGTTTCCAAGCCGAAGGCCCAGTGCTGTCCGAAGACTTCTCCATGGTCATGTGGCTGGCATGACTAGATGTCGAGGTGCACGGAACACTGTTACCTTCCCACCAAAGCGGTGCCTATTTATCTACTTGCAATTTCTTGCTTTCGAACTGCTAGGTTGGCAGGAGCTGGAACCAGAGACGTGAGCTCACTCTGTCATGCGGCACTCTCGGGTCTCGAACTGCTGAACTACCGACCTTCCACAGCCTGCAGTTCAGCGTCTTAACCACTGAGCCACTGCAGCTCCTCCTTTCAATATATACTGGGTTATATGCAATCCTTTGCAGGGTTGGAGGATGTATATTGTGAGAGGCGCATTTTTCTTTTACTGCACAAAGCACGCGGCTTTCCAGTTCATTAAGCTCCTTCTTTTTAACTCCTCAGCGCAGCCCCAGTGATCTGGAATGAGGCATGATTGGAATGATTTTAATGGCTCTGCTTCACTGAGCCCAGGCCTCCCAGCAACGCCTGCAAAATGGAACAGGTAAAGTGCCTCGGGGCAAGACCCAAACGTCCTGTGATGGCAGGCCCTCCTCTTCAAAAGAGGGTTGGCCGTGGTCCTGTCTGAAGTGGGAGAGAAGGGGACAATTTTCAGGGCATTAAAAAGGATGTGTTTGCTAGGAAGGTACTACAACTCCCTGCTCCAATTTTATTTTTATTTTTATTTTTTTTAAAAAAACCAAAACATTTCTCTATGCTTTTTTACTGCAATTTAGGATCCCCAAGGTGCTGAACATTCTGAACATTTCGAACATTCCACACATTTAGAACATTCTTGAACATTCTGAGCAAGCATTCCAAACATTTCAAGCATTTTTTAAAACATCCCGAACGTTTTGAACATTCTTGAACATTCCAAACATTCTCAAAGATTCCAAATGTTCTGAACTTTCCAAATGTTTATGTGTTTAGTGACGCACTGGATGTCTCCTCTCAGCCACAAAGCCCACTGGGTAACCTTAAGCCGGTCATCTCCTATCACTGTAATGTGTCTCCCGGACCATGTGTGAAGATAGAATGTGTACACCTTTGTGTGTACATCACTCTCTTCTTGGGAAAAGGGGGAGGCAAAATGTGAGAGGTTAGGCTACCTGGTGAGTTCTCAGAAGGGTTTCCAGGTCTCTTCTGGCAACCAGCAGGGGATAGGAGGACTTACCAGGAGCAGCAGGGAGGCCCAGCTGACATACAGCGACGTGTCTACATCACTGACCACATGACCCGGAAGTGATGTCATCACATCCCAGATGTCAGGGCGATGCTTGGGTATTTGAGCAAAAAAAAAATTATGGTAAATTTGGCTTCTTACCATAGAGTTTTTGCCCAAACACCAGAGCATCACCCTGACATCTGGGATGTTACGGCACAAGCCCATAGTTAGGATTTCTTAAATCAGGGGGTCCTTTAAATAATTCAGGGGGCACTGAAATTAAAATAAAAAGGGTTTGAATCCGGGCCTTCCAAAGACTGAGTCCTGGTGCGCTGTGGGGTGGGACGAGTTTTGAAGTTTTCTTGTGCCCAGCTCTCCCCTTCCCTTGCCCCCACTGCTCAGACCCGGGCCCAAAGCATGAGTCGTTGTCCTGGAGTCATCGTCCTGCATGGACACCCAGCCACCAGGGGCCCTGCTCCCCACTTCGGAAAGGGGGTCCGCACCCACTCACTATCCTGTCCCAACCGTCGGCACCCTGGTGGGCAGGCAGGTAGGCAGGCAGGGAGGGGCACTCACTTGTTCTGCCCAGCATGGGAGTGACTGGCTGGGGCTGGAGACAGTGAGGCGGCTGCCGGGAGCAGACTGGCCGTGGGTGGAGTGGAGCGCCTTGGGGTGAGGTGAGGGAGGAGGGCCACGCTGGACCACCGGGCACTCTGCCCACTGGCCAGCTGGTGAGCGCATCTCATCCAGGGTCTGCCTGGTTGCCTGCCTGCCTGTCCAGGGTAGTAAATTGGGGGGCCCTGATGAAAAGTCAGGGAGCTGGGCCCTGAAATGATCCAAGGTAGCTATGGGCCTGTTATGGCATCACTTCTGGGTCACGTGGGCAGTGACACGTCGCAGCTTGTTAGACAGTTCTCCTTCTTTTCCGGGCTAAGTTGCCCCCCCGCTGGCCAACTGATCGGCAGTGGGGAGGTGGGCCTGGGAGCAGGGGACCCCAACCTCCACCCAGGAGGTCTGGCA
This sequence comes from Gekko gecko, assembly GCA_029375565.1. NCBI lineage: Eukaryota > Metazoa > Chordata > Lepidosauria > Squamata > Gekkonidae > Gekko > Gekko gecko. Next base: position 215,921,941 of record JAPDNY010000004.1, on the reverse strand, counting down.
GCCCTCGTTCTCGGCTAGAAGTGTCAACTTCCAACCTTAGTAGCATCACGAATGATAGGAAGCACAATAGCCAGGGCACTCTGGCTCAGAGCCCTCCGCTCTCTCTTTGGCCAAGCTCAGACCAATGACTTCCTTTCCCTGTGCTCTGTGAAAGGGAAAGATGGAATCCCATCAGATAGCCGCTGCCACTTGCAGTAAAACCCTCAAGGGACAAGCCCTGTCGAAATGAACGGGACTCGCGTGGCACCCACGGGTGTGTCGTAGTGGACCGAATTGCGTGCTAAATCATTTTAAATTCTGCGTATTGAAAACGAAGTGGAAAAAACAACAACAAACAGTTGGGGGTCACTTCGTCGCTCGTCGCCCCAGACATCTGTTTTTGTTTGAAACGGATTGAAAATGCTTTCGGCCGATAGGAAAACATGCCTCTAAATGTGGGAGGGAAATGATCACTCCGTTAATGTGGTGTTATGAAATTCCTGGGGCGGCGGGGGGGGAGAGGATGAGGGAGAATTATGATACCACTATGCCGCCGTCCATGTGGGTGTGTGGTAATGAGAATATAAATCTGAGCGGGATCATAAAATGCTCGATTTAATATCTGTTCACGAAATTAGCATTGTCATTTTTTCTTTGCTGGGTAGAATTTCTTTTTTCCCCAGCTCGTACCGTGAAACGAATGTTTCCTCGGGCTGATTCTTTGTTTTGATTTGTCAGGGCCGTTAATTAAGCACCACCCAACGGAAGGCTTGCCGGAGTTTTGCGTGAGTTACTACCTCTGTCATTTGAGTTCCAATGAAAATCACTCTGTGTTCCGAGCCTCGGTTGTAGATTTTCTTTTTTGAACTCTGGGTAACGGCCTGTTTTGTTGCAGGCTTTTTATTAGCTGTTCTCCGGTTCCGGTATATTACAGGTGCTGGCCTGGGAAAGGAAGGGGGTCTGTCTCATTACTGAAATAATATTAATATATCTACGGGTGAAGAGAAACGTTAACAGTCAAAGCGTTCTCCGAGTAAGCATAATTTATTTTCAGTTATGGGGTGAGATGTGAAACAAAGTCCCATCAGTTTTCAAGCATGGCGTAGTTTGAACAAGGAGGAATTGTGATGGCTGCATATTGGTGAGTGCCCGTGCCCGGGGTCCCCAACCTTTTCCAGCTTGTGGGCAAAATTGGAATTCTGACACAGGAGGCGGAGCCGGCCACAAGATGGCTGCTGCAGGGGGCGGAGCCACAAATACAGTGGAAGCCCAAGTGGTGAGGGAGGGGGGAAGAGGGATAATTTTATAAATAGACTGGGAAAGAGGATTGACGGAGATGAAAATCAACACTGGGATGGCAGCTGCAACTGAAACAATCTTATTTTAATTTGTACAGGCAATCAGATCTCCCCTGACCAGTCAGAAGCCCGGCTAGGCAAGAGACCCACCGGGCCACACTGACTTTCTAAAAACATTATTGGGATGGGCACCAAGAAAGGTGTCGGGGGGCTCTTTGGTGCCCATCCCAACTCCAGCAGACTCCCCCCCCCAGATCCCCAGTGCAACAATTCTTCAAAATGGCTAGGGATTTTAAAGAGAATGCACGGGTGTAATGAGGGGAGCTAGGGAACTGGAAAACCGCAGAGAGTCAACTCTTTGTGAACTTTCTCAGTTAAAGCCACGAAAGCTAGGTCGGCTGCAAAGCTGGTCAGATCGTGCAAAAAAGACCCATAACTTCAATGCTATAAAAGGTTGATTCTCACTGCCAGTTTCAAACCAGAAAAGACGGTGGGACCGGAGAGGCAGAAGAAATACTTTTAAAATCTGGCCTGTGAGATACTTGCCTAGACTATTCCAGCGTTTACTCCTGGGGAGTGTCCTTTCGAGCCCCAGTGATATATAATGCCTGACGAGGCTAAAGTTAGTGATCTCCTGGAGGGCTAGTTGTAGCGCCACATTTGACACCCGTTCCAAAGATTCCTGGGGAGGGAATACCAAGGACTGCTTTTCAATCGATGCATTTCAGGTTTGCAGGTGATGCAAAAGTGAACTATTCAAGAGGGCTTTTCTGCACAGGTGATAGGATTGCAATGCATCAAATGATTTTATAAACGTAGAGGCTTAGAGGTCGAGGTCTTCCCCGGATTAGAACATCAAAAGATGTTCAAATTATTTGGGTTCTGTGTCTTCTGACCTTTGTTCTTCTAACCGCTGTTGAACAAAATAACCTTCCCTTGCTGACAAACTTGGATCTGGCACTACAGTTCCTCTACTCCTTGAGGGGTTATACATTCATAAGCATTAACTAATTATTCATGAAAGGTTTAATGAGTAACATTATTCCTCAGCCTTTGACTCACTGCAGCTCCTTCTCATTATGATAATTAAAAGAAAAGCTTTTATTTGTACACTGGAAGGAGCTTTCCGGTATGATGAAGTGCCAGCCGAAGTGTTCACTTATGAAACTTGGTACCGAAGCCCATCCCAGGATAACTTCCTTACTGGGCATTTGAGCAAAACGAATGAAGCTGGAATGGACCCGGTCCCAGTGAGGGTTGCGTTAGTAAAGATTTTTCATTACAGTTGGTTAGCTGTGACAAACAGCACTCTCAGAGGCAAACAAAACTTAATCTTGCAGGGAGCAATGACCAAAGTCACGAGGGCTTTGGGCTTCCACTGGAGATTGTCGGGGTATTCCGTTACAGTCTTCTTATAAGGAACAGCCTTCTGTTTTTCATCATTGTTAATTCCAGGAGGCTGAGACAGGGAAGGAATTTTAGCTTGGGCAAAGTCTCAACATATGCTCAGATACTAGGTTGAACACAAATGCGAAGAGAACATCAGAAGGTTAGGCCAGTGGTCCATCTAGTCTACCATCCCATCTCACACAGGGGCCCACCAATTGCTCAGAGGACCAACAACTGGGCATAAAAGCCCAGGTCTTCTCCTGTAAAGAACATAAGAGCTGCCCTGCTGGATCAGACCAGTGGCCCATCCAGTCCAGCATCCTGTCTCACACAGTGGCCAACCAATTCCTCTGGAGGTCCAATAACAGGGCCTAAAGCCTTGTCCTGTTAAGAACATCAGAAGAGCTCTGCTGGATCAGACCAATGGTCCATCTAGTCCAGCATGCCGTCTTGCACAGTGGCCAACTAGTTCCTCTGGAGAGCCAGTAACAGGGCACAGAGGCCGATGGCTTCATAAGAACATCAGAAGAGCCCTGCTGGATCAGATCAGTGGTCTAGTGCAGCATCCTCTCTCACACAGTAGCCAACCGGTTCCTCTGGAGGGCCAACAACAGGGCATAGGGGCCAAGACCATCCTGTTAAGAACATCAGAAAAGCCCTGCTGGATCAGACCAGTGGTCCATCTAGTTCAGTGTCCCGTCTCACACGGGGGCCAAGCAGTTCCTCTGGACCAGCGGTCCATCTCATCTAGCACCCTGTCTCACACAGTGGCCAACTGGTTCCTCTGGAGGGCCAACAGCGCATGGAGGCCGTGGCCTTCCCCTCAGAAGAACATCAGAAGAGCCCTGCTGGATCAGACCAGCGGTCCATCTAGTCCAGCATCCTGCCTCACACAGCGGCCAACCTGGAGGGTGAACAAACCAGGCAGACACAGTCAGCCAACCCTATTTTAGGCTGCGTGATGTTTTTTTAGATACTGTTTTAAATACCCTGTTTTCATTCGTTGCATTGTTTTGGATGTGACCCCGCTTGAGCACTTCTCTGGAGAAGCTCCCGGCTCCAAGATGGGAAGAGATAGGGAGAACATGGGTTGCCAACTCCAAGTTGGGAAAGTCTTGGAGATTTTGGGGGCACAACCTGGGGAGCGTGTCATTTGAAGAGGGGAACGGCCTCCATGGGACATGATGTCTTAGATGTCACCCTCCAGAGCAGCCTTCTTCTCCAAGGAACTGACCTCTGTCGTCTGGAGATCAGCTGTGATTCCGGGAGATCTCCAAGCCTCACCTGGAGGCTGGAAACCCTTCCTTGCTGTGATTAACTTCACAGATCCAGTGGCTAGGAGCAAAATTATCAGAATCTGGGGCAGCAGGAATGCGTAGGTCCAGAAATTGGTTCAAATGGCACAAAATCTTAAATGTGTGTAGAATTCCGCCCAGGCCTCTTCTTTTGAACATCTTATCTCTGGCTGAGAAGAAGAAGAAGAAGAAGAAGAAGAAGAAGAAGAAGAAGAAGAAGAAGAAGAAGAAGAAGAAGAAGAAGAAGAAGAAGAAGAAGAAGAGGCAACAGTGGGAGGGCTTCTAGTGTCCTGGCCCCACCACTGGACCTCCTGATGGCACCTGGTATTTTTCGGCCACTGTGTGACAGAGTGTTGGACTAGATAAGCCATTGGCCTGATCCAACACTGACTTCTTTTATGTTCTTAAGAAGAGGAGGAGGAGGAGGAGGAGGAGATTGGACTTATACCCCACCCTTCACTACCTGAAGGAGTCTCAGAGCGGTTTACAATCCCTGTCCCTTCCCCTCCCCACAACAGACACCCTGTGAGGCAGGTGGGGCTGAGAGAGCTCTTTTGAGAACTGCCCTTAAGAGGACAACTCTGAAAGAACTTATGACTGACCCAAGGTCACACCAGCAGGATACTGACTATCTTTTCCAGTCTCGGTCCAACATCTACCATATGTTGGAAGCCACAGGGTTTAGGATTTAGACTGCCCATTCAATAAAGCTTTAGTTAACTAATCTACTGATCATCCCGATAACACCTTGTAGCCCCTAAAAAACACACTGATGCTGTCAAAAAGAAGTCCAAGTTCAAGGATACAGGCCACCATCAAACGTGATAATCCCCCTATGCCTCCAGGGTGAATATATAGCCGAGGACACGGAGCTTCGCTTGGCAGGAAAGGATTTGCTGGAAACCTGGAAGCACCGTCCGTCCTAACATTAATATTTTAATCCAGCATTAGAGAATCCGTTCCCTTATTCACACCCACACTGCATTACTTAAGACTTATTTGGAATGCAGCATTCATCTGACTTGGGAGAATAATCTCCCACCGCCCGGAGCAACCTCCATCCCAGCCGGGGAAGTGCTTAGAAAACATTTAATCTGATTTGCCCGACCAGTGGGAAGGTGTTTACATAACACACATATAAAGGCCTCGCTGTGGCTTTATTTAAAGCAGAGACTCGCATTTAAATTCTAGCCAGATTTCCACTCTTCCCTCCCAACATTTTCCCTTCGCCCCCGAGTCCTATTTCAGCTTTATGAAACTCTGAACCAATTTCTTTTTGGTGGGGGAAGTCAGAAAATAGCAGCTGTTCTTTGTACAGCCTGATGAAATCCTTCCTCGGAAAAGGGCGAATTCCGATGATGTCACGCAGATTGCGATCGAAAGATTCCAGTTTGGTGTGGTGGTTAAGTGCGCGGACTCTCATCTGGGAGAACCGGGTTTGATTCCCCCACTCCTCCACTCGCACCTGCTGATGTGACCTTGGGCAAGCCATAGTTCTGGCACAGCTGTTCCTGAAAGAAGAACACTTTCTGTCAGAGCTCTCTCAGCCCCACCGACCTCACAGGCTGAGTTAGTGTGAGCTAGCTCACAGTTTTTTAGCCTCTGGCTCACACATTTCTGTCTTAGCTCAGGAAGGAGGGCTCCAGAGCAAACTAATTTATGCAGGGCTACTTCCAGGGCTTCTGGTGTCCTGGCCCCACTGCTGGACCTCCTGATGGCACCTGGTATTTCTGGCCACTGTGTGACAGAGTGTTGGACTAGATGGGCCATTGGCCTGATCCAACATTGGCTTCTCTTATGTTCTCTTATGCAGTAGTCAAATCACTCGCTCACAACTTTAATGCCAGTAGCTCATAGACTTGAATTTTTGCTCACAAGACTCCACAGCTTAGAGGGAACATTGCTCACAGGGGTGTCTGTTGTGGGGAGGGGAAGGGAAAGGAGTTTGTAAGCCGCTCTGAGACTCCCTTGGGTAGTGAAGGGCGGGGAATAAATCCAATCTCACGTTGGCAATTTGGTAATGGAGATTCTTCAGTTCAGTTCGGTTCCGTTAGCCTTTATTGGCATAAAACGATACCTTAAAATAGGGTTATTAGAGAAATATACATATAAAACCAGGGCTTTTTTTGTAGAAAAAGCCCAGCAGGAACTCATTAGCATAATAGGCCACACCCAGCAGCAGAAATGCATTAGCATATTAGGCCACACCCCAACAGCACAACTCATTAACATATTAGGCCACACCCCCATGTTACCAGGGCTGTGGTCATCCAGCCACACCCACTTTTTGCTTCTTATTCTGTTTACCTTGTTTGTTGTCAAAACCCAGGGCTCTTTTTGTAACAGGACCTCCTTTGCATGTTAGGCCACACACCCCTCATGTAGTCAGTCCTTTGTCAGCCAATGGAACAGTCAATAACAAAATGTCAAGAGAGGAAGGAGAGAAGAAGAGAAGAAGAGATTGGATTTATACCCCGCCCTTCACTACCCAAGAGCGGCTTACAATCTCCTTTCCCTTCCCCTCCCCACAACAGACTTTCTGTGAGGAAGGTGGGACTGAGAGAGCTCTTTCAAGAACTGCCCTTGAGAGAACAGCTCTGAGAGAACTTTTGACTGACTCAAGTTTACTCCAGCAACTGGAGGTAGAAGAGGGGGAATCAAACCCAGTTCTCCCAGATTAGAGTCCGTGTTCCTAACCACTACACCAAACAGAGATATTTTCACATAAGGGATTCCTCTACAGCTATGTGGTGTGTGTGTTTGTGTGTGTCAAATCATCCCATACGAGGTTCTGTCTCATCCCTCAAGCCCTTTAACAGCTGCACGAAACGGCTCTGAGAGATCATCTGGAGATTTGGAGTGCCATGTCATCTATATGCTGATGACATCCAGCACGCACGCCACATGCACTCTCTTTCCCAGCTAAATCCAGAGAGGCGGTGGAAACACTTTACCGGTGTCTGGAGGGAATAAAAGACTGGAGGAGGGTGAATAAATTGGAACTTAATCCCAGAGACAGGAGTGCGGTGGGGCGGTGATCAAACAGAGGCTCAGGAGAGCGCGAGAAGAGCCCTGCAGGATCAGAGCAGAGGCCCAACAGGTCCAGCATTCTGTTCACACAGCGGCTGATCAGCTGCCCCCAGGATGCCCGCAAGCTGAGTGACTGCCACAGCACCCTCCTGCCCGTGCTCCCTTGTGATGGATACAAAGAGGCATTCTGGTTCCAGAGGGTGCAAATCTCCACCACCCCGCCCTCCCTTAATCTGTCCACTCACCTTTTAAAGCCTTCCAAGTTGGCAGCCATCACTGCATCCTGTGGCAGTGAGTTCCACAGTTGAAGAAGAAGAAGAAGAAGAAGAAGAGGAGGAGGAGGAGGAGGAGGAGGAGGAGGAGATTAGATTTATACCCCACCCTTCACTTGGAGTCTCAGAGTGGCTTACAAACCCCTATCCCTTCCCCTCCCCACAATAGACACCCTGTGAGGGAGGTGGGGCTGAGAGAGCTCTTTCCAGAACTGTCCTTGAGAGGGCAGCTCTGACAGAACTATGGTTTTGCCCAAGGTCATCCAGCAGCTGCATGTGGAGGAGTGGGGGAATCAGACCCGGTTCTCCCAGATTAGACTCCGCGCACTTAACCACCACACTAACTATGCAATATGTGAACAAGTACTTGTGGCCACCCTGAATGGTCCACCCTTCAGTTTCAGCGGATGACCCTGAGGTCCTAGAACTATGGGAGAGGAAGGAGAGCTTCTCCCTGCCCACTCTATCCACACAGAGTTGCCAAACTCTAGATTATGCAAACAAATAAACAGAATAATCTGTCACGCTGCACCAAATCACACTAGAGACTTCTGTCTTCTTATACAGTTCTTAATGACAGTTATAAACAATACACACAATAATGGTTTTGCCACCGTGCATAAATAACATTGACACCAGTTGAATAAATGACCTAGTAGTCCTTGAAAGTACAAGTGTTTCTTTAGAATGACATAGTCACCGACTCATGATGCAGAGAGGTGTTTCAAGCAGAAAACACAAAGCAGAAGGCACGGGCTCAGGAATAGCCACAGCATGAACCGAAGGAGCGACAACGGCATGCCTAGGTTTCTTTGCTGTTTCTTAAGGCCTCATCAGGCCGCTTTCCTTACTGATGGGGCCCACCAAGCTCTGGTAAGGTTCAGAATGACGTGTAGTCTACGAATATATTCCAAACAGCTAGCTGTCTGTGCAGAAAGGGACCTAGCCACGGTCAGATGTGCCTTCGCAGTGTCCAGATGTGAGTTATTGAGTTGGACCGACATGAGGTCGCTCTTGAAGAAGGCTGAGAAGCTCTGACTGGTGCGGAATGCCTCAAGTCCGAATTCTGATGGGAACCCACTGAAATGAGTTGTTTATTAATCCCAATTCTGTATTGACTGCACTGGCTTCCCTTCTGCGGTCAAGCCCAGTTACGCTGCCAGTTGAGACCAGTTACCAGGATCACACGACCCGATATTACAACAATGACACTGGCTTCTGATCCACTCCTGAGCCCAACTCGAGGTTTCGACCTTTAAAGCCCGACGTGGCTTGGGACTGGGGTATCTGAAGGACCGTTCTTTCCTGTACTTTTTTGTCTGGGAACGAAGATCACAGGGAGATGAGCTATTGACTGTCTCACACAAGTGTGTGGTGGGCACATGAGACGGCCTTTTCAGTGGCAGCCCCAAAATTCCGGAACAATCTCCTCAGAGAGTCTGTAAGGTGCTACTGGATGCTTGCTCTTTTCTACTCCTCAGCAACGTGTGCCCGTCTCCTTCGCTCTCGATCTTTAGGAGGCAGCCAAAGGGAGTTTTATTCTCAACAGTGCTTGATTAGTTGATGTCGTTCTGCCGACTGGCAGTTTTAAGTTATTGATTTTAAACAAGTGCTTTTTAAGTATTGTATTGTCTTTTTGTTGTTATTTACATTATAAGCTGCCTTGAGTTCCTGTAATGCAGAAATGGAGCTAATAAATACCTTTAAACCAGGGGTGTCAAATCGTGCGGCCCGGGGGCTGGATCAGGCCCCCGGAAGGCTTCTATCAGTCCTGCAGTGGAACTGGCTGTTTTCTGCGTCTTCTTCCAGTTCTGCTGCTGCTGTGTCATCATAGGTTTGCAGCTTACGGATGATACACACAGGGCTTTTTTTGTAGAAAAAGCCCAGCAGGGACTCATTAGCGTAATAGGCCACACCCAACAGCAGAAACACATTAGCATATTAGGCCACACCCCTGACAGCACAGCTGATAAGAGAAGAGGAGACTGGATTTATACCCCGCCTTTCACTGCCCAAAGGTGTCTCAGAGCGGCTCACAAACTCCCTTCCCTTCCCCTCCCCTCCCCACAACAGACACCCTGTGAGGTAGGTGGGGCTGAGAGAGCTCTGACAGGAACTGCTCTTTTTCAAGGACAGCTGTGCCAGAGCTTGTGACTGACCCAAGGTCACACCAGCAGCCGCAAGTGGAGGAGTGGGGAATCAAACCCGGTTCTCCCAGATTAGAGTCCACACACTTAACCCCTACACCAAACTGGCATATTAGGCCACACCCCAGCGACTCACGAACGCTCATACCCTGCCACAAATTGTATTAGTTTTTAAAGGTGCTAACGGACTCTTGCTGTTTTCCGCTGCGACAGACAAACGCAGCCGCTCTTCTTGATCTATCGCCATGGAAAATTAAGTTGTCATTCTGGGAGGTCTCCAGGCCTCACCCGGAGGTTGGCAACCCTAGGAGGAAGAGAGATGGGCTGCAGCCTCTGTGTCCATGATGTGGGTCTTTTGGGGGGCACCCAACCGGTCTCTCTAGGAACGGAGATGCTGGACTTAACGGGACCACGAGCCATTCTCAGGTTCACAGGTAATGAAGTCATGCTTTGGTGCAGCCCCCGAAATGCACCAAGCTATTTGTGCGAGAGAAGGCCACACTGCCTGGGAAGAAATGCCGGATGCGGTGTTTCTCTATAACCCAAACAACAATTGGCATCCCTCACGACCCTTCGGGGAGGCTGCGTGGGCGTCCAGAAACAGAATAGCTCAAGTCTAGCCAAGCCATTTAACGGTTTCATTTCTACAGGCTACTGTTTGGGTTTGCCGGGGCCGCTTCCCTTTGCATTAACCTGCCATTTTAATGACAGCCATAAATTTTATAGAAATCCACAGCGGTGGTAAATGTGCTCTCGGGCCAGCCGTCACAGAGAACCAGAAAGCCTGCTCTTTCCCCGTGACGTGCTCTGATTAAAACCCGTCCTCCGGCGTTTTCAGCCCGAACAATGGATTGATATTAAAAAGGTACTCGGGTGCCGCTTCAAAAACCTGTCTTTGTGGTTTGCATCGGAATGTTCAGCGGGGCAGAGAAGGACGGTCGGTACAGTTCCCGCGAAAGAGAGCAGGAACCCTTTAAAGCGTTTTAGCTGAAGGTTTAAACGGAACATCCCGATGTGATAAACTGGGGGGGGGCGCAGGTGGGAAGACGCTCTTGCTGGTATCCTGCTTGTGGGTTCCTAGGGCAGAGGTCTCCAACGCGGTGCCCGCCAACACCTTTCCTGGCGCCTGCCAAATATTTGCAGAAAGTGAGCAGGCCAAAGTGGGGCTCTTGCCCAGCCAGGTTTCTGATTGGCTATTGAGCTGGCTGTGCAGACTCTTTTCAATCAGCCCTAAACAGGGACGTTGCACGGAAGTGACGTCATCACGTTAGGGATGTTGTGCGGGGGATGCTCTGGTTTTTGGGCAAACTCTATGGTCAAAGCCCAATTTTACCATAGAGTTTGCCCCAAAACTGTGCGACGTCCCTGATGTGATGACATCACTTCTGGGTGATATCATTGCATTGGGGACATCACGTGACCTCCTCGCCTAACCCCTGAACATCCCCCCAATCCCCCTACTGGAGCAGCAAGGGGACTGGCAACCAATGCTCCCTCTAGGCTGTGGAGTCTTGTGAGCAAAAATTCTACTCTGTGAGCTGCTGGCATTAAAGTTGTGAGTGAGCAGTTTGGCTGCTGCCTATATCAGTTTGCTCTGGAGCCCTCCTTCCCGAGCTGAGACAAAAATGTGTGAGCCAGAGGCTAAAAAAACTGTGAGCTAGCTCACACCAACTCAGCTTAGAGGGAACACTGCTGGTAACCCCACCTCAGCAGGATATAATGCCATTGAGTTCACCCTCCAAAGCTGCCATTTTCTCCAGGGGAACCGGTCTTGGTCATCTGGAGATCAATTGCAATAATGGGAGCTCTCCGGGTGTAACCTGGAGGCTGGCAACCCTCATGTGAACCGATATGAGATTCTTGCATTATGTGTCACAGAGGAGGGGCCTGGCCTGGAGTTATTTGACCAGCGGGCCCTGAAAAGCAGAGTCAAATTGAGAAGCAGACCCCGCTCTGAAGAAGTTGGAGGGCTGTGCCGGTCAGAACTGTGGAACTCAGGAAAAACGACTGATGCATTTTGGGGGGGGAAATATAGCTAAGGTGTGAGCTTGTTCTGATATAACAAGTGTTGTGCTCACTTTTTTAGAAGAGCCAGTTTGGTGTAGTGGTTAAGTGTGTGGACTCTAATCTGGGAGAACCGGGTTTGATTCCCCACTCCTTAACTTGCAGCTGCTGGATGACCTAGGGCAAGCCATCATTCTGTCAAGAGCTGTTCTTGAAAAAAAGAGCAGTTTCTGTCAGAGCTCTCTCAGCCCCGCCTACCTCACAGGGTGTCTGTTGTGGGGAGGGGAAGGGAAAGGAGTTTGTAAGCTGCTCTGAGACTTCCTTGGGTAGTGAAGGACGGGGTATAAATCCAATCTCTTCTTCTTCTTCTACCTTACAGGGTGTCTGTTGTGGGGAGGGGACGGGAAAGGAGTTTGTAAGCCGCTCTGAGACACCTTTGGGTAGTGAAAGGATGGGATATAAATCCAATCTCTTCTTCTTCTTCTACCTCACAGGGTGTCCTTTGTGGGGAGGGGACGGGAAAGGAGTTTGTAGGCCGCTCTGAGACTTCCTTGGGTAGTGAAGGGTGGGGTATAAATCCAATCTCTTCTTCTTCTTCTACCTCCCAGGGTGTCCTTTGTGGGGAGGGGACGGGAAAGGAGTTTGTAGGCCGCTCTGAGACTTCCTTGGGTAGTGAAGGGTGGGGTATAAATCCAATCTCTTCTTCTTCTTCTACCTCCCAGGGTGTCTGTTGTGGGGAGGGGAAGGGAAGGGAGTCTGTAAACCGCTCTGAGACTTCCTTGGGTAGTGAAGGGTGGGGTATAAATCCAATCTCTTCTTCTTCTACCTCACAGGGTGTCTGTTGTGAGGAAGGGGAGGGAAAGGAGTCTGTAAACCACCCTGAGACTCCCTTGGGTAGTGAAAGGCCTGGTATAAATCCAATCTCTTCTTCTTCTAATGGGGGGGGAGAGAGAAAGAATTCTGAAAACAAAAGTCCTTTTTATTGCATTAGGAGAGAGACCCTCCGGAGTGTGTGAGACACATGCATTCATGGCGGGGATGCCGCTCTGTGCGGACTTCCCTCCCTCCGACGTAAATCCTCCCCCTTACGCCCCCCCCCCCGATCAAAATCACCCTCCATTCTCAACCACGTTCATATCCTGTCCTCGGCACATCCGGCTCCGATCGAAAGCCCTGGTGGCAGCTCATGTATTTTATTCTTCGTGCCATTTTGTTTGTCCGGCTCCCCCTTACGAAAGAGAGCGAACGATCCCCATCTCCGGCCCCCAGTTCTTGCAATGAATTAAAAAAGCAATGGCAAGCTGATGCTTTCTGAAACTTTTCTCTTCCCCCCCCATCCTGCTGGAAGCTCGCACGCCAAACGATGCAGTGGGGGGTTTAGTCATAGGCTGCAGACAACTGTGGCGTCAAGAGGTTTGTAAGGGAGAACGTGTGCCGTATGTAACATGCAGCATATGAATAACTCGGGAGAATATGAACAACCCGGGAAGGACATTTTGTCCACTTTACATATACATTTTTTGTTTTGTTTTGTTTTGCTCGAACGACAAATGTGAATGGAAACGGTCGCCGGCGCGTCGTTAACGCTGCAGAAAATAGCAGCCCCTTAAAAACTCCAGTCAACTAGTTACTCCTCGTCAGCTGTCAGATGTCATTTCTCACGTCGCTAACCGGAGTGTCAGAAACGGTGCCTGCTGTACACCTGACTCCCACACTTCCTGGGGAAGATGCGCGCGTACATAATGGGTGGTTTCATAACCTTCGTGGCGCTGTGGGTGCTTAACAAGCTGCCAGGGAGCTGCTGGCGCTAATGGTATGAAAAGTCGGTTTGCCATAAGGCTGAGCTGAAACGGAGGGTACGTTTTGCAATAGAACTAAACTACCCTGCTGCACAAAACACAGCTCCCAGTTTCGGGGCTCTGGGGCACAATTCCTTTCCCCACCAGGAAGACAGAAGAAGTAAGAAGAAGAAGAAGAGGAGGAGGAGGAAGAAGAAGAGAGGAGGAGGAGGAGGAGGAGGAGGAGGAGGAGATTGGATTAATATCCTGCCCTTTACTCGGAGTCTCAGAGCGGCCTACAAACTCCTTCCCCTTCCCCTCCCTGCAACAGACAGCTCTGACAGAACTATGGCTTGCCCAAGGTCATCCAGCAGTTGCATGTGGAGAAGTGGGGAATCAAACCCAGTTCTCCCAGATTAGAGTCCGCACACTTAACCATTACACCTTGGATGATAATTCTATCATTGGCTACCTGCCATGGTGACTGAGGGGAACCTCCACATTCAGAGGCACTAAGCCTCTGAATACCAGATCCAGGAGGCAACGTTAGGGGACGGCCTCGGCCTCTGTGCCCTGTTGCTGGACCTCCAGAGGAACTGGTTGGTCCTGGTGTGAGACAGGATGCTGGACTAGATGGACCACTGGTCTGATTCAGCAGGTCTCTTCTGATGTTCTCTTATGAAGGCCTCGGCCTCTCTGCCCTGTTGTTGGCCCTCCAGAGGATCTGGTTGGCCCCAGTGTGAGACAGGATGCTGGACTAGATGAATTATTGGCCTAATCCAGCAGGGCTCTTTTATGTGCTTAAGGTTGTTTTGGAAAGGGTAGCCATCTTGGTCTGCACTAGAACAGCTAGATTTGAATCCAGTTAGCCCCTTAAAGGCCAGGGAGATTGGGGGGGAGGTTGAGAAGAAGAAGAAGAAGAAGAAGAAGAAGAAGAAGAAGAAGAAGAAGAAGAAGACCCTGCCCTTCACTCAGAGTCACAGCAGCTTACAATCTCCTTTCCCTCCCCCTCCCTACAACAGACACCCTGTGAGGTAGGTGGGGCTGAGAGAGCTCTTTCAAGAACTGCCCTTTTAGGGACAGCTCTGACAGAACTATGGCTTGCCCAAGGTCATCCAGCCAGGTGCAAGTGGAGGAGTGGGGAATCAAACCCGGTTCTTACAGATTAAAGTCCGCACACTTAACCACTACACTACACTATGTGTGCATGCACGCTTTGTCAGACGAAATGGAATTTCATTAGTAGTGGTGAAAAAAACAGCTTTTGAACAATAAATCACAGCAGACTTAAAAACATTTATTAGGAAAAAATGTATAAGATGCTGTTGCAATATGAAACCGAAACAGAGCAAGTGAAAGACTGTATGGTTACAGGGATGGAAATTTTGGGAGAGAACATTTCTATGAGCCACTGGGAAAACTTATGGACTAAAGAAATTAAATTTACTGAGTCTCAAATATTAAGGGAGAATTGGTATAAAATGTTTTTTCCCGATGGTACATAACACCCAAAGAAATTGCAAAAAATAATAATGATTATAAGAGTAAGTGTTGGAAATGTCAGAGCGCAGATGCAACATTGTACCATTGGAGGTGGACTTAGAAGAAAGCAAGACAGTATTGGATAAAGATCCATGGAGAAATACAAAAGATATTAAAACCCAAGTTTGCAATGGACCCTAAAAACATGTTATTTAACATTTTACCAAGTAATATTACAGGAATACATCGTGCAATATTTAAATATATGGTAATGGCAGCAAGGGTGACATTTGCGACAGAACGGAAGGTGGGAAAATGTCCAGAACTGATGGAATGGAAGGATAAATTAATCGAATATGTAACAATGGCAAAACTAACATCTTGTTTACATAACAGACCGATTTCAGAATTCCAAGGAAAATGGAATGTATTTTTAATAATTATATCACTGATAATTAGGACCAAACTGTTAAAGCAGAGAATGATTAAGAGACAGAGTCTGGCAATATGAGTTTGTAATAATGAAATGTTGGATATGAAGTAATGAGGAAAAGATCAAATAAAATTAAATAGAAGTGAAAACTATGTAAGCAAGTAAGCTGTGACTGACAATTGTAATAACTAGATTACTGTAGTATTGCAGTGTATATAAGAATTAGATATGGTAGACGAAGTAGATGATCATAGATGATTGTCCGTGACCATCTTTATGTTTATGCTTACGGAAGATGATTGCCTATGTTAGATGTATAATTGTGGGACTGTATTGCAGTATTGTATAGTTTTTGTGTTTGTAAAATAATACAAAAACATTAAAAATGAAGTGATAAAAACTGAAGGGGGGGAAGATGAAGGGCCCCTCCTCTGCTTAAAAGTGCCTATTCCTTAAACAGCTCCCCCATAAGTGGTCATTTTGTGGTTGTCCCGTTTAGTTTAAGGAGTCCTTCTAGAGCATTAACCCCTCTGCTGTGTTTCCGCATGTGACCGTGTTCTGCTGCTTGACTGGCCATTGGGCTGACAGTTTCGCTATTAAAGAGAGAAAGTTGGGGACCTGCGAGGAATTACGGGTGTGAGAGAATGGATAAAAACTGGAAATCCCCCTCCCCAGGGCTATTTCTGGGCAGGAACGCACAGGAACGGAGTTCCGGCTGGCTCCTAAGTTGGCCACGCCCAGCAGAAACTCATCAACATAATAGGTCACACCGAACAACAGAAACTCATTAGGATTGGCTACATTAGGGGTGTGTGGCCTAACATGCAAAGGAGTTCCTGCTACAGAAAAAGCCCTGGGGTTTTGACAACAAAGTAAACAGAATAAGAAGCAAAAGGTGGGTGTGGCTGGATGACCACACTTCTGGTAAACATGGGGGTGTGGCCTGACATGCTAATGTGCTGTGGTGTCAGGGGTTTGGCCTAATATGTTAATGAGTTTCTGCTGTTGGCTGTGGCCTATTATGCTAATGAGTTCCTGCTGGGCTTTTTCTACAAAAAAAGCCCTGCCCCTCCCCATAACATTCTCTGGGATACCCAAAGCTTAAAGTCATTAGTAGGCCGATGTCTCCATTTCCTGTTGCTTCTCTGCCTTTTCACCGAGTCTCACCCGCTCTTAACATTCCATGAGTCTCAGAGCCTGCTCAGTCCTCATCAGGCCAATATAAAAAACATGGATCGATCCAGGGGCGGATGAAGGCTCACTGGTGCCCTAAGCACTGACCCATCTCGGTGCCCCCCCTCCTTTCCACACTGACCCCCAGTCCGTTTTAGTTGTTGACCTGTCTGACCAGATATACAACGCAGGTTGCAGCAATGCAAAAATTTATTCCTATGATCACACAATCTACTGTACAAACTAGGCCAAGCTTTGGCTACATGTTGTTGTTGTTCAGTCGCACAGTCGAGTCCGACTCTTCGCGACCCCATGGACCAGATTACGCCAGGCCCTCCTGTCTTCCGCTGTCCGCTGAAGTCTGCTCAATTTCATGTTCGTTGCATCGATGACACTGTCTAACCATCTCATCCTTTGCCGTCCCCTTCTTCTTTGACCTTCAATCTTTCCCAGCATCAGGGTCTTCTCCAGTGAATGCTCCCTTCTCATTTGGTGGCCAAAGTATTTGAGCTTCAGCTTCAGGATCTGGCCTTCAAGGGAACAGTCAGGGTTGATTTCTTTTAGGATTGACTGATTTGATCTCCTTGCAGTCCAAGGGACTCTCAAGAGTCTTCTCCAGCACCATAGTTCAAAAGAATCTATTCTTCGGCGCTCAGCCTTCCTTATAGTCCAACTCTCGCAGCCATACATTACTACGGGGAATACCATTGCTTTGACCATGCGGACTTTTGTTGGCAAGGTGATGTCTCTGCTTTTTATCATGCTGTTTAGGTTTGCCATCGCTTTCCTCCCAAGGAGCAGGCGTCTTTTAATTTCATGGCTGCAGTCACCATCTGCAGTGATCTGGGATCCTAGGAACGTGAAGTCTGTCACTACTTCTACGACTTCCCCTTCTATTTGCCAAGGAGTGATGGGGCCAGATGCCATGATCTTAGTTTTTTGATGTTGAGCTTCAAGCCCACTTTTGCACTCTCCTCTTTCACCCTGAGCAAGAGGCTCTTTAGAGTCCTCTTCACTTTCTGCCATCAGAGTGGTATCGTCTGCATATCTGAGGTTATTGATCTTTTCCCCAGCAATCTTAACTCCAGCTTGTGATTCATCCAGGCCAGCATTTCGCATGATGTACTCTGCATATAAATTAAATAAGCAAGGTGACAATATACATCCTTGTCGTACTCCTTTTCCTATGCTAAACCAATCAGTTGTTCCATATCCGGTTCTAACTGTTGCTTCTTGACCCTTATACAGGTTTCTCAGGAGACAGGTGAGGTGGTCTGGTACTCCCATCTCTTTAAGAACCTGCCATAATTTATTGTGATCCACACAATCAAAGGCTTTAGCATAGTCAATGAAGCAGAAGTAGATGTTTTTCTGGTACTCTCTTGCTTTCTCCATAATCCAGCGAATGTTGGCAATTTGATCTCTAGTTCCTCTACCTCTTCGAAACCCAGCTTGTACTTCTGGCAGTTCTCTATCCACGTACTGTTGGAGCCTAGCTTGTAGGATTTTGAGCATGACCTTGCTAGCGTGTGAAATGAGTGCAATTGTGCGATAGTTTGAACATTCTTTGACATTGCCCTTCTTTGGGATTGGAATGTAAACTGACCTTTTCCAATCCTGTGGCCACTGTTGTGTTTTCCAAATTTGTTGGCAAATTGAATGCAGCACTTTAACAGCATCTTCTTTTAAGACTTTGAATAACTCAGCTGGGATACCATCACCTCCACTAGCTTTGTTGTTAGTAATGCTTTCTAAGGCCCATTTAACTTCGCTTTCCAGGATGTCTGGCTCGAGGTCAGTGATTATACCATCGTGGTTGTCAAGGACATCGAGGTCCTTCTTGTATAGTTCTTCTGTGTATTCTTGCCATCTTTTCCTAATCTCTTCTGCTTCTGTTAGGTCCCTACCGGTTTTGTCCTTTATCATGGCCAGCTTTGCATGGAACGTTCCCTTGATTTCTCCAATTTTCTTGAAGAGATCTCTAGTCCTTCCCAATCTATTGTTTTCCTCTATTACTCTGCATTGTTCATTCAGGAAAGCCTCCTTATCTCTCCTTGCTGTTCTCTGGAAATCTGCATTAAATTGGGCAAATTTTTCCTTATCCCCATTGCCTTTAGCTTTCCTTCTTTCCTCTGCTATGTGTAAAGCCTCATCAGACAGCCACTTTGCTTTTTTGCATTTCTTTTTCTTTGGGATGGCGGTGAGTGCTGCCTCCTTTACAATGTCACGGACCTCTGTCCATAGTTCTTCAGGCACTCTGTCTATCAAATCTAGTCCCTTAAACCTATTCTTCACCTCTACTGTATATTCATCGGGGATGTGATCTAGGTCAAATCTGAATGGCCTTGTGGTCTTCCCAACTTTCTTCAATTTAAGTCTGAATTTTGCAATGAGTAGCTCATGATCTGAGCCACAGTCAGCTCCAGGTCTTGTTTTTACTGACTGGATAGAGCTTCTCCATCTTTGACTGCAAATTATATAGTCAATCTGATTTCGGTGTTGCCCATCTGGTGATGTCCATGTGTAGAGACGCCTCTTAGGTTGTTGGAAAAGGGTGTTTGCTATGACCAGCGTGTTCTCTTGACAAAACTCTGTTAGCCTTTGCCCTGCTTCATTTTGTTCTCCAAGGCCAAATTTGTCTGTTATTCCGGTTACCTTTTGATTTCCTACTTTAGCATTCCAGTCCCCTATGATGATGAGGACATCATTTTTTGGTGTTAGTTCTACGAGCTGTTGTAGGTCTTCATAGAACTGGTCCACTTCAGCCTCTTCTGCAGCAGTGGTTGGGGCATAGACTTGGATTACTGTGATATTGAATGGTTTGCCTTGGATTCGGACCGAGATCATTCTGTCATTTTTGAGATTGTATCCCAATACTGCCTTTCTCACTCTCTTGTTGACTATAAAGGCCACACCATTTTTTCTACGGGATTCCTGGCCACAGTAGTAGATATAATGGTCTTCTGAGTTAAATTCGCCCATTCCTGTCCACTTTAGTTCACTGATTCCCAAGATGTCAATGTTCATTCTTGCCATCTCATTTTTGACCACGTCAAGCTTACCTTGATTCATAGATCTTACATTCCAGGTTCCTATGCAGTATTGTTCTTTGCAGCATCGAACTTTCCTTTCACCGTCAGACACATCCACAACTGAGCGTCCTTTCGGCTTTGGCCCAGCCGCTTCACTCTTTCTGGGGTTACTCGTACTTGCCCTCTGCTCTTCCTCAGTAGCATATTGGACACCTTCCGACCTGAGGGGCTCATCTTCCGGCGTCATATCTTTTAGCCTTTTGTTACTGTCCATGGGGTTTTCTTGGCAAAGATACTGGAGTGGGTTGCCATTTCCTTCTCCAGGGGATCACGCTTGGTCTGAGTTCTCTGCTGTGGCCTGTCCGTCCTGGGTGGCCCTCCACGGCATAGCCCACAGCCTCATCGAACCACGCAAGCCCCCTCGCCACGACAAGGCAGTGATCCATGAGGGATCACTCATACAGGGATCGCTACATACAGTTCTACAAAAATACAATATGACATCTATTTTAATATTTCACAAGTTAAATGTATCGGAGTCCCAATATTCATGACCTGAAAGGCATTTTTCTGCATTTTTTCACTCTTTTCCCAACTTTGTAGTGCCCTCTTTGGCCCTGGTGCCCTAAGCACGTGCTTGGTCTGCTTCATGGTTAATCTGCCACTGGATTGATCTCTGTACATCTGGGAAATCTTTCCCCCAAGTGTGTAGCAACCCCCTACCTTGTCTGTGGGCAATCTGATTTTGCCGCTTTCACAATTGGCAAGAAATAGGGATGCCAGCCTCCAGGTGGGACCTGGGGATCCCCTGGAATCGACAGCTCATCTCTGAACTACAGAGATCGGTTGCCTTGGAGAAAATGGATGCTTTGGAGGCTGGACTGTACGTCATTGTACCCCCCCCCCGAGGTCCCTGTCCTCCCCAGGCTCCACCCCAAAATGTCCACGGGTTTCCCCAACCCGGATCTGGCAATCCTAGCCCCCCATCTCCTGCTGGTGTCCAGGGGACACCTGCCACCCCTAGGCAAGAACCATCTGCCTTATTATCAGATATAGCGGTGGCGTTGTGTCATTTTCTTTAAAAAACCACCACCACCATCCTGTGATACCATTTGCATATATCCATATTTATTGTTTCCTAGGCCGTGAAATGACAGATGGGATCATCCCGAGAGAGAAAAGGCAGGTCAGCGATTCGGAGGGAGGGAGGCAGAGAGATCTTCTCCAAGGGGGAGCTTTCCACGGTCAGTGGACCCAGCCTCTCACTCGACATTTTAAACATTTGGCTAAGCTCAAAGAACATTTCCCCCAAATAGAAAGGGATTAGGGCTGCCAACTTCCAGGTGGCGGCTGGAGGTCTCCCACATAAGAACATAAGAGAACGTAAGAGAAGCCAATGTTGGATCAGGCGAATGGCCCATCCAGTCCAACACTCTGTCACACGGTGGCCAAAAATACCAGGTGCCACCAGGAGGTCCAGCAGTGGGGCCAGGACACTAGAAGCCCTCCCACTGTTGTTGTCCCCCCCAAGCACCAAGAATAGAGTGCATCACCTGCCCCAGACTGAGAGTTCCTATCTATACCTTGTGGCTGATAGCCATTGATGGACCTCTGCTCCAGATGTTTATCTAATTCCCTCTTATAATAACATAAGAGAAGCCAATGTTGGATCAAGCCAATGGCACATCCAGTCCAACACTCTGTCACACAGCGGCAAAAAATACCATGTGCCATCAGGAGGTCCAGCAGTGGGGCCAGGACACTAGAAGCCCTCCCATTCTTGACCCCCCCAAGCACCAAGAATACAGAGCATCACTTGCTCCAGAGTCCCTATCTATACCTTGTGGCTCATAGCCATTGATGGACCTCTGCTCCAGATGTTTATCTAATTCCCTCTTATAATAACATAAGAGAAGCCAATGTTGGATCAGGCCAATGGCACATCCAGTCCAACACTCTGTCACACAGTGGCCAAAAATACCAGGTGTCATCAGGAGGTCCAGCAGTGGGGCCAGGACACTAGAAGCCCTCGCACTGCTGCCCCCTCCAGCACCAAGACTAGAGTGCATCACCTGCCCCAGACTGAGAGTTCCCATCTATACCCTGTGGCTAATAGCCACTGATGGACTTCTGCTCCATATGCTTATCTCATTCCCTCTTGAAACTGTCCATGCTTGTAGCTGCCACCACCTCCTGTGGCAGTGAATTCCATGTGTTGATCACTCTTTGGGTGAAGAAGGACTTCCTTTTATCTGTTCTAACCCAACTGCTCAGCAATTTCATTGAGCATGTCTGTTGGGGTGTAAACCCATTGACTTCAGTGGGATTGGGGGGGTGTAACTCTCCCTAGGACTGCCCTGTTAGCATTAGAAGAAGAAGAAGAGATTGGATTTATACCCCGCCCTTCACTACTCAAAAGTGTCTCAGAGCGGTTTACAAACTCCTTTCCCTTCCCCTCCCCACAACAGACACCCTGTGAGGGAGGCGGGGCTGAGCTCTGACAGGAACCGCTTTTTCAAGGACATCTCTGAGAGAATAATGGCTTGCCCAAGGTCATCCAGCAGGTGTGAGTGGAGGAGTAGGGGAATCAAACCCAGTTCTCCCAGATTAGAGTCCGTGCACTTAACCACTACACCAAACTGGCTCTCATTATCAGCGGAGGCGGCAGACAAAGGTATCGGCAAGTTGGCAAGACATTTGTCCCGTCCAGATTTCCACGCGGTTGCAAGCTCCAGGCGCCGGCTCGTTGAAGAAGGATGCACAGCCGCCACAGCTTCCCATTCATCCCCCTGCAGAACGACAGGTCCCGTCACTCTGCATGAATGGAGCACGCCGGACGGCGTAAATAATGAATGCAGGGAGTGGAGACGCACGAAGCTTTCCTGGAGGCCAGCCAGCCTTTTGTCTTCCCGATGAATGGCACAGCTGCATCACTCCACGCTCCCTGCCAGAACCCTCCGAGGGCGACGTTTATCACTGCCTGCCCGCCTAACTGCTTTATTAGTGGAGAAAGCCCCGAAACGGTACTTGGCAAAGTTTTTATTTTTAAAAAAGTTTAACCAAATGAGGGTTTTTAATGACAGCCGGTTGGCTTTGAGGCCTTCGGAGCCGTTTTTGGCCCTCTGAACCCTGGGCTATTCACAACTGGCAACTGTGTGTTCCCCCCCCCAACCTGATTTATGGTCGGGGCGCATTAGGGACCGCCCAGGGCACTTGTGCAGGATAGTGGGGGAGAGCAGAACAAGTGCTCAGAGTCAGAAGCCTAAATTACCCCATCAGAGTTTACACATTGATTTATGGAACAACTTATTACCGTCTTCAGTTCAGGACTGCCTTTTCTGGTGTAGTGGTTAAGTGCGCAGACTCTAATCTGGGAGAACCGGTTTTGATTCCCCCCTCCTCCACTCGCACCTGCCGGATGACCTCAGGCAAGCCACAGTCCGGTCCAATGTTCCCTCTAAGCTGTGGAATCTTGTGAGCAAAAATTCTACTTTGTGAGCTACAGGCATCAAAGTTGTGAGCGATTGATTTGGCTACTGCATAAATTAGTTTGCTCTGGAGCCCTCCTTCCCGAGCGGAGACAAAAATGTGTGAGCCGGAAGCTAAAAAACTGTGCGCTAGCTCACACCAACTCAGCTTACAGGGAACACTGGTCCTGTCAGAGGTGTTCTTGAAAAAAGAGCAGTTTCTGTCAGAGCTCTCTCACCTCCAGGGTGTCTGTTGTGGGGAGGGGAAGGGAAAGGAGTTTGTAAGCCGCTCTGGGACTCCAAGTGAAAGGTGGGACGTAAATCCAATCTCCTCCTCCTCCTCCTCTTCCTCCTCTTCTTCTAAACTGACCTGCCATTTTCAGGCTAAGGCGCGAACGGTTCCTCTTGAAGAGATGCCACCAAAGAAGAGCACATAGACAGAGAGAGCTGAGTTCACAGATAAGAACAACATAAGAACATAAGAGAAGCCGGTGTTGGATCAGGTCAATGGCCCATCCAGTCCAACACTCTGTCACACGGTGGCCAGAAATACCAGGTGCCATCAGGAGGTCCACCAATGGGGCCAGGACACCAGAAGCCCTCCCACTGTTGCCCCCCCCCCAAGCACCAAGAATACAGAGCCTCCCTTGCCCCAGACCGAGAGTCCCTATCTATACCTTGTGGCTAATAGCCACTGATGGGTCTCTGCTCCATATGCTTATCCAATTCGCTCTTGAAGCCATCCATGCTTGTAGCTGCCACCACCTCCTGTGGCCGTGAATTCCATGTGTTAATCACTCTTTGGGTGAAGAAGTCCTTCCTTTTATCCATTCTAACCCGACTGCTCAGCAATTTCATTGAGTGGCCAGGAGTTCTGGAGATGTTTGCAAACATCTAATTAAAATATGTGTGTGATAGGCTCCAGGGCTGCGGTGGCTCAGTGGTTAAGACTCTGAACTGCGGACCAGGAAGGTCAGTAGTTCAGGAGTTCGAGACCCGGGTGCCACATGATGGAGTGAGCTCCCGTCTCTGGTCCCAGCTCCTGCCAACCTCGCAGTTTGAAAGCAAGAAATTGCAAGTAGATAAATAGGTACCGCTTCAGTGGGAAGGTAACAGCATTCCATGCGCCTCGGCGTCTAGTCATGCTGGCCACATGACCACGGAAACGTCTTCAGACATCGCTGGCTCTTCAGCTTGGAAACGGAGATGAGCCCTGCATCCCTAGAGTCAGATCCGACCAGCTTTCGAGCAAGGAAAACCTTTGCCTTTACTAATATTTGTTCACGTCTTGCAGCTCTCAAACATCTGACGTTTATTCTATGTGGCTCTTATGTTAAGCAAGTCTGGCCACCCCTGGGTTAGACTGTCAGATTAGGACCTGGAAGACCTGGGTTCAAATCTCACCTCTGCCACGGAATCTTGCTGGGTGACCTGGGGCTGGTTGCAGCCTCCCGACCCCGACCTCCCTCACAGGATAGTCGTCGTGAGGGTAAAACGGAGGCGAGGCGGAGGATGCGAGCTGCTTTGGAAGTCAGTAAACAAGTGCACGAACAAATTTAATTATGTCTAATTCTCTGCCTCTCTCTTGTAAATATGTTCCCAGGCTTCAAAGCATCTCGGTGCTTTAGGCTTAATGCAAAGGCCTCACCTTGACTTCTCAGCCTAATTAATGTTTGTGCAGCTGAGAGAGGTAACCTTGGGAGTGATTGGTTGAGGGAAATGCAGAGGGAGGGAGCAGGGGAACGCCTGGAGAAGTTGCCCTGTGGCTGAGGTCAGAAGTTACTCTCGCAAGTGGAACGGAGGGGAAAGCAGCGTACAAAATATCTAAATACCAAATAAAAATCGGTTTGGTTTCCAGGATACAAATCCAGAGAACTGATTGCTGTGGCAGCAGACAGCTGGAGTTTGCTGTAGTACGTTAAGAGCACGGGCTCTAATGTGGGAGAACTGGGTTTGATTCCCCGTTCCTCCACATGCAGCTGCTGGTGTGACCTTGGGTCAGCCACAAGTTCTTTCAGAGCTGTTCCATCAAGAGGAGTTCTCGAAAGAGCTCTCTCAGCCCCACCTACCTCCCAGGGTGTCAGTTGTGGGGAGGGGAAGGGGAAGGAGACTGTAAGCCGCTCTGAGACTCCAATCCCCTCTTCTCCCTTTTCTTCTGTCCTTTTCCTCCAGCCCACCCCTTGCTAGGGTTACCAACCTCCAGGTGGTGCCTGGAGATCCCCCGCTATTACAACTGGTCTCCAGGAGACAGAAATCAGTTTACTTGGAGGAAATGGCCGCTTTGGAAGGGGTGGGGACCTTGCGGCATTGAAGCCCCTCCCCTCCCTAAGCCCCGCCCTCCTCAGGCCCCACCTCCAAAATAGCCAGGTATTTCCCAACCCAGAGTTGGCAACCCTACCCCAGACCCTGGTGATAAAACGGTGGGTGAATGGGGATAAACTCCAGACAGCAAGTTACAGTGAGCAGAGCGTTGGACTAGGATCTGGGAGACCTGGGTTAGAATTTCCGCTCTGTTGCGGAAGCTCGTGGGGTGACCTGGGGCCAGTCCCACGCTTCCAGTCTACCCTACCTCACAGGCAGGGCTCTTTTTGTAGCAGGAACTCCTTTGCATGTTAGGCGACACACTCCCTAATGTAGCCAATCCTCCAAGAGCTTACAGAGCTCTTCTTACAGGGGCTACTGTAAGCTCTGGGAGGATTGGCTACATTAGGGTGTGTGTCGCCTAATAGGCAAAGGAGTTCCTGCTGCAAAAAGAGCCCTCCCTCACAGGGTGGTTGTGAGGATAAAATGCCGGAAAGGGAAAAGATGTAAGCCAGTCTGGGTCCCCACTGGGGAGAAAAGCTGGGTATAAGTGGCATAAGTAAAGATACACTGACCAGTGGCTCCCAGCATGTGGTGATCTGGATGGCTGCCAACCTTCAGGTGGCGGCGGGACATCTCTTGGGATTACAACTGATTACACACTGGTCCTGCAGTGGGCAGGGGCAGGGCTCTTTTTGTAGCAGGAACTCCTTTGCATATTAGGCGACACCCCCCCTAAGGTAGCCAGTCCTCCCAGAGCTTACAGTAGCCCCTGTAAGAAGAGCTCTGTAAGCCCTTGGGGGATTGGCTACCTTAGGGGGTGTGTCGCCTAATATGCAAAGGAGTTCCAGCTACAAGAAGAGCCCTGGGCAGGGGGTTGGACTAGAGGGTCTGTATGGCCCCTTCCAACTCTGTGATTCCATGATTCTGTCTCCAGGTGGCAGAGGTCAGTTCCCCCTGGAGAAAACAGCTGCTTTGGAAGGTGGGCTCTGTGGCATCACGACCCCACTGAAGACCCTCCCTTCCCCAAACTCCGCCCTCCTCAGGCTCCACCCCCAAAATATCTCGACCTGGAACCGGCAACCCCCAAAGTAGGGTCTGGGGAAAGGGAGAGACCTCTGCGGGGTGTCATTCCATATTGTCCAGCTTCTAAAGCAGCTGTTTTCTCCCTCCCTGGGGACTGAGATCTGTTGTCCAAAGATCAGTTGTATTTCCAGGTGATCTCCAGCCACCACCTGGAGAATGGCAACCCTACACGGTATGAATAGGTCAGCTGCTTGCTTTGGGGGAGACTGGCTTTGCTGAAGAAGCCAGTAGGTGTCAGGAAACCATCGGCAGATGGCAGGGGGAGAAGAAGAAAGAAGAAGAAGAAGAAGACGAAGAAGACAAAGAAGACGAAGAAGAAGAAGAAGAAGAAGAAGAAGAAGAAGAGGAGGAGGAGATTGGATTTGTACCTTGCCCTTCCCTCGGAGTCTCAGAGAAGCTTCCAAACTCCTCTCCCTTCCCCTCCCCACAACAGGCACCCTGTGAGGCAGGAGGGTTCGGGAGAGCTCTTTTGAGGACTGCTCTTTCAAGAACAGCTCTGACAGAACTACGGCTTGCCCAAGGTCATCCAGCAGCTGTGAGTGGAGGTGTGGGGAATCAAACCCAGTTCTCCCAGATTAGAGTCCGCGCACTTAACCACTCCACCAAACTATTGAGGAACTTAACCACTACACCAAGGGATCTTAAGCACTACACCAAACTATTGAGGATCGCGGATTCATTCTGCCCTACTGCCAAACGCCGCCAAGCACCATCACTGCCGGAAACCAGCGTGCCTTCTGATGGTCCTCCTGCACCGAGATGGCCGAGCACGCTCGTGAATTGTGAATCGACAAATGGCAGGATGACATTATGGAAACCCTGTTAGCAGACAGCATCTGCTGTCTTTTAATGCGGAAACCTTCAGATTTTCATGGTTCTCACTGAGGACAGAGGTTGGGTTGTGTGTGGTGTGTGCATGGGGGAAAGATTTAAAGCTACGGTGGCGAGAAATACCAGCAACGATTTTTCTCCCTGACCTTGAAAAACATAACGCAAGCCGACCCCTGAACTTTATAACTTCAATGAGAAAGACAGAGAGAGCATCACAGATCCTTTCCCTGCCTGGCACTACAATGTATTTATTTTATTCAGTTAAAATGTTTATTAGCCACCTTTCTCCCTTGCAGAATTCAGGGTGGTTTGCAATATATAAAAAAACATTATTAAAGACATGATTAAAAAGGGTGATAAAATCCCCCAGAAGTCACTGTTTAAAAACTCCAACCAGGACTGCCAATAATACAACAATAACAATACCTTTAAAGCTCTTTATGGTCAGGGACCTACATACCTGAGGGGACTGCCTTTCCCCACATGTTTCCCAGAGAACACTGCGATCAGGGGCCCAGAACTGATTGGCCCTGCTGGGTCTTAAGGAGGCCAGGCTGTCAACAACCAGGACCAGGGCTTTCTCGGTGGCGGCTCTGCTCCGGTGGAATGAGCTCCCAGAAGAGATCGGGGCCCCGTGGGACTTTTTACAGTTCCGCAGGGCCTGTAAGATGGAGCTCTTCCACCAGGCCTTTGGGAGCTGCCACCACCATCGGTAATTAACAGTGGAATGAGAGAGGGTCCTGGATTCCTGGAATTTCCACCAGCAGCCTAGAGGACAACAACTTCCCAAGGATGACCGGAAAGGAAGATCGCGAGCCGACTGTGAGCTGAAATCATTGAATAATGGCTGCCACCATCAAATTAGTGACTACTAGCACTTTAAAAGGGCTGCGGTGGCTCAAGTGGTTAAGATGCTGAACTGCAAACCAGCAGGTTGGTAGTTCAGCAGTTTGAGACCCAAGTGCTGCATGACGGAGTGAGCTCCCGTCTCCAATCCCAGCTCCTGCCAACCTAAGCGGTTTGAAAGCAAGAAACTGCAAGTAGATAAATAGGTACCGATTCAGTGGGAAAGTAACAGCGTTCCGTGCGCCTCGGCATCTAGTCATGCCAGCCACGTGACCACAGAGAAGTCTTCGGACAGCGCCGGCTCTTCGGCTTGGAAACGGAGATGAGTACCGCACCCCTGGAATTGGATTCGGCTGACTTTTGAGGAAGGGAAACCTTTACCTTAACCTTTACCTGCACTGTATTACGTTAGATGGTTTTAGAATGGTTTTAATTGTAGTCTATGTTTTAATGTAACTTATCTGTTTTATGTAAGCTGCCCTGAGCTGGCAAAAGCAAAATCCATCAAGATGCAGCCCTGAATAGAACCGCCTCCAACTGCATCCTGAAGAGGAGGAGACAGGACGATCTTGGGATTATTGTTTTGCCCTTCCAAAAAGCAATCCCTCTCCGCAAAGGCAGCAAGCGGCCTCTGTCGCGTAGCCTCATCCAGTCCGCGTCGCTCAACTGTGCTTTGTAACCCCCCCCCCAACAAACGATTCCAGTGAAAGTCCCGCTCACCCTCATTTCCCGGCTGTGCGGTCAGGAAATGAAGTTTCCCAACAAAACGGGCATCTGCAGATGGGAATGAATTGGGTCGTCACACGTTGAGGATTTGATTTCACTCCTGTTTGATGCCAAAACAGTTTCTTTTTTTGCATTGCCAGCGTTCTGCAGGGGGCTGGGGGCGGGGGGCGGGCGAGCATTATGTTCCGGGAAAGCTCTGAAATCTCTGCAGACTCTGCAAGCCTTAGGTCACTGAGATGCAGAATCTCAGGATGTTGGAGACGAGGAAATCTGTTCACTCACACAGCAGCAACAAGTTCTTTTGCTGTCCACTTTTCACTAAGCTGAGGCTCCGATCGCACACAGAATTAGCAGCCCTAGAGGGACGAACGCTGGGCAGATTTTACGGGCGCGATCTCACGGGAACATCTGGCAAGCGTCCCGCACCCGTCGCCATTGCCAACCCGTCTCGCCCCTCTGAAGAAGCAGAGTTAAAAAACACCAGGGATTGTGCAGTAGCAAACGGGTTTGCGACAGGCCGCAGATGGATGTCTCCACACGATCGCACTATTGTGCTCTTATTGCATCAGTGAACCCTCGTTGAAGCATACCGGGAAAACGCGGCAAAGAATTGTGTCTGGTTGCGCAGTGGGGCATCAAATTACTACAGGGCAAATAGCCTCGCTTACCACCCCCGCGTTATCTGGCACATGTGACCAGGGCCTAAACTAAGGATTTTGCTCGAGTGGCCCTGGGAGATGTTGGCAGAGTTGCTGGGGCTTGGCCGTGCGTGCTCCTGTCCACCGGTAGCCCTCTAGGGGCAGCGACCCACCTGGAAAAGTCCCCTGTAAATCCAATGGCCAATCCTCTCCTGCTTCTCTGCACACACAAAGATGGCACCCACGTGCTTTTCCGGAGAATCAGTTCGAAGTCCTCCTCTGCATGCTTCCTTTCACAAGAAACACAATTTCAACAGGAAAGAAGAGAATTTAAAAATAAATAGGGCATGGTTTCCTGTCCTGAAAAGCACAAAAGGCTCTACATCTGACAATTGCACTGCAGATAAGATTAGAATTTCAACAGCCGATCCACATGCAAAAGAACCTCCTCAGGAAACAGGAAACCTCCTCAGGAAACAATCCATATGCAGAAGAACCTCCTCAGGAAATGACCAATCCAAATACAAAAGAACCTCCTCAGGAAAGCTCCTCCATTAGCATGTTTCACAGCCTGGGGAACTCCTACATGATAATGACTCAGCCCTACCCCACCTTCCGGAGTAGATATAAATTACCTGCCTACCATTTTTCTTCTCACCTTGACACGGAGAGTACTCCGTCTTTCTGTGTTATACCTCTGAGAATGCCAGTCGCAGCTACTGGCGAAATGTCAGTTCCTATAATGCCAAGACCATGGCCAGACAACCCAGAAAACCTACAACAGCTAATAAAACAAGAAACTCGTGAAGCAGGTTTTGCTGAGGAAGGGCATGGCTGGCCCATGGTCACCCAGCAAGCTTCCATGGCCGAGGAGGGATTTGAACCTGGATCTACCAGATCCTACTCCGATGCTCTAAATGTTTCGTCTAACTGCTACACAATACTGGCTTGCAGTAGGGGGGGAATCCGTGGGTTAGTGGTAGAACCCCCGCTTTGCATGCAGAAGGTCCTGGGTCCAGTCCCCGGCATTTCCAATTAAAAAATTCTGGTAGTAGGTGTCGTGAAAGACTTTCACCTGAGCCCTGGGCAGCGATAGTAAGAATAAACCATATTGATCTTTTTAGACTTGACAGTCTGATTTGGCTTCAGATGTTTATGTATTTATGGCTTTCAATACTGTAGATTGGCCGATGTGGGCCAGAGAAGAGGCGCTGACTCCAGTTGTCCCACGAGCTCGGAGATCATGTCAAAAATCCGGCTGGATTAGAAGAACAAAACTGGAAGAGATGGCTGTCCGTTCATCCCCGGGTTTTCAGAGAACGATGCATCTGAGCGTTTTGGCCGGCAGCTTGACATGGCTCTCGGAATATTTTAGTCGTGCGTTGGCACCGGGGCGAAGTGACGGCAACCCTTCCGTCTGCCTCAGCCGCTCTGCAAGCATTACAAATGTTACGAAGACGCCGCGTCTAGACCGACGCTTGACGGCTCATCGATCTCCCGCGAAGCTCACACGCTAATTATGATTTCATCATGAAAAATCTTCCCCCGTTCCGCTGCGGTGTCGGAGAGGAAGACACTGATGTAAACATCAAAACCCACAAGATCTATGCTTTCAGATGAGGGTAGCATCTCCGTCAGCTGATGAATGATAGTGGCGTGTTATCCAGCCTTTCAAATGCCTTGTGCCGCTTGGTAATGGGGCCGTGCTTTTGAACATGCGGGCTGTTCCGTAGGTGTCACAGCTTTGCAGAGACCAGTCTGAATTATTACCCCCCACCCAGGGTTCCCTCTAAGCTGAGTTAGTGTGAGCCTGCTCACAGTTTTTTAGCCTCTGGCTCGCACATTTTTGTCCTAGCTCAGGAAGGAGGGCTCCAGAACGAACTAATTTATGCAGCAGCCAAATTGCTGGCTCACAACTTTAATGCCAGTAGCTCACAAAGTAGAATTTCTGCTCACAGGACTCCACAGCTTAGAGGGAACATTGCCCCCACCCCCTGCTAAAAATCTGTTGGGCACAGGGTTGCCAGCCTCCAGGTGGAGCCTGGAGATGTCCCAGAATTACAAATGATCTCCAGATGGAATCATAGAGTTGGGAAGGGACCTCCGGGGTCATCTAGTCCAACCCCCTGCACGAATGCAGGAAATTCACAACTACCTCCCTCCCCCCCATGCCCAGTGACCCCCTGCTCCATGCCCAGAAGATGGCAAAAAACCCTCCGGGATCCCTGGCCAAACTGGCCTGGAGGAAAACTGCTTCCTGAACAGTGTTCCCTCTAAGCTGTGGAGTCTTGTGAGCAAAAATTCTACTTTGTGAGCTCCTGGCATTCAAGCTGTGAGCGAGCGATTTGGCTGCTGCATAAATCAGTTTGCTCTGGAGCCCTCCTTCCAGAGCGAAGGCAAAAATGTGTGAGCTGGAGGCTGAAAAACTGTGAGCTAGCTCACACTAGCTCAGCTTAGAGGGAACACTGCTCCTGAGCCCCAAAGTGGTGATCAGCATTTCCCGGGACGTGTAGGAAAGGGCCACGAGAACTAAAGACAGCGTTCAGTTCTCCCCTGGAGAAAATGGCTGCTTTAGAAGGCGGACTCTGTGGCATTATATCTCTCTGAGATCCCTCCTCTCCCTTCCCAAGTTCTACCCTAAATCTCCAGGAATTTCCCAATCTGGTGTTGGTAACCCTGCTGGGCATATCGGTGGCAAGATTGTTTGTGTCCTGCAAGGACAGCGCAGGGGCAGAAAATGGCTTTTAGAAGCATGTCGCTAGTCCTGAAGAGGAGAACCAGCGTGATGTAGTAGTTAAAGAGTCGGACTGGGCTAGGATCTGGGGGACCCAGGTTCGAATCCCTACTTTGCCATCGAAACTTGCTGGGTGACCTTGGGTCAGTCACACTCCCTCAGCCTAAACAACTTCGCAGGATTGTTGTGAGGATAAAATGGAGGAGAGGAGGTTGATGTCAGCCGCTTTGGGCTCCTGTTGGGGAGACGTGTGGGGTATAAAGAAAGTAAATACGAGCTTAAATTAGGAAGTGTGTGGGCCGGAACGCACAGGAACGGAGTTCTGGCTGGTTTCAGAGTTGGCCACGCCCACTACAGCCAAAACCTCTGCGTGCCTGGCTACAGAGGGAAGGCCTGGAGAGCGACAGCCCCCAGTGACTCCGAGGTGGGCAGGCCAGGGCCCCCCCTGGAAGGATCGGGGAGGCCTTTAAATGCCTCCCCGTGCCTTCCCCGGCCTGTCCAAGACTGGTGTTTGTCAGCCTTTTCTTGCCGACTAACGCCCAGCCTGCTTTTTATGTAGACTAAAGGTTACCGGGCCTCGAAAAAAAAAAGCTCAACTGTGTCGAGCAGCTGTGCATTTTCTAGGATTTAATATCACCCAAGGTCAGCAGGCTTTGGGTCCCGAGGAAAAAAAAAACAGCGTGCCAGATACCCGAGCCCAGAACCCGTTGGGAAGTATGAGGCTTCCTAGGGGCAGCCGGATTTTGCCGCTTATAAATACCTGGGTATGCCGAACTCGACCGCCCCCTCTACAAAGCCACTCGGGGAGCTGAGAAGAACCCCTTCTCGTGGAAAGTGGAACAGAAGAAGGCTTTTCGGATGCCGAAGAAAAAATTAATGGGGGCCCCCGCCCTCGGACTGCCGAATCCCGAAAAGCCGTTTGTGCACATTTTGTGTCTTGCGCACATCAGTTCCCTTGACTATGGGACACCAAATGACTACTGAACAGTTTTCACTCTCAAAGGACGGAAATACACCAGACAAGCAAATGCTGTGATATGAATGACTGGGACATTTTGTTAAAATCATATTACAGTATAAATAAAACTTTACCATATTCCAAGGAAAAGTCCATCATTCTCAACGAGCACTCGGATATAAACTCGTTTCGTCCCAATCTTCCTCAGGAGTAATCCTATTGTATCGAAAGGCGTCAGCCTCTTGATACGGCTCAGTGGAATGTTAGGAGCAAACCAGTGCTTAGCTTCTTCTTTGTTTTCTTCAGATTATCCTGGAAAAAACTCATGGTATTTAAAATGAAAAGCAACATGAAGCTGTTTGGTGTAGTGGTTAAGTGCATGGACTCTAATCTGGGAGAACCGTGTTTGATTCCCTGCTCCTCCACTTGCAGCTGCTGGATGACCTTGGGCAAGCCATAGTTCTGTCAGAGCTGTTCTTGAAAAAGAGTAGTTCCTGTCAGAGTTCTCTCAGCCCCGCCTACCTCACTGGGTGTCTGTTGTGGGGAGGGGAAGGGAAAGGAGTTTGTAAGCCACTCTCAGACTCCAAGTGAAGAGCGGGGTATAAATCCAATCTCCTCCTCCTCCTCCTCCTCTTCCTCCTCTTCCTCTTCCTCTTCCTCTTCCTCTTCCTCTTCTTCTTCTTCTTCTTCTTCTTCTTCTTCTTCTTCTTCTTCTTCTTCTTCTTCTTCTTCTTCTTCTTCTTCTTCTTCTTCTTCACCAAATTGGCTCTCAAATTGTCCGCCTCAGCCAGAGCAGAGGTAGGTCTATATATATAAAAAAATTGGATCAAATTTCTATCCCGCCCTTCCTGCATACGGGCTCAGAACGGTTTCCAACATATAAAATTCATAATAGTAAAACCGGCTCTAATACTATAAAATCACTAATCCTTAATCTGCTTAAATGGGTAATGGATGCAAACGGCAGGATCCACTCTTCTTACCACAGACTGGGGGTGGGTGGGTGGCGGTCTGTGTGGCTGCAGCCCTAAAAACATTGTCATGGGAGAAAGCCTCGCTGAATAAAATGGAATTTACTTTGGAATAGACCTACTTGGGATAGCGCTTTATGCACACTCTCCGAGGGGGTTGCACCTAAGAGATACACAACCTTTATTTATTCATTTTATTTCCCAGATGCCAGCTTTTCACATCTATCATGTCTGACGCATCAAAGGTTCTGACGCCCTCCCATAATTTTCAGCTCAAGTTAACTGTTGATGCTTTTGGTGTACCTGAGAGGGATGAATGACATATGAGGTTCGTTCAGATCCTGTGCAATGCTCCCTCTAAGCTGTGGAATCTTGTGAGCAACAATTCTACTTTGTGAGCTACTGTCATTCAAGTTGTGAGCGAGCCATTTGGCTGCTGCGTAAATTAGTTTGCTCTGGAGCCCTCCTTCCTGAGCTAAGACAGAAATGTGTGAGCTGGAGGCTAAAAAAAACCATGAGCCAGCTCACACTAACTCAGCTTAGAGGGAATACAGATGTGTTTATTAGATACGAGATAGGATTGCCAGCCTCCAGGTGAGAGATCCAGGTGGGGGTCGCCGTGTTGGTCTGAAGCGGCAGAACAAATTTAGAGTCCAGGGGCACCTCTAAGACCAACAAGATTTTATGCAAGGTATACGCTTTCGTGGGCAGGCACCCTTCTTCAGATACATTGAAGTGGAAGTCGCCGGTCCATACATATAAGGTAGAGGGTGAGCGGCAAAGCAGCATAAGCATAGTAAAAGGTGTTTGACAGACACAAGGACCAAACTGGGGTAACAAGCTTAGTGTTGCCTCCAGGTGGCGTCTGGGGATCTCCTGGGGTTACAACTGATTTCCGGGTGACAAAGATCAGTTCCCCTGGAGCCAGCAACCGTATCTGCAAAGAAGAAGAAGAGGAAGAGGAAGAGAGGAGAGAGGAGGAGGAGGAAGAAGAAGAAGAAGAAGAAGAAGAGAAGAAGAGGAGGAGGAGGAAGAAGAAGAAGAGGAGGAGGAGGAAGAAGGAGGAGAAGGAGGAAGAAGAAGGAAGGAGGAGAAGAAGAAGAGGAGGAGGAGGAGGAAGAAGAAGAAGAGGAGGAGGAGGAGGAGGAAGAAGAAGAAGAAGAAGAGGAGGAGGAGGAGGAAGAAGAAGAAGAGGAGGAGGAGGAGGAGGAGGAAGAAGAAGAAGAGGAGGAGGAGAGGAGGAAGAAGAAGAAGAAGAGGAGGAGGAGGAGGAAGAAGAAGAAGAAGAAGAGGAGAGGAGGAGGAGGAGGAAGAAGAAGAAGAAGAGGAGGAGGAGGAGAAGGAGGAGAGGAGAAGAAGAAGAAGAGGAGGAGATTGGATTTATACCCCGCCCTTCACTTGGAGTCTCAGAGCGGCTTCCAATCTCCATTTCCTTCCCCTCCCCACAAGAGGCACCTTGTGAGGCAGGTGGGATTGAGAGAGCTCTTTCCAGAACTGTCCTTGAGAGAACAGCTGTGCTAGAACTGTGTCTTGCCCAAGGTCCTCCAGCAGGTGCAAGTGGAGGAGTGGGGGAGCCAAACCCGCTTCTCCCAGATCAGAGTCCGCACACTTAACCCCGACACCAAACTGGCCCCACCAAACTGGTGTAGCAGCAGCGGACTCTAATCTGGGCGAGCCACACCGAACCGGCTCCTGTTGAGGCATCTCAGAATTAAAAAGATGCGTGGGAAAAAAATCACAAAAAACATATGGAGGGAGAAGCCTCCGTATTTGATGCCTGCGCAGTTTTCTTTAAACATCATTGTTGGCTTCCCCGCCCCCCCGTCCCCCTCTCTCATTCACTCTGGGTCTGATTTGGAAAAAAGGATCTCTCTGCACAGCCTGCCGGAAAACTGGAATGCAACTTCTCCCCGCCGAAAGCTCTAAGGCTTTGCCTTTGTAATGCAGTTAAAAGGGGAGGGGAGGGGGGATTTTCAGTAAAAAAACCTCCATCTCGCACTGCAGTACATTTGAGCACGGTGTATATGTGGGTGGACGGGCGAGAACACCGCGTCCTGAATAGGCGATCTGCCGTATAGGAAAGCGGTTCCTCAATGCGGTCAAACCACTATACGTTTCCTGGTGCTCCTTTGCAGCTTTGGTCTCCAAGATCAAGTCCCAAGGGAGTAGGGAAAGAAAGGGAGAGAAGAACAGGGCCGACAATCGATCCTTTTAACTGAAGCTGCCAAGGATCGAGCCCACGGCATCCTGCGCGTAAAGCGGGTGCCCTAATGCTAGGGTTGCCGACCTCCAGTAGGGTCCCGAAGGTCCCCTGGAGTTACAACCAATCTCTAGAGGACAGAGATCAGTTCCCCTAGGGAAAATGGCCACTTTGGAAGGTGGACTCTCTGGTGCTAGAGCCAGTTTGGTGTAGTAGTTAAACGCGGTGGACTCTAACCTGGGAGAACTGGGTTTGATTCCCCACTCCTCCACATGCAGCCGGCTGGGTGACCTAGGGTCAGTCACAAGTTCTCTTAGAGCTGTTCGCTCAAGGGTAGTGTTTGAGAGAGCTCTCTCAGCCCCACCTACCTCAAGGGGTGCCTCTTGTGGGGAGAGGAAAGGAAGGAGATTGTGAGCCGGTCTGAGACTCTGAGTGAAGGGCAGGGTATAAATCCAATCTCCTCCTCTTCTTTTTTTTAAAAAAATTGTTTTTATTATTACAAAAGTAACAGGAATAACAACAAATATACCAATCCAGGCTCTTCAGTACAGGTAGAGGTATACAGAACAGTGTTCACGTTTTAGCTAGTTTGCAAAACATTAACTAAAATCTTTCTGTTATCTTACAGGCTAGTTTCCATAATATCACCAGCCCAATAAAATTAAAGTATATCAACAACTTAAATTCACTTTCAAAAGTATAATAAGGTATAATAATAATTATTAACTGGTAAGAAGACTCCTCCTCCTCCTCCTCTTCCTCCTCCTCCTCTTCCTCCTCCTCCTCCTCCTCCTCTTCTTCTTCTTCTTCTTTGGTATAGTGGTTAAGTGCACGGACTCTAATCTGGGAGAACCGGGTTTGATTCCCCACTCCTCCACTTGCACCTGGCTGGATGAACTTGGGCAAGCCATAGTTCTGGCATGGCTGTTCTTGAAAAAGAGCAGTTTCTATCAGAGCTCTCTCAGTGTCTGTTGTGGGGAGGGGAAGGGAAAGAAGCTTGTAAGCCTCTCTGAGACTCCTTTGGGTAGTGACGGGCGGGGTATAAATCCAATCTCCTCCTCCTCCTCCTCTTCTCCCCCCCCCCACTGACGTCCCTTCCCTCTCCAAACCTTGGCCTCCTCAAGCTCCACTCCCAAATGGCATTT
The DNA here is from genome assembly GCA_029375565.1 of Gekko gecko. Taxonomy (NCBI): domain Eukaryota; kingdom Metazoa; phylum Chordata; class Lepidosauria; order Squamata; family Gekkonidae; genus Gekko; species Gekko gecko. The sequence continues at coordinate 215,884,726 of JAPDNY010000004.1, read as the reverse complement.
TACCCAGCAGAGGCACTTCCCGCCCCCAACCTCCACCTACCCCACACTCCCAAATCTCCAAGAATTTCCCAAATCGGAGTTGGTGACCTCGGCCATCTCTCAGCCATGGCCCCCTTTTAGCCCCTCGGCATGTCTCGCTCAATATTTCCTTATTGGATGAACCAATGGGTCTGGGTCTTTCCCGGCACTGCCAGCCAGAGATAGTTTACTAGCCACGCAAGGGCTTGGGCTTGGGACTTCTTTGGCATGCACAGCTCATCCTCTGACACAAAGCCATGGCACGAAGAGTTTCCCAGTTCCAAGCCCGTCTGCTCCTGACCTAAGGGGAAAGCATATGCGTATATATACGTTTCGCTGACTAACATTACTGTTACTTTGTGAGTATTCTGCTGAGTTTTCATCAGGGGTCATTTCATAGAAAAAGAGGTGCAGGAGCTCATTTGCATAACTCATTTGCATGTGACACCCCCCCTGAGAAAGGGCAGGCACGCAAGCATGCCTGGGTTCCCTGCTCGATCTTCTCCAGGTGCCCCATGGCTGTGGGGCACCTGGAGAAGATCGGGCAGGGAACCCAGGCACATGTAGAATGCCTTTCTCTGGGGAAGGGAAAGAAAGGCATCTAAATCCCCCCACTTCCCCGAGTTTCTCCACAAAAGTGGAGAGGCTCAGGGGAAAGGAGAGGGCATGTCTGCCTGCCTCCCCTTCTCTGCAACAGACTGGTTGGAGAAGGAAAGGGGAGGGCAGGGAGGCAGACAGTCCTGCATTCCCTGCCTGATTTTCTCCAGGTGCCGTAGAGAAGATCAGGCAAGGAACCCAGGAATGTGTAGAATGCCTTTCTCTCCCTTCCCCATTTGGGGAAGGGAAACAAAGGCATTTAAATCCCCCCAGGTGGCGGAGGGCTCTGCAGGCCTTTCTTGGCCCGTTTGCCTGTGCAGGCAGGCCAGGGATAGCGGCAGGGGTGCCAGTGCTCCTTACTGCCGGAGCGCTGCTCCGCCATGCTCCAGCAGGAAATGACCCCTGGTTTTCATCAAGGGGAGGGGCTGTGGCTCAGTGGAAGAGCCTCTGCTTTGTGTGCAGAAGGTCCTGGGTTCGATCCCCAGGACGAGGATGCCTGACGTCCTGGAGAACAGCTGCCAGTCGGAGTAGACAATACTGATGGACTGGTGGTCTGATTCAGTATAGATTAGCTTTGTGTGTGTTCATGTTGGACTTGGCTTCCTGTTGTTTCCATATTTCAGCTTTTTGTATTCTTTGTTTATGCATCTGCAAATCCTGTTTTTTGTTTTTAAAAAAACGAACCCTAAAATAAATCTTAAGCTCTTCCCACAATCTCATTTGCAACTAGAGGGATATATTGCCTTCCCCTGCTCCACAGCTCTCCAGATTCAGAATGTTCACAAAATTTTCTTGACATGAGAATCTGGTTTATTTCTTTAGCTTGGCATTTGGAGGCTCAGTTCTTAGAGCCCTCCCCCCCTTTTTAAAGAAGCAGTCTACTTGAATGGGCTGTGGCTTATGCAGAAAGGCCCAGCTGGTTCAATCCCCCACATCTCCAGTTAAAAAGAGCAGGTGGTAGGTAATGATCGTGCCCCCCCCCCCGGTGAATTTCCGCCCACAGATCAGCTGAGCATTGGCAGGACAGGGCTACAGATGGCAGAAGGTCAAGTGTAGGCCATCTATACTGTGCTGAGGATGTATGGAAAGGCCTGTAGGCAGAAACTTCACACCTACAACTGCCCCTAGAAGTAGGGCTGCCGTGGCCCTGCAGGTGATGGGGAGTCTCTTACTCTCCCCTCCCCTCCCCTCTCCACCACCTCTGCAGCAGGAAAGAGATAATATTTTTTTAAAAAACTGCCACCAGTTGACATAAAAACTCAGATGTGATATCATGCCTCTCTAGAAATCCCTGGAAACTCTATGGTTACCATAGAGTTTCCAGCGATTCCTAGAGAAACATGACATTACTTCTGGTTTCCCCCAGATGTGATGTCATACAGTGGCTGCTGGTGCCCCGTCCTCATCTCCCCCCCGACCTCTTGCTTCTGGTCTCCCAGAAGTCTTAACCCTCAATTTGTCTTATCAAATCAACATTCATGTGTGGATGCTGATATTCTTCTGTTGTTGGCTTAGTCCTCTGAACTAGCCAAAAGGCCCCACAGGGAAAGCTGCGTATAAAAACTGTATATAAAAATAGCTCTTGCTACTGGACATTCTGACTGCCTCTTCATCGGGTGCTTGGGGGGGTGGTTCTGGAGTTTCTGGCACCGCTGGTGGACCTCCTGATGGCACCTGGGTTTGGGCCATTGTGTGACACAGAGTGTTGGACTGGATGGGCCATTGGTCTGATCAAACATGACTTCTCTCTTTTTTTTTTTTTTGGTCTGGGGCAGTGATGCTCTGTCTTCTTGGTGCTTGGGGGGCAAGAGAGGGAGGGCTTCTGAAGTTCTGGCCCCGCTGGTGGACCTTCTGATAGCACCTGGGTTTTGGCCACTGTGTGACACAGAGTGTTGGACTGGATGGGTTTTTGGCCTGATCCGACATGGCTTCTCTTACATTCTTGTGTTCTCAGAACCTCTCTTGCTCTCTCTGGCTCCCTCTTTGGTCTTCGTCTGTTCCTCTGTCCCTGCTTAATCCAGGGATGGCTTCCCTAGTGACTTTTACATACAATGGCTTGCTTCTTTGGGGGGAGAAACTCCCATAAGCCCTGTTCTCCCAGATCTTGGCCTTGAACTTCCACCGAGGAGAATTCCCGTCCTGTCAATCAGGCTGTTGGTAGGAATTCTCATTGGTGGGTGTCGATAGTTCCCAAGGACAGCATCGGCTTCAGATTGCACTCCTGGGACATTCCCTTTGCAGAGAGGCAACGTAAGCAAAAAAATGCCTTTGCAATCATTCTAGACACTGCAAAACGTTAGACTTTCGATAGCCTCTCTTTCTCTCTCGTGTGAGTTTCTTACAAATCAATCAGTCAAAGTATCTTTAAGTCTTTATTGAGATCTGTACGCTCTGCTTTTCCTCGCCGACAGGGACCCGAGGTGGCTGAGAGCCTCGTTTCCCTCTCCTCTGTGTCATTCTTGCAGCGACAACCTTGCGAAGTCGGCGAGGCTCTCTGAGATTGCCAGAGAGCTCATGTTTTGGCTGGAAACCGCTTTTTCTTATTGACACCGCAGCACAGAAGGCCGCACGGCGGTGGCGACGGCTGTCGTCTTGGCCATCTGATCTGTTATTCCGACTGATGAAGATTGATCGTGGAAACTGGATCACAGGAAGGCTGTTATGCTGTCTGAAGATTTTTTTTTTTTTAAAAAAATGGCAACGAGAGGTTCTGATGCATGGGCCGGCTTGTTCTCCGATGCCGTCTGGAGTCTGGACTATTGCTGGATTCTGTCCGTGCCTCTTAAGTCCAAAGCGACATCACACGGACCCATGAAGCAGTTATACATCGAGACAGACCTTTGATCTATCCAGCCCTCTTCCAAAGGTTCTCTACATCTTTTGCATCACCTATGGCCAGACCCTTTGAAGAAGAAGAAGAAGAAGAAGAAAAAGAAGAAGAAGAAGAAGAAGAGGAGGAGGAGGAGGAGGAGGAGGAGGAGGAGGAGGAGGAGATTGGATTTATACCCCACCTTTCACTACCTGAAGGTGTCTCGGAGCAGCTGACAAATGCCTTTCCCTTCCCCTCCCCAAAACAGGCACTCAGTGATGCAGGTGGGGCTGAGAGAGAGCTCTCCCAAGAACTGCCCTTGAGAGAACAGCTCTGAGAGAACTTGTGGCTGACCCAAGGTCACACCAGCAGCTGCATGTGGAGGAGTGGGGAATCAAACCCGCGCTCCTAACCCCTACACCAAACTGGCTCTTTTAACTTGGAGATGCAGAGAGGGAGCCTAAGCGGTTCTGCTGTAGACCCCACCACACACAGAAAGAGAGAGGGAAACTTCCAGGCCCTTTGTGGAGCAAATGCTAGAACACAGTTTGAATCCAGGGGCACCTCTGAGACCAACAAAGTTGAATTCCGGGTGTGCATTTTCATGTTTATGAAGCAGAGGCTTATCCCCAGAATTAAACTGTGTTGGTCTTCAAGGTGCCGCTGGACTCGCACTCTGTTCTGTCGCTTCCGGCCAACATGGCGGCCCACCTGAACCTAGAGCAAACACTGTCGTGGCAGCTGCCGCCGAAACACTATTGTAATCAGTGCAGCTAATTGGCTTCCACGTGGCCAATCAGGTGCCTCAGCTGGCCCCACCCACTTTCTAAACAGAACTGGTGGGCGCCAAGAGAGGCGTCCGTGTATGCCAAGGTGCCCGTGGGCACCACGTTGGGAACCCGTGGCCTAGCCCTGACCCTGAAAGCTATCTAGAAGACTCTAATGGAGACCTGCCATCTTGCCACCGTGGATGTCGCTGTCCAGGTGCTGAAGCAGACTCTGTCTCTCGTTCTGAAAGTCCAATTGGCTTTGACTGCCTTCCCCAGGTCCTAGAACGTGATGTGTCACAAAGAAAGGAAAGAGACCCCGGGAAGCCTTTGGAGGAACCGTGGAACATTCAGACAGTGGCGACCTGTTGCTAATAAATTATGCCCGCTTGTTAGACCTGCAAAACCCGTTCTCAGCAGTTCCTGCTTCAGTCAAATTACCTTTCACTTGACAATGAATAATACAGATCAAACCACTCCCTTTGTCCTGCTCTCGACAATCGCAGAGCGGCATTCAGTACAGGCGAGGCCACACCGTGGCTCCTTTTTAATTAGCGGGAGTCGGGGGAAGGGATCCGGCTGTGCCGTTAGCCTCATTAGTGGGCGTGCTGGAAGTCTGCGACACTGGCCATTTCTGCCTCATGCCAAATCGGCGTTTGGGCTCATCCTCGTGACTCCTCTGCCATCGTCATCTTCTGCTTTTTGCTCTCAAAAAACCCTTAGAATTAAATGAAGCCGTTGTCACCCCTGGTAAAATGTCAAGCCACAAGCGAAAAAAGCCCTGTCCTGGATGCTTCTGGCTTTTGAGAGGCTCGGATGAACTTGCAAATTGAATGGTTTTGTTCTGGGTTTCTTCCAGTAGCTTAAGCAGCACCCCGTCCTTCCTTTGCATGCCCTGAAAGCGTGATTGCTCCTTCTTTAACCAGACCCAACCGGCACGACCTTCTCTCTGCCGCGTCCACGTGCCCTTTAGTATATGATGTAAGCTACCCCGATCTCCTCAGATCTCAGAAACTAAGCAGGGCCGGCCCGGGTTAGTGCTTGGTTGGGAGACCACCAAAGAAGTCCAGGTTTGCTGCGCAGAAGAAGGCAATGGCCGACCACCTCTGTTCCTTTCTCACCTTGAAAATGCTATCGGGGTCACTAGAAATAGACTGTGATATGGTGAGAGCCGCCACTAAGATGGTATTTGTGGGTAGCCAATTGGTACTTTCAAGGGCCAATCACAAGCCCTGTTGGCAGGAGCCCCACCTGACCCCCCACCCACTTCCCAAACACACTTGGCATGCACCACGTCGGGGGACCCCTGTGCTAGGCTGTGCTTCAGACCAATTTGAAATTGCTTGCCTCCACCACTGCTCTAGACTGCTGCTGGACTTTGCTCCTAGTGCCATCCCTAGAAGACTCCATCCCCAGGCCAGACTCAGGCAGGTGCCACAATGCATGATTTGAGTCACTGGTGATTTTATCTGCAAGGGGCTCAATAGCTCTTGCACCCTCCCTAGGTTTCCAAGGGAGGGAGGGAGGAGGCAGGGAGGGATGGAGGAGAGGGAGGAAGGCAAGGAAGGAAGGAAGGAAGGAAGGAAGGAGAGGAGAGGAGAGGAGAGGAGAGGAGAGAGAGAGGAGAAGGAGAGGAGAGGAGGGGAGGAAGGAGGAAGGAGGAGAGGAGAGGAGAGGAAGGAAGGAGAGGAGAGGAGAGGAGAGGAGAGGAAGGAGGAGAGGAGAGGAGAGGAGAGGGAGAGGAGAGGGAGAGGAGATTGAATACATACCCCGCCCTTCACTCAGAGCCTCAGAGTGGCTTACAATCTCCGTCCTCTCCCCATAACAGACACCCTGTGAGGCAGGTGGGGCTGAGAGAGCTCTGACTGAGAACTGCTCTTGAGAGAACAGCTCTGAGAGAACATGTGACTGACCCAAGGTTACTCCAGCAGCTGCATGTGGAGGAGTGGGAAATCAAACCTGGTTCTCCCAGATTAGAATCCGTGCTCTTAACCACTACACCGAACTGGAGGGGAGGGAGGGAGGGAGGGAGGGAGGGAGGGAAGGAAGGAAGGAAGGAAGGGAGGGAGGGAGGGAGGGAGGGAGGGAGGAGGAGGGAGGGAGTTTGTCACGCACCTGAAAAGCCACAGGTACATGGGGCGGTAGGTTGACTCAGTGAGGATTTCAGATGGCAATGCGCAGGTGTCTATTAGTTAAAATTTCACACCCGGCTGTTTGAAATCCACATTCTGGTGTTCTCACGCATGTTTCAGTTTTAGCAAGTTTGTGACAATTCTGTTGAGAAAGGGCACGGTTTTGCCAAAGCTGCCGGGGTGGGGAGGGGGGAGTGATCCTGAATTAAACCTGGGAAGTGTGAAAATCATCAGTCAAATGAGACGGCACAGCCTGTCAACAGTTAATCTCTCCCTCAACTGGCCTCCTCTCCTTCACATCGCCCCCCCACCCCCCAGCCTGTGCGGGCTCCAGAAGTCAACTCAGGGCTTCCATCAAAACCAACAAGCCGGATTTCTCTTTGCCTTCCGGACAGCCGCTCAAACAATCAGCTGACTGTTCACACTACTCACAAATTTCATTTAGACCTCCGTCCAGACTGGACGAGTCAAGGACGTGGCGTTTCATACCAGCATGAGGTTCTGTGCCTCTGTGTGTGTGTGTGTTTTCCCCCTTCGCCAAAGACAATTTCGAGTATGAAACAGCAAGTTCATAAATTGGGGAAAAAATAGCAGCTAACTGTGGCAGGGTTTGCCCCCCCTTTTGTCGTACTTCCCCCCCCCCAGAGTTGCACAAAAGTGTTGAGCCTTGTTTCCGATTGGGTAGTGAATTGATTACTTTCCAAGGCCAGATCAAACATGATAGTAGCAGACAGGAACATAAGAACCTTGAAAGAGACCCACTGGATCAGACCAGTGGTCCATCTAGGCCAGCATCCTGCCTCACACAGTGGCCAACCAGTTCCTCTGGAGGGCCAACAACAGGGCAGAGAGACCAAGGTCTTCCCCTGATATGAACATCAGAAGAGCCCTGCTGGACCAGACCAGTGAAGTTCCATCTAGTCCAGCATCCTGCCTCACACAATGGCCAACCAGTTCCTCTGGAGGGCCAACAAGAGGGCAGAGAGGCCGAGGCCTTCCCCTGATAAGAACATCAGAAGAGCCCTGCTGGATCAGACCAGTGAGGGTCCATCTAGTCCAGCATCCCGTCTCACAGTCTGGCCAACCAGTTCCTCTGGAGGGCCAACAACAGGGCAGAGAGGCCGAGGCCTTCCCCTGAAAAGAACATCAGAAGAGCCCTGCTGGGTCAGACCAGTGAAGGTCCATCTAGTCCAGCATCCTGCCTCACACAGTGGCCAACCAATTTCTTTTGTGGGCCAACAACAGGGCATAGAGGCTGAGGTCTTCCCCTGATTTTGCCTCCTGGCTCTGGGATTCAGAGGCTTAGTATCTCTGAATGTGGACGTTCCCCTTAACCACCATGGCTAGTAGCCATTGCTAGACTGATCCTCCATGAATCTGTCTAGTCCCCTTTGAAAGCTGTTTATTCCTGTGGACATCACAAAATCCTCTAGCAAACAATTCCACGTTTTAATCACTCTCTATGTAAAGTCATATGTCCTTTGGTCCGCCCTGAACCTATTGCCTGTCAATTTCATTGGATGCCCTCGACTTCTAGTATTTGGAGAGAGGGAGAAGAGGAGAGGCAGAGAAGAGCCTCTGCCTCCATGCCCTGTTGTTGGCCCTCCAGAGGAACTGGCTGGCCACTGTGTGAGACAGGATGCTGGACTAGATGGACCATTGGTCCGATCCAGCAAGGTTCTTCTTATAGTCTTAATATCAGGGGAAGGCCTTGGCTTCTATGCCTAGCTGTTGGCCCTCCAGAGGAACTGGTTGGCCACTGTGTGAGACTGGATGCTGGACTCGATGGACCACTAGTCTGACCCAGCGGGGCTCTTCTTACATACTTATGTTCTCATAAAGGGAGTAGCACTATTTATCATCTGTGTTGTCCTGTATCTACTACACTGGTTTCAAATTATTTTTTGTAATCCAAGCTTTGTCCCATTTCTCGTAGGTCATGTCTTGCGCTGTTTTTAAAAATTTGTATGGAATCATGCTAAAGATAAGTAAGGGTGGTAGCTCAGTGCAAATCAGTGCAACGGTAGTGAAATCTCCCCAGGCACGCCCAGAATAGGAAAAGCCGTCTATTAAGTAGCCAAGAGCGTCCACCCCCTTGGGAAATATATCCTCGTTTGCATTGCAGCTGATTGCAGCGGTGAACTTAAAAAAAAAAACACCCAACTTTTCTTTTTGTTTGTTTATTTTCATTTTGTCCAAGTATTGAATACGGGACCTCTGCATCTTTTACAAGCACCCTTTGCAAAAAAACAAAACAAAAACCCCACCTTCTGACTGGAATAAAAGGACTCGGAGAACTCCGTTTCTATCCGTGTCTGACAGAAGGAGCTTTGCCCCGAAAGCTCGGACCCTGCAGCTCTTGTTGGTTTCTATTAGGTTTGTTTAGAGGGACTAGATGAACAAAATGGCATAGATAGATAGATAGATAGATAGCTAGATAGATAGATAGATAGATAATAGGTAGGTAGGTAGGTAGATAGATAAGTAGCAAAACATTTATTGTCTAAGGCCAAAGGCCATTGCAAATAGGACACACAGTGAGACCCTGACGAAAGCAAGTACATAATAATGTTAAAAACACCTGTCATTCCCCTAGAAAGCACTTTCCTGGGGGCACCTTCTGGGGGGGGGTAACTCAAACCTCGTAAATCCAATTGTCTCCAAACTTGGAGGCCAGGTGTGGGACAGCCATCCGGAGATTCCTTGCAAGTTTGGTGTCTCTAGCACGCTGGGAGGGGGTGTGTGTTGTACCACCTCATGAGAGTCAGTTTGATGTAGTGGTTAGGAACATTTTTTTTATTTTATTCGACCTATATCCCTGCCCTCCCTGCATGGCAGGCTCAGGGTGGGTTATATCAAATTTGATAAAAATACAATAGGCACACAATTACTACAATCAGAACAGTAAAATGCAACAATGGCCTTCATCCGGTGCCGTTGTCATTGACATTAAGACCTCACAGATGCCAATTCTGGTATGCAGTTCTGAGGGGAGGCCCAGTAAAGAGGGAGGGATGTCCGCCACCCTAGTTAGAAGCCTGGTGGAAGAGCTCTGTCTTGTGGGGCCTGCAGAACCGTAAAAGGTCCTGCAGGGGCCTGATCTCGTATGGGAGCTCATTCCACCAGCTGGGGGCCAGGGCTGAAAAGGCCCTGGTCCTAGTTGAGGTGAGGCGGATTGTAAAGCCCTTTGGGGCTCATCTGGGAGAACTGGGTTTGATTCCCCATGCCTCCACATGCAGCTGCTGGTGTGACCTTGGGTCAGTCACGAGTTCTCTCAGAGCTGTTCTCTCAAGGGCAGTCCTCGAAAGAGCTCTCTCAGCCCCACCTACCTCACAGGGTGTCTGTTGTGGGGAGGGGACGGGAGAGGAGTTTGTAAGCTCCTCTGAGACTCCTTTGGGTAGTGAAGGGCAGGGTATAAATCCAATTTCTTCTTCTTCTCTTCTTCCTCTTTCTTCTTCTTCTTCCTCTTCCTTCTTCTTCTTCTTTCTTCTTCTTCCTCTTCTTCCTCCTCCTCCTCTTCTTCTTTCTTCTTCTTCCTCTTCCTCCTCCTCCTCTTCTTTCTTCTTTTTCTTCTTTCTTCTTCTTCATCTTTCTTCTTCTTCCTCTTCTTCTTCTTCCACTTCCTCCTCATCTTTCTTCTTCTTCTTCTTCTTCTTCTTCTTTTCTTCCCATGTTGTCCAGATCACCTGTTAAGATCCCCTTTTCAAGCCCTGCTCTGTGTGCACCTGCTTGCGGGGGGGAGGGGGGCAAGCAGAGACAGGCCTGGGTGCCTTTAGCCCCTTCCCCCAGCCTCTCCTATCTGTAAACTGTGCTAGGTAAGAAATCCAGCTACCAAACTATGTTACCTGACACAAGCGCAAACCAGGAAGAAAGGCTCAGTTTCCCCACCCATGACGTCAAGGTGAACCGAGTGCTTTGCAGATGAGAGCTCTCCCCCCTTTTTAATGAGTACATTATGAGTGGCAAGGCACCGAAGCTGGGATTCTGGAGCGTAAGCCGCATCGATTTTGTGGCAACAAGGAGATAACACTCGGTAAAGCATGAAGCATCGCTCGTTGTTGTTCCTGCAAAACCGGAGTCCTTTGCAAGGGAAAAAACAACAACCCACAACATTTCTGACTTAAGACGTGAAGTGCTGTTTTTCCCCTCCCCAGAGAGGGACTCAAATCCAGCTGGAGCCAAGCTGCAGATTGACCTGATATTTCCCCCTTGCTGTTGCTTCAAAGGTCCGTTTATGGACTGTAAAGCGTTACAACGGGGAGGGTCCATGGCTCAGTGACAGAGCACCTGCTGGGTGTGGATGAAGGTTCAGGGTCAGTCCCCGGAGTGGCTGTCAAGTCGTGCTGATGTATGGTGACCCCCCCATGGGGCTTTCAAGGCAAGAGGCTAATAGAGGGGGCCTGCCTCTGTATAGCATCCCTGGACTTCCTTGGCGGTCTCCCATCCAAGTAGTAACCAGGGCTGACCCTGCTTAGCTTCCGAGAACTGACCAGAGATCGGGCTGTCCTGGGCCATCCAGGTTAGGGTACCCCCCCTCTGCATCCCTCTGTTAAACAAACACTTTCCTGGTTCATGAGGAACAGCTTGTTGAAGCCACCAGGATTCAAAATTCAGTCACATCCCTGGTGAAATTCCTCAGGGGAGGGGGCTCACTTCCTGAGACGGCCACCAAGCGTCACCTAAAGCGAAAGTTCAGAGCAACCTTGTCTATTGCTGCATCTGTTTATTTGCTCCATTTTGTATCCTGCCCTGTCCTCCAAGGGGATCAAGAGGGAAGATGGAGAAGGAGAAGGAGAAGGAGAAGGAGGAGAAGAAGTAGAAGTAGAAGTAGAAGTAGAAGTATAAGGAGAAGGAGAAGGAGAAGAAGAGGAGGAGAAGAAGAAGAGGAGGAGGAGGAGGAGGAGGAGGAGGAGGAGGAGGAGGAGGAGGAGGAGGAGGAGATTGGATTTACACCCCACCCTTCACTCGGAGTCTCAGAGCAGCTCACAAACCTGTAGTGGTGTAGTGGTTAAGTGCGCGGACTCTAATCTGGGAGAACTGAGTTTGATTCCCCACTCCTCCACTTGCAGCTGGCTGGATGACCTTGGGCAAGCCGTAGTTCTGATAAGAGCTGTTCTTGAAAAAAGAGCAGTTTCTCTCAGAGCTCTCTCAGCCCCACCGACCTCACAGGGTGTCTGTTGTGGGGAGGGGAAGGAAAGAAGAAGAAGAGATTGGATTTGTACCCCGCCCTTCACTTGGAGTCTCAGAGCGGTCTACAAACTCCTTTCCCTTCCCCTCCCCACAACAGACACCCTGCGAGGTAGGTGGGGCTGAGAGAGCTCTGACAGAAACTGCTCTTTCAAGAACAGCTGTGCCAGAGCTTGTGACTGACCCAAGGTGACATCAGCAGGTGCAAGTGGAGGAGTGGGGACTCAAACCCGGTTCTCCCAGATTAGAGTCCGCACACTTAACCACTGCACCAAACTGGAAGGGAGTTTGTAAGCCACTCTGAGACACCTTTGGGTAGTGAAGGGCGGGGTATAAATCCAATCTCCTCCTCCTCCTCCTCCTCCTCCTCCTCCTCCTCCTCTTCTTCTTCTTCTTCTTCTTCTTCTTCTTCTTCTTCTTCTTCTTCTTCTTCTTCTTCTTCTTCTTCTTCTTCTTCTTCTTCTTCTTCTTCTTCTTCTTCCCCTTCCCCTCCCGACAACGAACACCCTGTGAGCAATGCTCCCTCTAAGCTGTGGAGTCTTGTGAGCAAAAACTCTACTTCGTGAGCTACTGCCATTAAAGGTGTGAGCAGTCAGAGAGATCTTTCAGGAACCGCTCTTTCAAGGACAGCTCTCGCAGAACTACGGCTTGCCCAAAGTCATCCAGCAGCTGCATGTAGAAAAGTGGGGAATCAAACCCAGTTTTCCCAGACTAGAGTCTGCTGCTCTTAACCACTACACCAAACTGGGTCTCAGGGAGGGACCTCCGTGGGATATAAGGCCATGCAGTTCACCCTCCAAAGCAGCCCCTTCTCCTAGGGAACTGATCTGTGTAGTCTGAAGATGAGTGGTCACGCTGGGAGATCTCCAGGCCCCACCTGGATGTGGGCAGCGCTGCTCCTGCATCCTGTAAAGTGTTGGCACCACCTTTACTAGTAGACTCCGGGGAGCACATCTGCCAGTCCCTGTGCGTTGTGCAGCTGTGCGGCTGTGAGCAAGGGGTCCAACATTACAAAAAGGGCATCAAAGGCAGGAAAATGACGCCCTCCAGAATGTAAAGCCCACTCCCGGAGAGAACGGCGCTCGTTTGAAGGCCTCCGAAACTGTCAACGCTGAATTAAAAATTGAAGACCCATTCTGCCAGCTGCGGAGAAGCCAGGGAGTCCCTCAGCCAGCCGTCTGGGCCAGGGAATGTTCAGATCCTCTCGACTGCCGACACAAAAGCTCTCTTTCAGAATCCGTTTGTTGTGCCGTGAAAGTGGCGGTGGACTTTCATGAGCCGTGTGTGTGTCCCCCCCTTTCCCTGTTATGAGCAAAGGGAAGCGTCTCCTTGGCCGCCGTCTCTGTGAAAACAGCCCAAATGAGTAATAACGAAACCGGTGGAAGGAAATTGGGCTGCTCTTTGCTGCCCGATTATCAAAGGGGCGTCTAAGGGAACAGACCGTCTCTGTTTGATTTTAGGGATTTTTCATCTCCGTCGCCCTCCCCAGCCCAGTAAACAATCAATGCAGGGCTGCGTGCCGAAAACTGAGATTTATACGCTCGTAAGCACCCAAACATCATCTGTACGTTTCACAAATATTAATCTCATTGAAGAACTGGATAGGATGAGGTTTTATTTTGGTGGGTCTTTTTTTTTTTAATATGGAGAAGTAAAATTTGAACAATGCTGAAGACCACCGGCAGCTATTAATCGACGGCTGGCCTGTCTCTAGTCAGGTCCTCACCAGGGTTCCCTCTAAGCTGAGTTAGTGTGAGCCAGCTCACAGATTTTTAGCCTCCGGCTCACACATTTTTGTCTTAGCTCAGGAAGAAGAAGAGAAGAGATTTGGATTTATACCCCACCCTTCACTACCCAAAGGAGTCTCAGAGCGGCTTACAATCTCCTTTCCCTTCCCCTCCCCACAACAGACACCCTGTGAGGTAGGTGGGGCTGAGAGAGCTCTGATTGAAACTGCTCTTTTTTCAAGAACAGCTGTGCCAGAACTATGGCTTGCCCAAGGTCATCCAGCAGGTGTGAGTGAAGGAGTGTGGAATCAAACCCAGTTCTTCCAGATTAGAGTCCACGCACCTAACCACTACACCAGTGAAGATAAGAAGAAATTGGATTTATACCCTGCCCTTCACTACCCAAAGGAGTCTCAGAGCGGCTTACAAACTCCTTTCCCTTCCCCTCCCCGCAACAGACACCCTGTGAGGTCGGTGGGACTGAGAGAGCTTTGAGAGAAATGGCTCTTTTTCAAGAACAGCTGTGCCAGAACTATGGCTTGCCCAAGGTTATCCAGCAGGTGCTAGTGGAGGAGTGGGGGAATCAAACCCGGTTCTCCCAGATTAGAATCCGCGCACTTAACCACTACACCAGACTGGCTCCAAAGCAAACTAATTTATGCAGCAGCCAAATCGCTCACTCACAACTTTAATGCCAGTGGCTCACAAAGTAGAATTTTTGCTCACAAGACTCCAGAGCTTAGAGGAAGCATTGGTCCTCCTCCTCATAAACCAGTGTGCCATGTCTCATAGGTCCCAAGTTCAATTTCTCTGCCATTGTACTATTGACCTTCCCTGTCACAGCAAAAGACGCAGGGCTTTAATACCAAACAGCACTTTGGTCTAAGTTCAAGTAGTCAGCCCTAGTGGGCTGCGGGCCAGGCAATTTGATCTCAATCCAGTGGCTTAGCACTTACCTCGACTCACTTGTGTAGGAACTATCAGGCCATGGCCGGAAGAGTTATATCAGAGAAACCAATGACAAAAATCCCCGTCAGCTGCCAAAATCCATTTCCAAGGCTCACAAGCAGTGTTTGGGAACTCATGTCCCTGTTGAGCATGGTTGGATTCAGCATCGAGGTCACATATACATGATTTTAACCAGAGTTCCCTCTAAGCTGTGCTAGGGGGCGCTGGCGTGCAAAACTTTAGCTGGCAGCCCAGGGATTTTTCAATCGGCTCACAAGTGAACTGAGAAGGCATTTCCCCCTCTCCTTTGGAAACAATGGAGGATGTGGGCACCTCCTTCTGGGGCCCATAGAATTGGACCCCCGAGTCCAATTTTTTTTAAACTTGGAGGGGGCTGTGAAGAGAGGCACCAGCAACTGTGCTTAGAGGCAGGGATCTTTTTGTAGCAGGAACTCCTTTGCATATTAGGTGACACACCTCCTAATGTAGCCAATCCTTACAGTAGCTCTTGGCTACATGAGGGGGGTGTTGCCTAATATGCAAAGGAGTTCCTGCTACAAAAAGAGCCCTGCTTAGAGGGAACATTGATTTTAATCATCCATGAGTTTGTTGATCTATGGATTTTTCTCATGGAAACTTGCTGGGTGACCTTAGGGCCAGTCATGCACTCTCAGGCTAACCTACCTCGCTGGGTTGTTGTCAGGATAAAAAGAAGGAGAGGAGAATTATGTGAGCCGCTTTGAATTCCCACTGGGGAAGAAAGCAGTGTGTGTGTGTGTTTGTTAAACACTGCCAGGTCAACTATTCTTAAACCCCTTCCAGAGGTCTTGCAAACAGAGGGCCGTAGCTCCCTTGATTGAATCAATTCATCTCTTGTTGGGTCTTCCTCTTCTTCCTCCAACTTTCCCCAGCATTATCGTCTTTTCCAGTGACTCCCGTCGCTGGCGAAACGTCAGGTCCTACAGTGCCAAGACCACACCCATACAGCCCGGAAAATCTACAACAACTATATAGAATTCTGCTTATTAGCCTGAAACCTGATTTGCCTTACTCTTAAATAAGCCATAATCACTGTGTATTTACCTCAAATTTAGAATGACGGGAGATCTGACTTTTATCACATGTCCTTTCCCTGGGTCTGTAGAGTACATTTGCCCCTTTTCCTATTTATTAGTTTCTTGCCTAACAAAACAGAGCAATATTTTATTTTAAGCAGGGCTCTTTTTGTAGCAGGAACTCCTTTGCCTATTAGGTGACACAGCCCTAATGTAGCCAATCCTCCAAGAGCTTACAGTAGCCCCTGTAAGAAGAGCTCTGTAAGCTCTTGGAGGATTGGCTACATTAGGGTGTGTGTCACCTAATATGCAAAGGAGCTCATGCTACAAAGAGAGCCCTGATTTTAAGTAAAATTACTCTTCTTCCTTTGGTTCTTTCTTTGCTCCGCTCGTCGAAGACCTGACTTCTGACTGATAATATCTCAGCGTGCTGCAAGAGGGAAGTCTCTCCCAGAGAGTTTGTCCTCGCACACCTAATTGCAGTCTGTGGTGGCGAATTCTGCTAATGAGGCTTTAATTCTCTGAGAACTTAATGCAGCGCAGACTGGGTGTGAATAACATAATCACACTGGTATAATACGTGCAGTTTGCATTGGTGGATTGCACTTTTCTTTTGGTGAGAACTCAAGGAAAGAAACCTCCAGTGTTGCTGAGGTAAGAAATAGTCGTCCTTGTCCCAGGTGACTAATGGTGACCCCAAAGGGTTCTCAAGGCAAGAGACATTCAGAGTGGGTTTCCATTGCTTGCCACTGCATACGGCCTTCCAAAAACTAGCCGGGGTCAACCTTTCCAAAAATTAGCCAGTTTGGTGTAGTTGTTAAGAGTGGTGGACTCTGATTTGAGAGAACTGGGACTGATTCCCCACTCCTCCACATGCAGCCAGCCGGGTGACCTTTGGTCAGTCACAAGTTCTCTCAGAGCTGTTCTTTCAAGAGCAGTCCTCGAAAGGGGTCTCTCAGCCCCACTGACCTCATAGGGTGTCTGTTGTGGGGAGGGGAAGGGAAAGGAGATTGTGAGCCGCTCTGAGACTCCGAGTGAAGGGCGGGGTATAAATCCCATCTCCTTCTCCTCCTCCTCCTCCTCTTCTGCCAACCCTTCCAAAAACTAGCCAGGGTTGACCCTGCTTAGTGCCTGAGACCTGTCAAGATCGAGGTCAGGGGAAGAAATAAGCCCCTACCCAATTAAGAGAGTGTCACAGGAGTGATGGTCCCTCTAAGCTGTGGAGTCTTGTGAGCAAAGATTCAACTTTGTGAGCTACTGGCGTTATAGTTGTGAGTGAGCGATTTGGCTGCCGCATAAATTAGTTTGCTCTGGAGCCCTCCTTCCTTGTTGTTGTTCAGTCGCACAGTCGAGTCCGACTCTTCGCGACCCCATGGACCAGATCATGCCAGGCCCTTCTGTCTTCCGCTGTCCTCTGAAGTTTGCTCAATTTCATGTTCATTGCATCGATGACACTGTCTAACCATCTCATCCTTTGCCATCCCCTTCTTCTTTGACCTTCAATCTTTCCCAGCATCAGGGTCTTCTCCAGTGAGGGCTCCCTTCTCATTTGGTGGCCAAAGTATTTGAGCTTCAACTTCAGGATCTGGCCTTCCAGGGAACAGTCAGGGTTGATTTCTTTTAGGATTGAATGATTTGATCTCCTTGCAGTCCAAGGGACTCTCAAGAGTCTTCTCCAGCCACCATAATTCAAAAGAATCTATTCTTCGGCGCTCGGCCTTCCTTATAGTCCAGCTCTTGCAGCCATACATTACTACTGGGAATACCATTGCTTTGACCATGTGGACTTTTGTTGGCAAGGTGATGTCTCTGTTTTTTATCATGTGAAGACGAAAATGGGTGAGCCGGAGGCTAAAAAACAGTGAGCTGATTCACACTAACTCAGCTTAGAGGGAACACTGCATAGGCGGTATGTATAGTTCAGGGGTAGGTCGGGGAAATGGTTGCCAACTCCAGCTTGGGAAAGTTCCTGGAGATTTGGAGGGAGGGCCTGGGAAGGGCAGATTTTGGGGCAGGGATGGATCTCAGCAGGGCATCGTGCCATAGAGGTCACCTTCCAAAGCAGCCATTTTCTCTGGGGAAACTGATCTCTTGTAGCCTGGAGATGAGTTGTAATTCTGGGAGAACTGCAGGCTTCACCTGGAAGCTGGCAACCCTAACTGGGGGGAGATGAAGCCCTGGACATGGGCGTGTCCCCACCTGCCTTGGCCCCACTCCAAAGGAATCCAGGTGGCTAGACCACTCTGCCGCCTCATGATGAAGCCCCAGGGGGGTGCATTTCATCTGTTGCCGGGGTGAGGCTGGGGAGATGCCTCCTTTCCTGACAAGCCCCCCTTCTCTGCACTTATGGCTCGCATCTGCCCTCTCATTGGACTGGGGTGGCCCTTAGCAGGGCTGGCCCCGGTGGGGGACAGCCCCAGTGGGCATTGGCTGTCTGGGACTGTTCCCAGTGGCAATAGTGACCAATCTGCCTGTGATATAGTTGTACCTGGAGAAACAGTGATTGTTGTGTGTCTATCTGATTATTAACAAAGGTACTGACTACTTGGATGGGAGACCTTCTTGAAATACCAGAGGTGGGAGGCGGGGACAGGCTTTATTCAGCCACCACTCTGAATATCCTCTAGGCCCCCAGTAGGGGCCAATCACCAGAGGTTGCCGTGACTTCCCAGTGAACACACACACACACACATGAAAAATGGGGGGGGGGAATGGTACATGACACCAGATAAACTAGCTAAGCTATATCCTGAATTGTCAAATGATTGGTGGAAATGTCATAATAACATGGGTTTGTTTTTCCATATGTGGTGGATTTGTGAGAAAGTTAAAAAATACTGGTCTTGGGTACATGAACTGTTACGAAAAGTGTTAAAAATACCGTGCCGTATATACCAGAATGGTTTTTGTTAAACATAACACCAGAAAACTATAAAAGACAAGATTTTTACATTAGTATACATATTGTAACAGCAGCAAGAGTGATGTATGCAAAAGAAGAAGTCATTACTAGAATACTGGAAACTGCGGAGATGGGACAATTTGACTATGATATTAAGAGGAAACAATAAAGAAGACTTTCAAAATACATGGTCAAGGTTTTACCAATGGATAGAAGGCAATAAAGTGTGAATTCCTAGATTTCAAATCGCAGTTAAAAGAACCAAGAAACTTAGACTTAATTATTAGCAAAAGGCATATAGTAAATTCATAAGATGGAAAGGTATAAGATGTTTAAAAAATAGAATACGAGGTCAAAGACATTGTTAAGAAAGTACAAGTCTATTCCCCTATGTATGTTATGTCTTTTTGTTGTAATGAAATTTTTTAAAAATTATATGAAACAAAAATAGGGGAAAAAATACCAAAACCCCAAAAACAAAGGTGCTGACCCTTCTCCAAGCACGGGGGCAAACAGTTTCCATGGATTTTGCATTCCCAAGTGTGTGGGGTTCCCCCCGTCCACACCTTACATTTTATGCTGTACCCTTATCTAACACTGAAAATCACTATGTGCAAAGCAGTTCTTAAGGAAGAGGAAGAAAACTTAAAAGAATATATATCTCTTCTCTCAGGCTATGTTCCACTTAGTGTTCTCAAATTGACTGGGGGCCGTGGCAGTTTCAAGAGGGCCAGGGAAGAGGCGTAATGCTCCCTCTAAGCTGTGGAGCCTTGTGAGCAAAGATTCTACTTTGTGCGCTCCTGGAATTAAAGTTGGGAGCGAGCGATTTGGCTACCACATAAATCAGCTTGCTCTGGAGCCGTCCTTCCTGAGCTAAGACAAGAATCTGTGAGCTGGAGGCTAAAAAACAGTGAGCTAGCTCACGCTAACCCAGCTTAGAGGGAACACTGGAAGAGGGTCCGTTGAACCCTTTCTGCGGCCACCTCTATTCCTTTGCAGAAAACTGCTCAAACTCCTGTGGATTTTGGTGGAGGGGAAATGCAGGTATCTTGTGCGGTTCGGGAAGGACTAGTTTTCAGCAGAGCAATGAGAGGAAGGGAAGGAATTCATGAGCCCCTCCCCTGTGTGGAAGCAAAGTGCTGCGAAGTTGCAGCCGACTTATGGCGAGCCCTCCAATGGTTTTCAAGGCAAGAGGCTGTCAGAGATAGTTTGGCACTGCCTGCCTCCTGTGTAGCAACCCCTGGGCATCCGTGGTCGTCTCCCACCCTAGTACTAACCGGGGCTGACCTTCCTTAGCTTCTGAGATCAGATGAGAGCGGGCTAGTCTAGACCGTTGCCTGCCTCTGCGTAGCAACCCTGGACTTCCTTGGTGGTCTCCCAGCCACCTACTACCCAGGGACAACCCAGTGGAACTTCTGAGATCAGATAAGATTGGGCTAGCATGAGCCACCCAGGTCAGGGTAGAGACAGACAAAGGTGGTATGCCGTTTCCTGCCTCTGCACAGAGACCCTGGTCTCTCTTGGTGGCCTCCCAACCAAGATCTAACCAGGGCCAACGCTGAGGAGGAGGAGGAGGAGGAGGAGAGATTGGATTTATACCCCACCCTTCACTACCCAAGGGAGTCTCAGAGCGGCTGACAAACTCCTTTCCCTTCCCCTCCCCACAACAGACACCCTGTGAAGTCAGCGGGGCTGATACAGCTCTCTCTCGAGGACTGCTGGTGAGAGAACAGCTCTGAGAGAACTTGTGACTGACCCAAGGTCATCCAGCAGCTGCAGGTGGAGGAGTGGGGCTGCAAGTGCTTAGCTTCCTAGATTTGACAAGACTGGGGCTAGCCTGGGGAATCTGGTACCTTCTGGTTTTTTTCAAACCAGTTTGGTGTAGTGATTAAGTGCCTGGACTCTAATCTGGGAGAACCAGGTTTGATTCCTCCACTTTCACCTGGCTGGATGACCTCGGGCAAGCCATAGTTCTGATAAGACCTGTTCTTGAAAAAAGAGCAGTTGCTGTCAGAGCTCTCTCAGCCCCACCTACCTCACAGGGTGTCTGTTGTGGGGAGGGGAAGGGAACAGGGCCGGCTCCGGGTGTCTGGGCGCCCTAGGCAGGACAGCCTGGGGCGCCCCCACTGGGGATGCCAACCTCCCGGTGGGACCTGGAGACCGGGGCGTCGGCGGGGCACTGGCTTTCCTGGAGGCTCCGCAGCTGCGGGACCCCCAGGAAAGCCGGGAAGGGGCGGGAGGGGGTCTAGCCTCCGCCCCTCCCTCCCGGGGCCGGCTTTTCTGCGGCTGCGGGCCCCCAGAAAAGCTGGGAAGGGGCGGGGTCAGCCTCACCCCTCCCTCCCGGGGCCACTTTCTGCGGGCCCGCTGGGGCGGGGGTCGGTGCGCCGGCGGGCGCCGGGTTAGGACAGTGGGGGGAGCAGTTTTCGGGGGGGGAGTGGGGCGCCATTTGGCGCCCCTCAGGCCGGGGCGCCCTAGGCGGGCGCCTAGTTCGCCCTATGGGCGGTCCGGCCCTGGAAGGGAAAGGAGTTTGTAAGCCGCCCTGAGACTCCTTTCGGTAGTGAAGGGCGGGGTATAAATCCAATCTCCTCCTCCTCCTCTTTTTCCTCTAAAAAGTGTACTGGATGTTTACGAGAACTGTTTTTAAGGGCTGCTGTTCCGCTTTGACGGGGCCTTCAAGCCGCCGTTTCCATTCTCATCCCTGTGTTGATGAGTATGTCCACCAGGTCAGTCTCCGGATGGTTGCAAACAAGGCTTTAATACTATCGTAGAAAGGACCCTTTGAGAGCACGCACTCTAGTTAGAAACCCCTCCTCCAAAACCCCCAGGGACCCCCCCCCCGACCTGGAGCTGGCAACCTCAGGCGAGAGCGAGTTGCGCACGGACTCCGGGCGTCCGTGCGCGCTTTGGCTCCCTTTCTTTTCATACTTTCCCCGGGCGGGCTCCGCAGCCAATGAGGAGGCTCCTTCCCCGGCCCCCCTCCGCCTCCCTCGCTCTGCCCCCCACTCGGGGGCGGGCCAGGCGAGCGCGCAGCCAACCAGCGCCGGCCTGCCCGCTCCCGGGTCTCCCCTCCCCTCCCGGCTCAGCCCTTTTAAGGACGCGCCGAGGTGAGGCGCCCGGCAGCCGGGGAGTCGCCGTTGGCTTTGCCGGCCGGTGCTTTGCGAGGAGTTGGGGGGCCAGAGAGTCGCCGCCGCCGCCGCCCCCTGTTGGCCGCCGGGGGGTGGAGTTCGCGCCTGCCCCTCCGCCCTTGGGTCCCGATCCGGCCGGGCCAAGCGCTCCGCTGCAGGGCAAAGCGCTCCGCCCGCCCTGCCCGCCCCATGCCGCTGAGCCGCCGCTCCCCGCAGTGAGCCCGAGGCATGCTGCCCGTCTTGGCCGGGCTGGCCTTCGCCTGGTGGGGGGCGTCGTCGTCGGGGGCCTCGGAGGCGGCCCCCCGGGCGGCGGCCGCTTCGTCTGCACCTCGCTGCCGCTGGACGCCGCCTGCCCGCTGCCCGCCGCGCCCGGCCCGGCCCCCGAGGAGGAGCTGAAGGCCACCGTGCTCCGCCTGCGGGAGACCATCCTGCAGCAGAAGGAGACGCTGGGCCAGCAGCGGGAGACCATCCGCGAGCTGACCGCCAAGCTGGGCCGCTGCGAGGGGGGGCCCGACGGCAAGGGGGGGCCCTGGAGGAAGGAGGGCAAAGGGAAGGACACGATGGGCGACCTGCCCCGAGACCCCGCCCAGGTCATCGACCAGCTCAGCCGCACCATGCAGACCCTCAAGGACCGCCTGGAGAACCTCGAGGTGAGGCGCTGTCCGCGGTGCTGGAAACAACCCCCCCGGGCGCTGTCCGCGGTCCTGAAGCCGGGCTTGTTGGGGTGGGAAGGAGGCGTCGTCCGTGGTGCTGAAACTTGCCCAGGGGAATGAGAGGGAGGAGGCAGAGTTCAGAAGAGAAGGGGAGGGAGGGCAGGAAGGGTGGCATCCAATGTGCCCTCGAAGCCGTGGAGTCCTGTGAGCAAAAATTGTACTTTGTGAGCTGCCAGCATTAAAGTCGTGAGCGAGCGATTTGGCTGCTGCGTAAATCAGTTTGCTCTGGGGCCACTCTTGCTGAGCTGAGACAAAAATGGGTGAGCCGGAGGCTAAAAAACTGTGAGCTAGCTCACACTAACGGCTCAGAGGGAACACTGGTTGCATCAGTGCTGAGTTCTCCCGGCCCTTTCTCACATGCCCAGGGAAAGGCCGGTCGCCACTCTGGGGTCAGGATACAGTGCTCCCTCTAAGCTGTGGAGTCCTGTGAGCAAAAATTCTGCTTTGTGAGCTACCGGTCTTAAAGTGGTGAGCGAGCGGTTTGGCCGCTGCATAAATCAGTTTGCTTTGGAGCCATCCTTCCTGAGCTGAGACAAAAAATGGGTGAGCCGGAGGTTAGAAAACTGTGAGCTAGCTCATTAACTCAGCTTAGAGGGAACACTGGTCAGGAAGCCATTGTTCTCTTGGCCAGTTTGGCCAGGGATCCTGGAGGGTTGTTCCCCACCCACTTCTGGGCATAAAGTAGGGGTCACTGGGGGTGTGCGGGGGATGTATTTGTGAATTTCCTGCATTTTTTCAAGGGGTTGGACTAGATGACCCTAGGGGTCCCTTCCAGCTCTATGATTCTATGTTGGCTTAGCCTCAGTTAGTGGTGACCAACGTTTGGGGCAGGGTGACCCACCAGCAATGCTCCCTCTAAGCTATGGAATCTTGTGAGCAAAAATTCTATTCTGTGAGCTACCGGCATTAAAGTTGTGAGCCAGCGATTTGGCTACTGCCTCAATTAGTTGGCGCTGGAGCCCCATCCTTCCTGAGCTAAGGCAAAAACGTGTGAGCCGGAGGCTAAAAAGCTGTGAGCCCACCAATCCCAATTTACTCAATATGGCGACCCACTTGTGTGTGTTAAGTACTGTTGAGACGCTTCCGACACGGGTGTAGCACACCGGATGAGGTAGCTTTGTTTATATAGGTATATTGATGAAACATGACACATCGCTTCTGACTTATGGTGACTCTATGGACCAGTGATCCCCAGAGTGTCCTATGCATAACAGCCTTGCTCAGGTCTTGCAAACTGAAGGCCACGGCTTCCTTGATGGAACCCATCCATCTCATCTTGGGTCTTCCTCTTTTCCCTTCGACTTTTCCCAGCATTATTGTCTTTTCCAGTGACTCTTCTCACAATGTGCCCAAAGCACGAGAACCTCAGTTTAGTCTTTTTAGCTTCTAGGGAGAGTTCAGGCTTGATTTGATCTAGAATTCACTGGTTTCTCTTTGTGGCAGTCCACGGTGTTCTGTAAAACTCTCCTCCAACACCACATTTCAGATGAGTCAACTTACTTGAGCAAAGCCCAAATGGATAACAACTGCAGAAACGTAGACTCCCCTTTCAGAGGCTTTGGTGGTTGTTGAATCGCAGCTGACTTATGCTGACTCCATAGAGTCTTCATGGGAAGAGATAGCCAGAGGTGCTTTGCCATTGCCTGCCTCTGCGTCATGACTCTGGTATTCCTTGGGGGTCTCCGAGTACTAACCAGGGCCGATCCTGCTTAGCTTCCAAGAGCTGATGAGATTGGGCTAGCCCGGGCCATCCGGGTCAGGGCTTTGCCACCCCCTTTCTTGGACCCACAAGTTGGGAAAGGCTCCCTTGGGTGTTCTGTGCGAAGCAAAGCTAGAGACGACAAACCACAAGGTGGGCAGAGTCTCTTCATCCATTGCATGGGGCAGCGTGAACTAGAACATATCAGAATTTTTTTATTCTTTCCCCTTCGGGACCCAGCCGGGTCCCAGGTTTCCTTTCTCATGCATGGCTTAAACTAGCCTCCCAAAGTGTGAAAAATTGCATCTTCTCCCATTGCCCATGGTTGTTCACACACCCACACATGTATAGAGAAAAGCACACCGCAAGATGTGAAAGATCTGTGACACTTGTGTGCCGAGCCTGAGCTTTGCGCATATATGCAGTACATGCAGAGATATATGCACATACAACATATACGCCACGGTCAGTGTTCCCTCTAAGCTGAGATAGTGTGAGCTAGCTTACAGGTTTTTAGCCTCCGGCTCACCCATTTTTGTCTTCACTCAGGAAGGAGGGCTCCAGAGCAAACTAACATATGCAGTAGCCAAATTGCTCACTTACACCTTTAATGCCAGCAGCTCGCAAAGTAGGATTTTTGCTCACAAGACGCCACAGCTTAGAGGGAGGATTGGCCACAGTACGTGTGGAGATAGACGCACCCCATCTGGCGCTTAACGCATCTGGTGAGGAGCTCTAGACCCGCAAAAGGGAAAATTCACAATAAATCTGTTAGTCTCTAAGGTGCTACAAGAATGGGGTGCGGTGTGGTGAGGCTACTTGATGGGCAGTAAGAAAAAGGAAGAGTCCGTCATTAAAACTTTCCTCCTAGCAACTGCTCTCGGGGAAACATCTCGGTCAGCTCGCTTGCAGATGGATACGATGTGTGTTTTCAAAAAGGCTGGTTTTTTGGGGTGGTGGTGGGTGGTGGAGGGAACAGTGCGCCGGCCAATTTACTCACACGGCCAAATCTATGAGCGTTCGTTACCCTTCAGCACCCTGGACAGCGATAGCACCGCATGTAACCTGTGCACCGCCTAGCGTGCTAATAAATCAGCACCGAGGGTTAGTCCTAACAGCTGTATCAGGAAATGGGGGCTGCGTAATACCTCCCCCCCCCGACCCCGACCTGGCTGGCCCCGGCTAGCGTGATCTTGTCAGAGCTCGGAAGCTAAGCAGGTTTGCGCTTGGATGGGGGGGGGCACTGAGGAAGTCCAGGGTTGCTACGGAGAGGCAGGCGATGGCCAACTACCCCCGTCCATCTCTCGCCTTGAAAACACGGCAGGGTCTCCATAAGTCAGGTGTTAAACTTGAGAGCACCTCCCTCCTGCCAGAAGTGTCTGGAACCTTATAAACGTGGCTCTACAACTTGAGAGGGGGGGAGGAAATAGACTGGTGTAGTGGTTAAGTACGCGGTTTGGTGTAGTGGTTAAGTGCGCGGACTCTAATCTGGGAGAACCGGGTTTGATTCCCCCACTCCTCCACTTGCACCTGGCTGGATGACCTTGGGCAAGCCATAGTTCTGGCACAGGTGTTCTTGAAAAAGAGCCATTTCTGCCAGAGCTCTCTCAGCCCCATCTACCTCACAGGGTGTCTGTTGTGGGGAGGGGAAGGGAAAAGGAGTTTGTAAGCCACTCTGAGACTCCTTTGGGTAGTGAAGGGTGGGGTATAAATCCAATCTCCTCCTCCTCCTCCTCCTCCTCCTCCTCCTCCTCCTCCTCCTCCTCCTCCTCCTCCTCCTCCTCCTCCTCCTCTTCTTCTTCTTCTTCTTCTTCTTCTTCTTCTTCTTCTTCTTCTTCTTCTTCTTCTTCTTCTTCTTCTTCTTCTTCTTCTTCTTCTTCTATATTGAGTGTGTCGTGCCAGATATTTTGGTTTCCCATCTGCTGAGTTTACAGCACTGCTCATGATTCTATTACTGAGTTACTGGCCTTTGGAGTGTTCCTCGTTATTTCCCCCCCACCTCTCTCCTTTCTGCCATGTGTGCACAGACGGGTGATGTCTCTAAACCACCCTTCTCTTCTTCTTCTGGGCAGCTGTAGGCGCTTCACTCTCACCCCCCTCCAGGGGGACTTCTGTCACTTGCTAAATATATATGTAATAGATTACCAGGAGTGCAATTAGCAGAGTTACGGCCCAGCGGGAGACTGGAATAAACAAGCGCCTTTCCCGGAATCTCTATAGTGACACTCTCTTCTCCGTTTTTTCCCTTCAAAACACAGCTTATGTTTCGAATGAAACATGTTCCCCGAGTTCTCTGGAAAAGAGAACTCCTTCCCTGCTCCCTTCCAGGCATAAGAGAGGCAGAGAAGGAGAAGGCCGTCTTGGCAAATACTAGCGTTCAGAGAGGCGATCTGTACCGCATGGCGGGCTTTGTCTTGGGGGAAGAATCTATCGCAACAAGTAAAGTTTCCAAACCCGGATTTTCATTGTCCGCGGTTTAAAGTCCCTCCCCCCTCACTGGGAACATGGAAAGAACAGATGCTCCGTTTGTTGTCTTCCAAGAAAATGGATGGAGAGGGGATTTGAGGGGTTTTATCTCCCTGATGTGTTGTTTTTTCCGGGCTCCCCCCCCTTTTAATCTGTTCCAGGACAAAGAGCACGGTTGAAGTGTAGCGTAGACATCGCAGATCATAAGACCTGGGCATATGGGGGCCGCATGTGAGCGTCGGCTTTAAAAGAATAAGCGTGTTTTGCTGAGAGCCGGGAAAGACGTTGTGAACGAAGACGCATGACCTGATAGAGAGAGAAAAAAATAGAATGAAAACAGAGGGAACATTCTAGCTATACCTCTCTGCTTCGACTGCTTACTAATGTCTACTTATTCGTGGCATGGTACATTTCCTCTCTGAGCCCAGCTGCCTTCTTGGCAGACAGAACTGACCCCCCCCCTTTTTTAAAGTAATCAATGCCAAAGTAATCAATCCATTTGAAACAGCAATTGCTACAGCGTTGCCACCACGGACTGGGGAAATCTCACACCGATAAAATATCGAAGATGACGTCTATTCAGGCCGGGCATATCATAAAGAGGCTTTTTCTTATCAGGAAAAAAACCCTGCATTGTCGGTCATGTAGTGCCGGTAACTTAGAAATCTTGGACATCTTCTTTCATCAGCCGTAAAATATGTATGCCGTGGATTTGCTCTCCGGTGTATCTGGTGAACTGAGTCCTGATGAATTGAGAGCTCCTGATGGAATATATCTTTGTGAGTCTTCAAGACGCTAGTGGTAGCACTGATAAGCGTTCTGCTCTGATGTAATTTCATTTGGCCTTACCAGATCTTAATTGTTAAGGGGGGGGGCAGTTGCCTGAAGTAGCACAGGCCAAGAAAGAAAATGAGCCTTGCAAGAAGCAGAGCTGAACCATGGTTAGTGTGATATCGCTGCTCAGAAATCGCAATGCACAGGGTGTCTCAAACACTGTGGTTTGATGAAATGCCAGTCGGTTGGGATATCTGAATGCAGAGAATCCAGCCAATCGGGGGTTTGGCATCCAAGCTGGGAGTTCAGACGAGGCTTTCTAGCTGGTTGGTTAACCGCAGTTTGCGCCAATTGTGGCTTGGTGTGACATCTGCAGTTTTAAACCACTGTTTGTTGCATAGTTTCAGAGTGGAGCCATGTTGGTCTGCAGTCGAGCAGCTAGATTTGAATCCAGAAGAACCTTAGAGACCAAAAAGATTTTGGGAGTATATGGGGTTTTTTTTAAGTTGTTTCAGAGAGTAGCCATGCTGCTCTTCAGTAGAACAGATCAATTTCAGTTCAGCAGCACCTTAGAAACCAACAAGATATTCTGGGTGTGAGTTTTTGCTAGTCAACGGGAGTTTGCTGAGTACCAGCTCTGTCACCTGGCCAAAAGGTCCACACTCTGGGGAAGATCTCCTCCTACACACAGCTGAGTTTATGTACAAGCCAGGATTCCTTACTGCCGTATGACCGGCTAAACAGAATTTGTGGCCTGAAAACCCAGTTCGTCGCTTGACACGCTTTTGATCGCAGTATTTGAATTTATTCGTCACAGCGTCTGAATGCAGCCGTTCGTATGTAATGCTTCGTCTGGAGATGGGTTTGTAATGGTCCCGGTCTGAAGCCCTCATTCCGAGAACATCGAATACCTTTAGAACATCGAATACCATTCTGAGAAACCTGGTTTTGGGGCCATACACACCTCTGGCCATCCGGGCCATTGAGAAAACACAGATTTTTGGTATCTCTCTGTTCCCCAATGTAAAAAAAAAAATAATAATCCGGTCACAATCAAAGGCATATGCTCCAGACATAAAGCCTTACCTCTTAGAAAGGATGCTTTCTACCCCTAGGAGATTTCCTCCTGAGGTTTGGGGTTGCCCTGAGACCTCCCACCCCTTCTTGGCTCCATTAGACCATGCAGAGTGTTCTTTCGCTCAGTCTCACCGCTGTAGAGTGCCCCTTCTGTCTGACGCTTGTCAAAAGCCACTTTCGAAAGCAGCCTTTGAAAAGGAGGCAGATGCTCAATTCGGGCCAGCAGATTTGTCTGCATGTTGGAGTGGGATTAGTGAGAGACCCTGAGGCTGATGGAGACTTTTTGGTTTCATAATTCCTTCCTTCCTTCCTTCCTTCCTTCCTTCCTTCCTTCCTTCCTTCCTTCCTTCCTTCCTCCCTCCCTCCCTCCCTCCCTCCCTCCCTCCACCACCCACCCACCCACCCACATACACCAGTTTGGAGTAGTGGTTAAGTGCACAGACTCTAATCTGGGAGAACCAGGTTTGATTCCCCCACTCCTCCACTTGCAGCTGCTGGATGACCTTGGGCGAGCCATAGTTCTCTCAGAGCTGTCCTTGAAAGAGCAGTTCTCTAAAAGCTCTCTCAGCCCCACCTACCTCACAGGCTGTCTGTTGTGGGAAGGGGAAGGGAAAGGAGTTTGTAAGCCGCTCTGAGACTCCGAGTGAAGGGCGGGGCATAAATCCAATCTCACTAATACCCACACTAATTTCTTTACTTTTTTTGCTTCATGCACTTCACTAAACTGACGGGATAGATTATTATTTTTATTGCTATCATTATGATGATTATACATTGTCACAGTCAGCTGTTCGACTGGTAGAGGGTGTCCTAAATTTTGAGATCTGGGAGTCACAGAGGTTTTGTTAACAGGATTCTTGCTGTTCCAAGCAATGCTGTCTTCTGGAGTTGAGCTGGTGTTATTTGTCCAATGCCCAGAAAGTCTAGTTCTTTTTGGAGACTTCTAGGCACCACTCCAAGGGCTCCAATGACCATTGGCACAATGGTAACCTTCTTCTTCTAGAGGCAGTGCCTAACTCTATTCGTAGGTCTTGGTATTTCGTGATCTTCTCCTGTTCTTTCTTTTCTATTCTGCTGTCTCCTGGGACTGCAAACCCTATTTCTCATTTTCGTCTACATTTGTGATATCAGGGGTGTTATGCTGTAGGCATTTATCTATTTGTAATTGGAAGTACCAATGAATTTGTGTTTCATCATGCTCCACAATCTTCATTTTCTTATTATTATTGATCATCCGTTAGCTCATAAAATGGCTTCCTTCTTTCCCCCCCTCTATTCCTCTATTCCTTTGCAAAGGGTCCTGTGGCTCAGTGGCAGAGCATCTGCTTGGCATGCAGAAGGTCCCAGGATCAATCCCCGGCATCTCCAGTTAAAAGGACCAGGCTGCATAATAATAAGGCAGCTTCATGCACAGGGCTATTTTTGGACAGGAATGTGCAGGAACAGAGTTCCATCTGGCTCCCAAGCTGGCCACGCCCAGCAGGAACTCATTAGCATAACAGGCCACACCAAACAGCAGAAACTCATTAGGACTGGCCACATGAGGGATGTGTGGCCTAACATGCAAAGGAGTTCCTGCTACAAAGAAAGCCCTGGGTTTTGACAACAAACAAGGTCAACAGAATAAGAAGTGAAAAATGGGTGTGGCTGGATGACCACACTTCTGGTAACATGGGGGTGTGGCCTGATATGCTAACGAGCTGTGCTGTCAGGGGTGTGGCCTAATAAGCTAGTGAGTTTCTGCTGTTGGGTATGGCCTATTACACTAATGAGTTCCGGTTGGGCTCTATCTACAGAAAGAGCCCCGTTCATGCATATTAGAGAGGTTCCTCGGGGGAACAGGCTTCCTCAGGAGGTGACGGGCTCTCCTCCTTTGGAGATTTTTAAGCAGAGGCTAGATGGCCATCTGACAGCAATGCAGATTCTGTGAACTTAAGCAGATCATGAGAAGGGAGGGCAGGAAGGGCTGCCTCAGTGCTTAGTTCTCGTGGCCCTTTCTGACACGCCCAGGGAAATGCCGATCACCACTTTGGGGTCAGGAAGCACTTTTCTGCAGACCAGTTTGGCTGGGGATCTTGGAGGGTTTTTTTTTTTTTTGCCATTTTCTGGGCGTGGAGCAGGGGTCATTGGCTGTGTGTGTGTGTTGGGGGGAGATACTTGTGGGGGAGGTACTTGTAAATTCCCTGCATTGTGCAAGGGGTTGGACTAGATGACCCCGGGGGGTCCCTTCCAACTCTATGATCCTATGTTCAGAGTCTTCCCAGGGCTAGAGCCATGGTTTCCATTCTAACGAGGGATACGTACTCTGAAGTCAGCCTCCGGGCTGTTACATAACGCAGAAGCAGGCCACGGCAAGCCACCTCTGAATGTCACTTGCCTTGAGAACCATATGAGGTCACTGTAATTCGGCTGGGACAACATACGACAAGCGAACAACAACCCGCCAAGGCATTAGTATGTGTTTTAATAGGAAGTCGGCTCAACGACGGCTTCAAGAGGGAATTAGATAAGCATGGGGAGCAGAGGTCCATCGGTGGCTATTAGCCACAAGGTATAGATAGGGTCCCTGGGGCAAGGGATGCTCTGTATTCTTGGTGCTTGGAGGGGGTCAACAGTGGGAGGGCTTCTGGTGTCCTGGCCCCACTGGTGGACCTCCTGAGGGCACCTGGTCTTTTTGGCCACTGTGTGACAGATGGGCCACTGGCCTGATCCCACATCGGCTTCTCTTATGTTCTTATGTATGGAGCAGAGGTCCATCAGTGACTATTAGCCGCAATGTATAGATAGGGACTCTCGGTCTGGGGCAAGGGATGCTCTGTATTCTTGGTGCTTGGAGGGGGTCAACAGTGGGAGGGCCTCTGGTGTCCTGGCCCCACTGGTGGACCTCCTGAGGGCACCTGGTCTTTTTGGCCACTGTGTGACAGATGGGCCACTGGCCTGATCCCACATCGGCTTCTCTTATGTTCTTATGTATGGAGCAGAGGTCCATCAGTGACTATTAGCCGCAATGTATAGATAGGGACTCTCGGTCTGGGGCAAGGGATGCTCTGTATTCTTGGTGCTTGGAGGGGGTCAACAGTGGGAGGGCTTCTGGTGTCCTGGCCCCACTGGTGGACCTCCTGAGGGCATCTGGTCTTTTTGGCCACTGTGTGACAGATGGGCCACTGGCCTGATCCCACATCGGCTTCTCTTATGTTCTTATGTATGGAGCAGAGGTCCATCAGTGACTATTAGCCGCAATGTATAGATAGGGACTCTCGGTCTGGGGCAAGTGATGCTCTGTATTCTTGGTGCTTGGAGGGGGTCAACAGTGGGAGGGCTTCTAGTGTCCTGGCCCCACTGGTGGACCTCCTGAGGGCACCTGGTATTTTTGGCCACTGTGTGACAGATGGGCCACTGGCCTGATCCCACATTGGCTTCTCTTATGTTCTTATGTATGGAGCAGAGGTCCATCAGTGACTATTAGCCGCAATGTATAGATAGGGACTCTCGGTCTGGGGCAAGGGATGCTCTGTATTCTTGGTGCTTGGAGGGGGCAGCAGTGGGAGGGCTTCTAGTGTCCTGGCCCCACTGGTGGACCTCCTGATGGCACCTGGTATTTTTGGCCACTGTGTGACACAAGAGTGTTGGACTGGACGGGCCATTGGCCTGATCCAACACTGGCTTCTCTGATGTTCTCTGATGTTCTTATGATGCCTAAGAAACGGCTGTTGTCACCGTCAGCAGCGGCATATGGTCTTGTTTCCCCCTCTCGCCTCCCGCAGCATCAGCTCCGCTCCAACGTGTCGTACGCCGCCCTGCCTCTCGATCTCCGAGAGATGCTTCAAAAAAGGCTTGGGGATCTGGAGCGTCAGCTCTTCAGCAGAGTGGCGGAACTGGAGAACGAGAAATCTCTGCTTCACAACGAGACGTCCTCCCACCGGCAAAGGACTGAGGCGGCCTTGAACGCGTTGCTGGAGAGGGTCTCCGAGCTGGAAAGAGGTAACCGCAAAGGCCGATTGGCGACCCTTAGAAAACAAAAATCATGCCTTCTAGACATACTTTTCTCTCCCCTTCCCTTCTGCGATATCGTCATCGATTGGGTAGGGGACTCCGTATTATTGCTTCGACATGCTGAGACGAACTATCGCTTTTTTTTAGTAATCATGGAGTGCCACAGTCCTCCCACAGTCCTCAGGGGCGAGCGCATCCCCGTTTTGAACGGATAACCTTTCCTGTGGATTATGTTTGGTGCCACCGTGGGGGGACAGGGCACGACCCTCTTAATCCTAATCATTTAATCAGATGCTGAGATTTCCCATTCCTGAAAAACTGTACACTTGGCAGGACTTTGTGTGTCAAAATGTCACGCGTTTGAGGGATGGGTGGCGCAACGCAAAATCCTGCGGCAGAATCGTTTTTACGGACACCCAGAGTTGTTTAAATTTTTACGGACACCCAGACTCTCCATAAATGATATTTATAGTTTGGTGTAGTGGTTAAGTGCGCCAACTCTAGTCTGGGAGAACCGGGTTTGATTCCCCATTCCTCCACTTGCAGCTGGCTGGATGACCTTGGGCAAGCCGTAGTTCTGGCAAGAGCTGTCCTTGAAAAAGAGCCGTTTCTCTCAGAGCTCTCTCAGCCCCACCGACCTCACAGGGTGTCTGTTGTGGGGAGGGGGAGAGAAAGGAGATTGCAAGCCGCTCTGAGACTCCTCCGGGTAGTGAAGGGCGGGGTATAATATAAATCCAATCTCTTCTTCTCCTCTTCTTCTAGTATCAGTAAATCTAGGCCATGACTTGTTCAGACAAATTGGGCTTTTCCACTAATGTGAATGCAGCCATTTCGTGAGGGTTGAACCGTGCTTGACTCCATCAGCATATAAGTATCTGGACACAGTGGGGTTCCCCCCCCCCCAACAAAAGGGGGTGGACGTTCCTTGAAATAAAACGTTCAAATTGCTGATGCCGTAGTTCTGATAAGAGCTGTCCTTGAAAAAGAGCCATTTCCATCAGAGCTCTCTCAGCCCCACCGACCCCCCAGGGTGTCTGTTCTGGGGAGGGGAAGGGAAAGGAGAGCCGCTCTGAGACTCCTCCGGGTAGTGAAGGGCCATGGGGTATACATCCAATCTCTTCCTCTTCTTCTTCTCTCTTCTTCTCTTGATATTTTTACTTTTAAAAAATGTAAGAGGAGGGAAAATTCTGATTTCTAGATCTCTTTCGGTGGAATCCTCAGCAGGGCGATGCCCCTTCTAAGCCTACGGAAAACCAAGGGCAGGAGCTCTGCCCAGGATTGCCCTGTCAGGAGGATGGACGACTCTGGATGGGGAAATTCCCCGGGAAACGGGAGAAGCTCAGGAAGGAGGGGGTGCCAGAGAGTCTATGCTCCAGCATGGCCATTTCCTCCAGGGGGACTGGTCTCTGTGGTCTGGAGATCAATTAGAATTCCAGGAAATATCCAGGGCCTCCCTGGAGGTTGGCAACCTCAGCTGTTAGTACTTTTCAACATAGCTAAGTTAGCCTCTGTCAGTGAGGTCATGTTCTATTCTGTCTAGTTAACTGCCTGTCTTTCCTTATCCGTCTGTCTGTCTGTCCATCCGTCTCCCATTGTCTGTCTGTCTGTCTGTCTGTCTGTCTGTCTGTCTGTCTGTCATCTATCTAACATCTGTCTATCTATCATCTGTCTATCATCTATCTATCGTCTGCCTTTTTCTATCTGTATGTTTGTCCTTTATCTATCTGTCTGTCTCTGTCTGTCTGTCTGTCTGTCTGTCTGTCTGTCTGTCTGTCTGTCTATCTATCTATCTATCTATCTATCTATCTATCTATCTATCTATCATCTATCTATCATCTATCTATCATCTATCTATCTATCATCTATCTATCATCTATCTATCTATCTATCTATCTATCTATCTATCTATCTATCTATCTATCTATCTATCTATCTTCTATCTATCATCTATCTATCATCTATCATCTATCTATCATCTATCTATCTATCATCTATCTATCTATCTATCTATCTATCTATCTATCTATCTATCATCTATCTATCTATCTATCTATCTATCTATCTATCTATCTATCTATCTATCTATCTATCTATCTATCTATCTATCTATCTCTCTCTCTCTCTCTCTCTCTCTCTCTCTCTCTCTATCTATCTATCTATCTATCTATCTATCTATCTATCATCTATCTATCTATCTATCTATCTATCTATCTATCTATCTATCTATCATCTATCTATCTATCTATCTATCATCATCATCATCAATCTATCTATCTATCTATCTATCTATCTATCTATCTATCTATCTATCTTCATCATCAACTATCTATCATCTATCTATCTATCTATCTATCTATCTATCTATCTATCTATCTATCATCATCATCATCTATCATCGTCTGTCTGTCTGTCCTTATCTATCTGTCTGTCTGTCTGTCCGTCCGTCCGTCTGTCTGTCTCTTTCTTCCATCTAGGATTTGCTTATCATCTGTCTGCCTGCCTGCCTATCTATCCACCTACTTACCTACCTACCTCTTATCTACCTACCTACCTAATCTCATTTATACCCCGCCTTTCCTCTCAACATTGGCCAAAGCCGCTTGCACAATTCTCCCTTCCATTTTATCCTCACAACAACCCTGTGAGGTGGGCATAGGTTGAGAGCATGTGCCTGGCCCTGGGTCACCCAATAACCTTCCACAGAAGAGGCGGGAATTCCAACTCGGGTCTCCCCAGTCCCCATCCAACGCTTCACCCTGTGAACCGGGCTGGCTCTGTCATTAACCGTGTTGTTTCCCATCGGGATGTGGCCCGCAGGTACCAGCGCCTTCAAGTCGCCGGATGAATTCAAGGTCTCCCTGCCCCTCCGCACCAACTACCTGTACGGGAAGGTGAAGAAGACCCTGCCGGAGCTGTACGCCTTCACCGTGTGCTTGTGGCTCAAGTCGAGCGCCTCCCCCGGAATCGGAACGCCCTTCTCGTACGCCGTCCCCGGCCAGGCCAACGAAGTGGTGTTGATCGAGTGGGGAAACAACCCCATCGAGCTCCTGATTAACGACAAGGTGAGGACGGGCCGCCTGCTTTCCCCCTAACCGGCAGCACAGGGATGCTGAGGATCCTATACCACCTCGCAGGGCTGTTGTGAAAGGCGACAGCTAGATGAAGTGCGCGGAGTGCTTTGAAAGGGCTCCTTTCCCATTCAGAGAAGCCGAGGCAAGCCAGGGGTAGTAAGCGATCTTGCACAGTCATTGGGTTTGATTCGGCTTTCAAAAAAAAAAAAGATATCAAAGGTCTGGGGGGGTTTTGCCATCAAGTTGCAGGGGTCATGGGCTTTGCAAGGCAAGGAACGTTCAGAGGCGGTCTGCCCTTGCCTGCCTCTGTGGAACAACCCTGGACTTCCTTGCTGGTCTCCCATCCAAGTACTAACCGGGGCCGACCCTGCTTAACTTCCGAGATCTGACGAGATTGGGGTCCCCTGGGCCATGCAGGACAGGACCTTCAAGCTCTCCTAGAGTTTATTTCTCTGTTTCCTTTTTGAACACACAATGCTGCCTTATACAGCCAGACCAGGGGCAGAGCATCTGTTTTGGATGAAGAAGGTCCTGGGTTCAATCCTTGGCACCTCCAGTTGAAAACAGACCAGGCGGTAGGTTATTTGAGAAATCTCTGGTGAGCCGCTGCCAGTCAGAGTAGACAGTGCTGACCAATGTTCCCTCTAAGCTGTGGAATCTTATGAGCAAAAATTCTACTTTGTGAGCTACTGGCATTAAAGTTGTGAGCGAGCCATTTGGCTGCTGCATAAATTATTTGGCTCTGGAACCATCCTTCCTGAATGGAGACAAAAATGTGTGAGCCGGAAGCTAAAAAACTGTGAGCTAGCTCACACTAACTCAGCTTAGGGGCAACACTGGTGCTGACCTTGATAGGCCCCGGGTCCGATTCAGTATCAGGAAGCCTCCTGAATTCGAACTCGGCAGGTGTGTTCTACGTACCCCGGTTATTCACACTTGAACTGGCTTCCGTACCAGGCATACATTTCGAAGACACAAATCCTTTGCTGCTGTGCCGTTGGTCCTGTTATAGCAAGATATAAAATGAGAACGATCATTTTTATTTTGCAATTTAGTCTTGAGTATAATAACGCGTAGCATTTGTGTTCTGCTTCTGAGCGCTCTGTGCTCTTCGTATGTGTCGTGTTTCTGGTCATCCTTACAACAGCCCTGTAAGCATGGAATGGGGGTGCAAACATTAGGAAGACCTTTCTGACAGTCAGAGCAGTTCCTCAGTGGAATAGGCTTCCTCGGGAGGTGGTGGGCTCTCCTTCTTTGGGAGGTTTTCAGACAGAAGCTAGATGGCCATCGGACAGCCGTGCGGATTCTGTGAACTGAGGCAGATCAGGAGAAGGGAGGGCAGGAAGGGTTGACTCAGTGCTTAGTTCTTTCTGACACGCCCAGGGAAATGCCGATCGCCACTTTGGGGTCAGGAAGCAATTTTTCTCCAGGCCAGTTTGGCTATCTTCTGGGCATGGAGCAGGGGTCACTGGGGGTTGGACTAGATGTGTAGGGGGTTGGACTAGATGACCCTGGAGGTCCCTTCCAACTCTAGGATTCTATGATGTGTGCAGTGAGATTTGGAACTAGGGACCCATTTAAGGTTGCCAATTCCAGGTGTGGGAATACCTGGATGTTTGGGAGTGGGACTTGGGGAGGGAACCTCATCAGGGGATAAAGCCACAGAGTCCACGCTGCCAAGCAGCCATTTTCTCCAGGGGCATGGATCTCTATCATCTGCAGGTTAGTTGCAATTCCAGGAGACCTCCAGGGAGGTTGGCAACCCTAGATTCATTGCTCGCCCACTGTGCTTTGCTAGCTCTGTAGGGCCACAAACCAGCCCCATGGCAATCTTTCACCCCGACCGTGTCTAACTGGTGATGGGAAGGAAGCTGTCCAGCATATAGGATGGCGTCCGCGAACTCGGCCCCATTTGCAAGCACTGGAGTCGGATCTCTGCCCTGCTGGAATGGGCTCCTTACTGAAGAGAACGTTTTTCTCCTCCTCCCGAAATACTAGAATTTGAGGAATCCAAAGAAATTAATGGGCAGTAGGTTCAGGGCGGACAAAAAGATATACTTCTTTACACAGAGAGTGATTAAAATGCGGGATTCGCTGCCAGGGGATGTAGTGATGGCCGCAGGAATAAACAGCTTGAAAAGAGACTGAGATTGATTCATGGAGAAGTCTATCGATGGCTACTAGCCCTGGTAACTGAGGGGAAACTTCACATTCAGAGGCACAAATCCTCTGAATCCCAGAGCCAGGAGATAACATGAGGGGAAGGCCTCAGCCTCTCTGCCCTGTTGTTGGCCCTCCAGAGGAACTGGTTGGCCCCTGGGTCACTGGACTGGATGGACCACTGGTCTGCTCCAGGAGGGCTCTTCTGATGTTCTGATCAGGGGAAGGCGTCGGCCCTGTTGTTGGCCCTCCAGAGGAACTGGTTGGCCACTGTGGGAGACAGGTGCTGGGCTAGATGAACCATTGGTCTGATCCAGCAAGGCTTTACTGATGTCCTAATCAGGGGGAGGTCTGGGCCTCTATACCCTGTTGTTGGCCCTCCAGAAAAACTGGTTGGCCACTGTACAAAGACTGTATTGTAGACTGGATGCATCACTGGTCTGATCCAGCAGGGCTCTTCTGATGCCCTTATAAGGGAAGGCCTCAGCCTCTGTGCCCTGTTCTTGGCCCTCTAGAGGAATTGGTTGGCTGATGTGTGAGACAGGAGGCTGGACTAGATGGACCCTCACTGGTCTGACCCAGCAGGCCTCTTCTGATGTTCTTATCAGGGGAAGGCCTTGGTCGCCATGCCCTGTTGTTGGCCCTCCAGAGGAACTGGCTGGCCACTGTGTGAGACGGGATGCTGGACTAGATGGGCCAATCTTCTGAAGTTGATTATTACATCTCTTCTGGAGTTACTTTGCTGGATATGAGCATTGAAACAGGATCTCTTGGCTCAGCTGTTTTTAAAATTGGGCCGTAAGTCACTTATCTATCGATCTGGGCGCTTAAACTGTCCGGTTAAAATGTGACCCAAGCCAGCCTCCATCAGAAGGAGGGAGGAGGGATTAAACCGGTATGCTGACTGATGCGATAGATCCATAAACATCTATTCCCCGGGAGGGCTGTAAGTGGGTTGCTAAGAGACTCGTGTCTCCTTCCGGAGGTTGCCGCAGTTCCTCCTGCGTACTCTCCCAGCTTAATTGCCGTCTAGATTCAGACCCTGATCTTAATCCCGTGGTCCTAACCCAGAACGTTTACTGTTTATTCTACAGTAATTAGTAGCACTCTGCACATGCTTTGGAGCCTTGGTCTCATTCCATTTTATAATCCCAATTTGTGCATGGTGGTGGGGGACAGTAAACAGGCTCTGGTTTGCTGTGACGCCCTCATTCAGATATGATAGCAAAGGATGATCCAACTAGGAAGTTGTACAGTTCTGGTTACCACACCTCCAAAAGGGTATCACAGCATTGGAGAAAGTGCAGAAGAGGGCAACTAGGATGATAAAAGGGTTGGAACACTTTCCCTACGAAGAAAGGTTAAAGCGCTTGGGGCTCTTTAGCTCAGAGAAATGATGGCTGAGGGGTGACACGATCGAGGTTTATAAGATTATGCCTGGGATGGAGCAGGGAGAGAAAGAGGTACTTTTCTCCCTTTCTCACAATACAAGAACTTGTGGGCACTCCATGAAATCGCTGAACCGTCAGGTTAGAACGGATAAAAGGAAGGACTTCTTCACCCAAAGAGTGATTAACACATGGAATTCACTGCTCCAGGAGGTGGTGGCAGCTACAAGCATGGAGGGCTTCAAAAGGGAATTGGATAAACATATGGAGCAGAGGTCCATCAGTGGCTATTGGCCACAAGGTATAGATGGGAATTCTCAGTCTGGGGCAGGTGATGCACTCTATTCTTGGTGCTGGGGGGGGGCAGCAGTGGGAGGGCTTCTAGTGTCCTGGCCCCACTGCTGGACCTCCTGATGGCACCTGGTATTTTTGGCCACTGTGTGACAGAGTGTTCGACTAGATGGGCCATTGGCCTGATCCAACACTGGCTTCTCTGATGTTCTCATGTTCCTGTGTGCAAGGGGCGGAGGGAAGGGAGAAGGAGAACGCAAACACAGCAAACCATGTGGGTGTCTGTTGCAGGTACGGTTGCCAGCCTCCAGGTGGGACCCGGAGACCTCCCAGAATTGCAGATGATCTCCAGGCGACCGAGATCGGTTCCCCTGGAGAACAGGGCTAGTTTGGAGGGTGGACTCTGCACCAACACATCCCTGCTGAGCTGCCTCCCCTCCTCAGTCCCTCCCACCCCTCAGGCTCCACTCCCAAATCTCCAGGAATTTCCTAACCCAAAGTTGGCACCCCTAGTTCCAGGCAACTGTGCAGAGCTACTCAATTGTCCAGTTCCCGAGGAACAATCCCACGGCGGCAAGAGAGAGCAGGCACACACCCCATCCCGCTCTCCCTAACTGTCCCTTCTGATTCATCTC
Source organism: Gekko gecko (assembly GCA_029375565.1). NCBI lineage: Eukaryota > Metazoa > Chordata > Lepidosauria > Squamata > Gekkonidae > Gekko > Gekko gecko. The sequence continues at coordinate 215,845,192 of JAPDNY010000004.1, read as the reverse complement.
GAGGTCTATTTTTAAAAACGCCGGTTTGCTTGGAGGTGAACCGGTGAGACGAGAGGTCCCTTATCGACGGGCAGGCTCTTCTCGGACACCCGCCGCGTTGTGGTGTGCGCTCACGCCCACTGTCTTTGCCCAGGTCGCGCAGCTCCCCCTCTTCATCAGTGACGGGAAGTGGCACCACATCTGCATCACCTGGACGACGCGGGACGGCATGTGGGAGGCTTTCCAGGACGGGGAGAAACTGGGCACCGGGGATAACTTGGCTCCCTGGCACCCCATTAAACCGGGAGGGGTCCTGATTCTCGGCCAGGAGCAGGTGAGTGGCGCAAGTAACGTTCTGCTCCCCCTTTTCCCCTCTGAGCCCCCAAAGTATCAGGTAATGATAACGGGTTGGATCCAGGCTAGATCTTCCATCAGCAAACGATAATGGGCTGGATCCAGGCTAGATTGTCTATCAGCGGAATGGAACTCTCCTGCCTCCTTTGGTCTCCATGAAATGCTGATCCTGGGGAGAGAAGAGACCCTGATGAATGGGGAGGAGCTATGCGGCATGCAGGACTTGGCATGCAACCCAGGTTCAATCCCCGGCAGCATCTCCAATTAAAAAGGACCAGGCAGGAGGTGATGGGAAAGACCTCCGCCTGAGACCCTGGAGAGCTGTCAAGAGGGGCCATGGCTCAGTGGAAGAGCCTCTGCTTGGCATGCAGAAGGTCCCAGGTTCAATCCCCAGCTTTTCCAGTTAAAAAGGACCAGGCAGGAGGTGATGGGAACGACCTCCGCCTGAGACCCTGGAGAGCCGCTGCCAGTCTGAGTAGACAGTACTGACCTTGATGGACTAATAGTCTGATCCATTATTAAGCAGCTTTATGTGTTCCTGGTGGGGCTGGTGGAAACTGCCGATTTAGTTTGGATCCAACCCAACGTTAACCACAAGGGACTGGCCCGGCTTAAAGAGATAGTAATCGATAGTTGCCCCCCAAGTCCGAGCACTTCTGGGAACACAAATGAAATGTGCATAGAGGCCGATTAGGACTGGCGTTGAGAGTTTGCTTGAACCGGGAAGTCACCTGCCTTGATGCTGCACATGGGCCCAGCCATTGCAATGGAAACCGTACATCCCCCTGACGTGTACGCACAGGGCAGATTTGAGACACAGGGTCACCTGAATACATGAAGCTGCCGTTTACTGAATCAGACCCTCGGTCCACCAAGGATACAGGCTGGCAGCACCTCTCCAGGGTCTCCAGATGCCGGGGACTGAACCTGGGACCTTCTGCATGCCAAGCAGATGTTCAGCCACTGACCCACAACCCCTCTTTACAGCTCTCCAGGGTCTCAGGCGGAGGTCTTTCCTATCACCTCCTGCCTGGTTCTTTTAACTGGAGATGCCGGGGATTGAACCTGGGACCTTCTGCATGCCAAGCAGGGGCTCTTCCAGTGAGCCATGGTCCCTCCTCCTCACTGGCAATCTGAAATGGTGTAGTCCTCCAACACCGTGGGATTGTTTTGTTCATTTAGCTTGGCTCTGAAGTATAAGCTTTCGGGAGTCAAAGGTCCCTTAGTCAGTGATGAAGATGGAGGATTGATGAAGGAAGCTTTGACTCATGAAAGCTTGTATACGCTGGAGGTCTTAGTTAGATTTGAGTCTAGTAGCATCATGGAGACCAACGAGAGTTTCAGGGTAGAAGCCTTCGAGAGTCAACGCTCCCTTCATCAGATATAAGGAGCTTTGACTCTTGAAAGCTTATACTTAAAAAACCTTGTTGGTCGCTAAGGTTCTTCTGAACTCAAATCTAATCTCTCTGCTGCAGACCAACATGGTTACCCTCCGAAATGATCTCCCAGGATATCTTGCTTGCCTTTAAGATACTACGGGGCTTGAATTTTGTTCTCTTAGACAAACAGAGCTGTACACCTGAAATTAGCTTGGCTCTGGTTATCGGCCGCCAGCCCTTTGCTGCCCGCTGCTGGGCATGCCAGCCTGGATTTCATTACCCGCTGGAAGTTTTAAAAGCGTGAAGAGTCATTATAATATTTATCCGATTAATGTCTCAGAACACAGCTTCTTCCTTGCGGTTTGATCGCAGCTTAGGATTCCAGGAGCTTTCTGATATAATTAGCCACACCGGTCGCGAAGAGGCCCGTGATGTCGGGAGGTGTGCCGTGCATTTGAAAGGTTGCTAGGTAGCACCAGCTTCTTCCTTTGCTCTGGCAGAGTGTCGGAGGTGCTAAGTACTCCATGCTAGTTATTTTCTATGCAGCTGCGAGATCAACAAATCAGTTCAGAGGATTCCCCTGCTATGGATTTCTATGGGGGCCTTAACATCTTTCTGGAACATTTGGGGGTCACGCCTAGAAGGGAGAGAGAAAGGTTCCAAGGGAATAATTGGGGATGGGGGGGTTATTAGTGATTATTAGCCATGATTGTTAAGGTATTACTGACTATCGGTTGCTCAGGGCCAAACTGTGAGGGAGCCCAGTATCAGTTGCCCAGGGCCAAACAATGAGGGAGCCCACTATCAGTTGCCCAGGGTCAAACAACGAGGGAGCCCACTATCAGTTGCCCAGCGCCAAACAATGAGGGAGCCCACTATCAGTTGCCCAGGGCCAAACAACAAGGGAGCCCACTATCAGTTGCCCAGGGCCAAACAACGAGGGAGCCCACTATCAGTTGCCCAGGGCCAAACAACGAGGGAGCCCACTATCAGTTGCCCAGGGCCAAACAATGAGGGAGCCCACTATCAGTTGCCCAGGGCCAAACAACGAGGGAGCCCACTATCAGTTGCCCAGGGCCAAACAATGAGGGAGCCCACTATCAGTTGCCCAGGGCCAAACAACGAGGGAGCCCACTATCAGTTGCCCAGGGCCAAACAACGAGGGAGCCCACTATCAGTTGCTCAGGGCTGATCCTGCATGCTAGTCCGATCCTGCACTAAGCCGGGCTTGGAGTAGATGGCCTGTATGGCCCCTTCCCACTCTGTGATCCCATGATTCTTTGATTCTAGGGCCAGACAATGAGGGCAGCCACTTATCATGGCTTGGGATCAAACAATAAGGGTTCCCAGTTGCCTTCATGCTCTGCTCATGGGCTAACCATTGTGAGAAACAATGTGCTGGGATGGACCGTGCGGACGCTTACCTGTGGCCAGTCCTTGGAACATGTAACAGAGCTATTCCTCTGTTCTAATGATGCAGTCCAATGAAGGAGCCCACAACGGGGGAGCCCACTATCAGTTGCTCAGGGCCAAACAACAAGGGAACCCACTATCCATTGCCCAGGGTCAAGCAACAAGGGAGCCCAATATCAGTTGCCCAGGGCCAGGCAACAAGGGAGCCCAATATCAGTTGCCCAGGGCCAAGCAACAAGGGAGCCCAATATCAGTTGCCCAGGGCCAAGCAACAAGGGAGCCCAATATCAGTTGCCCAGGGCCAAACAACAAGGGAGCCCAATATCAGTTGCCCAGGGCCAAGCAACAAGGGAGCCCAATATCAGTTGCCCAGGGCCAAACAACAAGGGAGCCCAGTATCAGTTGCCATATCTCTTGTGAATGCATGGACTTTTTTGCACGCCAGTATACTGCTATCTAATTTTTATCCAGCCCTTTCTCCAAGTAGCCCAGGCATGGTTAGATGGTTCTCCCCTCCATTTTGTCCCCACAACTCTCCTGCCAGGTAAGCTAGACTGAGAGTAAGGGGCCGACTCAAGGTCATCCTGTGAGCTTCCATGGCAGGTTTGGAGTCTGAACTCTGCACTCCCACGTCTCAACCCAGCACCAATCCACCCCATCACTTCTCACTCTAATGATACCTGAACAATTTGGTCTGGTGTAGCCACTAGCGTATAGAACTTGGACCGAGAGATCTGGGTTCAGGTGAGTGTGGTGAAGAAGAAGAAGAAGAGGAGGAGGAGGAGATTGGATCTATACGCCACCCTTCACCACCCAAAGGCGTCTCAGAGCAGTTTACAATCTCCTTCCCTTCGCCTCCCCACCATAGACACCCTGTGAGGTAGGTGGGGCTGAGAGAGCTCTTTCGAGGACTACCCTTGAGAGAACAGCTCTGAAAAAACTTGTAACTGACGCAAGGTCACTCCAGCATGTGGCGGAGTGGGGAATCAAACCTGACTCTCCCAGATTAGAGTCTGTGCTCCTAACTACCCCTAACCACTACGCCAAACTGGCTACACTACACCCAAATTCAAATCCCCATTCATGTTATGGAAGCTCACTGAGTGACCTTGGGCCAGTCATCCACTCTCAGCCTACCTTACCTCACAGGGTTGTTGTGAGGGCAAAATGGAGAAGAAAAACTGTGTAAGCCATGGGTTATAAATGATGTAAACAAATAATAAGTCCATTACCAGCCATAGTACCCCACAGCACTATCTGGGGCCAGTCAGTCTTTTTCAGCCTAACCTACCTCACAGGGTTGTTGTGAAGACAAAACAGAGTCGAAGACCCCCATCCTGAGCTCTAGAAGGAATGGCAGGGCTTCTTAAAAAAAACCTCTAGCATGATGAATAAATGGGGCTGACCAACCCATCCTTTCATTTCTTTGGAGCATAAACTCCTCCATGCCTGAGAGGAGATGAATGGAGAGTCTCGGTTTACTTCCCACAATTAGAAAAGATACCTGTGGCACACTGCTTCTTTTTTGGGGGGGGTACTGTTTTCACTTTAAAATTATACTCTTTGTGTTTTTATACTGGGTAGTTTCTGCTGCCATCAGGAATTTTAAGAAATTCCAAATCTTCTCTCTTTTTCTGCTGCTGGTAATGTGACCCAGGGCCTGGGCTTTCAGAGGTCTATGTGGTCCTGAGGAAGGATTAGACTGAATTCTGTGTTAAACAAGCAAAATATGATTTATTGGTTAAAGAATAAAAAATAAGTTGCTAGTTAACTTTAACTGTTTTGGGGCGAGGTCTTTTGATCATAAGAACCCTTTCTGACAGGAATCACCCTTTTACTAGGCAGCCACACTGACAAAGCTCTTTGTATTGATTCTCTTTTATAACTTTGGAGTCTTACAGACCCTTCTCATATCTCTTCCACACTTAAACTTGTAAGGACCTATATACTGAATTCTTTAAATCTCCACATAGAACTGGGTCAGCTCACTCTCTGACAGGCTCACTAACTGACTGACTATAACTGAATAACTCTCTCTCTCTCTTTCTCTAACTGAATTCCTTCAAGACCCCCACACAGATCCACTCAGAACAACTCCTCCCACACTCTCAGTCATCCTCCAATCACAGCACACTTGTCTCCTTCAATCACTCTACTTTGCTATCACTGCACTCTAACCAAACATTTAAACACACATACCCTAAAACAAGGAATCATTACAATACCTTTACACATTTATCTCCAGTTTTGACATATTTACTGCTTTACTGTTTCCCCCCTTAATTAAATCAAAACAATTGCTGACTATATAACCTTAGCTTGTTATTTAGTTTTGTGAAGACAATTTGTTCATTTAATAGAATCTAAACTGAATTTCTTCTTTTCTTCCTCAAAGGACACTGTGGGCGGACGGTTTGACGCGACTCAAGCTTTCGTCGGCGAGATGAGCCAGTTCAATATATGGGACAGGGTCTTGAAGCCGGAAGACATCATGAATATCGCCAACTGCTCGGCCAACATGCCCGGTAACATCATACCATGGGTCGACAACAACGTCGACGTCTTTGGCGGCGCGGCTAAATGGCCTGTGGAGACGTGCGAAGAGCGCCTACTAGATCTATAGCCCATGACCCATTTCCCCCCCATTTTAAGTGCCCGGTTTCTATCAAGACAATCTCTCGTGGGCTCTGAGGGCCCCCCCGTTCTCCCGATTCACTCCCCTGACCGATCGTTGTTTTAATAACCATCTAGTATGCTCCCCCGACCTGGATAGCTCCTGGATAGCCTGATCTCATCAGATCTTGGAAGCTAAGCAAGGTCAGCCCTGGCTAGTATTCAGAAAGGAGACCACCAAGGAATACCAGGGTAGTGATGCAGAGGCAGGCAATGGCCAAACCGCTTCTGAATGTCTCTTGTCTTGAAAACTTTACTAGGTCACCATAAGTCGGCTGTGACAACAGGGGGCAGGAAGCTGCTGGGTACGAAAATACATGTTCTTTGTGGTTCTCCACTCTGGGGACATTGGGACCATTCCCTTGGAAAGTGATGGGAGGTGTGCAAGATCGTACTGATGTTCTTGCGCATGTTCTGGAGGTCAGGCCAGAGGGCTTTGCGGGTGGCGTGAATGTAAATCTTGGGAGTTGTTTCCACACCCAGGGATGCCTCCCAAATGTGATCCATTGGAAAGCCATCTCCTCTAGCTTCTGTTGGCTTTGGTCCACTGTCTGGACTGGTAGTCTTTGCCCCATGCCCATATGCTATCCCCATTCCTCCCTACATCAATGACACATGCTGTGAAGGGGATATCGTGTAAAGGTGAGAACGTAATATTTTTTTCCAGTGGGTCAGAAGACGGCCGGCTACAGAGGCTACAACTAGCCTGTATCGTGAGCGCAGGATCTGTGACCCCATTTTTCAGCACCCTGGCTTGATCGCTGGGGCAGGGCATTTGCGAGACACGGGTGGCGTCTTCCTATCCCCCTCACAACAACAGTCCTTCGAAGGAGTCCTTTCCCTCAACCGCGCTTTCTTTTTTCCTGAGTGAAGCATGCAGGGAACCAGTTAAGCCTGACTCCCTGCCAATCCCCTTTCCATGTCCGTATTTTATGTTTCCCACCACAATCGTATCCTACTCTTCTTCAGGGCGGTATGTGGAATGCCCCCTTCCTCCTCTTTACCACAACCCTGCAAAGTAAGGTGGCCGAATGGAGATTCAAACCCGCTCCTTATCTGGCACTCCAACTGCTACACAGCATCAGATCTGTATGCGAGAGCTCCTGTCAGGAGTGAGAATGTCAGATTACGATTGGGGAGAGCTGGGTTCGAATCCATCATTACCCTAACCTACCTTGCAGGGCTGCGGTGTCGATAAAATGAAGGAAGGCAGAAATTTGCGTGCCCCTTTGAGGAAGGTTGAGATAAAAATGCACTAAATACAAATGCTTATTTGGGAGTAAATCTGGCAGGAGAACCTTGTATGGGGCAGCGTGACATCTAGTGTTAGTCTGTGGGGAGGGCAGATTTGAATTCATGTGACATAACAACAGCCCTGTAGGGTCTTCTTTTACTTTTGAGTTAGCATCTGGAAACCACAAACTTCCCGTTTGACGTCTTCCTCTCCAGTCTTTGAATAATACCACAGGGGTGAAAGAGGCCCAGTTTCCTCATGATGGGAATTCGAACTCCGATCCACAACAAGCCTTTTGGAAGGACGTCGGCACAGGCATTCGCTACCCAGACAGAGCCCATCTGTGGCGCCATCCAACACAAAGTTGCGTTCTTCTAAGCCCATCGATTTCAACAGATTTAGGAGGGTGTGACGCTGTTCAGGATTGCTCCATCGAACACGCTGGTATCCCGTGGCGGAATCCTTTCTGGACTGAAGCCACTGCAGAATGCTCCCCCTCAAGTCTGTGGGAAAGCGAGCACATCAGGAAAGAAAGCATTTAAGCCTGTATGTTAGCTTTCTACCTGCAGGGAATGAGGGAACCGTTCCAAACCATTCACCCATTCTCGCGGGCTAGAAAGGACCGGGCACCAGTATTCCCTCTAAGCTAAGTTAGCGTGAGCCGGCTCACAGGTTTTTTTTAGCCTCCGGCTCACACATCTTTTGTCTCAGCTCAGGAAGGGATGGCTTCCCAGAGCAAACTGACTCATGCAGCGGCCCAATCGCTCGCTCGCAACTTCAATGCCAGTCGCTCACAAAGTAGGATTTTTGCTCACAAGACTCCGCAGCTTAGAGGGAGCATTGGGCCGACTGTGAGGAGAAAGTAAATGTTGGCGGATCTTGGATAACGTAAGCTGTAAAACAGATATAGCAAATGATTCAGGAACCCCTAGTTGGAGTCACCCGGCCTGCAACGTTCCCTCATTCATTTCGGGGGTGGGAGAAGGAGACCGAAGAGTCTTTGGTTAAACAAAATCTGTTCTCTGTACCGATGGGCTATGCTTAAATCCCACCTGCCCCCGAGGGCCAAGTAGAAACTTGCGGGGGCCATTTCAGGTGAATCCGCCCCCTCTCCCGGCCTTCCCCACTGTCCTGATCCCAAACTAGGCCTTGCGCATGCCCGGAGAGTCAGATCTGAGCAAAGAAATCCCAGAGGACGTTTGTCAATAGGATCCGTGAGGGGGAAGACAAAGACCTTGCCAGGTCTGATTAGGCCTAGATGGCTGGGTTTAAAAAACAGAGAGAGAGAGACAGAGAGAGAGAGAGGAACATGTCGAGGGGGGCGTCAAAGTAGAACTGCCCCCCCAAGTCTTTCTCAACAGCCATGGAAACTAAATGGGACGGATCCTTTGGGCTGGCTCTTAGTTTAAGCAACTCCCCGGTGAGTCCACTCACACGCAAGGGCTGACCACGCGGATGCTGGGATGTACCAGCTGGGCAGCCATCTCTCTCCAGTCCTGCAGAAGCCGGAATGGAAGCCATATTGAATCCCTTTCCTTCCGCCCATGGGTTGCCAGCCTCCAGTTGGGGACTGGAGATCTCCAGGAATTACCAGTGACCTCCGGCTGATAAAGAGCTGTTCCCCTGGGGGGGGAATGGCTGCTTTGGAGGCCGGACTCTGTGGCATTATACCCGGCCGAGGTCCCTCCCCCTTCCCAAAGCCCCGCCCTCCCCAAAGCTCCGCCCCCAAAGCTCCGGATTTTAAATCTCCAGATATTTCCTAACCTAGAGTTAGAAGTGGCTTCCGCTCCGCAGCGAAAACCTTGGATCGAGTCTCTGCCTCCCTGAGCCCAAATGGCATGTTGCTTGGAGAGAGCAGTGTTCCCTCTAAGCTTGAGTCAGTGTGAGCTAACTCACGATTTTTTTAGCCTCCGGCTCACACGTCGTCGTCTCCACTCCGGAAGGGATGGCTCCGGAGCAAACTCATTTATGCGGCGGCCAAACGGCTCGCTCTCAACTTTAATGCCGGGAGCTCGCAAAGGAGAATTTTTGCTCACCAGATTCCACAGCTTAGAGGGAGTGTTGGCTGAGGGACTGGTGTAGGGGGTCGGGACTGGATCCCTGCCCCGTGCGTGACTGTGTCACAAAAAGGGGCTGTCTGTGGTAGTGTGTGCACAGGCTGGAGATTAATGGTGAGACACCGGGAAAGAAAAGTGTCTGCTCTGTCTCCCCCACCCCACACTGTTTCCCCAGTTGCAAATGGCTCTTCCCCCCCCCAACTGCTTTTATCCTCTGTTCTTGCATTGGGCCTGTTCCCCCCCACACACACTGGGGCTCAAAGCATTCTGGGAAGGGGCCAGTCTTCCACCAGGGAGAAAAGCCAACCCTGCCCTCGTGTCCCGGCACCGTGTCTCCAATCCATCCTGCCTCCCTTGAGGCTATTTTTTAAGGGTCAGGAACACATCTGGGGTTCCGGTCGCGGGTCCCTAATTTGGCCCTTAGTCCCTTGCTTAGAATTCGCCTCCCTTCTCCCCAGCTGTCCGGTCCTCTGTTTTACCGTTCCTTCCCTGAAAGAAATATTTCCTCAGTATGTCTTAACGTTTCATTGCCGAGGCCCTCGATAAGCAAAAGGTGCACTAACTCCCATTACAAAGACTAAAGCCATCGCTGTTTAAGGATAAGTTTTCCGTGAAACTTATTCTGTGTTGCAATGTCTTGTAGATCCTCATGGGACAGACCATTTTCATTTCTAGGGTTGCCAGCCTCCAGGCGGGGTCTGGGGACCTCCTGGAATTGCAACCAAGCTCCGGACAACAAGGATCCGTTCCCCCCGGAGAAAGGGGCTTGCTTTGGAGGGTGGGCTCCGTGGCCTGACACCCTGCTGAGGCCCCTTCCCTCCCCAAATCCCGCCCTCTGCAGGCTCCACCCCCAAATCTCCAGGGATTTCCTAAGCCTCAGTTGGCAACCCGATTTTATTCCAGCCTCACCAAAAAGAGTAGAGCCCCAATCTACCTGGAAGTTCTCCTCCATCGGCCCTGCTGGAATGACCCACTCGAAATACACCTTCCAACCTCCTCCCATTCCTTTCGACGGCATTTGCACTGGAGAAGTTACCTGGCGGATCAGGCCCTTTGTGTGGCAGTTTTCTCTGGGATCAGGGCTCTTTTTGTCGCAGGAACTCCTTTGCATATTAGGCGACACCCCCCTGAATGTAGCCAATCCTCCAACAGCTTACAGAGCTCTTCTTACAGAGGCTACTGTAAGCTCTGGGAGGATTGGCTACATTAGGGGGTGTGTCGCCTAATACGCAAAGGAGTTCCTGCTACCAAAAGAGCCCTGCTCGGGGCGTTTCGTCGGCAGAAGATCTGTCCAAAATCTACATTTCGTTGTCGTTTCCTTTCCTTTCTTTTGTTCTTTCCCTTCCAGTGCTGTTCAGTCATTGCCGGGGCGAAGGTGTACAGACTGTATTTGTGTTCTGTGTTCGCTGATGAATGTACCACACACACACAAAAAAGTGTTGCAGGGCTTTACGTGGACATTTCCACAGTACTTCCTTTTCTGTTTATTTGTACCGTCGAGCGTCACGTATACGGCACGGTAAGGCTGCCGGCACCAATGTTCCCTCTAAGCTGAGTTCATGTGAGCTAGCTCACAATTTTTTAGCCTCCAGCTTAAAAAATTGCTCAGGAAGGATGGTTCCAGAGCAAACTAATCTCTGCAGCAGCCGAACCGCTCGCTCACAACTTTACTGCCAGTAGCTCACAAAGTAGAATGTTTGCTTACAAGTCTCCACAGCTTAGGGAGAACATTGGCCGGCACCCTGACCTGGATAGCTGAGGCTACCCCGATCTTGTCAGATCTTGGAAGCCAAGCCGGGTCGGCCCGGGCTGGTGTTTGGATGGGAGACCTCCAAGGGATACCAGGGTCATAATACGGAGACAGGCAATGGCGAACCACCTCTGAACGTCTCTGGCCTTGAAAACCCTCCAGGGTCGCTGCTTGTCAGCTGTGATTTGATGGCGTTTCCCACCGCCGAGGTTGCTAGCTGAGGAGGAGGAGGTGGCCTCTCTTTGAGTCCGCGCATTGCTGAAAGAGGTGGCATGAAAGATCGGTTGTTACCAGAAAGCCAACCGTCGAAACAAATGCATTAGATTAACCCCACTCGGGCGCTTTTCAAAAGTGTGGAGAAATCAGCAAGTGACCTATGGAAAATCGAGATGGGGTAGCCGTGTTAGTCTGCCTGTAGTGGTAGAAGTTCCTGCCAGCCTAGCAGTTTGAAAGCAAGAAATTGCAAGTAGAGAAATAGGTACCACTTCAGTGGGAAGGTGACAGCGTTCTGTGCGCCTTGGTGTTTAGTCATGCCGGCCACATGACCACGGAAACGTCTTCGGACAGCGCTGGCTCTTCGGCTTTGAAATGGAGATGAGCACCACAACCCTAGAGTCGGATTTGACTGGCTTTCGAGCAAGGGAACCTTTACCTTTACCTTTTTTAGTGGTAGAAGTGGCTCAAGTGGTTAAGACGCTGAACTGCAGGTCGGAAGGTTGGTAGTTCAGCAGTTTGAGACCCGAGTGCCGCGTGACGGAGTGAGCTCCCATCTCTGGTCCCAGCCAATGTTCCCTCTAAGCTGTTGAGTCCTGTGAGCAAAAATTCTACTTTGTGAGCTACTGGTATTAAAGTTGTGAGCAAGCGATTTGGATACCGCATCAATTAGTTTGCTCTGGAGCCCTCCTTCCTGAGCTAAGGCAAAAATGTGTGAGCCAGAGCCTAAAAAACTGGGAGCTAGCTCACACTAACTCAGCTTAGAGGGAACACAGGTCGCAGCTCCTGCCAACCTAGCAGTCCGAAGGCAAGAAACTGCAAGTAGATAAATAGGTACCGCTTTGGTGGGAAGGTAACAGCGTTCCGTGAGCCTCGGCATCCAGTCATGCCAGCCACATGACCACGGAAACGTCTTCGGACAGCGCTGGCTCTTCGACTTGGAAACGGAGATGAGCACCGCAACCCTAGGGTCCGATTCGACTGGCTTTCAAGAAAATCTTGCTTGTCTTTAAGGTGCCACTGGACTCTTCCTCTTTCCTGCCACCTTGGAAAATCGAATATGGAGCAATAAACAAGGGAAGCCTTTGGGGGGATCAGAGAGAGAAGCGTATGGCCTGTAACCTCCCCAAAGCCCAAAGCTATCTCCCTAATTATTTGGGCTGTGAGGAGATAGGATGGCTGGGTTCCGGGCTTGAACCCGCAGGTCTGTTCTGAATGGCAGCTCGGAAAGCGGACTGTTCCATTCTCCTGCGATCAGACTTGGTTCCCAGAGATGATCTGGACCTCTTTCATGGCCCCAAAGCATTGTGGGTTGGCAGGCTGCTTCTCCCCCCCATCATTTTATACATTCCGCCGAATCGAGTGATGAAGTTTGTTCCGGGTTGCAGCGCTTCAGGCCCCAGGTGGGGGGCTTGCATATTAGAATGCTTTCCCATTTTTAAAAAACACCCCCCTTGAAACCTCCCCACACCTAGAAAGCTAGCATGTTTAAAATTGTACACCATGACATGCTAGCTTTATACATGCAGGGAGGGTGATTGGTTGTTATTTTTTTTAACATGGAGAAACAGGAAAAGCACTGCCACCGTTCATCCAGCGCAGTTCGAAGTTCCAAGGTGAAAATAACATTTATTGCTCCATTGTGCTTGTGTGTATGAGTGGTTCAAATTAATTAGTTGCTGCCTCCTGTTACCAGATTGAGTAAAGGGGGGGGAAATAACAGTTCGTGCTTGTGAAGAAGTGCATTTTTTCTTTGAAGGTTTGAAATGAGCAAAACCTTCACTCTGAGTTTTAAAAGTCCCCCCCCCGGGCAGAAAAAGGGCTGGTGGAAGGGGGGAAGTCAGTTCAATTGCTTTCCAGACTTACCTCAGCTCAGCTTCACACAAATGCTAAAAGGTCTAGACAATGGAATGGTCAAGCTCCCCCACCCCTTCAAGCAGGGAACAGAGATTTGGACGTGTTAAAAACTAGAGAGACTTCAGGAAGGAAAATTCTGAAGACTTCTGAAAAAGCTTCTCTGACCTGGCCTGACCTCATCAGTGGATGGAGGAAAGAGAGGTGATAAAACTCAGGGGAACAAGGAGAAAGCTCTCTTTTGTGAGGAGTCCATCAGAGCAGACAGAACTCTTAACTGAGATGTGGAGGAGGCAGCCATTGACCATGTGTTGGCCTGGACAGCTGAAGGCAGCTTCAAGGTAATGGTAACTCTGTACAAATTTGTAACTTCCTCAGCTAAGGAGTCTGCCCTACATATTAACATCTGATAGGGCACATATAGAGAAAGAGACAGAGGATTTACATTTTACTCATTTCTTTTGGAATCCCTTGCTCAATCTGGTGCTGTGCTAAAAGTATGGTTGTGAACATTTCCTCTTTAATAAATACTTTATATATTTGGATGCTGGGAGTGGCTCTCTGTACCACATAGACCTCCACCATCTTGGACAAGCTATTTCAAAAGGAGTGCCAGGAGGAAGGAAGGCAGTAGGCAAGTGGCTATTCCTCCAGGAGTGCACAAGGCAGTAAATTGTCCTTGTGGTGACCGGGCAGAACTTGGAAGGGAAGCTGAGATGCCTGACCCTCCCAGTGGGTAATTCCTTACAGAGCTGGTGGCGGTGGGTTACCCAAGACAGGAAAGAGCCTCTCCAGGTGTTGGGTAAACCTTGGAGGGTTGGGTGGAATAGGGCCTGCAGGCCTGTTCCACCACAGTGCTTTTTAAAAAGTCAGTTGATCTGTTGAAACCAACAACGAAAGCTTGTTGTAGCACAAAGAGAAACATGACAACTGAAAGCCGCTGCGGGAGCCCGACTGGTGGAAAAGCGGGATATAAATTCATCCTGGTATAAGCCGGAACATGTCCTTGAAGGGGCAGGTTGTGCGGGGGTGTTGACTGAGAAGGCTCCCAGCCCTGCTGTCCGGCCTCCTCTCCTTCAAACTGTGAGGCAAAACCAATCTTGCTTGCCACTGGAAGTGTAATAATAATAATAATAATAAGAAGAAGAAGGAGATTGGATTTATACCCCACCCTTCACTCGGAGTCTCAGAGCGGCTTACAATCTCCTTTCCCTTCCCCTCCCCACAACAGACACACTGTGAGGTAGGTGGGGCTGAGAGAGCTCTGACAGAAACTGCTCTTTTTCAAGAACAGCCATGCCCGAACTTGTGAATGACCCAAGGTCACATCAGCAGATGCAAGTGGAGGAGTGGGAAATCAAACCCGGTTCTCCCAGATTAGAGTCCGTGCTCTTAACCACTACACCAAACTGGTGTACTGCATTACCTGTCGATACCCCGGAGGGGTGAGGAAGGGCCACACGCTGTCTCCGGGTGAAAATCTGGCAACCTCCCATCTGATTTCCCGTGCAGCCACTAACAAAACCCCCTTTGCTTTGGAGAGGCGCCTTCCTCCCCTTCTCCCCAAACCCCGTTTATCCCTTTGCGTTTTTACAAAATCTGTCCGAGAGTTTCACCTCCCCCTTTCCGAGGGCGTTGTAGTTTACAGTTTGCTTCCCGAGGCCTTTAACGAACACGTGCCAAAGTTAAGGGATTGTTTCCCCCCCTGCTTAGAAGAAACTTGGGTCTCGAAGCCATTGGGGGAGTTCTCTTGGGCCAGCCCCATTGAAAAGAAAGCGCTTCTGCACACACCAATCCCTTTCATTGGGGTTTGTGCCAGAGAACTTCTCAGTGGATTGGGTCTCTTCTGATCCTCGCCTCTCCCTGTAGTGATCCTGTAAAGCTATTTTTTTAATTTAAAAGAAAGAAATCTGTATCGCTTGGAATCCTTCTTCACCATTCTTTCTTTTTTGGCCCCCCTGAAGGGGAATTTTTAAATTTGCATTTCTATAAAACTACAACAGAAAATGGGGAGGGGAGAATCTACACTCTAAAGGAGAAAGTTAAAAGAACCTAACTAAAAACCCAAGGGTGGAGGTTATACAATGCTTATAAAGTAGTTGTTACTCTTATTCAGTTACTTTGAAACATGAAGAGCGCCCGCCAATTATCGCTTCTGTTGACAACATCAGTTTATCAGACTAAGTAATTCCAGAAACTTTGGAATTAAAAGACACATAATCACAGCCCTTAAGACAAATTGGCTTCTCCACTTTTTCACCATTCTGACTTCCGCAAGCATTGGGGCTGACATTAAAAAGTGTCCCCCCCCCTTTTTAATTGATTCTCTCGATACCTTGTTCCTTTGTTTGAGTTTACTTCCTCCCCCCTTTCTTGGGGGCTTTTGGAGGCCAAATCAGGGTGTGGCGCAGAAGATTTTCACGCCGGGCTGGAGAAAAAAAAGAGCAGATTGTTTTGATGGTTTTAGAGAAGAGGGGTTTTAAAGCAGGGGAGGTGGGGGATTTCAAAAACACCACGTTTTATTTTTTTCATACGTTCGGACGGTATGGAGCTCTATCCTAGTGACTGTGTCATTTGTAGGAGGACGGTCGTACATATTTCCATCGATACGTAGTATGATGTTCTTTCAAAAATGATTACATTTTAAAAAAATGTTGCACTGTCAATTAAAATTGCCTTTGTACTCCTGTGAAACGCTTGTGGTCTGTTTGGTCTCTTTGCCATTCGTCTTTTAAAGTCTACCCCAAGAAGAGGTGACCCTATCAGCTTCGTCTCTATGGACTGGAATCTCTAAGTGGAGATTTTAAAAAAGCTTGTACTAGCACATGTAAAGCACATTTATGTATTCATCAGTGTCAGCAGGGCTATTTCTGGGCAGGAATGCACAGGAACGGAGTTCCGGCTGGCTCCCAAGCTGGCCACACCCGGCAGGAACTCATTAGCATAACAGGCCACACCCAACAGCAGGAACTCATTACGATTGGCTACATTCGGGGTGTGTGGCCTAACATGCAAAGGAGTTCCTTCTCCAAAAGAAGCCCTGGGTTTTGACAAGAAACAAGTGAAACAGAATAAGAAGCAAAAGGTGGGTGCGGCTGGATGACCGCACTTCTGGTAACATGGGGGTGTGGCCTAATATGCTAATGAGCTGTGCTGTCAGGATTGTGGGCTAATATGCTAATGAGTTTCTGCTGTAGGGTGTGGCCTGTTATGCTGATGAGTTCCTGCTGGGCTTTTTCTACAAAAAACGCCCTGGTGGCACCCATATGGGAGGACTTTCATCTGTGTTGAAAGCCACAGTGCGGCCTTCAGTTGCTAAATGTCAGCAGTGCAAAGGCAAATAAGAATTCACTGCCACAGGAGGTGGTGGCAGCTACAAGCATGGACAGTTTCAAGAGGGAATTAGATAAACATATGGAGCAGAAGTCCTTCAGTGGCTATTAGCCACAGGGTATAGATGGGAACTCTCAGTCTGGGGCAGGTGCTGCCCTCTAATTCTTGGTGCTGGAGGGGGCAGCAGTGGGAGGGCTTCTAGTGTCCTGGCCCCACTGCTGGACCTCCTGATGGCACCTGGTATATTTTGGCCGCTGTGTGAAACAGAGTGTTGGACTAGATGGGCCATTGGCCTGATTCAACATTGGCTTCTCTTATGTTCTTATGTTCTTATGTTAAAGTTGTCGAGGCTCGCTCTGGAGGCCTTCCACTGGGCCCAGCGAGGCCTATTCAGCCGTCAGAATTCTGTATTCCCCTGGAAATCTCTTTTTAAGTGTGTGATTCAGGCCAACCAGGCCGCTTCTGCCCCCAATATCTAGAAAACGCCCCAGTTCCGAAAGGCTACGATGGCCCTGTCAAAATTGGCTTGCTGAAACCATTTGGCCAATTTTGACAGGGCTGGCTATGAAAAGATTTGGAGGGGTGGGGGGTCCCAGTAAAGCTCTGTCCCCATAGCAACCCCCGGTTTCCGGGGCACTGGGGACGATTGTGCTTCCAGCTCGCCCTTGAAAGTAACAAAGAAGTTCGCGCCATTATAATAGGGATTCTCAAACTTTCTGGGTTTTTTTCCATGATCGCCTTTTGAAGTGAAGAAAAATGAGGTTCTGCATTATATAATTTAACAGCCGTGGGCGCCGTGAATAGCCTCGGCACACCTGAGGCTGCTGCATTGATGAAGGGAACGAAGCCGCGTGGCTCTTGAATGAGAGAAGCGGGAGAAGAATGTAAGCGTTAATAAAGGATAATAAACGATTCCAGTTGCCTGAGTGTATCAATTGTACTGCGCGAGCATCCCCTATTCGGAAAGTGGGGGTTGTAATCGTCGAGCAACGCCTCACTGCTTGAGTGCGGGAGACTGCCTGACAGCAGTAGAATGGGCAGAACCGAGGCAGACTCTTGCCAAAATGTACCCTCAGTGGACGCCAAGAAGATTGGTCACATATAGGGGCACAAGACTCAGTCAATGCCTAAAGTTTTCAGGCAACGTAATGGGGCAGATTCTGAAATGGGGACCAATAAAAATATAATCGTATTTTCTAAAGGAACAATGGGGGCAGGGATAGATCAGCAGTAGGGTGGATACTTGTTGGATCGGGATATGGGAGACCCAGTTTGCAAATCTCCATGTTGCTGTGGAAGCTGGCCAGGTGACCGTGAGCCAATCCCGCTTCTTCTTTGCCTGGCTTACCTTACAGGGTTGTTGTGATGATGAAATGCAGGAGGGGACAATGGTGCTGTCAACCGCTTTGGGTCCCTGATGGGGATAAAAGTGGGGTGGAAATCTCTGAGTTAATAAATGCCCTTTCTTAGCCCAATAAGTCTACAAGATCTTTCCCTAGACATATCTAGTGGTTGAAGTGTCGGATGAGGATCTGGGACAACCGAATTTCTTGCTTATCTACGGAAGCCCACTATGTGACGGTGGGCGATCTTTCAGTCTAAGATATCCTCACAAGATTGTTGTAAAGATTCAGTGGGGGAAAGGGAAAACAACCCCGAACAAAGAGAAAAGCAGGGTACAAACAGGAAGTGAGAAATAAGCTATAGGAATTGGTTTCTACAGGCCAGCTGGGTTGAAGGGATTAGAGAGAGAGACCTTCACTACCTGAAGGAGTCTCAGAGTGGCTCACAATCTCCTTTCGCTTCCCCTCCCCATGACAGACACCCTGTGAAGTTGGTGGGGCTAAGAGAGCTCTCTCGGGGACTGCCCTTGAGAGAGCAGTTCTGGGAGAACTTTTGACTGACCCAAGGTCACACCAGCAGCTGCATTTGGGGGAGTGGGGAATCGAACCCGGTTCCCCCAGATCAGAGTCCATGGTCCTAAGCGCTACACCGAACTGTTTTTTTCACCACTCCTCTGATTGCTCGTATTCTTGGGTGACATCTGTGTAATCTCTCTCGAACTTAACGCAGCTCTCCCTTTACAATGGAAAACGAATAACAACGAACCTTCGCTAAGATGTGCTTCCCCGAATTGCAGCGGTCTCTGGGGTGGAATTTGACTGCCTGCCGACCGCCTGACAACTTAGAGAGCAGAAGATGACGACTTTGTATCCTGCCATGCGGATAAAACGCCTTCGAACGGACTCGGCTTTCGCGGCAGCGGAACTTCACCCCGGAGATCCTCTGTCTGTGGTTATTCAGTGCCAGGATTCCCAACCCTTTTTGAGCCTGAGGGCACCTTTGGAATTCTGACATGGGGTGATGGGCGCAACCACAAAATGGCTGCCAGGGGAGGCGGAGCCAACGACAAAACGCCTGCCGTGGCTTGCCTTCAACGACACAGTGGAGACGCTTGTGCTATGGTGGCAGCTGCCACCTAAGAATGTTTTTAAAAATCTGCAGAGGCAATCAAATCACCAAAAACCAATCAGAAGCCTTGCTGGCCTAGCCATGCCCACTTTCTAAAAACACTTGGTGGACACCAGGAAAGTTTCAGGCTGCCCACAGGCACCCCTTGGGAATCTATTTCTGAGGTGGTTCGGTTGCCAGGCAATTTCACAGCTATTGACGATAGGGTACTATACCAGGCCTGGCCAGGTGGTATCGTCAGTCAGTTGCGATGGAAAAGTGAGAAGAGGAGGAGGAGCTGGAGGAGGAAGAGGAAGAAGAGGAGGAGGAGAAAGAGGAGAAGAGGAGTTGGATTTATACCTCACCCTTCACTCGGCGTCCCAGAGCGGCTTACAATCTCCTTCCCTTCCCACGACAGACACCCTGTGAGGTAGGTGGGGCTGAGAGAGCTCCGAGAGAACTGCCCTTGAGAGAACAGCTCTGAGAGAACTTGTGACCAGCCCAAGGTCACCCAGCTGGCTGCATGTGGAGAAGTGGGGAATCAAACCCGGTTCTCCCAGATTAGAGTCTGCCTCTCTTAACCCCTGCACCTTTCTGAAATCTTAAGCCCCTTGGCTGCTGTAGACATATCAATTATACCCAACAACATTAAAATATTCCAACTTGTACGGGTGGACGCCAGGCTGGTCCGAGGTACGGCCTGTGCGAGGCGTTCCCAATTGTTTCTTTGAGCTGATGTTTTCCCTTCATCAAGCTGAAACTCGGGATCACAAAGCAAAGCCCTCCGGCGTCTCCGAAGGCGCTTGGAGAGATTAATCACAAAGCGTTGGAGAAAAGAAAGTGGGTGGAAGCTTTTATTCGTGGGATCGGCCTGTCTCTTAAGGAACGGGAGGGGCCTTTCACTTCTCAACGTGGAAGAAAGCCCAAATGACCTTCAGGATTACTGTTAGTGGGAGTGGGTGGGGTGCAGGTGGGGATGAGGCCAACCCACAAAGCTGTTCCCTAGAGACTGAGGACCTATAAACTTCGGAGGGCAATCCAAAAAAGGATCTGTTAAGCTAAGCGAGGTCTGTCCTCTTGTGTACGAAGCTGAGGGCAAAGTAACACTTGTATGAATCTGCGGCTGCCGTTCAGCCTCCGAATACCTGGGATGTTAATAAGAAAGAAAGGGAACCCTTTGAAACAAAAAGAGGGCCGTAGAAAAATGCTGCCATTTGAAGAGTCCTGTACTCACCGGGAGGATTTATTGTGCCTTATGTCTTGTATGTATATCACTGTCCTTGAAAAAGATTGTATGGGACCAGTTTATTCTAGCTAAAACCACAAACGTCGTCCAACTAGCGAACGGAGGTTCATCCGTTTTTTATAAGATTATGAATTATGATTATAAGATTATGAATGGGATTGAGCAGGTTGAGAAAGAAGTACTTTTCTCCCTTTCTCACAATACAAGAACTCGTGGGCACTCCATGAAATTGCTGAGCAGTCGGGTTAGAACAGATAAAAGGAAGTCCTTCTTCACTCAAAGAGTGATTAACATGTGGAATTCACTGCCACAGGAGGTGGTGGCAGCTACAAGCATGGACAGTTTCAAGGGGGAATTAGATAAACATCTGGAGCAGAAGTCCATCAATGGCTATTAGCCACAGGGTATAGATGGGAACTCTCAGTCTGGGGCAGGTGATGCACTCTATCCTTGGATGCTGGAGGGGGCAGCAGTGGGAGGGCTTCTAGTGTCCTGGCCCCACTGCTGGACCTCCTGATGGCACCTGGTATATTTTGGCCACTGTGTGACAGAGTGTTGGACAGGATGGGCCATTGGCCTGACCCAACACTGACTTCTCTTATGTTCTATGTTCTTATATCCTCCGTGGCTTCTCGCTTCGAGTCCATTTGGTTTCCGTTACTTCAGTATACGGCAAACAAGAACATACTTCCAACAAACACTTCTTATCTTTCTTGGTTACGCTTCTGACATAAAGTGGGATCATTGAGTTGCTTAGGTCTTCTGCAATGAACAGAGCTAAATATAATCTGAATTAACTTGGGGTTCATTAAATATACTAGAGAGCTGAAAGGTTGAAGGTATTAATGCAAATTCGTGTGTTCTCTGACGTTTGGGTGTGTCTTATTTACTGCCCGGTTCGATGGCTGTTCACATTGTTCACATTGTTATTTGTATTTGTCTTTCAATAAAAAATTGAAAAAGTAAAAAAAAAAAGAAAGAAAGAAAAAAGAAAAAGATTGTATTCGATACGGGTAAATTACGAGAGTCCCGCAGGATTGGTGTTTGTGAAACTGACAAGGTGCTGTTTGAATGTTTGAACATAGTGTAAACCTGCACTCTGATGTGTTTAAATATTTGTTTGTATGTATGTATGTATGTATGTAAATATTTGAAAGGATGTCATTTGTAGCTGTTCCCGTTGGCAGCAGAAGATAGGACCTGAAGCAACGGGTTTAAGTTACATGCAAAAAGGTACTGGCTGGATATTAGGAAAAACTTTTTCACGGTCAGAGTGGTTCAGAGGTGGAATCAGCTGCCTAGGGAGGTGGTGAGATCCCCTTCACTGGCAGCTTTCAAGAAGAGGCTGGACGGATATTTGTCAGAGATGCTTTAGGCTGGTCCTGCGCTGGGCGGGGGGGGGGTTAGACTAGATGGTCTCTATGGCCCCTTCCAACTCTACGATTCTATGATTGTTGTGGTGAATCTATGTTTTGAAATACTTGACACCAATATTTATAAAGTAGTATAGAACAATTTTAAAAAGTAAAAAATAAAAACCACAAAATAGATTTACCTTAAGTATATGTTCACTACACACACTGTGATATATTTTCCCATCTCTTCCTAACACTGTGGCCCTCAGTTTTTGTACTAACCTTCAGATGGGGTCTGGAGAACCCCCGGAACCTCGTGTGATGATGGTTCTTCCTCGATGTTGATGTTTCCTCAACTTTGGACTTACCTTACCTTTGAAATGGGTTTATGATATGTTTGCACTTACCTGGATTGTACCTGGTTTAGGCCTTACGGCTTTACCTATTTCTCGTAATAATTACTGACTGTATTTAATATCTGGATTCTAACAGATGTACAAATCATCGTTTATGTTATATTTATTTAAATCTTCAGCATCGGATGACGGTGATTTTCTTGGTGTGTTTGGTTCTGCAACGGCACTGTAATCCTTCCTGCGCCTGCTACTGTTTAAGGCGATGCCGCAACTAGTTAATAGATTTGCTTTCTCTGAAGAAAATAAGGATCATACTCTTGCTAATGTACCCGCACCGTTACAACGTTTCCCCTCAAAGGGTCTTCCAGATTGGACACAACTTGAGATTTACGTAAGAAAAAGGTGAGGGGGGGGCTTTACAAGCCAACTTCTTAAATGATTTTTGCTGTACCGATCGATCGTGCTCCAAGGGGCTTAAGATTTCAGAAAGGCCCAGTTGTGTTCTTTGAAAATGATGAGTTTCGTAATGGGTGGATAGCCATACTCAATAAGCGTTCCTTTGTTGTTGTTGCTAACAGATCAGGTGACACGGGGGACCGAGAAAGTAAAAACAGAAAGCAACCTTATGGAAGAAAAACTTGGAAGGGGGCTTTAGCCTTGGACACATTTAATCTGAAATTTAAAGAACTGCAGGAAGAAGTTAAAGCTTTTGAGCAGGGCTATTTTGGGGCGGGAATGCACAGGGACGGAGTTCCGGCTGGCTCCCGAGTTGGCCACGCCCAGCAGGAAATCATTAGCATAATAGGTCACACCCAACAGCAGAAAGTCATTAGAATTGGCTACATTAGGGGTGTGTGGCCTAACATGCAAAGGAGTTCCTGCTACCAAAAAAGCCCTGGGTTTTGACAACAAACAAGGTAAACAGAATAAGAAGCAAAAGGTGGGTGTGGCTGGATGACCACCCTTCTGGTAACATAAGGGGTGTGGCCTAATATGCTAATTAGCTGCACACTCAGGGGTGTGGCCTGATATGCTAATGAGTTCCTGCTGGGCTTTCTCTACAAAAATAGCCCTGCTTTTGAGGAAAGAACCAGAGAAATAAAAATTATAATATATGATAGAGCTAATAAGGATTATAATGAAGGACATGAATATAGATGGAAATCCTCCACATGGAGGTTGGAAATCCTCCTGATAGTTTTATACCCTACCGAGCTCTTTCTTCTCTCCAAATGTATGCCTTCCCTATACTATACCCCCCAGACCTAAAGGTGTGCCCACCTTCTGACGTGAGGGAGGTGGGCATGAGGGACAGGGCCTTCTTGATTGTGGTGCCTTCACTGGGCGACAGATGCCCTCATTATTTGCCTGATTCAAAGCTTGCAAAGCTTTCCACCCCGTGAGAAGGATTACAGTGTGTAAGTAAAAATCAAAAGGGGAGGAAAGACTGCAGTAAGATGCTATTTGGTAAATTTTCTAAATTAATTGCAATAATATATTTTTTATGCCAATAAAGGTCTTTGGATGAGATTGGAATAATATATTTTACAGTATTTTGACACAGATAGGTTTAGCGTGTGTACAATAAAGTCATACAAATGGATGCAAAGAACAAGGTGAATTCAGAACCGCAAGGACTCAATTGGTCTCAGTGCTCTTAGTCATAGAAGAATCATCAACATCCGTCGTTCATCAACATAAGTCATTGAATCAACACAAGACATCAAAGTCAACATGAGTCGCCGCACGGAGGATCCCGGGCGGAAATTCTCTCGTTTCGATAAACGTCTTCGGGAGCCTATACCAATGGCGGAAAGTTCTGATTGAATTCTTCATTGAAATATCGGTGGTGCCCATATAGAAATTCTACAATACAGCCGTCCAGTGGATTGAATGTCACCTTTGATGGTGTATTATACAGCTTGGAGAATACCTTTTACATTACTGTAAAATAACTGTTTGTCTCACTGAAGACGTTTGTTGACAGTATTGTAAAATGTATTATTGTAATTAATTAGAAAATTTTCGAAATAGCGTCTTATTGTAGTGTCCCCCCGCCCGCCTTTGATTTTTACCACCTGGAGACTGGCGACCCTGTATGTACAAGCGATTGTTGATCTTAGACAACAGAAACTTGGAAATGACGCCTGTTTGTTTCTCATTAAGGCAAAATCTAGCGATGTTGGCGAAAAAAAATAAGAGCATGTAATGAAACAAACAGTGCGGCGGAGGCAGGGAGGTGGGAAAGCCAACGGTAATAAATCCTCGACCGAAATAAATTCCTCTGAATCACGGTTTGATCTGAGTCAGTGAAATCCCGAGCCTTAGTCATTGGTGAGGCGGGGAAGATGCGGCAGCTGCCGTCTTGGAAAAAGCGTCGCTTTCGAAGGAGGAAGGGCAAAGTTCCTTTGAATGCCATAATTAATGCTGTGATTAATCAGTGATTGGTGATGGTGGAGGACGGCTGAAGATAGCACTGAGGAAAGTGCAGTTACTTCCTGGAGGCAGACAGAACTTTTCTGTGTTAGATTTTTAATGTACCAGGGCATGCCCTGCAGTTAAAGGACTGAGACTTCAAAACAAGAGTGATTTTATTGATGCCTTACCTTTCTCCCCGATGGGAGACCCCAAACGGCTTTCGTTCTTCTCTTCTCCTTGGTTTTATCTTCACGACAACCCTGTGAGTCAGATTAGGCTGCGAGTGTGTGACTGGCCCGAGGACACCCAGCGAGCTTCCATGGCAGAAGTGGGAATTTGAACTCAGGTCTCCCAGATCCTGGTCTGACATTCGAAGCACTGTGCCACACAGGCACTCATTTCCCACTCCTGTGTTCGATGGGGTCAAATTAAAAGGTCAAAGGTGCCTTTTAACGCTTTCTTTTGATCCAGTTCTTTTTTTGGGGGGTGGGGGGAGGAATGAGTTGTCAACTCTGATTTGGGAATTTCCTGGAAGTGGAAGCTGGGGAGAGTGGGGTTTGGGAAGGGACTTCATCAGGGAGAGTCAGCTTGGTGTAGTGGTTAAGAGTGGCAGACTCTAATCTGGGAGAACTGGCTTTGATTCTCCCACTCCTCCACAGGCAGCTGCTGGTGTGACCTTGGGTCAGTCACAAGTTCTCTCAGAGCTGCTCTCTCAAAAGCGGTCCTCAAAAGACCTACCTCACAGGGTGTCGGTTGTGGGGAGGGGAAGGGAAAGGAGTTTGTAAGCCGCTCTGAGACTCTGAGTGAAGGGCAGGGTATAAATCCAATCTCTTCTTCTTTTCCTCCTCCTCCTCCTCCTCCTCTGTCAGGCGATCAGCTGTGATTCTGTGAGATTCCCAGGTGCCACCTGGAGGCTGGCAGCACAACCTTAGAGGGGACTGAGCCCTGGCAACTCTAGGCGTGGTCCTTGAAAGGGTTGCCAAGTTCCAGGTGGCTCCTGGAGATCTCCTGCTATTTCAGTTGATCTCCAGGTAACCAGGCTCAGTTCCCCTGGAGAAAATGGCTGCTTTGCAGGGTGGGCTGTGTGGCCTTATACTTCGCTGAGGCCTCTCCCTTCCTTGAACTACACCCTCCCCAGGTTCCACCCCCAAAATCTCCAAGTATTTCTCAACCCAGCACTGGCAACCCTGGACCCCAGTGCTGGCAGAATTTAAACGTGCAGAAGAATGGAGTACCGACTGTTTAAAGAAGACAACTCGGTTTATTGAAGAAGAAATAAACTCTGATGGAACAGAGGTGAGGGGGAGAGGCTTAACTTATTGACTAACCGCTGTGAGAGGCAGGAGCGAAGGGGGGAGGGGCTTAGTTGGAGCGGGAAGTCTCCCAAGAGCCAGTCAGGAGACAGGAACGACATGAATGGGAAGTCCCTAATCTGGTTATGCTGACTAGCAGTTCTTCAGCTGTCCCCTATAAGCTGCTCTTCAGATCTCAAGTTGGTGCACTACAGACCTTGGATATTCCAATGCTCTGCAGGTTATAACAGCACAGAGTCCGCACTCCAAAGCAGCTGTTTTCTCCAGGGGGACTGCAGCCTGGTGATCAGTTCTGATTCCAGGTTATCTCTAGGTCCCACCTGCAGGTTGGTAACCCTAGCTATGCCCTTGTCCGGAAAAAAATGATACCTTCTTCCTCACACCCTAAAAACACCAGGTCTCATGAGCTGGGAGTAGTCCTCCTGGGCATGTCGAGTTGCCAGCCTCCAGGGACCACCTAGAGATTTCCTACTATTACAATTGATCTCCAGACGACCCAGGAGAAAATGGCTGCTCTGGAGGGTGGACTCTATGGTACTGTACCTGGCTGAGGCCCCTCCCCTCCCCAAATCCCCCCTCTCCAGGCTCCACCCCCAAATCCCCAGGGATTTCCCAACCCGGCGCTGGCAACACCAGTCCTTGGAGACAATGAATAACAACATTCTAGAAAGCATGACTAGAGAATCTCTTTTTTCCTTTCTTTTTTAAAATCCCCTCTCCTCTTTCTACGGCTTTCTTCACCCAGTGCCTTTCTCGGCTTTTACAAAGCTCATTATTGGCCCTTCCGGAACACCGCTAACAAAACAGCATCGTCTGTCAGAGCGGCAATGGGACATTTGTTGAAAGAAACAATGACTGGGGCTAAATATTAAAAAGCGTGATGTGCAAGAGACGGGTGGGGTGGGCATTTTGCTCCATCCTTGCCGCCAGATGTCAAAGCCCCCGTATCGTTCCGAAGGGGCTTTCAGGGCCAATCTGTGTCATTCTAACCAGACAGAACTGTCTTCTGCGTGGACTTTGCCCGAAGGCCAGATCTATGTTTGGCAAAACAGCATTTGTGGGCATTGGCTGCGACCCCGTTTATCGTCATAATCCTTTCCCGCGGACAAGACGCGGAAGGCACAGAGTGCTTTATAATGCCTCGAAACCCGATTGCTTCCTTTCCTGGCTGTTGACAGGAACTCGATAGGATAATCCCACACTTACGAGGCAGGTTCAGAAGAGGTCTGGTTTGGTTTTGGGAAAAGAAATGCTTGCAGGTGTCCCGGGGCTTGGGTTAGAGTTGCCAACCTCCAGGTGGCACCTGGAGATTGTTGGAAATGTGTGAGATGCAAGGTCTAGATTCCAGTCATTATAGGATTAATCTGCTTTCTCTAGTGTACTATTGTGTAGACTGACCTAGAAGGGAAACTTGGCTCAGAGCCAATGGGAAGATAGCCTGGGAAAATCTAAGTCTGTTTACTAGCAATCATTGGTTACTGTATTCAGGTGACTTCCTGCTAGGGGTCAAGCAGAAGAAGAAACGCCATTGTGTGCGACCACGTGTTCTGTGCTGTAAGGATGTAAAGATGTAGGCCTAGATATCTCTTTTGTTTCATGAGAACCCTTCCCTTAGAAATAAAGCTTTTTATGTAGAAAGAAATGTCTCCTCTCCGGTGAAGCAAAGATCCATTGCAAACTCTGAATATCTAAGTATTTTTGCCTTTTTTCCCAACAGAGAATTGACTCCTAGACTATCATGACCAGTTCCCCGTGGAGAAAATGGCAGCTTTGGAAGGATGGGCTTGATGGGATTATACCCCGCCGAGGTCCCTCCCCTCCCCAAACCCCGCCCTCCCCAGGCTCCACCCCCCAAATCTCCAGGTATTTTCTAAACCAGTTTCGGCCAACCCTTGTTGTGGATGTTGTGGTTTCTGACCTTTGCCATTTCTGTGTTCAGTTAACCAGGGCTTTTTTGGGAGAAAAAGCCCAGCAGGAACTCATTAGCATAACAGGCCACACCCGACAGCAAAAACTCATTAGCATATTAGGCCACACCCTGGACAGCACAGCTCATTACCATATTAGGCCACTCCCCGTTACCAGACGTGTGGTCACCCAGCCACACCCACCTTTTGCTTCTTATTCTGTTTACCTTGTTTGCTGTCAAAACCCCAGGGCTCCTTTGCATGTTAGGCCACACACCCCTCATGTAGCCAGTCCTAATGAGTTTCTGCTGTTGGGTGTGGCCTATTATGCTAATGAGTTCCTGCTGGGCATGACCAACTCGGGAGCCAGCCAGAACTCCATTCCTGTGCATTCCTGCCCCAAAACAGCCCTGCAGTTAACAACTTTCCCAGGAATGTACCATAAGTAGGGTGGCCAACTGGGTTGGGAAACTCATGGAGTTTTGGGGGTGGAGCTTGGGAGGGTGAGGTTTGAGGAGGGGCGGGGCCTCAGCAGGATATGATGCCATCGAGTCCAGTCTCCGAAGTAGCCATTTTCCCCCAGGGCAACTGAGCTCTGTCATCTAGATATCAGCTGGAATTCAGGGCTGTCTCAAGGTCCCACCTGGAGGCTGGCAACCATACCCACACAACATAATTTATTTATTTATTTATTTATTTTATTGGATTTCTATCCCGCCCTTCCCGCGAATGGGCTCAGGGCGGCTTACATTTAAGGGCACTGTGGGCCATAGTATATAAAACATGTAAAAACAAGATAAAACAATCATATATTACAATAAGTGCTCAGAAGAATGTTGATCTTCCGGTCAAATTAAAGATGGTATACCGTGGATGGATCACGGGTCCCGGTTCAGCTATATCTGTCTCGTGCTATACTGTGGCTTGATCTCCATACGTGCTGACCAGCTACACCGCTGTTACTAACAAACACTTGGTGGTAGTGGTGGGCGGCTCCTAATTAAAAGCCTGGTGGAAGAGCTCTGTCTTGCAGGCCCTGCGGAACTGTACAAGGACCCACAGGGCCCTGACCTCCTCCGGGAGCTCATTCCACCGGGTAGGAGCCACCACCGAAAAGGCCCTGGCCTGGGTCAATGCTCCCTCTAAGCTGTGGAGTCTTGTGAGCAGAAATTCTACTTTGTGAGCTACTGGCATCAAAGCTGTGAGCAAGCGATTTGGCTA
Organism: Gekko gecko; assembly: GCA_029375565.1. Taxonomy (NCBI): domain Eukaryota; kingdom Metazoa; phylum Chordata; class Lepidosauria; order Squamata; family Gekkonidae; genus Gekko; species Gekko gecko. The sequence goes on along the minus strand of JAPDNY010000004.1, from coordinate 215,816,686 downwards.
CTGCACAAATTAGTTTGCTCTGGAGCCCTCCTTCCTGAGCTACGACAAGAATGTGTGAGCCAGAGGCTAAAAAAACTGTGAGCTAGCTCACACTAACTCAGCTTAGGGGGAACACTGGCCTGGGTAGCAGTGAGCTTGGCCTCCTTGGGGCCTGGAATCACTAGCCGATGTTGTGCCCCAGACCATAGTGCTCTCTGGAGCATGCATGTGTGCTTGTGTGGGCATGCTGAGACTATAAAGCACACCCGAGGACTGCTCGGAGTGTGCAGGAAAATCTCTCTGCCTCCCAAGTGCCCCCTCTGTGCAGATTTAGATCTCCTCACAGAGGGGGCACCTTGGCTATTAGTATATAGACAAGAAGTGGGATCCGCAATATTTGCGGGGTGGGGGGAGTATTCCCCACAGCTCCCAGCCTACAGAAGCAGGAGAAGCAGCAGCAAGTGAGCCCAGCCTTCTCCCTCCTCCCCTCCGACAGCGAGGCCTGAGCAGCTTACAGCTGCTGGCCCCCCAAGCTTTCTCCCCACCCCACCCTCCCCAGCAGCAGTGGTGTCGAGGCTGGCCTGACAAGCTTCCTCCCTCCACTCCCCCCTCCTGAGCGGCAGCGAGGCCTGAATGGTTCACGGCCACCGGCCCGCCAAGCTTTCTCTCCCCCCCTCCCCAGTGGCAACTGTGGCGAGGCTGGCCCACCAAATTTTCTCCTTCCTGTGCAGCAGCGGTGGTGGCAAGGCCTGAACAGCTCACAGCTGCCAGCCCACCAAGCTTTCTCTCCCTACTCCTCAGTGGCGGTGGCAGCGGCGAGGAGGTCTGAGTGGCTCACAGCCATCGGCCCACCAAGCCTTCTCCTGCCCCCGCCCCCCCAGTTACGGTGGTGGCAGCGGTGAGGCAGTTCTCAGAGCGTTTCCTGCACATGTGCAGGGAACACTCTTTTACTTTTGGGGGGGATTTAAGTATCCCCCCTATAGTTTTTTTAATACATTTCAGATTTTTCTGCGCTTTTTGGGGGGATTCAAGTATCCCCCCTATAGTTTTTTTTTATACATTTAAGATTTTTCTGCACACCTGGGGATTGCCCCAAATGTGCGGGAAAATCTCTTTGCCCCCTCGGTGCTCCCAATGTGCAGATTTAGATATCCGCACGCAGAGGGTACCTTGGCTATTAGATATATAGATAGGATTCTACAAGAGTACATATCTTAATCACAATAAACAATTAACAATTCATTATCACGATTAGCGGTCCATTCTAATGATGTATGAAAGTGCCCATTAGTGTTCTTTCTGAGATTAAAGTGCTTGTGCTGCTGGAAACGGTCCTATGTCCTTTGTTCTTTCAAGCCCAGAAATTGTGGATAATTTGTGGACGTTCTAACGGAATCTCTATTCTTGCAGAAACATTTTCATTATAATAAGAAAATACTGAAGTATTGAACTTACCATAGTTATAATTTCATGGTTCTTGTATTTTTTTATTATTATACCTTGTGCCTGTGGATCCCTCTGAATTATATAACCACCCGGGGGCCGGCAGCCCTGCCACAGAGCTAGTTAGCCCGATAACTTTGGTTTGATAAAGCAGGGCCGCATCTTCATCTGATGTCGGCCTGTCTGACTTTGTAAACAGAAACCGACAGCTGTCCGTCACTCACATTTCCTCAGCGCTAGCTGGAGAGAATATCCGAGGCAAACGAGCCTCTGCCCTTCAGAGAGACTTTGGCCACGGGTCTGTTTTAATTACTGTCCCGTAATTCTCAAGGTTTATCATTTCCAACAACAAAGCATATCAAGAGCACGTTTCTCTCCCCTCCCCTCCCAGCACACAGGGCTGTGAAAAGAGAGGCCGGATTCTAGTTTGTGGGCAAATCAGAGTGACCCCAAATCTGCTCCCTCCAGCTTCGCTTGCCCACCATGGGAGGGATTTGATGCGAATATCTCGAGCAAGGCCATCGGTCTCATGTCTGGTAATCGGCTTTCAAAGCCCGGCTTCCCAAAGTGTCCCGTGAAAATAACTTGACCGGCCTCGCTCCTGTAATCTTTAAATACCGCTTCAACGTCTGCCGTTCGGCACCCAGTCCGAACTCAGGTGGAAATTAATTATTGGGAAAGGCAGGATCATCGAGTCGGGGTTAATTGGTGCCTGTCTGGTGCCCGGACAGAACAAAAATGTCATTTGTCTCGCCTGGGAAGAGGTCTGTCAACTGCCGGGAGGTGGCTGGCGGTCTCTCGCTATTACAACTGATTCCCAGGTGACAGAGCTCAATATCATCATACCCCTGTATAAATCAACGGTGCGACCTCATTTGGAGGACTGTGTACAGTTCTGGTCACCACACCTTAAAAAGGATATTGTAGCTTTGGAAAAAGTGCAGAAAAGGGCAACTAGAATGATAAAAGGGTTGGAACACTTTCCCTGTGAAGAGAGGTTGAGGCGCTTGGGACTCTTTGGTCTGGAGAAACGACGGCTGAGGGGTGACATGATCGAGGTTTATAAGGCTATGCATGGGGTAGAGCAGGGAGAGAAAGAGGCACTTTTCTCCCTTTCTCACAATACAAGAACTCATGGGCACTCAATGAAACTGCTGAGTGGTCAGGTTAGAATGGATCAAAGGAAGTCCTTCTTCACCCAAAGAATAATTGATACGGGGAATTCACTGCCACAGGAGGTGGTGGCAGCTACAAGCATGGACGGCTTTAAGAGGGCATTGGATAAACATCTGGCGCAGAAGTCCATCAGTGGCTATTAGTCACAAGGTATAGATAGGGACTCTGGGGCAAGGAATGCTCTGTATTCTTGGTGTGTGTGTGGGGGGTCAACAGTGGAAGGACTTCTAGTGTCCTGGCCCCACTGGTGGACCGCCTGATGGCACCTGGTATTTTTGGCCACTGTGTGACACAGAGTGCTGGACTGGATGGGCCTTTGGTCTGAGCCAACGTTGCTTCTGTTATGTTCTTATGTTCACCTGGAGAAAATGGCAGCTTTGGAAGGTGGCCCTATACCCTTGCTGAAGACCCTTCCCTCCCCAACCCGCCAAACCTCCTCAGGCTCCGCCCCCCCAAATCTCCAGTATCTCCCAAACTGACCTCCAGGCTACAGAGATCAGTTCCCCTGGAGGAAAACGGCCGCTCTGGAGGTGGACTCTATGGCATTAGTAAGGAGTACATCAGCCTAGGGTTTGTTGGTGGTGTCTGAATGGGGTCCAGGCGCTTGCATGGCTTATCTCTTGAAGTCTGGGGGAAAGGTCGCATCCTTCTCCGACTGGAGACTGGGCATGTTTGCATGGGAAAGAGTCAAAGATTTTGGAACTCTCACAGTGGAAGGCCGGTATCGCCTGGAAACGAGGCCTCTCTGGAGTGCCGCCGTGTCAACTTCGGGGGATGCGGTGGGTGGACCGCAAGTCTGGGTTAATTTGCGGAAGAGTCTGTAGTTATACTTTCTGTGCATGTTCCGTACATGTGAAAGATCTCCCAAGAGACCCCCTCTTGAGTGGGATATAAAGACCCAGAGATCTTCATCTCTACTCATGTCTGATGAAGGGAACTTGGACGCTTGAAAGTTCCAACCCTGAAAATCGTGTTGGCCTCCACGAAGAAGAGAAGAAGAGATTGGGCCAGACGCAAGTTCTCTCAGAGCTGTTCTCTCACAGGCAGTCCTCGAAGGAGCTCTCTCAGCCCCACCTACCTCACAGGCAGTGTTCCCTCTAAGCTGAGTTAGTGTGAGCCAGCGCACAGTTTTTTTAGCCTCCAGCTCACAGATTTTTGTCTTAGCTCGGGAAGGAGGGCCCCAGAGCAAACTAATTTACACAGCAGTCAAACTGTTCGCTCACAACTTTAATGCCAGTAAGGTCACAAAGTGGAATTTTTGCTCACAAGACTCCACAGCTTAGCAGGACCACTGCTCACAGGGTGTCTGCTGTGGGGAAGAGAAAGGGGTTTGTAAGCTGCTCTGAGAATCCTTCAGGTAGTGAAGGGCGGAGCATAAAGCCAATTTGCATCCCACCCTCCCTGCCAAGGCAGGGCGGCTTACAGATTCTATCTATCTATCTATCTATCTATCTATCTATCTATCTATCTATCTATCTATCTATCTATCTATCTATCTATCTATCTATCTATCTATCTATCTATCTATCTATCTATCTATCTATCTATCATCTATCTATCTATCTATCTATCTATCTATCTATCTATCTATCTATCTATCTATCATCTGTCATCTGTCTGTCTGTCTGTCTGTCTATCATCAATCCATCCATCCATCCATCCATCCATCCATCCATCCATCCATCATCTATCTATCTACAGCAAGATATGTCAAAACATAAAATTTAAATAAAACCACAACCTAAAAGATCATTAGTGCTAGCCTGGGACATCAAGGTCAGGCCAAGAGATGAACAGAGTTGCTTTGCCCTTGCCTGCCTCTGCATAACAACCTTGGACTTTCTCCGTGGTCACCCATCCAAGTAGTAACCAGAGCTGGCCCTGCTTAGCTTCTGAGACCTGGAGAGACTGGGCTGGGCTGACCATCCAGGTCAATCAGCACTGTGCTGATTGAGTGCTAATCCCATGTGTTATGTCCGCTGACTGCCACCAGGCGCCAGCAAATACCACCAAGCTTAACTCCCTAGGAACAATAGGGACTAGGCTCCTGGACTCTCCTTTTGGGAACCAATAGAGACTTTGGCGGGAGGTTTAAACCTACCAATAGGATCTAGGGGTGTCCCCAGGAGCTGTGTATAGTCGGCCACTCGGCCGGTATTCGGTGTTCCTAGTTGTGTACCAGCAAACCATGCTGATCACTGCAACTGTCTCTGTGGTTTCTACATGCGTCTAACCCGCTACACAACACCACGTTGAAAAACACGTATTGTCCATGGGGCAGGGAAACCGGTGCTAGAAAATGGCACCTTCGCAAGAAAGCATCAGCAGTTTGATTTGCACCGGGATGAGGTGGAATGGAAGCGGCCCGTCCCAGGTGAAACCAGCACGCACGAGCGACTCCAAATCCTTCCTCGGCTTCATCCTGCCCGGAGTGCGCCATTCCACAGCCCCGTAAAGCAGTTCCAGCAGCTCCGATGAATGCAAACGAGAGGCCCATTTTGCATGCGATCATTAGCTCGCACGGTGTTTCCCTGTGATATAAGCGCGCGCGTCGAAATATTTGGGTCACTTTGTTATGCGGCTCTAATTGATGCCGCATTTACCTAGCCCCGGCGTAAACAGGGAAGGGGGCCGCTGATAATCTCGCGAAGCGGGTGTGCCGGAGTATTCATAATAACCAGGTGCATTCCCGATTAATGAAGTCAGGGAAACTTTTTAATTACCGCCCTTTACAGCTGTGGAGAATACATTATCATTTTCGGGTTTCCCTTTCGCGTTGATTTCTTTCTCTCTCTCCCCCCCCACCCCACCTCACCTCCTCTCCTAGGTGATATTTATTCATATGTCTGATGCCAATCAGTCCTCCCTGTTAATCAGCTTCCAGAGTAATTTGGAGACGGCGTTTTCGGTTGCATCGTTAATGAGAACGCTTCTGCAGAGAAAAAGAAAAAAGGAAGGGAGCTGTTTTTGTTTTTCGAGATAACAAACCGGGGAGCGGCAAGGAACGGGGCAGGGAGGGTAGGTAATTGGGAAACCGGGTTGCCAGCCTCCAGGTAGTACCTGGAGACCTCCCGCCAATGTAATTGATCTCCCGGCAACCACGACCAGTCCTCCTGGAGGAAATGGCTGCTTTGGAGGCTGGAATCTGTGGCATGATACCCCGATGGGGTCGGTTCTCTCCCCAAATTCCATCCCCCCAATCTCCAGGTATTCCCCAACCCAGAACCCTACTTGCGAAATCTGTCCTTCGGCCCCAAATCTCCCCTCTAGGGTAAATCGTTATGGGGTGGGAAGGCCAGCTCTTTCCCTGCCTCCATTTCCCCTTTCTCTTGAGGGCCAGTTTGGTGTAGTGGTTAGGAGCGGGCAGGGCTTTTTTTGTAGAGTTCCTGCTAATGAGTTCCTGCTGGGCGTGGCCAGCTCGGGAGTCAGCCGGAACGCCGTTCCTGTGCGCTCCTGCCCCAAAATAGCCCTGGGAGCACAGACTCTAATCTGGGAGAACTGGGTTTGATTCCCCACTCGTCCACATGCATCTGCTGGTGTGACCTTGGGTCTCTCAGAGCTGTTCTCTCAGGAGCAGTTCTCTCAGAGCTCTCTCAGCCCCACCTACCTCACAGTGTTCCCTCTAAGCTGAGTTAGTGTGAGCTAGCTAACAGTTTTTCAGCTTCCAGCTCATGCATTTTTGTCTTAGCCCGGGAAGGATGGCTCCAGAGCAAACTTATTTATGCAGCAGCCAAATCGCTCACTCACAACTTGAATGCCAGGAGCTCACAAAGTGGAATTTTTGCTCACAGGACTCCACAGCTTAGAGGGAACATTGCTCACTGGGTGCCTGTTGTGGGGAGGGGAAGGGAAAGGAGATTATAAGCCGCTCTGAGACTCCTTCGGGTAGTGAAGGGCGGGGCATAAATCCAATCTCATCCTCCTCCTCTTTTAACTATCAATCTATTGCCCTCCGCATTCTGTTCCTTATAGAATATCCCAAGGCATCTCAATCGTTATTTATCCATTTCCCTTCTCAGTTGCCTTTTGTTTTACAAACTATTACCTGTCAGGTCCCCCACAAAGGTAGAGATCCAAGCTTATATGTGGGGGGGCAACTCTACGACTAGGGTTACCAACTCTAGATTGGGAAATTCCTGGAGATTTGGGGGTGGAGTCTGGGAAGGTGGGGTTTGGAAAGGGGAGGGACCTCAGCAGGGTATGGTGCCGCAGAGTCCACCCTCCAAAGCAGCCATTTTCCCCAGGGGAACAGATCTTGGTTGTCTGGAGATCGACTGTAACAGAAGAGAAGAAGAGGAGATTGGATTTATACCCCACCTTCCACTCGGAGTCTCAGAGCGGCTTACAAACTCCTTTCCCTTCCCCTCTTCACAACAGACAGCCTGCGAGGGAGGTGGGACTGAGAGAGCTCTGACAGAAACTGCCCTTGAGAGAACAACCACTCCTGGAACCCAGGGCGGGCTTGACACCTATACGTTATTTTGGCTCCACACTGCACTTAGAATTGATTTTCTTTGCGCCAGAATAGGACGGTACACAATCGAATTACCACTCAAGATACGTGTCCCTGACTAGGGCAGAAGGTGATTTCAAACGAGGCCTCTGAAGTACATCTCTGCATCGAATCACGGACATCGATTAGAACACGGTCCCAGGTTGGTCCTATATTAAATTGTCATAATATGATTGCATTGTCTGGAGCTAATGTGTAATAATTATGCTTGACCAACGAAGAAGGCCATAAGGCCGAAACGCATTTGGTCAGGGTCGTCTAAGGTCTACGCTTGAGATAGGGTTGCCAAGTCCCCCATACAGGTGAGGTCTCCACCGCTTTTGTGGGCCTCTTCCCACCACTGGCCAGCTGGCAAGCAAGGGGGGTGTAACCCCACCTGTAAATGCCCCCAAACGCGATGTGATTACATCACCCAGAAGCAACGTCATCACATTGCTGACATTGGGGTGGAGGGTGACGCTCTAGTTTTTGGGCAAAACTCCATGGTACAGTTGGGCTCAGACCATAGAGCTTTGCCCAGTTCACTGCCACAGGAGGTGGTGGCAGCTACAAGCCTGGACAGCTTCAAGGGGGAATTAGATAAGCATACGGAGCAGAAGTCGATCAGTGGCTATTAGCCACAGGGTATAGATGGGAACTCTCGGTCTGGGGCAAGTGATGCTCTGTATTCTTGGTGTTTCAGGGGGGGCAGCAGTGGGAGGGCTTCTAGTGTCCTGGCCCCACTGCTGGACCTCCTGATGGCCCCTGGTATTTTTGGCCACTGTGTGACAGAGTGTTGGGCTGGATGGGCCACTGGCCTGATCCAACATTTGGCTTCTCTTATGCTCTTAACTAGAGTGTCACCCTCCCCCGATAGCAGTGCTGTGATGATGTCACTTCCGGGTGACGTCATCATGGTGCCAGAACAGACCCTGGAGCCTCCCCCCAGCAGCCAAGCAGGACACAACAACCCTCCTTTGAGATGACTGTCTGATTTTAATCCGAATTGAGGCTATATTTGGGGCTGTGATTGTTTTTAAACTGTTTTGTGATGAATAACACACATTTTTGCATAACTGATATATATATATATTTCCTATATTCAGCTGTTTTTGTACGGATCCCTTTAATTTGGATTCGTTTCACCTTCAAGGTTCTTAATTCATAACAAGGTCATCTCTGCCCTGGGTGCGCAAGGAGGTTTGGCGAGGTAGCGGGCAGGCTCGGAGGCAAAGCCGGCAGGCCGTCACCCCCGTGAACTCGTGCGGATAAGCTCTGCCCACGTGCCTCCCTGCGTGAGGGGAAGAGAGCTTTGGAAGTGCGGCCGCTCTCCCAGGACTGGCGGAGAGGCAGCTGCAGCCTGGAAAGAGAGTTTCTCTCCCCGCTGGTTTCTCCTGGGGCCAAAGCGTGCGGGATTGTGGCCGCGCTGTGGCGAGCCCCCAAACCTGTTGAAGCAGTGGCAGGAGAAAGAGGCCCCTTCTGCATCTAGCATTGGCTCCACTGTTTTACCAGACCCACACTGGAACAGAAAAAGACGCGGCTTGAAACCACATTCAAATACCCCAGGCCAATGCCGTTACTGACTGCAGAGTGGGGTTGCCAGCCTCCCGGTGGGGCCTGGGGATCTCCTGCTTGTACGACTGATCTCCAGCTGACAGAGATCAGCTTCCCTGGAGACATGGGCTGCTTTGGAGGGTGGACTCTATGGCATTGGACCATGCTCAGGCCCCTCCCCTCCCCAAACCCCACCCACTCCAGGCTCCACCCCCAGAGTCTCCAGGTATTTTCCTTTTTAAAAAAACAACCATTTATTATAGGATATGTTTCACATATTTCAAATTCCACCTTATAAATATCACATACCTTTTCCATTTCTCCCCACCCCCCCAGTACAAGGCTTCCCGCAATGCTCTTACCCCCATATAAACTCTATTATCTAATTACCATTAACAAAGTGTATCACTTCCGTTATCAAATTAGGTAACATTTTAACAATCTTATCGTTTTTTTCTTGTTTTCTCCTTTAATAACTGTCAAAGCAAATCAATCTATTTTTAACATCCCAGTTTTTCTCAAGATAGTCTTTGAAATCTTTCCATTGTTCAAAAAATGCTTCATCTTCTTCATTATTGAGCTTTCTTGTCATTTTGTCCATTTCTGCCATAAAAAGCATCTTCTTAATCCATTCCCATGTTTCAGGTATCTTTTCTTGTTTCCAGAATTGTGCATAAGTCATTCTAGCTGTTGTAACCAAGTACCATAACAATGTTCTCTTGGTTACATTTAATTCTTCCAATTTAAGACCTAACAACAAGATTTGTGGGTCCTTCTTAAAAGTACATTTCAAGATTTTCTGTATTCCATTATGAATCTCTGACCAATAACTCATGGCTTTATCACAAGTCCACCACATATGGTAAAATGAGCCTTCTTTCTTTCTACATTTCCAACATTTGCTGAGTCTCCAGGTATTTTCCAACCCAGACCTGGCAACCCTACTGCAGAGTCGTCCCTGAACGGCCATAAAATGGCCACAAATCTATGCAAGACAGTACCGTAAAACCCAGAGAGCAAAGGAAGTGAAACCGGCATGCGGCGTGGAGGCTTCCATAAAATCCGACAATCCAAGTGAAAGGGGCATGCAATGCAGGGGGGGGTTTCTGTTCCAACGTGGGTTTGGTAAAACAGCAGAGCGGATGCTAGAACAGATTCCATTTGGGCCAGAGAAAGAGTATGAGTGTGTAGAGATGCTCCCGCTAAGCTGTGGAGTCTTGTGAGCAAAAATCCTACTTTGTGAGTTACTGGCCTTAGAGTTGTGAGCGAGCGATTTGGCTACCGCATAAATTAGTTGGCTCTGGGGCCCCATCCTTCCTGAGCTGAGACGAAAATGTTTGAGCCGGAGGCCAAAAAACTGTGAGCGAGCTCACACTAACTCAGCTCAGAGGGAACACTGGTGTGCAGAATCCATTCTCCTGCTGCGCATACGAGTGTGCCTTTTATGTAGTCTGGCTGGCTGATGAGCTGTAAAACAGGCTTTCTTAGCTTAGGGTTACCAGCCCCCAGAATTATAACCAGGGCTTTTTTTTTGTCGAAAAAGTCCAGCAGGAACTTATTAGCATAAAAGGCCACACCCATCAGCAGGAACTCATTAGCATATTAGGCCCCACCCCAACAGCTCAACTCATTAACATATTAGGCCACACCCCCATGTTACCAGAGGTGTGGTCATCCAGCCACACCCACCGTTTGCTTCTTATTCTGTTTACCTTGTTTGTTGTCAAAACCCAGGGCTTTTTTTGGAGCAGGAACTCCTCTGCATGTCAGGCCACACACCCCGAATGTAGCCAATCCTAATGAGTTTCTGCTGTTGGGCGTGGCCTATTATGCTAATGAGTTCCTGCTGGGCATGGCCAGCTTGGGAGCCAGCCAGAAATCCGTTCCTGTGCCTTCTTGCCCCCAAACAGCCCTGATTATAACTGATTTCCAGACTGCAGAGCTCAGCTCCCCTGGAGAAAATGGCTGCTTTGGAGGGTGGACTCTGTGGCATTCTACCCCGCCGAGGCCCCTCCCTTCCATAGGCTCCGCCCCCAAATCTCCAGGAATCTTCAGTCGGCAGCCTTATCTAAGCTCCAGAGCCAGAGTTAGGGCTGCTTGGGAAATGCCTGGAGATTTGGGGGTGGAAGCCGGAAAGGGACCTCAGTGGGGTAGAACTCCAGGGGGACTGGTCCTGGAGGGTCATTCTGGGCAATCTCCGGCCCCCACCTGGAGGTTGGCAACTGGGCAGTCAATGCCAGACCCTGTCCCCCCCGTCTTACTGAAGTCCCCTCTTCCCCAAAACTCTATTCTCCCCAGCCCCCAGCCCCCAAATCTCCAGAAATTTTCCAAACCTAGGGGGGACCACAGCAGGATATCACGCCCATCGGGGCCACTTTCCGAAGGAGCCGTTTCCTCCAGCAAAATTGGAGGTTTTCAGACAGAGGCTCAATGGCCATCTGACAGCCATGCAGATTCTGGGAACTTGGGCAGATCGTGAGAGGGAGGGCAGGAAGGGTTGCCTCGGTGTTTAGTTCTCGTGGCCCTTTCTCACACGCCCGGGGAAATGCTGATTGCCAGGGCTTTTCCTGTAGAAAAAGCCCAGCAGGAACTCATTAGCATAACTGGCCACACCCCTGAAGAACAGCTGATTAGCATATTAGGCCACACCCCCATGTTGCCAGAGGTGTGGTCATCCAGCCACACCCACCTTTTGCTTCTTATTCTGCTTACCTTCTTTGTTGTCAAAACCCAGGGCTTTTTTTTTGGAGCAGGAACTCCTTTGCATGTTAGGCCACGCACCCCCTAGGGTAGCCAATCCTAATGAGTTTCTGCTGCTGGGTGTGGCCTATTATGTTAATGTTCCTGCTGGGTGTGGCCAACTCGGGAGCCAGCCGGAACTCTGTTCCTGTGCGTTCCTGCCCAAAAATAGCCCTGCTGATTGCCACTTTGGGGCCAGGAGGCAATTTTCTCCAGTCCAGTTTGGCCAAGGATTGTGGAGGCTTTTTGGTCATCTTCTGAGCATGGAGCAGGGGTCACTGGGGGTGTGGAGGGGAAGGTATTTGTGAATTTCCTGCATTGTCCAGGGGGTTGGACTAGATGACCCCGGAGGTCCCTTCCGACTCTATGATTCTAGGCTTCTTTGAGCTCCCTAAATCTAGAAATCCACGGTAATTCCAGGAGATGGCCAGGCTGGAGGTTGGCATCCGTAGGTGCCCATCTCATGGATCCCGCGTCCCCTGGCCTTCCCTCCCCCCCACCTTCCGTTGCCAGACATCTTCAGATCAGGAATTTTGTTAGCTACCAAAAGAGAATCCCCCGGACGGGTAGAAATAAGACGGGCTGTGAGTGAGCTGCCAAATAAATCATTGATTAGAGCGCACATTTCAGCCGTCCTCTAGAGTCTCCCAGCCACTGGGAAACAGAGGCGTGAAGTTTATAGGAACGGAGCTCGAGAACCATTTAAAAACAGATACGGAAAAGGCACGAGCGGCCTCTTTGAACACCTCGCCGTGCAGAAAGTAGGGTTAATTTTGTGTAACGTACGTTCGCCAGAACTGTAGGGGGAAGAAATAATTTCCCTCCCTCCGAAGACTCGCTCGCTAAATAAATTACCATTCATGTTTTATTCAGACCGCTGGAGCTGCCAGCAAGGAACACGGAAAGCCAGACGACTTTCAATTAATGCCTCAGTCAGGGCTTCCCTCCCGGTGCTCTCCAGATCCCGCTCGGCGTATTGTAGGGCGGTGTGCACGTTAATGCCACACGTGTGCATGCATGGCCTCAAGTCTGTGTTGTGCAGAAGGTGACATCAGTGGAGAATTTCCACCAGCTGATGACGGGGCAGGTTGGAGGCTTCCACGGTCTACCCCGGCCACCAGCATGTGTGTGTGGGGGTGAAGTTGCCAGGTCCAGGTTAGGAAACTCCTAGAGAATTTGGGGGCGGAGCCTGGGGAGGACAGGAACCTCACTGGGGTACAATGCCATAGAGTCCACCCTCCCCGCAAGCATCCATTTTCTCTGGGGGTGAACCGATCTCAGTCCCCTTCCAACTTTCTTCCCATCCCAAGACACTTCAGCGAGGGGGCTAGGAAAATTTCCCCCCTTGATGCCAATATTGTGCAACACCTGGTCCATTAATATCCAAGACTATGACGCTGCAAGAATATATTGCATCACAAGACGTGGACCTGGCATGCGCGACCAAGACCGGGACGAGGGAAGGCGAAACGGTCACCTTGCAAGAGCAGACCCTACCAGGTTTCTCGGTCCTCCACCAATCTCGAACTGAGGGGTGGAGGGGACGGGGTTGTGATCAGTGTTCCCTCTAAGCTGAGTTAGTGTGAGCTAGCTCACAGTTTTTTAGCCTCTGGCTCACACACTTTTGTCTCAGCTCAGGAAGGGTGGCTCCAGCGCAAACTAATTTATGCAGTGGCCAAATGGCTCGCTCACAACTTCGATGCCAGTAGCTCACCAAGTAGAATTTTTGCTCACAAGATTCCACAGCTTAGAGGGAACATGGGTTGCAATCCTCATGGAAGAGGGTTTTTCCTTCAGGGCAGCCCCTGGCCCAAAGATCACCAGCACAGATTGTGTGGGCCCAGTGTGGGACTCTTGTCTGGCGTACCGTTGGCCTAGCACCCCCGCTGACTGACTGCCGAACCTGCTGGAGGCGGTAGAGGGCTGGGCCTTGGAGTGCCCGAGGCTGATTGTCCTTGGGGACTTCCGACGCTGCTACCTCTCAGCGGGCGTGGGACCTAGTGTCTTCCGTGGCAGTCCCGGGGCTCTCCCGGATGGTACGGGGTCCCACACATCAAGCAGGCCGCACGCTGGATTTGACCTTTGGCATGGGGATGGATATGGATCTGATGGTTAAAGACGAGGTGCCCTGGTCAGATCGCTTTGCCCTGGAGGCCCGGCGGGGTGTCTCTGTCCCTCACTGTCTTGGCGGTGAGCATATTTATGCTCGTCCGTGGAGACTAACGGACCCAACGTGGTTCCAGAATGCTCTGTGGGATCCGATACCCCTGGGTGATTCATTAGATGTGCCAGTAGAGGAACTGGAACGCTCATCTCTCTGAAGCCATTGACGAAATAGCTCCCTGACGTCCTTTGTAGTCCCGACATAAATTATCCCCCCGTATGTTACGGAACTCAGGGGGATGAAGCGGGAACTCAGAGGACTAGAGCAAGTCTGGCGGCGCACTCGTGACGAAGCTGCAAGAAGATCTTATAGAACATTTATGAAAATCTGTAAGGCGGCGGTGAAGGCTGTCGAGAAGGGATTTTATCCAGCCTCCATCGCATCCGCTGGCTCTCACTAATTAGGTAATTAGGTCTCTGACTTGCCTCACTGAGAGAGCCCCGAATGTTAGAAATTTGGCTATTAGCTGCGAGGCTGTTACGAGCTTTCTTGAAGACCAAGTCTTGTCACCCTCCAGGCCAATGGTGATACAGTATGTGAGCTGGAGCCAGTCTGGTGTAGTGGTCAGGACCGTGGAGTCTAATCTGGGAGAAACGGGTTTGATTCCCCACTTCTCCACATGCAGCTGCTGGTATGACCTTGGGTCAATTACAAGTTCTTTTAGAGCTGTTCTCTCAAGAGCAGTTCTCTCAGGAGCTCTCTCAGCCCCGCCTACCTCACAGGGTGTCTGTTGCGGGGAGGGGAAGGGAGTTTGTAAGCCGCTCTGAGACTCCGTCGGGTAGTGAAGGGTGGGGTATAAACCCAATCTCTTCTTCTCTTCTGAGGAGGGGGTGGAGCCTGAGGCGGGCTGGGTTCAGGGAGGGGAGGAGCCTCAGTGTGGGACAATGCCACAGAGCCCAACTTCCAAAGCAGCTGTTTTCTCCGGGGGAACTGGTCTTGGTCAGCTGGGGATCAGTTGTAAAAGCAGGAGATCTCCAGGCCCCACCTGGAGTTTGGCAACCTCCCCAAACCCTGCCCTCCACATGCCCCATCCCCGAATCTCCTGGAATCTCCCAGTCTGGAGTTGGCAAGCCGACTGCTATCAAGTGGGGCGAAATCCCTGTTTCAAATGCATGTCTACCGGTGAACTCAGATGTGAACACAAATGTGTCTTGGTGTTCAGGCCTCTCAGTATCTGTTCAGAGAGGACTTTGCTCCGACCGATCCAAGAAGCTGTCTTGTGCCGTCCATGGTTTGTCTTCCCCTTCTTGCTTCGAGGGTTCGAGCCCCATGACGCAGGGGTCACAACAGACTGCCACCAGGCTAGAGGAGAGGGGATTTGAAATTCCTCCCGTGGGCAGCTATCTGCCGAGGCCGCCCTGAAACATCTGTCGACGCGTTCTATTTTCAGAAAGCCCTCAAGGGCAGGGCCGGGGGGATCGGCCATAGGCCACAAACACCATTTCACTTCCTGTGGCGCTTTCCGAATATGATCTTCCAGCGTCCCTAGAGCTAGAGGGTGAAAATATATATATATATATCACGGCGACAGGATAGAATAATTGGTGTGAAACAAGTAATGCTGTCGGCGTTCCCAGCCTCCCGGGGGGAGTCTGGCTATCTCCCAGAATTGCAACCGATCTGCAGAGGAAAGAGATCCGTTTCCCTTGGAGAAAATGGCTGCTTTGGAGGGCGGGTCCTGTGGCGTTATACCTCACTGATATCCCCTCCCGTCCCCAAACCCCGTCCTCCCTGGACCCCCACCCCAGGAATATCCTAACCAGGAGGAGGCAACTCTGGGAAGGGAAACTATGCCCTATTCTGGAGGAGCTGAGATTTGTCACTGTCCCTAAATACCTTTTGCGCCAAACAAAAGACGCAGGAAGCCGTGATGAGTATTGAGGAAGCGACAGAGGTTGATAAAATCATGTGTGGGGTAGAGAGAGTGGACCGAGAGGGAACTGTTCTTCCCTCTGGCACCGTACTAGAATCTGTGGGGGGGCTTAATGAAATCGAGGGGCAGTAGTTTCCGGTCGGACGAAAGGAGCACCTCTCCTACCAGTGAGCAATGGGGTCGTGGAATCGGCGGTCAGCTGATGTCGTGTCCGCATGAACACAGATGGCTTGGAAAGAGGGTTGGGGAGAAAGTCCGGCCGTTGTCACTTGCCTTGACGACTTAAGGGAACCTCCAGAGAGCCAGTTTGGTGTAGTGACTTGGGGCGTGGACTCTAATCTGGGAGTCCCCGCGCCTCCACATGCAGCTGCTGGTGTGACCTTGTGTCAGTCACAAGTTCTCTCAGAGCTGTTCTCTCCAGAGCAGTCCTCTCCAGAGCTCTCTCAGCCCCACCTACCTCACAGGGTGTCTGTTGTGGGGAAGGGAAGGGAAAGGAGATTGTAAGCTGCTCTGATACTCCTTCGGGTAGTGGAAGGCGGGGTATAAATCCAATCTCCTCCTCCCCCTTCTTTGAAGCCAATGTTGGATCAGGCCAATGGCCCATCCAGCCCAACACTTTGTCACACAGTGGCCAAAAATATCAGGTGCCATCAGGAGGTCCATCAGTGGGGCCAGGACACTAGAAGTCTTCTTCTTCTTCTCCTTCTCCTCCTCGTCCTCCTCCTTGTCCTCTTCCTTCTCCTTCTCCTCCTTCTTCTCCTCCTCCTTCTTCTCCTTCTGCTGCCATTTTGTGGATGTGTCTGCCATGCTGCATTGTCAGAATTCCAAATGGTGCCCATGGGCTCAAAATGTGTTCTCCTGATTTCACCCCTGGTTTGTAGCAAGGCATGAAAGTCTTTAAAGGATACGATCTAGAACATTAATTGGAAAACGTGAGCGTGGTGACGGAATGCACACACACACATAAATATATATATATATATATATATATATATATATATATATATATATATATACACACACACACACACACATTGGCTCTATGCATGTTTATGTGTGTTGTACTCTCTGGGGCTTGCTCCCAATGCGAAAGCCGGCAGAAGAGAACGTTTGATTACTCTCCCTCTCTCTCGCTGTCTCTTTTTAACCTTTTCTTTAAATCATGTATGTGAGACGAGACTGGTGTACGGCAGCCCCGGGGCCGCTGTCAAACTGGAAGAGCTGGCGCCGGTTCAGGAGAACAGGAATCCTTTGATGGGAAGATGAAGGCGCTTTTTTGCGGGGGGGGGGCATTGGAGGGATTAATGAAGAATTTATTTGATGGAGAAACAAGATCTATCGAACGATCGCGCTGGGACTGAGAGGGGCGGATTAATTACCCCGCGTCCTGACTCCTCAGCGAGAATCAAATCAAGGCGTTTACAGGCGTGAGCGTCGGGGAGAGGATTTTGCGCTGGCTAATGAGGGATTCCGAGGCACTAATGAACCCGTGACCCGCCCCTATGATTTGCCCAGAATCACCACGGCTTTCAAAGCAGAACTGAAGGATCCTTGGGGAGGGGGCTACTGAAGATCAAAAAGGGTGCAGCCTCTGGCTCAGAGGTAGAACGGTTGCATGCTGGGGCCTCCAGATCCAGTCTCTGGTATCTCCTCTGGTAGTGTGTTGGCAGGAAAGACCTTGCTCCCGGGGTTCCCCAACGTGGTGCCCACGGGCACCACCGTGCCCGAGAACAGATTTCTTGGTGCCCATCAAGTGTTTTTAGAAAATGGGGTGGGGCCATTGGGGGCTCTTGCCCAGCAGGGTTTTTGATGGGCCACTGGAGGTCTGACTGGCTGTGCAGATAAAAACAATGTGAAACAAGGGCGTAGACTTTCCAATTTCCCAGTGGGGGGCTGGGGCTGGGCCAGAGGCATTGCTAAGTCATTAAAAGAACTGGGACCCAATGAACTGGGAAAAAACCCTCCACTTTCAAAATGGGTTGGGGGTGGTGTGGGGTGGTGGTGGCAAGGCTTGTGAGCCTGGTTGTCTGGGGGAGCTCAGTTATCCCTGGAAAATTTCGGGGATAGCCTCAGCCCCCAAACCCCCCTGAAGTTGACACCTATGATTTCAGCGGCAGCCGTCACCACGAAGCTTGACTCCAGCGGCACCTTTAAGACCAACCAAGGTTTATTCAAGTACATTGGAAGTGGATTATTTAGTGTGTGTGATTTCAGCCACTGTTTGGATTTAATTCCGGGGGCAGTGGGGGGTGGGGGAAACAGTTGAAGCAAATAAATATGTCAAAATTGGAGATAGATGTGTAAAGGTATCCTTCTTTAATTGTGGAATGCTAAGAGTAATTAACTGAGACCTCATTGTTATGCCCCATCGGTCTCCTCTCAAGCATGGAGGTAACTGATAGCATCTTTTTCTTTGAGGTGGGGTGATTTGTAGTGCAGTGTTGTGTCTCCTCGGTTACCCAACCAGAGAAATGCATTCCAAGATACCATTGTAATATTAATTGCATTACATTAACAATCACTGTTCTAATCTACTATTCCAAATAAGAAACGCACTAAAATAAACAGGATGTATAGCCCTTCTTGGTGAGGATACAGATGTAAGGACTGAATGAATTTAGCATATGTAGTTAGATAAGAAACCAATATCCCTGTTGAGTCCTGGGGGGGGGGAGTTTTTCTGAGTGTTGTAAGAACCTGTAATCCAGCAATTTCTCTTTCCATTCTGTTCCTGAAGTTCCTTTACAAAAAAAAACAGCTACTTTGAGGTCACCCACTGAATGCCCTGGAAGGCTGAGATGTTCTCCTACAGGTTTCTCGGTCTTGTGATTCTTGATGTCAGATTTGTGTCCATTTATCCTTGGGCATAGGGTTTGACCTGTTTGCCCTATGTAGAGAACCGAAGAGCATGGTTGGCATTTAATGGCTTATACGATGTTAGAAGATGAGCATGTGAATAAGCCTGGGATGGCGAAGATTATGTTATTAGGTCCAGTGATTCTTCCCAGCGTATTTTTAAATTGTCACTCTTCTCCCCTCCACTTAGGTTTCCCCTGTGTATATGGTTCTGCCTCCCGTGGTGGCCATTTTGTGATTGGTTCCACCCTTCTGTGGCAGCCATTTTGTGGATCCGCCCACTACCCTGCGTCAGAATTCCAAAGGTGCCCACAGGCTGGGAAAGATTGGGGACCCCTTCCTTACTCTGTCCGAGACTCTGGACAACTGGACCAATGAGAGTTTGTGATACTGAGCTCAGTGGGCCAATGGTGTGAGTTGACACAAGTCGTCTTGGGATGGAGCTTCAGCGGTTGGTCTGGTCCTCTGGAGTGGGCCACCAAGTTGGCAGAGAGGAAGTCTTTGCTAGGGGGGCACATTACAGAGAGTATTTGGTGGAGGGTGAAAAGTTATGGGAAGATGGGACTGTTAGAGTTGCCAACTGTGGACTGGAAAATCCCTGGAGATTTGGGGGCGGAGCCTGGAGCAGGAAGAGACCTCAGCAGGGTTTACTGCCAGAGCGTCCACCCACCAAATCTGCCATTTTCTCCGGGGGAGCCAATCTCTATACACTGGAGATCAGCTGTAATCCTAGAAAGCCTCCACGCCCCAGCAGGAGGTTGGAAAGGAACGTCACGTTTGTACCTGATTGTTCCTTCATGCAGCTGAGGCTTGAGATCACAGTTAGGAGATTAGGCAAGGGGAATATCTCATGACTATGAAGATTTCTTTAGGCTCATAGGACTGTTTTGACCCACGTTTGAAATGATTGTTGGGCCGTGGAATCTGTTGGAAGTTTGGATTGAGTATATCCAGGGCTATTTTGGGGCAGGAATGCACAGGAATGGAGTTCCGGCTGGCTCCTGAGTTGGCCACGCCCAGCAGGAACTTGTTAGCATAATAGGCCACACCCTACAGCAGAAACTCATTAGGACTGGCCACATGAGGGGTGTGTGGCCTAACATGCAAAGGGGTTCCTGCTACCAAAAAAGCCCTGGGTTTTGACAACAAACAAGGTAAACAGAATAAGAAGCAAAAGGTGGGTGTGGCTGGATGACCACACTTCTGGTGACATGGGGGTATGGCCTAATACGCTAATGATCTGTGTTGACAGGGGTGTGGCCTAATATACTAGTGAGTTTCTGCTGTAGGGTGTGGCCTGTTATGCTAATGAGTTCCTGCTGGGCTTTTTCTACCAAAAAAAGCCCTGCAGTTATCGTATTTTATTTTATGTGTTTTATCTGTATTATCAATATCGGGAGCTGCCTCAAGCTCTGTAAGGGAGAAAGGAAGCTAATAAATATTTTGAAGAAATTAAAAAAAACACTGAGGTAGATGCCCCAGTGGTGTGACTTGGTCTAAGGCCACTGCGTATTTCCTGTTCGAACGGGGTCAGCGCCGCACGCTATGGGGTTATTATAACCACCTGCGGGAGACGTGCCTTATGAAGAGGCCTCGGTTTTTGCTGAATCTGCACAGCTTTCCGAAAGCTGAAGGCAGAACCTACCCAGTCCTTCTCCCCGAAGCCGTCACTGCTCATATTTTCCTTTTCCCTCTCAGGACTGATGCCGGCGACGATGATGGATGAGAGAAATCAGATGGTTGCATTTCCCAAGCCGGGCATCCCGCTCTGCCTCAGCCGTTGTAGCACGTCCTTTTCTGTAGGCGCGCTGAAAACGGCTGACCCCCTCCCCAAAATCCAAGCATCCTTACAGATTCATCCTGCCGTTTCCATTAACGGCTCCCTTCCTAGGAGCAGCGGTCCACAGTTGAACCTGGTCGTACGCAAGCCGCTAGCTACGTTTAACCCCTACCTCTCCTGCAGACCGGGCCTTCCGGCACCTTCTGCTTAATCTATCGATCCACCCATGCGGCGGAAGAACTGTCTCGCTGCCGACCTTTTTCTGTTCTCATACGCTCCCTGTCGTACTAGAACAGGGGTCCCCAACCCTTTTCACCCTGCGGGCACCTTTGGAATTCTCACACAGGCCACTTCCACACATCATTTTTGTCACTCGTTTGTCCCTATTGCTTTGCGTCGTCCCCCCCTTTCCACATGTGTTTTGCTCCCTCTGGGACTACTAGAGAGAACAAAACACATGAGGAGGGGGAATCTTGGTGTAGTGGTTAAGTGCACGGACTCTAATCTGGAAGAACCGGGTTTGATTCCCCACTCCTCCCCTTGCACCTGACTGGATGACCTTGGGCAAGCCGTAGCTCTGATAAGAGCTGTTCCTGAAAAAGAGCAGTTTCTGTCAGAGCTCTCTCAGCCCCCCTACCCCACAGGGTGTCTGTTGTGGGGAGGAGAAGGGAGAGGCGTTTGTAAGCCGCCCTGAGACTTCCTTAGGTAGTGAAGGGCAGGGTATAAATCCCATCTCTTCTTCTTCTTCTTCTACCTCACAGGGTGTCTGTTGTGGGGAGGGGAAGGGAAAGGCGTTTGTAAGCCACCCTGAGACTTCCTTGGGTAGTGAAGGGCGGGGTATAAATCCAATCTCTTCTTCACTTCTTCTTGAAGCAATAGGGACAAACGAGGGACAAAAAGGACCGTGCGGAAGTGGCCACAGTGTGGAGGACGCAGCCACAAAATGGCTGCCACAGAATGGTCGCCGCAGAAGGCCGAGCCCAGCCAAAATGGCTGCCACCACTCACCCTCAGTCTCACAGGAAAAAACAACCACCACCTGCACAGCCAATCAGAAGCCTCATTGGGAAAAAGCCACTCTTGGCCCTGCCCACTTTCTAAAAACACTTGCTGGAACCAGATTGGCAGCCCCCACGGACATCATGTTGGGGGATCCCTGTGTTAGAAATCCTTCAGAAGGTATTTCCCCTCAGCTGAAGAAATCCTGTCAAGGGCAGTGAGATTTCAGACCTTGTTCCGTGGCCCCGAAGGCCCACCACAGGGAAGTTTTGTCGCAAAGACTGTTGTGTCTTACTGGATCTTTTAGCAATGTGCTTGATGGAAAGTTTATGGAAGATCTGCGGGCCAGTGAAATGCACGCGACTTCCAGGCAGTGGACAGTTGCTGCTTTTTCATTGAAAGGACTCAGGAGGACTGACCCGGGCCAAGAGGCGAGCAGGGAAAGTAGGGTTGCTAACTGTGCTTTGGGAAATTCCTGGAGGTTTGGGGGCTGGAACCTGGGGAGGGCAGAGATTGGGGAGGGGAGGAACCTCAGCATGGTATAATGCCATACAGTCCACCTTCTGAAGCAGCCATGCTTTCCGGGAGGTGACCCCTGTCATCTGCAGACCAGCTACAATTCAAGAGATTCCCAGGCCCACCTGGAGTGAGGATGGCCAGGTCCCTCCTGGAAACCGGTGGGGGACGGGGGACTTACCCAGAGCAGCAGGGACGCCCATCCAGTGTACAGCGACGTGCCCATGGCATTGTCTACATAACCTGGAAGTGCCATCATCGTGTCTGGGATGTTGGGGTAATGCTCTGGTCTTTGGGCAAAAACTCTATGGTGAATTTGGCTTCTGCCATAGAGTTTTTGCCCAAATATCAGAGTGTCAGCCCGACATACTGGATGTGAGGACATCACTTCCGGGTCACATGGGCAGTGACGTAGACGTGTTGCCGCACGTCAGATGGATCTCCCTCTTTTGGGGGGCAAATCCCCCCCACCAGCCAGCTGATTGGCAGTGGGGAGGTGAGACCTGACAGTGGGGGACCCCCGGCTCCCCCCCCGGGAGTCTGGCAACCCTAAATAATGTGTTGTCATTTGCTCTAGTCTTTTTTTTGGCCTCAGATCTTTCAGATGCTTTTTTTTGGGGGGGGCGGTAGAGAACTAATTCCTTGTTATGCACGCAGCACAATAAAGACCTAGTTTAGAAAGGCCTCTGGAGGCAGAACTGTGTTGGTTGTACCGCATTTTCTAACGGCTTTATCCATGGCCGCTTTACTGACTTAATGGATACGGAGGACTTCGCTGGGTTTTGACGCAAGACGGTTTTACATGCTGCCCGCTGTTTCGAGTTCCCACTGAGCTCAGAACACGGAATATAACACGACTACTAATAAAATTAAGTAAGATGTAGGCTGAAGACAACCCCGGGTCTGCCTTTCCCGCTAACCTTGCTCTATCCCTTTTCCTGTCAATCAGCTGCCCTTTGACAACCGCATTGCTATCTGTCATAATGGGGGACGTGGCTATTTTTAGGCCGTCGGCAGTATATACACCGGGAAATGTGCCGTTAGGTCAGTGCTGGGCGGCAGGTGGATTTCTAGAAATAATGCATCCGTACATAGCCATCCTAATTTTCCAGGCGTCTTCTTTTCGAACGCGTGGCCTTCCGTTTCGTCACCAGGGCCCTCCGTCGCCCAGCTCAGCACAACGGGGGAAAGATATTAATTCAGCAGGGGGGAAAGATGACTCCCTTGCCTTTTAATTTATGGTTTGCTTTTTCTTCTTGGGGTTCTTCCATTGTTCTTTTCTTTGTGGGGTGAGGGAGGCGGGGAAGAAGGCTTTTGCTCAATAAATATTGTATAGCGAGGGGTTCCAGTGTCTGGGAATGAGAAAAATTAACATTGCAAGGTGTGCATTTCATTTCAAGCTGATTAGATAGCTGATTGTATTTTTTTTTAAAAAAAGGCAGAGTTATAATTAAAATTGCATCGCGCTTGGCTCGGAATGGGGGACCACGTGGGTGTTGCTAATTAACGGGTGATAATAAACAGAGCGCCGTGTCACTGAGTAATTCTCATGGAGGGGCCTGAGGGGAGAAATGCATCTTGGGAGATCAAGCAAGGACTGAGGGAGAGGAAGGCTCGCCCTTCCGGTTTGCCTCATTATCTGGCGAGCAATTTCATTGTTATTCCACCTTTCCTCCAGGGAGGTTTTATCTTCACAACCCTCTTGTGAGGCAGGTTAGGTTGAGAGGTCTTGCCCAGTGAGATTGATGGGGATTTGAACGCAGGTCTCTACGGCCACCAGCTCTAGGTTGGGTGGGGTTTGGGGAGGAGGAGAAGCAGGTTCGATTCCCCACTCCTCCACATGCAGCTGCCGGTGTGACCTTGGGTCAGTCACAAGTTCTCTCAGAGCCGTTCTCTCAAGAGCAGTTCTCTCACTCCGCCCCACCTACCTCACAGGGGGTCTGTTGTGGGGAGGGGAAGGGAAAGGAGATTGTAAGCTGCTCTGAGACTCCTTTGGGTAGTGAAGGACGAGGTATAAATCCAATCTCCTCCTCTTCCTCCTCCTCCAAAGCAGCCACCTTCTCCAGGGAAACAGACTTCTGCCTTCTGGAAATCAGTTGTTATCCTCGGAGATCTCCAGCCCCCACCTGGAAGATGGCAAGCCTGATCTCCAGATGACAGCGATCAGTTCTCCTGGAGGATATGGTAGCTTTCGAGAATACTCTATGGTGTACCGCAGAATGTGAGAGAAATGGAAGTCCTAGAGTGACATCACACCCCTCTCCAAGCTCCGTCCACCTTAGGCACCGCCCCAAATTCAGCAGGTATTTCCCAAGTCAGAGCATAAGAACATAAGAACATGAGAGAAGCCAATGCTGAATCAGGCCAATGGCCCATCTAGTCCAACACTCTGTCACACAGCGGCTGAAAATACCAGGTGCACTCAGGAGGTCCAGCAGTGGGGCCAGGGCACTAGAAGCCCTCCCACTGCTGCCCCCTCCCAGCACCAAGAATACAGAGCATCACTTGCCCCATACTGAGAGTTCCTATCTATACCCTGTGGCTAATAGCCACTGATGGACTTCTGCTCCATATGCTTATCTAATTCCCTCTGGAAACTGTCCATGCTTGTAGCTGCCACCACCTCCTGTGGCAGTGAATTCCATATGTTAATCACTCTTTGGGTGAAGAAGTATTTCCTTTTATCTAGTTCTAATCTGATAACCTAACAATCCCTTCCAGCCTTCTGGTTTATGCAGTCCTTCAAATGGCTCTCTGCGGCGGTGCCATTTCTACCCGTCTCTTGTAGTTTGCCCAGGCGTACAAATAAAAATAACATTTTCCCCACCTTTCCATATAAACCTGTTCCTTTTCCTGGGAAGTTACTACTATTTAATTCTACTAGGGTCTGTGGTGTAAAAGAGTAAGATGGTTCGCTTGACTGTAGATCAGATCCAGCCTCACAGAAGCCGGCATGGCAAATGGGGAGCCAGGAGCCAGGGCCCCGGGCAGATGTCCCTACAGGCACCACGCCTCCCGCCAGCCCCTTTCCTGGCACTCACCAAATGTTTTTTAGAAAATCCGCATGGCCAGATGGGGCTTATTCTGACAGACCCTGGGAGATTTGATTGGCTGGGTAGATTTTTTTTAAAAAAATCAAACATTGCTCTGGCAGAAACTGCCCTCAAAACATGAGGCGTGACTGAAGGTAAGCTGTGGCAGCCATTTTGTGGCTGGTTCCGCCTCCTCCTGCAGCAGTCGCTTTGTGGCAGCCATCTTGTGGAGGTGCCCACCATGCTGTGTCAGAATTCCAGAGCTGCCCACAGGATCAAAAAAGCTGGGGACCCCTGGCCCACAAGAATTTCTCCCGTAAATGCTTTTTTCAATCTTTTTTTTTTTTTTTAATTTAAAGGCGTGTGCTCCTTTAAGCAGAGTGGGGTGCTGTAGTTGACGTCCCATGCTGAGCAGGGGGGTTGGAGTAGGTGACCTCTAGGAATCCTTCTAACTCTGTGTCAATAAACTGGTCTCCTTTAAGAGAGTTTTTCTGTCTAAGTGTGAGCTTTCTTGACTATGGAAGTCATCACCCCCTGTGGGCCTATTATCAGAGCTGTTGCTTAGGCCGGCCAAAGTGATTAACCTGCAGCAGCTGAGAACCGTCATCTCAAGTGGTCGACAGCTTGCAGTTTAGAGATCTATACTGGTAACAGCTTCCTATTGGCTACATGGCTTTTCTTTCTGCACTGAGAACTCCAGCCCCACCAGGAAAAAAAATCTGCCCCACAAATCACAAAATCCTGGCTACAGGCCTACGCTTAGTTGTGATTTGACTCACAGGTTTGTTCAGTGGCTGAGCAGGGATTCGAATCCAGCTCCCCCTGCCCTTGAAGACTAGTTCTCTCCCTGCCTGCTGCTTTAGGCTGTCTCAGTTGCTCCCGCTTGTTCCTGCTGGGCACCTGGGGGTGGTGGTAAGATTCTTGTTCAGGAGCTGCATTTTCATCCGTGCGTCTCTGCAGCGGTGCCTTATTGAACAGGGCTGAGTGGAAAGTCACGTTGATGGGGCGACGCCGGACTCCTGACAATGCCATCCATCACTCAGTTCCACGAGAACCTGACAGACTCTTCACAGAAGCCCTGTCCCATCAAAATGGCATGCATTCTTACAAATTGGAACTTTCGGCCAGAGAGCCCTTACATTAAAAAGAAACCAAAACCCATCTGGGGTATTAATGATAAGAAATAGGCACCTGCCGACACCTTTCCAAGGGTTTTTAGAATGCGTGTGGGGCCAGATGTGCCTCTCTGCTGAAGTTATCTTCACTACACGGCTGAAGGTAAGGTGTGCGTAGGCACACAATGTATTTTAAAATATTTTTAAAATTTCTGCCTGAATTGTTGCTGTTAGAATCGTGCATAATTTCACTCCCTGGTGTTTTGTGTTTGGCTCCGCCCCCTCTGGCAGCCATGCTGTGTTTGGCTCCACCCCTGTGGCAGCCATTTTGTCATCGCACACACCACCCTGGGTCAGAATTCCAAAGGTGCCTGCAATCTCAAAAAGGTTGGGCCCCCCGATATAGTGTTACCACAGTGTGGGATAGTTGTCCTACACTGCAGGGTGGTTGTCTGAATGCGAGGCGATGCAGAGATTTTGCTCTGGTTGCCATGTTACTGAGAACAGGGTCCTTTTGGATCATCTGCCCAAAATCATACGCTATTTGCGTTCACCCCTGTTTTGTGGCAACCTTTCGTCACCTGTCTGGTAAGATCCTTTTGGAAACGGTGCGTGTGTCTGGCGGGGCAGGACATTTGAACTCTATTTTGCAGGTGCCATGGAACCAGTGAGGGTTTCCAACCTCCAGTTGGGGCCTGGATATCCTTGGGAATCACAGCTCTTCTCCAGACTGCAGAGATCAGTTCCCCTTTGCAGGGTGGACTCGAGAGCATTAAATGCCCGTAGAGCTCTCCCCATGCCCAGCCTTCCTCAGGCTCCACCCACAAACTTCCCAACTCAGAGTTGGCAACCCTTGACCCCATCCATATTGGGAGGCCCCCTTGTGGTGGTATCTGTGGCTCCATTACCTAGTGGGGTCTTGTTTCGCGGGACCTCCATGTTGAATGGTTTGCCTCTAAAGAGCCAGTTTGGTGTAGTGGTTAAGAGTGCGGACTCTAATCTGGGAGAACTGGGTTTGATTTCCCACTCTTCCTCCACATGCAGCCTGCTGGGTGACCTTGGGTCAGTCACTGTTCTCTCAGAGCTGCTCTCTCCAGAGCAGTCCTCGAGAGAGCTCTCTCAGCCCCGCCTACCTGTCTGTTGTGGGGAGGGGAAGGGAAGGAGATGGTAAGCCGCTCTGAGTGAAGGGCAGGGTATAAATCTTCTCTTCTCTTCTCTTCTCTTCTCTTCTCTTCTCTTCTTCTTCTTCTTCTCTTCTCTTCTCTTCTCTTCTTCTTCTTCTTCTCTTCTTCTTCTCTATGTACTCCAGACCAATGCTCTTCTCTTCTCTTCTCTCTTCCTCTTCTCCTTTCTTCTCCTCTCCTCTCCTTTCTTCTCTTCTTTTTTCAATGTACTCCAGACCAATGCTCTTCTCTTCTCTCTTCCTCTTCTCCTTTCTTCTCCTCTCCTCTCCTCTCCTTTCTCCTCTTCTTTTTTCAATGTACTCCAGACCAATGCTCTTCTCTTCTCTCTTCCTCTTCTCCTTTCTTCTCCTCTCTTTTCTTCTCTTCTTTTTTCAATGTACTCCAGACCAATGCTCTTCTCTTCTCTTCTCTTCTCTTCTCTTCTCTTCTCTTCTCTTCTCTTCTCTTCTCTTCTCTTCTCTTCTCTTCTCTTCTCTTCTCTTCTCTTCTCTTCTCTTCTCTTCTCTTCTCTTCTCTCTTCCTCTTCTCCTTTCTTCTCTTCTTTTTTCAATGTACTCCAGACCAATGCTCTTCTCTTCTCTCTTCTGTTCTCTTCTGTTCTCTTCTGTTCTCTTCTGTTCTCTTCTGTTCTCTTCTGTTCTCTCTTCCTCTTCTCCTTTCTTCTCCTCTCTTCTCTTTTCTTCTCTTCTTTTTTCAATGTACTCCAGACCAATGCTCCCTCTAAGCTGTGGAGTCTTGTGAGAAAACATTCTCCTTTGCGAGCTCCTGGCATTAAAGTTGTGAGCCAGCGATTGGGCTGCTGCATCAATCTGTTTGCAGAAATGTGTGAGCCGGAGGATAGAAGACTGTGAGCCAGCTCACACTAACCTCAGCTCGGAGGGAACACTGCTCCAGACATTTCCAGAGGGACGAAGGTTCCAGGCTCCTTCCGCGGCAAAAGGGAAGAAAAGTGAGGTCACTTTGTAAATATAGCCTTGTGTTTTAACCCATCTCAGGCTCTTGGAAGAGAGTGGGTGCTCTAACATTTGTTAAAACGTGGTGGTGGTGGTGGAAAGGATTTTCAACTCGCAACAGTCTTATGATGATCCCTAAGGGCTTTCAGGGCAAGAGATGGACAGAGGCGGTTTGCCATTGCCTGCATCTGCATTGCAACTCTGGACTTCCTTGGTGGTCTCCCATTTGGGTCGCCAAGTATCTTACCTGGTGAAGCGGGGGAGAGCCTGTACCAGCCTGGGAAATCCGCGTGTGCATAGCGCACCACGATGACGTCACCAGGAAGTGATGTCATCATGCCGGGCGATGCTCTAGCAATCAGTCTGGAAACTCTATGGTACCATTGGGGGGCGTGGTCGACAACCCTACTCCGCATAGCGACCCCGGGCTTCCTTTGTGGTCTCCCATCCAAGTAGTAACCAGGGCCGACCCTGCTTAGCTTCCGAGATCTTTTTGAGACCGGGCCCGCCAGAACTGCCCGGGTTAAAACGTACAGGGATGTGAAAGCACCCTAACCTTTCAGCAAACTCTTTCGGAATAATCAGTTCTGCAATTTTAAGGCACGTTCTTCCCTGGGATTTCATCCCTTCGACTTTCCGCCCAGGCCTCTGGTATTTATTCGATCCGTCCTCCGTAGCGAAACGAGACAAAGGCAGCCGATAACCCCTAGAATGTGCCGTCCCTGGTGAATTTCGGCCGCTCTGCCTCACTTTTTTTTTTTTTTTTAATGCGGGTCGCGAAGAGAGATGAAATGCCCCAGCCGGGTCCCAGTGAGAAAATAGCTGTCACTCAGCAGTTTAATAATCCCCTCCAAGAGAGAGAAGTACTGGAGGATTTTCAATCAGCCTTTATTTTGAAAGTCAGCCCCAGCTCTTTTATTGCTGACGGGAATCGCCTGTTTGGCTTTAAAAAGAATACATTTTCTTCCATCCAAGTCTTAGGGGCCTGATAGCAGAGGCAGAGCGAGTTTAGATGTCTGGCGTTCCCGAATTATTTCTTTTTCTTTGAAACTTGTAGCCACTTGGAGGGGGGTGGGGAGGGTCCGATTTGGATTGGAACCGTGGGATTGGGGAGGGGGTTCAGTTTGGTGTTGGGGTTAGGAGTGCAGGCTCTAATCTGGGAGAACCAGGTTTGATTTCCCACTCCTCCACAAGAGGCCAGCTGGGTGACCTTGGGTCAGTCACAAGTTCTTTCAGAGCTGTTCTCTCTAGAGCAGTCCTCGAAAGAACTCTCTCAGCCCCATCTACATCACAAGATGTCTGTTGTGGGGAGGGGAAGGGGAAGGAGTTTGTAAACTCTCTGAGACTCCTTCAGGTAGTGAAGGGTGGGGTATAAATCCAATCTCCTCCTCCTCCTCCTCCTCCTCCTCCTCCTCCTCCTCCTCCTCCTCCTCCTCCTCCTCCTCCTCCTCCTCCTCCTCCTCTTCCTCTTCCTTCTTCTTCTTCTTCTTCTTCTTCTTCTTCTTCTTCTTCTTCTTCTTCTTCTTCTTCTTCTTCTTCTTCTTCTTCTTCTTCTTCTTCTTCTTCTTCTTCTTCTTCTTCTTCTTCTTCTTCTTCTTCTTCTTCTTCTTCTTCTTCTTCTTCTTCTTCTTCTTCTTCTTCTTCTTCTTCTTCTTCTTCTTCTTCTTCTTCTTCTTCTTCTTCTTCTTCTTCTTGTATCCAGCCTCCTGGTGGGGCCCAGAATTCCTGGAGATTTGGGGGATGGATTTTGGGGAGGGAGGGGCTCCAGCGGGCTATAATGCCCAGGGTTGCCAACCTCCAGGTGGGTGCACACCAAAGAGAGAGATCACAGGATGGAAGTTGAGAAGAAGCAAACAACCGTGATGTATTATGCCAAGAAACTCTCCAAGGACTAGAAATTTATTTTTCCAATATTCAGTTTACTGGAAGCAATTCAAACGCCATCAACACCAATGGACCATGCGTCTAATATCTCGTTTCATATAACTTTGTCAAAGTGGGTAATGTTGAAATATCTATATCATACATACATAATATTAATCCATTTGGCAAATACTCCATTCATAACACTCATCAGATGAGATATGAATGGAGTGTTTGCCAAATGGATTAATATTATATCGATATTTCAACACTACCCACTTTGACAAAGTTATATGGAACGAGATATTAGACACATGGTTTGTTGGTGTTGATGGCGCTTGAATTGCTTCCAGTAAACTGAATATTGGAAAAAGAAATTTCTAGACCTTGGAGACTTTTTTTGGCATTAACACATCACGGTTGTTTGCTTCTTCTCAACCTCCAGGTGGGGCCTGGAGATCTCCCACTATTACAACTGATTTCCAGACAACAGAGATCAGTTCCCCCAGGGAAAGTAGATGCTTTGGATGGTGGACTGTTTGATATCGTGCCCTGCTGAGGTCCCTCTCCTCATCAAACCCTGCCTTCCCCCAACTCCATGTCCAAAACCTCCAAGTATTTCCCAACCCAGAGCCGGCAACCCTAATATTCCCATACATTCCACCTTCCAAAATGACCTAGAAACTGCTCTTGGTTGCCTGGAGATCAATTGTATGAGCAGGAGATTTCCAGGTGCCACCTGGAGGTTGGCAACCCTAGACTACTGGTGGAACTGGCCACATCTCTTGCAGGGTTGCTCGCCAACCTGGATCTCCAGGCCCCACCTGGAGTTTGGCAACCCGACCCAGCACACATCACGGCCGAGTGGGAATCTGAACCCGGGTTCCGGCCCCCGCCCGGCCAGTACCCCACTCTGGCTCCCGTCGGCCGCGTCTCCTTTCAGCCCGCATCAAAACTGCATAACTTCCCAAAGCATTAAAGGGCTATTATTCTTGTTAATAAGGTTTCGCCCGGCCTCTTTCCCCCTCCGTGGCACCTCATTTGCAACGAGGCGTAAGTTTTATTGAGCACAGGCTGCGGCTCTTTGCTTTTCTTAAAAAATTCTCGTGAGCAATAGGTTTCATTAGTGCAAAGGGTTCCCCCCCCTCGTCCCCCCAAGGCAGAAAATCTGCAGGAGGGCAGGGATCCATCGCCAGGCCGCGCCGCAATTACTTAACCCACGTTATGCCTTTCGGCGTGGCAGTGGCAGCGGCACCCAGAGAGCTAGGCTGATTCAGCAAGTGTGCCGTGAGTCACGGGTAAACCTCCTCTGCGTCCCCCTCCGCATCGCATCGGTTATTTTGGGATTTCTCTGCTCAGAATGCCTGTTCCCACCCGGTACCGATATGGATCTGGGAGAGGAAGGAAGATGGGTGGCGGGCGTTAAACATCCATATTCTAGAAGTTTGCCTGCCCGCCTCCTCCCCCCCATATAAGAACATAAGAGAAGCCAATGTTGGATCAGGCCAATGGCCCATCTAGTCCAACACTCTGTCACACAGCGGCCAAAATATACCAGGTGCCATCAGGAGGTCCAGCAGTGGGGCCAGGACACCAGAAGCCCTCCCACTGCTGCCCCCTCCAGCACCAAGAATAGAGTGCATCACCTGCCCCAGACTGAGAGTTCCCATCTATACCCTGTGGCTAACAGCCACTGATGGACTTCTGCTCCAGATGTTTATCTCATTCCCTCTTGAAACTGTCCATGCTTGCAGCTGCCACCACCTCCTGTGGCAGCGAATTCCATCTGTTAATCACTCTTTGGGTGAAGAAGGACTTCCTTTTATCTGTCCTATTCCGACTGCTCAGCAATTTCATGGAGTGCCCACGAGTTCTTATATTGTGAGAAAGGGGGGAAAGTACTTCTTTCTCTGCCTGCTCTGTCCCATGCATAATCTTATAGACCTCGATCATGTCACCCCTCAGCCGTCGTTTCTCCAAGCTAAAGAGCCCCAAGCGTTTTAACCTTTCTTCATAGGGAAAGTGTTCCAACCCTTTTATCATTCTAGTTGCCCTTCTCTGCACTTTTTCCAATGCTATAATATCCTTTTAGAGATATAGATATATATTTTTAAGTTTATTTTTAGGTTTTCAAAATTATCTTACATAATATAGCGTACATACAAAATAGAGTCTTTTACATGCTATATACCACTATTCATTCAACCGATTTTCTATCCACATATAAACCTTTTCCCACCTTCCACTGTGTACCTTCTCACTTCTATTTTGGAGCTTCAAACTTAAATCATCCATTTGTACTATCTCTAACAGTTTAACTATTAAATCATCTTTTGAGGGAATTAAGTCTGATTTCCAGTTTTTGGCTAGTAACAGATGAGCGGCTGATAATATGTACACTAAAATATAAGTTTCTTGTTGGTTATATCCATCCGGCAGCATATTTAACAAGTATATTTCAGGTATTAGTGTGACGTTTCCCCCCAAGATATCCTGTATCAGTCTCCGCACCATATTCCAGTACCCTTGAATTTTCCCACACTTCCACCACATGTGGTAAAAGGTCCCCACGTTAGCCTTACATTTCCAACACTGACTAGAGTAACCAGAGTAACATTTAGCTAATTTATCGGGGGACCAATACCACCTATAAAATATTTTATATATATTTTCTTTGTACGCAACCGCCCTCATGTATTTGATCGACTTCCAGCATTTTTCCCATTGTCTGTATTCTATATTTTTCCCCATATCCTTCATCCACGAAATCATCACCGTTTTAATGATTTCATCTTGTACAAAGTCATCCAGCAAGAACCTGTATAACTTCTGAATTAATTTATCATTTGAAGACAACCAAATCTTGTCTAATTCATTATTTTGGTCTTCAAAGCCTCTTAACATATCTTTTTAAAACCTATCCTTTATCATAATCTGCTCACACCAAGTTAACTGGTTTTCACGCATCAGTTTCTCTTCTGTTTTTAGCTTATTGTTTTTGGTTAATAAAATTTTGTAACATTCCCTTTTACTCATCGTTATCAAAGCTGGGGCGATGAACGCTTCCAATGGGGAAACCCATCTTGGTATTTTCTTGTAAAATCTTACTTTTATATTTTTCCATACCTTATTCAATGCTCCTCTTAACAAATGTCTTTCAAAATTGGAATATATTTTATCTTTATCATACCAGATGTATGCGTGCCATCCCATATACAAATCATGTCCCTCCAACGCCAAAATCCTAACGTTCTCCAAAGTAAGCCATTCTTTTATCCAAACTAGGGCGGCCGCTTGATAGTATATATACCAATTGGGAGCATTCATTCCTCCCCTCTCTTTTCTATCTTGCATTACTTTCCACTTTATCCTAGCTTTTTTATGTTGCCATATAAATTGTCTTATAATTTTATCAATTTCTTCAAAAAAGTTCTGTTTTTTAGAACTGGTATAGTCTGGGCTAGAAACAGAAATCTTGGCAATATATTCATTTTAACCAATGTGATCCTATCCAATAAAGATAGGGGGATATTTTTCCATTTAGATAAATCTATTGTAATTTCTTTCAATAATTTATAGTAGTTTTCTTCTATTAGGGAGCTACACTTATTCGATAAATTAATTCCCAAATACTTCACTTTCCTAACTATCTCCATAGAAGTTAATTCTTGTATAGCTGTTATTGTACTTGGCAAACAGTTTTTGGGCATTATTTTGGATTTTTTGTAATTTATCTTGAGACCTGCCACCTGCCCGTATCGTTCAATTGTCTCCAATAGGTGTATTATTGACATTTCCGGTTTCTCCATAATAAATACCCGATCATCAGCGAATGCCAGTAGCTTGTATTCTTGCCCTTTAATCCTTAAGCCTCGTATTTGCTTATTTTCCCTTATGGCATCATTTAAGGATTCTAATGTGAAGATAAATAATAGAGGCGAGATCGGACATCCTTGTCTCGCCCCCTTCTGAATTTCTATATTGTTTGTCATATCTCCGTTAACTATTACTTTCGCGTATTGTGTTTTATAAATAGCTTTGAGATATTTGTGGCCAGAACTGTACACAGTATTTCAAATGAGGTCGCACCAATGATTTATACAGGGCCATGATGATACTGGCTGATTTGTTTTCAGTTCCCTTCCTAATAATCCCCAGCATAGCGTTGGCCTTCTCTATTGCAGCTACACACTGTCTAGACATAACTCTGTCGCCATAAGTCAGAAGTGACCCAACGGCAAGATGCATGTGCTGCATTTGCGTTTGAGGCCCTGGCATGGATAGTTTCAAGAAGGAATTAGATAAATATATGGAGCAGAAGTCCATCAGTGGCTCTTAGCCACAGGGTATAGATGGGAACTCTCAGTCTGGGGCAGGTGATGCACTCTATTCTTGGTGCTGGAGGAGGCAGCAGTGGGAGGGCTTCTAGTGTCCTGGCCCCATTGCTGGACCTCCTGAGGGCACCTGGTGTATTTTGGCCGCTGTGTGACAGAGTGTTGGACTAGATGGGCCATTGGCCTGATTCAACATTGGCTTCTCTTATGTTCTCTTATGTTGTTCTTATGACCCTACGGATGAATGACCTCCCAACCGTCAGATTGTTAACAGCCTTGCTCAGGTCTTGCAAACTGAGCCCCCCCCCATGGCTTCCTTGACTGATGCAGGGTTCCCAGCCCTGGGTTGAGACATACCTGGAGATTTGGGGTGGGTGGGGTGGAGCTTGGGAAGAGCAGGGTTTGGGGAGGGGAGGGGCTTCAGCAGCTTTAATGGGTGGGCTCTCTGGCCTTCTAGTCCACCGAGGTCCCTGTCCTCCCCAGGCTCCACCCCCAAATCTCCAGGATTTCCCAACCTGGATCTGGCAACCCTCCAAGTCCCGCCACACCCTGCTGGTGGCCGGGGGCGAGAGCCAGTTTGGTGTAGTGGTTCAGTGCGCGGACTCTAATCTGGGAGAACCGGGTTTGATTCCCCACTCCTCCACAAGAAGCCAGCTGGGTGACCTTGGGTCAGTCACAAGTTCTTTCAGAGCTGTTCTCTCACGAGCAGTTCTTGGAAGAGCTCTCTCAGCCCCCACCTACCTCAAAGGGTGTCTGTTGTGGGGAGGGGAACGGAAAGGAGATTGTAAGCTGCTCTGAGACTCCTTTGGGTAGTGAAGGGCAGGGTATAAATCCTCCTCCTCTTCTTCTTCTTCCACCTCCTCCTCCTCTTCTTCTTCTCCTCCTCCTCCTCTTCTTCCTCTTCCTCCTCCTCTTCTTCTTCTTCTTCCTCCTCCTCCTCCTCTTCTTCTTTCTCCTCCTCCTCCTCTTCTTCCTCTTCCTCCTCGTCTTCTTTTTCTTCTTCCTCTTCCTCCTCCTCTTCTTCCTCTTCTTCCTCTTCCTCCTCCTGCTCCTCCTCTTCCTCCTCCTCTTCTTCTTCCTTCTCCTCCTCTTCTTTCTCCTCTTCCTCTTCCTCCTCCTCCTCTTCTTCTTCTTCTTGCCCCTATTTATGGAAGTGGAACGGTGAAACAGAAGTCAGTGGACATTACCTGCCAAACCTTTTCTAATCCCAGTGTTGCTTTTTTAAAAAGCCACATCCACCTCTCCTGGGCTCTCTACAAGTGTACAAAAAAGAGATATGGGGAGGCGGGGGCGGGGGGGAGAGAACAGATCCTCTTTAGCTGAAGAGGAACGATTGTTACACAAAGAAGCTCGCAGGACAATTAAAGCTTTTATTTCCCTTTTGCCGCGCGGAGCCATCCCCTCGCTCATGTTCCCCTCTTTTCCTCAAGGTTACGCTGCACATTATAGCTTCAGGGTACGGGAGCACTGTCAGTCGAAATCATCCACCCTTTGTTCAAGGCAAAGCACTTCTGGCTCACCAACGCAGCCGCTACTGACATCCCCGGTTGCTAAAGACGGGGATGGAGGGAAAGGGAAATGGAGGGTGCCATTTTCTGCATTAGCAGGCATGGAGCTAAAGCGTCCTTGTTTTTATTCATTTGGTCTCTTCGCTTGGGAGAGGTTCAAAATGCAGGGCATCTCCTGGCCTCCAAAGACTCCCACCCACCCCAGTGGGGGATTAACCATTAAGCGGACTCAGCATGTGCTTAGGGTACCAGGGCCAAAGGGGGCACCAGAAAGTTGGGGA
The DNA here is from genome assembly GCA_029375565.1 of Gekko gecko. NCBI lineage: Eukaryota > Metazoa > Chordata > Lepidosauria > Squamata > Gekkonidae > Gekko > Gekko gecko. Next base: position 215,780,846 of record JAPDNY010000004.1, on the reverse strand, counting down.
AAAGGGTGGAAAGAAAAAAAACACGAATGAAGATTTGTAAAAAATTTTTTTTTAATATAAAACTATAACTTGTATGTAGCCAAAGCTTGGCTTAGTTTGTATAGTATATTGTGTTATCATAGGAATGAATTTTTGCATTGCTGCAGCCTGCATTGTATATCTGGCCAGACAGGTCAACCGTTATGTATTGGGATGTAAATCCTTGCTATACATTTCCATGTTCAGCTTGAGTTTGAATGTGGCTCTTTGGCTGTCACATTACCATTGGCTGGTTTTGGCGAAACCATCGTAAATGCCCAATCGATGTGTGAGAATGTTGCAAAGAGGGAACGGTCCTGATTGGCCTTTCTCCCTGTGTTATGATTGGCCTTTGTGTTGTGATTGGCCTTTAGCGAACTGTGGGTGTGGCTTTGACAGCCCGGGAGAGTTTAAAAAGGGAGCTGTGCTCCACTTGTTTGTTGTGTGTTCCTGAGTTGAAGTCTTGCTGTTAAATAGAGCTGAATCACTTTTGAAGCTGAAATCGTTGTTGAGTCGATACTTAACATCAACAACTAAAACGGACTGGGGGTCCGTGTGGAAAGGAGGGGGGGGCACCGAGATTGGGCCATGCTTAGGGCACCAGTGGGCCTTAATCCGCCCCTGCCCCCCCCCTTTCAGCCAACTGGTAAAAGATCTGATTCACCTATTACAGAGTACACACAGGTTGGGTTCGGCCTTCCCGCCGAGGTCAGATAGAAGATCCAACCCATGCTCCCTCTAAGCTGTGGCGCCTCATGAGCAAAAATTCCGCTTTGTGAGCTCCTGGCATTGAAGTTGCGAGCGAGCGGTTTGGCTGCTGCGTAAATTAGTTTGCTCTGGAGACACATCCTTCCTGAGCTGAGACAAAGACGTGTGAGCCGGAGGCTAAGCAACTGTGAGTTAGCTCACACTAACTCAGCTTAGAGGGGACACTGAATACAACCACATGTGAGTTCTGAGTGCAGTGTGCCCAGTAGGATCAGGACCACGGTGCAAGTGGAGGAGGAGGAGGAGGAGGAGAATGTATCACAATGCCCCTGTATAAATCATTGGTGCGGGTTTAGAAGGCTATAATTCTGCATAGGACTGCCCTTATCAGCAGGGGACAGTGGTTAAAGTGTCAGACTAGTATCTGGGAGACCCAAGTTCGAATCCCCACTCACGCCACGGAAGCTGGCTGGGTGACCTTGGGCCAGTCACACACTCCCAGCCTAACTTTCCTCACAGGGTTTGCTGTGAGGATAAAATGAGGCTTTCAGAATGATGTAAGCCATTCTGGTTTCACATCGGGGAGAAAGGTGGGGTATAAATAACATTTAAAAATTGCCAATTATATAATTTGTGCCAAGATCTCACACCAGAACTTAGCCCAGAAATCTATTTCCAAGGAGGAGGAAGAAGAAGAAGAGGAGGAGGACGAGGAGAAGACTGGATTTCTGCCCCGCCCTTCACTACCCAAGGGAGTCTCAGAGCGGCTTACAAACTCCTTTCCCTTCCCCTCCCCACAACAGACACCTTGTGGGGTAGGTGGGGCTGAGAAAGTTCTGACAGAATCTGCTCTTTTTCAAGGACATCTGTGCCAGAACTATGGCTTGCCAAGGTCACACCAGCCGGGTGCAAGTGGAGGAGTGGGGGAATCAAACCCAGTGTTCCCAGATTAGAGTCTGCGCACTTAACCACTACACCAAACTGGCTCTCTGTTTGAATTGGATTTATACCCCACCCTTCACTCGGAATCTCAGAGTGGCTCAATCTCCTTTCCCTTCCCCTCCCCACAACAGACACCCTGTGAGGTAGGCAGGGCTGAGAGAGCTTTTTCAAGGTCTGCTCTTGAGAGAACAGCTCGGAGACAGCTTGTGACTGACCCAAGGTCACACCAGCAGCTGCCTGTGGGGGAGTGGGGCATCAGCCCCGGTTCTCCCAGTTTACAGTCCGCACTCCTAACCATCACACCAAACTGGGTGAATCCTAGAAGAAACATTTACCTCTGAGCATGCACGGAGTTCCTTTCCCCATCCCACGGCAACTGATAGTCCGACAGATCTCTCCTCCACACATTTGTTCATCTAATTCCCTTTGAAAGCTGAGCGAGAGTGTATGCGTGTGGCAGGGGTGTTAGCTAGATTATTCCCATTCCACGACGGTGCCCTCTCGGCTCCCCAGGAGCACAAAAGGAAAGGAAGGCGATGAAATTATTCCATCTTCCTTTCTCTTTCAGCTGCACAACAAACTCCCCCCCCTTCCCGGTGCAATTTCCTTCCACAAGATGCAAAATATCTCGCCGCTATTGTCGCCATTTATCTGCACTTCCTTTCGAGCCTCGCGCAAATAGACACGGGACGCCTTCCCCGGTCACCAGGACGTCTCGATTAATTTGTGTTCTCAGTGCTTTGAAAGCAGATATTTTTTTAAGCCTGGACAGGGATAAGGCTGCATGGGGGAAATGACAATGGAATAAAGCAGGGCTTTTTTTGTAGAAAAAGCCCAGCAGGAACTCATTGGCCACACCCAACAGCAGAAACCCATTAGCATATTAGGCCACACCCCGATAGCACAGGCCATTAGCATATTGGGCCACACCCCCATGTTACCAGAAGTGTGGTCATCCAGCCACACCCACCTGTTGCTTCTTATTCTGTTTACCTTGTTTGTTGTCAAAACCCAGGGATTTTTTTGGAGCAGGAACTCCTTTGCATGTTAGGCCACACACCCCTAATGTAGCCAATCCGAATGAGTTTCTGCTGTTGGGTGTGGCCTATTATGCAAATGAGTTCCTGCTGGGCGTGGCCAACTCGGGAGCCAGCCAGAACTCTGTTCCTGTGTGTTCCTGCCCCAAAATAGCCCTGGGCCTCCCCAATTTTGTCTTTCCTTTCCCTGAATACATGTTTACTTGGTTATAAAATACCAATACATTAGTATACCACACTTCGAAAATTAAATCATATTTCTACATTGTATTTACCACTTTGCTGGAGGGAATGTGGGGCACAAGGCACATGTATGCATTGCTGGTGGGACCGTATTAAAGTTTCTGATTTTTGGTTAAAGATACTTTACTATATCAAGGAAATCACAGGAACTGACATTGTCAAGATGCTGGTCTTGTTGGACTGACGGCATGACAACCACATACCTCGAATCCACCAAGAACTCATTTCTCTTTTGTTAACAGCGGTGAAAACTATAATTGCTCCCAGTTGGAAAGACTCCACTCCAATACCAATTTCACGTTGGTTTGCAAAACTCTGGGAATACTTTGCAATGGATAAAATATCAGACACTGTAGACACTGCAGAAGGCCATACCTTGGACCCAGCTGTGCCCGTCAAGTGGATTCCATTTCTGGACTACGTTTGTGGGAACTTGGCATCCCAAACAAAATTTATACCACAGAAATACCAGGAGCTAATCACTTATATATAGCATATGGTATCAATATATAAGGTAGTCTGTTATTCTATTTGAGGGCCTTAATGAATTAATATGGATTGTTGCCCCTTGGTTTGTAATTATTGTTGTGTAGTTAGCCTGTTCGACTCTGGGTTGTTTTTAAGTCAAAATTCATAAAAATTTACTATATAAAAAAAATAAGAGGAGTTTAGATCCTAGGAAACCGAAGACTACTTTCAGTGAAACTGCATCTCACCTGGAGTCCTGTGTCCAGTTTTGGGCACCACAGTTTAGGAAGGATGTCGACAAGCTCGAGCGTGTCCAGAAAAGTGCGACCAGGATGATGAGAGGGTTGGGATCCAAGTATTATGAGGAAAGGCTGAAAGAGTTAGGTATGTTTAGCCTGGGAAAGAGAAGGCTTAGAGGGGACATGATTGCAGTCTTCAAGTATCTGAAGGGCTGTCATGTAGAAGACGGAGCAGATCTATTCTCTCTTGCTCCGAATTGCAAGACTAGATCTAATGGGTGGAAATTCCAAGGGAGTTGTTACTGGCTAGATATCAGGAGAAACTTCCTAGCTGTCAGAGTGGTTGAGCAGTGGAACAGACTGCCTAGGAAGGTGGTGGATGCTCCTTCGCTGGACGTTTTCAAGCGGAGACTGGACAACCATCTTTTGGGTATGTTGTAGGTATGTAGGTACGTAGGGCTATCTTTCGGCTATGCTCCTGCAGAGTGCAGGGGGTTGGACTAGATGACCTGCAAGGTCCCTTCCAACTCTAACATTCAATGATTCTATGGACTGTATTCTATGCACTGTATTGTTTAGTACAGTGGCTCCCAACTTATTTGATCCCGTGGGCACGTTTGGAATTCTGGCATGGCACAGTGGGTGCAGCAAATGGCCGCCACAAAATGGCAGCTGCAGGAGGCGGAGCCAACCACAAAATGGTCGCCATATCTTGACTTCAGCAACACAGCATAGATCCTTGTGCTGTCATAGCAGCTCCTGCCAGAGTGACATTTTTAAAAAATCTGCACCGCCAATCAAATCTCCAGTAGCCAATCAGAAGCCTTGCTCGGCAAAAGCCCTCCCTGGCCCCGCCCACTTCCTAAAAACACCTTTCAGGTGCAAAAAAAAAAGATGTCAGTGGGGGCCACTGTGCCCATGGGGCACCATTTTGGGGACCCCTGGTTTAGGAACTAACTGGAAGGGGTGCGCAAAGGGAAACTGTACGCTGCTTAAAAGGTAAAGTTTCCCTTGCTCGAAAGCCAGTCGAATCTGACTCTAGGGCTGCGGTGCTCATCTCCATTTCAAAGCCAAAGAGCCAGCGCTGTCCAAAGATGTTTCCGTGGTCATGTGGCCGGCATGACTAAACACCAAGGCGCACGGAACGCTGTTACCTTCCCACCAAAGTGGTACCTATTTATCTACTTGCAATTTCTTGCTTTCGAACTGCTAGATTGGCAGGAGCTGGAACGAGAGACGGGAGCTCACTCTGTCCCATGGCATTCTCGGGTCTTGAACTGCTGCACTACCAACCTTCCGCAGCCTGCAGTTCAGCGTCTTAACCACTTGAGCCACTGCAGCTCCTGTACCCTGCTTAGCATGACGAAATTCCTTGTGCTGGCCTTGGATTTCAGAACAGTTTAGTTTCTCTGTATTATGCCAATTGTTTGTGATGATGATGATGAAGATAGTTTCTCTCTTTTTCCGCAAAAGGTGTTGCAGGGATTTTGTTTGTGGTTGTGAGATCATTGCAAAAGGGAGAGGTTTCACACTGTGCGGCTGGATTACTGGTGAAAATAGCACGGCGGCATGGGGACATTTTATTCTCGGGGAGGAAGCCGGAGAGATTGGACTTGGCTTCCCCGTAATGAAGTGTGAACGTCGGCCTTCAGGGATTGGCTTGTCATTCTTCTGGGGACGTGAGTGATGTACTGGCAAACTCGCTTATTCTACAAGAAAAATATTCTCTCTGTGTACATTTGGATCGTGTATGAGTGTACGGGATGTGGAAGAAGAAGAGGAGGAAGAAGAGGAGGAAGAGGAAGAAGAAGAAGAAGAAGAGGAGGAGGAGGAGGAGGAGGAGGAGGAGGAGGAGATTGGATTTATACCCCGCCCTTCACTACCCGAAGTGCGCCTTACAGTCTCCTTTCCCTCCCCCTCTCTGCAACAGACACCCTGTGAGGAAGGTGGGGCTGAGAGAGCTCTTTCGAGGACTGCCCTTGAGGCAACAGCTCTGAAAGAACTTGTAACTGACCCAAGGTCACACCAGCAGCTGCATGTGGAGGAGTGGGGAATGGAGTCGGGAACTTCCAGATCAGTGCTCCTAACCGCTATGCCAAACGTAGCCCAATCTCCTCAGAATCTGAGACGCTAAGCAGGGTTGGTACTTGGTTGGGAGACCCCCTCCGAGGAAAAAAGGAAGGAGATAGCAAACTACCTCTGCTGCAGTGCTCGCCTTGAAACGCTATGGCATTGCCATGTGTCGGCTGTATCTTGAGGACATTCTACACACAAACACATGAGCATATCAGGAAAACATACCCTTTACGAATAAGTAAAGGCACGTGCCCCGTTCTGCCGTAAGTGCAGTGAACATGGAAATGCTCCGTGCTTCGATTCTGATTCCGCACAGACGAGGGGGGTTAGTAACCCCCGAACCCCCACGGCGTAATCAGGATTCGATGCAGCCGACCCTGGCGGCCACAGAAGCAAGCCCGGGTTATATAAGTGTTTGCAAACACAATTATCGCATTTGTTCGGTTTTAAGAGGTACGTACAGATGCGTTCTTCGAGTGAACCTTAGGAGAACAGGGCATGCAGGCAATTAGATGTGTGTGTGGGGGGAAACCCGGGCAGGCGGAGAAATATAGAAGGAAGGGAAATAACGGGAGAGGGGGTGGTTTACCTGACGCATGAATATGTCTTGCAGAAGTATGATTTCTGCCCCTCCACCGGCACCGCAGTTCTGCCATTCTACCCACGTCCCCATCGCTAAGTGTGATGCATTTCTCCAAGTCCCTTCCACAGCTTCTAACCGAGCACCTGTTGTGTTATCGCTTCAGGCAATCTTTCCTCAAAGTTGGCACCTTTCGTGGAGAGCGGCTTGTTCTCCAAAAGAAAAAAAAAATCTTTCATGGCAACGCTATTATGGGAGCACAGAGTGTGATCATTGTGCGATGGTGTGTTCCAGCCGCTGGAAGCCAATGTTGCTTTTAAGCTCTGGGGCCTGTTGTACTCATAGTCTGTCCTTTAATATGATCTGCGGAAAATGAAATTTACGGGGCTCGTCATAGCCTGGCTCTAGCGGACAAAGTGGTCTGTAGATGTCCCAGTGCGTCAAGGGCAGGAACAGGCTCGTGATGAGCGTAGCTCCTGTTGAGTCTGTGCATCAGGATGGGCAATCAGTGACCTCTTGCTCAGCTCAGCTCGGAATAGGTTTAAAATCACCATGCAGCTCAGCTCGGAAAGGGTTTGGAAATTACCAAGCAGCTCAGCTTGGAATGGGTTTGGAAATTACCAAGCAGCTCAGCTCAGAATAGATCCAGAAATCACCATGCAGCTCAGCTCGGAATGGGCTTGGAAATCACCATGCAGCTCAGCTCGGAATGGGCTTGGAAATTACCATGCAGCTCAGCTTGGAATGGGTTTGGAAATTACCATGCAGCTCAGCTGGGAATGGGTCTGGAAATTACCATGCAGCTCAGCTCAGAATAGGTCTGGAAATCACCATGCTGCTCAGCTCAGAATGGGCTTAGAAATCACCATGCAGCTCAGCTCAGAATAGGTTTAGAAATTACCATGCAACTTAGCTCGGAATAGGTTTAGAAATCACCATGCAGCTCAGCTCGGAATGGGTTTGGAAATTAACAAGCAGCTCAGCTCAGAATGGCATTGGAAATTACCAAGCAGCTCAGCTCGGAATAGATTTGGAAATTACCAAGCAGCTCCGCTTGGAATGGGCTTGGAAATTACCAAGCAGCTCAGCTCGGAATACATTTTGAAATTACCATGCAGCTCAGCTTGGAATGGGTTTGGAAATTACCAAGCAGCGCAGCTCAGAATGGGCTTGGAAATTATCAAGCGGCTCAGCTTGGAATAGGTTTGGAAATTACCATGCAGCTCAGCTCAGTTCGGAATAGGTTTGGAAATTACCATGCAGCTCAGTTCAGAATAGGTTTGGAAATTAACAAGCAGCTCAGCTGGGAAAGGTTTTGGAAATTAACAAACAGCTCAGTTTGGAAAGGGGTTGGAAATTAACAAGCCGCTCAGCTTGGAAAGGGTTTGGAAATTAACAAGCAGCTCAGCTTGGAAAGGGTTTGGAAATTACTGAGCTTTTTTGTGTGTGTGTGTGTGTGATCAAGTCACAGATGCCTTAGGGTGACCCTGTAGGATTTCCAAGGCAAAAGATGCTCAGAGATGGTTTGCCATTGCCTGCCTCTGCATCTCGACCCTGGTATTCCTTGGAGGTATACTAGCACAGCTGACCCTGTTTAGCTTCCAAGATACTAGCCTAGGCTCTCCAGTTCAGGGTGTTCTTGGTTAGCATTTGGGGGTGGTGGGGGAAACCTTGTTTCCCAGCTTATAATTTATTAAGTTTTTAACAAAAAAAATCCATTATACTCCAGGAAAACTCTTAGTGCACGGCTTTTATGAATAAAATCAATCAATCACTATCTATTCAGTGCATATAATAAGATTCATCATTTCCAAGTTCATGCAAAGCTGAAGAAAATAAAGGACAAATCCCAGCTTTAGCATCTCCGCCCCCCTCCCTGGGTTGGCATCTCTGGCAATGTTCCCTCTAAGCTGTGGAGTCCTGTGAGCAAAAATTCTACTTTGTGAGCTACTGGCATGAAAGTTGTGAGTGAGGAATTTGGCTCCTGCATAAATCAGTTTGCTCTGGAGCCATCCCTTCCCGAGCGAAGACAAAAATCTGTGAGCCGGAGGCTGAAAAACTGTGAGCTAGCTCACACTAACTCAACTTAGAGGGAACACTGATCTCTGGGTAGGGAAATTCCTGGAGTTTTCGGGGTAGTGCCTGGGGAGGGCAGAGTCTGAGTTGTGGAGGGAGATCAGCAAAGATGGGATGCTCTACAATCTGCCCTCTGATGCTGCTGTTTCCTCCAGGGGAATAGATCACTGTAGTCCGAAGATCGGTTGTGATTCCTGGAGAAATCCAGGCCTCCCCTGAAGGCTGGCAACCCGAATGAAAACTTCCACTCACTGGCTCGAGTGACAAAGTGGTGTCTGTCTTGTCGGGGCTTCGTGTGGTGGGCGTGGCTCCCACGAAGCCGTCACGTCAAGAGTCGGGTTGCCAACTCCGGGTTGGGAAATCTCTGGAGACAGGGGTTTTGAGGCAAGAGACGTTGGTTTACCAGTGCCTGCCTCTGCATAGCTACCCTGGACTTCCTCGGTGGTCTCCCATCCAAGTTTGGTGTAGTGGTTAAGTGCGTGGACTTTAATCTGGGAGAACCGGGTCTGATTCCCCCACTTCTCCACTTGCACCTGCTGGATGACCTGGGGCAAGCCATAGTTCTGGCACGGCTGTTGTTGAAAAAGAGCAGTTTCTGTCAGAGCTCTCTCAGCGCCACCGACCTCACGGGGTGTCTGTTGTGGGGAGGGGAAGGGAAGGGAGTTTGTAAGCCGCTCTGAGACTCCAGGTGAAGGGTGAGGTATAAATCCAAACTCTTCTTCTGCTAACCAGGGCTGACCTTGCTTAGCTTCCAAGATCGGAGCTAAAGGTAAAGGTTTCCCTTGCTCAAAAGCCAGTCGAATCCGACTCTAGGGTTGTGGTGCTCATCTCTGTTTCCAAGCCAAAGAGCCAGCGCTGTCCGAAGACTTTTCCGTGGTCATGTGGCTGCCATGACTAAACACTGAGGTACATGGACTACTGTTACCTTCCCACCGAAGCCGTCCCTATTTATCTACTTGCAATGTCTTGCTTTCGAACTGCAGGGTTGGCAGGAGTTGCGGCCAGAGACGGGAGCTCACTCCATCACGCGGCACTCGAGTCCCGAACTGCTGCACTACCGACCTTCCAGTCTGCAGCTCAGCGTCTTAGCCTCTGAGCCACCGCAGCCCCTGCAAAGATTTGAGCTAGCCCAGACTATTCTGGTAGCTTCTTGAAAGGAGATGGGCATGTTAATTATGTATGACCGATTTCCTCTTCTTCTTGGCGCCCTTAATTGGATTTCTTTTGGTAGGCTTGTTCATTTTTTGCCAGATGGCTTCTTCCTTCCTTTCCCACCCTCTTCTCTCTTTTCTGTTTGGGAACAAATTGTTTTGTTTTTCAAAAAAACGTGCGCTGTCCATTGTCGCTTTATCCGGCTCTTCGTGGGAGCCACCCAGCAGACAAGAAACGGCCATCTCCACTGGTCGGAGAACCAGGGAAGCAGTTCTGACCCTGAAGTGGGTCATAAGAACATAAGAAAATAAGAGAAGCCAATGTTGAATCAGGCCAATGGCCCATCCTAGTCCAACACTCTGTCACACAGCGGCCAAAATATACCAGGTGCCATCAGGAGGTCCAGCAGTGGGGCCAGGACACTAGAAGCCCTCCCACTGCTGCCCCCTCCAGCACCAAGAATAGAGTGCATCACCTGCCCCAGACTGAGAGTTCCCATCTATACCCTGTGGCTAATAGCCACTGATGGACTTCTGCTCCAGATGTTTATCTAATTCCCTCTTGAAACTGTCCGTGCTTGTAGCTGCCACCACCTCCTGTGGCAGTGAATTCCATATGTTAATCACTCTTTGGGTGAAGAAGTATTTCCTTTTATCTGTTCTAACCCGACTGCTCAGCAATTTCATGGAGTGCCCACAAGAGTTCTTGTATTGTGAGAAAGGGAGAAAAGTACTTCTTTCTCAACCTGCTCAATCCCATTCATAATCTTATAAACCTCGATCATGTCACCCCTTAGCCATCATTTCTCCAAGCTAAAGAGCCCCAAGCGTTTTAACCTTTCTTCATAGGGAAGGTGTTCCAACCCTTTTATCATTCTAGTTGCCCTTCTCTGCACTTTTTCCAATTCTTCAAAGTGCTCGGGTTGGGCTACACCATAGCCAACTACCCTTCCCGCCCATATTCCCTTTCTGTCTTATGTTTCTTGTGTCATGTTCTTCCTGAGAGATAGGGTTGCCAACCCCCAGGTGGTGGCTAGCTTACACTAACACAGCTTAGAGGGAACACTGGTTGGGCCTTCCTCTTTTTCCCTACCGTCTTCAACTTTTCCTAGCGTTATTGTCTTTTCTAGTGAGTCTGTGCAAGAATTGGAATCCGGTGTGAAGAGGGGGAAATCTGCCCAGACTTTTCGGCTTCTCAGACTTCAGAGCGGAACGTGAATTGATTGATTGGCCTCATAGCCCAATCCGTGGACGGCATCCCTCCGTTTTATAATCCCATGCGGCGGATCGCTCCCAAATAAAAGGAGCTTCCGTTTTCAGTCCAAATGTTGGAGAATACGCCAAAGTACCAGGGAACTGGGATGCGGTGGCTCAGTGGTTAAGATGCCGAACTGTGGACCAGAAGGTCGATAGCTCAGCAGTTCGAGACCCGAGTGCCGCGTGACGGAGTGAGCTCCCGTCTCTGGCCCCAGCTCCTGCCAACCTAGCCGTTCGAAAGCAAGAAATTGCAAGTAGATAAATAGGTACCGCTTCGGTGGGAAGGTGACAGCGTTCTGTGCACCTCGGCGTCTAGTCATGCCGGCCACGTGACCACGGAAACGTCTTCGGACAGCGCTGGCTCTTCGGCTTGGAAATGGAGATGAGCACCGCAACCCTAAGAGTTGGATTTGTGGCAGGGTGAGAGCTTTCGTGAGCATCTGGAGAACTGAGCAGTGACTCACAAAAGCTCAGATATCTTGTTAGCCTTTAAGATGCTACTGGAAGTCTTGCTCTTTTCCACCAATTAACTGTGTTCCTAAACAACACGTTATGTAATCCTAGCCAAATATTCTTGAAAATCAGTTACAATTGTTAAGTAATTGAGGCTTTTATATGAATGAGTGGTGATTTTACAAACACAGAGTCATTCAGCCTCATTAACATTAATAGCACAGCAAGCTGTCTTCTGTGGAATATTAGGAGTCATAAATTGGGGCGTTCGGGGGAAGAGAGTTGTTAAACGGAATTGCTCGATGCATGTGTGAGTTTGGGCTTTGGGCGCTTTTAACGATTTGCTCAAATCGTGGTGGGTAAATGTGCCACAGACCGGGGACAGTTGGGGTCTCGGTGCACGTGAAAGAACATCTCGGCAGCGTCCGCTGACTCAGAGCTCAAGGTAGGAAGCGCTGGCCAGGGAGAGAACAGCGCTGACGGTAATACCAGAGCTCTGCAGGTAGGCTTGGTTTGTGGTGAACGTTTTCCCTTCATTCCCCCAGTTCATCAGCTGGTTTCATGCTTTGGTTTTGTGCTCTTACAGTGAATATAAGAGGTACCCTGCTGGACCAGACAAGTGGCCCAACTAGTCCAGCATCCTGTCTCACACAGTGGCCAACCAGTTCCTCTGGAGGGCCAACAACAGGCAATGGAGGCCTTCCCCTGAGAAGAATGTAAGAGCCCTGCTGGGTCAGATCAGCCAGCCATCTAGTCCAGCATCCTGCCTCACATAATGGCCAACCAGTTCCACTGGACAGCCAACAACAGGGCATGGAGGCCGAGGCCTTCCTCTAGAAAGAACATCAGAAGACCCCTGCTGGATCAGACCAGTGGTCCATCTAGTCCAGCATCCTCTTTCACACAGTAGCCAGACAGTTACTCTGGGGCTCTGACAACAGGGCAGAGAGGCTGAGCCCTTCCCCTGAGAAGAACATCAGAAGAGCCCTGCTGGATCAGACCAGTGGTCCCTCTAGTCCAGCATCCTGTCTCACAAAGTTGCTAACCAGTTCTTCTAGAGGGCCAACAACAGGGCAGAGAGGCTGAGGCCTTCCCCTGATAAGAACCTCAGAAGAGCCCTGCTGGATCAGACCAGTGAGGGTCCACCTAGTCCAGCATCCTGTCTCACACAGTGGCCACGAAAGGAACAGAAAAGGGCTGTGCACAAGGCACTAAATGAAACAAGAACCAAACTGCAAAATATCTGTATATTCTGGTGACAATATTAGTACAAGAATTGTATAAAGTGGTATTCTATAACATGTACAGTAAAGGTTCAGAGTCAAATGGGGTCATCTGATGAACTTTCCGGATAATGCATTCGTTTCATAAATCTTCTTCAGAGAAGGACCAATACATAACTTCAAGCTGCAATAACCATTTTTTTCCCTACTTCATGAGAAGTCTGTATACGGTTAACCAGTTCCTCTGAAGGGCCAACAACGGGGCACAGAGGCCAAGGCCTTCCACTGATAAGAACATAAGAAGAGCTTTGCTGGATCAGACCACTGAAGGTCCATCTAGTCCAGCATCCTCTTTCACACAGCCACCAACCAGTGGCTCTGGAGAGCCAGCAAACAGGCCACAGAGATCTCCGGCCCTCTCCTGGAGGTTGCTTGGCAACCCTAGCTGATGGTGTCTGATGGGGAAGGGAACACACAAGTGTTCTCAGCTTGCTCAGTTGTCAGTCCCAGGGCTTGTTTTTACTCTGTGCAGTGCTGAGCGCTGGGTGTCAGTTTCTCGAGGGACTCTCCCAGGCTGTCCTCCCAACAAGGGTCACTTGGAGGCCTTGAAGTCTGTCTAGGGCGTTCCCTCACCCTGCTCCCAGCCGCGAGTTCCCAGATCCTGCCGCGAGTCCCATCGTTTTTGATCTCCCAACAGGGGATTCTTAGCCGTTCTGTAGATATTTTCTCCCTCTGCTTTGTTTCATATTAATGACGAAAACAGAGGGAGGTTGGAAATCCTGCAGGAATTTCTCTCTCTCCTCTCCTCTCCCTCTCTCTCTTTCCATCTTCAGTAAACTATGCATCGTTATTTGAGGTGGTGATTCTTTCCCCCTGAAGACTCCCGGTTTTCTGTTGACCTTGGGAATAAAAGGAGGACACTTTTTGAACCCCCTCTCCGATAAAGAAAGAAGCCGCGGCTGATGATTATCCTGTAACTATCCGTTCTCTTTGATGTTGCAAAAACAATCCATGGAGGAGAAATTTCCACCGCAGTAAATCAAAGATGGTTAAAAAAGAAGAAGGAAAGAAAGCAGCTTGCCTGTGTTACATAGAAACATAGAGCTGGAAGGGACCTCAAGGGTCATCTAGTCCAATCCCTTGCACAATGTAGGAAATTCACCGCTACCCTTCCCTAGTCCCCCAATGCCCAGAGAAAGGCAAAAAACACCAGGATCCCTGGACCAACATGTCCTCGAGTGCCTAGGATGGAGACAGCCGACAAAGAGAGATTTTTCTGCCTCTCCTCAAATACCAGAACTCGAGGGCATCCAGTGAAGCTGATGGGCAGTAGGTTCAAGGCAGACAGAAGGAAAGACCACTTTACACAGAGAGTGATTAAATGGTGGGATTCGCTGCCAGGGGATGTAGTGATGGCCACAGGAATAAAATCTTGAAAAGGGGATTAGATGGAGGATAAGTCTATCAATGATTACCATCTGAGGTGACTGAGGGACCCTCTACATTCAAAGGCATTAATCCTCTGAATCCCAGAGCTAGGAGGCAACGTCAGGGGAAGGCCTCAGCCTCTCTGCCCTGTTGTTGGCCTTCCAGAGGAACTGTTGGCCTCTGTGTGAGACAGGATGCTGGACTAGATTGACCCTCACTGGTCTGATCCAGCAGGCCTCTTCTGATATTCTTCTCAGGGAAAGACCTCGGCCTCCATGTCCTGTTGTTGGCCCTCCAGAGGAACTGGTTGGCCCTTGTGTGAGACAGGATGGTGAACCAGATGGACCTTCACTGGTCTGATCCAGCAGGGCTCTTCTGATGTCCTTATCAGGGGAAGGCCTCGGCCTCTATGCCCTATTGTTGGGCCTCCAGAGGAATTGGTTGGCCACTGTGTGAGAGGGATGCTGGACTAGATGGACCTTCACTGGTCTGATTCAGTAGGACTCTTCTGAGGTTCTTATTAGGGGAAGACCTTGGTCTCTCTGCCCTGTTGTTGGCCCTGCAGAGGAACTGATTGGCCACTGTGTGAGACAGGATGCTGGACTAGATGGACCCTCACTGGTCTGATCCAGCAGGGCTCTTTGGATATTCTTAAAGTTATGCGCAGGGGAGCTCCCATCATTTATAGAGCCCTGATTCAGGGTGTGATTATCGGTTCAGAATATGAATCGGTATCCCATTCCATGCCACATGGGCAAATTGGGAGCTTGAAAGAAATCATCTTCTGGGTTTTGTTTTGTTTTTTTGCACAATTCTGTCTAAACTGTGAGGGTTGAAAACCCCGAAGCAAAATAAGAGATGTGTGCCAGATTACAAGCAGGGTGAGCTCTCCGAAAAAAGATCAGCTCCCCCCCCCCATGCACACCCACCATCCACGAATTCTCTAAGAAAGCCTGAAAATGCCAAGTTAATTCTGAACTGAGCTGAGCCGAGCCGACCCATCCTTAATGACAGAAACAAGAGTCATATCTTGTCGAAGGCTTTCACGGCCGGAGTTCATTAGCTGCTGTAGATTTTCCGGGTTGTGTGGCCGTGGTCTTGGCATTGTAGGCCAAGGCATGTAAAGATCTGGATACACGCCGAGGGACAGCCCATTTTGCCCGCCCAACAGAGTTTGGCTGAAAATGGGTTGCCAGGGGCATGATGGGAATTTGCTGCCTGTTGCCCCAGAAAGCCAGTTTGGTGTAATGGTGAGGAGCACGGACTCTAATCTGGGAGAACCAGGTTTGATTTCCCCACTTCTTCACATGCAGCTGCTAGCATGACCTTGGGTCAGTCACAGTTCTCTCAGAGGGAGGCGGGGCTGAGAGAGCTCTGAGAGGACTGTTCATTTCAGAACAGTCCTCTCAGAGCTCTCTCAGCCCCGCCTCCCTCACAGAGTGTCTCTGTTGTGAGGAGGGGAAGGGAAAGGAGATTGTAAGATGCTCTGAGACTCCTTTGGGTAGCGAAGGGCAGGGTATAAATCCAATCTCCTCCTCCTCCTCCCGTTTAGCATTTTGTTCGCTGCTTTGCCCCGGTATTCTATAAGGAGGAAGACGCTTTGCTTGGGAACCAACATTCAGACATTATGGTAAACTGGAGGTTGACATTCTGAAACCAGGAATGCTTTGGTAGTACTCTCTGTCCGAGGGGAAGGATGCACAAAGAGTGTTGGCCTGGCAACGTTCTGAGTTTAGACCTATCAGAGACAGAGCTTTGAGGGATGTTTCTTCCTCCATCGCCGGCTCAGAAGGCCCTCAAATTTTGGGAAGGGCCGTGGCTCAGGGGTAGAGCACCTGCTTGGCATGCAGAAGGTCTCAGGTTCAATCCCCAGCATCTCCAGATTAAGGACCAGGCAGGAGGGGATGGGAAAGACCTCCGACTGAGACCCTGGAGAGTTGTCCGAGTAGACAGTACTGACCTTCATGGACCCATGGTCCGACTCAGTATAAGGCGGCTTTAGCTGTGCGTTCAACTTGTAATACCTGCATTTGGGTGATGAAGGGAGAAACGCGTCAACTGGACAAAAAGAACTGTGCGTATGGGGTTTCCCCTCCAACACGGAGGATGTAGGCATGTAGTATCAAGTTACAATTGGCTCATGGTGACCCTAACAAGGGGCTTCCAAGGTGAGTGAGAAGCAGAGGTAGTTTGTGGTTGCTCTGCAGGGCCTTCCTTGGTGGTCTCCCATCCAAGTCTTATGGTGACCCCAGCAAGGGGCTTTCATGGCAAGGGAGAAGCAGAGGTGGTTGGCCATGGCCTTCCTCTGCAGAGCCTTCCTTGGTGGTCTCTCATCCAAGACTTATGGCAACCACAGCAAGGGGCTTTCATGGCAAGGGAGAAGCAGAGGTGGTTGGCCATGGCCTTCCTCTGCAGAGCCTTCCTTGGTGGTCTCCCATTCAAGACTTATGGCAACCACAGCAAGGGGCTTTCATGGCAAGGGAGAAGCAGAGGTGGTTGGCCATGGCCTTCCTCTGCAGAGCCTTCCTTGGTGGTCTCCCATCCAAGACTTATGGCAACCACAACAAGGGGCTTTCATGGCAAGGGAGAAGCAGAGGTGGTTGGCCATGGCCTTCCTCTGCAGAGTCTTCCTTGGTGGTCTCCCATCCAAGACTTATGGCAACCCCAGCAAGGGGCTTTCATGGCAAGGGAGAAGCAGAGGTGGTTGGCCATGGCCTTCCTCTGCAGAGTCTTCCTTGGTGGTCTCCCATCCAAGACTTATGGCAACCCCAGCAAAGGGCTTTCATGGCAAGGGAGAAGCAGAGGTGGTTGGCCATGGCCTTCCTCTGCAGAGCCTTCCTTGGTGGTCTCCCATCCAAGACTTATGGCAACCACAGCAAGGGGCTTTCATGGCAAGGGAGAAGCAGAGGTGGTTGGCCATGGCCTTCCTCTGCAGAGTCTTCCTTGGTGGTCTCTCATCCAAGACTTATGGCAACCCCAGCAAGGGGCTTTCATGGCAAGGGAGAATCAGAGGTGGTTGGCCATGGCCTTCCTCTGCAGAGCCTTCCTTGGTGTTCTTCCATCCAAGATTTATGGCAACCCCAGCAAGGGGCTTTCATGGCAAGGGAGAAGCAGAGGTGGTTGGCCATGTCCTTCCTCTGCAGAGTCGTCCTTGGTGGTCTCTCATCCAAGACTTATGGCAACCCCAGCAAGGGGCTTTCATGGCAAGGGAGAAGCAGAGGTGGTCAGCCATCACCTTCCTCTGCAGAGCCTTCCTTGGTGGTCTCCCATCTCAGACTTATGGTGACCCCAGCAAGGGGCTTTCATGGCAAGTGAGAAGCAGAGGTGGTTGGCCATGGCCTTCCTCTGCAGAGCCTTCCTCGGTAGTCCCCCATCCACGTACCTACCCTGCTCAGCTTCTGAGGTCTGACGAGGTCAGGCTGTGCAGTGTTCCACACTGGTTTGGAGACCCGTCCTTGAAGGACTATCCCATTACTGCTCTATCCCATTACTGGTCCTCTATAAAGTCGCTAGATACACAATAGATACACCCGTAAGCACTGTCAAGTCACAGGAAACTTGCCATTGCCACCCTCTGTAGAGCCTTCCTTGGTGCGCTCCCATCCAAGGACTGACCCTGCCTAGCTTCTGAGATCTGATGAGAACGGGCTGTCTCATGCCAGCTCCCCCCCACCAACACGGAGTAAACACTATTCGCTTCGGATCCTGTTAACTTTTCGCCTCGTACGCCGACTAAAATTAATCTTCATTACTGTTAATGCAAGGAGTACATCACGTTCTTCTCCTTCTTTGGCATCTTGGCAGCCTTCCAAGGGATCTGTGTGTCCCGTCTCGTGCGAGAGAAATGTTTGATCGATGGCGGAGTTTTTGTATTGAGGGCGGAGAGCCTTCCGTGTGCCTGCGTCTCCTTCCCAGAAAGCTGAAGGCCCAGGCAGGGTTGCCATTGGTTCCTGAGAAAGGGAGGAAAGTACCTCCTTTTCTACCTGCTCTATCCCACGCGTAATCTTATAGACCTCGGTCATGTCACCCCTCAGCCGTTGTTTCTTCAAGCTAAAGAGCTCAAACGCTTTAACCCGTCTTCATAGGGAAAGTGTTCCAACCCTTTTATCATTCTAGTTGCCCTTTTCTGCACTTTCCCCAATGTTATAGTACCCTTTTCGAGGTGTGTTAAGATGTCATTCTATTTTTCTAAGTAAAATTTCTTTCTCTCGTTACCATCGGAATCAGTCCATCTTTGTGATTTGCTTGAACGGCGTTTTCCCCTTAACCGGGAAATATGGAGGGTCGGGAATACTGCAGAAGGCTTTCTGTTCTTCCGAGGTCCTTCTTCAAGTGCCTTCTCCCTCTGGACCAAGGGCCTGATCTGAACCAGCGTGGTGTGCAGCTGATGGTTCCCCCCCGAACCAAATCTTCTCCTTTATGGTTGCCAACTTTGTGCCTGGGAAGGGCACAGTTTGGGGAGGAGAGTGGGGTCAGCAGGGCATAGTGCCATAGAGTCCCCCCTCCAAAGTAGCCATTTTTCTCCTGGGGAGTTGATCTGTCTTGCCCGGAGATGAGCTGTGATTCCAGGCGATCTCCAGGCCCCACCTGGGGAATGGCAACCACCCGACCCCCCAGTCTTCTTGTAGGGCCATTCAACACAGTCGATAGATGGTTAAGTCCGTCAGCTTGCTGCCTCCCTCGGACATCTGGCTGTGTGGGGGGTTCAGATGGGCGTCTGTTGGTTAAAATAGCCCCCTGTAGAAACAGCGCCGGACGGGAAGACACTTTCTGCCTCCCCTTCGCCACTCCAGAGCGGAACGCGGATGCCGGTTCTAATTTAAACTGGCAAATGACTCACGCCCACCCTTACCGGGGATGACTAATCCGATGCAGAGTTTTCGACGTGAAGAGCAAAGCGGTTGGCTTTGTTGAAACTTTTTAACCACTTGGGGGGGGGGGGATGACAGCCCAGCTTTCCGTTTCCTCTTACTCTGGAGGACAGGCAGAATCCCAGAAGCTAGGAGAATCACCTTGTCTTTTGGTCCTGTCTCGTCGCACCTGGAAGACTAACAGAATCCATGGCAGGGTAGGAGCTTTTGTGAGTCGTTGTTCACCTCTTCTGTCCGAAGAAGTGAGCCGTAACTCATGAAAGTGCCTTCCCCCGCCACAAGTTTTGTTAGTCTTTAAGGTGCTCCTGGACTCTGGCTCTTTTCTACTACTACAGACAGACTAACATGGCTACCCCTTCCTTCCTCCCTCCCTCCCTTCCCTTCCCTTCCCTTCCTTCCTTCCCTTCTCTTCCTTCCTTCCCTTCCTCTTCTCTTCTCTTTCTCTCTTCTCTTCTCTTCTCTTCTCTTCTCTTCTCTTCTCTTCTCTTCTCTTCTCTTCTCTTCTCTTCTCTTCTCTTCTCTTCTCTTCTCTTCTCTTCTCTTCTTCTCTTCTCTCTTCTCCTTCCTCCCTCCCTTCCTTCTCTTCTCCTTCCTTTCTTCTCTCTTCTCCTTCCTTCTCTCTCTTCTCCTTTCCTTCCTTCTCTCTCTTCTCCTTTCTTCCTCCCTCCTTCCTTCCTTTCTCTTCTCTTCTCCTTCCTTCCTCCTTCCTTCTCCTTCCTTCTCTTTCTCCTTCCTTCCTTCTCTTCTCCTTCCTTCCTTCTCTTCTCCTTCCTTCTCTCTCTTCTCTTCCTTCCTTCCTTCCTTCTCTCTCTTCTCCTTCCTTCCTTCTCTTCTCCTTCTTTCCTTCTCTCCCTCCCTCTATCATCTATCTATCTATCTATCTATCTATCTATCTATCTATCTATCTATCTATCTATCTATCTATCTATCTCTATCCATCCATCCATCCATCCATCCATCCATCATCTATCTGTTGCATCCTTCTGAACTTCCCAGGGGAGATGTTTATAGGGTTAGGACCTGGGAGACCGACATCTGTCTCCCCAGTTGTTGGCAAGGTGGGTAACTCTGGATTGGAAATGTTTGGAGATTTGAGGGTGAAGTGAGGGGAGGGTGGCTTTGGGGAAGGTGTTAAGTATTGGGACTGGAACATTCCAAGACTGTTTCTGCCAGAGACCAGCTGAGCTTGGAGCTCTAAAACAATAGCCCACCAGGACTCTGGAAGTGGCCAATGAGGAATTAACGGGTCTGACACTGGCCTATCATTGGTAGCTATTTGGGGAAGTGGGTGGAGTTGCATGCTATTTGAACAGGGCAGTTGCTTTGGCCTTTTTTTGCTTTCTGTTCTTGCTGAATCACTAATAAAGGAGAGCTAATCACTAAACTTGGAGCCGGACCATCCGTGGAACCCAGTATCTAACAGAAGGGGAGGGAAGTCAGCAGGGATGTGATACAGGGTCGACAGGTCTTTCCAATTCACCGTCACCCCCGACATTGGCGACGTCACCAGAAATGACATCTGGTGACGTTCTGGTTTTGGGGCAAAACTCTATGGTGAAACCAACATCAGACCATAGAGTTTTGCCAAAAAACTGGAGCATTCCTGCTGCCTCCTGATATCACCAATGTGCCTACATCACTTCCGGGGTGGGGGGGATTTCCTTCCACTGGTCGGCAAGCCGGCTGCGGGGAGGAGCCCACCAAAGCCTACTTACGGGGTAAGGCAGGGTAAAAATCTCCCAAACAAATAAATTTGTTAATTAATTAAAAGGAGGGGATCCCCCATCACGAACTGGGGACCAGTAACCCTAATGCGATACCATAGAGTCCACCCTCCAAACCAGCCCTTTTCTCCAGGGCAACTGGCCGTGGTCATCTAGAGACCAGTGGCAACTCCAGGAGGTCTTCAGGTCTCCCAGAGTTACAAATAACCTCCTGGCTGCAGAGAGCAGAGCCCCTGGAGAAAAGGGCTGCTTTGGAGGTTGGACTCTAGGGCGTTGTACCCCCTTGAAGCCCCTCCCCTCCCCGAACCCCACCCTCCTCAGGCTCCACCCCCAATCTCTAGCAATTTCCCAACCCAATTCTGGCGACCTTAGATCTCCAAAGTGCAGAGATAAGTTCTCCTGGAGGAAAATGGCTACTCTGGAGGGCGGACTCTACGGCACCGCATCGCGTCCCAGCCCCCGTCTCTCCCCAAACGCTGCCCTCTGCAAGTTCCACCCCCCCCAAAAAAAAAATCTCCAGGAATTTCCCAAGCCAGAGTTGGCAAGCCCTTCCACTTGGTAACAGACACGCACAAGGGCATTGCCGTTGAAGGGGAAGGCCGTGCTCCCGCGTGTTCAGACCGGTGACTCACTCCGGGCCTCTCGGAACGAGGAGTGTTTTGACGAAAGCGTAAATGGCTCGGCTCTTTTGACACCCTTCCAGCCGGATAAATAATGAATGGGAAGTTAAAAGGTGGCATGGCGCAACGGTGCCCCCCGGCCAATCGATGGCGGAGAAGAGAAATCTGGTCTTTGCTCGTGCTACAGCAGAAGGCCGAGGCTGACATGCGTCAGCCAGAATAACGTGGCAGGCCTCCCATGCTCCGAACATGTCCCTGTCCCCCTCCTCGTTCCACTCGGCCAGCACCTGGCTAAGCTCCCGCTTGATGGCTTCTCAGCTCTGGGAGGCCGCATGTGTTGATTTTTGATCATCGAGATGAGACTCACGCCAGGTCGTCGATTGGCGTGGCGGTGATTGAATTTGCCCCTGTTGCCGGAGGGTCAGTTTGCGGCATGACGGCGTGAGCCACAGAAAAAAGAGAGGCCGCCGAAGAAACAAAAAAGCCATCTGCCAGCTTCTAGTGCGCAGTATGGGCGACTGCACGATGCATCCTCCAAAGGTACTAAACCAGCTGGTGGGAAACGGTGAGGGGGAGGACGGGTCGATACACGATGCCTCCTGCCATGGGCGGTCTCTCTCTCTCCCTGTGAGTGTTCCTTAGACCACGATGTCATCCCTCCGTGATGGAAGTGATGCTCCATTTCAGGTGACCGGTCGCCTCTGGTGGCGACGGGGAAGAAAAGCACACAGTGATACCTTTGCGATGGAAGGGGTGACTCGGGGCTGCCATTTCCTTGGAAGCCTGGCGTCATCTGTAGAGCTGACCTGGGAGAGCGATTTCGGTTAGACCTCCACACTCCTCTGTGGCTACTCACAGGTAGATTGCAGTTTTTTGGGAACTGTAGGTTGGCTTCAAGGGGAACGTATCACAACCCACCTCTCATTAGGGTTCCCAATCTCCAGGTGCCCCCTGGAGATACCCCGCTGTTAGAATTGATCTCCGGATGGCCGAGATCAGTTCCCCTGGAGAAAATGGGTGCTTTGGAGGGTGGATTCTGTGGCATTCTGCCCTGCCAAGGCCCCTCCCCTCTCCAAAGCCCACAATCCCCAGGTTCGACCCTCCAAATTTCCAGGTATTTACCAACCCAGAGCTGGCAACCCCACCTAACGTACATGAACATTCATGAATCTGCCTAAGTCAGAAAAAGAAGAAGAAGAGGAGGAGGAGGAAGAGGAGGAGAGAAGAAGAAGAGGAGGAGAAGAAGAAGAAGAAGAGGAGGAGGAAGAGGAGGAAGAAGAAGAGGAAGAGGAAGAGGAGGAAGAAGAAGAAGAGGAGGAGGAGGAAGAGGAGGAAGAAGAGGAAGAGGAGGAAGAAGAAGGAGGAGGAGGAGATTGGATTTATACCCCACCCTTCACTACCTGAAGGAATCTCAGAATGGCTTACAATCTCCTTTCCCTTCCCCTCCCCACAACAGACATCCTGTGAGGTAGGTGGGGCTGAGAGGGCTGCTCTGAAAGAACTTGTGACTGACCCAAGGTCACACCAGCAGCTGCTTGACTTGTGCATTGTAGCATTGTGAGCTTTGGTTCCAGGAAAAACACTTTGCCCGAAAAAATAATTTGCCTGAAGAAGAATTTCTCGAAACGCACAACTTTTGCCTGGGAGGCGTGTTGCTTTGACGCTTGCCATATCTCTTTTCGGAAAGCAAAACCACCAACAACACTGGCATTGGCGACTGCTGCATCTCTCATCAGCCTTTCATCAAAAAGCAAGATTGTCTACAGCATTGAATCCTGTCTGCATATTCGTCTCTGTAGCTGTGGACTTTTCTACAAGATCCATGTACTGTTCTTTAGGTTTTTGTTATCAGTGTACTATAATTAATAAGATACACTAGGGTCTTTATTGTATATTTAAGTATACGATTTAAATGCATATATGAAGACATAGTAGCATACAGGGGGTTTTTTGTAGAAAAAGCCCAGCAGGAACTTATTAGCATAATAGGCCACACCCAGCAGTAGAAACTCATTAGCATATTAGACCACACCCCTGACAGCACAGTATATTAGCATATTAGGCCACACCCCCATGTTACCAGAAGTGTGGTGATCCAGCCACACCCACCTTTTGCTTCTTATTCTTTTTACCTTGTTTGTTGTCAAAACCCAGGACTTTTTTGTAGCCGGAACTCCTTTGCATGTTAGGCCACACACCCCTAATGCAGCCAATCCTAATGAGTTTCTGCTGTTGGGTGTGGCCTATTATGCTAATGAGTTCCTGCTGGGTGTGGCCAGCTCAGGAGTCAGCCGGAACTCCGTTCCTGTGCGTTCCCGCCCCAAAATAGCCCTGGTAGCATATCAGAATGGTGTGTTTTGTTTTAACACAGCGTTTCCCCACGTTTGCTCAGCCTTGCCGTGTTTCCCGTGTTTTTGTTGCCTGAGCCTCCAGGCGGGAACTGGAGACCTCCTGGAACTCAACTGATCTCCAGACTACAGAAATCAGTTCCCCCGAAGACAACGGCTGCTCCGGAGGGTGGGCTCTACGGCATTCTACCAAGCTCAGGTCCCTCCCCTCCTCAAACCCTGCCCTCCGCAGGCTCCACCCCCTCCTCCAAATCTCCAGAAATTCCCCAACCCAGAGACGGGACACCTTGGCAGAAGGCCCAACCGAGCCAAAGTTTAGTTGGAACATCTCAAAGTCTCCTCCATCCGAAGCCAAGCAACGTTGCACTCAGCCTTTTTGCTCCTCATGCACATCTCCTGCGGAGAGATTGGTTACCTTTTATTACGGCACCGGTGGTTCGGTTGCTGTGTTGTTCCTGAACTCTGTTGCCAAGGATACAAGATCCTATACCCCTGTATGAAAAGGAATATATATATAGTTTTGATGCAGCCATTGTTTAAAATCCTGGCGTTTCTGCTTCGGCTGCCGCCGCCGCCGCATATTTCCCATCAAGGTCTTTCTCGCGGTGACTCTCTTGACCCAAAGTCCCCATCAGCCGAACGTCAGCACGTCTGTTGGCTAGAATTGCTCAAGGTTTGATTGGATGTTGTAACTCTGCGTGCACAAGAGGGTCCGGGAGGAAAGGGCTAAGAGCTCTCGCTCGGGTGTTACTCAAGTGGTCCGTCGCCCAATAAAACACATTGAGTGAGATTCCATGTTAGCAAGAGAGATCTTTATTCTGGAATTAAGGGGGAGCCCAAAGTAGAAAATTTAGGCAGAAGGACCCAATCAATCGCAATTATGTCACATAATTTATAGCTTCTGATGATGTCAATGTCCAAAATGATAATTATGTCAACAGGAACATAAGAACATAAGAACATAAGAGAAGCCAATGTTGAATCAGGCCAATGGCCCATCTAGTCCAACACTCTGTCACACAGCGGCCAAAATATACCAGGTGCCATCGGGAGGTCCAGCAGTGGGGCCGGGACACTAGAAGCCCTCCCACTGCTGCCCCCTCCAGCACCAAGAATAGAGTGCATCACCTGCCCCAGACTGAGAATTCCCATCTAATAGCCACTGATGGACTTCTGCTCCATATGTTTATCTAATTCCCTCTTGAAACTGTCCATGCTTGTAGCTGCCACCACCTCCTGTGGCAGTGAATTCCATATGTTAATCACTCTTTGGGTGAAGAAGTATTTCCTTTTATCTGTTCTAACCCGACTGCTCAGCAATTTCATGGAGTGCCCACGAGTTCTTGTATTGTGAGAAAGGGAGAAAAGTACTTCTTTCTCAACCTGCTCAATCCCATTCATAATCTTATAAACCTCGATCATGTCACCCCTCAGCCGTCGTTTCTCCACGCTGAAGAGCCCCAAGCGTTTTAACCTTTCTTCATAGGGAAGGTGTTCCAACCCTTTTATCATTCTAGTTGCCCTTCTCTGCACTTTTTCCCCTGTGACATCGACCAGGCATGCTCATTTGAGTTTTCTTTGTTTAGGATATGGAGCATGCACACCTGTAATCTCTTTGTCTGGGCTTTTCAGACACGCACAAAAAAAATCAGCGCATACAATCCAAGCTGTGTCATCACATGTACTAAATACAGCTTTTGATAAATGTTGCAGACTTTTGGTTTGGTGTAGCGGTTAGGAGCGTGGACTCTAACCTGGGAGAGCCATGTTTGATTCCCCGCTCCTCTACATGCAGCTGCTAGTGTGACCTTGGATCAGTCACAAGTTCTTTCAGAGCTGTTCCCTCAGGAGCAGTTCTGGAAAGACCTCTCTCAGCCCCACCTACTTCACAGGGTGTCTGTTGTGGGGAGGGGAAGGGAAAGGAGTTTGTAAGGTGCTCTGAGACTCCTTCAGGGAGTGAAGGGTGGGGTATAAATCCAATCTCCTCCTCCTCCTCTTCCTCGTGTTCTCATGCATTTTCAGACATTCATTGGAAACAAGGACCCAGGAAAAAACTCCATGTACATTTAGGCCAAACAAAGAAATCTCTTACTTTATGAAAGGGTGCTCTCATATCCCCGGACCTCCCTAAAATGTTCTTTGCTTGTCGTAATTCTGGAACAAAGATTCATTGCTACCTGACCACAGATGTTCCATCGCAGTAATATGCATCTTCAAAGACTCAGAAGGATCTGAATGGCCAACTATACACAAACTTATTGTTCTATTGCGTTCTATAGCCCCCACCTTTCTCTGGGCTTTATGTTCCAAACTTATTTTCAAAACTGCAATGGCTATATGGGTAATTCTGCCCTTTGAATCACCATAAAGCAAACATCTTATATACCACGGCACCTTAACAGCTTATAAGGAATCAGCCATTTGCAGCCATAAGATTAATTTCTAAACCCTTTGATCCAACAATATTTAAAGATTATTTTTTAAAAAGAAAACTTATAACCTGGCCTTGTTAAACAATCTAATAATTTCTTTCAGACACTTTTCGCCAGACCGTTGGAGTCACTTAATCTTGATGCCTTGAGAAAGCCAGCTTACAGAGACATTTGGAAGAAGGCCTTTTAAAATCATGTGTAAATTTTCTATGAGAATATAAGAAGCTCCTTAAAAAACCTTAACTGGGCAACTTATAAACTGCAAGGCTTAAAACCGGCCGTGGCGGGTAGGCCTACTGCCAAGCAGGCAGGCCTACTGCCAATTCAAAACTTATTTTTTTCACTGTGTAACTTTTAGCTATCTGGCACCTTTCACTGAATTCTTCAGACTGGGTCTCTGGGTGCTTATCCTGTAGGGTTTTTCGCTTGGCCTTTCTTTTTAAAAACCATCCCAGGCCTACCTTTTTTGGCCATCCTGTTTAAAACCACTGATTACTATTCGCCAGGGTTATTTTTGAGCAGGAACGCACAGGTTCCCGAGTTGGCCACACCCAGCGGGAACTCATTAGCATAATAGGCCACACCCAACAGAAGAAACTCATTGGGATTGGCTACATGTGGCCTAACACGCAAAGGAGTTCCTGCTCCAAAAAAAGCCCTGGGTTTAGACAACAAACAAGGTAAACAGAATAAGAACCAAAAGGTGGGTGTGGCTGGATGACCACACTGCTGGTAACATGGGGGTGTGGCCTAAGAGGCTAATGAGCTATGCTGTTGGGGTGTGGCCTAATATGCTAATGAGTTCCTGCTGTTGGGTGTGGCCTGTTATGCTAATGAGTTCCTGCTGGGCTTTTTCTACAAAAAAAGCCCTGCTATTCGCAAAGTAAATATAAGGCCAGTGATTAATATTTAACCTTACAAAACTCGCAGCAATACTTTGGGGGAGGGCCTCAGCCCTTCCTCTAGTTTGGTGTAGTGGTTAAGTGTGCGGACTCTAAACTGGGAGAACCGGGTTTCCCCACTCTCCCACTTGCAGCTGCTGGAAGACCTTGGGCAAGCCATAGTTCTGAAAAGAGCTGTCCTTGTAACAGCAGTTTCTCTCAGAGCTCTCTCAGCCTCACCTACCTCACAGGGTGTCTGTTGTGGGGAGGGGAAGGGAAAGGAGATTGAAAGCCACTCTGAGACTCAGACTGAGGGGCTGGGTATAACTCCAATCTCCTCCTCCCTCCTCCTCCTCCTCCTACCACTGAGCCTCTTTACAGCTCCCCAGGGTCTCAGGCGGAAGTCTTTTCCATCACCTGCTGCCTGGTCCTTTTTAACTGGAGATGCCGGGGACTGAACCTGGGACCTTCTGCATGCCAAGCAGATGCTCTGCCACTGAGCCACAGCCCCTCTTTACAGCTCTCCAGGGTCTCAGGTGGAGGTCTTTCCCATCACTTATAATCTTTTTTTACTGGGGATGCTGGGGATTGAACCTGGGACCTTCTGCATGCCAAGCAGATGCTCTACCACTGAGCTACAACCCCTTCCTAGCTTCCTTATACTGAATCAGACCATCAGGGTCAGTGCTGTCTCCTCAGACTGGCAGTGGGTCTCCAAGGTCTCAGGTGGAGGTCTTTCACATCACCCGCTTCCCAGGCCTTTCAACTGGAGATGCTGCCGGGATTCGAACCTGGGACCTTCTGTGTGCCAAGCAGAGGCTCCACCAGTGAGCCAGGGCCCCTTCTCCTACCCTCATGATCAATGAGGAAAGCCAGCTTTGTTGCTATACTTCCTTTTAAGCAGCTTCGAATCCCTCAGCTCTGCAGCCGGTAGCCCACAATGAAGAAAATCCTGAAAAAGGTTTAAATCCTCCCGTCATGACCAAAGGTCGTTCATTTCCGGGTCTGTAATGCTCTCGTTCCAGGTAGCCGGAGAGCGGGGAAGCTTTCCCCATTATGAAGTTAATAAGTCTATTACTCACGGAAGATTTAATTTGCCTCGATGGTCCCATTTATAACCATGTTTCAGCGCGACTTCTGTGTAATTGCTCCCAGTGAATAATGTTTCCTTGCTCAAGTCATTAGTTTGCGAAGTGACAGACAGGACTTGGTAACACAGTCAGAGACACCCCCGCGGCTGATTTCGGGTTTCCTGCCCCGAACTATTCTAAACCAGTAGAAAAGAGCCAAGAGTCCAGTGGCACCTTCAAGACTAATGGAATTTGTGGCAGGGTAGGGGCTTTCGTGAGTCACACCTGGCTTCTTCAGATACAGCTGGAACTTGCAGCTGCTGGATGACCTTGGGCAAGCCATAGTTTTGTCCAAGATGTCCTTGAAAGGGCAGTTCTTGAAAGAGGTCTCTCGGCCCCACCTGCCTCACAGGGTGTCTGTTGTGGGGAGGGGAAGGGAAAGGAATTTGTGAGCCACTCTGAGTGAAGGGCGGGATATAAATCCAATCTCCTCCTCCTCCTCCTCCTCCTCCTCCTCCTCCTCCTCCTCCTCCTCCTCCTCCTCCTCCTCCTCCTCCTCCTCCTCCTCCTCCTCCTCCTCCTCCTCCTCCTCCTCCTCCTCCTCCTCCTCCTCCTTCTTCTTCTTCTTCTTCTTCTTCTTCTTCTTCTTCTTCTTCTTCTTCTTCTTCTTCTTCTTCTTCTTCTTCTTCTTCTTCTTCTTCTTCTTCTTCTTCTTCTTCTTCTTCTTCTTCTTCTTCTTCTTCTTCTTCTTCTTCTTCTTCTTCTTCTTCTTCTTCTTCTTCTTCTTCTTCTTCTTCTTCTTCTTCTTCTTCTTCTTCTTCTTCTTCTTCTTCTTCTTCTTCTTCTTCTTCTTCTTCTTCTTCTTCTTCTTCTTCTTCTTCTTCTTCTTCCATCCACACAGTGAAGGTCCTTGTGCTGGGGTTGCAGCTGCTGCCAAAACAGATTTTTAAAAATAGGCACAGTCAATCAGAATAAGAATCCCTGCTGGGGTCCTGCCCGTTGTCTAAAAAACACTCGGCAGGCACCAGGGGAGGAATCAATACAATGCGAGGACTCGTGGGCACTCCATGAAATTGCTGAGCAGTCGGGTTAGAACAGATAAAAGGAAGTCCTTCTTCACCCAAAGAGTGATTAACATATGGAACTCACCGCCACAGGAGGTGGTGGCAGCTACAAGCATGGACAGTTTCAAGAGGGAATTAGATAAACATATGGAGCAGAAGTCCATCAGTGGCTATTAGCCACAGGGTATAGATGGGAATTCTCAGTCTGGGGCAGGTGATGCACTCTATCCTTGGTGCTGGAGGGGGCAGCAGTGGGAGGGCTTCTGGCGTCCTGGCCCCACTGCTGGACATCCTTATGGCACCTGGTATATTTTGGCCGCTGTGTGACAGAGTGTTGGACTGGATGGGCCATTGGCCTGATTCAACATTGGCTTCTCTTACATTCTTATGTTAATCTGCAGGCACCGTGGTGCCCGTGGGCACTGTGTTGGGAAACCCTGGCCTAGATGAACTACCTCCTAGGAATAGGTTCCCCGGTGGAGAAAGAGGTGGGAAATGAATGTAGGATCCTGAACTCTGGTGTGTAAAAGCTTGGTAAGAACAAACAACCCCCCACACAATTCTGATAAACAAGCTTTCTCCATTAATAGATGCCCCTGCCACCCTGCTCAGACTGAAAAATAACTGGGGTTTTATTTAGACCCTGTTTATATCTGACAACTCCAAGTACATTGTTTTCTCCCTGGAAGTCACATTATTTCTGAATCTCGTGTGATAAGGATCAGATTGGCGATGCCGCTAAATCACACACACACACCCCTTTTAATTAATCGTCGAGAGGAAGTTTGGCAAGAAAAATATACTGGAAGACAATTTAACCCGTTACTTATAAGCGCTCACTTGCAAATTCACCGTCGCAGGCAGCCTGAGGTGACTGATGTCATTACAGGGACGGATTTTTCATCTTGGAAAGGAGATCTTGTCGGCAAATATTCAGCGGAGACAACGAGCCCTTCAGGTTTGGTAACAGGATCGGATTCCCGCCGCGGGTTGCCAGCCCTGGGTGGGAAAATCGTGAAAGGCCCAGTAGCCGTGATGACGTCACCCGGAAGTGATGTCATTGTGCCAGGTATGTCGTGTAGGGGACGCTCTAGCGTTTGGGGGGGAAAAACCATCTATGGTTACCATAGTGTTTTAACCCAAATGCTAGAGCATCCCAGCATACTGTGCCTGGCGTGGTGACGCCACCTCTGGGTAACGTCATCACGCCAGGCATGTTGAGTGAGACAGTGCTATTCGGGAGCAGGGCTCCCCCCGCTGGCCAGGTGGCCATCGGTATTGGGGGCCCCAAAAGTGGGGAAAAGCCCACCCCCATCGAGGGGATGACAACCCTAAATTACCAGGAGCAAAGAGATGCCTAGGAAGAAGAGGAAGAGGAGGAGGAGATTGGATTTATACCCCGCCCTTCACTACCCAAAGGAGTCTCAGAGCGGCTTACGAACTCCCTTCCCTTCCCCTCCCCACAACAGACACCCTGTGAGGTAGGCGGGGCTGAGAGAACTCTGACAGAAACTGCTCTTTTTCAGGAACAGCTGTGCCAGAGCTCATGACTGACCCAAGGTCCCATCAGCAGGTGCAAGCGGAGGAGTGGGGGAATCAAACCTGGTTCTCCCAGATTACAGTATGCCCACTTAACCACGACACCCAACTGGCTCTCGAGAAAATATTTTAAAACAAAGTGTTCCTTTTTAAAAGTATCCTGTTAGGCAGAGCTTCTGCCTACAGAACGACCCTTTGAAATGAAGAGTTACCATTGAAGAGTTACATTTTGTGGTTGGCTCCGCCTCTTGTGGCAGCCATTTTGTGGCTGACTCCACCTCTTGTGGCAGCCATTTGCGACTGGCTCCACCTCTTGTGGCAGCCATTTTGCGATTGGCTCCCCCTCTTGTGCCAGCCAATCAGTAGTTGTGTCCCTCCCCCCAGTGCCAGAATTCCAGTGGTTTCCACCAGCTCAAAAAGCCCGGGGATGCCTAGCCTGGGCGCTGATCCAAATCCACATTCAGTTCCACAGGTTCAGCAAGGTTGCAATATATATGTCCCACCTCTCCAGCCTTACCATGGAGCCCAGATCCAAGTGAACAATTTTTACATCCGGATATTTTTGAAAAGCCAGCGTTTTCCTTGATGGCTGCGTCGGTTCCGACACATCTTTGAACCCCTCAAAACTGACGCATCCTGTAATCCCGCCTCTGAAACCAATCTGAAAGCAGTATGGCACATTTTAAAACGTGCAAAAAATCTCATCGACGCTGGACTGTGTGTCTTCCGGAAGAGGGCAATTTGTCTTGAAGGGGGAAAGAAAAAAATCTTTTCCTGCCGGAGAGATAGGAATCGTGCGATAAGGGGGGGAAACCCTCTGAAGTAACGTGGACGTGCCGCCATTTCCCATCTGTCTGCCTCCTTTCTCCTAACATTGGTATCCTCAGTCTTGTTTGAATATGTGGGTGCTTATGGGAACTTTGGATATGGGGAGGGAGTGTCGTCGCCACAAAATGGCCGCCGTCGGAGGCAGGATGAGCTACAAAATGGCTGCCGTGGTGGAGGGAAATGATGAAACGGGCAGAGGAAGTCAAGATTCCTCTTATGATAAAGACATTTGTTTTGTTTTGTTTTTTGGACGGATGCTTCCTGGATGTACCAGGGCTCTTTTTGTAGCAGGAACTCCTTTGCATATTAGGTGACACACCCCTAATGTAGCCAATTCTCCAAGAGCTTACAGAGCTCTTCTTACAGGGGCTACTGTAAGCTCTTGGAAGATTGGCTACATCAGGGGTGTGTCGCCTGATATGCAAAGGATATCCCACTGCTGCCCCCTCCAGCACCAAGAATAGAGTGCATCACCTGCCCCAGACTGAGAGTTCCCATCTATACCCTGTGGCTCATAGCCACTGATGGACTTCTGCTCCAGATGTTTATCTAATTCCCTCTTGAAACTGTCTATGCTTGTAGCTGCCACCACCTCCTGTGGTAGTGAATTCCATGTGTTAATCACATCCTGATGCCATGAAAGAGCGCTGGCATGATCACACAGGGGAAAGTCCATCCATGGCCCGTAGCAACCCATTTGATAGTGGACTTTCCCTAGTGTCTTTTAACTCCGCTCTTGCGGCAGAGCAAAACGGGTTGCCGACGGGTGCAGGACACTGGCCAGATGTTCACTTCTGATCGTGCCCGTTAAATCCACCTGACATTCGCACCTATGGTGCAGCTAATTGTGTGTGTGATCGCAGCCATTAATACATTTCTGTGAAATAACATGGATACAAGTCCTTTCCCAATAAGAATAGTGCAATGACATGGTATTCTTGGTGCTTGAGATCAACCAGAACACCCAGATCCCTTTCACCTGTGCTGCTGTCAAGCCAAGTCCCTCCCATTCTATATCTGCGCCTTGGATTTTTTTGTGCCTAAGTGTAGGACTTTGCACTTATCTCAATTCAAATTCATTTTATTTGTCTCAGCCCACTGCTCCGGCCCATCTAGATCGTTTTGAATCCTGACTCTGTTTTCTTCAGAATTAGCAATCCCACCCAATACCATGGATGCTGTTTATTTTCTATTTACCAATCCCGTGATCTCTCTGGTTACTTTAACATCCCTGTGCATTGTCAGACCTAATGGATCAGTTGGAAGTTCCGAGTTAGAACCCAGATTCAAGCATTTCTAATTCCACTGCTAATCTCCCAAAGGCCAGCTGGGATTTTTCAGCACAAAAGTAATATGAAATCACACAATACCCCGCTGTGTATGGCAACTCTGTCGGACAGGTGTTCCTCGAAGATCATGTTATTTTCAAGTTCTATTTCTGCGGTGCCCCCAAACCTGATAACCAAAGCCCGTTTGCATTATTCTGACAAATCAAATTGCTTCCTGGAATAATTTATTTGTAGAAGTACAGAAGCCAAGTAAATATTTAGAGACCTGTCAACACAAACCGAGTCTCTGGTGGGCACCGCTCCTTGTTTCTAATGACACCAAGTCTTTCAGAGAAATTTGAACAAATAAAGCCAGAACGAATTGAGCTTGTTCTCTGCCCTTATCGAATTTCTTGTTTTCCAGACCCAACAGCCGCAATGTAACAGAGTTAAGCTCACTTAAACCTGGTGATTTTGGTGGGCTCGAGCATTTGAACCTTCGGAAGAGTTTATAGGCCCAAGTTGTTTTGGACTTCCAATGGGTTGCCAGCCTCCAGGTAGGGCCTGGAGATTCCCGCTATTACTAACTGATCTCCAGACAATAGAGATCAGTTCCCCTGGAGAAACCAGCTGCTTTGGAGGGTAGACTATGCAGGGCTGCCCCGAGGGTTTTTTCCGTCCTAGGCAGGGCTACCTTCTGGCGCCCCCCCAGCATGCGTCCAATTATGGGGTTGCCAACCTCCTGCCTCTCTGCCACTGGGGCTCCCATGGCAGTCCATGGTACGCATAAAACTCTCCTCCGGAACCACATTCCAAACGAATCCATTTCCTCCCTGCCAACTTTCTTCACTGTTCAATTTTTGCATCCATACATAGAGAAGAGAAGAAGAGGAAGAGATTGGATTTATACCCTGCCCTTCACTACCCGAAGGAGTCTCAGAGCAGCTTACAAACTCCTTTCCCTTCCCCTCCCCACAACAGACACCCTGTGAGGTCGGTGGAGCTGAGAGAGCTCTTTCGAGAACTGTTCTTTTTCAAGGACAGCTGTGCCAGAGCTTGTGACTGACCCAAGCTCACATCAGCAGCTGCAAGTGGAGGAGTGGGGAATCAAACCCGGTTCTCCCAGATTAGAGTCCGCACACTTAACCACTACACCAAACTGGCTCTCTGGAGAAGACTGTAGTATGAATTATCTTGATCTTGGTCTCCAGTAAGACTTCTGTGTTGTTGTTCAGTCACACAGTCAAGTCTGACTCTTCACAACCCCATGGACCACATCACGCCAGGTCCTCCTGTCCTCTGTTATCTTCCGGAGTTTGCTCAATTTCATGTTCGTTGCATCGATGACACTGTCTAACCATCTCATCCTTTGCTTTCCCCTTCTTCTTTGAACTTCAGTCTTTCCCAGCATCAGGGTCTTCTCCAGTGAGGACTCCCTTCTCATTTGGTGGCCAAAGTACTTGAGCTTCAGTCTCTGGCCTTCCAGGGAACAGCCAGGGTTGATTTCTTTTAGGATTGACTGATTTGATCTCCTTGCAGTCCAAGAGTCTTCTTCAGCACCATGGATAGCGGCCTTGATGTGGCAAGGGGGCTTGTGTGGTTTAATGAGGCTGTGGGCTATGCCGTGGAGGGCCACACAGACAAAATGCAATCTCCTGGAGAAGGAAATGGCAACCCACTCCAGTATCTTTGCCAAGAAAACCCCATGGACAGTAAGAAAAGGCTAAAAGACCTCCTTGCATGTGAGGATCTTTTCCAGTTTGTTCATGGCTGTCCTTCCAAGTTTCAGTCTCCTTCTGATTTCTTGGTTTCCATCTCCCTTTTGGTCAACTAGGATAATTTCTAAAACAAATCCCAGAACCGGAGCATGCACAGATGTCCATCGTTCATGTATCCAAGTCAGCATTGTTTTATCTTGCAAATCTTTGCGGGCTGATATCTCGTCCTGGAGAGGCCAGCAATTGAAATGGGAATTTCTGCAGGTGTGTGGTGGAGAAAAAGGAATTTTGGGGGAGAAACTCATCATGGGAAACTCACTCTAGGGAAACTTGGTGGACTTTTATATTACAGATGTCCTTGTTAAAAGAGTGGTTGCTTAACTTTTTCTAGTCAGCTCGAAAGCTAGACGTGTGGTTAACACATATTGGAACACCTGCCGCATTTCGTTGAAAACAGTTTGTAGGCCTGCTCCGACGAAAAACCACAAGTTCTGCTCAGCAACAGAAAGGTCAAGTCAATTTTAGGTATCACGCAGGTGCAATTATCTGACGAATATTTACTGACACTCCTCTGCATAGATGATGCTCTATTAGCATGAACATACAATCTGTGTGTGTGTGGGGGGAACATATTAAGGGGATGTGAAGTAGGCGTTAACCGGAAAGGATGTGACTTCATCCACCTAGGCCTATGGGGAGATGAAGAGGGACTTTGCGGTCGGGTGAAGGATGCTCTGTGCTTTAAAACGCTGTGTCATTCTATTTTCGGCGAACTTCTGCTCTGACAGGAGTTCCCTTTCTGCAGTAAAGCTGTTTCAAACAAAAATCTCCCCTCTTGGTTTTTGCGCCTCTTTATCGACACGTATTGGGGTCTTATTCTGTCCCTAACAGGTGGACTGCTGCTGTCCACAACTGAACACGGCCTGGGACTCGGAGATCAAGGCCCCCTTTGTCGAAAACAAGCTTGTTCGACATAGGATAGTTGGAGGTGGAAAATGCCATTAAGTCACAGCTGCTTTTTGGCAACCCTGTGCTGGTTTTCAAGGCAAGAGGCAAAGAGAGGTGGTTCGCTATTGCCTGACCTCTGCATAGTGACCCCTGGACCTCCTTGGTGGTCTCCCATCCAAGTCCTAACCAGGGCCGACCCCGCTTAGCTTCTGAGACCTGATCAGATCAGGCCAAGCCTGGGCCATCTAGGTCAGGGCAAGAGACATTCAGAGATGGTTTTTCCATTGCCTGCCTCTGCATAGCGACCCCTGGACTTCCTTGGTGGTCTCCCACCCAAGTCCTAACCATGGCTGAACCTGCTTCTGAGATCCGATGAGACTGGTCTAGCCTGGGCCATCTAGGTCAGGGCAAGAGACGTTCAGAGTTGGTTTGCCATTGTCTGCCTTTGCATAGTGACCTTGGACTTCCTTGGTGGTCTCCCATCCAAGTGCTAACCAGGGCTGACCCTGCTTAGCTTCCGAGATCTGACAAGATTGGTCTAGCCTGGGCCATCCAGGTCAGGGCAAGAGACGTTCAGAGTTGGTTTGCCATTGCCTGCCCCTGGACTTCCTTGGTGGTCTCCCATCCAAGTACTAACCAGGGCTGACCCTGCTTAGCTTCCGAGATCTGATAAGATTGGACTAGCCTGGGCCATTCAGGTCAGGGCAAGAGATGAACAGAGATGGTTTTTCCATTGCCTGCCTCTGCGCAGCAACCCTGGACTTTCCTTTGTGGTCTCCCATCCAAAGACTAACCAGGGCCGACCCTGCTTAGCTTCCAAGATCTGATGAGATCGGGCTGGCCGGGGCCACACAGGTCAGGGAATAGGATAAGTTAGGACTGAAATGTTTAAAAACAGAGCACACCAGGGCGGCATTGGCTGTCTGACCTGGGATCCCCCAGGTCTTCCCTTCTCCACAGGAGAGTCACACGTTTCCTCTTGTTCTCGGCTTGCTGCAGGTATCTCCCCGTTCCTCAAACGGGGACGATTTTCCACTCAAGACCTAAGAAAGCGTCTTTTATCGCCCGGCGTGCTGTTCGGCGCCTGCCAGCGTTTTAATTAGCGCATTTGTCGCGGCGTTAACTAGCTTTCCGAGAAGGCGTTTAAAAAACAAAAAAAAGCACATGCGTTGTTGTTTTTAAAAAAAGCAGTTTGCTTCTGCCAGATTTGTATTCGATCGGCTTGCTGATGAAATTTAAAACGAGGTTCGGTCTCCAAGGGAAAGGGCCCGCTTTGAAGAATGACTCAGAGAGCTGGGGTTGGCGCCGCAGCTTTGCCTGGAAACGTCTCTCCCTTAGTATTTTATTTATTTATTTATCTTTTGATTTGTATACCGCTCACCCCCGGAGGGCTCTGAGCGGTTCACATATTTCATTAACACAAATCCTAACTTAGGGCCACATAAAGGGGGAGTGGCAAGCCTACCAGGCTCCCTTATTGCAGCGAGTTGTTGTTATTTTCCTGTTATTTCCTGTTGCTTTGCGGGTGACGTCCTCCTGGTGCTGGTCTTTGATTTCCCAGCTACTGCAATGGCTGCTTTGGCATTTCCCAACCCAGAGTTGGCAACCCTGTAACTGCTTTCCAGATCCTTGGAACCCAGAAGACATGGCCTAGGAGGAGGCGTTTTCTACCTTAGCTGCCACTGCATAACCCCAAATCAACGTAAGTCAGGGGTGGAGGGAACCATACGACCCACTTGGAGCAGCAAAATGACTTGAGACAGCCCTGCCTTATAGCTAAGCAGAAGGAAATAAACATGGCTTTGTTGTTGTTGTTGTTCAGTCGCACAGTCGAGTCCGACTCTTCGCGACCCTGTGGACCAGATCATGCCAGACCCTCCTGTCTTCTGCTGTCCGCTGAAGTTTGCTCAATTTCATGTCCATTGCATCGATGACACTGTCTGACCATCTCATCCTTGGCCGTCCCCTTCTTCTTTGAGAGCCAGTTTGGTGTAGTGGTTAAGTGCGCGGACTCTTATCTGGGAGAACCGGGTTTGATTCCCCACTCCTCCACTTGCACCTGCTGATGTGACCTTGGGTCAGTCACAAGCTCTGGCACAGCTGTTCTCTCAAGGACAGTTTCTGTCAGAAGTTCTCTCAGCCCCACCTACCTCACAGGGTGCCTGTTGTAGGGAGGGGAAGGGAAACGGAGTTTGTAAGCCGCTCTGAGATGCCTTTGGGCAGTGAAGGGCGGGGTATAAATCCAATCTCTTCTTCTTCTTCTACCTCACAGGGTGTCTGTTGTGGGGAGGGGAAGGGAAACGGAGTTTGTAAGCTGCTCTGAGACACCTTTGGGCAGTGAAGGGCGGGGGTATAAATCCAAACTCTTCTTCTTCTTCTACCTCACAGGGTGTCTGTTGTGGGGAGGGGAAGGGAAACGGAGTTTGTAAGCCGCTCTGAGACGCCTTTGGGCAGTGAAGGGCGGGGGTATAAATCCAAACTCTTCTTCTTCTTCTTCTACCTCACAGGGTGTCTGTTGTGGGGAGGGGAAGGGAAACGGAGTTTGTAAGCCGCTCTGAGACACCTTTGGGCAGTGAAGGGCGGGGGTATAAATCCAAACTCTTCTTCTTCTTCTACCTCACAGGGTGTCTGTTGTGGGGAGGGAAGGGAAACGGAGTTTGTAAGCCGCTCTGAGACGCCTTTGGGCAGTGAAGGGCGGGGGTATAAATCCAAACTCTTCTTCTCTTCTTCTTCTTCTTTGTCCTTCATGGCTTGCCTTCCTCTATTTTTCCCTTTCCTCTGCTGCCCCATCAGTCACAGCCAGGACACTCACCTGGAGCTTCCTTCTAGAGCTGGTTGTATTTCTTCCCACAACAGACCTTACTCCTAGTTTTATATATTCTTGATTACGTAGTTGTATTACAAGCCAGAACCCACAAGGACTTGCTGGAGGCATCTCATTTTCCTCTCTCCCACTATTTCGTCTTTATTTTCCTGAAAACCCCCATAGCTTTTCCCCTTTTCCTGCTCTTCTACAGTTGCCAACCTCCAGGTGGGGCCTAGAGATCTCCTGGAATTAGAGTGGGCCTCCCAACTACAGAAATCAGTTCCCCCTTAGGGTTATTAGCTTCAGGCTAGGAAATTCCTGGAGATTTGGGGGGGAGCATTATGAGGACAAGGTTCAGGAAGGAAAGCAACCTCAGCAGGGTATCATGCCATAAAGTCCACGTGAGGATCTCAATTATATGAAAGATCGCCTATGCGCATGCGCAAACTGTAAAAATATTTTTTAAAATCCACCGACGCGCACTGCTGTGTGCCTAGTGTGGTCGCCCGGGAGCGATGTGCTATGCGGTGAGAGAAGTACGTGTGACCGTGCTTGTCCCAAATCAAATTAGTCCAGTTGGAACCGGAGCAGTTTACACCGCTCCTGGCACGCTGTCTGACCGCACCCTACTTGTAGCATTTGAATTAAGTGGCTTACATTGTTAGAGAGAATCTCTGTGCTCTACTGTTTCCCAAATCTCATAACCCATACCCTGTCCATCCCTACCTTACCCTTTCTTATGGAAAAGAATAAAAAATCTTAAATTGGGGGGGGAAAGCTAGTGTGTTTTCACTCAAAACCCAGGGACCTGTACCTGGAGAGAAACCACACGCTCAGCCGTACAGACATTGAAGGTAACTTGGAGATTAACCAATGCACGCACAAAGCAAAATCACGTGTACGCACATTCACCGCAACAGATGTACAGGGCTTGCGCATCCCCATTTGACTTTGTCGAGGCTCCTGTTCATGCCTTCTGAAAGCTTCGAATTGTCCTTTTTTCTTCGTCAGTCGAGGGGCCAGTGACGGTTCGCTCCCCGACGCTCATAATTACATAATTATGAAAATTACCATGATGGAAAATGAAACGGATGAGCGTGCGTTTGCAGCCATGGGAATGACAGGAAATGGAAGCCGTCTGTTTTCTCCTCCTCCCGAGGGAATGAGCAGAAGGCGTTCGGGGATACCCGTTCTCCACAAATGAGCAGGAGAATGATTTATTGAGCACCTCGGAGAATCACGGGTCTGTTCCAGACAACGGAGGCCGCGTGTTTTTCCAGTCTATGTCGTGGGATGTTTATGAAAGACAAAGTACGCCTGCACATGAAAGAAGTACGCCTGCACATGAAAACATATGCCATGAATGAAACTTGGTTGGTCTTAAAGTTGCCCCTGGACTTTGCTCTACTGCTTCAAACTTTGCTCTACTGCTTCAAACTTTGCTCTACTGCTTCAGCTATCCACCGGAATCAATCTATTATTTCCTCATCGTTTCTCTGGAGAATCAGATTTCTCTGATGAATTCTCTCCAGATGACAGAGATCAGTTCCCCTGGGGGGAAATGGTTGCTTTAGAGGGTGGGCTCTATGGCATTGTACCCTGCTGGTCCCTCTCCAGGCGCCACTCCCCAAATCACTAGGAATTTTCTAAACTAGACTTGGCAACTGTACCCATCCATAACCACTTCTTCGCCAGGTCTGATGAAGGAAACTCTGACCCTCAAATGTCAGTTTGGCGTAGTGGTTAAGAGCGCAGACTCTGATCGGCGAGAACCGGGTTTGATTCCCCACTCCTCCGCATGCGGCTGCTGGCACGACCTTGGGTCAGTCACAAGTTCTCTCAGAGCTGTTCTCTCAAGAGCAGTCCTTGAAAGAGCTCTCTCAGCCCTACCTCCCTCACAGGGAGAGGCAGGGAAAGGAAATTGTAAGCCATTCCGAGACTCCTTCGGGTAGTGAAGGGTGGGGTAACATAAGAACATAAGAACATAAGAGAAGCCAGTGTTGAATCAGGCCAATGGCCCATCTAGTCCAACACTCTGTCACACAGCGGCCAAAATATACCAGGTGCCATCAGACACTAGAAGCCCTCCCACTGCTGCCCCCTCCAGCACCAAGAATAGAGTGCATCACCTGCCCCAGACTTAGAATTCCCATCTATACCCTGTGGCTAATAGCCACTGATGGACTTCTGCTCCATATGTTTATCTATAATTCCAATCTCCTCCTCCTCCTCCTCCTTCCAGTTTCAATCCGCTTTAGCAACCGTTTGCAAGTGGATTTTTGCCATTTCACACGGTAAAATTCCGTGGCAAAGTGCATTGAAAATCGAGGGAAAGTGTTTTATTTAGCGTGTGTGAAAGTGCCGATTCTTGGGAGTCTAACAGCGCTCTCTTCTTTAGAAGCCAATTCAAGGACAGGCTTCCGCAGAATCAACAAATGCCGTGGAAAGCTACAGGAGGAGAGCATTCAGTGACGCGGATCGAGTGGGTGGAGGCCTCGGGCAGAGATTCTTGGTACTTCTGCAACAACGCAGAGGCCCGATGCGTATTGCTTCTGTCCTCGATACTGGAGTTTTGGTGGCAATTCTGCGTGTTTACCTGGAGCGGCACCGTCTGTCTCGTTTGCTCAGCCAAGCTTGCTCGAGGATACCAGATTCTGAAATCCCAAATGATTGAACGCCGGGGCGTGTGTTGTACTGCGTCGATACATATTTATGAACTCCGAGTGCAAATAAAATGTGTGTTCTGTGTAAATGAACTTTTTGATTCGTACCGCCGTCCTTTTAACAGCTAATCGTCTGACGACTTGGGTTTCTTTATGCGAGATCTGCTTTAGTTTGGGGAAACAAAGGCTGGGTTCAGACTGGCAATTTGCCCCCGCTATAGCCACGTTTCAGCCACGTTTCCCAAGCGGATTAAAGGGGGCGTTCACACAGGGACATCTGCCTGGCGTTCCCCACCCGTAGTCAACCCGTGCTGTTCCGCTTCGCTCCCGCATTGAAAAGATACCTGTTGAAAGCGGTAGCAAATCCCGGAGAGTGCCTCTATCAGGCTTCACTCCGCTTCCTGGAAGTGTGAACGCCAGCCCGAAAAGCTGGAAGCAACCCGCGTTGTGCATAAGGCAGCAGCGATATGATTGGCTGTACTCCACTCAGCTATGTGCGCATGAGTGCATATGCACTCATGTGCATATGCACTCATGTGCATAAGCGCATCTAGCCGATTTGGGGAGGATCCCATTGCGCCGGCACCACTTTGGTGGTGCCGGCGCAATGGGATCCTCCCCAAATCAGCTGGATGCGCTTATGCACATGAGCGCATATGCACTCATGCGCACATAGCTGAATTACCAGGAAAAAGCCATTTACAGCCACGCCTCCGGGCCAGCAGTCTGAACGCTCCCGCGCTCCTCCTCCCGGTATGCTCCTGCATCAGTCGGCGCAGTGTGACCAGGAAAACCCGAAACAGTTTGTTCCAGGGCTTTTTTGCCACGACTGGCTCCCACTTCAATCTGAACTCAGCTAAAGGCTGTGATTGGCTTCTAAAAGACGCTGCTGTCTACTTCCATGCAAACTGTGATTACCGTTCCATAAGCTCCCCTGCTTTTATGCAGTGCTGTCCTAAGTAGAGTTACACACCAAGTCAGGGGTCTCCAACAGTGGTGCCCGCCGACACCTTTCCTGGTGCCCGCAGAGCATTTTTAGAAACTGGGTGGGGCCAGGCAGGGCTTTTGCCCAGCAAGACTTCTGGTGGGCCATTGGAGATGTGATTGACTGTTCAGATTTCTTAAAACACTGCATTGGCGGCATCTGCTGCCACGAAACAAGGACCTTCGCTGTGTGCAGGCCCGTACCACGGTGGAGCATCTTGGATCCAGCCCCCCAACTTACTACTCAGGCCTCCCGAATTTTCACCGAGCTGGGTGGAGAGAGGGAGAAGAGTCGAGTTGGCTGGATTTGGAAAAAAGGAAAGGAAAAGAGCCGGGAAGAGCTCCAGTCCAGTCCCTGAGAATTTGGTGCAACTGTTTTAAAAAGAGAGAGAGCATGTGCAGGGATGCTGGAACTGACATCGATCCCTCCACCTGTTAGTGAGACAGTGCTAAAAGGTCTCCGGTGCTCCAATGATGATCCGGGGGCAGTAGTCGAATCTTGCCCCAAGAGCATGAGAAACGGCAGTGGGTTGGGTTTTTTTTTTACAAGGATAATTCACTTGAGCAGCCAACGGAAACTGATTGACTGACAAAAGAGAGCCGACTGTTGGAAATATGTGTGTTGCAAGGTCTAAGAGTCAGTCTTTATAGGGTTAATCTGTTCACCTTGTGTGTTATTGTTTAACCTGAAGGAAACCTGGCACAGAGCCAATGGAAAGACAGCCCGGAAAAACTGAAGTCTGTTTTGTAACATTGACTGGTTAATGCAATCAGGTGACTTCCTTCTAGGGGTCAAGAAGAAGAAGAAGAAGAATCTCCATTGTTGTGTGACCATGTGGTCTGCCTGTCTGTAGCTGTAAGGATGTGAAGATATAGTTCTAGGTATCTCTCTTATTTTGTAGCTTTCCCAGTGAACCCTTCCCTTAGAAATAAAGAGTTCCACTCAGAAAGAAATGCCTCCTCTCCAGTGAAGCAAAGATCCACTGCAAACTCTGAATATCTAAGTATTTTTGCCTATTTTTCCCAATGACCTCCAACCTTAGGATCTTGTCACGGAATGTTGCCGGCTGGAAGAACAAGTCTTGTGACCTGAATTCTGGCCATTTCCTTAGGTCGTTTGATGTGATTTAACTTCAGGAAACTTGGACTCATTATGAGATTTCCCTAGAGGGTTTTAAAACATTTTCCACATTAGCTTTTAAATCTAAGCACTTTGGGCACTATCAAGCCAGGCTTGTATTGCTACGGTCTTGTAGTCCAGTTTAGAGGTACTCCCCTTACAGGAGTGTGGACATTTGGTATGAGCCTGCCTGCTGAAAAGTTCAGGGAAGACTTCCGGTTTTTGGCAGCTTGCTCTTGGACGTGTCTCATCCATCCTCCAATGGAGACATGCCAAGCTGAGGTGATCAGGAGGGGTTGTGGCTGGTTCCAGACCACCCCCCTGGAGTCTCTGTAGGAGACTCCCAGCCTGGGGAGCCGGGAGAAGCCTCTCCCAAACTGATGGCTGAGGGATTGAGGCTTGCCCATCCCTGAGAGGTACTGATGCCCCAGAGCCGGTATGGCAACCAGAGCCAATCGCCGGACGAGCGGACAAGAACATAAGTGAAAGTAACCCCGGCAATAATCGAACCCGTCTAAACAGTGAGTTAATCAAACCTCTGTATAAGTGAAGATGTCTCGGTCTGCCAGATCGATCTGAGAAGGAGCAGCGGGTGGGGAAGGGTTGGAGATCTTCCCCCCTCCTCGAAATGGAGCAGTTCCTAAGCATTACAGAAAAGAGAGAAATAATGGAACTAACTGTACGAGACTCCTTTTGAGCTTGAAAGCTACATTTTAAGCCAAGAAATGTTGAATTCAGATAAACTTTACTTTAAAAATAAAACTTTTCTTCTTTGTAAACAAATGGCTGGGAGAGGGAGGAGAATGGTGGCGGAAAAGAAACTTCCCCCAGGAAGTACTGTACCAACGACTCCCACCCAGACACAGGAGGCTGTTGCAGACTTTCCCAATATGCTTGCCACAGCATTGCGCCCTCTGCTGGAGCAGATGTCAACTATCAACACCGAGCTGGATTCTGTGCAAAAACAACTTGCCCACATGGAAAAAAGGGCCAACAAGACAGACAAAAGTATCGAGAAAGTTGAAACAAGGACTATAGATATTAAGCAAAAACTGGAAGAAGTTAAAAAAGAAAGAAATACAGATAAAAACCACCTACTACAACTGGAAAAATCTATGTATGTTCTACGCTTCCAAAGGGTTCCTGAACAGAAGGGCGAAGATTTAAAAACAACGTTAAGTGGAGCGATAGCTTCAATCTCGGACTTAAAACAAGAGGATCTCCAGAGTGACATGGACTTGGCATACCGTACATATCCTGATTTGATAAGAAAAAACAAACTACCTGGCGAAACTTATGTCAAATTCTCTAAGAGAACAATGAGAGACAGACAATGTTCTAAAAGCTACAACAGGAAAAATGTTAAAAGTTAATGAGGAAGAAATTAAAATTTTAAAAGACATTCCATTTGAGATCTGGAAACGAAGACGTCAGTACAAAAAATTCTTTTCCTGCAAAATAAATTAATAACATACAGATGGAGCTCTCCAGAAGGACTCGTGTTCAAATATAATGATAAGAAAATTAAAATTGACTCTGTCCCAAAAAGGCCAACCATTGTGAAGCAACCATTGGGCACAGATAAAGACGATGATCCAAATTTGGAGGAAGGAGAGGAACCCGACAAGGAAGAGTCGGATAATACTTCAAGTGACTCCAGGAGTTCCACTTCAGAGTCTGAGAAAGGAGCGGCAGCCCCCAAAACACCAAAACTGAAGAAGAAGAAGTGCAAGGAATAAACGATTTATTCCGGATTACAAAATATTTGACTTTAGCATAACTAAATTCTACTTGACAGAGGTTTGAACCCTCTGTTTTTGTATTTTTCAATATATCATTGGTATTGCAGGAGTGATTCATTTATCTGTAATCTAATGCAAATTTCTTGTCTTAAGTTAGTGGTCGTGTTTCCCCCTGTACCCTTACCTTTAGGTTTTAGGATGTAAAGTATAAAATTTAAGTTCAGGGAAGTCCTTTATTATAATCAATGTTTACATGCCGCCTTGTGTTGCTAAAGGAACCCTGCCATTGTACTGGGATGAGCTCTTTGAGTTCTTAGAG
Source organism: Gekko gecko (assembly GCA_029375565.1). Classification (NCBI taxonomy): domain Eukaryota; kingdom Metazoa; phylum Chordata; class Lepidosauria; order Squamata; family Gekkonidae; genus Gekko; species Gekko gecko. Next base: position 215,736,002 of record JAPDNY010000004.1, on the reverse strand, counting down.
ACCAGGAATGGATAATTCCCAGCTTTGGATATCATAACGGCTGGTGGTTTTAAAGCCAGAGTGGGAGAGAATGGTTCAGAGCTAGCAGGGGAACCAGGTTTTAATTCTGAGACTGTACCGTGAGATTGTATGACACCAGTTTCGTAGCTGCACCTACCGCGTGGTGCCAGAATTCCAAAGGTGCCCACAGGCTCAGAAAGGTCGGTGGACCCCTGCCTCCAGTAGTCCTAGAAAGTGTTACACCCTTGCCTTCAGGGATCTTAGAGAGCCAGTTTGGTGTAGTGGTTAAGTGTGCAGACTCTAATCTGAGAGAACTGGGTTTGATTCCCCCGCTCCTCTGCTTGCACCTGGCCGGATGACCTTGGGCAAGCCATAGTTCTGATAAGAGCTGTTCCTGAAAAAAGAGCAGTTTCTGTCAAGAGCTCTCTCAGCCCCACCTACCTCCCAGGGTATCTGTTGAGGGGAAGGGAAGGGAAAGGAGTTTGTAAGCCGCTCTGAGACTCCCTTGGGTAGTGAAGGGCGGGGTATAAATCCAATCTCTTCTTCTTCTCTCTCCTAGAAGGGTATGCCAAAGACTGTGCCGTAAATCGATGCTCATTATCTACAAACTTGTCTTTCAGTTAATGACAAACTTGTTTGATAACCCCGTACCCAGCCTGATTGTGACGGAGCATCCCTTCTTATTCATTCCTCTGTCTTTTTCATCTTGATTATCAAGCAACGATCGCTAACACTGTAGGACGGTGTAGTGCAAATGTAACTCTCAGATTCTCACATTAACCCCCCCCCCCAAAAAAAACCCTATATCTGTCGCTGGTCCCATGATGAATGCAGAACACATCCCCACCCCACCCCCAGTTCCATAGCATTAAAATGTAAACACATTTTCTGATCAGTGAAAAGCATTTGAAAATCCATCTCCACGGCATTTACACATGAATGCATGGAACTCATTTCTACCAACTCAGATCTTTGGAACTTCAAGGTCGGTCTTGTTGACTCAGATCAGCAGCGGCTGTCCAGAGGCTCTGGCAAGAGAGGCCATCCTCTGAAGCCAGGGTCTGAGCCCGGGACTTTCTGTATGCAAAGGATTGTCACATGAAGCGGCCGTATACTGAATCAGAACCTTGGTTCCAGAGACTGGCGATGGGTCTCAGGTGGAAGTCTTTCACGTCACCTCCTAGCCGACCCTTTGAATTAGAGATGCCGGGGATTGAACCCGGGACCTTCTGCCTGTCAAGTAGATGCTCAGACACTGAGCCACAGCCCCTCTTTATAGCTCTCCAGGGCCTCAGGTGGAGGTCTTTCTCATCACCTCCTGCCTGGTCCTTTTAACTGGAGATGCCAGGGATTGAACCTGGGACCTTCTGCCTGCCAAGCAGATGCTCAGCTGCTGAGCCACAGCCCCTCTTTACAGCTCTCCAGGGTCTCAGGTGGAGGTCTTTCCCATCACCTACTGCCTGGTCCTTCTAACTGGAGATGCCGGGATTGAACCAGGAACCTGCCTGGTCCTTGCAACTGGAGATGCCAGGGATTGAACCAGGATGCTGTACCGCTGAGTCACAGCCCCTCTTGCAGCTCTCCAGAGTCTCAGGTGAAGGTCTTTCCCATCACCTCCTGCCTGGTCCTTTTTAACTAGAGATGCCAGGGATTGAACCTGGGACCTTCAGCTTGCCAAGCAGAGGCTCTACCACTGAGCCACAGCCCCTCTTGACGGCTCTCCAGGGTCTCAGGTGGAGGTCTTTCCCATCACCTCCTGCCTTGGTCCTTTTAACTGGAGATGCCAGGGATTGAACCTGGGACCTTCAGCTTGCCAAGCAGAGGCTCTACCACTGAGCCACAGCCCCTCTTGATGGCTCTCCAGGGTCTCAAGTGGAGGTCTTTCCCATCACCTCCTGCCTTGGTCCTTTTAACTGGAGATGCTGGGGATTGAACCTGGGACCTTCAGCTTGCCAAGCAGAGGCTCTACCACTGAGCCACAGCCCCTCTTGACGGCTCTCCAGGGTCTCAAGTGGAGGTCTTTCCCATCACCTCCTGCCTTGGTCCTTTTAACTGGAGATGCTGGGGATTGAACCTGGGACCTTCTTCATGCCAAGCAGATGCTCTAGCCGCTGAGCCACAGCCCCTCTTGACAGCTCTCCAGGGTCTCAAGTGGAGGTCTTTTCTCCCATCACCTCCTGCCTTGGTCCTTTTAACTGGAGATGCTGGGGATTGAACCTGGGACCTTCTTCATGCCAAGCAGATGCTCTACCGCTGAGCCACAGCCCCTCTTGACAGCTCTCCAGGGTCTCAAGTGGAGGTCTTTCCCATCACCTCCTGCCTGGTCCTTTTAAATGGAGATGACAGGGACTGAACCTGGGACCTCCTGCTTGCCAAGCAGATGCTCTCCCACTGAGCCATAGTGTGGGGTACCCAAATGTTAGTCTTCCTTCTCAGGTACCGTCCGGCAGAAATGTCATTGCTGCACCCCAAAAAACTAGCCTTGTGGGAGAAAGGCTGAGGTGCACCGGCTAGGAAGGAAGAGGATAAGACACCTCCCCCTTTCCAGAGTTTCCGTATTTTAATCAACAGTTGCTTTCATCTGTACATTAAAAAGTAACCGCTGCTAATGACTCACCCGCCTTGCCGATGATCCGGGGGGTGGCGGAGAGGATGAGAAACAGGAGAGAGGAGAAAACAATTTCTGCAGCTTCTCAAATGTCACCGGAGCTTGTGATTAAAAGTATAAGAAGCTTAAAAAACCGAGAGGGCAGGAGGCAACAGTTCAGGCACCGAGGAGAAAAGCCCGGGCCTCTCTGCGCCGTTTGAATGATAATGCTTCGCGAGAAAACCAGGCCTCCAAGTGGCTGAATGACAGCAACGTTTCCTCCCTATTTGTTAAGCCCTTGCTTTTCTCCCCAGCGGTGACCCAAAAGCAGTCCCCTACCCTCCATGTTATCCCCACAACCACCAGTTTTGGTGTAGTGGTTAGGAGCATGGACTCTAATTTGAGAGAACCGGGTTTGATTCCCCACTTCTTCCCATGCAGCTGCTGGTGTGACCTTGGGTCAGTCATAAGTTCTCTCAGAGCTGTTCTCTCAAGGGCAGGTCTCGAAAGTGCTCTCTTAGCCCTGCCTACCTCACAGGGTGTCAGTTGTGGGGAGGGGAAGGGAAAGGGAGATTGTAAGTTGCTCTTGAGAGTCCTTCAGGTAGTAAAGGGTGGGGTGATGTCAGATAGACTGCCATTTTCACCGCCTTGCCCCACACACTGTATTCATTGTCCTTATTTCTTGTTATTACTTTGCTCACTTGCGCCTAGCCTGCCAGCTGTAACTGTGGGAGAATTCTTCGCTACCGCTTGTTATCAGAGTGGCCTTGAGCTAGCGGCTTCGGTATGTCCTCTCAACGGATGGAAATATAGCAGTCTCGGGTAGCTGGGCGGTGGGGGGGCAGTTCTCCCGATTATTATGTAAACTCCCGCCGGGAGCTTTCCCGCGCGTGTGCTAAGATTTCATTCGCTAGTGCTGCTTATACATCATGTTATATCTTTATCCATTGAGGCCCAGTTGGGCATTCCTGACAATAACTCTGCTACTATGGGCAACATCCTAGTATTCCAATAAAGCATATCTTTTCTTGAAGAGTGTCTGGACTTACTTGCTGTTGAACCTGACAGGCATGAATCCAATCTCTTCCACTTCTTCTTCTTCTTCTTCTTCTTCTTCTTCTTCTTCTTCTTCTTCTTCTTCTTCTTCTTCTTCTTCTTCTTCTTCTTCTTCTTCTTCTTCTTCTTCTTCTTCTTCTTCTTCTTCTCCTTCTCCTTCTTCTTCTTCTTCTTCTTCTCCTCCTCCTCCTCCTCCTCCTCCTCCTCCCTGTGAAGTAGGTTAGGCTGAGAGAGGTTGACCAGTCTAAGGTTACCCAGCAGCAATGCTCCCTCCAAGCTGTGGAGTCTTCTGTCCCTTCCCTTCCCTTCCCTTCCCTTCCCTTCCCTTCCCTTCCCTTCCTTCCCTTCCCTTCCCTTCCCTTCCCTTCCCTTCCTCCCTCCCTACCTTCCCTTCCTTCCTCCCTCCCTACCTTACCTTCCTCCCTCCCTCGCACCCTGCAGCTAAACAGAGGGTTCTCCCTGCTTCCAGAAGAGGATCCCCAGTTCATATGGCTGTGGAAGGTGTGTATGCGCCATTGACCAGGAGCAAAGCCTGCTTGCTACCCATGCTCCCTCTGTGCAGTGAAGTCTTTTGAGCAAAAATTCTACTTTGTGAGCTGCTGGCATGAAAGTCGTGAGCGAGCAGTTTGGTTCCTGCGTAAATTAAGTTTGCTCTGGAGCCCCATCCTTCCTGATGAGCAAAGACAAAAAAAAAATGTGTGAGCTGGAGGCTAGAAGGCTGTGAGCTAGCTCACACTAACTCAGCTTAGAGGGAACACTGCTTGCTGCACAGAGGCAGGTGATGGCAAATCACCTCTGTTCACTGCTTGCCCTGACCCAGATGGCCCAGGCTAGCCCGATCTCATCAGACCTTGGAAGACAAACAAGGTTGTCCCTGGTTAGTACTTGGATAGGAATCCACCAAGGAAGTCCAAGGTCGCTACGCAAAGGCAGGCCCTGGCCGACCACCTCTGAGCATTCTCTTGCCCTGAAAATCCGACAGGGTTCTAATCCGTGGCCGTAAGTCGGCTCTGCCTCGACAGGGTGACCATAAGTCGGCTCTGCCTCGAGACCACTCTCCACCTCCAAGATGCAGTAGCCGGGCACTTTGCAGGACCCGATGGATAAAATGAAATGCAGGTTGAAATATATATATCTCTATAAGGATTTTATTTTATGTGCCGTTTTGTTATTGGGCCCGAACCCGTCAGGGGGATAAGATGGGTGATAAATCCGGGACGAGAACTGGGTCTTCTGCTGCGAGGTTTCTTTCCCAGCTTGTTACACCAATAACTTGTTTATAGCCGGAACGAAGGGTGGAAAAATCAAGACGGCGACGATAAAAAGTTTGTGCACCGTGGGCATGCGCAGAGGACGTTCCCAGCGCTGCGACTCCGTATTGGCGATAAAGCACTTTGCTCGGCTTCCGCCGCCTCCCCTCCCTTACTTAGACAAATCCCCCAGCAGATTGCACTAAAAAATACTAATTAAGCCTAGCGAGGAACCATAAATACTATCCGCAGATGGCCTCACTGAGACGCAGCGGGGTTATGATTCTTTAGCAGCGTTTCGTCAAAAAAACCTCCCGCATCTGAGCGATCTCCCCTTTTGGGCAACGTGACGGGAAGCAGAAACTGGGATGTACTCGTTTGTTAGTTGACCTCCGCGTGCCCTTGGGGGAAATCTTTCTTTCCCCCCTTCCTTTTTTTTTTGTTCTTTATGGAAGAACCTCTTTGCTGTGTCGGATGAAGGCCTGATTCGAGCATAGGATTGTCGCCCCCAGATGGTACCTGGAGATCGCCTGCTCTTACAGTTTGGTGTAGTGGTTAGGAGGGTGGGCTCTGATCTGGGAGAACCAGGCTTGATTCCCCAGTCCTCCACGTGCAGTCAGCTGGGCAACCTTGGGTCAGTTGCAAGTTCTCCCAGAGCTGTTCTTTCACAAGCAGTTCTCTCAGCGCTCTCTCAGCCCCACTTACCTCACAGGGTGTCTGTTGTGGGGAGGGGAAGGGAAAGGAGTTTGTAAACCGCTCTGAGACTCCTTTGGGTAGTGAAGGGCGGGGTATAAATCAAATTCCTCCTCCTCCTCAATCTCCAGACAACCACTTCCCCTGGAAAAAAATGTCTGCTTTGGGGGGTGGAGTCTGCTGAGGCCCCTCCCCTCCCCAAACTCCACCCTCCCAAGCTCCACCCCCAAAATCTTCAGGGATTTCCCAACCCAGAGCTGGGGAACCCTATTTAAACATGCGGCTGGCAAGGAGAAAGTGTTTCCCTCTGTGACTTTGCGCATTCTCCGCAAATGACTGCCAACACTCGCATCCATCTAGATATGGCTAACTCGGTGTTCTCCCAAGGGTGCCAGCCTCCAGGTAGGGCCTGGAGATTTCCCGGAATTACAAGTGACCTCCAGTCAACATTGGCCTATTGGTTGACCACCACTAGCATCTTTGTACTGCAATTTGTATTGTAATGGTTTTATACTTGTATTTATAATATGTTTTAACGGGTGTATTTTAAATATGTTTTATGTATGTACTTACATTGCTTGTGAGCCGCCCTGAGCCTGCTTTGCGGGGAGGGCGGGGTATAAATCCCATAATAAATAAATAAATAAATAAATAAACATAGATCAGTTCCCCCTGGAGAAAATGGCTGCTTTGGAGGGGTGGACTGTATGGCATTGTGCCCCACTGAGCTCCCTCCCCAGACCGCGCCCACACCAGGCTCCACCCCCAACTCTCCAGGAATTTCCTGACCCAGAGTTGGCAACCCTAGTTCTCTCCTTTGGATCCAAAGTGGCTTTCATTGTTCTTTCCTGTCTGGTGTAGCCAGTTTGGTGTAGTGGTTAAGAGCAGTGGACTCTAATCTGGGAGAACCGGGTTTGATTCCCCACTCCTCCACTTTCAGCTGCTGGTGTGACCTTGACTCAGTCACAAGTTCTCTCAGAGCTGTTCTCTCCAGGGCAGTTCTCGAGAGAGCTCTCTCAGCCCCACCTACCTCACAGGGTTTGTGCTGTGGGGAGGGGAAGGGAAAGGAGATTATAAGCTGCCTTGAGACTCTGAGTGAACGGTGGGGCATAAATCCAATCTCTTCTTCTTCTCTCCTTCACCCTCACAACAACCCTGCAGTGTAGTCTGGAGATCAGCAGCGCTTCTTGGGAGACTTCCAGGCACCCATTGGAAACCTGGAACCTTCCAGGCAGCCTCATTCACATTGCCCTGTTTGAAAACCAGAATGCAGGGTGACCTGTAAGGCTGCCAACCTCCAGGCAGTATCTGGAGATCTCCGGCTATTACAACTGGTCTCCAGGGTGACCGAGATCAGTTCCCTCGGAGAAAATGGCTGCTTTGGAAAGCGGGCTCTACCACAGTATTTAGGGTTTCCAGGCTCCTTACCTGCCACCGGCGGGGGGATTTGGGAAGTGTTCTAGGGGTGGGCAGGGACGTCCTTTACACAATGACATCACTTCCAGAAGTGACATCGTCATGTCGGTGACGTTGGGGGCGACACTCTACTTTTTGGTCAAAACCCTGTAGTAAAAATGGCTACGAACCATAGAGTTCTGCTCTAAAAGTAGAGCCTCGCCCTCAACGTCACCCTGAACATCACCCCCAACATCGCCAATGGAAGTATTCAGTCACTTTCTTCCAACCAAGTTTGCCAAGATTTGGGGGGGCTGTCTGGGGAGGTTTGAGGAGAGGCGGGACCAGGTCCGTAGTTACAGTTGGGGCATTTTGGGGCCCAGCCCCCGACTTCCTGCCAAGGCCCCACAACTTCCCTCGAGCCCTCCGCTGCCTCTATCCCTTCCCCGAGCATGGCTTGCTTCCCCAAATGATGTCACTGCCCCCCAACTTATTTGAAGGCCCCCCCGAATTACAAAATCCTGGCTACAGGCCCGGGCGGGACCTCAGCAGGGAATAATGCCACAGAGACCACATTCCCAAGCTGCCGTCTTCTCCAGGGGGAAACCGATCTCTGGAATTCCCTCGGTGTCCGGGGATCTCCAGGCCCCATCAGGAGGCTGGCAACCCCACCTTCGCAGGGTTGTTGTGATGTTGAAGCGGAAGGAGGGGACTTTGGCGTCGTAAGGTGCTTTCTGTACCTGCCTCGGGGAGAAAAGCGGGGAGGGGTTATAAAAGAAAATCGTGTTATCTCGGGAAATAATGAGTCTCCCTGGGACTCATTATCGGGCCTTGTTGCCGCTGTCACCGATGTGGCGTGTCGGCCACGAGGGGAAATCAGTCACCTGGGCAGCTCTCGGCAACATCCACGCAGGAAGGGACCTGGGAACAAGCGCTGCAAAATTGGGGGGGACGGTCAAATTGGTCGTCTTCCTCAGGCCGGATTCGGTCATTGAGGCTGGCGTTTGAAAAGGCTGCCTGGATTTCTCTGGACGAGTCTCCCGTACTCGACGAGTCAAACCGCATTTCCTAATAATCCCGCGTGTTATCATGCGGCGCAGGGCTTTTTTGTAAGAAAAGCCCAGCAGGAACTCATTAGCATAATAGGCCACACCCAACAGCATACACTCATTAGCATATTAGGCCACACCCCATGTCACCAGGAGTGTGGTCATCCAGCCACACCCACCTTTCGCTTCTTATTCTGTTTACCTTGTTTGTTGTCAGAACCCGGGGTTTTTCTTGGTAGCAGAAACTCCTTTGCATGTTAGGCCACACCCCCTCATGTAGCCAATCCTAATGAGTTTCTGCTGTTGGGTGTGGCCTATTATGCAAACGAGTTCCTGCTGGGCGTGGCCAACTCAGGAGCCAGCCGGAATTCCGTTCCTGTGCGTTCCTGCCCAGAAATAGCCCTGATGAGGTAGTGTGGAGACAACTGTGTCTCGGATCCCTGGAATGAATTGATTACGGAGGACTGGGGTGGCCAACTCAGGTCTGGGAAATCCCTGGAGATTTGGGGGTGGAGTGTGAGGAGGGCAGTGAGCTCAGTAGGGAGGTGATGCTGGAGAATTCCAAATTCATAGATGCCGTTTCCTCCAGTCTGGAGGTCAGTGGTAATTCTGGGAGAGCTCCAGATACCACCTGAAGGTTTGATACCAAATCACAGCGCTGAGGGTGTAGCAGATCTATTCTCTCTCTCTTGCTCCGGATTGCAAGACTAGATCTAATGGGTGGAAATGACAAGGGAGTCGTTACCGGCTAGATGTCAGGAGAAACTTCCTAACTGTCAGAGTGGTTGAGCAGTGGACCAGACTGCCTCGGGAGGCGGTGGATGCTCCTTCGCTGGACATTTTCGAGCGGAGGCTGGATGACCATCTTCTAGGTGTGTTGTAGGGCTATTTTTCAGCTATATTCCTGCAGAGGGCAGGGGGTTGGACTAAGGTCCCTTCCAACTCTAACGTTCTATGATTCCATGATTCTATGAAACTGAATGTGGAACTTCCAAAAAGAAGTAGGAAGTAGGAATCCAGAGACAGACAAGGAATGACACTTAACAGAAGAGAAGGTGCTGTCCTCACTCTCCTGTCCGATTTTCTTCTTGCTGCCCTCCTCAGGTTCATCTTCTCTTCCTCTTTGTACACCAGACATTAGTCTTTCCCAACAATTATACCCTGCTGAGGTCCCACCAAGTTGTACCCAGTTTGGTGTAGTGGTTAAGAGTGTGGATTCTAATGTGGTAGGACCGGGTTTGATTCCCCACTCCTCCACTTGCAGCTGCCGGATGACCTTGGGCAAGCCATAGTTCTGTCAGAGCTGTTCTTGAAAGAGCAGATCTCCAAAGAACTCTCTCAGCCCCGCCTACCTCACAGGGCGTCTGTTGTGGGGAGGGGAAGGGAAGGAGATTGTAAGCTGTTCTGAGACTCTGAGTGAAGGGCGGGATATAAATCCAATCTCCTCCTTCTCCTCCTCCTCCTCCTCTTCCTCCTCCTCCTCTTCTTCTTCCTCTTCCTCCTCCTCCTCCTCTTCTTCTTCCTCTTCTTCTACCTCTTCCTCCTCTTCTACCCACAAGTTCACCAGGAATTTCCAGACCCAGCGTTGCCAACCCGATCTTCCCAAAATTTTGTGGGATGGCATGGAGCTCTAGTGTGCTGACAGAGGAAAAAGTTCTCTAAGGACCTCTGGGGAGAGAGGACTGTACGTCTGGCTCCGTAACATCATCCTAACTGAAGATGTGATCTCTGACGACCTTGGCGCATGTGTAATCCTGGCAATCTAGTCAACGGTGAGCATGTGCCAACGGGGGTGACCCAGCCAGCTGTTGTGCTGAACGCCACCAGCTGTGCAGATGCAAAACCACACAGAACACGGCACATTCGGAACTGCGAATGATACGTGAGCGTACGGGTGTCTGGCTTGAGACGGAACGGCCATGTGAGGAGGGTGATTTGGGAAAGCTGGAGCATTGATAATCTGGATTGTGTAACTGGGGTGGATATTTGATCCCCCAAGGTTATAGTATAGCTGGAGAGGCCGACAGCGTGAATGCATAAAGCTGCCTTAAACTGAAGCTGTCGATGGTCTGTCAAGGTCAGCATTGTCCGCTCGGTCTGGCAGTGGCTCTCCAGGGTCTCGGGCAGAGGTCCTTGCCATCCCCTCCTGCCTGGTCCTTTTAACTGGAGATGCCGGGGATTGAACCTGGGACCTTCTGCATGCCAAGCAGATGCTCTCCCACTGGGCCACAGTCCCTCTTTACAGCTTTCCAGGGTCTCAGCTATAGGTCTTTCACATCACCTCCTGCCTGGTCCTTTTAACTGGAGATGCCGGGGATTGAACCTGGGACCTTCTGCATGTCAGGGAGAGGCTCTTCCACTGAGCCACGGCCCCTCTTTACAGCTCTCTAGGGTCTCAGGCGGAGGTCTTTCCCATCACCTCCTGCCTGGTCCTTTTAACTGGAGTTGCCGGGTCTTACAAACTCCTCTCCCTGCACTAGCTGAATGCGTCCTGCTCGGATTTCGCGTGCTGCTGGTTTTCCGGATGCCGAATCCAGTAAGCAGATGCTCGAACCAGCCGCTATTTGTTTGCATCTTCCAGGAACGCTGTCTCCTTTTCTTTCCCTGCATTCAGGGGTCCACGGGGTCAGATTCAGACGCTTTGAAAAGGATTCTGTTTTTCTGTTTAATGTGCCGGGTGGCGGATGCGAGACGCTTCTCCCTGCTCTCCGTGTTGTTTAAAGTACTTCTCTCCGTGGGTAGGACTCGGCTTCTAATTGCCCGGGAGCATCTCTCTTTTTCTCTCTCCCTCTGTCTCTCCCTTGCTGCCCTGCGAGCCCGTCTGCAAATATTGATTGTTCTCGTGTCGTATTTGATAACCGGGGCAGACCAGCTACGGAAGCAGACCAGGGGCTTGCGTTGTGTGCTGAGATTTTAGCAGGGGGGTGTAAACGCTTTCCAGAGGAAGCCACAGCCTGCCCCGTACAGGGAAGTCGGGGAGGGGCCGTGGCTCAGTGGTGGAGCCTCTGCCTGGCATGCAGAAGGTCCCGGGTTCAATTCCCAACATCTCCAGTTAAAAAGGACCAGGCAGTAGGTGATGTGAAAGACCTCCACCTGAGACCTTGGAGAGCCGCTGCCAGTCTGAGTGGACTATACCGACCTCGATGGACCAGAATAAGGCAGCTTCACGTGTTCATGAAGACGAAACGGTTGTGGGTTGGACAAGAAGATGACGACTTGGTTTTTTACACCAGAGAGCCAGTTTGGTGTCGTGGTTAAGAGCGGTGGACTCTAATCCTGAGAACCGGGTTTGATTCCCCACTCCTCCGCCACATGCAGCTGCTGGGTGACCTTGGGCAAGCCACGAGTTCTCTCAAGGACAGTTCTGGGAGGAGCTCTCTCAGCCCCACCTACCTCACAGGGTGTCCGTTGTGGGGAGGGGAAGGGAAAGGAGTTTGTAAGCCGCTCTCAGACTCCAAGTGAAGGGCAGGGTATAAATCCAATCTCCTCCTCCTGTCTCAAAGTAGCTTACAACCACCTTCCCTTCCTCTCCCCAGAACAGTCACCTTGCGAGGTAGGTGGGGCTGAGAGAGCTCTGAGAGAACTGTGACTGGCCCAAGGTCACCCAGCTGCCTGTATGTGGAGGATTGGGGAATTAAACCTGGTTCCCCAGATTGGAGTCCATCACTGTTAACCACTACACCATACTGGCCTCGAGATCCGTAGCATTCCAGTGGGATGCAGTTGAGAACCTTTTGATGATTTCTCAGGAGGGGTTGAGTGTATGAATCAGATCTTGGGTTTGTCTCGCTCTAGGTTTCTCTAGCCAGTTTGGTGTCGTGGTCAAGTGCGCGGACTCTAATCTGGGAGAACCGGGTTTGATTCCCCCACTCTTCCACATGCAGCTGCTGGTGTGACTTTGGGTCCGTCAGATGTTCTTTCAGAGCTGTTCTCTCACAAGCAGTTCCTGTCAGAGCTCTCTCAGCCCCAGCTACCTCACAGGGCGTCTGTTGTGAGGAGGGGAAGGGAAAGGAGTTTGTAAGCCGCTCTGAGACTCCCAAGTGAAGGGCGGGGTAGAAATCTCTTCCTCTTCTTCCTCCTCCTCTTCCTCTTCCTCTTCCTCCTCCTCCTCTTCTTCCTCTTCCTCTTCCTCTGACCAACAATAGCTCACCAATAGACAGAGGTCTCCCCCACAATCTCTTACCTGGAAACCATTCACTGTGCATGCCAGAGATCTTCTGCCTGCAGTGTGTTATTTTGTATACGGGGGAGAGGGCATGGCTCAATGACAGAGCATCTGGACATGCTGAAAGTCTCAGGTTCGGTCCCCAGCAAGACCTCCGCCTGAGACCCTGGAGAGCAGCTGCCAGCCTGAGTAGACAAGGCGGACCTTGACGGCCCACGGGTCTGATTCCATACCAAGCAGCTTCCTGTGTTTACGTGGTAAGACGATGTGGTGATTTTGGGGAAGGCAAACAACAAAACCTCCCAGTCAACAGAGCCAGACAAAGAGAACCAAAACTGGGGAAGTCGCTACCAAAATAGTAACTGAATACAAATAAATGCAAGATAAATATATTTTTTACAAACCATGCACGATACAAGAAGCAATATAATATAATATAATCAAAATCCTGTGCAATCTTCTACAATTCTCAAAGTTTTTCGTTTCGAAACGAAGTTTGATCCGGAGTCTTCGTAAGAACTTTGAGTATTGTAGAAGATTCTTCATTTCGAAACGAAGTTTAATCCGGAGTCTTCGTAAGAACTTTGAGTATTGTAGAAGATTCTTCGGTTCGAAACGAAGTTTAATCCGGAGTCTCCGTAAGAGCTTTGAGAATTGTAGAAGACTGCACAGAATCTTGGGAGATCGTTGTATATTAGTATTTGATTGTATTGAGTCTTGTATTGTGCACGGTTTGTTAAATATATATATATATATTTATATTGCATTTATTTTGTATTCCGTTATTACTTTGATAGGGACTGCCCCAGTCTTTGTTTGATTTTGGGGAGGGGCTATGGCTCAGTGGGAGAGACTTTGCTTTGCATGGGGATAGTCGGTAGGAGGTGTGATCCGACAGCCCTCTGCTATAGTCCCCGGAGAGCTGCGCCAGTCTGAGTAGGCAGTGCTGACCCTGATGGGCCAGTAATCTGACTCAGGAAAAGGCAGCGTCTTGTGCTCACGCGTCCATTATCATACCTCGCTTTTCTCTCCAATGTGGCCTGCGACATCCTTCTCCCCCTTCTTCCATTTTTATCCTCGTAATGGCCACCTTGTGAGGTGAGACCGGGCCCAGAGCGGGGCGTCATAGCAGAGGGAGGATTCAAACCTGGCTCTCCCAGATCTTAGTCTAAGACTGCACTGCTCTGGCTCTGTTGTTTCCCTATAGGTCTCTTCCTGCTTTTCATAGAATCATAGAGTTGGAAGGGACCTCCAGGGTCATCTAGTCCAACCCCCTGCACAAGGCAGGAAATTCACAAATACCTCCTCCACCCACACACCCACTGTCCCCTGCTCCATGCCCAGAAGAGGGCAAGAAATCCCCCCAAACCTCTCCAGGATCCCCGGCCAAATTGGCCTGGAGATAAATTGCTTCCTGACCCCAAAGTGGTGATCAGCATTTCCTTGGGTGTGTCAGAAAGGGCCATGAGAACTAAGCACCGAGGCAACCCTTCCTGCCCTCCCTCTCGTGATCTGACTAAGTTCACAGAAGCAGCATTGCTGTCAGATGGCCAGCTTGTGGGCTACTGCTGGTCCAATGCTCCCTCTAAGCTGTGGAGTCTTGTGTGCAAAAAATCTACTTTGGGAGCGACTGGCAATAACGTTGTAAGCGAGCGATTAGGCTACTGCATAAATTAGTTTGCTCTGAAGCCCTCCTTCCTGAGCTGAGACAAAAATGTGTGAGCTGGAGGCTAAAAAAAGCTGCGAGCTAGCTCACGCTAACTCAGCTTCGAGGGAACGCTGGTTGGGAGGGACCTCCAGGGTCATCTCGTCCAGCCTCCTGCACAATGCAGGAAATGCACAAATGCCTCCCCCTCGCACATACCAGTGACCCCGGCTCCATGGCCAAAAGATGGCAAAAATCACTCCAGGATCTCCAGCCAAACTGGTCTGGAGAAGAGTGCTTCCTGACCCCAAAGTGGCGATCAGCATTTCCCTGGATGTGTAAGACAGGGTCACGAGAACTAAGCACTGATGCATGCCTTCCTGCCCTCCCTTCTTGTGATCTGCCTCAGTTCACAGGATCAGCGTTGCTGTCGGACGGCCATCGAGCCTCTGTTTGAAACCCCCCCCAGAGGAACAGAACATATGAAATTAACCTCATGTTTTTATAGCATCGGGCTGAATTTTTGTTATAGCATCGGGCTGAATTTTGTCGATTCTTACTGGTGTCACAGGAGGTGGTGGCAGCTACAAGCATGGACGGCTTCAAGAGGGAATTGGATAAACATATGGAGCAGAGGTCCATCAGTGGCTACTAGCCACAAGGTACAGATAGGGACTCTCAGTCTGGGGCAAGTGAGGCTCTGTATTCTTGGTGCTTGGGGGGGGGGTCAACAGTGGAAGGGCTTCTAGTGTCCTGGCCCCACTGGTGGACTCCCTGATGGCACCTGGTATTTTTGGCCACTGTGTGACAGAGTGTTGGACTGGATGGGCCATTGGCTTGATCCAACATTGGCTTCTCTTATGTTCTTATTACATAGGAACACTCGGTCTGGGACAAGTGAGGCTCTGTATTCTTGGTGCTTGGGGGAGGCAACAGTGGGAGGGCTTCTAGTGTCCTGGCCTCACTGGTGGACTCCCTGATGGCACCTGGTATTTTTGGCCACTGTGTGACAGAGTGTTGGACTAGATGGGCCATTGACCTGATCCAACATTGGCTTCTCTTATGTTCTTATTACATAGGGACACTCTGTCTGGGACAAGTGAGGCTCTGTATTCTTGGTGCTTGGGGGGAGCAACAGTGGGAGGGCTTCTAGTGTCCTGGCCCCACTGCTGGACTCCCTGATGGCACCTGGTATTTTTGGCCACTGTGTGACAGAGTGTTGGACTGGATGGGCCATTGACCTGATCCAACATTGGCTTCTCTTATGTTCTTATTACATAGGAACACTCAGTCTGGGACAAGTGAGGCTCTGTATTCTTGGTGCTTCGGGGGGGTCAACAGTGGGGGGGCTTTTTAGTGTCCTGGTTCCACTGCTGGACCTCCTGATGGCACCTGGTATTTGTGGCCACTGTGTGACACAGAGTGTTGGACTGGATGGGCCACTGGCCTGATCCAACACTGGCTTCTCTTATGTTCTTATGGTGACTATGAACAGACATTCCCTATCACCTGCTAGAGATGCCGAGGTTTGAACCTGGGACTGTTTGTGTGCTGGGCAGATGCTCTACCACGGAGCCACTGCCTTTCCCACTGCCGCTGACCCCAAAGACTGCCACATATTGAGGCTCTTGTAGCGTGAGAAGTAGCTTTTTTTTTAAAGCTGATCTATTATTTATTTCCCCCTGATCCGTTCCTTTCACACCCCGAGATTTGGGTTCCCCCCCACGCCTCCCTCTCCCTCCCTTACTCTTTTAATAGAGTAGTATTTTAAAGTGCGCCAAGACCGCATTAAACATGCATTAGGTTTAATCAAATCTAGAGTGCTCCCTTCGAGCTGGGCATACCTAATAACCATAACAACGACGTGGCTCACGGGGGCATGTTGCGCATTAACGCGACACATTGTGAAAGATGTGTTGTTTGTCGGGTCGCGCCCCCCCCCTTTTGCAAGTAAGGCAAAGTGCTAATTAATGAACCTCTTCCAAACTTTCTCCTTCCTTGGCGGCTGCGAGGTGCTGGCGTGATTGACAGGGAGAGAGGGGGGTAGAATCTTGCTTGGAGGCTGCCTTGAAGTTTGCAGACACGGTTACTTCCTGTCGAAGGTGGCCTGCCTCAAAGCATGCAACTCCTCAGCTACGCTGCGTTATGAATATGGAGGGTGGATGGGTTGCATGCCCTGGCGTGCAGCTTAGCAGAGAATATGTCTCACAGTCCGAGTTCATTAGCTGTTGTAGATTTTCTGGGCTGTATGGCCACGGTCTTGACATTGTAGGACCCAGGGCTATTTTTGGGCGGGAACGCACAGGAACGGCATTCCGGCTGGCTCCCGAGTTGGCCACGCCCAGCAGGAACTCATTAGCATAATAGGCCACACCCAACAGCAGAAACTCATTCGGATTGGCTACATTAGAGGTGTGTGGCCTAACATGCAAAGGAGTTCCTGCTACAAAAAATGCCCTGGGTGTTGACAACAAACAAGGTAAACCGAATAAGAAGCAAAAGGTGGGTGTGGCTGGATGACCACACTTCCAGTAACATGGGGGTGTGGCCTAATATGTTAATGAGTTGTGCTGTCAGGGGTGTGGCCTAATATGTTTCTGCTGATGCGTGTGGCCTATTATGCTAATGAGTCCCTGCTGGGCTTTTTCTACCAAAAAAGCCCTGGTAGGACCTGACGTTTCCAAAAAAAAAAAACTGAAAAGGGGAGGGAAGAAAATTGAACCCAAAATAAAGAATTCGGTACCTGAAAAGGTTAGTCTAAAGCAAAAAAGGGGGCCAAATTTAAAATCCACTTCAAAAACATACAGAAACATGCATGTATTTATTAAACACAGATTAAAACATTATATAGGGGCCCATTCATACCTCATAAAGAATTGTGAAAATATACAAGGGCTGATAAAAAAAGACCTGATGCGTTTCGGCCTTAACCGGCCTTCTTCAGAGGTCTAATACAAAATGCATATGGAACACATTGGCTATTATATAAACAGAAATACATACAACCCTACATAACGTTTGAAATCAATAAAGACCAGAAAACAAAAGAAAGTTTAACCACTGGGCAAGGAAGAAAAATGTAAAATTGGAAATGAAGTCTCCAGTACAATCACATGTCCAGTGGTCAACATGTCCTCTCTGGTCAACTATGTGTTTTTTTCAAAGATCGTATGGCCAATTGTTCCATAAACTGTTCCTTCAATTAAAAGCAGCGTTGGTCAAAAGAATGCATTTTGTATTCGACCTCTGAAGAAGGCCGGTTAAGACCGAAACGCGTCAGGCCTTTTTTTATCAGCCCTTGTATATTTTCACAATTCTTTATGAGGTATGAACGGGCCCCTATATAAGGACCTGACGTTTCACCAGCAGCCGTGACTGGCATCCTCAAAGGCAGTGGCATATTCACTATTAAGCAGACCAAGCACGTGCTTCGGGTGCCAGGGCCAGAGGGGGGCACCACAAAGTTGGGAAAAGGGTGAAAAGAAAAAAAAACTCGAATGAAGTCACGCATTCATGTAGCCAAACTTTATGTAGCCAAAGCTTGGCTTAGTTTGTACAGTATATTGTGTTACCATATGAATGAATTTTTGCATTGCTGCAACCTGCATTGTATAACTGGTCAGATGGGTCAACGACTAAAATGGACTGGGGGTCAGTGTGGAAAGGAGGGGGGGGGGCACCAAGATTGGTCAGTGCTTAGAGGGCACCAGGGAGCCTTCATCCGCCCCTGTTCAGAGGTTATAACACAGAAAAGATGGAGTACTCTCTGTGTACGCTGTGCACTCTCTGTGTCAAGGTGAGAAGAGAAATGGTTTCTGTGTTACCCCTCTGAGGATGCCAGTCACAGCTGCTGGTGAAACGTCAGGTCCTACAATGCCAAGACCACGGCCGCACAACCCGGGAAATCTACAGCAGCTAATTAGCAGAGAAGGCTTAGCTAACGGCCACGGACGAGTCTGTAAAAATCTAAATTCCTCTGAGGCCTGGTGTGGCATAACCGTGCTGGACTCGAATCGGGGAGTCCCAGGTTCGAATCCCCACTCTGCCGCAAAAGCTCGCTGAGCGACGTTGGGCCAGTCGCACGCTCCTTGTCAAGCCTCCTTCGCAGGGTTGTTGTGAGAATAAAATGGAGGAGGAGAGAATGATGTAAGCTGTCCCCATGGGGGCGGGGGAAGGAAAAGAAGACGAAGACGACAATGATGACGAAGACGACGAAGAACAGGAGATTGGATTTATACCCCGCCCTTCATTCAGAATCTCAGAGTGGCTTACAATCTCCTTTCCCTTCCTCTCCCCACAACAGACACCCTGTGAGGTAGGAGGGGCTGAGAGAGCTCTTTTGAGAACTGCCATTGAGAGAACAGCTCTGAAAGAACTTGTGACTGAGCCAAGGTCACACCAGCAGCTGCATGTGGAGGAGTGGGGAATTGAACTCAGCTCTCCCAGATTAGAGTCTGCACTCTTAACCACTACACCAAAAGAGGGGCTTAAATGAAGCAAATAATAATAAATATCATTAATAATAAATACTGTTGGTACCTGTGCAGAATTCTAGTGTGGTAAGGTAACTGTTAGTCAGTCGAAGCAAAAATAAATTGAGTCTAGTAAGGTTTCCGGCTCCAGGTTGGGAAGTTTCTGGAGATTTGGGGGGTGGAGCCTGAGGAGGAGGGGGTTGGGGAGGGGAGCGACTTCAATGGGGTAGAACGCCACAGCATCCACCTCCTAAAGCGGCCACTTTCTCCAGGGGAACTGATCCCTTCTCCAAACCAAGCCAAGCCAGCGTGGGGGCCAAAGCTTGGAGGACACATTTAAAGTTAAAGTTACTTTTTTCCCCCACCTCTCCCTTCCCCCCATCTATTTGATTTCTTTCTACTTTCTTTCTTTCCACCTCTCTCTCTCCTCCATCCCTATCTAAAGTTAAATGTGTTCGGCAAACCTGTTTCTCACCGGCCACCCGGCTTGGCTCGGAGAAGGCATTTGTCTCTTTAAATTCCTTCTCCAAGCTGGCGGAGCAGCACGGGGGGCCTGGAGAACACATTTAAAGTTGAAGGCGTTCTCCCAGCAATGGCCCGGCCCACCAACTAGGAGAAGACATCTGTCTCTTTAAATTCCTTCTCCAAGCCAAGCTGGCTGCTGCTGCTGCTGTTACTGGGGCTTGGAGAACACATTTAAAATTAAAGATGCATTCTTTCCACCTCTCCCTCCCCATTTATTTGCTTTCTTTCCACATTTTTCTCTCTCTCTCTTTCCCCCTCCCTCTCTCCCCTGTCTGTTTGCTTTCTTTCCACCTCTTTCTTTCTTTTCACCTTTCTCTTTCTCTCTTCCTTCCTTCCTCTCCCCTCCTTCATCTATTTGCTTTATTTGTTTCTTTCTCTCTTTGCTCAAATTTTGGACTCCCTTTAGAAGAAGAGTTGGTCTTTAGACCCTGCTTTTCTCTAACCGAAGGAGTCTCAAAGCTGCTTACCATCGCCTTCCCCTTCCCCTCCCCACAACAGACACCGTGTGAGGTAGGTGGGGCTGAGGGATCTCTGAGAGAGCTGACCTTGAAAGAACAGCTCTGAGAGAACTGGGACTGGCCCAAGGTCACCCAGCAGGCCACATGTGGAGGAGTGGGGCATCAAACCTGGTTCTCCAGAGCAGAGCCTGCCGCTCTTAACCGCGACACCAAATTGGCTCTCCTTACACCCCCTCCGTACCCCACTTCCCCCCCTCCCCACACCCTTTTAGCAGATCCAGGTTGAAATCCGCATGTCTGCTACCGACACATTAATTTGGCCCTGAGAGAAGTCGAGGGTGCTTGTCGCTTTCGAGATGTCACCGGCAGAATTCCTCGAACGTGATGCTTTGTTGCTTGGATCATCGCCATGGTGACGGATGCAGGAGCGCACTTTGAAAAGCGGGCCGGATCTCTTGTTGTTGTTGTCATCGCCGTTGCTGCTGGTGCTTCAAGCCGCCTCTCGCCCGAACCACGTGACCCAAGTTCTCCCGGAAAAAGTGGGTCACAAGTGACACAGTTCCACACGCTATCGGTTTGAGGGAAGGAATGAACAATGCATTAGCATCTTTTTTCCCCCTCCGGAAAGCTGCGAAAAACCGCTGGGAAGGCAAACAAAATCTGAAAGGGATAGACAGCCCTGGAAAACAAACCGGGAAAAGGTCTGGACTCTTTCAAAGTGGGGGGGAGTCTCCTCCCCTGCCCCGTTCCTCACAGCAGATATGAGCTATGCTTGCCAAGCTCCAGGGGATGCCTGGAACACGTCCCAGAATCATGTATGACAACAGCAATGCCTGGAGACAAGTTGTAATTCTGGAAGATCTCCAGTGGGGTTGGCAGCTCCTGGTAGGGAAACACCTGAAGGTTTGGGGCGAGGAGCCTGGGGAAGTTGATGTTTGGGAGGAGATAGGGATGCCAGCCTCCAGGTGGGACCCAGAGATCCCCTGGAATCACAGCTGATCTCCGGACTACAGAGGCCAGTTCCCCTGGAGAAAATGGAGGCTTGGGAGGGAGGTCTCTGTGGCGCTGTACCCCACTGAGGTCCCTGTCCTCCTCAGACTCCATTCCCAACTCACCAGGAGTTTCCCAATCTGGACCTGGCAACCCCACCCCCCAACTCCCCACTGGGGGTTGTGGGGGACCTGGGAACACTAGTAGGAGAGGGCCTTCGATGAGTATAAGGCCATAGAATCCACCTTCCGAAGGTGGCCATTTTCTCCTGGGGAGAAACAGGGGAGCCCCGTTTCAAACCCCCATTCTGCCATGGAAGCCCACTGGGTGACTTTGCACTCCCTCACAAGGTGGTAGTTGGTGATTGGTGGGGGTTGGGGAAGGGAAGGGCCTCAGCAGGCTCCAATGCCACAGAATCCACCCTCCAAAGCAGCCATTTTCTCCCGGGGGAACCAGTGTTCCCTCTAAGCTGAGTTAGCGTGAGCTAGCTCACAGTTTCCTACCCTCCGGCTCACACATTTTGGTCCCAGCTCAGGAAGGAGGGCTCCAGAGCAAACTAACTGACGCAGTAGCCGAATCTCTCACTCACAACTTGAATGCCAGGAGCTCACAAAGTAGCAGTTTTGCTCACAAGACCCCACAGCTTAGAGGGAGCATTGAGGGGGAACTGGTCTCTGCCACCTGGAGATCAGCTGTACCAGGACCTCCAGGGCCCTCCCAGACATTGGCAACCCAACAGCCCCCCCACTGGTGAGGCAAAACAAGCTGCCTGTGTCTAAAGAAAATCAAAATCTGTTTACAGCAGTGCTTGCCTGGCTGGACGGCTCTTCTGCCGTGGCAACCGAGGCAGGGGACCGTTTCTGGGCCTTGCTGGACTGCTCCCTTCTTTCCTCAACAGCCCTTCCTTGGAGACTGGATTGTCGGACGGGTCCTTGCTGGCTCCAATGTTGGTGGGGATGGGGAGAGAACCGTGCCTTTCATCCAATAACCCAATCCCATATGCAGTGGGCAGCGTTCCCCCTAAGCTGAGTTAGTGTGAGCTAGCTCACAGTTTTTTAGCCTCCGGCTCACACAGTTTTGTCTTCGCTCAGGAAGGAGGGCCCCAGAGCAAACTAATTTATGCAGTAGCCAAATTGCTCGCTCACAACTTTAATGGCAGTAGCTCACAAAATAGAATTTTTGCTCACAAGACTCCACAGCTTAGAGGGAACATTGGCGGGGGGGGGAGTGGTTTTGATCAGGATTGTGTTATGTCTTGGGACTGAACCATTCTAGCCAGGGCTCTTTTTGTAGCAGGAACTCCTTTGCATATTAGGCCACACACCCCTTAATGTAGCCAATCCTCCCAGAGCTTACAGTAGCCCCTGTAAGAAGAGCTCTGTCAGCTCTTGGAGGATTGGCTACATTAGGGGGCGTGCCGCCTAATATGCAAAGGAGTTCCTGCTACAGAAAGAGCCCCGATTCTAGTTATGCCACACCAGGGACTGGCTGAGCTTGGAGCACAAGAACAATAGCCGACCAGGACTCTGGAAGTCACCAGCCAAGTAGTAAAGTAAAGGTAAAGGTTCCCTTGCTCGAAAGCCAGTCGAATCCGACTCTAGGGTTGCGGTGCTCATCTCCGTTTCAAAGCCGAAGAGCCAGCGCTGTCCGAAGACGTTTCCATGGTCATGTGGCCGGCATGACTAAACACCAAGGTGCACGGAACGCTGTTACCTTCCCACCAAAGTGGTCCCTATTTATCTACTTGCAATTTCTTGCTTTCGAACTGCTAGGTTGGCAGGAGCTGGAGCTAGAGACGGAGCTCACCCCGTCATGCGGCACCCGGGTCTTGAACTGCTGAACTACTGACCTTCCACAGCCTGCAGTTCAGCGTCTTAACCACTTGAGCCACCGCAGCTCCTGCCAAGTAGTAACTTTATGTAAATAAACCTATCACTGGGAGTGGGGTGTATATGGGGGCGGCGACGGCATGCTGTTGAACAGTGCTGAGGCTCTGGGGTCTTGTCTTTTCTCTTGCTGAAATCGCAAATAAAGTTGAGCTGCTCACTAGTCTCAGAGCCTGTTCCTCTATTTAACAGATTGTAAGGTAAGTCCCTTGGACTGCAAGGAGATCAGATCATTCAATCCTAAAAGAAATCAACCCTGACTGTTCCCTGGAAGGCCAGATCCTGAAGTTGAAGCTCAAATACTTTGGCCACCCAATGAGAAGGGAGCATTCACTGGAGAAGACCCTGATGCTGGGAAAGATTGAAGGTCAAAGAAGAAGGGGACGGCCAAGGATGAGATGGTTGGACAGTGTCATCGATGCAACGAACATGAAATTGAGCAAACTTCAGAGGACGGCGGAAGACAGGAGGGCCTGGCGTAATCTGGTCCATGGGGTCGCGAAGAGTCGGACTCGACTATGCGACTGAACAACAACAAGAAGGTTGGTTGAAGTCCTAATCACTTAACCGGATTAGTCTTACTTTTTTTAAAATCGAGAACCCTAGGAAACTACAGTTCCCAGAGATCTTTGCATTAGGCACGCCCTGGAAGTAAGAATTTGGGGCCCAAAAGAAATCCGAGAGGCAGCTTTCCTCTTAGTCTTCGAGCCGCTTGAGCACGGTCCCACTTTAGTCAAGAGCTGATCTGAAAACTCAAAAACCGGTTTTAGGCTGGATGATAAAATACCTGCATGCGTTTGTGACGCCCGACAGTATCACTATAAGTAGATAGACCGTGGCTGCCAGTCGCATTTGAAAAACGTTACCTGACCTTGAAGTTTAAAAAGCGACCTTTCCTGAAGTTTGGAAAGTAGTTTAATACTGCATACCTGTACATTTTCTCTGCTCCCTGGTGAAAAGCAGAAACGTTGAAATATTGGCTTTTAAAAGAGAATCTAAAAATTCTCTGAGCTTTTTGCAGGCGCGTGGCAATGTTCTTATGGATCTCATGTCTGCGTCTGAACTCTGGGCCTCGCTACAGCGCCAGAATTCTTAAATCCTTACTTATCAAAGAACTAAGTTCTCCGGCTAGTCCTCTAGGAGGGAAAGAAAAGCTATAGATTTGACTCAGGAGGGAAACGGGGTCCCCGGAGGAATATTCCTTCCCTGTGTTTCAGCATTTGCAGAGATGGTCTTGAATAGCTGAAATAATGTAATTCGAGGAGGGATTCCGTGGTATTCGTTATTCAAGACCAGGTCAGTGTTCTATATAGCGGTGCCAACCTCCAGGCGGGGGTCTGGAGATCTCCTGCTAGTACAACTGATGGCCAGACAATAGACATCCGTTCCCCTATAGGAAATGGCTGCTTTGGAGGGTGAACTCTATGGATTGGTACCCTGCTGAGGCCCCTCCTCCCCCAAACCCCGCCCTCCTCAGGCCCCACCCACCCCAACTCTCCAGGTATACCCAGGGCTTTTTTTGTAGAAAAAGCCCAGCAGGAACTCATTAGCATAAAAGGCCACACCCAACAGCAGAAACTCATTAGCATATTAGCCCACACCCCTGACAGCACAGCTCATTAGCATATTAGGCCACACCCCCATGTTACCAGCAGTGTGGTCATCCAGCCTCACCCACATTTTGCTTCTTATTCTATTTACCTTGTTTGTTGTCAAAACCCAGGGCTTTTTTGGTAGCAGGCACTCCTTTGCATGTTCGGCCACACACCCCTAATGTAGCCAGTCCTAATGAGTTTCTGCTGTTGGGTGTGGCCTATTATGATAATGAGTTCCTGCTGGGCGTGGCCAACTCAGGAACCAGCCAGAACTCTGTTCCTGTGCACTCCTGCTCCCAAATAGCCCTGATAACCACTATGCCAAGGAGAGCTTTATAGCTGGCCTTTCAGTTTCATATGAGGCCAACTCAGGAACCAGCCAGAACTCTGTTCCTGTGCATTCCAGCCCAAAGATAGCCCTGGGTATATCCCAACCCAGAACTGGCAAACCTAATTTCTATATCAAGCATGCATCTCAATGTTGCCCAGCACCTGGTGCTGGCTAGGGATGCCAGCCTCCAGGTGGGGCCTGGGGATCCCCTGGAATTACAACTCATCTCCAGACCAACGCTCCCTCTAAGCTGTGGAGTCTTGCGAGCAAAAGTTCTACTCCGTGAGCAACTGGCCATTAAAGCTGCGAGCGAACAATTTGGCTACTGCATAAATTTAGTTTGCTCTGGAGCCATCCTTCCTGAGCTAATGTCACGGGCTGGGGTGCCAGTCAAAGGGAGTCCAGGACAGGCCAAGGTCAGGAGCCAAGAAGACAGTGCAAAGTCCAAAAAGCCAAACCTGGGTCAGGAGTCAGAAACACAGAGCCAAGTCCAAATCACTAACCAGAAGCATAGTCCAAAGCTGGGTCAGGAGCCAGGAACACAGAACCAAGGTGCAAAACCCAAGCCAAAGTGGATACTAGCAGCACAAAGCTGACTCATTGCTTCCACAAAGAGTACTGCCCGGAGTGTGGAGTTAAATGCTGCTACCAATTAGCCAGCTGCACGATCGGCCAGGCTCCTGTTAGAACTCTGGGCTAGCCGAGCATCTCCCCTGTAGCCTGGCCTCCCTTCGCCTGGTTGCTAAGTTTTGCTGCAGTCGCTCCCTTAAACGAGTCACACCTGGGGGTGAGTCAGGAGGTCTTTCAGCTGGCAGTCCTTCCTTGTTATCTGGGCCAGATGTGAAGACAGCTGTTACAGTCACCGGCCAGCTCTCCTCCTCTGCTGCTTCAGAGGGGCCAGCGGTGGTTTCTGCAGGCTCTGTCAGCTCATCCTCATCCATGACGGCTAAGACAAAAATGTGTGAGCCGGAGGCTAAAAAGCTGTGAGCTAGCTCACACTAGCTCAGCTTAGGGGGAACACCGCTCACTGGGTGTCTGTTGTGGGGAGGGGAAGGGAAAGGAGATTGTAAGCCACTCGGAGACTCCTTTGGGTAGTGAAGGGCGGGGTATAATTTATTTTATTTATTTATTTTATCAATCTAACTTCTACCCCTCCTTCCCTCCAGTCGCCTCCTCTTCTTCTTTATACACACATATGTCACAGTTTTGTTTTGTTTTTGAAATCAAATCCCTCCTTGGGGGGACGTGGGGGAGGTTGAGGAAGATGGACTTAAGGCATCAACCCTTGCAAATGTCAAACCATCCCCCCCCCCATCTCGAGCTTAAGGGAAGCCAGAGGGACCCCCCGCTGTCTTACAGATAGGCAACCCGCTGGTACCAATTGTGATATATTTCACAGTCCCTAGCCTCTCTCAATGGAGTGTGTCACTCGATCCCTTGGGCTGCGTTTATCCCCGAATGTTCCCCCACTGAGAGCACCCCTCCTTCGCCTTCTGTGCTCGCATTAGGAGTGGCGGAGAGCTTTCCGTTTCATGAAAAATGCATCCGTCGCGAGGCTGATTTTTTCTTTCTTTCTCAGGCAGGTGGAGAAAACCCGACTTTGGCTTTCTGTGGAGGTCTGGTTCTGTTGGAGCGAGCGACCCGGCATGTCTGGACACTGGGGGGTGCTGCATCACTCTTGGGTTGCCTCTCTTTGTCTTAACCTGGGAGCTGCCCTCTTGACCCCCTCCTCTCTCTCTCTCTCTCCCTTTGTCCTCTCACTCTCTTCACATGGCCTTCCATGGAGACACGTGACTCTGCAGGTCTCTCCTGAAGAGACAATGCCCTCATACTCCCATACACACGATGCTGGATAAGCTGGCTATTTGTGATAGGCCGGGGTCCTTTCGTAGAAAAAGAGGTGCAGGAGCTCATTAGCATAACTCATTAGCATACCTTATCTGCATATGCCACACCCCCTGATGTCACCGGAAGTGTGTCACAAGGCAACATCCACCGCTCAGGCTCCACCCCTAGGAACTGTCTTTCCACTCTGGGGCCTGTCATTCCAGTCCCAGAGTAGCCTATCTGGGCCCAGGAGGAGGAGGAGGAGATTGGATTTATACCCTGCCCTTCGCTACCCAAAGGTGTCCCAGAGCGGTTTACAAACTCCTTTCCCTTTCCCTTCCCCTTCCCACAACAGACGCCCTGTGAGGTAGAAGAAGAAGAGATGGGATTTATACCCCGCCCTTCACTACCCAAAGGAGTCTCAGAGTGGCTTACAAACTCCTTTCCCTTCCGCTCCCCACAACAGACGCCCTGTGAGGTAGAAGAAGAAGAGATTGGATTTATACCCCGCCCTTCACTACCCAAAGGAGTCTCAGAGTGGCTTACAAACTCCTTTCCCTCCCCCTCCTCACAACAGACGCCCTGTGAGGTAGAAGAAGAGGAGATTGGATTTATACCCCGCCCTTCACTACCCCAAAGGTGTCTCAGAGCAGCTTACAAACTCCTTTCCCTTCCCCTCCCCACAACAGACACCCTGGGAGGTAGGCGGGGCTGAGAGAGCTCTGACAGAAACGGCTCTTTTTTCAAGGACAGCTCTTATCAGAACTACGGCTTGCCCAAGGTCATCCAGCCAGGTGCAAGTGGAGGAGGAGTGGGGAATCAAACCGGGTTCTCCCAGATCAGAGTCCGCGCACTTAACCACCACACCAGGCTGGCTTTCCCCAGCTTTCCTCTCCTGTGGAATCCTTGAGCAATTTGTTGTTGTTGCTGTTGTTCAGTCGCACAGTCGAGTCTGACTCTTTGCGACCCGCTGGACCACATCGCAGCAGGCCCTCCTGTCTTCCGTCACCCTCTGGAGTTTGCTTAAATTTTGTGTTCGCTGCATTGGTGACACTGTCTAACTGTCTCATCCTTTGCCTTCTTCTTTGACCTTCAGTCTTTCCCAGAATCGGGGTCGTCTTCTCCAGGGAGCACTCCCTTCTCATTTGGTGGCTCAAGTCTTTGAGCTTCGGCTTCAGTCTCTGGCCTTCCAGTATCTGGCCAACCCTTCCAGTCAGGGTTGATTTCTTTTAGGACTGACTGATTTGATCTCCTTGAGCAACCCCTCCCAGAATTTCCTCTAAAGGGTGAAAAGTCTTCTCTGGACCCAGCCAGAGTTACCAATCTGAGAAGGGCAACTAGAATGATACAAGGGTTGGAACACCTTCCCTATGAAGGAAGGTTAAAACGCTTGGGGCTCTTTAGCTTGGAGAAACGATGGCTGAGGGGTGACATGATCGAGGTTTATAAGATTGTGCATGGGATAGAGCAGGTTGAGAAAGAAGTCCTTTTCTCCCTTTCTCACAATGCAAGAACTCTTTGTGGGCACTCCATGAAATTGCTGAGCAGTCGGGTTAGAACAGATAAAAGGAAGTCCTTCTTCATCCAAAGAGTGATAAACACCTGGAATTCACTGCCACAGGAGGTGGTGGCAGCTACAAGCATGGACAGTTTCAAGAGGGAATTAGATAAGCATATGGAGCAGAGATCCATCAGGGGCTATTAGTCACAAGGTATAGATAGGGACTCTCAGTCTGGGGCAGGTGATGCACTCTATTCTTGGTGCTGGGGGGCGGGGCAGCAGTGGGAGGGCTTCGAGTGTCCTGGCCCCACTGCTGGACCTCCTGATGGCACCTGGTATTTTTGGTCGCGGTGTGACACAGAGTGTTGGACTAGATGGGCCATTGGTCTGATTCAACATTGGCTTCTCTTATGTTCTTATGTTCTTGTCTCCAGGTGGGGCCTGGAGATCCCCCAGAATTTCTGCCCATCTTGGGATGATGGCAATCAGTTCCCCAGTTCGGGGAGAGGCGTCTATGGCATTATGCCATGTTGCGGTGCCTCCTCTCCCCAGATTTCACCCCCAAACCTCCAGGAATTACCCATCCAGGAGTTGGCAACCTAAGCGACTTGCTGCAGAAAAGTTTCACTGCATAAGATGCGTTAGGACAGGCCGGGTCGGGCAAGACGCGATACCCCTCCGAGTAAAACAGAAATGGTCTAGGGCTCTTCCAAACGCCCCAAGCTTTGTTCTCCATCTGCGGTTGTGTCGCCTACTGGTTTCGCTGGGATCCTTATGCAAGGTGGCCACCTGCTGGTCGTGGAGGAGAATGCACACACAATTGCTTGAGAATTAGGACACTACAAATGGGGGTAGATTCAGACGGGTTGCCGTGTTGGTCCCAAGCAACAGAACGAAGTTTGAGTCCCGTGGCACCTTTAAGACCAACAAAGTTTAATTCTGGGCACCGGCTTTCGTGTGCACTGAGAGGCAACCCTTCCTGCCCTCCCTCTCCCACCACCTCCCGAGGAAGCCTGTCCCACTGAAGAAGTTCTTCCTAAAGTTTAGCTGGAAACTCTTGATTATAATTTCACCCCGTTGGTTCTGGCCCGAGCTTCTGGGGCTACAGAAAACCACTCTGCCCTGTCCTCTATGTGACATATCACCCATCGGTCATCTCCTCTCCAGGCTAAACATACCCAACTCCTTCACCCTTGCCTAGCAAGTGGGAATCAAAGCCCTGGGCTCTGACCCATAGAGGAACCCCAGCCAATGCTCCCTCTAAGCTGCGGAGTCTCGTGAGCAAAAATTCTACTTTGTGAGCCACTGGCATTAAAGCCGTGAGCCAGCGAGTTGGCTGCTGCATCAATGAGTTTGCTCTGCAGCCATCCCTTCCCGAGCTAAAGCAAAAAGTGTGTGAGCTGGAGGCTCAAAAACTGTGGGCTAGCTCACACTAGCTCAGCTTAGAGGGAACACTGACCCCAACCACTGCACCAGATGGCCTCTCGTAAAAGGTTTTTTAAAAATTTGTGTTGTGAACTCAAGGCATTTTGGGGAAGGCGGATTTCCATTGGCAGACTGTTGCCTGTTTGGGTTTTGTGGCTGGTGATGGGCCGAGGAGGAGACAAATGCGATCCGAATCTTTATTAACTACCGTTTTCAAGGTCTGGTCCTGCTGGGGTTGTCAACTCCAGACTGGGAGATTCCTGGAGATTTGTGTGGGGCGAGGCTGGAGGGGGACCTCAGCAGGGCATAATCCCATAGGGGCTGCCCTCCAAATCAGACATTTCTCCCCACCCACTGGGGGAATTGATCCCCACTGCCTGGAGATTGGTGGTAATTCTGGGAGATCACCAAACCCCACCTAGTAAAGGTGAAGGTTCCCCTTGCTCGAAAGCCAGTCGAATCCGACTCTAGGGTTGCAGTGCTCATCTCCATTTCCAAGCCGGAGAGCCAGCGCTGTCCGAAGACGTTTCCGTGGTCATGTGGCCGGCATGACTAAATGCCGAGGCGCACAGAACATTGTTACCTTCCCACTGAAGTGGTACCTATTTATCTACTTGCAGTTTCTTGCTTTCGAACTGCTAGGTTGGCAGGAGCTGGGGCCAGAGACGGGAGCTCACTCCGTCATGCGGCACTCGGGTCTCGAACTGCTGAACTACCGACCTCCAAACCCCACCCGGAGGTTGGCAATTCTAGATCCTCCTCTATTATTAATTTCCCTCTTGGATTTTTTTTCTCCTAAGGGTCTGTTTGGAAGAAACACGGACATTAAATTGGTAGCTGTCATCTGACATTTTTTATCAACTGTATAAGCAGCTGGGCAGCGCTGGCTGATTTGCAAGGCTGATACCTCGAATCCGGGCCGGGTGCCAGCCCAAAGGAGGCCTGCTTGACCTCGAAATACCAAAAGAATTTTCATTTAAAATATTTTAAGTGGGCGACTTAGTACAGGCAAAGCCACCTGCTCGGCTGAAGAAGCCTACCGGTGCCTACTGGCCTGCTGAAACTTCCCTGTTGTTGTTGTTTTGCAGTGGATGAAGTTTCTAGTAGTTGATTGGCTGAGCTGCCATTAAGTCACAGAAGGCTCTCAGGTCGCCATTGGCTGAGCTGCTTTTGGTCCATGTATAACGAAGGCAAGGAGGAATAGAAAAAACGAAACAGAGGACAAGGCAATAGAATTTCCTGGAAGTCGGGGGGTCAGGCCCGGAGCCAGGATTTTTTAAGTGGGGGGGGGGAATTTACATTTCTAAGGCGGCACCCCTACTCCCCGTCCCCGAGCTGCTCTGCAGTTCCCCCACACACACCTGGGCCTCTACCTGCCTCCAGTCGCAGTGGCCCCTCACTCCACCACAGCCGGTCCCTCACACCAGACAGCGCAGTGCAGCCCGCCAGCAACAAGGACTTTCTGGGGGAAATAGACTTTCTGGGGGAAATGGAGAAGTGCTGTCCGGCTCTGGCTCTGCGACCATAGCCGTCCCTTTGTGCCAGAAATACCGGGCTCCTTCCCCGCACCCTCTGCCACTTGGTGGCCCAGGGCTGGATGGAAGTCATGGGGCCTCGCCAATAGGTCAGGGGGCCTAGCCCCAAGTTGCCCCACTGTAGCTCTGGGTGGGGAGAGCCTGGGGAGGGTGCCATTTGGGGAGTGGAGGGACGGACAAAGCAGGCAGGGGAACTGATGCCTGTTCTCTGAAGAGACCTCCTGGCCCCACTGGAGGCTCAGAACCCTGCTAGAAATGAGGGGGGGGTGCAAGGAAAAGAGGAGAGCTGAAATACTGGAAGAAGAAGAAGAGGGACCGCCTTTCCCCATTGCGCCCCAGAGAGCACTGAGGTCAGGGACCCAGAGTCGCCTGGCTCTTCCTGGCCCGAGAGAGGCCAGGTTGGCAGCTACCAGAGCCAGGGCCTTTTCGGTGGTGGCTCCGTACTGGTGGAATGAGTTCCTGGAGAACATCAGGGCCTGAGGGACCTTTTGCAGTTCTGCAGGGCCTGGAAAACGGAGCTCTTCCACCAGGCCTTCGATTAGGAGCTGCCACTGATCAAATTTACCATCGAAAAATGCTGTGGTCTGATGAATATCATGCGGCTATTGCCGCTGGTGAGGGGAAGGTAAACTGAGGCCGCCGTCACCTTGTTCAGTTGTCTAGCACTGTTAGTTTTAGGATGCTAGGGAGAAGGTATATTTTAGTGTACTTTAACGCATTGTTTTATTGATTGAATGTTGTTAGCCGCCTTGAGCCGATTTTTGGCAAGGTGGGATATAAACGGAAAATAATAAATAAAGAAAGAATAAAGAAAAGCTTTTTTAAAAAATACCCCGCTCTTCACGGCCTGAAGGAGTCTCAGAGCGACTTACAATCCCCTTCTCCTCCCCTCCCCACGGCAGACACCCTGAGAGGGAGGCGGGGCTGAGAGAGCTCTGAGAGAACTGCTGGTGAGAGAACAGCTCTGACAGAACTTGTCACTGACCCAAGGTCGCCCAGCAGACGGACTAACGGTGTCTGAGCATGTGAAGATTGGAGCTTTCTCCAACAACTGAATGCTCTTTTGGATCTGCGGTAGAAGGAAGATTCTACGTCCGTTCGCGTTAGCATCGATTGAGTCTCCGTCCAGGGGATTTCTGTGTCCTAGGAATTCTCGTCCTTCCTCGGCCTGGCTTTTTCTCCGTTTTTGTTCAGTGAGTTGCATAATGAAGCACTTCGCCGTGGCGGCTTTCCGCTCCTCTTGACTTCCTCGCCTGTCTCCGCTCCCCGAGCCCTCAGTTTTAAATCAGCAAGTTTCATCTTTTTAACCGAACCGCTCCTTTTTTTCCAGGTCACGGATCTTGAAGGTTAACCAAATCAGGTCTCTCGATGAGCTCCCTTCCCGTCAGTTCGCTTCATCCACAGTTCCCTCTCTGATGCCCTCCCTCGCTCTATTTATTCCCCTCCCCGGCTTTTTTCAAAAGATGGAAGGTCAAAAAGACCTTCAGCTCGAAATTAACGATTCCATAGATTAACTTTGGGGGGGGAAATTATATGCAGGAAACCGCTTCTCAGAGTGGGCTGAGAGATGGACTCTGTGTTCCTTAGAGAAATGCCAAATCTCTTAAGGACTTTCCCCTCCCCTCGGGCTTATTACTACATTTTAGGGTTAGGGTTGAGTAGACGTGCCAATCTCCAGGTGGGGCCTGGAGATCTTCGGGAATTACAACTGATCTCCGGACTACACAGATCCGTTTTCCTGGAGAATGTGGTGGCTTTGGAGGGTAGACTCTGTGGCATTATGCCCCACTGAAGAAGAAAAAGAGAGGAGATTGAATTTATACCTCACCCTTTACTCGGAGTCTCAGAGCGGCCTGCAAACTCCTTCCCTTCCCCACAACAGACACCCTGTGAGGTAGGCGGGGCTGAGAGAGCTCTGACAGAAACTGCTCTTTTTCAAGAACGGCTCTGACAGAACTGTGGCTCTCCCAAGGTCATCCAGCAGCTGCGAATGGAGGAGTGGGGAATCAGACCCGGTTCTCCCAGATTAGAGTCCGCACTCTTTGTGCAGTTTGTGTTAGAATTCTCTCGGCCCCACCTACCTCACAGGGTGTCTGTTGTGGGGAGGGGAAGGGAAAGGAGTTTGCAAGCCGCTCTGAGACTCCAAGTGAAGGGCGGGGTATAAATCCAATCTTCTTCTTCTTCTTCTTCTTCTTCTTCTTCTTCTTCTTCTTCTTCTTCTTCTTCTTCTTCTTCTTCTTCTCTTCCTCCTCCTCCTCCTCCTCCCCTCCTCCTCCTCCTCCTCCTCCTCCTTGTCCTTCTTCTTCTCCTTCTTCTCTTAACCACTACACGAAACCAAAGAGCCTCCTCTCCCCAAACCCTGCTCTCCTCAGGCTCCATCCCCAAATCTCCAGGAATATCCCAACCCGGAGCTGGCAACCCTGGCCATGGCCCAGCTACACCTGGACTGTGACCCCCGTTTGTTCATCAGGGCCCTGCGGGATCTTCTTCAATTCTGCAGGGCCTGCAAGATGGAGCTCTTCCGCCAGGCTTTTGGCTGAGGCAGCGTGCGCCCATTTATGGCCTCCCTGAAGTTGTTGCCACCAATGTTCCTTCTAAGTTGTGGAGTCTTGTGAGCAGAAATTCTACTTTGTGAGCTACTGGCATTAAAGTTCTGAGCGAGTGATTTGGCTGCTGCGTAAATTAGTTTGCTCCGGAGTTATCCTTCCGGAGCTAAAGCAACAATCTGTGAGCTGGAAGCTAAAAAAATGTGAGCTGGCTCACACTGACTCAGCTTAGGGGGAACCCTGGTTGTCACCCACCTACCAGCCCAAATGGTATGCCAGGGAACTGCTCACAACGAGTTGACTTGTCTGAATTGTGATTTTGTTTTAACTCTGTGCTTTACATTTTTAATGGTATTTATTGTATTGTTACATGATGGGTGGGCTATCAATACAAATAATAAATACAATACATGAATTTCATTTATTTAGAATATTTCTTCAGAGTCCAGTCCTTTTCGGAAACCCCAGAGCTGGCCTCCAGGCAGGGTTCCCTCTAAGCTGAGTGAGTGTGAGCTAGCTCACCGTTTTTTAGCCTCTGACTCACACATTTTTCTGTCTCCGCTCAGGAAGGAGGGCTCCAGAGCAGACTAACTGATGCAGCGGCCAAATCGCTCGCTCACAACTTGAATGCCAGTCGCTCCTGAAGCAGAATTTTTGCTTGCAGGACGCCACTGCTTAGAGGGACTATTGCCTCCAGGTACTGCCCTGATCTTTGCTTCTAAGGATGGCCTGTCTGTTCTTTGCTGGATGACCTTGGGCGAGCCATGGTTCTGTCAGAGGGGTTCTTGAAAAAGAGCCGTTTCTGTCAGAGCTCTCTCAGCCCCCACCTACCTCACAGCCTGGGCGTCTGTTGTGGGGAGGGGAAGGGAAAGGAGTACTGAGTTTCTGAGTGAAGGGTGGGGTATAAATCCAATCTCCTCCTCCTACTACTACTCCTGTTCAACTCCTCGCAGTCCAACCCAGAATGACAGATCAGGGTGGTCAGCCGGGTCGGTCTGAACCAATAGAACAAAGTTAGAGTCCCATTGACACCTTTAAGACCAACAAAGTTTTATTCAAGTTGTGAGCTTCTGCATGCACGCACACTTCGTCCGATGATGAAATGGAATTACATATCACAGTTGTATGTATAGGAGTGGTTTGTTAAATGAGCATGCAAAATAGTGAGGACA
This sequence comes from Gekko gecko, assembly GCA_029375565.1. Classification (NCBI taxonomy): domain Eukaryota; kingdom Metazoa; phylum Chordata; class Lepidosauria; order Squamata; family Gekkonidae; genus Gekko; species Gekko gecko. The sequence goes on along the minus strand of JAPDNY010000004.1, from coordinate 215,701,899 downwards.
CATTTATTTTTTAACAGATCGAAAGAAGGACGAGCTTAGTTCCCGGTTATCATCTGTTTCGGTTCAACTGGGGGACGACGACAATATAGGAAATAAAATATGTTAGAACTGGAGACTGCGGTGCCTTAATTTGTGAGAATCCCGTCCTTAGACCCCACCCCTCTCCTTTCAAGCACGGAGGTGAACTTTATAGCATCTTGGCTGCCTAGAGGGTCCTCCTTGTCCCCAAAACAAAGAACTGCATTTAAATCTGCCATTCCAAATTGCATTGCATATTCAATTATATTCTTAATTGCTAAGAGTAGTAATAACATTTTGCTTCAATAGAACATGGAGTTAACTGACAGAATCCTTTTCCTGGGGTACAGTGTCATGTCAGAGATCTACAAGATATTGCATTGCATAACAATCACTATTATAATTGTTGTTCAGTCGCACAGTCGAGTCCGACTCTTCGCGACCCCATGGACCACATCACGCCAGGCCCTCCTGTCCTCCGCCGTCCTCTGAAGTTTGCTCAGTTTCACATTCGTTGCATCGGTGACACTGTCTAACCGTCTCATCCTTTGCCGTCCCCTTCTTCTTTGACCTTCAATCTTTCCCAGCATCGGGGTCTTCTCCAGTGAGGGCTCCCTTCTCATTTGGCGGCCAAAGTATTTCACCTTTAGCTTCAGTCTCTGGCCTTCCAGGGAACAGTCAGGGTTGATTTCTTTTAGGACTGAATGATCTGATCTCCTTGCAGTCTTGGTGAGAATACATACATTTGGATCGGATGAGTCAGCATGCACATCTGTGCATCTGGACAGGTAGTTATAAACCCCATCTTCGCCCTCTTTTGTCTCTGATCTCTTTTAAGATTGCTTCACCTCCTAGCTCTGCGTGCGTGTGTGTGATATTCCATTGATTAGCATATGTATTAGGCTAACTTAGGAGTGGACGTCTGATGCCTCAACTGACAGCCCAGCAGAACAGCTCCCTTTTACAGGCCCTGCAGAATTGTAACAGTTCCCGCAGGGCCCTGATCTCAAGTGGGGGCTTGTTCTTAGTCTTGCACTGGAGTAAATACTGTAAATATAATGGGTATGGTAATACTGAGAGCCAGCGTAGTGTAGAGGTTAGAGTGTCATGCTACTTCTAGGAGAACTGGATCTGAATCCCCACTAGCGATATACAAATCTGTGCCGTGTGTGACCCCTTGGCCGAACGGGAATCACACAGTTGGGAGTCCAACGAGTTAGATGAATCTGTTTATTGCATTGAAACAAGGAATACAGGGCCGAGTGCCTTAGCACTTCAGCACTTCCAAGCTGTATTCTGCCAATAACCAGGAAGGGCAGAAGGTCTTATACCCTAGATGTGTAGTTTACACATTATGGAATCTCTGATTGGTACCAAGCAGTTGACATCATACAAACATTTGACTTTAAACTTTACTATTGGGTTCTTCTTACAATGGTCATGTATGTCAGTGGCTGCATTTGCTTATCTGGTCTCCAGGACAATGGGAAACATTAAAGAACACTGGGTTCCCTTCTGGCTTGCATGGGGAGAGCTAGCTGATAAGGGCTGCGAATCACATTAAACTTCGCTCTCGGCGTCCTTGCACCTTCCAATGCATCCTAATTCCACTACATTGGCTTCTAATAATACTTTTGCTTAATATAGCTTCTTATACCAAAAAAAATGCAGTTATCAAATATATATGTTCTGCTATAAGTTTCTCTAATCAGAAGATTCTAGGTTACATACCACCATCTGGATCTATGATGATTAAACTTTTGAAGGCAGGAGTTGACCTACAGCAATCCCGAGGTACAGTCGAGCCTTCTCCTGCACAGAAGTTGAATTAGTACCGACACTTTGAAGAAAAACTGAGAGATCGGGATAAAATTGACATGGCTTCACTGAATCGAAGTAAGGAATGGGGACTTCTTCCAGATTAATGCATCGACAGAGGGTGTTCTTCTTGGTTTCACGTCAGTAAACTGTTATTAATGTTTACGTATGCTTTGATTTTCAGGCTCCACCCCTAAATCTCCAGGAGTTCTCCAACCTGCCGCTGGGCCTGGCAATCCTACAGTTTGTCCATCTCAGAACAAATGACCCCGGTTTCTGTGACCACACTAGAGAGCGAAGCCTCTTTGATTACCAAGTGGTGTTCGGTAACACTTCTGTGGGGCGTGGGTAAGTTTAGATAAAAAGGTTTAAATGTAAAAAAAGGACAGTCTCTTCTGCAGAATTTACATTATCATACCAATGAGGAAGGATTGTAAAATAACCTGATTGAATTGTAGGGTTAGGGTTGCCAGATCTGGGTTGGAAGATCCTTGGGAGATTTTGGGGGTGGAAACTAGGGAGGAAAGGGGGACCTTAGCAGGGGAGAATGCCACAGAGCCCACCCTCCAAAGCGACCATTTTCTCCTGGGAAACTGATCGTGGTCATCTGAGCATCAACTGCAATAGTGGGTGATGTTCTTATGTTATGTTCTTATGTGATCTCCAGGTGCCACCTGGAAGTTGGCAATCATAATGGCCTGTACGCTTGGCATTGATGGGCTAATACCTTTGCTAATTTGACTGGAAAATATAGCACACAGGGATTGCAAATATTAAAATAATGAGTGCCCCGTTATGATGATAATAAACAGCAGCTGCGGCCACCGCTAACAGTTCAAAGCATGCAAATGTTTTTTTTGTGTGTGTGTGGTGATGGGGGGGGGGGGGGGGAGCCGACAAGCAAATAAATAAATGTAAGAAAGGATGAGCGTAGATGAATAAATAAAACCGGAATCCCTCCCCGTGAAATACCATCACATCTTTTAACTGGGACCAGCCAAAATATCATAGCAAACAAGCTTGAGAGTTCCATGGAAGGCTGAATCTAGTTGTTGGATGTTTTAGGTTTTAAAAGGGGAGAGGAGCAGGAATGCCCTTTGAGACACTGTAGAAACGGAGGAGGCATGTCTGGAAAGTCTCTGAACTAGCCGCAAAGCTGCAAGGGGCTGAAGTTTTGAGGGAGGTTTCTCCCTAGACATCGTTGGCGGCGGAAAAGGGCCCTGAGGCTGCTAGGGGAAGAATCCACATGGCCTCTTCCCTTTCCTTTTGCTACTTTCGTTGCAATTTTTTTTTCCGCCCTTGGTAGCGAAGGCTGCGAGCGGTCCTGCGCCCAACTGACCTGGGAGCGAGCCCCGTGGGACGCAGCCGGGTCTCACCCCCCCGAGCGGTGTTCCCTCTAAGCTGAGTTAGTGTGAGCCAGCTCACAGTTTTTTAGCCTCCAGCTCACACGCTTTCGTCTCCGCTCAGGAAGGAGGGGCTCCAGAGCAAACTGATTTTATGCAGCAGCCAAATTGCTCGCTCACAACTTTAATGCCAGCAGCTCGCAAAGTAGAAATTTTGCTCACAAGACTCCACAACTTAGAGAGAGCACTGCCCCCGAGTAAACCAACCATGCAGTGATGCGGGGCGAAAAACAAACCCCCCCCCCCCAATTATTTCCTGAGGCTGCAGTTCAGTTACCCACGGAGAATCGTCCCGCCCCTGCAAAAAATCTATCTCTTGCGCTGCCAATCTACCTTGTCCGGGCAGAGCAAGCAAGCAAGCATGATGCACTTGCCTTCTCGGGCAAACAGTTTCTACAATCAAGTTAAGTTAAATTGCTTATTGGAATCTGAATGGGGAAAATGTTTCCCTTCTCTTGTTCACCCCCCGCCCCGGGCCGGCCTGAGATTGCACCGCGTGTCCCCCGCAAGGAGAAAGCTAGCCGCTACAGCCGCACTGATTGACAGCCGGACCGCGGGCACTGGGCGGGGGAGAGCATACAGAGGGGGAAGCCTAGAGCGGCACGGATCACCGACTTCCGGGAAAAAACCGGAAATCGATGGTCGCTCTACCCCTCCGCCTCTCTATGGCGAGACTCGCTCTGGCGTTGCGGGCTCCGCAGTCGAACGGGAGGCCTTCCCCTCAGGGGACCGGAAGTGACGCCTGGCGCTTCCGCCGCGGCCCGGCCTGAGGAGGGAGGCGGGCAGGGACGCTTTGCCCATGCGCCGGAGTGGCCGCTGCGGGGCTGGGGAAGCGACAAAGGAGGGGATGGGGCGACCGGAGCGGCCGGGCCAGGTGAGGGGCCGAGGGGGGAGCCGCGGTTGGGGGGCAAGGAGGCGTGGCTCGGTTTAAACCCCCCCCTTTTTCCTGCGCCGCTTCTGGGGGGGGGAAGCGGGAGGGGCGGGGCCTATGCTGATTAGAGACACCGGAGGCGTGGCTATGCTGATGAGGGGGCGTGGCGTCCTGCTTGTATGGGTCTTCCGAGGGGAGTCTGGAGAGGAGGTTGGGGTGGGGCGGGGCCTATGCGGATAAGAGGCACCGGAGGCGGGGCTATGCTGATGAGGGGGCGTGGCGCCCTGCTTGTATGGGTCTTCCAAGGGGAGTCTGGAGAAGAGGTGGGATGGGGCGGGGCCTATGCGGATGAGAGGAGGCGGGGCTATGCTGATGAGGGGGCGTGGCGTCCTGCTTGTATGGGTCTTCCGAGGGGAGTCTGGAGAGGAGGTTGGGGTGGGGCGGGGCCTATGCGGATAAGAGGCACCGGAGGCGGGGCTATGCTGATGAGGGGGCGTGGCGCCCTGCTTGTATGGGTCTTCCAAGGGGAGTCTGGAGAAGAGGTGGGATGGGGCGGGGCCTATGCGGATGAGGGGAGGCGGGGCTATGCTGATGAGGGGGCGTGGCTCCTGCTTGTAAGGGTCTTCCGAGGGGAGTCTGGAGAGGAGGTGGGATGGGGGCAGCGTCCCCTCTAAGCCGGGTCAGTGTGAGCTAGCTCACAGTTTTTTAGCCTCCGGCCCACACCTTCTTGTCTTAGCTCAGGAAGGGAGGGCTCCAGAGCAAACTAACTGATGCAGCAGCCCAATTGCTGGCTCACGACTTGAATGCCAGTCGCTCACAAAGTAGGATTTTTGCTCACAAGACTCCACAGCTTAGAGGGAACACTGGATGGGGGTGTGGCCAAGGAGAGGGGCGGGGCTTATTGCTTTGCTGTGGGGAGGGGGGGTCAGCTCAGGGGAGGCTGGTGGAAGGAGGCGGGGTCAAGTCTGCTGTTTTGTTCATTTAGTGTATTTATTGAGGCTCCAGGCGTTTCAGTGCAAGGTGTTTTAATGCAGCGACCACCAAATGTGCAGTCAGCGATCTCTAGGGTCGCCACCCTCCAGGTGACACCTGGAGATCCCTTGCTGTTACGATTGATCTCCAGGTGACCAAGATCAGTTCCCCTGGAGAAAGAGGCTTTTTATCCCCCCCCCGGGGGAATGTGCCTGAACGGAGTTCCTGAACCTCTTCGGCAAAATTTCATTTAAAAATGTTTAAAAGTTTAGTTTGGTGCAAGGCTCCCTCTAAGTCGTGGAGTCTTGTGAGCAAAAATTCTGCTGCGTGAGCGGCTGGCCATCAAAGCTGTGAGTGAGCGATTTTGGCTGCTGCATAGATCAGTTTGGTCTGGAGCCATCCTTCCTAAGACAAAAATGTGTGAGCCAGAGGCTAAAAAACTGTGAGCTGGCTCACCCTAACTCAGCTTAGAGGGAACATTGGCTTGGTGTAGTGGCTAGGAGAGAGGACTCTAATCTGGGAGAACTGGGTTTGATTCCTCACTCCTCCATGTACAGCTGCTGATTTGACCTTGGGTCAGACACAGTTCTCTCAGAGCTGTTCTGAAAACAGCAGTTCTCTCAGAGCTCTCTCAGTCCCACCTACCTCATAGGGTGTTTGTTATGGAGAGGGGAAGGGAAAGGAGATTATAAGCCGCTCTGAGACTCCTTTGGGCTGTCAAGGGTGGGGTATAAATCCAATCTCTTCTCTTTTTCACTTCAGTATACATAAATAGTGACCTAACATAGATGCAGTAAACTACAGTCCCTACTGAACAATTCTGATTTATTGCAGTTTGCATGGTCCAGGCTAACTTGATCTCATCAGATCCCAGAAGCTAAGCAGGGTCGGTCCTGGTTAGTACTTGGATGGGAGACCCCCAAGGAAGTCCAAGGTCGCTATGCAGAGGCAGGCAATCGGCAACCCGCCTCTGAATGCCTCTTGCCTTGAAACCCCTATGAGGTTGTCACGAGTTTGCTGTGACTTGTGGGCACTTTCCACCATCACACTTTTGCAGGACTCATTTTATTTAGACATTTATCCCCGCTTTTCTCCCCAGTAGGGACCCAAAGTGCCATGGAACGTGTTCCTTTTCTCCTCCTCCATTTTCTCCTCACAATAAACAACCCTGTTGTGGGGATGGGCCTTCTGGAGGCGTGCCCTCGAAGGTCAGCCTGTCCTCACAGGGAGATAAGAGAATGGTTCTCAGTGGTACCTGTAAACATCTGCTGAGATCACCGTGAGCAGAAATTTGGCGGTAGAGGGGAGGGCGAGCTGTTGGCAGAGCACTTGTTACCCTACTATGCTTATGATCTCAGGTATATGCTACCAGAGAAGAAAGGGGGGTGGTGGAGAAGAGATAATAAAAATGCTGCAAAGCCTGCTTGAGACAGCTTCTGCGGAGATCTGTGTCTGTGCGATTCTTGAACTTAAAACCTATGAGTGGCTATACCCTGTGAGCCCCGTAGGACCCTACAGTCGGCAAACCAGCATCTCCTGGTGGCCCTCGGCCCCAGGGACGTCTGTCTTGTCTTGACTAGGGTTGGGGCCTTCTTGGCCTTGGCCCCTACCTGGTGGAATGAGCTCTCATATGAGATCAGGGCCCTGCAGGACCTTTTACAGTTCCGCAGGGCCTGCGAGACGGAGCTCTTCCGCCAGGCTTTGAGCTGAGGCAGCGGATGTCCACACTTAACTTGGCTCCCCTCCATTGCTCCAGTGAGTCAGATCTGAATAACCACTTGGAACCCCAACTACCTCATCTGTTGAGGCCCCGGTTAGAGGCTCTGTATATCTTATTTGATGTATTTTAATTGGTCTTAACTGTTTTTGCATACTATGTATGATACTGTGTATCCTAACCGCCTTGAGCCTGCTATGTGGGGCAGGGGATACAAATCGAATAAAATAAATAAATGAGCTCAGTTAAGCCAAGGGATTGACCTGCTCTGAGTCATGCAGGAGGTTTCCGTGACCCAGGATTCGAACCCGGGTCTCCCGGATCCTAATTTGATCCTGCAACCGGTACACCATGTTGGTTCAAAAGGGGCTGTAATGTGTAATCCCGAAGCCTGTGGTCTGTACATCGCAAGATGTTGGTGCAGGAATTGTGAAGTTTAGGGCTGTGCACGGTGGGCCGTATGTGCCTGTATCTATTTCTCGATGCACGGGTCAGGGGCAGGCAGGGTATGGTGCATGAAAGGATGTAGATCTAATCTCACCTTGGACCACCCACTCTGCGTGCTAGGCTTCTGTGATACTGTTAAAGTCATCCTATGTTCTGTGTTTTGTTTTTCCTTTTGGACAGCTGGGCTGAGATTTGTGATCGCTGATCCATTTGTTTTGAGTGCCGGCCGGATTCCAAAGAGAAATGGCATTCGTTTCGACGCAAGGGCCCACCGTGGTCGACCAGACCACGTTAATGAAGAAATACCTCCAGTTCGTGGCGGCCCTGACGGATGTCAATACACGTAAGTTCATTTGGGGCGTTTTCACGGTATCTGGGGGTTGGGTTACTGGCTTTGGCCCGGGACAGATGTAATGGGAGACCCCGGTTTGTACCCCTCAGTGCTGTGGAACCTCACTGCGTGACCTTTAGTCAGCCTCAGAGAGCGAGTTTGGGGTAGTGGTTAAGTGCGCGGACTCTAATCTGGGAGAACTGGGTTTGATTCCTCACTCCTCCACTTGCACCTGGCTGGATGACCTTGGGCAAGCCATAGTTCTGATAAGAGCTGTCCTTGAAAAAAGAGCAGTTTCTGTCAGAAGTTCTCTCAGCCCTGCCTACCTCACAGGGTGTCTGTTGTGGGGAGGGGAAGGGAAAGGAGTTTGTAAGCCGCTCTGAGACTCCTTCGGGTAGTGAAGGGCAGGGTATCAATCCAATCTCTTCCTCTTCTTCTACCTCACAGGGTGTCTGTTGTGGGGAGGGAAGGGAAAGGAGTTTGTAAGCTGCTCTGAGACTCTTCGGGTAGTGAAGGGCAGGGTATAAATCCAATCTCTTCCTCTTCTTCTACCTCACAGGGTGTCTGTTGTGGGGAGGGGAAGGGAAGGAGTTTGTAAGCCGCTCTGAGACTTCTTCGGGTAGTGATGGGCAGGGTATAAATCCAATCTCTTCTTCTTCTACCTCACAGGGTGTCTGTTGTGGGGAGTGGAAGGAAAGGAGTTTGTAAGCCGCTCTGAGACTTCTTCGGGTAGTGAAGGGCAGGGTATAAATCCAATCTCTTCCTCTTCTTCTTCTCATGCTCTCAGCCTAACCTACCTCAGGGCTGTTTTTGTTTTTTAATTTTTTTAAAAAACCAATTAACCAGAACAAAATATACAACATTTTGTTGTTGTTGTTGTTCAGTCGCACAGTCGAGTCCGACTCTTCGCGACCCCATGGACCAGATTACGGCAGGCCCTCCTGTCTTCCGCTGTCCGCTGAAGTTTGCTCAATTTCATGTTCGTTGCATCGATGACACTGTCCAACCCTCTCATCCTTGCCGTCCCCTTCTTCTTTGACCTTCAATCTTTCCCAGCATCAGGGTCTTCTCAGTGAATGCTCCCTTCTCATTTGGTGGCCAAAGTACATTTACAATTCTCTAATACATGTAATTTCACAATTGTTGTGAGGATAGGATGGAGAAGAGAATCGTACAGTTGGAGGGGTCATCTAGTCCAGTTCCCCCGCACAATGCAGGAAATTCACAAACACCTCCACCCCATGCCCCCAGTGACCCCTGCTCCATGTCCAGAAGGTGACAAAAAACCTCCAGTATCCCTGGCCAAACTGGCCTGGGGAACAATTGCTTCCTGAGATGAAGAACAGTGTTAAGCCTGGAGACCAGGCCCTGAGCGGAAAGGCTGAGGGATTTGGGACTGCTCAGTCCGGAGAAGAGGAGGCCGAGGGGGGACAAGATGGCTCTCCTGAAATATTGGAAGGGCTGTCTCTTAAGAGGAGGGCGGGGAGCAGTTCCTGTTGGCAACAGAGGAGAGGACTCGCACGAATGGGTTTAAATTAGGGGCAGGAAGGTACCGGCTGGATATCAGGAAAAATTGTTTTGCAGTCAGAGCTGTGGAATCAACTGCCTGGGGAGGTGGTGAGCTGCCCTTCACTGGTAATCTTTAAGCCAGCGGCTGGACAAAGACTCGTCCAGGGATGCTCTAGGCCGATCCTGCATTCAGCAGGGGGTTAGGCTCGATGACCTCTACGGCCCCTTCCAGCTCTGGGATTCTATGATTCCAGGTCACCATGGGTTCCCATTGAGGAGAAGAGTGGTGCTTCAATGCAGGAAATAAATAATATTTACACGGCAAGGTAAATAAATAATAATAAATAAAAGAGCAGGAGTCCGGAGCACCTTAAAGACCAACAGAGATTTGTGGCAGCGGATGAGTTTTCGTGAGTCGCCGCTTACTTTTTTCAGATCTGGAGAAGCAGGCAGTGACTCACGGAAGCTCATCCCCTGCCACAAATTTTTGTCAGTCTTTTAAGACCCTGCCCCAAAGACCCCAATGTTGGGAAAGATTGAAGGTCAAAGAAGAAGAAGAAGAGGAGATTGGATTTATACCCCACCCTTCACTACCCGAAGGAGCTGCGGTGGCTCAAGTGGTTAAGACGCTGAACTGCAGGCTGTGGAAGGTCTGTAGTTCAGCAGTTCGAGACCCGGGTGCCGCATGACGGAGTGAGCTCCCGTCTCTGGTTCCAGCTCCTGCCAACCTAGCAGCTCGAAAGCAAGAAATTGCAAGTAGATCAATAGGTACCACTTCGGTGGGAAGGTAACAGCGTTCTGTGCGCCTTGGTGTTTAGTCATTCCGGCCACATGACCGCGGAAACGTCTTCGGACAGCGCTGGCTCTTCGGCTTTGAAACGGAGATGAGCACCGCAACCCTAGAGTCGGATTCGACTGGCTTTCGAGCAAGGGAACCTTTACCTTCACTACCCAAGGGAGTCTCAGAGCGGCTTACAGGCTCCTTTCCCTTCCCCTCCCCACAACAGACACCCTGGGAGGTAGAAGAAGAAGAAGAAGAAGAAGAGATGGGATTTCTACCCTGCCCTTCACTGCCCGAAGGAGTCTCAGAGCGGCTTACGATCTCCCTCCCCTTCCCCTCCCCACAACAGACACCCTGTGAGCAGTCTTCCCTCTAAGCTGAGTTAGTGCGAGCTAGCTCACAATTTTTTATCCTCTGGCTCACACGTTTGTGTCTTCGCTCAGGAAGAGATGGTTCCAGAGCAAACTAATTTACGCAGCAGCCAAATCGCTCGCTCACAACTTTAATGCCGGGAGCTCACAAAGTAGAATTTTTGCTCACAAGACTCCACATCTTAGAGGGAACGTTGCCTGTGAGGTCGGTGGGGGCTGAGAGAGCTCTGACAGAAACTGCTCTTTTTCGAGGACAGCTGTGCCAGAACTATGGCTTGCCCCAGGTCATCCAGCCAGGTGCGAGTGGAGGAGTGGGGGAATCAAACCCGGTTCTCCCAGATTAGAGTCCGCGCACTTAACCACGACACCAAACTGGCTAGCCCAATGAGACGGTCAGGCAGTGTCATCGAGGCAACGGACATGAAATTGAGCAAACTCCGGAGGCTGGTGGAAGACAGGAGGGCCTGGGGTGATGTGGTCGAGAAGACTTGGACTCGACTGCGCGACTGAACAACAACAAGAAGGAGCCACTGGACTCTTGCCCTTTTCTGCTCCTATAGCCAGACTGACACGGCCACCCGTCTTAAATAACATTGCGTCCTTGTCAGGCTCTGACTTGGAAATCGGGAGCCGGTCTCGGGGTGCGCGCTTCCCCCCTCCCCCCAGATTCTCACGTTTGTCATCTACACTGATGCCCTGTGAGGCAGGTTAGAAGAAGAAGAAGAAGAGATTGGATGTATACCCTGCCCTTCATTACCCGAAGGTGTCTCAGAGCGGCTTACAAACTCCTTTCCCTTCCCCTCCCCACAACAGACACCCCCTGTGAGGTAGAAGAAGAAGAAGAAGAAGAAGAAGAAGAGGAGATTGGATTTATACCCCGCCCTTCACTGCCCAAAGGTGTCTCAGAGCGCTCACAAACTCCTTTCCCTCCCCACAACAGATGCCCTGTGAGGTAGAAGAAGAAGAGGAGATTGGATTTATACCCCGCCCTTCACTACCCAAAGGTGTCTCAGAGTGGCTCACAAACTCCTTTCCTTCCCCTCCCCACAGCAGACGCCCCTGTGAGGTAGAAGAAGAAGCAGAGATTGGATTTATACCCCGCCCTTCACTGCCCAAAGGTGTCTCAGAGCGGCTCACAAACTCCTTTCCCCTCCCCACAACAGATGCCCTGTGAGGTAGAAGAAGAAGAGGAGATTGGATTTATACCCCGCCCTTCACTACCCAAAGGTGTCTCAGAGTGGCTCACAAACTCCTTTCCCTTCCCCTCCCCACAGCAGACGCCCCCTGTGAGGTAGAAGAAGAAGCAGAGATTGGATTTATACCCCGCCCTTCACTACCCAAAGGTGTCTCAGAGCAGCTTACAAACTCCTTTCCCTTCCCCTCCCCACAACAGACACCCTGTGAGGTAGAAGAAGAAGAAGAAGAGATTGGATTTATACCCCGCCCTTCACTGCCCAAAGGTGTCTCGGAGGGGCTTACAATCTCCTTTCCCTTCCCCTCTCCACAACAGACACCCTGCGAGGTAGGTGGGGCTGAGAGAGCTCGGACAGAAACTGCTCTTTTTCAAGAACAGCTCTTATCAGAACTATGGCTTGCCCCAGGTCATCCAGCCAGGTGCAAGTGGAGGAGTGGGGAATCGAACCCGGTTCTCCCGGATCAGAGTCCGCGCACTTAACCACTACACCAAACCGGCAGGTTAGGCTGAGGGTGTGCGACTGGCCCAGGATCACTCGGTTTGCTTCCATGTCAGAGCGGGGATTCCAGGGTGGGCCTCTTAGTCCAACACTCGACAGCGACGCCCAAGCGTGGTTGTTTCTGATCCGAGTTGGCAGAGTTTGTGAATCCCGTTTCCGAAGAGGCATGACCGTCATTAACCGTGGCTAGCATAGGTGCGAATGCGATGCTGAGAACTGTGACGGAGGCCTACAAGGGAAGGGGAGAATTCACCTCCTGGAGGCGGAGGGTGAGCGTACGTGCCCCAGGGCGGCTTTGGGTTTTCGACCTGCGGTTTTGCAGGCAGAGCGATGCCTTTTCCTGCATCGCGCTCCCGTAAGCCTCTTCTAAGTAAAGTAAAGGTTTCCCTTGCTCGAAAGCCACTCGAATCCGACTCTAGAGTTGCGGTGCTCATCTCCATTTCCAAGCCGAAGAGCCAGCGCTGTCCGAAGACGTTTCCATGGTCCTGTGGCCGGCATGACTAAACACCAAGGCGCACGGAACGCTGTTACCTTCCCACCGAAGCAGTACCTATTTATCTACTTGCAATTTCTTGCTTTCGAACTGCTAGGTTGGCAGGAGCTGGGACTAGAGACGGGAGCTCACCCCGTCATGCGGCACTCTCGGGTCTCGAACTGCTGAACTACCGACCTTCCACAGCCTGCAGTTCAGCATCTTAACCACTTGAGCCACCGCAGCTCCTAAGCCTCTTCTACAAAGAAGCAAAATGATGAATACCGTCTTCTCGAACCCTGTGAAAAATACCTTGTTTGTGTGTTTGTGTGTGTGTGTGGGTGCGTACGTGCGTGTGTGTAAAGACGCGTGACTGAGAATCCCAGCTTGCGTGACCGAGAAGTGACTGCGAAGTTGCGATGCACAGATACTGACAATTTCGGGGGTCGTGAGAGCCGAAAACTGATAAGATCTGATTGCTTCTTTGGGTCCGGTCACTGTTCTGACTTGAATCGTCCCTGAACGTTTTTTACTTGTCGGGTTATTTGTTTTTGCTCTCCTTTCCGTAGCGGATGAAACCAAACTGAAGATGATGCAAGAAGTCAGCGAAAACTTTGAGGTATCGACCATTTTGTCTGATCTAAGGGTTGTGGGCGGTTCCCGGAAGGGCCGTGGCTTGCTGGAATGAGAAAGGTCTCAGTGATACCTTTTGAAGCCCATGGACGTGGAAGGGTGTAACTAGGGTGACTTGGGGGGGACACATGATAGAGGTTTATATAATTATGCACGGGGTGGAGAGAGTTTGCCGAAGAGTGCTTTCTCTCCCTTTCCCCAAATACTAGACCTCGAAGGCATTCAATCAAGCTGATGGGCAGTAGGTTCAGGACGGAGAAAAGGAAAGACTACTTTACACGGAGAGGGATTGGAATGTGGAATTCGCTGCCAGAGGAGGTAGCGATGGCCACAGGAATGAACAGCTTTAGAAGGGGATGAGATAGATTCATGGAGGATGAGTCTACCAGTGGCTACTAGCCATGGTGGCTGAGGGGAACCTCCACGTTCAGAGGCACTGATCCTCTGAGTCCCAGAGCCGGGAGGCAACAGCAGGGGAAGGCCATGGCCTCTATGCCCTGTGGTTGACTGCCCAGAGGAACTGGTTGGCCACTGTGTGAGGCAGGATGCTGGATTAGATGGACCTCTGGTCTGATCCAGCAGGGCTCATCTGAGGTTCTGATCAGGGGAAGGCCTTGGCCTCTCTGCCCTGTTGTTGGCCCTCCAGAGGAACTGGTTGGCCCCTGTGTGAGATGGGATGCTGGACTAGATGGACCCTCACTGGTCTGATCCAGCAGGGCTCATCTGATGTTCTCAACAGGGAAAGGCCTCAGCCTCTGTGCCCTGTTGTTGGACCTCTAGAGGAACTGGTTGGCCACCGTGTGAGACAGGACGCTGGACTTGGATGGACTCCTGGTCAGATCCAGCAGGGCTCTTCTGATGTTCTTATCAGGAGAAGGCTTTGGCCTCTATGCTCTGTGGTTGGCCCTCCAGAGAAACTGGTTGGCCACTGTGTGAGATGGGATGCTGGACTAGATGGACCACTGGTCTGATCCAGCAGGGCTCTTCTGACATTCTTATCAGGGGAAGGCCTTGTCCTCTCTGCCCTGTGGTTGGCCCTCCAGAGGAATTGGTTGGCCACCGTGTGAGACAGGATGCTGGACTAGAGGGATCGCAGGTCTGATCCAGCAGGGCTCTTCTGAGGTTCTTAGGATGACATCCCTTTCCTTTTAAGCCCTCCTTCTTATTTTATCTCATTTTAATGCAGTTCCTTCTCACGTTTCCCCCTCTTTGCAAGCTGACCGTGGACCCCTTTTTAAAAGGAGAATAGCTGAGAGAGCGAAATTTTTCGAATCAGTCTACAGGATGAAAGCACTTATTTACTTAAAGGCCTTTCCTCCCTGCCCCCCTCTAGAATGTGACATCGTCCCCCCAGTATTCCACGTTCCTGGAACACATCATCCCTCGGTTTCTCACTTTCCTTCAGGACGGAGAAGTTCAGTTTCTACAGGAAAAACCAGCACAGGTACATGGTTTAATCTTGCAAAGCATACGTGTGCGTTCAGGTCTGTTACGGTGTTCAAAGTAACATAGCAGTATGGAGGTGTGGTGAAGTAGAGAGCGTGCAGAGCACTGCAGGACTGGGATTTTTCCCCTCTGTTTCGCCCCCGCCCCCGAGATGTGCTTATCCTCTGGTTCTTAGCCACACTAGAGAGTCGGCGCGGTCTAGTGGGCAGAGCTTGCAATCTTATAGCACAGTTATGGTCGTCGAAGGCCATTGTAAGTTAGTGTGCCCACAGCGTCATGCCTCTTTGTAGGACTGCAGTGTTGGAAACCGTGGCAGCAGCTGGAGGTTGACGGTAGGGCATCTTCCCAGATCTAGCTGATGCGCCACTCTAAGCCATCACAATGCGAGAACTCGCGGGCACTCCGTGAAATTGCTGAGCGGTCGGGTTAGAACAGATAAAAGGAGGTACTTCTTCACCCAAAGGGTGATTAACACATGGAGCTCACTGCTACAGGCGGTGGTGGCGGGGATATGCATGGACGGCTTCAAGGGGGATTTAGATAAGCATATGGAGCAGAGGTGCATCAGGGACTATTAGCCACAAGGCACAGATAGGAACTCTTGGACTGGGGCAAGGGATGCACTGTATCCTTGGTGCTTGGGGGGAGCAACAGTGGGAGGGGCTTCTAGTGTCCTGGCCCCACTGCTGGACCTCCTGATGACACCTGGTATTTTTGGCCACTGTGTGACACAGAGTGTTGGACTGGACGGGCCATTGGCCTGATCCAACGTTGGCTTCTCTCTTATGTTCTTATCCCTTCTGGCTGCTGGTGGCTTCTGATACCTGGGCCCTGGGATGTCCCAGCCCTGTAATAAGAGTTGTTATTATTATCATATGATAGTGTGTGTAGTATAGCAAAATAGCCAGGAGATCCTAAGATTGTCTGGCAGATAGAAGTTCGAGCTCTTTTAGCATTATGCACCATTAGGTGGCGAGCTAGACTTGTTTTTGAGGCAGGAGCTGTTTCAGAGGTGGTTTGCCATTGCCCGGCTCTGCCTCACGACCCTGTTATTCCTTGGAGGTCGCCCTTCCAAGGCCGACCCCGCTTAGTTTCCGAGATCTGATGGGGTCGGGGTAGCTCGGGCCATCCAGTTCAGAACACATATACGTTAGCATCTATTAATTGTTCCTTTTCTTTTGCCTGATGGAATAAAAATGTCTGCAGCAAAAAGCGAAAGAATACAGCATGGTTTTGTAGACGTTTTGCTCACAATAGTTTGAAAAACTGGGAGGACTGCTAATTGTTGCAATGTATTGGCATTTTGACTGAGTGTTAACAAATGGATCTCGCTAGGGAATGATTGTACGATTTCACACACTTGAACCTATACCTGTAATTTTGTAGTCTCAAAACATTTTTTTTTCTCTCCCTAGCAACTGAGGAAACTGGTTCTGGAAATAATCCACCGAATACCCACAAACGAACACCTTCGTCCGCACGCCAAAAATATTCTCTCTGTGATGTTCAGATTTCTAGAGGTACTGTACCTTAAGACAGTAAATATTTGCAATGTTTTTTTGGTGGTGGGGGGCATAGATTTCCCAGCATTTACAGCTTCTTTGCTGGAAAGATAACTGGAAGGGCAGGGAAACTGATTTAAGCTTCATTGCGGTCAGGGCTATTTTGGGCAGGAATGCACAGGAACGGAGTTCCGGCTAGCTCCCGAGTTGGCCACGCCCAGCAGGAACTCATTAGCATAATAGGCCACACCTAACAGTAAAAACTCATTAGGATTGGCTACATTAGGGGTGTGTGGCCTAACATGCAAAGGAGTTCCTGCTCCAAAAAAAGCCTTGGGTTTTGACAACAAAGAAGGTAAACAGAATAAGAAGCCAAAGGTGGGTGTGGCTGGATGACCACACTTCTGGTAACACGGGGTGTGTGACCTAATATGCTAATAAGCTGTGCTATCAGGGGTGTGGCCTAATATGCTAATGGATTTCTGCTGTTGGGTGTGGCCTGTTATGCCAATGAGTTCCTGCTGGGCTTTTTATACAAAAGAAGCCCTGATTGCGGTGTATTGATACTCTCAGCCTGCGATCCTACGCACAATCAGACCTGACATAAGACCGAATGTCGGATGGATTTAGAGGGCGCGATCAGACAGCAACATCTGGGAAGCGCCCCACAGCCGTCGGCAACCCGTTCTGCTCCGCCGCAGAAGCGGAGTTAAAAGACACTGGGGAAAACCTGGTCGTAAACGGGTTGCGACGCGCCACGGACGGACTTTCGCGTGTCTGATCGCTCCAGCGTGCTCTCATGGCGTCGGGATGGTCTGATCAGGCCATCCGGACTCTGTGCTGTTGTTTCCCCCCCCTTTTGCTATGTGCATCATCACAGACTCCGTGCGGAGGTGCAATTCAACGATCCCTCGGTTAAGCGCATGGGGAAAAAGCAGCACACACACACAAAGACTCACCCGCAGTTGCGTCTGATCACCCACTGACGGACTGTGCCCGCAGCTTCAAAGGCAGCTGTGATCTCGCAACTGCGGGCCAAATCCCTCCGGAAGAAATAGCCTCACTCCCCCTCCCTGTTTTTTCTGACGCGTGTGACCGCAACCTCATGCACTTATCTTTTTTGGTTGCTGTCCATACGGGTAAGGCTGTCTGCATACGTACAACAGAAGAACTGATCCAGTTAAGGGTGACGTCTACAATCATAGCAATACTGGCCAAATTTAATTAATTAATTGATTATTTCGATTTCCCGGAGGCTCTGGGCGGTTTACATAGTGATTTATATTTCCTAGCTAGGGCCACACTTGAATGGGGAGGTGAATAGTTAACAGTCCTAGAGATGGAAGGGTTTTGGGGGTCACCTGGTCCGGCTGGCTCTCCAGCCTCTGCTTGAAGATCTTCCACAAGCAAGAGTCCCCCCCCGGCGCTCGTTCCCCCGTGGAAATAGTTTCAGGTGCACAGGTGTGTCGGTCTGCAGTGGAAGAGCTGGATTCGAGTCCAGCAGCACCTTAGAAACCAACTTGATTTTCAGGAGAAGAGCTTTCTAGAGTCAAAGTGCCCTTCGTCAGGTACAAGTGGGGATCTCGGACTCTTGAAAGTCCATACTCTGCAAATTTAGTTGGTCTCTAAGGTGCTGCTAGGGGCTGCGGTGGCTCAGTGGTTAAGGCGCTGAACTGCAGACCGGAAGGTTGGTAGCTCGGCAGTTTGAGACCCGAGTGCTGCGTGACGGGGTGAGCTCCCGTCTCTGGCCCCAGTTCCTGCCAACCTAGCAGTTCGAAAGCAAGAAATTGCAAGTAGATAAATAGGTACCGCTTTGGTGGGAAGGTAACAGCGTTCCATGTGCTTCGGCGTCTAGTCATGCTGGCCACATGACCACGGAAACATCTTCGGACAGCGCTGGCCCTTCAGCTTGGAAACAGAGATGAGCACTGCCCCCTAGAGTCTGACTGGCTTTCGAGCAAGGGAAACCTTTACCTTAAGGTGCTGCCGGAATCGAATCGAGCCTCACCACCTCCATATGTAATTGGTTCCATTGTCAAACCACCTTTTACATTCACGACGTTTCAGCGGAGGCATGCCGAAGTTGGCCCCATTGCTTCAGCCAATTGGATCAAGATTTGCTTTCCGGAGCAACAGGCAACTGGTCCCCTGTCCTGTTCCGTGGGAGAGCCCCTCAGTTGTCATGAGGCTAAACGAAGCTGAAAAGAAACTTTGCCTACTAGAGGTGTGAAATAGTTTGATTTTCATAATTAGTGTAGGTGGTTAGGAATTTATTTATGTTATTTTTTATTTTTTTGCATTCTGTGTGCGTGCATGCCCCTGTGCCTGGAAGTCATGGTAACCTCTGGTGACGCCTACCAGGGCGTGAAGGTTGTTCAGAGAAGAGGCCTGATAGCCTGCCTCCGCCTCCTGGCCCTAGTATTCTTTGAAGAAGAGAAGAAGAGAAGAGATGAGACGGGATTTATATCCCGCCCTTCACTACCCAAAGGAGTCTCAGAGCGGCTTACAAACTCCTTTCCCTTCCCCTCCCCGCAACAGACACCTTGTGAGGCAGAAGAAGAAGAGATTGGATTTATACCCTGCCCTTCACTACCCAAAGGAGTCTCAGAGCGGCTTACAAACTCCTTTCCCTTCCCCTCCCCACATCCCCTGTGAGGTAGGTGGGGCTGAGAGAGCTCTTGACAGAAACCGCTCTTTTTCAAGAACAGCTCTTATCAGAACTACGGCTTGCCCAAGGTCATCCAGCCAGGTGCAAGTGGAGAAGTGGGGAATCAAACCCAGTTCTCCCAGATTAGAGTCCGCGCACTTAACCACCACACCAAAGTGGAGTTCTCCCATCCAAATACTCCTGAGATCTGATGAGAACATTCTTTCCTGGGCGATCCAAGTCAGGGCATGAATTCAGTCCTGATCTAATCAATCTTGTTTCCTCCCCCACCTCTATTTTAGACTGAAAATGAGGAGAACGTCCTGATTTGTCTGCGGATAATCATAGAACTGCACAAACAGTTCCGGCCGCCAATCACGCAGGAGGTAAATCTCTTACCCGTAAAACCAAATAAAGTGATAGTGTGAAACTACCTCCATATCTTTTCAGCCCCCCCCCTCCGCAGCACTCTGCCATGTGTTTAGCTCTGTAAATGTCACGGAAACAGTTCATACTTCCTTTTTAATCCAGAGTGGTGGTTTTTTAAAATTCAGCATGCTTTTTATGGCCCTTTCACCCGCACCGAGCGATGCACTTCCAATCCACTTTCAGCGCACTTTTGCAACCGGATGTCATTGTGTGAAATGGCAATATCTGCCTGAAAACTCTTGCTAAAGTGCACTGGAAGCGGATTATTCGGCACGTGCGAAAATCTGTAGTCTTCCTGTTTTTAAGTCTACGTGCTTTTTAATTTGTGCATCTGGCAGTAAGAACAGAAGAACATAAGAGAAGCCAATGTTGGATCAGGCCAGTGGCCCATCTAGTCCAACACTCTGTGTCACACAGTGGCCAAAAATACCAGGTGCCATCAGGAGGTCCAGCAGTGGGGCCAGGACACTAGAAGCCCCCTCCCACTGCTGCCCCCTCCAGCACCAAGAATACACAGCATCCCTTGCCCCAGACCGAGGGTTCCTATCTATACCTTGTGGCTAATAGCCACTGATGGACCTCTGCTTCATACATAAGAACATAAGAGAAGCCAGTGTTGGATCAGACCAATGGCCCATCCAGCCCAACACTCTGTCACACAGTGGCCAAAATTACCAGGTGCCCTCAGGAGGTCCAGCAGTGGGGCCAGGACACTAGAAGCCCTCCCACTGCTGCCCCCTCCAGCACCAAGAATAGAGTGCATCACCTGCCCCAGACTGAGAGTTCCCATCTATACCTTGTGGCTAATAGCCACTGATGGACTTCTGCTCCATATGCTTATCCAGTTCCCTCTTGCAGCCATCCAGGCTCGTAGCTGCCACCACCTCCTGTGGCAGTGAATTCCATATGTTAATCCCTCTTTGGGTGAAGAAGTCCTTCCTTTTATCTGTTCTAACCCGACTGCTCAGCAATTTCATGGAGTGCCCACAAAGAGTTCTTGTCTTGTGAGAAAGGGAGAAAAGCACCTCTTTCCCAACCTACTCAATCCCACACACAATCTTATAAACAGTAGCAACGCATCGCATCGTTGCTCGCTGGAGTTTCTTTGTTAACCATCGTAAATTGGAGGCGACGAGGCAGTGTGTGAAACTATAGAACAAATAAATACTAAATACGGAGTTAGTTGTATGAAATCCCTGCTTTTTTGATGTATTATCGTTATTGTGTGTTTTCAGATAAATGTGGGGCCCTGCCAGAAGTTCCCACTGGGCGGGGTGGTGGGGAGGTTGGACATTGGCCTTGAGTTTCTTCAACAGCATCCCTCCCTCCCCGCCTGAATTTTTTTGAGATTTAGGGTTGTGACACAACACGGGCACCTGGTCTCGTAAGATAAAGAGTTTAAAAATCCACCGGGTTACGCCGAGCCCCTTGGGTGGCTTGACGTTGCATTTGGGTGCCAGCTCCGTTCTCGTCGACGTTGCTCGCGAAAAGGTCTCCGGACAGCGCAGCTCCTCACTTTTCCGCCAACGAGTGTTTTCTTTCCCCTGTTCCTCAGATCCATCATTTCCTGGATTTCGTGAAACAGATTTACAAGGAACTCCCCAAAGTAGTGGTAGGTCTTTTAAAATTTTTAACTAAATTGCTTTTTATGCTATTTAAATGGCTTTTTCTGAGGTTTTTTCAGCCAGATCAGAAGCACCTTTCTAAGCCCCGTCGACTTCAGCAGCCTCCCGAGAGGCATAACTCTCCATAGGATGGCACTGTAAGAAAGCGTACTTAGTCCTTAACTCTCTTGCTGTAGAATCGATACTTCGAGAACCCGCAAGTGGTGCCGGAGAACACGGTCCCGACGCCGGAAATGGTCGGCATGATCACCACCATCGTCGTGAAAGTCAATCCGGAACGGGATGATGGCGAAACGAGAACGGTACTGAAAGAACATGTATTTGAGTGGGAAGACCACCGGGAGACTGTTGGATGGAGCTCTGAGCTTCCTAAAGCAGGGAGTGGGGGAAAGGCTTTCTGTACATTATATTGTCTGTCTGTGTTTATCTCTCTCTCTGTCTTCCATCTAGGAGTTGCTTATCATCTCTCTGGGTGATTTCCCACTAAAGCTGCCGCGGGTTGCGCCGCCGTTTGCCCCGAGATTTTTAGTCAATTTCACACCCGAAGCGCGGGGCTGCATTTTGACCCGCGGCTTCGCTCGATTCCCCGCAGTTTCGTAATCCTCAAAAAACAGGATTACGAAACTGCGGGGAAATCGGGCGAGCCGCGGGTCAAAATGCAGCCCCGCGGCTTCGGGTGTGAAATTGACTAAAAATCTCGGGGCAAACGGCGGCGCAACCCCGCGGTAGCTTTAGTGGGAAATCACCCTCTCTCTCTCTCTCTCTTCCATCTAGGAGTTGCTTATCATCCGTCTGTCTGTCTGTCTATCTCTTTCTTCTATCTAGGAGTTGCTTATCATTCTCTCTCTCTCTCTCCCATCTAGGAGTTGTTTATTGTCTGTCTGTCTGTGCCTTTCTTCCATCTAGGAGTAGCTTATCATCTTTCTGTCTGCCTTCCTTTCTGCCTTCCTTCCTGCCTGCCTGCCTGCCTGCCTGCCTTCCTGCCTGCCTGCCTGCCTGCCTGCCTGCCTGCCTTCCTTCCTTCCTTCCTTCCTTCCTTCCTTCCTTCCTTCCTTCCTTCCTTCCTTCCTTTCTTTCTTTCTTTCTTTCTTTCTTTCTTTCTTTCTTTCTTTCTTTCTTTCTTTCTTTCTTTCTTTCTTTCTTTCTTTCTTTCTTTCTCCCTCCCTCCCTCCCTCCCTCCCTCCCTCCCTCCCTCCCTCCCTCCCTCCCTCCCTCCCCTCCCCTCCCCTCCCCTCCCCTCCCTGGAGTTGTTTATCATCTGTCTGTCTATCTTAGTACTGCTCATACGACTATCCCCTTAAGCAGAAATTGGAAGCAAAAAAAAATATTTTAAAAGACCTTACTCGGTATAATTTCTCCTACATTTGATTATCGCGCGTATGAATTTTGCCACGGAGAGGGTGACACGCTCGTTTGTATCCGAGAGCAGGCACGACAGCGGGGCTCGCACCTGTAGCCACACCATATCTTTAAGTAAAGGGGTGCCTCAATCAGCCCTCAGCTCGTTGAAGACAGGGCCCTCCATAATCATAGGTTCGATGGCTTCAGTTTCATCCTATGAGGATCTGCATGTTCTACTAGAGTACGATACCCTTTTACATCTGCCCTCCAAAACTGCTGAGGGAAGAACGTTCATTCTTGCCAGGGATGTACATAATATCTGTGAGCCAGAATCGGCAGAATTTATGAAACAGAATTGTAACTCTTTCCCCCACAGCATTCCATAATCCCCAGAGGCTCTCTCTCCTTGAAAGTGCTGGCGGAGCTGCCGATCATCGTTGTCCTGATGTATCAGGTGAGTACGGGCAAGCTTGGAGCATCCTGACATCTAAGGGAGGGAACAGGTGTGGTTCTGCTCAGAAGCGAGTAGGGGCTTACTCCCAGGAAAGAGTCCTTGGCATTGCTGCCCAAATCCCTCCTCTGTCTCCTCCGACAGAACACTACGTCGTTCACCTGGAGTACGAAGTGGAGGGGAAGGTAGCTTTTTAAACATTTGTTGGCTGTCCCTGGCCCAAAGGACGTCCGCTTCGCCTCGACCAGGGCCAGGGCCTTTTTTGCCCTGGACCTGGCCTGGTGGAATATGCTCCCGCTGGAGATCAGGGACCCACGGGACCTATTACAGTTCCACAGGGCCTTTAAAATGGAGCTCTTCCGCCAGGCCTCTGGGTGAGGTTGCAGGCGTCCAAGTATTCCATCGACTGGCCTCCCTGGCTGAAGCATCCATCTTTGTACGGCCCATCAGGGGAAGACACATAGTTCAGTTTACGGCCTAGCGGCTCCGGTTTCCGAAACAATTATACCAAACTGCAGTGCCGCCTGTCCTTAGTTTATAGCTTTGTTTTTTTTAACCGTTTTACTGGTTATTGTGAAACGTTTTTAACTGCTATTGGGGATTTGTTGTCGTGATCCACTCTGAGCCTGCTTGCGGGGGAGGGCGGACTACAAGGTGACGTAAATAAATAAGTAAATAAACCGACTCTCGTTGCTCTGAAACAAGGCGAACGGTTTGGAGTTGCTTATGTCGGCCCCCGTTTTGTGTCTTCTAGCTGTACAAGCTGAACATTCACAGCGTGGTGGCTGAATTTGTGCCTTTGATCATGAACACGATTATCATTCAGGTGTCCACGCAAGCGAGGTAACGTTACGGAACAAAATGTATTCGGGAAAGCCCTGATTGGCTTTTGCTGGGTGTCTTTCTTAAATATATATATATATATATATATTATAATAATTATCTTTCGGTTTCGTAAGATTCCATGTGCTCCCATTGACTGTAAAATGCCCTCCCTCAGCCATTGGCCCATCAGCCGCCACTCAAGAGTACTCGCGTGCCATTGGCTGGGTGCTGGGTCTGCTCCTCTTCCCCACCCACTCCCCCGGCAGACCAGCTCTCTCTCCTGAGGAAGACAGTTCTCTTGACTCCTGTAAGGGACTGTCTCCTCAGTGGCTGTTGGTAGGCAACCAAGCTTGGTCCTGTGAGTAAAAAAACAAAGGACTTTCAGTATTTATTTCCACAACGGGCCTTATTCCTAGTATATATATATATTACAAATACTTCTTCTCCCGAATGCCATTAATTTAAATGAAATAAATGCAGTACAAATACTTCTGCTCCCGAATGCCATTAATTACAAGTGAGAAATTCCGGGAGAGGGGGGAGGAAATCTTGTATAATCTTTGGCAGCTAGAATGACTGGGAGCCTTTGTGCTTCGTGGCATCTTAAAGACTGACAAATGTATTGTGTTATAAGCATTCTGAGAAGTCTAAAGCTCCTCCGTATGTAAATCGAGTGTGTGTCCCTGCTTCGTGTGAGTAAGCAGCCTGGTTTAAGCAAGATGCTGGGTGTTTGTGTGTGTATGCAATGTCACTTGGGGTGAAGTTCTTTATCCCTTTGGCATCGTGCTTAATTTCAGGTCTGGGCGTTGTCGCTCGAGACTCTCCTGTCCCCTTGTTTACGTGGCTTGACACGTGTGTGAAGTTTGCCATGTCCAATGCCTGCTGGGCCTGTAACTAACGCTCCCTCTAAACTGTGGAGTCTTGCGAGCAAAAATTCCTATTTTCTGAGCTACTGGCATTAAAGTTGTGAGCGAGCGATTTGGCTTCTGCATAAATTAGTTTGCTTTGGAGCCGTCCTTCCTGAGCTAAGACAAAAACGTGTGAGCCGGAGGCTAAAAAACTGAGCCAGCTCACACTAATGCAGCTTAGAGGAAACACTGCCCGTAACCAGTGTTCCCTCTAAGCTGAGTTAGTGTGAGTTAGCTCACAGTTTCTTAGCCTCCGGCTCACACATTTTTGTCTCAGCTCAGGAAGGGATGACTCCAGAGCAAACTAATTCACGCAGCAGCCAAATCGCTCCCTCACAACTTTTTTTTTTTTAAATTTATTTATTAAAAAGAAATGACAAATACAAGTAAACCGGTACATTCAAAAATATAGTAAATCCTTATAATAAACATTGTCTGGTATTATATCCATTTCCGTCAAATATTCCACCACAGGAAACCACATAGCCTGAAATATTTTTTGAGTATTATGGGCATAAGGCATGGGGTGAAACTTAATTTTACTGAGTATATAGAATTCCCACAGGTTATTCTGCCCCATACGTAGTGAAGGGCCGGATTTCTCTCTCCCTTTCTACGCTATAACCAACCTGGCCGATGTTAGTAAAAAGGATATTAGTTTCGCTTTAATCGAACCGGCTATATTGATGAGACCTAGGGACAGAAGAACTACCCTCGGTTGTGCTGGTGAGCTCCCTCACAACTTTGATGCCAGTAGCCCACAGAGTAGAATTTTTGCTCACTAGACTCCACGGCTGAGAGGGAACATTGCGCCATAACCTGTTTTTCTTTCTCCACCATGGGAGGGCTTTTCTGGGGACTAAGATGAGTCTCGTGTTTTCATGACACAACGCAGTATGGCGGCATCTATGAGTTAATTTATTTTTAAAAAGGGAAAGAGAGAGAGAGAGAGCGCATACTGTGAAACGTCGACATGGAGCCTTGGCTCAGTGGTAGAGCTTCTGCTTGGGACGGAGAAGGTCCCTGGTTCAATCCCCGGCACCTCCAGTTAAAAAGGAGCAGGCCGGAGGGGCGACCCTGGAAGGATGCTGCCGGTCAGAGTAGACGATACTGACCGGGATGGACCCGAAGTCCGATTCCGCGCAAGGCGGCTTCATGCACCCTCACGTTGCGCCGTTCCGTTTTTCAGGCAGCACAAACTCTACAACAAGGAACTGTACGCCGATTTCATCGCCGCGCAGATCAAAACGTTGTCCTTCTTGGCTTACATCATCAGGATTTACCAGGTAAGGCACCGGGGGGGGGGGGGGTTTGCCGACTGTTCCGCAGGCCGATGTTCTAGTTGAGGCCGTGTAGCCTAAATGGTCAACGTGAGAAGAAAGGTGCAAAACTTGACTTCGGGTGTATTCTGCGAATTACGGACAATGCAAACGGGGGGTCCCTCTGGGAAGCCGTGGGGTGCTGAGGGGTGGGGGAATAGAAGTTGGCACGCCTCCCCTCCCTCTCATCCCCCTCCTTCTCTTTAAACATCAGTGATGTTCACTCAGTGGCTTGGGAGCCACACAGGGCTCTCTGAGATGCCACGTGTGGCTTTTTTTGACTGCCGTTCCCAAGTGGGGCACACATCCCATGTTCCTGGCAAGCGGGCAAGGCCATTAGGGTTTGTGGCGGGCAGGTGGCACACACCTTGAGATAGCCCCCCTCAGAGGGACTGGTGGACGGTTCAACTGTGAGCCTCAGCTTTTAAAGTCCCACTGGGAGACAGTTTTGTAGCGCTTGGGACTTAGGACTATGGGCCCCCCAAAACCAGCCAGGGAAGCTGTCCTAGCCACTCTGAGGAGAAATGGGGGCAATGAATCGATAATTGTCGATGGAGGGTGTAGCTCATGTAGCCTGGGCTTTGTACAGGGAAAGATGGTGAGTTTGGTAACTTACCTTGAGGTGGATTATGCCCCTACCAGTTCATCATTCTATATAAATTTTAAGTCAAATCTCTCCATAGCATCTGTCTGTCTATCTATCATCTGTCATCTACCTCCGTTATCTTTCCACCCATCATCCATCTATCTATCTGTCTGTCTGTCTGTCTGTCTGTCTGTCTGTCTGTCTGTCTGTCTGTCTATCTGTCATCTGTCATCTATCTATCTATCTATCTATCTATCTATCTATCTATCTATCTATCTATCTATCTATCTATCTATCTATCTATCTATCTATCCACCCGTCATCTTTCCATCCATCATCTATCTATCTATCCACCCGTCATCTTTCCATCCATCCATCTATCCATCCACCCAACCACCCATCCATCTATCCATCTATCTACCCATCGTCTTTCCACCCATCATCTATCCATCCACCCATCATCTACTTATCTATCTACCCATCATTTATCCACCCATCTATCTACCCATCTACCTACTTACCTATCTATCTATATATCATCTTTCGATCGAGTTGGAAGGGACTTTGCAGGTCATCTAGTCCATCCCCCTGCACTCTGCAGGAGCATAGCCAAAAGGTCTTTCCACCCATCTATCTATCTGTCTGTCTGTCTGTCTGTCTGTCATCTATCTGTCTGTCTGTCTGTCTGTCTGTCTGTCTGTCATCTATCTATCTATCTGTCATCTATCTATCTATCTGTCATCTATCTATCTATCTATCTATCTATCTATCTATCTATCTATCTATCATCTATCTATCATCTATCCATCCATCCATCCATCCATCCATCCATCCATCCATCCATCCATCCCAACCCACACTAATCTGGATTGATTTCTGTCCCTGCCAGGAGCTGGTGGCCAAGTATTCCCAGCAGATGGTGAAGGGGATGCTACAGCTGTTGTCGAACTGCCCGGCAGAAACGGCTCACCTGAGGAAGGAGCTTCTCATCGCCGCCAAGCACATTCTCACCACGGACTTGAGGAGCCGTACGTCACGTTTACATTTTTCTTTTCTAAAATAAAAAAGTAGGTACGTTGTCGGGAGAGCTGGCTTAAGAAATCGGACATCCAGCTCAAAAGTTAGCTCACCGTGACGTTTGGGCTGTCCTCGTTGTTCATGTTTCCCTTGCCTTCCCTTATGGCCAAGCTCTCTTGCAACTGTTCTTTTTTTTTTTTTTAATTCCAGAGTTTATTCCGTGCATGGACAAATTGTTCGACGAATCCATACTGATAGGCCTGGGATACACCGCGCGGGAAACCCTGAGGTGTGTGCCGAACTGCGTTGCTGGGCTGAGCCCTTTACCCAAGCGGGGTGCTGTAGGTTTGTGGGGGATATTTACTGGGTGCGTTAAGAGTCTTTAATCAGGACTTCATCTTTATTTCGCTCCTGCCATTAACTGGTTAATGCATTGACTGGAGAAGAAGGCAAAGGGGGCTTAGTCCTGTTCACAAGCTACCGTGAGCGTGCACAGAATCTGTGGACTTGGTCGTTCCTTGTATTTGCTTTGAGTAATTCTCGCATTAGAGTCAACACATGTATAGCTGAGCGTGTGATAAAACCCCCACCTTTATCCAGGTATGAGTCCCTAAGTTCCCAGTGCAAAGTAAATCCGCGTTGGGTCTTTCTTCTAGACAGATAATCACTTGAAGCTGCCCTTGGTCCGTGGAGGTCAGTACTGTGTACTCAGACCACCAGCAGCTTTGCAGGGTCACAGGGCTAGAGGTCTTTAACATCTCCTCCTGCCTCTTCCTTTTGACTGGAGACGCCGGGGATTGAACCTGGGACCTTCTGCATGCCAAGCAGAGGCTCTTCCACTGAGCCACGGCCCCTCCCCACGTACAGGAGGGATATACATGGCATATACATGTGAAGAGGGTTCTTTTATATCCCCAGAATCAAACCAGGGCAGCGGGCATCCTAAGAAGGGAAAAGTTCAAATGCGAAACAGCACCTCCAGGCCATAACCGGTTCCGTGGCGTATCCTGTTAAGGGGCCTTTGGTTTCTACCTTATTGATGTTAGCAAAAATAACATTTGCACAAAAATGGAAGCAAAAAAATGTCCCTACATTAACAGATTGGGAAAAAAGAATCTGGGATTGTTTTATCTATGGGCGTACTTCATATAACTCCTTGGCTTTGCTGTCAGAAAAATATCAGAAGTGGTTCCAGGCAGTATGGTTTCCTATGATCAATTATTTAGAAAATAGCAAAACCATTCCAAACAACCCGGCCTGTAGAAATTTACTGTTCTTTCGACTGCATTGTACTGTATTTGACTATATTACAATCCAAAATAGTCTTAAACTTAGCATAATGTCCTGTTTGTATTGAACTTTTTGATTTTAGTTATCTGACCTGGCTAATGAAAATCGATGATCTTTTCTGTACCCTCATTGAATGTTATCCAGTGTTGAAATAGTTTTTGTATCACTATCTATTGCTGAACACTGTTGTAACAATATTGGAAAAATTTAATAAAATATAAATTAAAAAAAAAAAAGGGGGGAAAGAGCTCTGCTTCAAACTCCTGCAGAGCTAGTGCTGGTCAGAGTGGGCAGTTTTGGTCTGATACAGAAGGCAAAATGCATAAACATAGAATATATGCAAATAATGTTTAATAAAAGTATAAATTGTGTGTAATGTATTAAATAAGTATAATCGGGGCTATTTTGGGGCAGGAACGCACAGGAACGGAGTTCCAGCTGGCTCCCGAGTTGGCCACACCCAGCAGGAACTCATTAGCATAATAGGCCCCACCCAACAGCAGAAATTCATTAGGATTGGCTACATTTGAGGTGTGTGGCCTAACATGCAAAGGAGTTCCTGCTACAAAAGAAGCCCTGGGTTTTGACAGCAAACAAGGTAAACAGAATAAGAAGCAAAAGGTGGGTGTGGCTGGAGGACCACCCTTCTGGTAACACGGGGGTGTGGCCTAATATGCTAATAAGCTGTGCTGTCAGGGGTGTGATCTAATATGCTAATGAGTTTCTGCCATTGAGTGTGGCCTGTTTCTGGCTGGGCTTTATCTACAAAAAAAGCCCTGCGTATAATCATATTCTAGGTATTTGCATTCCTACACAGGCAATCAGATACATAAAGTAACAAGGAATATAAAGGGAACAGTCCAAATATTCTCCGATCTAAATAGCTAGTTTCCGTGCAACGCAATCCGAGAGTAGTATTTTATCTCAGAAAAGTGAGAATTTTTGGTTAAGAGAATGGAGATTGGTTCCCATGAATGACGTACGCAGTATATCGAGCGATTCTGGAGAAAGAAGGCAGGAAACGGCTTGTCAGCCGGGGAGTCGTTGGATTGCTTGTCTGGCAGTGGTGGGACTGTTGACTCGTCTCTTCTATAGCAGCAAGCTCTGAGATTCCTTTGGGTAGGGAAGGGCGGGGTGTAAATCCAACCTGTTCTTCTTCTTCCCAGACCCCTTGCCTACAGCACGTTGGCTGACCTGGTGCATCACGTCCGCCAGCACTTGCCGCTCAACGACCTCTCCCTGGCCGTCCAGCTGTTCGCCAAGAACATCGACGACGAGTCCCTGCCCAGCAGCATCCAGACCATGTCCTGCAAGCTGCTGCTGAACCTGGTGGACTGCATCCGCTCCAAGAGCGAGCAGGAAAACGGCAACGGCCGGGACATCCTGATGCGGATGCTGGAGGTATTGGGCGCTTTCAGGCACGCGGGCCGGCCGCCCCTTTGCGTTTCCTCCCCTCCCCCCAAAAAAAAAAATTGGAGGCATCCTCCTGTCTCCAAAGGGCACAGAGAACATCAGGGTGAAAAGCTAAAATAAATTAAGAAGGAGACACTGAATTGCTCCGTCAGATCAAATGCTGTCGCCAAGAAATGTTTGTTTGTTTTATTTTCGCCATTGCACCAGCTGTAGCCAGTTTGGTGTGGTGGTTGGGAGCGCAGACTCTAATCTGGGAGAACCGGGTTTGATTCCCCACGCCTCCACATGCAGCTGCTGGTGTGACTTTGGGTCAGTCACAAGTTCTCTCAGAGCTGTTCTCTCAAGAGCAGTCCTCAAAAGAGCTCTCTCAGCCCCACCTACCTCACAGGGTGTCCGTTGCGGGGTGGGGAAGGAGAAGGAGATCGTAAGCCGCTCTGAGACTGTGAGTGAAGGGCGGGGTACCAATCCAATCGCTGCCTCCTCCTCCTCCTCCTCCTCCTCTTCTTCTTCTGAGAGCCAGTTTGGTGTAGTAGTTAGGAGCACGGACTCTAATCTGGGAGAACCCAGTTTGATTCCCCACTCCTCCACATGCAGCTGCTGGTGTGACCTCGGGTCAGCCACAAGTTCTCTCAGAGCTGTTCTCTCAAGGGCAGTTCTCTCAGAGCTCTCTCAGCCCCACCTCCCTCACAGGGTGTCTGTTGTGGGGAGGGGAAGGGAAAGGAGATTGGAAGGCACTCTGAGACTCCTTCGGGTAGTGAAGGGTGGGGTATAAATCCAATCTCCTCCTCCTCTTCGTTTAGAGTGAACTTGTCTCACTACTGACCAGATTGCAAAGATATTTAAGACTTTCATATCTCACTCACAGCCCACGTTCTTCTCTTCCCTCCCTCCCTGCCCCCCATCTTCCAGGGTTTCAACCTAGAAGGCCTCCTGTGCATGTTTTCTAGCTGTGCCGCCACTACACACGTGCCCATGCCTTAGAATATGGGCATTGGGACACACTCGCTTTCATTACAGAGGCAATGGGTCTGTCACAGCCATGGGTTTTGCTGTGGTGTAGATTGCATGTTGTAGCCAGAGAACTCTTAACATAAGAACGTAAGAGAAGCCAATGTTGAATCAGGCCAGTGGCCCATCTAGTCCAACACTCTGTCACACAGCGGCCAAAAATACCAGGTGCCTTCAGGAGGTCCAGCAATGGGGCCAGGACACTAGAAGCCCCCCCATTGCTGCCCCCTCCAGCACCAAGAATACAGAGCATCACCTGCCCCAGACTGAGAGTTCCCATCTATACCCTGTGGCTAATAGCCACTGATGGACCTCTGCTCCATATGTTTATCTAATTCCCTCTTGAAACTGTCTATGCTTGTAGCTGCCACCACTTCCTGTGGCAGTGAATTCCATGTGTTCATCACTCTTTGGGTGAAGAATTACTTCCTTTTATCCATTCTAACCCGACTGCTCAGCAATTTCATGGAGTGCCCATGAGTTCTTGTCTTGTGAGAAAGGGAGAAAAGGACCTCTTTCTCAACCTGCTCAATCCCATTCGTAATTTTATAAAGGTCTTCTCTGTGCACCCTCCAGACTTTTCTTTGTGGCTTGCTGTTCCTCTGCTGCACTGTGTGAACTAGATCCGTGTAGCTCGGGGAGTGTGGCTGGGCGATCTCCCCAGAACTTGGAATCCAAGCAGGGTTGGCGTGTGGACGGGAAACCACCGAGGAAGTCCAAGGTTGCTAGGCACAGGCAGCCAATGGCAGTTCACCTCTGAACACCTCTTGCCTCAAACATCCCTCGAAGGGTCAATCATCACTTGATGTCACTTACTTATTAGCAGCCTGAATAGCCCCGGACCAGTTCTTACCTTCCCCTCCTCCTCCAGGTTTTTGTCCTCAAATTCCACACTATCGCCCGCTACCAGCTCACGGTCATCTTCAAGAAGTGCAAGCCACAGTCCGAACTGGGGGCAGTGGAAGGAGCATTGCCAGGGGTCCCGGCCGGCGGCAACGCGGCTCCCGTCCCCGTCCCGTCCCCCGCTCCCACCACGCCCGTGGCCTCCGCGGCGGGACCCGTGTTCGAGAAGCAGGGGGAGAAGGAGAAGGAGGATAAGCAGACGTTCCAAGTCACCGACTGCCGGAGCCTGGTGAAGACCTTGGTCTGCGGCGTCAAGACGATCACGTGGGGCATCACCTCTTGCAAAGCACCCGGTGGTAATCCGGCACGGGATTCGATTGCATGATATTTAAGCCGTTGGAGGGTGGGGGCGGCATGAACGCACACACACTCTGCAGTAAGAAGTAATTTTGCTTTTCGTTCCCCTTTCCCCCCTCCTCTTTCAGAAGCACAGTTCATCCCCAACAAGCAACTTCAGCCGAAAGAGACGCAGATTTATATAAAACTGGTCAAATATGCGATGCAGGCTTTGGATATTTATCAGGTACGGAGCTTGACTGGTGCTGTGATTTTTGTATGGTTGTGAGCAGGGCTATTTCTGGGCAGGAACACACAGGAACGGCGTTCCGGCTGGCTCCCGAGTTGGCCACGCCCAGCAGGAACTCCTTAGCATAATACGCCACATCCAACAGCAGAAACTCATTCGAATTGGATACATGAGGGGTGTGTGGCCTAACATGCAAAGGAGTTCCTGCTCCAGAAAAAGCCCTGGGTTTTGACAACAAACAAGGTGAACAGAATAAGAAGCAAAAAGTGGGTGTGGCTGGGTGACCACCCTTCTGGTAACACGGGGGTCTGGCTGAATAGGCTAACGAGCTGTGCTGTCAGGGGTGTGGCCTAATATGCTAATGAGCTTCTGCTGTTGGGTGTGGCCTATTATGCGAATGAGTTCCTGCTGGGCTTTTTCTACAAAAAAAGCCCTGGCTGTGAGGAGACTGGGGGATCCTTTCAGCCTTGTTCGGAAGGAAGGGGGTTTCTCCTCTCCTGGTTTTTCCACCCCGCTTCTTCTTTTCTCCCTGCCTTGTTTCAGGCATGCAGATCCCCAATCCAGTTATAGTCAACAATCTCTCTTGGCAGTGATAAGTTTATTGAGATGTATGCCAGATCCAGAAAGTCACTGTGTTAGAACTGAAGGCTTTTGGTGGACACAAGCTTAATATAGATAATTTGAATGAAAGCCCCTTCCTTCCCCCGTACATATGTCACATTCACATATGCATTAACAGAAGCATTGTGTCCGGATCATGGGAGGTGGCAGTTCCGCTCTATTCTGCTATGGTCAGGCCTCACCTGGAGTCCTGTGCCCAGTTTTGGGCACCACATTTTAAGAAGGATGTTGACAAGCTCGAACGTGTCCAGAAGAGGGCGACCAGGGTGGTGAAGGAGGGCTCCAGAGCAAACGAATTTATGCAGTAGCCAGATTCCTCGCTCACGACTTTAATGCCAGTAGCTCACAAAGTAGAATTTTTGCTCACAAGACTCCACAGCTTAGAGGGAGCATTGCTTGGGGGGGAGCAACAATGGGAGGGCTTCTGGAGTTCTAGCCCCACTGGTGGACGTCCTGTTGGCACCTGAGTTTTGGCCACTGTTTGACACAGAGCATTGGACTGGATGGGCCATTGGCTAGATGCAACATGGCTTCTCTTACGTTCTTATGTTTGGGGTGGTGATGGTCTGTTTTCTTGGTGCTTGGGGGGCAACAGCAGGAGGGCATCTGGAGTTCTGGCCCCACTGGTGGTCCTCCTGATGGCCCCTACGTTTTGGCCACTGTGTGACACAGAGCATTGGACTGGATGGGCCATTGGCCCGACCCAACAGTGTCTTCTCTTATGTTCTTCCGTGTGCGAGGTTGCTTCGGAATCGATCATCTGCGCATCATCTTCATTTTCCTTCTTGCGTGTTTTTCTGCATCCGGGCAAATTTTCCATGAATTCTTAAGCTCTCTGAAGGCGTTAGGAAGCTGATAGCAGCAGAAACAAGTCTCAGATTTCAAGGAACCTCTTTCTCGCCCCAGGTTCAGATAGCCGGCAACGGGCAGACGTACATCCGAGTGGCGAACTGCCAGACGGTGCGGATGAAAGAAGAGAAGGAGGTGCTGGAACACTTTGCCGGGGTCTTCACCATGATGAACCCTCTGACTTTCAAAGAGATCTTCCAGACGACGGTGCCGTACATGGTCGAAAGGATCTCGAAGAACTATGCCCTTCAGGTAGCATGTTTTGTGCACTTGACTATAACGGTAAACTAACTGCAGGGGTTCTAGTTGGCCGGGAGGTTTTCCTCGGTGGGAATTTCTGAACTACACCCCTTCGTGCGAGCCGGTCGGGCTTTGAATTTGGTTTTAAGGCTCCAGTATCGGAAGGGTGCAAGCTTTTCTAAAAAAGCATTCCTATTAAATGCAATGTCTCCTACCAGCAGTAGAAAATGGATATGGGTTTGGGAAGCCGTTGATTGGTGTGTGATTTATCGTTTTGGATCAGAGATGTAGTAGTGGCCGCAGGCATAGATGAGGGCTTTGAAAGGGGACCGGACAGATTCGTGGAAGGTCAGTGGTTGCAAACCGTGGTGACTATAGAGAACCTCCACGTTCAGAGGCACTCAGCCTCAATGTTCTGTTGGTCTCCAGAGGAACTGGTTGGACACTCTGTGAGACCAGATGCTGGGCTACGTGGACCACCGGTCTGATGGAACGGGGCTCTTCTTCTTCTCCTCAAGGGAAAGCCTCAGTCTCTATGCCTTCTCTTTGGTTCTCCAGGGGAATTGGCTGGCCCCTGTGTGAGACCAGATGCTGGACTGGATGGACCACTGGTCTGATCGAACAGGGCTCTTCCGGTGTTCTTATCAGGGGAAGGCCTCAGCCTCTGTGCCCTGTTGTTGGCCACTGTGTGAGACAGGATGCTGGACTAAATGGACCCTCACTGGTCTGATCCACAGGGCTCTTCTGATGCTCTTATCCTGGGAAGGCCTTGGTCTCTCTGCCCTGTTGTTGGCCCTCCAGAGGAATGTGTTGGCCACTGTGTGAGACAGGATGCTGGACTAGATGGACCACTGGTCTGATCCAGCAGGGCTCTTCTGATGCTCTTATCCTGGGAAGGCCTTGGTCTCTCTGCCCTGTCGTTGGCCCTCCGGAGGAACTGATTGGCCCCTGTATGAGGCAGGATGCTGGACTAGATGGACCCTCACTGGTCTGATCCAGCAGGGCTCTTTTGATACCCTTATCCTGGGAAGGCATCGGTCTCTCTGCCCTGTTGTTGGCCCTCCAGAGGAACTGGTTGGCCCCTGTGTGAGACGGGATGCTGGACTAAATGGACCCTCACTGGTCAGATCCAGCAGGGCTCTTCTGATGCTCTTATCCTGGGAAGGCCTCGGCCTCTCTGCCCCATTGTTGGCCCTCGAGAGGAACTGGTTGGCCCCTGTGTGAGACGGGATGCTGGACTAGATGGACCCTCCCTGGTCTGATCCAGCAGGGCTCTTCTGATGCTCTTGTGCTGGGAAGGCCTTGGTCTCTCTGCCCAGTCGTTGGCCCTCCGGAGGAACTGGTTGGCCCCTGTGTGAGGCAGGATGCTGGACTAGATGGACCCTCCCTGGTCTGATCCAGCAGGGCTCTTCTGATGCTCTTATGCTGGGAAGGCCTTGGTCTCTCTGCCCAGTCGTTGGCCCTCCGGAGGAACTGGTTGGCCCCTGTGTGAGGCAGGATGCTGGACTAGATGGACCTTCACTGGTCTGATCCAGCAGGGCTCTTCTGATGTTCTTAACTGAGGATGGGTTGGAGGGAGGTCAGTGAAATAAAATCCACAGCATTCACCAACGTCTTGAGAACAATTTCAAATTCACAACGGCAGGTACCGTTCACCCCCCCCCCCTATATTTTCTTTTTGTGTGAGCAGGATTCCTTCTAATTGTGGTCTCTCGACAGATCGTCGCCAACTCCTTTCTGGCCAACCCCACGACCTCCGCCCTGTTTGCCACGATTCTGGTGGAGTATCTCCTGGACCGCTTGCCTGAAATGGGCTCCAACGTGGAGCTGTCGAACCTGTACCTCAAGCTCTTCAAGCTGGTCTTCGGGTCCGTTTCGCTCTTCGCCGCTGAAAACGAACAAATGCTGAAGGTAAAAAAGAAGTGAGCGGGTGGAAATGAAGGGCTATGCGTGGATTCGGGGCACGTGTGTGCGTGGGGTGGTGGCTTTCGGAATGATTTTGTGTTCCAAGCATCTAGGCCTCTGTAGAAATGTACTTCTGGGATGTTTGCGCTTCGTGCCTGCACAAAGAAATCCCCAACACATGGAGATCAATGGTCCCGTGGAGTCTTGTGAGCAAAAATTCTACTTTGTGAGCTACTACTGGCGTTAAAGGGAGCCGCAGTAGCTCGAGTGGTTAAGGCTCTGAACTGCAGGCTAGAAGGTCGGGTGGTTCAGCAGTTCGAGACCCGGGTGCCGTAAGACGGAGAGAGCTCCCGTCTCCGGTTCCAGCTCCTGCCAACCTAGCAGTTCGAAAGCAAGAAATTGCAAGTAGATAAATAGGTACTGCTTTGGTGGGAAGGTAACAGCATTCTGTGCGCCTTGGCGTTTAGTCATGCCGGCCACATGACTGCCAAAACGTCTTCGGACAGCGCTGGCTCTCCGGCTTGGAAACAAAAATGAGCACTGCAACCCTAGAGTCGGCTTTCGAGCAAGGGAAACCTTTACTGTTACCTTTTACTGGCATTAAAGCTGTGAGGAAGCGATTTGGCTCCTGCATAACGCTCTGGAGCCCTCCTTCCTGCGCTAAGACTTAAGATGTGTTGAGCCGGAGGCTAAAAAACTGTGAGCCAGCTCACACTAACTCAGCTTAGAGGGAACGGCGATGGAGATGATGGTTGGGATCGCCCCGAAAAACCGCTTTGCAATTTGGGTCATCCAGGGAAATTCTATCGGTGCTTGAAAACAAGAGCCCCCTTCCCCTCCACTACATGGCGGACTGTTTTTGGAATGAAAGGAATCCTAAGAACAGTTTGTGTTACACCAGAGGTGTCAAACAGAAGGCCCGAGCGCCGGAACTGGTCCGTCCGTGGCTGCTATGCTGGTGTAAGGGAAGGGAACAGGAGGCTGCTTTGGGGTGGGCGGGGCCACTCCAATTGTGGCTTCAGTGTGGCAGGACAACCTTGTTTGCAGCAGTCAAGCAGGACCCCTTCACTTCCGGGACTGATGAGTTGAGAGCCACTGCTGCTGTGTTCATACCTCTCCACTCGGCCTGCACCTCCAGGGATGCTGTCCTGGATGGCTGCAGGGTTCAGTGTTTGCACATGGGTGTGTGCAGGGCTATTTCAGGGCAGGAACGCACAGGAACGGCGTTCCGGCTGGCTCCCGAGTTGGCCACGCCCAGCAGGAACTCGTTAGCATAACAGGCCACGCCCAGCAGCAGAAACTCATTCGGATTGGCTACATGACGGGTGTGTGGCCTAACATGCAAAGGAGTTCCTGCTACAAAGAAAGCCCTGGGGTTTTGGCAACAAACAAGGTAAACAGAATAAGAAGCAAAAGGTGGGTGTGGCTGGAGGACCACCCTTCTGGTAACATGGGGGTGTGGCCTAATACGCTAATGAGCTGTGATGTCAGGAGTGTGGCCTAATATGCTAAGGAGTCTCTGCTGTTGGGTATGGCCCATTATGCGAATGAGTTCCTGCTGGGCTTTTTCTACAAAAAAAGCCCTGGGGGTGTGTGTGTGTGTGTGTGTGCAGACAGTCCTCTGTTGGGACATGGGAGCATCTGCCCAGCGCTGCGCCGCCGGCTCTCCAGTCTGCCCCACGTGGGTTTTCTTCTGCACCTCCCTCCCAGCCTATGGGGCCTTGCAGTGAGGTCACGCTGACTCGGAGCTTACCAGTTGCTGCCCTTTACAAAGTTTATATCTCCGGTCCATTTCACGGCACGCATGGTCCGGCCCAACACAGTGACATTATGTCAGACCCGGCCCTCTCTTTTTCTTTTTTAAAACTTCTTTTTATTTATTTTAACATATCATACAGCTGCTTGGATACAATAACAAGAGTCGATTCGTGTGTAAACATATTCCTATATCAGAAGCTGCTGTATACTCTAATAAAACGATCTAACATAAATAACCATTAGAATCTTAAACAGGTAGATCCTCATATAAACGCAAAGGATTTTAATCTATTGAATGTTGGTTTGTAGCTTGTCATATCGACTGTATGTAGTCTGTATGTAGTCTGGGGCAGGTGATGCACTCTATTCTTGGTGCTGGGGGGGCAGCAGTGGGAGGGCTTCTGGTGCCCTGGCCCCACTGCTGGACCTCCCGATGGCACCTGGTATATTTTGGCCGCTGTGTGACAGAGTGCTGGACTGGATGGGCCATTGGCCTGATCCAACATTGGCTTCTCTTATGTTCTTATGTTCAACTATTGTTGGACCTGCAGGAGTGAGTTAACCTCGTTTCATAGAGTCAACCAGTCATGGAAACTGGAATTAGACAGGAGACCTGGCCCTCATAATAAATGTGTTTGACACCTGCGCGTTACACTCTGTGTCCCTGCGTCATTCAAAGAAGGAAGCGGGCTGCGAATCCCACCAGGCTGGCGAACGCTCTTTAACGCTGTCGTCCCAGTCCTTTGGCCACGATCCAGCTCGCGCTAATTCGCGTAGCACAAAGGATCCTCTCGTACCGGGCTTCTCGCAGCGGCGGGCTTTGATTTCCGAAACGTGATTTTACAAAAAGAACTACGCCGCGCGGTATTTGTTCATCTGCCAGGAAGTCCTGTTTCACCAGCCGGGTAATTTAATCTGAAGAAAGAGCCGCCCATTAAAGAAATGCCGGGGCGTTCCCTACATGGCGCCCTCCGTGTCCCGCTCATTCTGCTGCTGCCGGGACCAAGGTCACTTTCATTTCACAAACCGGCGTATCCAATTTAAATGGCGTGATGTACGGCTGCCGCCGCTCCGTGGCTGTGAAATGATTTGGTTCTCAGGAACGGATGGCGTGGCCTCGAGCAGACAATTTAATTTGAATCACAAGAGCAGTTCGGCAGCGCTGGCAGCGCAAGGTCTGGGGCCTTTAGACATTAATATCACCCCTAATTATTTCAGGGGTCGTGCCTGGGACGAGTCAGTTTGTGTGTGTGTTTCTCTCTGTCTCCTTTTGTGGTAGCTCCCTCAAGGCTTTTACATGTATGGCCGCGAGAGTTGGACCATAAGGAAGGCCGAGTGCCGAAGAATAGATGCTTTTAAATTATGGTGCTGGAGAAAACTCTTGAGAGTCCCTTGGACTGTAAGGAGATCAAATCAGTCAATCCTAAAAGAAATCAACCCTGGCTGTTCCCTGGAAGGCCAGATACTGAAGCTTCAAATACTTAACATAAGAGAAGCCAATGCTGAATCAGGCCAATGGCCCATCTAGTCCAACACTCTGTCACACAGCGGCCAAAATATACCAGGTGCCATCAGGAGGTCCAGCAGTGGGGCCAGGGCACCAGAAGCCCTCCCACTGCTGCCCCCTCCAGCACCAAGAATAGAGTGCATCACCTGCCCCAGACTGAGAGTTCCCGTCTATACCCTGTGGCTAATAGCCACTGATGGACTTCTGCTCCATATGTTTAGCTAATTCCCTCTTGAAACTGTCCATGCTTGTAGCCGCCACCACCTCCATTAACATTCCATATGTTAATCACTCTTTGGGTGAAGAAATACTTTGGCCACCAAATGCGAAGGGAGCCCTCACTGGAGAAGACCCCAATGCTGGGAAAGATTGAAGGTCAAAGAAGAAGGGGACGGCCAAAGATGAGATGGTTAGACACCAAGTCAACAAACATGAAATTGAGCAAACTTCGGAGGACGGCGGAAGACAGGAAGGCCTGGCGTGATCTGGTCCATGGGGCCGCGAAGAGTCGGACTCGAGTGTGCAACTGAACAACAACAAGAGGCTGTTGGGGTGTCTGAACATAAACACGGATGTTCTAACAGCACAATGGGCAGCCGTGTTGGTCCATCTGTAGCAGCAGAGAAGAGCAAGAGTCCAGTCGCACCGGAAAGACCAAGAAAATTTGTGGCAGGGCGGGAGCTTTCGTGAGTCACTCCTTCAGATCTAACAGCAGAGACGCTGGAGGCAGTGTGGCTTGATTTGGACCAATATAGAAAGCAGACAGAGCTTAGATCTGCACCCCCAATCAATCAATCAGTCAGTCAATTTTAGTATTACGGTTCATCAGTGGCTACAAACCGTGCTGACTGATGTCTCTATCCGTTTCTGTAAATTTCACTATTGTTTCTTTCTTAAAACCTAATTTGTTTAAACATGTTACGTGCTGGTCATGAACCGTAGTAATAAAATTGATCGTGCTGTCGAAGGCTTTCGCGGCCGGAGTCCATAAGAGGGAATTAGATAAGCATATGGAGCAGAAGTCCATCAGTGGCTCTTAGCCACAAGGTATAGGTAGGAACTCTCAGTCTGGGGCAGCTGATGCACTCTATTCTTGGTGTTGGGGGGGACAGCAGTGGGAGGGCTTCTAGTGTCCCAGCCCCACTGCTGGATCTCTTGAGGGCTCCTGGTATTTTTGGCCACTGTGTGACAGAGTGTTGGACTGGATGGGCCATTGGCCTGATTCAACATTGGCTTCTCTTATATTCTTATATCTGGGGCAAGTGATGCTCTGTATTCTTGGTGCTTGGGGGGGGGCGACAACAGTGGGAGGGCTTCTAGTGTCCTGGCCCCACTGCTGGACCTCCTGAGGGCACCTGGTATTTTTGGCCACTGTGTGACAGAGTGTTGGACTGGATGGACCATTGGCCTGATTTAACATTGGCTTCTCTTATGTTGTTGTAGATTTTTCCGGGCTGTGTGGCTATACAGCCCGGAAAAATCTACAGCAACTAATAAAATTGATCGATTGATCCACATCCTGATTGGCTATGACAGGGGGGGCCCAACCTTTTAGAGCCCGCAAGCACCTCTGGAATTCTGACGCAGGAGGCGGAGCCAACTGCAGCATGTCAGGCGGATGCCGCATAATAGTAACTCTGTAACATTCTAAGCAGGAGCTCTTTCTCATGGATTCCTTGTTCGAAACAAACTCATTGTTTAAAAATATTTTCTGGCGGTAACAATCACAATATTACGACAACAGCCAAAACGACCGTAGCCTATTGCTGGAAAAGTTCGATCGCT
Organism: Gekko gecko; assembly: GCA_029375565.1. NCBI lineage: Eukaryota > Metazoa > Chordata > Lepidosauria > Squamata > Gekkonidae > Gekko > Gekko gecko. Next base: position 215,660,961 of record JAPDNY010000004.1, on the reverse strand, counting down.
CCTCTGCTCCTCTCTTTGCGGCGTAGGAAATTATGGGAGCATTACATAATGGCAAAGATAACTGAACAGTTGAATTTTAAATCTGTAAGGAAGTATAAATCAGATTTTGAGTCTATTTGGGACCCTGTATTGAACTATTTAGAGCAGAGGCGTCAAACATGTGGCCCGGGGGCCAGATTAGGCCCCCGGAGGGCTTCTACCGGGCCCGCAGTGGAACTGGCTGTCTTCTACTTCTTCTTCCAGTTCTGCTGCTGCTGCGTCATCGTAGGTTTGCAGCTCACAGATACACACCCGAACAGCATATTCAAGATTGCAACATGTAAAAAAGAAGTAGGATCATATATCCATATCTGGTGGAACTGTGGAGAAATTAAACCCTTTTGGAAAATGATTAGTAAATTACTGAAAGAAATTACAAATGTTAACATACCTTTTGCGCCGGAAGCCTTTCTTCTTAACATACTCCCGACAGAAGTAAGAAAAGAGGACGCTAGAATCATTTTATATTCAGTTACAGCATCAAGAATTGCTGTGGCCCAAATGCTGGAAAAAAGTATCTGTCCCAACCCGAGAAGAAATTGTAGACAATTTACTGGCAATAGCGGAATCAGATAAACTCAACTTAATCCTCTCAGGGAAAGATGACTCATTATATATAAACAGATGGAAAAAAATTTATGAATGGATGGAAAAGTGTATTTGAATAACTTCCCATTGTAACCTCAAAGGATATTAATGTGTTTATTGTTGTTTGTTTTTGGTTGTACATATGTTGGAAAATCTGTAAATAAAACCTTTTAAAAAAAAAAAGACATTTTGGTGCAAGGATTCAGAGCGAGAGGTGTCAGTTACCAAACACTAAATAAACAAAATATTGCAAGAGTACTGATGTTTTAAGCACGTTTTTATTTTAAGTAAAAAAAACCCCTTTGTGTTTGTGTCCTTTATAAAGTTTATATCTCCGCCACCTGGCATTGCATTCTATGACACACCCGGCCCCGGCCCGACAAGGTCTCCTTTATGTCAGATCCGACCCATGTAACAAATGAGTTCGACACCCCCTGAATTAGAGCAACGTGGTGAAATTTTTTTAAATGCCGGATCCATATAGATTCGTTTCAATTTTTAATTTTTAAAGTATAATAGAAATAATGTAAGCATTTGAAACTGGGTATTATTTCTTGAGAGTTTCTGTTAATTTGTCGTACGTGATTTTAACTGTTTGTGATTATTTGTGCAATAATAAATAAAATAGAAAAACTGTTTTCTGGCGTACACACAGCTTCCCTTCAGATGCTTACCGGAGACCCTTGTGCTGTGGTGGCAGCTACTGACAAAGTATCTGTTTAAAAATCTGCTCAGCCAGATCTCCGGTGGCCGATCAGAAGCTTTGCCGGGCAAACGCTTTCTGCAAACACTTGACAGGTGCCAGGAAAGGTATCGGTGGGCGTTACAGCTCCAGAGGGCACCGTATTGGGTACCTCTGAGCTGCGGCATCTAAACTTAGTCCTACAGACCGGGGTTTTATTGGTTGGCACCAAACTGGCATTTCAGACCAGGGGGTTTGTACCTGATTTGTTAACTGGGATTCGCAGTTGTTGTTGTTCAGTCGCACAATCGAGTCCGACTCTTCGCGACCCCCTGGACCAGATTACGCCAGGCCCTCCTGTCTTCCGCTATCCGTTGAAGTTTGCTCAGTTTCATGTTCATTGCATCGATGACACTGTCTAACCATCTCATCCTTTGCCGTCCCCTTCTTCTTTGACCTTCAATCTTTCCCAGCATCAGGGTCTTCTTCTCCAGTGAATGCTCCCTTCTTATTTGGTGGCCAAAGTATTTGAGCTTCAGCTTCAGGATCTGGCCTTCCAGGGAACAATCAGGGTTGATTTCTTTTAGGATTGACTGATTTGATCTCCTTGCAGTCCAAGGGACTCTCACGAGTCTTCTCCAGCACCAGAGTTCAAAAGAATCTATTCTTCGGCGCTCGGCCTTCCTTATAGTCCAACTCTCGCAGCCATACATTACTACGGGGAATACCATTGCTTTGACCATGCGGACTTTTGTTGGCAGGGTGATGTCTCTGTTTTTTATCATGCTGTTAAGGTTTGCCATCGCTTTCCTCCCGAGGAGCAGGATTCGCAGTAGTTGTAGCTTATTGAATTTTCCCAGGTGCAAGGAAGGTGTGTATGTGTGATTCTCACTGATTGTTCTCCTCCCCGGACCAAGGACTGCCGAGAATGTTGGCGGGGGGGAAGTCTCCCTCACGTGCACCTGTGGCAATTCTAGCCCACGTCCCTAGTGACCTACGGACATCTTCTTGCTGATTTTTGAGAATCCGACAAGAAAGGAGTTCAGCTCTTAAATCTTTGCCGTGTTTTTGTTGTTGTTTTTAACAGCCGCACTTGCACAAGATCGTGAACAGCTCGATGGAGCTTGCGCAGACAGCGAAGGAGCCCTACAACTACTTCCTGCTCCTCCGGGCGCTCTTCCGGTCCATTGGAGGAGGGAGCCATGATCTCCTTTACCAGGAGTTCCTCCCCTTGTTGCCGAACTTACTGCAAGGTCAGAGCCAAATCCTCCCCCCTTGTTTTTTGCCGTTAGTCTTCTGACGTGGATTGGTTATCTGAGAGCGCTGGTCATTGGATTGCTTAAAAAAGAGAGAAAGAATAGCGTTTTGGCAGCGAATCCCATTTGGTTCCGGTCTCGAAGCATGGTGCCTGGCTGCAAAACTGGGTCTTTTTACGTGAAACATTAGCAGGCTTTAATGTTTCAGGACGGTAGCCGTCTTGGTCTGCAGAAGAACAGCTAAATTCAAGTTCAGAAGCACCTAGGGTTGCCAGGGGGCTTACCTTCTGCTGGAGGGGTGGGGTGGCTCTATGCTTCTTTCCGGATTTCCCAGAAGAGGCGTCATCGCGCCGGGCATGTCGTGTGGCAGACAGTAGCAATTGGCCAGAAACTCTGGGTAGTATGAGGTTGCCAGCTCTGGGTTGGGAAATTCCTGGAGATCGGGGGGGGGGAGGCGGCAGAGCCTGGGTGGGGGGAGAGAGCGCAGCAGGGGTTAGGGGTGTGCACTCGGTATATACTGATTTTGTGTGTGTGTACACCTCTAGTAGAGTCTGCCCTCCCAAGCTGCCATCTCCTCCAGGAGAAAATAAAATCAGCTCACCGAAGAAAACCATTGTCCTATGAATTTAACACACTTGGTTTTTGTAATATTTATAATACAAATTTCTTATGGCTTTACCTGTGTTTACGGCTTGTACTTTACATAAAGATGATGGGTTTTTTTAGAAAATTTTTATTTTTCCAATAAACAAGGCGAACAAAAAACAGACATAACACATAGACATAAAACGGAGGTTGCCTATACTTATAGATTTCAGCGAGCTATCACTTCCTGCAATATGTTGTCGAAGGCTTTCACAGCCGGAGTTCATTAGCTGCTGTAGATTTTCCGGGTTGTGTGGCCGTGGTCTTGGCATTGTAGGTCCTACAGTGCCAAGACCACGGCCACGCAACCCGGAAAATCAACAGCAACTAACTTCCTCCAATGTTCACTACAGTTATTATCACCAAATAGTTTTGCATAAGTATTTTGCATATTAATATGAAAATGAAGTCTAGGTGATTTCCCAAAGTGTTCATACGTCCGTATTGCTTTATTTATAATAGTCTTCCAACCATTTATAAAATCTTGACCGTGCATTATGGAATCTTCCTTCTCCTTGTCCTCTCAAAATTAAAGTCAGTTTGTCCGTCTCAGCCGTTTCAAGGGTTTTGTATAGCATTCCTTCTCTAGAAGGTAGCTCACTTTTCCTCCAATACTTAGCGTATAAAATTCTTGCAGTGGTCACTATAAAGCTCCCTCTAAACTGCAGAGTCTTGTGAGCAAAAATTCTACTCTGTGAGCGACTGGCGTTAAAGCTGTGAGCAAGCGATTTGGCTACTGCATAAATGAGTTTGCTCTGGAGGCGTCCTTCCTGAGCTAAGAGAAAAACGTGTGAGCCGGAGGCTAAAAAACTGTGAGCTCGCTCACGCTAACTCAGCTTAGAGGGAACACTGGTCACTACATGCATGATAAGGTAAACATCTTTTACAATTTTCTTCCATTACATTCAATAGAAACAGTCCAGGAATAAATGGTACAGTACATTCTAGCATTTTTTGTAAGATTTCGTGGAACCAAGACCATTACTTTTTAACTCTTATCACAAGTCCACCGCATATGGAAAAATGTACCGGATGACTTTGTCGTGGCGCGCGCAATGCTGGCTGGCACGTCAGTGCCCAAAGGGAGTTAGAGTACCCAAAGAAGACTGGAGTCCAGAACTTAGGTGCAAATACAAAGTGAATTTTATTTACACTCTGTCACCACCCATATACAGTTCTCAGTGTCAAAAGTGCTCCGCTGCAGTCAATCCAAGTGAAGAGCATAAAACCACTGTACACTCTGTACATTTATACAGCCTCTGGCCAATCAGCACACAGCTGACGCAATCCTGATGCAATGCTCAGTGTCAGGCTGGACTGCCTCAGACCGGTTATAGCCAGCCTCTTTGCCGTCGCATTCTGGCACTAGCTGTCATTCCCTTTGACACTAGATCAAACCCATCTAGGCCAGCCTTACCAAAACCAGTGAATCACAACAGACTTTTTGGTGTTGCGTAAGGATGATTGTTGTGCGACATAAAAAAATTGCATTATAAATATTATAAACAGTACAACCAAGTTGTGTTAAAGTCATAGGACGGTGGTTGTCTTCGGAGAGCTTTTTTTATTTTCCCGCTTGTATTCACACCGAAGCCTGTCTTGTTTTTGATCCATTTCCTCCAGGAGAGCTGCTACCGACTGTTAATTCAGTTGGGTCTCTTTCTTAATTAATCTTTGTAGTCTGGAGATCGTTTGTGAGTCTGGGAGAACTCCAGGTCCCTCCTGGAGGCTGGCAACCCTACGTATATCCCAGAACTTATTAAGAGTTCCGTTTTGTAAAAATATTTGCTCAGGGTCTGGTGTCAAATACAGCTGCGCTGAATTTTGTTAATTAATGGACATTTTAAATACATTTAAAGCGTGGCAACTTGAATTTGGGGGGGATTTTGTTTTGATCCCCCTCCGGCCCGCCCCGGGTCACCTTTTCCAGGTCTGAACATGCTGCAGAGCGGTTTGCACAAGCAACACATGAAGGACTTGTTTGTGGAGCTCTGCCTCACGGTGCCGGTCCGGCTGAGCTCCCTGCTCCCCTACTTGCCGATGCTGATGGATCCCTTGGTGTCGGCCCTAAACGGGTCTCAGACGCTGGTGAGCCAGGGCTTGCGGACGCTGGAGCTGTGCGTGGATAACCTGCAGCCGGACTTCCTGTACGACCACATCCAGCCCGTGCGAGCGGAGCTGATGCAGGTAAAGCGGCAGCGAGTAGGAACGTCCACTAGGGGTCGCCGTCCGTTCAGAGTTCGTTGCGGGTTCGTTTCGGCGGCAGCCATATCGCGAAACAGATGAAGTAGGTTTTTGTATTTTTCATGTGTGCATATGTGTATGAGTGGGTGCGCACCTGGAAGTCATAGTGACCTCTGGTAACTGACCCCTACGGGGGGGCCTGGAGGGTATTCAAAGAGGTGGCTGAATAAGGCCTGCCCCCGCCTCCCGACTGCTGGTATTCCAAGGAGGTCTCCCATCCAAGTGTTTGCCAGAGTCGACCTTCCTTTGCTTCCACAATCTGATGAGATCGGGCTTCCCTGAGGGCATAAATTAGGATTTTGGACCTTCTTATTGTGTTGGTAAGAAAGCAGCTGGTTACTCCGCGTATGTGTAAAACTAGACCTTTTTTAAAAATTAAGAAAATTCCAGTGTTTTGTCAAATAGGTCGTCTTTCTTAGGGTCCATGGGCTGTTCAGAAGCAGAAAAATGCTGTTATAATATTAATAATGTATGTAAAATTGCAACATACTTCATCCTAATATATCGAACAGTTTAAAGATTAGACTCTAAATAGATTATACACAGGACGTTAACTTGACCCGTATTTATTCACCGTGTGGCAGAATTACACTCAGGAAGCATATAATAATATAAAATGTATCTGTTATACAGTGGGTATACAGACAGATTGAACAGTCCCCTCCTAAATCTCTTGCCTTGAAAACCCTACAGGGTCGCTGTGAGCCGGCTGCAACTACATGCCCTTTCCACCACTGTTTTATTTTTGGTTTTAACCGAAAGTACCTTTAGCTGTTATCGTAAGCTGCCTCGCGATAACCAGTTTGGTGTAGTGGTTAAGTGCGCGGACTCTAATCTGGGAGAACCGGGTTTGATTCCCCCACTCCTCCACTTGCGACTGCTGGATAACCTTGGGCAAGCCATAGTTCTGATAAGAGTTGTCCTTGAAAAAGAGCAGTTGCTGTCAGAGCTCTCTCAGCCCCACCGACCTCGCAGGGTGTCTGTTGTGGGGAGGGGGAGGGAAAGGAGTTTGTAAGCCGTTCTGAAGACACCTTTGGGTAGCGAAGGCGGGGTATAAATCCAATCTCCTCCTCCTCCTCCTCCTCCTCCTCTTCCTCTTCTTCTTTCTCCTCTTCTTCCTCTTCTTCTTCTTCCTCCTCCTCTTTTTCTTCTTCCTCTTCTTCCTCTTCTTCTTCTTTCTCCTCCTCTTTTTCTTTTTCCTCTTCTTCCTCCTCCTCTTTTTCTTCTTTTTCTTCTTCTTCTGCCTTGAACCATGCAGAAAAGTGGGATATAAACATTTTAATAAATAAATAAGAGTCTGGAAATAACATTTTGTGCCCATGATGCATTGTGCTTGCCGCGTGGGGAGAAATTAACCCTCCGAAGCAAAGACATTTAAAGCCCCGCATCGGCTTCCAGGTTGCAGGTATTTTATCGCACTTCATCAGCTGCCCGGGGGAGGGAGGGCTTTGAGGCGTTACTGGTTTAATCACGTGCCGTAAGTGGAGTCAAGCCGTTGGTAAAGGTGCTTCATAAACGTTCTCAATCAGCAAGTAATCAGACCTCTCCTCCGAAAGGCCCTGTGGCGGACCCTTCGCAATCCCGCCGAGACCATTTCCCACGTCGCTTACCGGGTCCTCGGCAAGTTTGGCGGAAGCAACCGGAAGATGCTGAAGGAGTCCCAGAAGCTGCAGTACGTGGTGACCGAGATCCTCGGGCCCAGCATCACGGCCGAGTTCTCCGACTGCAAAGCGTCCATCCAGCTCCCCATGGAGAAGGTCAGATCCGTTTTGCGTTTTTGCGACGCTATGAGCAATTGGACTGCTTTTGAAATACGTGCGTTCTCTCGGGCACTGGTTCGTACGGCGGTGCTAAATGAGTCATGCTGCTTGAACCCTTTACACCTACGAATGACTTCTACTGAATTCTTAGTTGGGGTCCGATGGCACCTTTAAGCCCAACAGGTTTGATTTTGGGTCGAAACTTTCGGGTTCTCTCTCGGGCCAGGGACCACCAGGAAGTTCTTACTTCCTGAGCGTAATGCTCTTCTTGGGACGTACTGAGGCCGGGGACAGACTGGCAGTTTGAAGCGCGAGGGAGTTGTGGCAAAAAGATCCGGCACAAACTGTTCCGGGTTTTCCCGGTCTCACTGCACCGACCGATGCGGGAGCATACTGGGGAGGATGCGCAAGGGAGCATTCGCACTGTGGCCCGCCCCTGTCAGAGGCGCGGCTGTAAGCGGCTTTTTTGTGTGTGCAATCCGGTTATATGTGCTTATGCGCTCATGCGCACACGTGCATCCCTTACTGGATCAGCTTGTTTGCGTTCACACGTCCCTGAAGTGGGCTGAACGTGCTCTCCAGGGTTTGCTACCACTTCCACCTGGTATTTTTTAAACCTGGGAGGGAAGCGTTACAAGACGGGTTGAGTACGGCTGGGGAACGCCGGACAGATGTGCCTGTGTGAACCGGCCCTTTAATCCGTTTGCAAAACATTTGCAAAACGTGCCTGTCTTGGGCCAAACTGCCAGTCTGAACTGGGCCTGAGAGTGGCGGTTCTGAAGGTTTGTGGGTCCCTGACCGCTAAGGTCCTTGAAAGGTCAAAACCAGCACCTCAAACCCGATCTGGTGCTCCACCGGAAGCCAGTGCAGCTAATGCAGCCCAGGTTGGATATGTGCCATCCGGGGACTCCCCCTAAGCGGCTGCGTTCTGGACCAGTTGGAGCTTCCGGGTCAGTGTTTATCTGCTCTCCTGGCCCGGTTCTTGTGGGTTGACTTGGCAAACAGTCCCTGTTTACAGAGTGATGAAGGACTGGCAGGTTTAAGAGAAGATTCCTTTGGCTCTAGAAGCCGGCTTGAAAATTTAGGAGCCAGGCTCATAGTTCTGCCTTCAGGGTTACTTATGGCCATATCTCCTTACTCTTGCTGCCACAAGAAAAGACGAGGCTTCACAGTGAAATTTGTAGGTGCCAGCGGGCTTTTTATTGATCTAGCTCCGGTTTAAGATGGAAGGGCAATCCTGTCCAGAGCTGTGCCTTCCTAAGTCCATGGAAGGATTTAGGACTTAGGATGGTGCGATAACTCTAGTCGCCTATGATGTATGCCTACAGGGACATGGCTTCACCAGTACTGGGTTTTCCTTCTACTAAACGGGGCCCTGGGATAGGAATAAGCCCCAGTTATCCGCAGGAATCAACAGCTTTAAAAGGGGATTGTACAGCCATGGTGGCTGAGGGGAACCTCCACATTCAGAGGCACTGAATCCCAGAGACGGGGAAATGTCAGCGGAAGGCCTCTGCCTGTATACCCTGTTGTTGGCCCTCCAGAGAGGATGCTGGACTAGATGGACCCTCACTGGTCTGGCTCCAGCATGGCTCTTCTGGTGGTCTTCTCAGGGGAAGGCCCCGGCCTCTGTGCCACGTTGCTGAGGGGAACTGGTTGGCCCCTGTGTGAGACAGGATGTGGACTAGATGAATCCTCAACTGGTCTGATCCAGCAGGGCTCTTCTGATGTTCTTCTCAGGGGAAGGCCTTGGTTTCTGTGCCCTGTTGCTGGCCCTCCAGGGGAACTGGTTGGCCCCTGTGTGAGACAGGATGCTGGGCTAGATGGACCCTCACTTGGTCTGATCCAGCAGGGCTCTTCTGATGTTCTTATCAGGGGAAGGCCTCAGTCTCCATGCCCTGTTCTTGGCCCTCCAGAGGAACTGGCTGGCCACTGTGTGAGGCAGGATGCTGGGCTAGATGGACCCTCTGGACCCTCACTGGTCTGATCCAGCAGGGCTCTTCTGAGGTTCTTCTCAGGGGAAGGCCTTGGTTTCTGTGCCCTGTTGCTGGCCCTCCAGGGGAACTGGTTGGCCCCTGTGTGAGACGGGATGCTGGACTAGATGGATCCTAATCTGGTATGATCCAGCAGGACTCTTCTGATGTTCTTCTCAGGGGAAGGCCTCGGTTTCTGTGCCCTGTTGTTGGCCCTCCAGAGGAACTGGTCGGCCACTGTGTAAAGACAGGATGCTGGGCTAGATGGACCCCTGGTCTGACCCAGATGGGCTTTTCTCATATTATTATGTTAAAATGTAGACTGGAGGAGCCAGGCACAAGCTGGGCTTGTGTGCATTTTGTTTTCCATTCCCAAACTGGGGATTCTTTGGTTTGCTGAAGCAAGCATTTTCTGCCCTTTAGGCCATCGAGACCGCTCTGGACTGCCTGAAGAGCGCGAACACGGAGCCCTACTACCGGCGGCAGGCGTGGGAAGTGATCAAATGCTTCCTGGTGGCCATGATGAGCTTGGATGACAACAAACACGCCTTGTACCAACTCCTGGCTCATCCCAAGTACGGTTTTTCTTCATTTCTAAAAAATCTATTTGTGGAAATACGAGTTTCAAAATGGTGGCCGGGTCGGTCTAGGCAGAACAGTGAGACCTGAGTCCGGCAGCACTTTGGAGACCTGATGAAAGGAACTTTGATTTTCGGAAGATTATAAGCCGAAAATCCTGTTGGTCTCTTAGGTTCTACTGGACTCGAATGTAGCTCAGACTGGAGAGCCAGTTTGGTGTAGTGGTTAAGTACGCGGATTCTTATCTGGGAGAACCAGGTTTGATTCCCCACTCCTCCACTCGCACCTGGCTGGATGACCTTGGGCAAGCCATAGTTCTGCCACAGCTGGTCTTGAAAAAGAGCAGTTTCTGTCAGAGCTCTCTCAGCCCCGCCTACCTCACAGGGTGTCTGTTGTGGGCAGGGGAAGGGAAAGGAGTTTGTAAGCCGCTCTGGGACGCCTTTGGGCAGTGAAGGGCGGGGATAAATCCAATCTCTTCTTCTTCTTCTTCAAAATCTGAGGTCGACCGTCCGGCCGGTTCCCTGGTTGAGGGGTCACTGCTTTGACAGGGAGGGTGGGGTATAAATCGAATAAATAAAATAAAATAAATAAAATGACTGCCGCAGCTTACCTTTCATCGTACAGTGAAGATCTTCATTCTTGTGAAGGCAGCTACTATCAGAGCAAACTTTTTTTTAATGGAACTTTTTAAAAAAATTAAGTATATTTAATACATTCTGCATAAATATCTCTCCAGAAGAAAAGGGAAAGATAAGAATTTTTTTTTTTTGGTTTTAAAATGTTTATTAAGAGGAAGTATAACAGATCAAAACATATAGTAACTGTTAAACAATATTCCAATGTCCTAAAAATCCAAAGTTACAAATCAACCAGTTAATCACCATCATAATGTATATTAACGATCATAACAAACTAAATTAGTACTAAATATGTGCATCTGTACATAAGAACTGTGTGAGTTATGAATCCCATAGAAATGAGTCAAGAAATTATTCACAAGAGGAGTCTCGGCAGTAAGGTGGAGGTCAGGTTAAGATCGAAAGTGTAGCCATGTGTGATAACTCATCCTAGTAGGAATTTAAAGTGTTCTGGGGTGTGGAGTAAACTTTTAACAGTGAAATTCATGAAAAACAGAGACTTCTACAACTAGGGCAAGAAGGATCTCTTCTACACCCTTTTCCCCTGAAGTGCCTGGGACCTGCCAAGAAAGGAAGAAGAAAACCCAACCCTGAAACATTTTTATAAAAATCTGCGCAGTCAATGAGATTGTCAGTAGCCAGTTGGAAGCTCTGGTGGGCAAAAGCACCCGCCTGCCCTTGCCCACTTTCCAAAAACACTCAGCGGGCGACAAAAAACGTGTCAGCCGGCACCAACGCTCCCTCTAAACTGTGGAGTTTTGTGAGCAAGAATTCCACTTTGTGAGCTCCTGGCATTAAAGTTGTGAGCCAGCGATTTGGCCGCTGCATACATTAGTTTGCTCCGGAGGCATCCCTTCCTGAGCTAAGGCAAAAATGTGTGAGCCGGAGGCTAAAAAACTGCGAGCTAGTTCACAATAAATAAGTAAATAAAATAAAGGAAACACGCACAAAAAGAAATAATAGCAAAGTAACAAATGCTGACTAATAGTCCTTATAGGGACCAAGTGCAGGGCTTAACTGGAGTTTATGACTTTAAATATTAAAAAATACTTAACTAGGACAAGGCTAAACTAAAACACTAATAACAGTGAAGGCCGGCGGAAGATTAAGAGTCCTTGAAAGAACCCAAATCAACTCCCAGTCTAATTGAACAAACCAAAACAGGCAAAGCTCGAAGAAAAACACTGAGAATTAAAAACTAGATGCTGCCGTTAACTGGCAAGCAGCAAACGCCAAGCTCCCTAAGAGCCAACACAAAATTCCCAATCACACAACTGATAAATGAACAGTAGACAAACAATAAACAAGCGAATACACGTAAACAGAGAACAGATAAAACGGAGCTCAAACGCAACACAGCACTGCCTCTCAGCTGCAGACTGGAAGTCCCTAGTTCACAATAACTCAGCTTAGAGGGAACACTGGCGGGCCCCACGTTGGGGGCCCTTGCCCCAGTTCCTCCAGTGCTGTGAGTGCGGAATAGCTCATGATTGAAATGATCATCTGCCCTGCATCTTGGTGGAACATTGGCTTACCTTTACAAGAGAGCCAGTGTAGTGTAGTGGTTAAGAGCGGGGAATTCTAATCTGGAGAACCGGGTTTGAGTCCCCACTTCCACATGCGGGCAGCTGGATGACCTTGGGTCAGTCACAAGTTCTCTCAGAGCTGTTCTCTCAAGAGCAGTTCTTGAAAGAGCGCTCTCAGCCCCACCTAACCTCACACAGGGTGTCTGTGGTGGGAAGGGGAAGGGAAAGGAGAATGTAAGCCGCTCTGAGACTCAGAATGAAGGGTGGGGTATAAATCCAATCTCTTCTTCTTTTTCTTCTTCTACAGTAAGTAGGACAATGTGGCCATATTTTCTGGCCAGCGGTCAGTTGCGTCGATCCAGATGACTTAGAACCAAAGACTCTGTGGCAAGGAATCTAGAAAAGAGTTCTGTAGAACTTGAGGGCATCCAGTGAAGCTGATGGGCAGTAGGTTCAGGACAGACAAAAGGAAATACTACTTTACACAGAGAGTGATTAAAATGTGGGATTTTCCACCAGAAGATGCAGTGATGGCCAAAGAAATAAACAACTATAAAGGTAAAGGTAAAGGTTCCCTTGCTCGAAATTCAGTCGAATCCGACTCTAGGGTTGCGGTGCTCATCTCCGTTTCCAAGCCGAAGAGCCAGCGCTGTCCAAAGACGTTTCCATGGTCATGTGGCCGGCATGACTAAACACCAAGGCGCACGGAACGCTGTTCCCTTCCCACCAAAGTGGTACCTATTTATCTACTTGCAATTTCTTGCTTTCGAACTGCTAGGTTGGCAGGAGCTGGAACTAGAGACAGGAGCTCACTCTGTCTTGCGGCACCCGGGTCTTGAACTGCTGAACTACTGACCTTCCACAGCCTGCAGTTCAGCGTCTTAACCACTTGAGCCACCGCAGCTCCAAAACAGCTATAAAGGGGTATGAAATAGATTCATGGAGGATATATCTATTGATGGCTACTAGCTGTGGTGGCTGAAGGGAACGTCCACATTCAGAGAAGAAGAAGAAGAAGAAGAAGAAGAAGAAGAAGAGTTTGGATTTATACCCCGCCCTTCACTGCCCAAAGGTGTCTCAGAGCGGCTTACAAACTCCGTTCCCTTCCCCTCCCCACAACAGACACCCTGTGAGATAGGCGGGGCTGAGAGAACTCTAACACAAACCATCCTTGAGAGAACAGCTGTGCCAGAGCTTGTGACTGACCCAAGGTCACATCAGCAGGTGCAAGTGGAGGAGCAGGGAATCAAACCCGGTTCTCCCAGATAAGAGTCCGCGCACTTAACCACTACACCAAACTCTGAATCCCAGAGCCGGGAGGCAACATTGTGGGAAGGCCTCGGCCTCTATGCCCTGTTGTCGATCATCCAGAGGAACTGGCTGACCACTGTTTGAGGAAGGATGCTGGACTAGATGGACCCTCACTGGGCTGATCCAGCAGGGCTCTTCTGATGTTCTGATCAGGGGGAGGGCTCGGCCTCTGTGCCCTGTTGCTGGCCCTCCAGAGGAACTGGTTGTCAATGTGTGAGACAGGATGCTGAACTAAATGGACTCTCACTGGTCTGACCCAGCAGGGCTCTTCTTATGTTCTTATCAGGGGGAGGGCTCGGCCTCTCTGTCTTGTTGTTGGCCCTCCAGAGGAACTGGCTGGCCACTGTATGAGACGGGATGCTGGACTAGATGGACCGTCACTGATCTGATCCAGCAGGGCTCTTCTGAGGTTCTTCTCAGGGGAAAGTCTTGGCCTCTATTTCCTGCCGTTGGTCATCCAGAGGAACTGGTTGGCCACTGTGTAGGAGAGGCTACTGGGCTAGATCCAGCAGGGCTCTTCTTATGTTTTTATGAGTGGGTTGGTGCTTGACCTGTGAGCCTGGGACACCAGGAACAGTGGCTTCTCTTGTGTGTTTGGATTTCTTGCAGCTTTACTGAGAAGTCCATCCCCAACGTCATCATTTCCCACCGCTACAAAGCTCAGGACACGCCCGCCCGCAGGACCTTCGAGCAGGCCTTGACGGGGGCGTTCATGTCAGCCGTCATCAAAGACCTCCGGCCGAGCGCTCTTCCTTTTGTAGCCAGCCTGATCCGCCATTACACGATGGTAGCGGTCGCCCAGCAGTGCGGTGAGTCGAAAATGCACGGTGACGGGGCCCTCTCGTGTACGCCTGATGCTGGGGAGCAGGAACCCAAACTGCCACCTGTTGTAATCAACTAACTGCTGTTTGCAAGCTAGAAGCAGCAACCGTGGTTTCTGTCATTTGCAAAGGGTGCTTTGTGCTAAACGTGGTTAGGGGCAACACCCGATTGGACAAGTTGTAGTTATGACTGTCAGCTCTTTGGGGCTAAAGAGGTGCTGCTCGCTTCCTCTCTGGCCCTCACTGTTCTCCTGCCTCTCCGGGGAACGGTTCAGGGTTTCCTGCCCGGTCTGCCTTTCCGTGAGCGGAAGTTGCAGGAATTCGAATCTGGTTCCCCGCTGAAGTTAATATGTTCTGTTGCAACTAAGTCTTAATACTTGGTGCTGTTCAAACCTCCGCTAGCTGTGCTGTTAATTGCAACAAGAAAGGACAGGGGCTTTTGGAAGCAGGGCTCTTGCAGCAAATCCTTCCAAGCCCTGGAGCCTCCCCCCCACCCCGGATATGTTTGCAAAGTTACTTTTTCTTTTCCTCGATTCCAGATTCTCTACGGTTGCTGCTGCTTTGGGGGAAAAAAATGTTTTCCCGTTTCCAACTTTTTTGTTTGCCAGTGTCTGTTTTGGATCGGTGCGCTCAGCGCGCCGAGCTTTCGGAAAGCGCAGCAGAATGAAGAATTAAAACAGAGATAAGTCAGAGTCAGTGGGCTCGGGCCACGATCCCACCCACCCACACTCTCGTAGAGGGTGCATCCCTTTTTGAAGTCCTTGTGATTAAAGAGCACTGCAGGGAACCTTTGTGGTGGAAGGCACCACCAAACCACAGTCAGTTTGCAGCGACCCTGTAGGATGTTCAGGGCAAGAGAGTGTTCGGAGGAGGTCTGCCATTGCCTGCCTTGGCGTAGCAGCCCTGGGCTTCCTTGCTGGCCCCCCGTCCAAGCACTAACCAGGGCTGATGCTGCTTAGCTTCTGAGACTGGGCTCGCCTGGACCATCCAGGTCAGGGCAAGGGATGAACAGAGGAGGTCTGCCATTGCATGCCTCCGCGTAGGAACCCTGGACCTGTTTGATAGCCTCCCGTCAAAGTACTAATGAAGGCTGACCCTGCTTAACTTCCGAGACCTGATGAAATCGGGCTGGCCGGGGCCATTCCGGTCAGGGCAAGAGACGAACAGAGGTGGTGGTCCATTGCTTGCCTCTGCGTAGCGACCCCGGACTTCCTTGGTGGTCTCCCATCCAAGTACTAACCAGGGCTGACCTTGCTAAGCTTCCGGGATCTGATGAGATTGGGCTAGCATGGGCAATCCGGGGCAGGGCAAGAAATGTTTGGTGGTGGTTCGCCATTGTCTGCCTCTGCATAGCAACCCTGACCTTCCTTGCTGGTCTCCCATCCAAGTACTAACCAAGGCGGACCCTGCTTAGCTTCCGAGATCCGATGAGATCAGGCTAGCTTGGCCGTCCAGGTCAGTGCAAGAGATTAATAGAGGTGGTTTGCTAATTGCCTGCCTCTGCAAAGCAACCCAGGACTTCCTTGATGTCCTCCCCTCCAAGTACTAACTGGGGCAATCCCTACTTAGCTCCGGAGATCTAATGAGATGGGTCTAGCCTCAGCCGTGCAGGTCAGAGTCTGGGGAATTTGTTTGTCTGCAAGTATGCAGTAATTCATTTTTTTAAAAAATCTGATGATTGAAATAGTTGTTGGCAGGGCTATTTTGGGGCCGGAACGCACAGGAGCGGAGTTCCGGCTGGCTCCCGAGTTGGTCACGCCCAGCAGGAACTCATTAGCGTAATAGGCCACACCCAACAGCAGAAACTCATTCGGACGGGCTACATGAGGGGTGCGTGGCCTAACATGCAAAGGAGTTCCTGCTCCAAAAAAAGCCCTGGGTTTTGACAACAAACAAGGGAAACAGAATAAGAAGCAAAAGGTGGGTATGGCTGGATGACCACTCTTCTGGTAACACGGGGGTGTGGCCTAATAGGCTAGTGGGCGGTGCTGTCAGGGGGTGTGGCCTAATAGGCTAATGAGTTTCTGCTGTTGGGTGTGGCCTATTATGCTAATGAGTTCCTGCTGGGCTTTTTCGACAAAAAGAGCCCTGGTTGTTGGTCTCTTACTGAAGGCTCCTCCCCGTCCCCTGGCCGCGTCTCCCTCTCCCCACATTCGTGTCGATTCCAGGTCCTTTCCTGCTCCAGTGCTACCAGGTGGGGAGCCAGCCCAGCACCGCCATGTTCCACAGCGAGGAGAACGGCTCCAAAGGCATGGACCCCCTAGTGCTGATCGACGCCATCGCCATCTGCATGGCCTACGAGGAGAAGGAGCTCTGCAAAATCGGGGAGGTGGCCCTGGCGGTGATATTCGACGTGGCGAGCATCATCCTGGGCTCCAAGGAAAGGGTAATTGGGAAAGGCTCCCCTCCCCACCCCCCGGTTCGGCTCAGACTTCTTTGCAGTTGGCGGCGGGGTTCCGGGGAGCTTGCCAGGTCCGACGCCCGTGTCCCTTTGTTCTCCCCCACATAATGCCCCTGTATAAATCGATGGTGCGACCTCATTTGGAGTACTGTGTACAGTTCTGGTCGCCACACCTCAGAAAGGGTATTATAGCATTGGGGAAAGTGCAGAGAAGGGCAACTAGGATGATAAAAGGGTTGGAACACCTTCCCTATGAAGAAAGGTTAAAGCGCTTGGGGCTCTTTAGCTTGGAGAAATGACAGCTGAGGGGTGACATGATCGAGGTTTATAAGATTATGAATGGGATTGAGCAGGTTGAGAAAGAAGTACTTTTCCCCCTTTCTCACAATACAAGAACTCGTGGGCACTCCATGAAATTGCTGAGCAGTCGGGTTGGAAGTCCTTCTTCACCCAAAGAGTGATTGACACATGGGATTCACTGCCACAGGAGGTGGCAGTGGCTATAAGCATGGACAGCTTCAAGAGGGAATCAAGTACGGAGCAGAAGTCCACTGGTGGCTATTAGCCACAAGGCATAGATAGGAACTCTCAGGCTGGGGCAAGTGATGCTCTGTATTCTTGGTGCTTGGGGGGGTCAACAGTGGGAGGGCTTTTAGTGTCCTGGCCCCACTGCTGGACCTCCTGATGGCACCTGGTATTTTTGACCACTGTGTGACCGAATGTTGGAATGGATGAGCCATTGGTCTGATCCAGCACTGGATTCTCTTATGTTCCTAGGCTTGCCAGCTGCCGTTGTTCTCATACATCGTGGAGCGCCTGTGCGCGTGCTGCTACGAGCAGGCCTGGTACGCCAAGCTGGGGGGCGTGGTGTCCATCAAGTTTCTCATGGAGCGGCTGCCCCTCATTTGGGTCCTCCAGAATCAGCAGACGTTCCTCAAGGCCCTCCTGTTTGTCATGATGGACCTGACTGGAGAGGTACGGAGCACCGATAGAAACGGGCTTTTCCTGGGGGAGGGAGAGGTGCTCTTTCCCCAAATCCACGCTTAAGCTGCAATTCCGCGCGAATTAGTCCGCTCGCCATCGAATTCGGCGCTTCCGAATTTCTCCGAAGTTTTCGCGTTATTACTGTTCGGTTCCGTTATGGCTGATTTCTGTGCACCGACTGTTCTGCCGCCGCCTCAGGTTTCGAACGGAGCGGTCGCGATGGCCAAAACCACCCTGGAGCAGCTCTTGATCCGGTGCGCGACGCCCTTGAAGGACGAGGAGAAGACGGAGGACATCCTGGCGGCTCAGGAGAAGTCCTTCCACCACGTGACCCACGACCTGGTACGGGAGGTGACCTCTCCAAACTCCACTGTGAGGAAGCAAGCCATGCATTCCTTGCAGGTGCTTGCCCAGGTCACGGGGAAAAGCGTCACGGTCATTATGGAGCCGCATAAAGAGGTGAGTCCACTTGGAATGTTGATTGCCTGTCTGGTGTGGTGGTGGTGGTGGGGGGGATGCCCATATAGCAGGTGCTGCAGGCTGTTAGCCAAAGTCCCTAAGTAGATGCCTTATACTGAATCAGACCACTAGTCCACTGAAGTCAATCTTGTCTACTCAGACTGGCAGTGGCTCTCCAGGGTCCCAGGGTCTTTTTCACCACCCACTTCTTGATCCTGTTAACTGGAGATGCTGGGGATTGAGCCTGGGACCTTCTGCATGCCAAGCAGATGCTCTACCACTGAGCCACGGCCCGTCTTGACAGCTCTCCAGGGTCTCAGGTGGAGGTCTTTCCCATCACCTCCTGCCTGGTCCTTTCAACTGGAGATGCCGAGGATTGAACGTGGGACCTTCTGCATGCCAAGAAGATGCTCTTCCATTGAGCCACAGCCCCTCTTTACAGCTCTCCAGGGTCTCAGGCGGAGGTCTTTCCCATCACCTCCTGCCTGGTCCTGTTTAACTGGAGATGCCGGGGATTGTACCTGGGACCTGCCTGCCAAGCAGATGCTCTTCCACTGAGCCACAGCCCCTCTTTACAGCTCTCCAGGGTCTCAGGCAGAGGTTTTTTCCATCACCTCCTGCCTGGTCCTTTCAACTGGAGATGCCAGGGGTTGAACCTGGGACCTTCTGTATGCCAAGCAGATGCTCTTCCATTGAGCCACAGCCCCTCTTTACAGCTCTCCAGGGTCTCAGGCAGAGGTCTTTCCCATCACCTCCTGCCTGGTCCTTTCAACTGGAGATGCCGGAGGTTGAACCTGGGACCTTCTGCATGCCAAGCAGATGCTCTACCACTGAGCCACATCCCCTCTTTACAGCTCTCTGGGGTCTCAAGTGGAGGTTTTTCTCATCACCTCCTCCCTGGTCCTTTTAACTGGGGATGCTGGGGATTGAACCTGGGACCTTCTGCATGCCAAGCAGAGGCTCTTCCAGTGAGCCACAGCCTCCTCCCTATGACTCTCCTACTACCTCATCCTTTAAACTGGAGATGCTGGGGATCGATCCTGGGGCCGTCTGCATGCCAAGCAGAAGCTGTACCGCTGAGCCATGCCCCCTCCCTGAGAGTTTGGTCTTGTGATTTACCCGTTGAACAGAGAATCTTTCTAATTAACGTTCAGGTCAATGAGAAGCATTGCAACTGTTAACTCTGGGTGGGGATTTTCAGAAACAGGGGTAGGTGGGTGGTGGTTGTATCCTACCGCTTGGCTCCCCCAAGCTTGCCTCCCACCAGAGGAACACGCCCTAGATTGCTATGCAGCAGGGCGGGGTACGACCCAAGTGGCTCGCCTTGAGTTCGGTCGGCCCTCGGCGTCCGGCCACGGGGCGGAAGGAGACCGGGGATCGCCGCTTTGGGACAGGCGGTGTTACGGATGTGCGTCCCCCACCTCGAACGGGTTTCCCTCTGCCTCCCAGGTCCTCCAAGACATGGTTCCTCCGAAGAAGCACCTGCTGAGGCATCAGCCCGCCAACGCCCAGATCGGTTTGATGGAGGGGAACACCTTCTGCACCACTCTCCAGCCCAGGCTGTTCACGATGGATCTCAACGTGGTGGAGCACAAAGTATTTTATACAGAGGTACTTGGGGAGGGGGGTCGGGGGTCAAAGGCGCTCCGGGGTTTTCTCCCCCCCCTCCCCGAACTGAGCTCTAGGACTCAGATTGCTTTACCAAGGGGTTCCGTCCCCCCCAGGACTGTTGGGGACAGCAGTGGGAAGCGTTCCTTGACAAGGGTTGAGAGGGATGGCCGCCCTTTGCCCTGTAGCAGCAGAGGGAGGTTTCATCTACAGGTCAATGGCAAGATTCGAGTCCCAGCAGTGCCTGAGATGCCAACACGATTTCGGTGGTCTAAACTTTTGAGAGTCAGAGCCCCCTTCTGCTCTAGAGAGCGTAGACCCTGAAAATCTCATGAGTTTCTAAGGTGCTGTCAGGTTCAACTACAAGTAAGTCCAGGCACTCTTCGTAAAAGATATGCTTTATTGGAATACAAGTGAGTTGCCCTTGTAAGCAGAGTCATTGTCAGGAATACCCCACCAAGCATAATGGATATAGTATGATGCATAAGCTCTATTAGCGAATGAGATCTGAGCGCGCGCGCGCGGGAATACTCCCGGCGGGAGGATACATAAAGAAAGGGAGATAGGCCCCCTCCCTTCCCTCTATCTAAGGCGAGGAATTTTCCACCGGCTGGGAAGTCAAGCCTATGTTTCTTTTGCTCAAGGACGCTATGATTGCAAGGAGCAGTAGAGAGCTCTCCCACAAGTTCCAGCGAAGCAGACTATGCGCAGACGTGTCCGCTAATTAAAACAAACAATACAGACACTGTCTAAATGCAGACAGGAGAAATATATGGCAGTTCATCTGACAGGTGCTACGGGACTCAAATCTAGCTAGCCAGTTTGGTGTAGTGGTTAAGAGCGGCGGATTCTGACCCGGGAGAACCGGGTTTGATTCCCCACTCCTCCTCCACATGTCAGGAGGCTCACAAAGTAGAATTTTTGCTCACACGATGCCACAGCTTAGAGGGAGGGGTCTAGGCCAGATGTTGAACTAAGGGCCGGGCTTGTTGGGTCTAGGCCAGATGTTGGACCAAGGGCCGGGCTTGTTGGGTCTAGGCCAGATGTAGGACTAAGGGCAGTTATTGTTGGGTCTAGGCCAGATGTTGGACTAAGGGCCGGGCTTGTTGGGTCTAGGCCAGATGTTGGACTAAGGGCCGGGCTTGTTGGGTCTAGGCCAGATGTTGGACTAAGGGCCGGGCTTGTTGGGTCTAGGCCAGATGTTGGACTAAGGGCTGGGCTTGTTGGGTCTAGGTCAGATGTTGGACTAAGGGCTGGGCTTGTTGGGTCTAGGCCAGATGTTGGACTAAGGGCCGGGCTTGTTGACGGTAACGATCAGATAGATAAATTGCTAGATGATAGATAGTAAAATTTATTCTGTAGCCATTAGCCGTTACAATTTAAAACAATGTACAAATTGGACAATTTACAGCACTGGGATTTGAATTAGATCTAAATTATAGCGACCTCTACAAATCTGCACATTTGGTATTTAAATTAATTAAAATCCTAAATACAGATACCCATCTCCAGAAACACATATACAGCCTCAGACATTGCCATTTTACATTGCTGTCTTGCCGTTCAGTTTCATCTTCCTGTGTTTTTGGCCCCAGTACAACCGGTAGGAAGCAAACACTGGGCAGTGAGTAAAACCAGATTACACAATTAGAGAACAATCAGAGAACAAAGGCCATTTTTAAGCTGGAGCTCATCTCCCAGGGGTCCTCCCCGAGCCGTTGATTTTCAAGTGGCTTCTGCTATTCCAGACGGTGGCAGGCATGCTTAAAATTCTCTCTTGTGTCGCAACTCCCAGCTGCTGAATTTGTGCGAGGCCGAAGACTCCGCTTTGATGAAACTGCCCTGCTACAAGAGCCTCCCTTCCCTGGTGCCCCTTCGGATCGCGGCCCTGAGTAAGTGCACAACCCGGCACGCTTACAGCTGCCGTCCACTTGCCTGGTAAGGACGGCGCTCGTTGGGGCGCTGCAGGGGCCCTTTCCTGTCGGAAGCCCCCGAGGAAAAGGATTGGGCGTCCGTCGACCTTGGTAAAACACTCCATTGTGGCTGCGCAGAGGTGGCGTCGTGGGACCTTGGCTGCAAAAGTAATGCAATTGCTTTCTTCCGAGTCAGATGATTGGCCAGGAGGACCTCCCGCGACCCAACTCCGCAAAAACTCGGGCCGCCTCCCTTTACGTCGGCCGTGTAAGCCCCTCCCCGACCCATGTGACTGTTAACCCCGCCCAGCCCTGCCGGCAGTCACATGGGCTCGGTGAAGAGTAGCGCAGAGGGAATTCTCTATGGCTGCTTTCACACATGCGCACTTTCAGCGGACTTTAATACACGTTTGTTGCTATCAAGTCAAGCTGACTTCTGGCGACCCCAAGCGGGGCTTGAAGGCAAGGGAAGCTCCGAGGTGGTTTGCCATTGCCTGCCTCTGCCTCACGACCCTGGTACTCTTTGGAGGTCTCCCATCCGGATACGAGGCAGTTTCCAAGACCCGATGAGCAATGTCCCCTCTAAGCTGTGGAGTCTTGTGAGCAAAAATTCTCCTCGGTGAGCTCCCGGCATCAAAGTTGTGAGCGAGCGGTTTGGCTGCTGCGTAAATGAGTTTGCTCTGGAGCCATATCCTTCCTGAGCTAAGACAAAAATCTGTGAGCTGGAGGCTGAAAAGCTGTGAGCTGGCTCACACTAACTCAGCTTAGAGGGAACACTGCTGATGAGATTGGGTTTACGTAGACTATCCAGGATGGGGCCAATTTAGTGCACTTAAGCCATTGTTTGCCACTGGATTTTCTTGTGTGAAATAAGAAAATCTACTTGCAAACAGTTGCTAACGTGCGTTGAAAGTGCATTACCCAGCATGCGCGTTAGTTTTTCTCGCCCCTCTTTAGAGCATTTTTCAGAGCCTAGCATTTCAAAAGGCACTTTAGAAACATGGCTCTTATAAAATAGTATTAGCCTCCTTTCTTTTCTCCCCCTTCTTTTTTTTCATTTTCTGAAAGCTACTGGCAGAATATGTCAAGCAGTATCTTGGGAGAGATGAAAGAAATGTTACAGAAATTTAAAACAATAGCCCCCCCCCCATCCATTGGCTTAGGGCTATTGGTAGCCATATTAGTAGAATAGGCCTTTCTCCTCGGATACTCTTAACTTATGGACATAAGCAAGCAAAAGGGCTGATTAAAAAATCGAGGATATAGAGCATCCATTTCGTAGCTCTAGTACATCAAAACTTGGGCTGCTGTTAAATTTCAAAAGCGCTATTGAACGGGTAACATACCTGGCCTCTGTGGAAACAAATAGAAGGGGGTTTACTCTAGCTCGATGTTCTTTTCACCCTTCTGCGGCTACTGAGGGTAAAGGTAATGGTAAAGGTTCCCTTGCTCGAAAGCCAGTCAGATCCGACTCTAGGGTTGCGGTGCTCATCTCCGTTTCAAAGCCGAAGAGCCAGTGCTGTCCGAAGACCTTTCCGTGGTCACGTGACCAGGATGACTAAACACCAAGGTACACTGAACGTTGTTACCTTCCCACCGAAGTGGTACCTATTTATCTACTTGCAATTTCTTGCTTTCGAGGGTAGGTAGAATAAAATTCCCTACCTAGAAAGTTTATGCTCCTGCTGAGTCTGTAGAGCACATGCTCTTTAGCCGTCCACTCTACAGGGAGGTACATCGTGGAATCATTTCTCCATTACTTGATATGATCCCTGGCCATACAAACAGAAACAAAGCAAGGCTTTTCTGGTTTTTAATTGGACAATAATTCTAAGACCACACGTCAAGTTGCTAAATTTTGTGCATTAATGTTCAAATTATGGGGATTGCACCTTAAAAGCTCTTATTGATTTTTTTAGTACTGCATCTTATGTCTGGCTAAACTGTATACTAGTCTAAAGACTGTAATAAACAACAACTACAGTAGGCCCCCCCCGAATTATGTGTTTGATCACGGCAGACCAATTTACTTGGGGTACATAAGAACATAAGAGAAGCCAGTGTTGAATCAGGCCAATGGCCCATCTAGTCCAACACTCTGTCACACAGCGGCCAAAATATACCAGGTGCCATCAGGAGGTCCACCAGTGGGGCCAGGACACTAGAAGCCCTCCCACTGCTGCCCCCTCCAGCACCAAGAATAGAGTGCATCACCTGCCCCAGACTGAGAGTTCCCATCTATACCCTGTGGCTAATAGCCACTGATGGACTTCTGCTCCATATGTTGATCCAATTCCCTCTTGAAGCTGTCCATGCTTGTAGCTGCCACCACCTCCTGTGGCAGTGAATTCCATGTGTTAATCACTCTTTGGGTGAAGAAGGACTTCCTTTTATCCATTCTAACCCGACTGCTCAGCAATTTCATGGAGTGCCCACGAGTCCTTGTATTGTGAGAAAGGGAGAAAAGTACTTCTTTCTCAACCTGCTCAATCCCGTTCATAATCTTATAAACCTCGATCATGTCACCCCTCAGCCGTCGTTTCTCCAAGCTAAAGGGTTTTTTTTGGGGGGGGTGTCCTGTTTCGAGCAGATGCCTTAGCTGCCTGCAATTACTTGCCGCAGTCAAGAGAAAAGATCATTGCTGCCCTGTTCAAGGCGCTTAACTCCACCAACAACGAACTCCAAGAGGCGGGAGAGGCTTGCATGAGAAAGGTGAGCGGCTCCCGAACGACGCTTTAGATCGGCTTCGCTTTAAACAGAAACGGCTGTCGCGCCAATCCTTGATTTCTTTCTCTCTCTTTTTTTTTAAACCCCCCCCTTCCTCTGCAGTTTTTGGAAGGCGCCACGATCGAAGTCGACCAGATCCACACCCACATGAGACCGCTGCTCATGATGCTGGGCGACTACCGCAGTCTGACGCTGAACGTCGTGAACCGCCTGACCTCGGTCACCCGGCTCTTCCCGAACTCTTTCAACGACAAGTTCTGCGATCAGATGATGGTATGGGCCTGCCGCCGGCTCGGAAACGCTGTTCGTAAAAGGAACGCCAAAGTTCCGAAGCTGAAACGTTACTTAATAGCTCTGCAGGTGGCCGATCTGTTTATTTGTCCCTGATTTGGCGGCGGGGTGGTGGCAGCGAGCGAATCCCAGACCTGAAAGTGAACGTTATGAATGGGACTCAGTGAAAAGGGGGGAATACGCCACTTTTCATCGAGGAATAATAAACCTCCAGATTTGTTACGATCCTTCGGCAAGCAACCTGTAGAGTTGGAAACGTGGCTTAGGATAGTGGGACAAATATATTTATTTATGCTTACGACTTCATTCGTATCCCCACTTTTTCTCCCCATTGGGGATGCAAAGCGGCCGACATTCTCCTCCATTTTATCCCCTCAACAACACTGGGGGGGGGGGTAGGTTAGGCTGAAGTATGGGGTGTGGCACTTGAGAGTACAGTTGAAACTCTTGGGTGCTGGAGGGGCTGCGGCTCAATGCAGACCATCTGCTCGGCACGCAGACCTTCAGTTTGGTGTAGTGGTTAAGTGCGCCCGGACTCTAATCTGGGAGAACCGGGTTTGATTCCCCACTCCTCCACTTGCACCTGGCTGGATGACCTTGGGCAAGCCCTAGTTCTGATAAGAGCTGTTCTTGAAAATGAGCAGT
This sequence comes from Gekko gecko, assembly GCA_029375565.1. Lineage (NCBI taxonomy): Eukaryota > Metazoa > Chordata > Lepidosauria > Squamata > Gekkonidae > Gekko > Gekko gecko. Next base: position 215,635,871 of record JAPDNY010000004.1, on the reverse strand, counting down.
TTCTGTCAGAAGTTCTCTCAGCCCCACCTCCCTCACAGGGTGTCTCTTGTGGGGAGGGGAAGGGAAAGGAGTTTGTAAGCTGCTCTGAGACACCTTTGGGCAGCGAAGGGCAGGGTATAAATCCAATCTCTTCTCTCTTCTTCTTCTTCAGTATCAGCAAAAAGCAGCCTCCTCAATTAAGACGTGTGTGTCATAATTTTTAATTAACAAAACAAGGCATCACTGAAACGTTCCGGGTTGTCCTGAAAAACAGAGACTTCTAAATATATGATGCGCCCCGTTTTCCCATTTTTAACTAATGGGCTTCACAGATGCAGAAAACAACCCTGAATATTTTATTTCCCCTACAGCAACATCTGCGTAAATGGATGGAAGTGGTAGTCATCACCCACAAAGGAGGCCAGAGGAGCGATGGAAACGTAAGTTCGACAGTTCTTCTTCTGGGGCGGCAAGGGACAAAAATAAATGGGATAACACAAGAGAAGCACTGTATCTGTTCGCCACCGACTTCTGTTGCAAACTGCATGTCTGCCTGATGACCACTTGTTACAAGGTAGCGTGTTACGACGGATCACGAGCGAAGGACCGCTCTGGCCAGCGGTCTGCAGGACTGTATTCACCCTGGTCATCCATCGTCCTTCACATGGGGCCCCACGCTTGGTCCTGAGGAATATTGGCCCCTGAATTTAATGGTGGTGGAACAACTTGACCGGCAGGGGGGGAGCTAGCGAGAGAGGTTTGCAATCTCTGCTTTTGTTTGGCAGTTCGTCAAATCAAGCCGGGTGCCCGCAAATGCCACCGCTGAAGCAATGTCTGCTTCCACAAGACTTTGATTTGTATAGGGGCCTCCTCACGAAGCTAACATACAGGTTGTTCTAGGCCACTCAGAAGCTAATAATCCGTGATGCTGTCCGCCGTCTGAACCTGTGTTCTTGAACAAACGCAAGACTGCAGCAGAAATGGGACTGCCAAGAATAATGAGAAACGTGCAGCTTTAAAGCTGCCTTCTCTTTGGCATTACAGGCTAACGTCGGTGAAATTCAGAGATCCTCGGATCGTAATCACAAACGGAAAAGGCCATGTCTCTGCATTGCCAACTAACGGGGTTTAGTATTAACGTTTTCTTCATACCGTGGTGGGATCCATTGGCAGGCATTGCTAATTTTTTTGTGGATGGGTGTGTGTGTGCAATTTAGCAAGCGTTTCCATAGCCCAAGGCCCATTAAATAAATGAGATGGATGGGTAGCCGTGTTAGTCTATCTGTAGTAGTAGAAAAGCGTGAGAGTCCAGGACCACCTTAAAGACTAACAGGATTTGTGGCAGGAGATGCGCTTTCGTGGGCCACTGCTCACTTCTTGTGCGTCATGATCACAAATTTTATTAGTCTTTAAGGTTATACTGGGCCCTTACTCTTTTACTGCTAAATAAAAGAGAATTGTGCAGGGGGGTCCCCGGCCCCCAAAACTGGTGGTTTTCTGCAGTATCTCACGCAGCGGCATCAACACGCTCTCATCTGTGGGTCCTTAACATTTACCCTCTCGCAGATCTCGTACAAAGCCGCCGTGGGAATCAGAAACACACACACCCCCTTCATTAGTAAGCTCTTAGAATGGGTATGATGTCCCTCGCTCTCTGGCTGCCACGCTTCAGACTAGATCCGTGGCGGGTAAAGCACGCTCTGCCGAGTCTTGCTCCGTTGTTGCTTACAGATCTGCAAAGCTGTCTTTATGCCCAAATGGTTGATTCCTCAGTAGCTCTGCCTTAACCATTACTGTCACTGTTGTCCATTGGGGGGGGATTCTAGGGCAAGGATCCCCAGCCTTTTTGGGCCTGCAGGGCACCATTGGAATTCTGACACAGCATGGCGGGTGCGGTCACAAAATGGCTGCCACAGGGGGTGGGGCCAGCCAAAAATGGTTCCCACATTTCGTATCGTTGTGGCAGCTGTGTCAGACTCCAGGACAAGGTTGCCCTCAACAACACTCTCTGGCGGTGATTTGTTTATTGAGAAATAAAGGTGTTCCAGGCCAGACTGGTACTGTGCCAGAACTGAGGTTCTGGCGGGAGAATCCAGAGATAGAGACAGTTCAAACAAGGCTCTCCCTTCAGTTACATCCAATGGTACTCCATAATCGTCCTGCCTAGCTTTTGCACGGTCTACACCCCCCTTTCCACATGTGACTATACAGTTATCTCCAACAGCGAAGCAGGCATAGTTTGGTTCCAAGGTCATCCCTGCCAAGGGATGTATCTTAGAAAGAGTTACATCGCCAGTACAACATAGCTGTTCACAAACTCACCCACTTGCACCCCTCCCTCAGAAATCCCCCTCCCTCTGCAGCCCCCACCCCAAACATGGCAAACTAGTGTCTAGGGTTCGACAAGCTGCTGCCAAAGCAACAATTTTTTTTTTTTTAGAAGAAGAGGAGATTGGATTTATACCCCACCCTTCACTTGGAGTCTCAGGGCGGCTTACAAGCTCCTCTCCCTTCCCCTCCCCACAACAGACACCCTGTGAGGTGGGTGGGGCTGAGAGAGCTCTTTTTTTGAGAACTGCCCTTTCAAGGACAGCTCTTGTCAAGAACTACGGCTTGCCCAAGGTCATCCAGCAGGTGCACGTGGAGGAGTGGGGAATCAAACCCGGTTCTCCCAGATTAGAGTTTGCGCACTTAACCACCACACCAAACAAACCCCTGTATAGCCAGTCAGAAGCCACACTTGGCCCCAGATACTTTCTAAAAACACTCGGTGAGTGACAGAAAGGTATTGGCAGGTGCTGTGGTGCCCACGGGCACAGTTTTGGGGCCCCCTGCTCTAGAGTCCCAGGCAGAGACTTTTCCAGTGCCTGCTACTAAAGACCACTTAAGTTTTGGGGACTGAACTGTTAGTTTGCAAAGCCCACGCTGTACCACTGAGCCCAGACATGGAATGCTTGGCAATTGGGGGTGGGGGGAGGGGAGCCATCCAGTAAAACTATCTCTGCCTTTGTCTGAGCACAAAATGTTGCTGTTTTAAGCTGAATTGCTACTCCAAGGTTTGCATTTTCAGGCTAAAGGGCCGCAGTTTTAAAACTGCCAAATTTAGTCCCAGGGCAGAAGGGTGAGGTCAACTCTCAGCCGATAACAGTCGCTCCATAATCAAAAGCAAAAACCCCCCTTGTGTATAGAATCCACAGACATATATGCTATATAAAATACCGTTAAAACAGCCTGCAGCCTATAACAGCCTATAAAAGCTGCCTGCCACCATTGACTAGATCATTGTGATACTATGAAATGTTCGCATATATTCCAGCTGCGCAGGCTAAAAGGTCTGCAGTGGGTTGCATTTCTATATAGGCCTGGGGTAGGAAGTGAGGGGGCCTGTCCTTTCAGGTCAGTGAGGAACATCCTGACTTACCATTATGCCTTCAGTGGGTACTTACGTGCTAGACATTTATATGGTGGTCTGGAGATATTCCAGGGCTGTCATTGAAAGATCTGTCTTGGGACCTCTATATCCACCAGAAACAGACTGGTAAGGATGATTATCTTTTCCCCTCCTGAATCCCTTGGTGGTAGTACAAACGCTTGGATTTAAAAGTTATTTATTTTTTCCTTGCTGCCTTGGGTGGTGAGTGACCCCAGGCCTCTTCCATGCACCACAGTATACTTAACTGTTGCTAATAACTATGGAGCATTATCACATCATAAGCATTCACAGCGACGTCGGGAGTTTGTCTAGAGGTGGGTTAGCTTGGGGTAGCTGTGGATGTCAGCTTGGATCCAGACTAACGTTTCCATAATTTAAGGACATCTCTTCCCCTTGGAGTGTGATTTTTCTGCCTCCTGTGGGCATCTCAAAATGCTCTGGAACGGCTGTTCCTGGAGGACAGAAGAACAGAATGGGAGGGGAGGCATTTGGGGTAGCCACAGGAAGGGTGTTATGAACAAATTCAGAGTGGTAAAGGATAGAGTTTCAGACTCAGATCTGGGGGACCCAAGTTTGAACCCCTGCTTGGCCAGGGGTTGTCGAGTGACTGGGGGACCACACACTCTGCTTAATCCACCTCACAGGGTTGTCGTGAGGATGAAATGGATAACGATTAGGGGTGTGCAAGGAAAAAATTCAGTATTTTTCAAATTCGGATTTAATGAAGCAGTTTTGTTTTACCCAAATACCCAAATACCAATACCGGTAATATTCGGGAATACTGGAAAAATTCAGCTCCATTATATCCTGTGGGGTCATTGTAGTCAATGGCAAAATCTTCTAAGGACTATTCAGTGAGTGGGGAGGGGGGTTGAAATGGAGGCACCAAATTTGTACTGTGGCTGCTGGAGCCTCTCCCCAAAATAACCCCTAAGATTGGAAAAATTTGGACCAGGGTGTCCGATTCTAGGGGCATCCAAACAGGGTGTCCCTGTCCTCCATTGTTTCCAAAGGCAGGCAGATAAAACTACGGCCCCGGCAGTTTCTCCTAGAGAATCTCTGCAGTAGAAACTAAGTGAGGTGTGGTTTGAGGGGGCATATTTGCAAGGCCAGCAAGCAGAACCAGTATAATGTGCCCAGCAGAACCAGTGCCACTGTTGCAGTGCCAAAACCCAACAGAAGTAAGATCAAATCTGAGAATCTCTAAAGTATAGGGGGCTTGTTTGCAAAGCAGAACCAGTGCAGTATTCTAGTGCTAGTGCCCAGCAGCATAACCCAGTGCCAATCTTACTAGCAGAACCCAGTGGCATTGTGACAAATGCCAGTTCAACAGGAGGACTGATGCGAACTTAAGCACAGAATCATCACAACAACAGTACACAGAAGAATTTCAAAAAAGAATAAAATTCTGTCATTGGTCAAAGAGCAGTGTGCCCATCCTTACCTGTAATCCTATTGGCCAGTGCTCCTCCCTCCTCCTGTCCTTGGGAAAGCAAGCTAGTAGTTGGGCTTCAAGCTTGAAGCCAGCAGCAACATCAGCCTTGCAAGCTGCAATACTATTTGCAAATGCATTGCAATTATTGGCCATATGTGAGGTCCCTCTTCCCCCTCCCTTCTGGAAAGCAGAGCAAAGGGCGGGAAAGAGACAGAAATGGCAGGAAAGAGAAGGAAAGTGCAGTCCTTTAAAGTTTAATCCCCCCTGAGTCTGTAGTTGGTAATAATAAAAGCGGAATAGTTTCGGCTTTTAATCGGTATTCTGTATTCGGCAGCTGAATCAGATCAGATATTCTGATTCGGCTTGCCGAATACCCAAAAAATGCTGAAAAGGAATTTTTCGGGGTTTTTTGGTTCGACTTTACTGCATGCACACCCCTAATAATGAAGTAAGGTGCTTTGGATCCTTATATGGGTATAAATTAATTAAATAAATGAAGTTGCCTTCCACAGGCAGAAATCTTTGCGTCTGGGGAAACATTGAACTGGATCAAAGCCACTGTGCTTCCCTATGGTGAATTCACTTTTCTGTTCCCCAAAGAATATCTGTTGCAGTTCTTTCTGGAAGGCCCATGGATAAGTTTTCTTCCTCACCAGCAGATATTTTAATTATGCATTATAGGCAAGGAAACTTGCTGTGTGAAGAGTACCAGAAAAGGTGATATGTGTAGTGTGTGTGCATATGTCAGCGCAATCCTAAAAATGCTTTCATGGGAGTAAGTCCCATTGAGTAGATCTGAGTTAGTATTCTGAGCAGACCTACTTAGGATTTGCTCCCTGTATAGCAGGCTGGTCATGGGGATGGTTTTTAAGTGAGGTTCAAGCAGTATTTAGCCACGGTTCCTTTGTTTTCCTCTTTACATCACTTCTGTTGAGTGATCTTCATGCAAGAAGCCCAAGGCAGCATGCACAGTTCACTCCTCCATTTTAGCCTTCCAACAACCACCCTGCGAGGTTAGGCTGAAAGGTAAGTGAGTTCCCCAAAGTTGGTCAGGGAGCTTCAGTCAGCTGAGTCAAGATTTGAACCCGTCCCACACTGGCTCTCAAAAAGGGCCTTGTGCTGTCATAAGGGAGATGCTTTCTGCGCTGAAAGGAGTTTGTTTGGGTGGCGGGGCCTAAGCGGTCTGTTTTCTAGGAGAGTACCTTCCCTCCAAATCCTCGACGTTCCCTGGAACACCCAGCAGATTGTTAAGCACTAGTAAGATAAGACAGTTTAGTTTCATTATTACGGTCTTAAGACCAACATACAACACAAACATAGTATGAAAAAGAAGGAAAAAACAGAGATAATATATAGAATAAAATCTAAATTTAAAACCTTTAAAAATGCGACTCCCGCAGTCTAAGAATCAATGCATAGAACTCAGCAACTGAACGTGTAATCTCTGCATTCTTATCTGATAGAAGCCATTGAAGTTTTGCTTTGTTTGTATTAATGTGACCAGGTATCCTATCAACGTAAGATAAGATCAAGGGTTGCCAGGAGGGTTGGGGTGTGCGTGCGTGATGCTGGTTGCATTTCTAGGTCACTTTTGGGGAAAACTTGGAAGTGACATAGGGTATCTCTAGGAATCGCTGGAAACTCTATAGTAAAACTGGGTTTTTCCTGGAAGTGATGTAGAAAAGAAGCCAACGTTGCCTTTTTAAAAAATTTTGTCCCACCACCACTTGGAGTGGTGGTGGGCCACAGGTTTAAGCCCTAGTAAGAACACTGTCATCCTAATGAAAATATGTCTGTCTGAATTAGGACTCCTTTCCTCCTCTACCCCTTCCCCAATTCCACCTTTTCAGTTTTTCAGAGTAATGGGTTTTTTTTAATCCTCTCTTTCACTTACTGGGCGTGACCCCAAACCAGGAAATTATTTGTAGCTTGGTATATTATCTGTTTATAAGGTGTTTTTATTCACTCTGCTCCTCTGCTTTCCCAATTGATGCTCCTTAGGTTCAAATTTGGATCCCCCCCCAAAGACATGTGTTTGTTTCCCAAAATATTATCCTGGGGGCCCCTGCATTGAGTTGTCCAGTTCCGCTGTATCCCTGAAGGCTTTTCCTCTCCACCTCCCCACAAGTTTGGTTGTTGCTGTCTCTGTGGGGATTGCCCGTCTCCCAAGATAACTTGAATGCTTCTTCTTGCTTGTCTTGTTCATCGCTAATATATCTATCTATATTTCTTATGTGCAAATTTAAGAAAAAAATATATATGGGGAAGTTGAATGTAAATCGTGTGTATGCGTGTGTATGCGTGCGCGCAAAGAGAAAGAAAAGCAACCAAAAAAAAGACACTTTTCCTCCATATCCTCAGGAGAGCATTTCCGAGTGCGGGAGATGTTCCTTGCCTCCCTTCGGTCAGTTTGAGGTGAGAACAAATAACCCTACTAAAAGTCAGTCTCTCGACTGCAATCCGAAAGAATAGCATCTACACTCTTTTTTTTCCCCCTCCCCCTCCCTTTTTATTGCATTTATGTTTTGGGATTTTTTTTTTTGGTTTGTTTTTTTGGTGTTCATGCTGTGGAGTTTTGTTTTGTTTTTTGTTTTTGTTTTTTGGTTCAGCCTGCTGTGGAAGGGGTAGAGGTGAGAATTTTTGTCAGCAGAGGTGACCACGAGGGTGGTTTTTTTTTGTCTGTCTGTTCTTTGTCTCTCTCTCTCTCTCTCTCTCTTTCTCTCCTCATTTGGTCCCCCCCCCTTCGCTATGGTTTGTGATAGCTGTGTATTTTGTTCACGTGAACGGGCGACATGCATTGGAGTGCAGTGCCGTGACTTTGTCTCATGTCTGTCTGTGGCGGAGTGGTATGAGTAACTTTTTGCTATGACCTGTGAAGGATTTTGAAGCATGTTCCCCCCCTTTTTTTAATTTAGGGGAATCGGGGCGCAGTTTTCTTAAGAAATACGTTTGGAGCCACCTAATGTCAAAAGGAGATTAGTTTTCAACAGGGTTGACAGGAATACCTGAGTCCCGTTGCCTAAAGCTCCTTTTCAGCAACTATCCATTTGGCCAAAGTTTTAGGGGATGCCATCTTTTTTTACAAAGGCCATCTTCCTCATCGTTTTTAGTGTTTCTGTGCATGACCTGTGGGTCCCTTCCCCGTTTACGGTGGTCATTGTAACCTGACACAGGGAATTGTCCAAGCAGGTCAGTAGATTCAGGGACACAGGGAATTGTCCAAGCGAGCCAATAGGTAATAATTACCTTTATTGATTGGTGGGGCAGAGTTGAAGTTTTAGAGCCACATGGAAGCTTCAGTGCTGGAGAATGGAGGCTTTGAACAGAACTCTTCCGGTATTAGTTTCTCGCTCAGGTCACTTTACACAGCGGCAGCTTTGGGCTTTGAACTGAGTCGTCCTTTGATAAACTGAATGCTGGAGTTCTGTATAATTCCCCCGTCCCTTGATTGTCATTCCATTTAAAGAAAGGAACCCCCTCCACTCCCCTCTTCCTCAAGCAACCCTTTAGAACGCCACTGAAATCTGTCACATGCCTTAGGTAAGTAGCTGTGGTTTAACTCTGAATTTTTTTTTAATTTTTATTTTTTGGTTTTACCAGCCACGCCAACACCCTGAAAAGAGGAGATCTAGTTCTGGTTAGGATTCTGTAGCATGTGGGGAATGTTCAGACACTGCCGCAGGGAGCCGCTAGGCGCTTGCTAATGTTTTTTGCATTTCGTCGGCAGGAAATGAAGATCTGTTCGGCGATCATAAACCTGTTCCATCTGATCCCAGCCGCTCCTCAGACTTTGGTCAAGCCACTGCTGGAGGTGGTGATGAAAACAGAAAGGGCCATGTTGATAGAGGTAATGTCTGTTTTAGGGGCTCAGTTGCCAGATTAGAATCGCATGCATCAGTGTTATCTTTCGGACCCCCCTCTTCCCTTTCATACAAAGGTTATTTCTCTTCATTCCCTGCAGGCTGGCAGCCCGTTCAGAGAACCGCTCATAAAGTTTCTGACGCGTCATCCCTCCCAGACGGTGGAGCTCTTTATGATGGAAGCCACCTTGAATGACCCACAGTGGAGCAGAATGTTCATGGTAATTTGGGGGATCACTAATCAGGTCTCTCGTCTTGTGTTTACGGTAAGGGTGTCAAATATAAGGCCCAGGGGCTGTAACCAACCCATCGAGGGCTCTTATGTGGCCCACGAGCAACTAGTGCAAGGGCGGGCACAGGAGACTTCAATTGTGGCTTCAGCATGGTGGAACAATCTCATCTGCAGCAGTCAAACATTGTGGGAGCATCTGCCCGGTGCTGCACTGCTGGGTCTCCAGTCTGCCCATACGGGTTTTCCCCTGTACCCCCCTCCCAGCCCATGGGGCCTTGCGGTGAGGATACACCAACTCAGAGCTTACCAGCTCCTTTATACAGTTTATATCTCTGATACCCGGCATTACGTTTTGTGGCAACATGGCCCGGCCCGACAAAGTGACATTTATATCAGATCTGGCCCTCGTAACAAATGAGTTCGACACCACAGATTTAGGGGTTGGTGCAAAGGTCATCTGCCCAATCTTATGGTTAAGAGCAACCTCTTGGGGCCTGCGGATGCCTTCAGACTTTTGAGATGGGGTGATAAGCGCCACCCCGAAATGGCCACCACTGGAGGTGGAGCCCCACCCCAAAATGGCTGCCACAGGAGGCGGAGCCAAACACAATGCCTCCTTCCTTGCTTTGCAAAAGAAGAGAAATAAAAGAAACGAAGGAAAGCCCCGGGGGAAAGAAGGGGGAATAAAAAGAAAGCATGAAGGGGGGAATTGGAACTGTAAGGAAGGATGCTTACTAGTCCTTCTGTCCTCCAGTGGCGGCTGCTGTTGCTGCTATTGGATCCATGGACAACCCTTTCATTTGAATGAGAGCAGCCAATAACAAGCCTTGCCTTGCAAAGGCCACACCCACTTTCTGAAAAGTTCTGCAGGCACCGGGGGAGGTACTGGTGGGGACCCGTGGGCACTATTTTGGGGGATCCGAATTAAGGGGTCGGTGCCAGAAGGCCTCGGGAAGTCGTGCTCCTGCCTCCCGGGGCACAGATTCCCTTCCCCTTCCTGGTTTCACTGTTGTAATTTCTGCACTATTTTTATTTGTGTAATCGTAGCATTTATAGTCCGCCTTTCCAATGGAGGATTACACAGTATAAGTCAAACACAACCAACAGGACACCCCGTAAACAGTGCAATAAGGTTTGGATTGCAGAAATTTGGAAACAAGCAGAAATCTGATACGAAGAATAAGCATTTAGACACGACGTTTTGAAGCAGGAATTACACAGTAGAAGCACGCGTACAGCCACAGACAGTACATTGTAGTATAAGCCACTCGCCTCTTAATCTTGCTAACTAGTCTTCATCATGCTTTATCGGATTTCACTAATTGGGGGTTTTAGATTCAAACATTTATGTTCAGTTCTGGCTAATGGTGAACACTGGTTAGCATTAACCTTGGTTAAGTTTGGTGCTATTGTAAGCATTAGTTATGGAGAGGAGAGAGGTGGAAATTCATACTGTTTCAGATGGAAGAAGACGGTATGTGAGTCTTAACACGTGCATTGCCTCCCAAATAAAGGGCTAACACAGTTCCATTGCCTGTATCCACTACTCAAGTTAGTGACTTACCTGCACCTTCTGGGTAATGCGGTGTATTTGAGCATTATCTTAAGAACATCAGAAGATCCCGGCTGGATCAGACCAATGGTCCATCTAGTCTAGCACCCTGTCTCACGTGGTGGCCATCTATTTCCCCTGGAGGGCTAACAACAGGGCATAGAGGCCGAGGCCTTTTCCTGGGATTCAGAGGATTAGTGTCAAACTCTGTCTTTCATTTGCCATGAATTCCCGCAGGGTGTGTGTGTGAAGAGGGAAATTCCCGCAGGGTGTGTGTGTGAGAGAGTGTGGCTGAGTGTGTGAACCACTCTGTCTTAGGCGGTATAACTCTTCCTAAGATACCTCCCTTTGTCAGGGACGACCTTGAAGCCAAACTGTGCCTGCCTCACTATCATAGATAGCATGCAGGCTAGATGGCAAGCACATGAATAGTGATTGGATGTCATTGAAGGGGTGGGGGGTTTCATTTGAACTGTCTATATCTTTGGATTCTCCCGCCAGAACCTCAGTTCTGACACAGTACTGGTCTGCCCTGGAACATGCTTAATAAACAAATCACTGCCAGAGAGTGTTGTTGAGGGTAACTTTGTCCAGCGGTCTGACAATTAGTGCCTCTGAATGTGGAGGTTCCCCTCACTCACCACGGCTAGTAGCCATCGATAGACGTATCCTCCATGGATCTATCCAATCCCCTTTCAAAGAAGCTTATTCCTTCGGCCATCGCTACAGCCTCTGGCAGCGAATTCCACATTTTAATCACTCTCTTTGTAAAGTAGTCTTTTTTGTTTGTCCTGAGCCTACTGCCCATGAACTTCATTGGTTGCCTTCAAGTATTTGGGGAGGTGGAGAAAAAGTTATCTCGGTCAACCCTCTCCACTTCGTGCATGATTTGATAAGCCTCTATCATGTCGTGTCCTCCCCCCCCCTTAGTCATCTCTTTCCTAAACTGAAAAATCCCAGACCCTTCAGCATTTCGTCAAGTGCCTGTGCACGGAGTTGAGCAATGTAGTGTCGCCGGCGGTTTATTCTCCCTAATCTGGTCTCTTGAACTCCCCAGAGCTTCTTGAAGCACAAAGATGCGAAGCCGCTGCGTGACGTTTTGGCGGCGAATCCAAACCGGTTCATCACGTTGCTTTTACCGGGCGGTACCCAAGCGGCTGTCAGGCCTGGCTCCCCCAGCAACAGCACCATGCGCCTCGACCTCCAGTTCCAAGCTATCAAGGTATGCCGGTCCCGTTGCGGAACCGCCGCGCCAGAGAGTCCGTCATTGTTTCGACTGTGCCTTCGTAAGATCTGTACGCGAATTCCTCCGTAGCGAATTCAAAATTTATTTATTTATTTACGTTATAGCCTGCCTTTCTCACAGGGATTCAGGACAGATTACGCGGGATGAGTCAGTTCAGCCAGTAAAACGGGACATTCCGTAAGCAGTGCAATAGGGTTATAGAAGTCTGGGGCCAGCCAGAAATCTAACAAATAGAACTGAAGCATAGCAATAAGTATTAACAGGGTGGATAGCTTTACATAAGAACACTTTTTCCAATGCTATAATATCCTTTTTGAGATGTGGTGACCAGAACTGTACACAGTATTCCAAATGAGGTCGCACCAATGATTTATACAGGGGCAGTATGATACTGGCTGATTTGTTTTCAATTCCCTTCCTAATAATCCCCAGCATAGCGTTGGCCTTCTTTATTGCAGCTACACACTGTCTAGACATTTTCACTGAGTTATCCACTACGACTCCAAGATCTCTCTCTTGGTCCGTCTCCGCCAGTTCAGACCCCATCAACGTGTATTGATATTTAGGATTTTTGATAGTCTGTCTGTTGCAGCAGCAGAAGAAGAGAATGGATTTATACCCCGCCCTTCACTACCCAAAGGGGAGTCTCAGAGCGGCTTACAAACTCCTTTTCCTTCCTCTCCCCACAACAGACACCCTGTGAGGTAGGTGAGGCTGAGAGATCTCTGACAGAAACTGCTCTTTTTCAAGGAGAGCTCTTATCAGAACTGTGGCTTGCCCAAGGTCATCCAGCAGGTGCAAGTGGAGGAGGAGTGGGGAATCAAACCCGGTTCTCCCAGATTAGAGTCCGCGCACTTAACCACTACACCAAACTGGCTCTTGACAGCTCCCAAGCAGGAGTCCAGGAGCACCTTAAGGACTAACAAAATTTGTGGCACAGGCTGTGAGCTTGTGTGATTCACAACTGACTTCTTCGGATTACCTATATCTGAAGAAGTGAGCAGTGAGTTGCAGAAGCTCATACTCTGCCATAGATTTTGTTAGTCTTTAAGGTGGATCCCTGCTCTTTTCTACTAGAGAGCCAGTTTGGTGTAGTGGTTAAGTGCCCGGACTCTAATCTGGGAGAACCGGGTTTGATTCCCCCACTCCTCCACTTGCACCTGGCTGGATGACCTTGGGCAAGCCGTAGTTCTGATAAGAGCTGTTCTTGAAAAAGAGCCGTTTCTGTCAGAGCTCTCTCAGCCCCACCTACCTGACAGGGTGTCTGTTGTGGGGAGGGGAAGGGGAAGGAGTTTGTAAGCCGCTCTGAGACACCTTAGGGTAGTGAAAGGCAGGGTATAAATCCAATCTCTTCTTCTTCTTCTTCTTCTATAAATGTTAATGTTTCGCATTAAGTGGTGGAAAAATTACATGGGTAGGATCCTACTTACAGCTAGAGATGTAAAATTTCCAGAACTTTTGAAACTGCGGGGGGGGGCGGGGGTATTTTTCTGGGGGAAAGCAGAAGTTGGGGAAAATTGAAATATGTGCGATACTTATTTTCCTATCAAACCGAAATTTCGCTACATCAAATGCATCATTTTTTAACTTACTTAGCCTATAAGATTGCAATATTTGACATATGTATGGAATTTAAAAGTTATAAATGCTGTAGTTTTGTGCAAGCGAAGTTACAAATACAACCCATAACTTGAGAGATGGACCCTACGCTATCTTAGCACGTGTGCCTTAGTTTTTTGCTATCTGGTTAGAGAGAGCGAAGTTTTCATTGAAATTTTCAGTTTTCCTCTGAGGATTCGGTGCAGTTTCTCCTCCCTACAAGATGGGTCAGTAAGCTCCTTTTTTACCCAGTCTGTGGGGAAATGTGTCACCGTGGTTTGAGGGAAGGGTGAAAAGGTCAACCAGAAGTCAGGTCAGGAGGACATCAGAGGGCAACAGGTATGCTTCTAGAGGCAGAAACGAATCTTGGATTGAAGAGCTGTACGTGTCTACAGCATGCGTACCTTGTCTTTAAAAGCATTTCACTCATTCGAAAGCAGAAAATATTTCACAGGAGTTTTTTCAGTACTCCCCAGAATTTCCAGTTTTTCCACTGGAAGAATTGGGGGGGGAAGTCTCCTCAGGAAAAAAATACTGAGAAAAATGGCTCCCCCCCCGAATTTCCCCATTTTTTCCCCTCAGGCCTTCACATCTCTACTTATAGCAAGCTAAACACACTAGTATAGACCACAGTCCCTAATTGTGTATCCGAGTAACTTTGTGAACCGTTTTGTAAATGGCAAATGGAAGATTCTTTCTGTAGCGCTCCGTCGTCCATCAAACTACATTCCAATTCTTGTGTATCTTTATTTGTCAACTTGCCAGGTATCTTGTGAATGACTACCGTGAAAGTCCTTTTCTTTTGGCTTTACTTTTATATTTCCTCTTGCCGTTGCCGTCCCCACCCCCGTCCCCCGTTTTGCTCAGATTTTCATCATGGTATTGAGAGACCAGGATTTATTATTGCTTTTTGCAAGAGCCCCTGGAGAGGAAGCCTAAAATCAATATAGATAACAGACAGCATAGATAACGAGAGCCAGTTTGGTGTAGTGGTTAAGTGCACAGACTCTAATCTGGGAGAACCGGGTTTGATTCCCCACTCCTCTGCTTGCACCTGGCCGAATGACCTTGGGCAAGCCCTAGTTCTGACAAAAGCTGTTGTTGAAAAAAGAGCAGTTTCTGTCAAGAGCTCTCTCAGCCCCACCTGCCTCACAGGGGGTGTCTGTTGTGGGAAGGGGAAGGGAAGGGAGTTTGTAAGCCGCTCTGAGACACCTTTGGGTAGTGAAGGACTAAATCCAGTCTCCTCCTCCTCCTCTTCTTCTTCTTCTCCTCCTCCTCCTCCTTCTTCTTCTCCTCCTTCTTCTCCTCCTTCTTCTCCTCCTTCTCCTCCTTCTTCTTTCTTCTTCTTCTTCTTCTTCTTCTTCTTCTTCTTCTTCTTCGTCTTCATCTTCGTCTTCGTCTTCATCTTCTTCTTATGTTTTAGCACCTTAGAGATCAAAGGGGGGAATATTTCCGGGGTACGCCCTGACCTAGGTAGCCCAGGCAGGTTCGCTCTGAGAAGCTAAGCAAGGCCAACCCTGGCAAGTATTTGGAATGGAGACCTCCAGAGGTCACCATGACTTCTGGGCACAGGCACACGTGCAAAAATGTTTTAAAAACCCAGATTTTCAGGGTATAAGCTTTCGGGAGTCAAAACTCCTTTTGTCGGATATGAGTTGGAATGGAGACTATTTAAGGATTTCACAAACACACAGAGATAGTCCTTTTTGTTTCTTTGTACAGATCATCAGCATCATCGTGAAGAACGACGACTGTTGGCTGGCAAACCAGCACTCCTTGGTGAGCCAGCTGAGGCGGGTGTGGGTCAGCGAAGCTTTCCAGGAAAGGCACCGGAAGGAGAACATGGCGGCCACCAACTGGAAGGAACCCAAGCTGTTGGCTTACTGCTTGTTGAACTACTGCAAGTACGTCGGCCTGTGAATCCGATCTAACGTTCACTTTCCTTAGCGGGTGAAAAAGACGACCGAAGGGAGACGTTTATAAAATTATGCATGGGGTGGAGAAGTGGAGAACTTTTATTTGATCTCTTTTTCTTGATCTCCGATAATTTGAGGGAGCCCAAGTGAAGTTGATGGGCTACAGATTCAGGCCGGACAAAAGGAAGTCCAGCCTGAGAGCCAGTTTGGAGTAGTGGTTAAGTGCGCGGACTCTTATCTGGGAGAACCGGGTTTGATTCCCCACTCCTCCACTTGCACCTGCTGGTGTGACCTTGGGTCAGTCACAAGCTCTGGCACAGCTGTTCTCTCAAGGACAGTTTCTGTCAGAAGTTCTCTCAGCCCCACCTACCTCACAGGGTGTCTGTTGTGGGGAGGGGAAGGGAAGGGAGTTTGTAAGCTGCTCTGAGATGCCTTTGGGCAGTGAAGGGCGGGGTATAAATCCAATCTCCTTTCTCTCATCTCTTCTTCTTCTTCTCTTTTACTCAACAAGGGATTAAAGATGGATTTAGAAGGGGATTAGACAGGTTCATGGAGAAGATGTCCCTCAGCAGCGGCTACTCGTAGTAAAGGGAACCTCCACATCCAGACACAGTAAACCTCAGAATCCAAGTGCCAGGAGGCAGCATCAGGGGAAGGCCTCAGCCTCTTTGCCATAATTGTTAGCTTTTCAGGGCGGCAGGATGCTGGACTAGATGGTCCTTCAGTGGTCTGATCCAGCAGGGCCCTTCTGATGTTCTTATTAGGGGAAGGCTTTGGCCTCTATGCCCTGTTGTTAGCACTTCAGGGCAACTGGTTGACTACTTTGTGAAACAGAATGCTGGACCAGATGAAACACTGCTCTGATCTAGCAGGGCTCTTCTGATGTACTTACCAGGGGAAGGCTTCAGCCTCCATACCCCGTTGTTGGCGCTCCAGAGGAACTGGTTGGCCATTGTGTAGGACGGGACACTAGACTAGATGGACCCTCACTGGTCTGATCCAGCAGGGCTCATGTTATATTCTTCTCAGGTGAAGGCCTTGGCCTCTCTGCCCTGTTTTTGGCCCTCTAGAGGAACTGATTGGCCACTGTGTGAAACAGGATGCTGGACTAGATGGACCTCTGGTCTGATCCAGCAGGGCTCTTCTGCAGTTCTTATCATGGGAAGGCCTCTGCCTCTGCCCTGTTGTTGAAGTTCCAGAGGTACTGGTTGGCCACTGTCTGGGATAGGATGCTTTACTAGATGGACCACCGATCTAATCCTGCAGGGCTCTTCTGACATTCAAAATAGTTTCAGTGTCATTTAGTGATAGATGGAAGTGTTTAAATGACACTCAGTGTTGAGTTGAGTTGAGTTGAGAAAACCACTGGAAATTTGGGTACTTCCTCTCTGCATTGCCTACTTTTTTCTTGACACTTCCCAACTCCCTGTTTGTTTGTTTCCCACCCCCCAGGAGAAATTACGGGGACATAGAACTGCTCTTCCAGCTTCTTCGAGCCTTCACTGGCCGTTTCCTCTGCAACATGACTTTCTTGAAGGAATACATGGAAGAGGAGATCCCCAAAAACTACACCATTGCCCAGAAACGGGCGCTGTTCTTCCGGTTCGTCGACTTCAGCGATCCCAACTTCGGAGATGAGCTTAAAGCCAAGGTACGGCTAATCTGACAAAGGAGAAAACGGAGGCAACATTTAGCTTTGTTTCCTTGGGCCACGGAAACCGCTTGGCTTTGAAATGTCAGCCGGTAATTGCCAAGGCCGCTTGTCTGAAAATACCGCTCCTAAAGAGGAGCAGTCACCGGTGAAAGTCAGCAGTTTATCAAACAGTGTTGGAATATCCCTCGTTAGAGCGTATCGGCTACTTTTTTCGCCTGCAGCCCCTACCCCTTTTGCGTAGGCGAAACTAAATTTTCGCAGCAGATCTGTAATTGTCCTCGATAGCCAATAGTCACGTTTGCTTTGGAAATTGGCTAGAGTTGCGGCGGCCCATTCATAGCCTCGTTTCCTTTTTGTCTCCTGGGCAGGTTTTACAACACGTCCTCAACCCCGCCTTCTTGTACAGCTTCGAAAAGGGGGAAGGGGAACAACTCCTGGGGCCCCCTAACCCGGAAGGAGACAACCCCGAAAGCATCACCAGCGTGTTCATCACCAAGGTACACTTTCATGCTGTTATTTCTTTTAATTTAGTATTATACTTTGTGATTGCAAAGAAGACTGAATCCAGATTTGTTTTAGGAAAGAAAGGGACAAAAAGAAAAAGGTCAGCTGAGGTCGGCTGACCTTATCGGCAAAAAGCCTTCCTTATCTCAACTGCCCTTGATATTTCCAAAACCCAGGTAGAAACCTGACCGGGACCCCCATGGGTTCATCTGCCAGTTGGATATCCCCCGTGGGGGAGGGGGTAAGGATAGAGAAGTAAATTCCCTCCTTTCCTGGCCTTGTTCTCCCCACAGCGAGGGAGAACTGGAGCCTTTAGAAAGCCCTCCTTATCAGGTCGCCGTGTTCCCCGGAAGTCCGCACAATGAAGTTTATTGTTCCGTGGTGGCAGCGGCCGCTGAAGCACTGTTTTTAAAAATCTGCACAGCCAATCAAAAGCCTTGCTCAGCCAAAACCCCACCTGGTCCCCATCACTTTTAAACCATTCTTGGGTGGGTGCCAGGAAAAGGGTCCGTGGTCACCATGGTCGGGGACCCCCGTTTTAGCTATTTATACCCTACCTGGTATTTTTGGCCACTGTGTGACAGAGTGTTGGACTGGATGGGCCGTTGGCCTGATCCATGGCTTTTCTTACGTTCTTATGTACCTTTCTAGGCAATGGGGGCCCGAGTAAACTTCCAACATATCTATAGGTTGGGGACCACTGGTGGAACTCTCTGCAGAATGTCACCAGGACCCTGCGAGACCTCATGCTGTTCCGCAGGGCCTGTAAAGCAGAGGTGTTCCGCCAGGCTTGTTTAATTTTACTTTCTGCATATCCTGTTTTTCTCCCCGAAGGGACCCAAAGTAGGCTCATAACAGAATAAAACAAAACCCCTCTATATACTATCCAGTCCAATTACCTTTATTGGCATGTAACCCTTGCAGACTCAGCTACAACAAAAACAAGCACAGCATAGGATAGTATTTGCAAAATACAGATGCAAGGAATTATCAAGTAAGTATACCCATCAATTAAATAAAAGGTGAATAGAAATGGCACCAAAAAGAGATTTAGCGACAGTTTCCATTATCTCAAGGTTTGGATTATTCATTCATTTATTACGGGTCTATTTGACCGAAGTCTTGACCAGGATTTGGATTATCAAGAAGGATCTTTAGGCAATCAGGATGTTCTTCTAATTGAGCCAAAGTAAGATTTAGAAATTTCAGTCGTAGCGCATGGTAGAAGGGGCACTGAAATGAGACATGGGAGATCATTTTGATGTTATCTTTTGTGCATGGATGACAGAAAAGGGCACACCCTGAAAACGGCCAGATAATAAGGTCGAAGGTAATGCATTGAATCTCGCCAAAGAGGTTTGGGGGCCCTGTATATACATAAACCAAGAAGCAACAGAATGACCAATTGCATCTTGGGATGGTTTTGGCTTCATTTCATGGGATCGTATGAACTTTGTTGATGTGTTCTCAATTAATCCCCCCCTCCCCCCCTGTCCTTGCATGGGGCCAGGTGCTCGATCCGGAGAAGCAAGCGGATATGCTGGACTCGCTCCGGATTTACCTCCTGCAGTTCGCCACGCTGCTGGTGGAGCACGCCCCGCACCACATTCACGACAACAACAAGAACCGGAACAGCAAGCTGCGGCGCCTCATGACCTTCGCCTGGCCGTGCCTCCTCTCCAAGGCGTGCGTGGACCCCGCCTGCAAGTACAGCGGGCACTTGATCTTGGCGCACATAATTGCCAAGTTCGCCATCCACAAGAAGATTGTCTTGCAGGTATTTGTTCCGCGGCTCCTGAACCTTTTACCCAAAGCCTCCCCCGGAGTTGGCGGTTGGGAGTGATGCTTTCGAAGGCTAAGTGAAAATTACATCCTGCTGTAAGTGTTTGTGGAACTAGAGCCAGTTTGGTGTAGTGGTTAAGTCTGCGGACTCTTAATCTGGCAGAACCGGGTTTGCTTCCCCCACTCCTCCACTTGCAGCTGGATGACCTTGGGCAAGCCATAGTTCTGTCAGAGCTGTTCTTGAAAGAGCTCTCTCAGCCCCACCTCTCTCCCAGGGTGTCTGTTGTGGGGAGGAGAAGGGAAAGGAGATTGTAAGCCACTCTGAGACTCCTTTGCATAGTGAAGGGCAGGGTATAAATCCAATCTTCTCCTCCTCCTCCTCCTCCTCTTCTTCTCCTCCTTCTTCTCCTTCTCCTCCTCCTTCTTCTCCTTCTCCTCCCCTTCCTCCTTCTCCTCCTCCTCCTCCTCCTCCTTCTCCTTCTCCTCCTCCTTCTTCTCCTTCTTCTCCTCCTCCTCCTTCTTCCTCTTCTTCTTCTTCTTCTCCTCCTCCTGTTCAATTTATTTAACAATCCAATACCAGAATTAAAACAAATATACAATATACTCGCAATCTCCTAGGAGCAGGACAGAATAAAATTGGTTTGTTCTACCTGGATATGGTGCTATAATCGGGGCAAGATATTTCCCCAAAATCTCTTGATAGAAATGGCAGTATAGAAAGACAGCCTCAGTTGTCTCTGTCAGACCTGATTGGCATGGACCAAGGCAGTTTAGATACAGAGTTTGAGCATATCTCCCCTCAAATAGGGCAGAGGAGAGAATGTTAAGCCAGGCTAAGGTGAAAGCTCTTCGATGCTTCAGGAATTCCAATGAGAAGAAATAGTTAGGAATCGTAAAATTTTGTAATCTGCTTCCCACTGCTGGGGGAGTATGAGATTCTTGGAATGTCTATTTCATAGAATCGTAGAGTTGGAAGGGACCTCCGGGGTCATCTAGTCCAACCCCCTGCACAATGCAGGAAATTCACAAACACCTCTCCCTCCACATCCGCAGTGACTCCAGCTCCATGCCCAGAAGATGACAAAACACCTCCAGAATTGCTTCTTGACCCCAAAGTGGTGATTGGCATTTCCCTGGGCGTGTAAGAAAGGGCCATGACAACTAAGCACTGATGCCACCCTTCCTGCCCTCCCTTCTCATGATCTGCCCAAGTTCACAGAATCAGCATTGCAGTCAGATGGCCATCTAGCCTCTGCTTAGAAAACTCCCAAGAAGGAGAGCCCACCATCTCCCGAAGAAGCCTGTTCCACCGAGGAACCGCTCTGTCAGGAAGTTCTTCCTAATGTTTAGCTGAAAACTCTTCTGATTTAATTTCCACCCATTGGTTCTGGTCCGACCTTCTGGGGCAACAGAAAACAACTCCGCGCCATCCTCTATATGGCAGCCCTTCAAGGACTTGAAGATGGTGATCATATCACCTCTCAGTCATCTCCTCTCCAGGCTAAACACACCCAGCTCCTTGAACCTTTCCTCATAGGACTTGGTCTCCAGACCCCTCACCGTCTTCATTGCCCTCCTCTGGACACTGTTACAACTTGTCTATATCCTTCTTAAATTATGGTGCCCAAAACTGAACACAATGCTCTAGGTGAGGACTAACCAGAGCACCTTTGTAAGGAGGTATCCCCTAACCTCTGTTTAATGGTTTCTTGAGCTCCTTTGTATCTGAGTTGTGAAAGAGCCGCACTCGAAAAGCCCAGTGATGATAGCTTGTGTTCGATTGTTGAAGCCCAGTCTGATAGGAAATTACCTAAAAGAATGAGAGGGGCCAGACCTGGGGGAAAGGTCTTCTTGAGACACACCTGTAAAGAGGAACAACATTTAAGAAGAGAGTTTTAGAGGGCAGCCGGAGACCCAACATATTTTTTGGAGTATGAAGCTAGCTGGGTGGCCTAGGGTCAGTCATTGTTCTCTCAGAGCTGTCCTCTCAGGGCTTTCCTCAGCTCCACCTACCTCACAGGGTGTCTCTTTTGGGGAGAGGAAGAGAATGAGATGGAAAGCTGCTCTGAGACTCTGAATGAAGGGTGGGGTATATATCCAATCTCTTCTCCTCCCCCTTCTCCTAGAAGAAAAGGGTGGGAACTGGATGGGAGGAGCTGGAAGCATTGGGGCACGGTAACAGATGAAAGCAAAGGGGCACTGATGGGGTTCAGAAAGGTGACCAGGTTGAATTTTTGTTCTCACGAGCGGAGAAGGTCGGAGAGGGCGCTGCAGGCAGGTCAAGCGTTAGAGCAGATGACGGGATCGGTTTCTCCTCCTGTGGAGCACTTAGCCTTTTTAGCTCAAGTCCCTTGCCTGTGTGTTTGTTTTTCAGGTGTTTCACAGCCTCCTGAAGGCCCACGCCATGGAAGCCCGGGCCATCGTTCGGCAAGCGATGGCGATCCTGACGCCGGCGGTGCCCGCCCGCATGGAGGACGGCCACCAGATGCTCACTCACTGGACCAGGAAGATCATCGTAGAAGAGGGCCACACGGTTCCTCAGCTGGTCCACATTTTGCACTTGATTGTCCAGCATTTCAAGGTATTTCAGGGCAGTGAGGGTTTCTTTCTTTCTTTCTTTCTTTCTTTCTTTCTTTCTTTCTTTCTTTCTTTCTTTCTTTCTTTCTTTCTTTCTTTCTTTCTTTCTTTCTTTCTTTCAGGGTTTGTTTCTTTCTTTCTTTCTTTCTTTCTTTCTTTCTTTCTTTCTTTCTTTCTTTCTTTCTTTCTTTCTTTCTTTCTTTCTTTCTTTCTTTCTTTCTTTCTCTCTCTCTCTCTCTCTCTCTCTCTCTCTCTCTCTCTCTCTCTTCCTTCCTTCCTTCCTTCCTTCCTTCCTTCCTTCCTTCCTTCCTTCCTTCCTTCCTTCCTTCCTTCCTTCCTTTTTATTGCTTTTTCTATTTACTACAAAACTACAACAGAAAATTCCAGGATGGGGAACTACAATCTACAGGAGAAAGGAAAGATAACCTCTAAAGACCCCAGAGTCAGTGATCATACAATCGATTTAAATACAAATCTGCCTCGTAAATGTGGATTGACTTCCACTGAAAATAATCATCTCACTAAAATGTTATTCATTTTTCACTCGCTGATACAGATATAGTTTCATACAGAGCTGCCTCCTGTTAATATACTTCTTGCTAACATCTTCCAGAGAGCATTAGCAAACTACTTTCCCCCCCTTTTTCCCCTTAAGTGATAGCTTGATTTAGGGGCTACAGCCCCCAATTCAGATTCTGAGTCCTCTGAGGAAGATCTAGTCCCTCCTTCTTCTTCGCTCTCCTTGGTGCCTTCTTTCTAAGGTGCCAAGAGCAAGTGAGGGTCAGCGATGTCCTTGAACAGAAGCCGAGCTAGCTGCTGACTCCCTCGCCAGGACAGGGCTGAGCGAAGTCTGAATGCAAACAGGAGGCTGTCATACCTTTTCGAGATGAAGGTGTGCCAATATTTATTTATTTGTGGCGTTTGTAGTTTGTAGTTCAGGCTGCAGGACAATACCCAGAGCCCTTTTCGCATAATCACCAACTGCAGTTTAAACCATTCAAAGGCAATTTTTTAGTTGACACCTAATGCAAGTAGATAAATAAGTACCACTTTGGTGGGAAGTGCGTTCCGTGCGCCTTGGCGTTCAGTCATGCCGGCCATATGACCACGGAAATGTCTTCGGACAGCGCTGGCTCTTCGGCTTTGAAACGGAGATGAGCACCGCAACCCTAGAGTCGGCTTCGACTGGCTTTCGAGCAAGGGAGCATTTAGCTTTTTAATGTGTAAAACCCAAACCACTTGGGGCAGATCCCGGGGAAGATCCCTGGTCACTGTGCTGAAACAGATTCTTAGGTCCTGGATCTCCTTCCTTCTGGTTTTAACTCAACTGCAGCACATGAGTCGAAGGTGACATCAGCCTCAGGATCAACTTGATGACATAAAAGCTTTTAAACGCAGATCCGTATCGGACGGACCGCTTCTTCATTTGGCGGTGGTGTTCAGTCTTCCTGATCTATCAGCATGTGCCGCTTGTTTGGTGTAGTGGTTAAGTGTGCGGACTCTAATCTGGGAGAACCGGGTTTGATTCCCCACTCCTCCACTTGCAGCTGCTGGATGACCTCGGGCAAGCCATAGTTCTGTCGGAGCTGTTCTCTCAAGGGCAGTTCTGGAAAGAGCTCTCTCAGCCCCGCCTACCTCCCAGGGTGCCTGTTGTGGGGAGGGGAAGGGGAAAGGAGATTGTAAGCCGCTCTGAGACTCCAAGTGAAGGGCGGGGTATAAATCCAATCTCTTCTTCTCCTTCTTCATTAATGCTACCTCGGGCTCTTTCTTGGCATTTAAAGAATATGCTCTCCAAAGAACATTATGTGGCACCCTTTAAGTCAGATATCAGGCTCAAATAACATCAGTTGGTCGCTGTGCACAGCATGAAACAGCTCAAGTAGGAACCCTCGGAGAGATTTGTAAAAAAAGCAAGGAGCGCAAGTCAGAATTTTAACAGTCTATTTCAGCGATTCATTAAGGTGATTTGTGTTGGCTTAAAAAAAGAAGAAAGAACCTGGATTGCCGGAGAATTGGGGCGTAATTTTTGCTCGCGTTTAGGACGAGAATGGTTTACGGTCCTGATCCGATGTAATGTCCCTAAGCATTTGAAGTCATCTGGGATCGACTGCATGAATGAGATTGTTCTGGTCGATTTGGACTTTCGAAGCGAAGTCCCCCCGCCCCAGACTATCTCGACTGTTACTTAGCTCAAGTGAGAATGAGAAACCGGAGGTGAAAGCTTTTTGTACTTCGTTGTCCAGAAACACTTAAAATGCGGCACTGAAAACAAGGGAACCTGCATTCCCCTTCATGGTAATGTTATAGCTGCATTTGGTTTCTTTATGTGCTCAAAGAAACTGGGTAACAAGTGTGGCCGGACTTAGCATAGTTTGAATGAGAGCTGTTGGGGGAGCGCAGTTTCTTTTCCCGAAATTCATTTTTTAAAACACAGCTACTGTTTTCTCTTTTCTCTCTTAAGAGAGGGAAGGATTCTCTCTTCCATTTCTGTTCGAAGAGAAATGAATGCACTGCGTTGTAGCTTCCACCCTGGCAAGCTGTTTTATGTCGCACACCACAGGGTGGAGCTTTAGCAGAGGAAGGCGGGAAGGTTTGGGAAGACGGCGCTGGCCTCTGGGCGTCTGCAGAGTGAAATCTGGCAGAACCTCCCTTCCTGCCCCCGCCTCTCTTTGAATTTTTCTCGGGTCAGAACGGAACTGATGAAACGCTGATTCCAAATTCCCAAGAAGAGGAATAGGCTGTGCAGATTAAAAGGCATCTGGTCAAACAGAGCTTATGCCTGAAATATTGAAGAGTTGCTACCACAGTTATATGTAAGCTTGCTCCCTGATGTTTTGTGCTTGGCCTCGCCTCCTGTGGCAGCCATTTTGTTTTTTGCGCCCCAACCCAGAGTAAGAATTCCAGAATTGCCTGCAGGCTCAAAGAGGTTGGGGACCCATGCTTTAGCAGGTGCAGGGCAAATTTTCAAGGTACCACACCCTTTTAGGACAATGAGTCTTCAGAAAACGCCCAGGGCTTTAGAACTGTGGTTCCCAATCTTTTTGGTATGGGGACCCACAAGTCCAAATTGACTTGGTATGATGACCCAGTCCGGGGCTGGCCTGAGGTTTTTTGGCACCCCAGGCAAACTGTGGCCTTGGCACTCGTCTAGTTCAGCGTTTCATATTTTTGCAGTGATTTTTGAGAAACCAAGAAATGCACAAAAGGCAAAGCTGCCCCCCATGATGAAGCCCAAGCAACCGGCATTCCGACATACACGGCCTCTTCATATGGAAGTGAAATTCCAACCACCGACCACCATCTCTTTCTCCGTTACTCTCTCTAATTCTCCCTAAGATTCTAAGAAACTCACTCTAGTAACCATCAGGACATGTTTTATTTGATCTACATATATAATGCGGCGAAAAAGAAAAAAAATGACTAATGTATGACATGGAAGATACTACTTCCAGGGTCAATTCTTGGTGTCCAAATGTTTGGGACTCTGACCAGGAGCTCCCAGTTCACAGAAATCCCAAGGGAATGATTTGCACAATCCAGGTTTGCTTACAAGAAGATCTTAAATAAGCAGTGATCAAGCTTACAGAATTCGCGAGCTGTGCTCCCATCCGCTGGGTTTAGAATGCACACATGCACAGCGATACTTAGCCAGAACCAGTGTTCCCTCTGAGCTGAGTTAGTGTGAGCTGGCTCACAGTTTTTTAGCCTCCAGCTCACACATTTTTGTCTTAGCTCAGGAAGGAGGGCTCCAGAGCAAACTAATTTATGCAACAGCCAAATTGCTCGCTCACAACTTTAATGCCAGTTGCTCAGAAACTAGAATTTTTGCTCATAAAAACTCCACAGCTTAGAGGGAACATTGGCCAGAACTTGAGATGAGATGCATAGCTAAAACTAAGCATCTTATACCCTAATTGCTGGCCACTTTCAGAGGTTTTGCGACCCACAAGTTGGGAGACGCTGATTTAGAACGTTCTCGGCAACAATGGATCTTTTCGCAAACCAACATGATGAAGTCAGTGTTGCTAAATGCCTCACTCAGGACATCAGTAACCTTTGGAAAAAAAATATCCCTCCGCAGGTTTACTTCCCAGTGAGGCACCATTTAGTCCAGCACATGGTGAGCGCCATGCAGAGACTGGGCTTCACCCCCAGCGTGACCATCGAGCAAAGAAAACTGGCTGTTGACCTGGCTGAAGTGGTGATCAAGTGGGAACTGCAGCGCATTAAAGATCAGCAGGTACGAAGCGTTGTCCGCCGTGTAACGTTCTCCAAGTTTCTCCACAAGACCCAGATTAAATTCCGTCCCCTTGGACTTCTTTTGTTTGCCTGAGTGCGTATTCGTGCGTGCCTTGTTTTCCAGCCGGATTCGGATATGGACCAGGGGGCAGGCGGGGAAGGAGCAAGCTCGTCCTCCTCTGCCGTCAAGAGGGGCCTGTCTGTCGATTCTGGCCAAGAAGTGAAGCGGTTCAGAACTGCCACGGGAGCAATAAGCGCGGTAAGAATTTTTGGCTTTTAAACAGCTAATTGTGTTAAGCATTGCCTATTCATAGCTTAAAAAATGAAACAAAACAACAACAACGCTGAAACTGAGCTTCGCTATCCATTCTGTGTTCTCAGGTGTTTGGGCGTAGCCAGTCGCTGCCGGGGGCAGACGCGCTCCTCTCGAAGCCCATCGACAAACAACACACAGATACGGTTGTCAACTTCCTCATTAAAATCGCTTGCCA
Source organism: Gekko gecko (assembly GCA_029375565.1). Taxonomy (NCBI): domain Eukaryota; kingdom Metazoa; phylum Chordata; class Lepidosauria; order Squamata; family Gekkonidae; genus Gekko; species Gekko gecko. The sequence continues at coordinate 215,609,372 of JAPDNY010000004.1, read as the reverse complement.
GGTACTGTGTGCCTCTGGGACGAATGTGGTAAGGCTTCGTTAGTATCCCAAAGTCAACCTTGCTGCCCCCGCCGCAAAAGAGAGCTGTGATGTTTTAGATGGCCTCGGGGGTAGATACGGGGGGGGGGGGAGAGGAAAATCCTAAGGACCAAATCCCCTCTTATCCTTGAGGATTTTTTTTTAAATAAACAGTGTACGGGTGTGGTTATGGGATGTAGTTACAGGCATTTGAGGTAGGGCATGGTTATGGGTGTTAGAGGTAGGGGCACAGTTACGGGTGTTAGAGGTAAGGGCACGGTTACGGGTGTTAGAGGTAGGGGCATAGTTGCGGGTATTAGAGATAGGGGCACGGTTGCTTGTGTTAGAAGTAGGGGCACGGTTGCAGGTGTTAGGGGTAGGGGCAGGGGCACGGTTGCGGGTGTTAGGGGTAGGGGTAGGGGCACAGTTGTGGGTGTTAGGGGTAGGGGTAGGGGCACGGTTGCGGGTGTTAGGGGTAGGGGCAGGGGCACGGTTGCAGGTGTTAGGGGTAGGGGCATGGTTGCGGGTGTTAAAAGTAGGGGCACGGTTGCATGTGTTAAAAGTAGTGGCACGGTTACGGGTGTTAGAGGTAGAGCCATAGTTATGTGATGCAGAATACGGGAGGGGAGCCCAAGAGGTTGGCTCAGAAATGGTTAGGCTGGGGAATGCGATGGGAGAAATGTTTACATGGGAGGAGTATTGATCGGGAAGACGGGCTTTGGGTCCATCTGGGACTCTTGTGGTGAGAGAGGAATGGCTAGTGTGTAATGGGAGTGTATGTTAAGAGGGTAAATACTTGGCCAGGGAATGCACGACTTCAAAACTTTGGGCATGGCCGGTACTGAAATTTCCCCAAGAGATACTGTGAAGTGATCTTTGGGACAAGGACTCTCTTCTTGCTCACTGGCTCCCGGAATCACTCCCATCCAGAACTAGCTCTTCTTCTTTCTCCGGGACCTTCTTTGCCTTGCTTCCCCCACCCCCCAATTGCATGCTTTAACCGAGCTGCCCTTAATTGCTTTCTCTGAGCCCTTTTCGCAGACGGCAGAACGAACTTTCTCGTTTGCCCAGGGAGGTATGACAGCGTTAAAATATTAAACAACTTCTGAAAGATCGCGGTGATGAATGTCCGCCGCTTGGTAATTATTCCGGTTAATTGCTAGGTAAATGACAACTCCAACACGGCCGGCTCTCCCGGAGAACTGCTCTCCCGCCGCTGCGTTAACCTTCTGAAGACGGCTTTACGGCCAGATATGTGGCCAAAATCGGAACTCAAACTGCAGTGGTTCGATAAGCTTCTGATGACCGTGGTAAGTGACGTCGCGGCTCTCGAGCGCGTTTAAGCATCGGTAAGGTACAATATAATTAAATGCTTAATAAAGCACCCTGGTTGCCCCCAGGAGTTGTCATCTTCGCATCAAAAGGTATTGACTCGTTGCCAAAATACGAACAACCTTGGGTTTTCGTGCGTGCGTGCCGAAGTCCGCAGGGCGGCGTCAACTGCAGAGGACTTGGAATTTTCAACGTTAGCCTCTTTTAATTGGCAATTTAACGCAGTGTCATGACTTGGCAAACGCTCAGCTAACGGGAATTGATTTACAGTCTCGAATAATTACGCTCGTCCTTGTTCTTGACATCAGGATTAGGGTGTTTTTTTTTTAAAAAAAAAGTCAGCTGCCAAGAATGGGAAATGAACACCGGTCGCTCTTTTTTTGTGTGCTGAGTGTAGGTCGTATTTAATGCAAGCGTTAACGTTTTTAGAGCTCGCAGAAGACTGCGATGAGGCTAGTGGGAGGTCCTGGATTCCATGCTGGCCTGGGCAGTCGGCTGTGTGGCTGGCCTGTTTCTTTTAAGTCGTTCTAATAAATGTAGAGCTTCCTTCTTTTGAGTTAGGCTCTTGGCCTGTTGGCGGGTCTGTATTCTCTACTGCGGCCAGCAGTGGTTCTGCAGGGTTTCAGGCGGAGGTCTTTCACATCACCGACTTCTTCATTCTTTTAACTGGAGATGCCGGGGATCGAACCTGGGACCTACTGCATGCTGTGAGTGGGTGCTCTGCTACTGAGTGGTAGCTCCTCTCCAGCAGAGCCGGGGCTAGGTCCTCTGAACCCACGGTCACCTGTGTGCTTCTGCCCTCTAGGCTGAGCTGCCAGGTCTGCTGGCGGGAGTGTCCCCTGAGCTCTGAAACGTTGCTGGCCAGGGGTCTTCGGCCTCCTGCTTCTGTGTGGATCGTTAAAGAAGTAGATGAAAGTTTCCAGGTTGGAAGGGTAGATGGGAAAAGTTCCCAGCATGCAAAGGGAATGGCAGACAGGTATTTTTTTTTTAATGGGGACTGAAGGGCTTCTTGGAAATGGTTTAGAGCAGGGTTCCCCAACGTGGAGCCCATGGGCACCAATGGCCCCTCAACACATTTTATGAGAGCCAGTGTGGTGTAGTGGTTAAGAGCGGTGGTCTCTAATCCGGAGAGCTGGGTTTGATTCCCCACGCCTCCACATGCAGCAAGCTGGGTGACCTTGGGTCAGTCACAGTTCTCTCAGAGCTGTTCTTTCAGCCCACCTGCCTCACAGGGTATCGGTTGTGGGGAGAGGACGGAAAGGCTGCTGTAAGCTGCTCCGAGACTCTGAGTGAAGGGCAGGATATAAATCCAATTCTTCCTCCTCTTCCTTCTTTTCCTCTTCTTGTTTGTCTTCTTCCTCTTCTCCTCCTCCTTCTCCCATTTAGATGATAGGATCCCAGGTTCAATCTCTGATATCTTTAGCTAAAGGTATCAGGTGGCAGGAGGTATGAAAGACCTGTGCCTGAGACCATGATAGATGAATAAGTGAATCCTTGAGGGAAGAAAGATCCAGATAGATAGACAGACAGACTTTTTTAAAAAGCACCACCCAGCATGCACTTCTGGCTAAAAGGGAAAGCTGTAGTTGACCATGCTTGTCTATGGATTCAGGGTTTGATCACTGTAGTCTGGACAACTCTCTGGTGAAAATGCAGAGTGGGGTCACTCTAGGCTTGGCATCTCTGTGGCGAAAACGCAGAGCACCCTACAATTATCTATGTAGTGCATTAGAATTTAGAGTGGGGGAAAACAAAAAAAAAGAAGAAGAGAAGAAGAGATTGGATTTATACCCCGCCCTTCACTACCCAAAGGTGTCTCAAAGCGGCTTACAAACTCCTTTTCCTTCCCCCTCCCCACAACAGACACCCTGTGAGGTAGGTGGGGCTGAGAGAGCTCTGATAGGAACTGCTCTTTTTCAAGGACAGCTCTGACAGAACTACAGCTTGCCCAAGGTCATCCAGCCAGCTGCAAGTGGAGGAGTGGGGAATCAAACCCAGTTCTCCCAGATTAGAGGCCGCGCACTTAACCACTACACCAAGCTGGCTCTTCAACATGAGACCAGAGCTGTCAATAAGGATTTGCAAATGGTGTGTGATTCTGGACTTTCTATCTTGCTGGCGTTTCCTGATCTCAAGGGATCTCTGGGATATTTTCCTCTCTACTCGCTTGGTTTTCTTCCCCCTTGGGTCCTGTTTTCCTCTGATTGCTTTGCTCCTCGTCATAGGGGTGGAAAGGGGGACCATTTCTGCCCTGGTGGAGTATTTCAGTAGGAAGTAGCTGCTGTTTTCCCTTTCCTTGTATGCATGGGGGAGAAAACAGCTCTTGATCCTCAAAAGACAAATTTTGAGGGGTCCCTGCAGGGATCTCCGGTCACTTAAACATGCCACAAATTGTTACAGCCGAGTCCCCCAGAGGCAGGTGACCTCAGAACAACAGTCCCTTGGGGAGGTGGGGGTCGCCTTTGGCCTCCACGCCCCACTTGGGCAGGTCTCTCCATGGTGTCCGGTTGACCACTGTGAGGAAACAAGATGGTTGATTCAGTTTGGTCCAGCAGGGTTCATCTCGTTTAAATTTTCTTTCACTTTTCTAAACCGTTCCCTTCCCCCTTCAGTTCCCATCACAAAGATTCCGATTTTTGTAGCAGGTAAACCCACCTGCATTTGTGGACGTTAAAAGGGCTATAACATGCCACCTTCCTTCCCCTAACCAATGGTAAGGTAAAGGTAAAGATTCCCTTGCTCGAAAGCCAGTCGAATCCGACTCTAGGGTTGCGGTGCTCATCTCCGTTTCAAAGCCGAAGAGCCAGTGCTGTCCGAAGACGTTTCTGTGGTCATGTGGCCGGCATGACTAAACACCAAGGTGCACGGAACGCTGTTACCTTCCCACCTAAGTGGTACCTATTTATCTACTTGCAATTCCTTGCTTTCGAACTGCTAGGTTGGCAGGAGCTGGGACCAGGGACGGGAGCTCACTTCGTCATGCGGCACTCGGGTCTCGAACTGCTGAACTACTGACCTTCCACAGCCTGCAGTTCAGCGTCTTAACCACTTGAGCCACCGCAGCTCCAATGGTACTATGCCAATAAACATTGGCGTGGATCCTACCCCTATTCTGTCAAGGTTTATTTATCGATACATTTATATTGGTACATACTAATGGAGGAGCTTTCCTGAGGAGGTTCTTTTGTCTATGGGTTGTTTCCTGAGGAGGTTTGAGGAGGTTCCACGCACAAAAGAACCTCCTCAGGAAGCAATCCATAGACAAAAGAACCTCCTCAGGAAAGCTCCTCCATTAGCATGTTCATAGCCTGGGGAACTACTACAAGATAATGACTCAGCCCGACCCCACCTTCCAGGGTAGATATAAATTACCTGCCTACCATTTTTTCTGCTCACCTTGACACAGAGAGTCCTCCATCTTTCTGTGTTATACCTCTGAGGATGCCAGCCACAGCTACTGGCGAAACGTCAGGGCCTACAATGCCAAGACCACAGCCACACAACCCGGGAAATCTACAGCAACTAATGATTTATTGAGTGATTGATTGAACTCGGTCTGACTTGTGTCCCGCCCTCTCCACAGAGCAGGATCAGAGTGGCTTCCGTCATGTACAAAATATAAACGTACAAATTAAAACAGTTAAAACTCCGATAAAATACGATAATGCTCCTATGGTACAGATCAAGTCAAGTATCATAAGTGCAATGAATCGGGGTCCGTCGACGATAAAACAAAAATGACCCAATCGGCGGGATGGGGGGGTGTCCGCCACTTCAACTAAAGGCCTGGCGGAAGAGCTCCGTCTCGCAGGCCCTGCGGAAGTGCAGAAGGTCCCACGGGGCCTTGATCTCCTGTGGGAGCTCATTCCACCAGGTAGGTGCCAGGGCTGGAAAAGGCCCTGGCCCTCGTCGAGGCAATATGGAAGTCCCTGGGGCCGGGGACCACCGGGCGATGTTGATTGGCAGATCGTAAAGCCCTTTGGGGCGCATAGAGGCAGTCTCATAGATATACAGGAAATGCTTAGATGCATTGGGGGGTTGAAATCACTGGCAGCTGGACGCAGAGTCGCGAAATGTACAGTTTGGTTTTATGCTCCCGGTCCCAAGGCAATCCGCAGAGTTTGCGTGGCTGTCCAAGAGCATCTGGCAAAACCGTGGAAATGGGGAGAGGCCGTGGCTCTGCAGTACAACATCTGCCACGATTCGTTCTCTGGCGACAGATGCTTAACCACATCCCCTGAACGGAACCACTTGCTCTGCTACACCAGCAGAGCTGACGGTTAACCCAATAGTTGTCATGTTCTTTTCTCTTCCCCCCCTTCAGTTTCTGCCTTTGCTTCTCCCCCCCCCGCCATGTTTGCCGCCTTTACGTATCACCCTCGGTTTGCTCCGTAATGCAACAAGAAAGCGCCCCTATTAAAATTCCACGCTCGGCAGCAAACGTTCCCCGCGCGGGGAAGATCAAGCAGAATTACTTAGCGAGTGTCTTCTTGTGCTCGCAAACGGAAATGATATTACGCCGCGCTGCAAAGAATTATCTTTGGCCTCCCATCCCGCCCCCCGCCCCCCGTGCTGAATAATTGAATGCAAATCTATTATTCTGCCACTTGTCGAGAGGCCCCGGAGCTGTGTGGCAAAAGGAACTCAGCTCGGGGAGAACCAAACAAAATGGTACGCTTCTGCTTCACTGAAAAAAGGAGACCTCTCCCCTAGCCCTTCCCCAAATGATTTTGTACGGAAAGTCGGGAGCTGAGATGTACAAGTTCAAGCCCGGTGGCCTGCCTACCTGAGGGGCCGCCTTTCTCCATATGCCCCCCCCCCAATCTCCCCCCCCAATCTCTTCTTCTTCTTATGGTGTAGTTGATAGTTGTTAAGCATCAAATACAGCAGGACGGTTTATCATATTCCTGCCCACCTGATCTTCAGCACAGGCGGCACAGTCTATTGCTGGCCTACCATAAGAACATAAGAGAAGCCAATGTTGAATCAGGCCAATGGCCCATCTAGTCCAACACTCTGTCATACAGCGGCCAAAATATACCAGGTGCCATCAGGAGGTCCAGCAGTGGGGCCAGGGCACCAGAAGCCCTCCCACTGCTGCCCCCCCCCAGCACCAAGAATAGAGTGCATCACCTGCCCCAGACTGAGAGTTCCCATCTCTACCCTGTGGCTAATAGCCACTGATGGGCTTCTGCTCCAGATGTTCATCTAATTCCCTCTTGAAACTGTCCATGCTTGTAGCTGCCACCACCTCCTGTGGCAGTGAATTCCATATGTTAATCACTCTTTGGGTGAAGAAGTATTTCCTTTTATCTGTTCTAACCCGACTGCTCAGCAATTTCATGGAGTGCCCACGAGTTCTTGTCTTGTGAGAAAGGGAGAAAAGTACTTCTTTCTCAACCTGCTCTATCCCAGGCATAATCTTATAAACCTCGATCATGTCACCCCTCAGCCGTCATTTCTCCAAGCTAAAGAGCCCCAAGCGTTTTAACCTTTCTTCATAGGGAAAGTGTTCCAACCCTTTTATCATTCTGGTTGCCCTTCTCTGCACTTTTTCCAATGCTATAATATCCTTTTTGAGATGCGGTGACCAGAACTGTACACAGTATTCCATCTTGCCTTTCATTCAGGATTCTTATTGTCATCATTTTAAGAAGTTGCTTTATTGTTTGTGCCTCTGTTGTGACCTGCCCTGAGCCCGCGTGTGGGGGAGGGCAGGATACAAGTTAAATAAAATTAATTTATTGATTACCATACGGCGCTATGTGTAGAATGGCCAGGAGGTCCAAAAATTGTCTGGCAGCCAGAAGTTCTAGCTCTTTAGCGTTATGCACCACTAGGTGGCGAGCTTGACGTGTTTGTTTTTAAGGCAAGAGATGTTTCAGAGGTGGTTTGCCATTGCCTGCCTCTGCCTCACGACCCTGGTATTCCTTGGGGGTCGCCCTTCCAAATACTATCCAGGGCCAACCGACCCTGCTTAGCTTCCGAGATCTGACAGGACGGGGCTAGTCTGGGCTACCAGGTCAGGGTATGGCAGGGGTATTATTTGGTGGGGAGACGGCCAGGGAAGACTGGGGCTGCTTTGCAGAGGAAAGCGACGGCAAACCATCTCTGATCATCTCTTGCCCCGAAACCTCATGAGGTGGAACTTCACGGGGCCGCCATGAGTTGACCGTGACTCCATGGCCCTTCTAGCTTCCCTAAGTTGGCCCAAACGGGCCTCATCAGAGCCTGGAAGGTAAGCAGAGGTGGTTTGTCATTGCCTTCCTCCGGGTATAGCAACCCTGGTCTCCTTGAAAAATCACCTCTGCTCATTCCTTGCCCTGGAGAACCTATGAGGGGTAAACTCCGGCTGCGATCACACACACTAAATAATCCACTTTCAATCCATTATCAATGCACTTTCCAACTGGATTTTTACTGCGCGAACTGGCAAAACCCAATTCAGAAGTGGATTGAAAGTTGTTTGAAAGCGGATTATTCCGTGTGTGTGGTCGCAGCCTTCTTGTGGTGACTCCGTGGCGCACTGTACCTTTTTGGAGGGGGCAGAGCTCAGAACACGCTCGCAGGGAGGAAGGGCTTTCTTCTTAACCCCGGCAAATCAGTAACGTGGCACTTCAGTGGCATGACACGAAGGTGCCAGTGTGTTGGAATAAGACGCGGTCAGTAGCCAAAACCCTCCTGCGGAATCCCGGAACCGCTTTGTCACGTTGTGGATCTCTCCTCTCTCTCTCCCTCCGGCCACGTCTTAATTCCAGGAACAGCCCAACCAGGCCAACTTCGCCAACATTTGCACCGGCTTGGAGGTCCTCAGCTTCCTGCTGACCGTGCTCCAGTCCTCGGCGATCCTGAGCAGCTTCAAACCTCTGCAGCGGGGGATTGCGTCCTGCATGACTTGCGGGAACACCAAAGTCCTGAGGGCCGTTCACAGCCTCCTGTCCCGCTTGATGAGCACCTTCCCTACGGAACCAAGTACGTGCGTCTTTGTGCATTTCCCCCTGTGGTTTTCTTTCTTCCTGTACAGCAGGGGACCCCAACGTGGGGCCCACGGGCACCGTGGTGGCTGCCAGTACTTTTTCTAGTGCCTGTTAAGTTTTTCTAGGAAGTGGGCGGGTCCAAGGAGGGCCTTTGCCCAGGAAGGCTTCTGATTGGCCAGCGGAAATTTGATTGGCGGCACGAGGATCTGCACCGAGTTAGTGACGCTCAGCCGTGGCAATCATTTTGTGGCTGGCTCCGCCTCCTGCGGCAGCCATTTTGTGGCAGCCATTTTGTTGTTGCCCCTACCGTGCCGTGTCCCAATTCCCAATATGCCAGCAGGCTCAAAACGGTGGGGACTCCTGTTACACAAGTTTTGTTCCTAAGGAAGGAACGTTTCTCAACTAGCCGATCTTCTCGTCTGTTCTGTTCTTTATGGACTGTTATTTTATCTTTCTTTCTTTTTTAAAAAAACTTGCACTTTCAACCCCAATTTAAAAGAGGGGAGGGGAATGGTTGCAATGAGTAAGCACGAGGAATACATCATTATCTCGCGGCATAAAAACTTAATAACCTGTGGCAGTTATTGCTTTGGCTCAAGGAAGGCATATCGTAAATTTAATGTCTTTTGCAATTACGGTGTGTTTTTTTCCCCCCTCCTGCTTTGAAGGTGTAGTTTTTCAGTCGTTGAACATCGCTGTTTTAATAAGACAAGGAAGGGAAATTGGGTGTGAAGGCAGTGTGGAGGGAAACGGGACGAGCCGGTGGCTGTGAATAATTTTCAGAGTCGAAAAGAGACCCCTTGCAGTGGGGACAGCTCCCCCACCCCACTCCAGCATGCCAATTTAATTTGCAATTCATTCCGGCTGCTTTAAAGTTCTCAAAGCTGCGGGCAAAGAATCCACAGTGATCCCTGTAAGAAAGCGACCGAAAGTTATCTTAAATCAGCAGCAGCATTTCTTGGGTCACTCGGGCTCTGCCACCGAAAACCTGGCAAAACAGAAAAGCCTTCGTCTGCCTCTGGAATGAGGCAAGTGGAATACAGCGCAATCGACTTCCTCCACTACAGGAAGTGTAGTGTTCCACGTCGGGGCAACCACTAAAAAGCCACGCTGCCACTGGATGCCCCTCTGCAGGGATACTCCAGACAGGGGTACTCCAAACAAGGCCTTGTCGACGGATCTTGAGAGATGGGGAGGGTCTGTATGTTTGCAAAGAGGTAGAAGCAGAAAATAGAGATGCGCTTCCTGAGCTATTGCAGGATTTTGCCTACGTGCGTGTGGGATACGCAGATGGCTGAATGAGTCCCAGCAGGGCTTTTTGTGTAGAAAAAGCCCAGCAGGAACTCATTAGCATATTAGGCCACACCCCTGACAGTACATCTCATTAGCGTATTAGGCCACATCCCCATGTTACCAGAGGTGTGGTCATCCAGCCACACCCACCTTTTGCTTCTTATTCTGTTTACCTTGTTTTTTGTCAAAACCCAGGGCTTTTATTTTGTAGCAGGAACTTCTTTTCATGTTAGGCCACACACCCCTCATGTAGCCAGTCCTAATGAGTTTTTGCTGCTGGGTGTGGCCTGTTATGCTAATGAGTTCCTGCTGGGCGTGGCCAACTTGGGAGCCAGCCGGAACGCCGTTCCTGTGCGTTCCTGCCCAAAATAGCCCTGAGTCCCAGTAATTTTGCTTATCTGTTATGAGGAGGGTCTGTCTTCCTTTGTCCCCGCTCTTAATTTGCATGCATTGTTTTGTGCTTGTCGCGTTGTATGTTTTTTTCCTTTTATCATTTGCTGATTCTTGGAGCTGGTCTTTTATCAAAATAAAAGTTTTATCTGATAGTTGATCTGGTTTTGAGCTGCTACAGAAACGTGAGAGCGAGCGTCGGGGTAACGTTCTCGCACCGTGGCATCCCGGGAAAAAGTGGCCGGTTTCATCGACAGACAACCTCCGTCTTTTATCTCGTAACATTCTCGTTAACTCTGGCGCAGGCACTTCAAGCGTGGCCTCCAAGTATGAAGAACTGGAGTGTCTGTACGCCGCTGTTGGGAAGGTCATATACGAAGGCCTGACTAATTACGAGAAAGCCACCAATGCTAACCCTTCTCAGCTTTTTGGTAAGTTTCTCCTCTCTCTCTCACACACATAAGCATGGATGGAGGCCAGCCAGTTTGCCATCGGGCTTTTTGTTAGGGGGAACCCTGGCTGGTGTCGCACACTACCCCAGGGAGACATTTTGCCCCCAGCCTGTGTTTAGAAAACTGTGTTTGCAGTCCGGCCCCCAACTGTTTGACTCTGAGCTGATCCTCCAACCCGTTCAACCTGACGCATTCTGTTCAGACTTCTATGCCGGAAGGCCCTGAGAGAATTTTTCCTATGGTGTCAGTAGTGGCGATAAAGCTTCTGCCACTGATTGGCTGAAATGTGGTGATGTCACGGAAGGGCTGAGTGGGAAGGCAAGGAGGAGCTACGGGAATTAGGAAGAGCCCATAGACAGTAGCAGGTTATGAGTTGGGAGTATTCGGTTGTTGGGGGGAACTGGGGCAGACAGAAATGGAGGGCAAATTCAGTTGTTTGGGAGGGAACTGGGGCAGACAAAGAAATGGAGGGCAAAGAGTGGGAAGGGAAGTAAAAAGCAAATTTCCTACCTATGGGTCAGAAGCAGTGTTCCCTCTAAGCTGAGTTAGTGTGAGCTAGCTCACAGTTTTTTTAGCCTCTGGAGAACTTTTACAAGATAATGACTCAGCCCTACCCCACCTTCCTGAGTAGATATAAATTACCTGCCTACCATTTTTCTGCTCACCTTGACGCCGAGAGTACTCCGTCTTTCTGTGTTATACCTCCGAGGATGCCAGTCACAGCTACTGGCAAAACGTCAGGTCCTACAGTGCCAAGACCACGGCCACACAGCCCGGAAAATCTACAGCAGCTAATTAAACGAGAGACTGCTGAAAATAAAAACAGAGGGGACCGAAACAGATATTGATGATGATATTTATTTGTCCAGTGACATTTGTTTGCTAATGATATTTATTTGTCTAAGAGAAAGAGGAAAAGGGAGAGAGGTGGAAAGAAAGAATGAAAAGAGGTGGAGAGAAAGAGAGAAAGAGAACCAAGAAAGCGAATAGATGGAAGGGAGGGAGAAAAAGCACGCCTCCCCTTCGCTTCCCCAGCTGCCCTGCCGGGAGCCGCAGAATATGTGTGAAAAGCCGCATGTGGCTCCAAAGCCGCAGTTTGGCCACCCCTGGGCTAGAGTGCGTGGATATAAGGAAGACAAATGGTATCACGTCAGTAGAAAACAGTGAAACAACTATAAGGTGATATGTGCTAATGGCGGGATAATCCACCACCCCTTTCCTTTTATAAACCGCCTTCCCGAACTATTCTGTTACAGCAGGGTGCAGTAAACGCTTGTGCTGGTTCACGTATCAATTTATTATCTGTAAGAAATTAAACCACCCGGGAGCAGGTTTCTTTCTGGGGCTCGTCGAAGAGCTCGGGCAACAGGGATGCACGAAAGCAGCGGAGACAGCTTGGCGGGGTCGGTCCCATCCCCCCCCGAGCCCGCTCCCGGAATTACTTCTGTCAATAAAGCGGGGCTGCCTTGGCTTTCGGCCGGGCCCTGCCGCTTTAAATGGCAAACGTCCTTCACTATCCTCGCCCGTGATCTGCGCCGACAGATGTAATTTCACTTGGAGAATTGCCTATTTGTCAGGTGTCAAGTTGGAACTCCAGAAACACACTAAGCGAGAGAGATACTTCTTATCGTTTGTCCGGAACGCTCCCAAGGTTAGAGCAAGACCGTTCCACGCACACACTCCCCCCCCCCCCGAGCCCTCGTATACAGCATTATTATTTAAAAAAAGAGAGGGAGAGAGAGAAAGCAAATATATTCTTTATTTTTAAAGGATGCAAAATGGAAGCGGGAAGGCAAAGATTAGGAAGGGCTCGGCGGGGGAGGGGGGGGAAATGAATGGAGCAAGTTATCGATTCCCTCGGCATCCAGAAAGAGAGTATCTAAGTCAGGGATCTCGAACCCCTTTGGGCCCGTGGGCACCTTTGGAATGTGGGCACGGCCTCCATATGCTTGCCTCAGGGGGGCGGCGTCAGCCGCACAGAGGAAGTCCGAAGTGGAGGGGGAAGGATGGATAATTTAAAAAAATAAGAACATAACATAAGAACATAAGAGAAGCCAATGTTGAATCAGGCCAATGGCCCATCCAGTCCAACACTCTGTCACACAGCGGCCAAAATATACCAGGTGCCATCAGGAGGTCCAGCAGTGGGGCCAGGACACTAGAAGCCCTCCCACTGCTGCCCCCTCCAGCACCAAGAATAGAGGGCATCACCTGCCCCAGACTGAGAGTTCCCATCTATACCCTGTGGCTAATAGCCACTGATGGACTTCTGCCATCGGGACTTCTGCCATCAGGAATACCATCGGGAAGGAGAAGCGAGACAGAATATAGCCAACAGTGGCCAATCTGGAGACCTGCTCACAAGGGCCCCACTGGCCCCCCTCCCACTTAAAAGAGTTGGTGGGTGCTGGGAAGGTGTCGACGGGCACCGCGTTGGAGACCCCTGTTCTGACTCCTGGGGGAGGGGTTGTCTACAGAATTGCTGAGTTATTCTCGAGTGCCAAAGACAGTAGGGGAACCCTGAGCGTAAAAGGATAGCCCCAGTCAAGACCCGCCAAGGGAAGACCATCTACAATTCGCAAGTTCTGCCGGACTAGATGGGCCACCGGTCTGATCCAGCAGGGCCCTTGTGGAATTTGAAGAGTTTGGCAGCAGTGTTCCCTATAAGCTGTGGAGTCTTGTGAGCAAAAATTCTACTTTGTGAGCGACTGGCATTAAAGCTGTGAGCAAGTGATTTGGTTACTGCATAAATTAGTTTGCTCTGGAGCCCTCCTTCCTGAGCTAAGGCAAAAATGTGTGAGCCGGAGGCTAAAAAACTGTGAGCTAGCTCACACTCACTCAGTTTAGAGGGAACACTGGTTGGCAGAGGGGCGTTGTCTTGCATGGAGTCAAGGAAAGGAGCGGCCTGTCTGAAGCCCCCCTGGCCTATAGGGAGGGACCAGTGCCCCCCCCCCCATTGCTGTGTCTCTGTGCAATCATTGTGCTAAGTACCTGCAACTCGACCCCCAAATCTCCCGGGCTACTAGAGGGGGAAGAAAACCAATTGACGCGAACCATTTGACCTATATTGAGAACAGCCTGTAAAAAGCGACATTTTTTCTTGCATCTATTTTTTTTTTCTTGCTCTTCCTCTGAAAAGCTTGGACCACCACATCTGGCCTCTCCCCCTTCCCTCTTTGTCTTCACAACAACCCTGCAAGGTCATCTAGGCTGAGAGACAGCACCTCTTGAAGCTCTGTGGGCAAACGTGGAGTTGAAACCAGGTGAATTAGCTACGATAACACGCTCCCCCCCCCTTTTGGGTTTGTTTTTTAGGCACTCTGATGATTTTGAAGTCTGCGTGCAGCAACAATCCCAGTTATATAGACAGACTGATTTCGGTCTTCATGCGGTCTCTGCAGAAGATGGTGCGGGAGCACTTAAACCAGCAGTCGCAAGTGGGGACGGCGGAAGCAAACACAGGTAATAATCCGCCTCCGCCCGTCGGCGTCCTGAGGTTGAGCTGCGTGGGGAAGTCGTCGTGTCCCTTAATGAATCATAGAATCGTAGAACGTTAAGAGTTGGAAGGGACCTTGCAGGTCATCTAGTCCAACCCCCTGTGCTCCGCAGGAGCGTAGCCGAAAGATAGTCCTGCATACCTACAACGTACCCAATAGATGGTCGTTGTCCAGCCTCCGCTCAAAAACATCCAGCGAAGGAGCATCCACCACCTCCCGAGGCAGTCTATCCCACTGCTCAACCACTCTGACAGTTAGGAAGTGTCTCCCGATATCTAGCCGGTAACGACTCCCCTGTAATTTCCACCCATTACATCTAGCCTTGCAATCCGGAGCAAGGGAGAGAATAAGATCTGCTCCAGCTTCTACATGACAGCCCTTCAGATACTTGAAGACTGCAATCGTGTCCCCTCTAAGCCTTCTCTTTCCCAGGTTTAGATTTGGTTGGCTATCACAGTGCCTCTCCTAGCCTGGGTTTAAAATGGAGAACTCTTGGTCCGGAGTCAGACGTTTCATGGGCAACGATGTTATGGTGAAGAGTCTATAATGCTAAACCTGGGAGTGGAGAAAGGTGGAACCAGCTGCATAGGGAGGTGGCGAGCCCCCCTTCACTGACAGCTTTCAAGAAGAGGCTGGACAGATGTTTGTCAGAGAATGCTGTAGGGTGGCCCTGCATTGGGCCGGGGGTTGGACTAGACGGTCTGTACGGCCCCTTCCAACTCTGTGATTCTGTGATTCTATGAAACCGGTCATCTTCTAATCCACAGACCCCAATGTGGTGCCCATGGGCATCTGGGCACCTGCTGACACCTTTCCTGGTGCCCACCGAGGGTTTTTAGGAAGCGAACGGAGTCACATGGGGCAGTTGCCCAGCAGAGCTTCCGACTGGCCAGTAGAGATCTGATTGGCAGTGCAGATTAAAAGGAGCTGCCCATTAAACAGAGCTGCCTGGAATGTTGAAGAGTTACTGTCAGAGTTACGCATAACCTGGCTCCCTGATGTTCCGTGCTTGGCTCCGCCTCCTTTGGCAGCCATTTTGTGACTGTACCCGCCGCCCTGTTGTCAGAATTCTAAAAGTGGCTCAAGAATGTTGGAGACCCCCTCCTCTGTCCTAAAGGTAGAAGTCAACGTTAGCCTGGGCAAATAAAGTGGTTCTGAACCTTGAATTTTTTTAAAACAAGTGAATAATTGGACTCAGGCCTCCCCTACAAATTCTTGCTTTACACTTCCTTTCCCCCAAGCGGTTTTTCTCCCACATCCTGTTGAGCTCCCGTCCTGGTTCGAAATTGCAGGCGAGGAAAGGGACAGGTTATGTATTCACTACTTAGAACTGCAGTTCACCTCTGCGATTGCAAGGGACAACATGGAGCTGGGACTCCGGGGTTTCTCACGTAACGTCTAGTACCATGTGTGGTAGAGGAGAAATCTGGGCCGAGGATGAATTGGGGGGAATAACGTAGGCTTGATTTGGGGGCTAATTGTGTTGGAAGTCTGCTGTCCTTTGCTTCGTTGTTAACCTTCATGCTCATTGTTATGCCTTTCTCTAACGTTGGTTTGTGTACCTTTCGGGTTCAAGGCTTCACCTTCATAATTTCAGGACAGGACAGGCTGAAATTCAAAATGGGAAATAAATAAACTCAGTGTTGGTCGTTCTCCGTTTCTCGGCCAAGCTGCACCGTTCGATTTGTCTCTTTACGTTCAGAAATTCTGAAATAAGCAGGCATTGATTACGCCGTTGAGGCAATGTTCTCGTAAGCTGTCCAGCACGCACCGCATCTTTGTTCTGAAGCTTTTATTTAAAAGGTTTTCCCTAAAGCTGTGTGCACGGGGGTGGCTTTGTAGATTCACTTGAAAGAAGCCGCCCTCGGTTGCTAGGGAAGAATCGACTGTTCTGTCTTACCCCGGAGTGCTTTAGCCACCTGTGCGCTTACCTGATCACATGCGGGAACCCCGTTCCGATTCCGCCCACAGCCGGCACGAGCGAATTGGTCATGCTGAGCCTGGACCTGGTGAAAACCCGCCTGGCTGTGATGAGCATGGAGATGCGGAAGAACTTCATCCAAGCCATCCTGACGTCCCTCATCGAGAAATCGAACGACGCCAAAATCCTCCGAGCGGTGGTGCGGATCGTGGAGGAGTGGGTGAAGAACAATTCCCCGACAGCTGCCAGCCAGGTATTTGCCGTCGCGCGAGAGAGAGATGACCTGGTGCATTTTTAGGAGGGACCCAAACCGTGCCAGGCCTCCTACGAAAAGCTTCCTGTGGGTTTTTTTTTTAGTGCCCCAATTACTTTCTGCAGCGATAGTTTATGCACAGTGGGATAGAAAGCACCAGATGCAAAGGAAAAGAAAGAGGGAGGAGATCTATATAGTATTTATTTCTTTAAAATATTCATTAGGAGCTGCAGTGGCTCAAGTGGTTAAGACGCTGAACTGCAGGCTGTGGAAGGTCGGTAGTTCAGCAGTTCGAGACCCAAGAGTGCCGCATGACGGAGTGAGCGCCCGTCTCTAGTTCCAGCTCCTGCCAACCTAGCAGTTCGAAAGCAAGAAATTGCAAGTAGATAAATAGGTACCACTTTGGTGGGAAGGTAACAGCGTTCCGTGCGCCTTGGTGTTTAGTCATGCCGGCCACATGACCACGGAAACGTCTTCGGACAGTGCTGGCTCTTCGGCTTTGAAACGGAGATGAGCACCGCAACCCAGAGTCGGATTCGACTGGCTTTCGAGCAAGGGAACCTTTACCTTTACCTAAAATATTCATTAGCCGCCTATCTTCCCTGCGAAGCTCGAGGCGGCTTACGATATCAGTAAAGCACATAAAATAGAGTCCGTAAAAATACATTAAACCAAAATTTAACCACTGAGCCACCCTGGATCCTAAAACGTTAATAAAACATTTGAAACATTCAGATGGCAAATAATTAACCAGTCCCAGTTCCAACTGCCGGCTACTTCGCAGACAGGGAGGTAAGAGGGCAAGGTAGATGTAAATAGTAGAGAACAGGGAAGGGTGCCGGCCAATGGGTAACCATCGCTGTCCTCAACCAGAAGCCTGGCGGAACATCTCTGCCTTGCAGGCCCTGCGGAATTGCATCGGATCCCGCAGGGCCCTGATTGGTACTTGGCAGAAAGTTCCACCAGGTTGGGGCCAGGACCGAAAAGGCCCCGGCCCCGGCCGAGGACAGCCGGATATCTTTAGGACTGGGGACCACCCGCAGATTGCTGTCTGAGGAGCGTCTTTGGGAGGCAGAACGCGATACGTCAGTTTGCACCCCGGGCCCTGCCCCTCTGCAGTGAACCTCGCTAGTGAGACTGGCGGGAGGCAGGGACCCAAGGACCCAGCGTGTGCTTGTGTGCATGGAAGAGAAATACGTCTTGCTCCAACCCGCTGTATTTTCTGTGTGCTGATATCGCAGGGCTCGTTTTGTAGCAGGGACTCCTTTGCATATTAGGCGACACCCCCCCTAATGTAGCCAATCCTCCAAGAGCTTACAGTAGCCCCTGTGAGAAGAGCTCTGTAAGCTCTTGGAGGATTGGCTACATTAGGGGAGGGTGTTGCCTAATATGCAAAGGAGTTCCTGCTACAAAAAGAGCCCTGCTGAAATGAAAGAATGCACATGTGTGTACACGAGAGGCCCTAACCCAGAACCCTCCAAGGAAACGATAACGCAAGGTCCAAATTTGCTTACAAGGAGATTTTCAATAAAACATCAAAACGTAGAGAAAATGCAGGCCAAGCTCCCATCCGCTGGGCCTCGAGCATGCGGACACGCGGCGAAGCTTGCCAGAATCCAAGACCACGTGCATAGCTAAAATGAGGCATCTTATATCCCAAAAACTGGCTGCTGTTGTTCAGTCGCATAGTCGAGTCCGACTCTTCGCGACCCCACGGACCACATCACGCCAGGCCCCTCCTGTCTCCCGCCGTCCTCCGGAGTTTGCTCAATTTCATGCTCGTTGCATCGATAACGCTGTCTACCCAAACCCATCCTTTGCCGTCCCCTTCTTCTTCGACCGAGCGGACTTAGCCAGTCCCGCGCAGAGCCCCATCTCTGATGTCAGAGGCCGCTGTTGCCAAGCAGAAATTTATGAAATACAGACCCTTCCCCCTCAAACCACCTAGCGATGGTTCTGAACTGTTTCAAATTTTGCATTGTACTTCCATGTTTGTGGGCGACTTATGCTTATGTTAGACATATCGATGTATTTGTAGTAAAAGGTTGGACATCACGCTTGCCTGGCAATTCATCTACAGCTGCGTGTTAGGACTGTGCCTAGACAAGTGTATGTATATGCGAATTCAACTTCTGTTTGTATATATTTGGACGTGAGCTGTCAGGCAACCGGATGGGCAAGCTAATTTATGTTCTCCCTTCTCCCCCCCCCCTTTCTTTTCAGACGCCCACCCTCCGAGAGAAGTCCATTTTGCTAGTAAAAATGATGACCTACATCGAAAAACGTTTTCCAGAGGACCTTGAATTAAATGCCCAGTTCTTAGACCTTGTTAACTACGTCTATAGGTAATTATGGCAATTAATCACCTTTTCCCCCTCAGCTTACTTGTTCATAATTTTGTGCCCCTCTTGACCTTAATAATATGCCATCCATCTTTTAAAGCTAATTTAGATTTTGGGAAAGTGGGGTGTGTGTGAGAAATAACAGCCCATTTTTCTCCCCCAAGGTTTCTTTGAACATATCTGCTTGTCGATGCCTCCAGATATTACATCTGTACTGCTAAGGGGGGGGAAAGAACGCTTGCTGTGATGCCCGCAACGTTGCCTCGCATTTTTATACGTACTAATACCTGACAAAAATACGCTGCGTGTGCTATAAATAGTAATTGATTGTAGTCGTTCGGAATTTTAATTTCATTTCATAACAGTTCGCTAAATTGGGTTCTTGTCATTAGCATAAGTTTGTCTTTACCCCCCCTCCCCCAAATGCGTTGCTTTTAAACGCTTAATTGCTGTTTTGACAAAAAAAAAATGTCACCCGTCAAATCATCGGCTCGGCTGAATTTTTATGCTGCGTGAAGCGCATTGCCGTTTGAGCAGTTCGTACCTGTTGAGGTTGGGAAGTGCCAGTTGAGGCCGGAAGCGATTCCCATCACTCCTGGTCCACCCGCGTTTCTCCTCCACCTCGATGTTCTTCCATCTTTTCCCGGGTTGCATTGTTGATTAGGTTGATAGTGTCGATTTGGTGCAGACATAATGGGAAACCCAGGTTTGAGCCCCCTCTCTGCTGTGGAAGCTGGCTGGGTGACCTTGGTGCCGGTCAGACGCTCTCAGCATAAACTACCTCACAGGGCTGTTATGAGGGTAAACGTGAAGGAGAGGAGAACATTGCCAGCCACTTTGAATCCCCACTGGGGAGAGACGCTAGGCTAGAATCAAGTCTGGGAGCACCTTAGAGATCAAAAAGATTTTCAGGGCACAAACTTCCAAGACTCAAAAGTTTCCCTTGTGACGAAAAGTGGAGTGTATTTAAGTGTTCACGTTGTCTGATCGTTTCAGAATATAGCTGTGTTGGTCTGCGGTAGAAAAGCCAGATTTGAATCTGGTAGCACCTTGGGTCAGTCACAAGCTCTGGCACAGCTGTTCCTGAAAAAGAGCCGTTTCTGTCAGAGCTCTCTCAGCCCCGCCTCCCTCACAGGGTGCCTGTTGTGGGGAGGGGAAGGGAAAGGAGTTTGTAAGCCGCTCTGAGACTCCTTTGGGCAGTGAAGAGCAGGGTATAAATCCAATCTCCTCCTCCTCCACCTTCGGGGTATAAACTTTGGAGAATCAAAGCTTGCTGTGCCACGTATCTGACGAACTAAGTCTGCTGCCCCTCTGCAGACCACACCTGTCATTCGCCTGATGTCATTCGGCGTCTGAAATCCCTCCAACTCTCCAAAATATAAGTTTGTTCTAAGGAAGGCCCCGGGGGGGTCTTGTCCCTGGCCTGAGTTAGAAGCCCCGAGTAACCACAGGGAGACGGGGGCGAGCCCAATCCTCTGCCCCAGCTGGGTACCGTTGATCACTTTCTCAACACTAGGCCCAGCAGGAGGCCAAGCACCTTGGTGGGCTCTTGACCCTGTGCCGTGCAACCGATTCCGTCCGAGCTCAGCCCCGGTACTCACTGGATCACACTTCCCATCTCTGTTGAGGGAAGAGGCCTCTCTTGGCCTGGGTTATACAGGGGCGTAATCTTTCTGGTGTAGTGGTTAAGTGCACGGACTCTTATCTGGGAGAACCAGGTTTGATTCCCCCACTCCTCCACTTGCACCTGCTGATGTGACCTTGGGTCAGTCACAAGCTCTGGCACAGCTGTTCTCTCAAGGACAGTTTCTGTCAGAAGTTCTCTTAGCCCCACCTATCTCCCAGGGTGTCTGTTGTGGGGAGGGGAAGGGGAAGGAGTTTGTAAGCCACTCTGAGACGCCTTTGGGCAGTGAAGGGCGGGGTATAAATCCAATCTCTTCTTCTTCTTCTACCTCACAGGGTGTCTGTTGTGGGGAGGGGAAGGGAAAGGAGTTTGTAAGCCGCTCTGAGACGCCTTTGGGCAGTGAAAGGCGGGGTATAAATCCAATTTCTTCTTCTACCTCCCAGGGTGTCTGTTGTGGGGAGGGGAAGGGAAAGGAGTTTGTAAGCCGCTCTGAGACGCCTTTGGGCAGTGAAGGGCGGGGTATAAATCCAATCTCTTCTTCTTCTTCTACCTCACAGGGTGTCTGTTGTGGGGAGGGGAAGGGAAAGGAGTTTGTAAGCCGCTCTGAGACGCCTTTGGGCAGTGAAGGGCGGGGTATAAATCCAATCTCTTCTTCTTCTTCTACCTCACAGGGTGTCTGTTGTGGGGAGGGGAAGGGAAAGGAGTTTGTAAGCCGCTCTGAGACGCCTTTGAGCAGTGAAGGGCAGGGTATAAACCCAAACTCTTCTTCTTCTTTTTTTATAAAGTTTATTTTTTCCTTTCCCCAAAAGGGACGAAAGCCTCTCCGGGAGTGAGCTGACGGCCAAGCTGGAGCCGGCGTTCCTCTCGGGACTCCGCTGCGCCCAGCCGCTCATCCGTGCCAAGTTCTTCGAGGTCTTCGACAACTCGATGAAGCGCCGCGTCTACGAGCGCCTGCTGTACGTCACCTGCTCTCAGAACTGGGAGGCCATGGGCAACCACTTCTGGATCAAGCAGTGCATCGAGGTAGGGAGGCGGGCGATCGGAAGCAGCGGCGCCTTTCTTGAAGGAAACCGGGGCGGGTTTGCACAGAGCCCCTCGTCTGGTTTGTGCTTCGGGGTCTCGCTGAGGTCTGGAGCTCCCGCCGTTTTAAAAAAGGAAAGCACTTCACTTGGCTGGACCTTGCGGGATTCGTTCTGCGGGCGGCTGTGCTTTCCTCTGGCGCAGAGGAGCCCCCCGTCCCCCCCAGCTCACGCAAGGCACCCTTTGAGCCCCATACATCTGCAACTGCTATAAAACAAAAAAAATGCGGCCGATATCTCTAGAGAGGCCAGGCTAGTGTTTTAGGGGCGTCCGTTTTCACAGTCCCGTTTCATCCCACGCATGAAGTGAAGCAAAGATGCTTAGTATACATTGGAGCGAATGTCAGTGTCCTGGTCCTGCCAGCCCGGGTCGCGGGCCCCGCTCCCCACCCACGCCCGTCCCGGGGGAGCTTACCTGCCAGCCAGCAGAAGGCCGGGGAGGGGCCGGAGGAGCCTCGGTGGTGGAAGAGCAGGCTCTGCGAGGCCCCCACGGCGAGCCCTCCCCAACGGGCTGCGGGGACGGAGCAACGGCGGGATGGGTGAGGCCTCGATGCCGTGCCCCGCGTGCCCCACAAGAGCTGTGGGAGAATGATGCCGAGGACAGGACCCGGCCCATCCGGCCGAGGAGGACACCACCGGCCCGGCAACAGGCCCTCCCACACCCAAGAGACGGCGTCTTGGGTTATAAAGGGGAGCGGGGCTGGGCAAGGGAGGAGAACAACAGGAAGGAAGGGCGGTGCCGGGTGCAGGGCCAGAGATATAAGGACAGGGGGGAACGAGGAGGCCGGGAAGGAAGTACGAGCAAGGGACGGGGTGCGAGTGAGCCGAGAGAGGCAAGCGACGATTAAGAGAGGAGCCAATCTCCGCGCTCGGGGCAGGAGGGGCCCTCCGGGTGGCGTTAACCCGCCCCCCCTGCCATTTCTGAGGCCTCCTCACCCTACCCGACCTTGCATCGGTCATCACCTCCGGGGCTGCCCCCCTTTTGGGTCACCTGCGCCACGGCCACGGGAGGGGCGCCAACAGGGGCACGGCCCAAGCACGACAGTCCGAAATACAGGGACCGCCCCTCGCAGGGTTGACACACGCCCTAGGAATAGAGACCGGTGAACGTGGATGAACGCTTTCTAGCTGGCATTGACGTTCACTAATGTAACTTCATCATCTGGGACTTCAGCTCGGTGGCATTTCCGACGCTATCCCGACTGTCACCAGCGCCCCGCGTTCACTGTAACATATTCATCTTTCTTGATGGGTGAATCTTGGTAATGAGATGCAAACTTGAAGCTTAACCGGGAATAGGGAACATCTCTTGATTAAAGATACAATAATGTGAATGCAGTACATAGCCTAGATCATCGCTAGGTAGGTAACTAAACAATTACCGGAGCTCTAAACATGATAATCAACTGGGAAGCTATTCCTTTTGTGTAGCAAGTTACCACCTAGCCCTTCAAAACTCCGGAATTCAAAACCCCTGATGACTGAAGGTTGGGCGGGGGAGACGATAACCCAGCCACGTCTGTCAAAGAATCCCAAGTGTTGAATCATTCATCGTCTCTGACATTTATAAAAAATAGAATACGGTGACATTTTAGGTCCTGGATACAGCTCCGCTCTAGATTTATTTTTTTTTTAAATGCTTCCCACAGGAGCAGGCATTGATGTAGCGGGCTGTTTGTTGTCCGGCTGTATTGTTCGGTAGAATTTGCCGTGCGGATCCTGTCCGTGGTGTAGGAAGTCCACAGCCAGCATCCACGTTAGCCATGGTGACTGAATAGAAACTTATATTCACAGGCAGCTAACCTAAATGCCAGTACCAGGAGGCAGTCTTGGGAAAGCACTCAGCCTCTCTGCCCTGTTGCTGGCCCTCCAGAGGAACTGTCTGGCCACTGTGTGGGACAGGATGCTGGACTAGATGGACCCTCACTGGTCTGATCCAGCAGGGCTCTTCTGAGGTTCTTATCAGGGGAAGGCCTCGGCCTCTGTGCCCTGTTGTTGGCCCTCCAGAGGAACTGGTTGGCCACTGTGTGGGACAGGATGCTGGACTAGATGGACCCTCACTGGGCTGATCCAGCAGGGCTCTTCTGAGGGTCTCATCAGGGGAAGGCCTCGGCCTCTGTGCCCTGTTGTTGTCCCTCCAGAGGAACTGGTTGGCCACTGTGTGGGACAGGATGCTGGACTAGATGGGCCCTCACTGGGCTGATCCAGCAGGGCTCTTCTGAGGTTCTTATCAGGGGAAGGCCTCAGCCTCTGTGCCCTGTTGTTGGCCCTCCAGAGGAACTGGTTGGCCACTGTGTGGGACAGGAGGCTGGGCTAGGTGGACCCCTGGTCTGATCCAGCAGGGCTCTTCTGATGTTCTTATGAAGGTCTCAGCCTCAGTGCCCTCTTGTTGGCTTTCCAGGGTGACTGGTTGTCCTCAGTGTGAGATTTGATGCTGGGCTAGATGGACCACTGGTCCAGCAGGGCATTTCTTATATTCTTATTAAGTTAAAGGTTTTCCTTGCTCGAAAGCCAGTTGAATCCAACTGGAGGGGAAAAGGCATTTAGAGATATTGCGCACAACTAGAAGACCCTGCTTTCAAATCCTGTTTCTGGAGGGGTGGAAGGATTGCAAAGGGAACCTGCCGCCTCTTCCTCTGGTCGAGAGACCCTATAATATTTCACTGAGCTGAACAGGACATTGTCACAGTGCAGAAATTCCTTAAACATCTCAGTATGAGGAGCAAGTAGTTTTAAGTTTCTTCTTCTTCTTCTTCTTCTTTTTTAAACAACTTTAGCTCTTACTGGCCGTGTGCGAAAGGAACGCCGCGATTGGGACGAGCTGTCAAGGCGCCATGCTCCCGTCCATCACCAACGTCATCAACCTGGCCGACAGCCACGACCGGGCTGCCTTCGCCATGGTGACCCACGTCAAGCAGGAGCCCCGCGAACGAGAAAACAGCGAATCGAAAGAAGAGGTGACTCCTCCTTTCCTGTATTCTCAGTCCTCCCGTCCCCATCTCCTCTGCGTTTTAAAACGAGCTTAAGCTGCCTCCTCTGTGGGGGTCTCAGACCTTCAGCCTGTCTGTCTGCTCCAGAGAGCAGCTTTCTGTGGTCTCGGGCCCGGGTCTGGTCAGCAGCTCTTTTGCCAAGGCGACTTGGGGGTAATCCACTGTGTTTGTAACCGCCAGCCTCTTTCCCAGGACGTGGAGATCGACATCGAGCTGGCCCCCGGCGACCAAACCAGCACGCCCAAAACCAAAGAGCTGTCCGAAAAGGACATCGGCAACCAGCTGCATATGTTGACCAACAGGCACGACAAGTTCCTCGACTCTCTCCGAGAAGTGAAGGTTGGCCACGTTTTTTTCTCCTCGCCGTGTCCCGTGCTCGTTTGGGAACTTTTAGGAACCGCCTGACGTTCTGCAGGGTTAAAGTGCCCCCCCCACCCCAAGCCGTTAAAGTCGAATGAATTTGGGCACCCCTCGCTCAGCACGGGATAGCGGCCGAAATATTTCCCCCCTGCCTGCCTGCCTGCCTCGGCATTTTCATTCCGTTGTCTTTCGCCCCTTTCCCACCTTTGGACACTTCTTCTTTTTTTAGTAAAAAACTTTTATTAATAGGATGTAATAACATGTTCCATATTTAATGACCAGTTCCTAACATATCCTTTTCTAGAAGTTTTTTATCCCCCCTCTCCCCTGGCTTCCAGCGATGCTCCAGCCCCATTAACATTTCTATCAATATCATCTTACATTCAATTCATATTCAATATTCAAATCTTAACTTTCAGTCTTTTCCTTTTCTATTTTTCACTATTAGGTAACTTTTCTATTACAGTCCCTTTCCTTACATCACTTCTATTCTTAGTAATTGTCAAAACAAAGCAACCTATTTTTCACACCCCAATTAAATTCTAAATAGCCTTTAAAGTCTTTCCACTCTGCTAAAAATTCTTCATCCTCTTTTCCATGAAGTTTCCTTGTCAGCTTGTCCATTTCGATCATAAAAATCATTTTCTTTATCCAGTCCCATCTGTCAGGTACTTGCTCCTGCTTCCAGAACTGAGCATAAGTCATTCTCGCGGTTGCAGTTAGGTACCATAGCAAGGTTCTCTTATCCATTTTGACTTGGACACTTATTCTTCTGTCGATCCGGAAGTCTGTTTAAAAATCTTTCTAGCCCCAGCTCGAGGTAGTGAACAAAAATAGTGAATCAGTTACAGAAGAAGAGATTGGATTTATACCCAATCTCACCCAATCTTACTGTTTATACTTCACTACCCAAGGGAGTCTCAGAGTGGCTTACAAACTCCTTTCCCTTCCCCTCCCCACAACAGACATCCTGGGAGGTAGGTGGGGCTGAGAGAGCTCTGACAGGAACTGCTCTTTTTCAAGAACTGCTGTGCCAGAACTTTGGCTTGCCCAAGGTCATCCAGCAGGTGCAAGTGGAGGAGTGGGGGAATCAAAGCTGGTTCACCCAGATCAGAGTCCGCGCACTTAACCACTACACCAAACTGGCTGATCCAAAAATGAGAAATAAAGAATCTGTAAACCCCCCCCCCCGCCCCGCAAACCAAATTCCCCAAACAACTCTTTCCACTCTGCAATGAAAATAATTTAAACCATCCAGCTCAGTGGAGGAACGAGGGAGAAGAAAATGATACCTATAACATTGGGAAATGATACCTTATAACATTGATAAAAAGCCCCTTGGGAAAAGAGCAGGTTCATAATATTTGTTTATTCCCTTTATCGTCTGCCTTTCTCATTGGTAGTCAAGATGGATTACAGAATTATAACAACAGTGCAGTAAACACCAGCACAGTCTTTATTTTCTAGATAAATAAATGTTTCTAAATAAATACGATTGGATTACGGCGGAACGTCCAAAAGCCCGACGGAACAATGACGGTCCCGTACATCCAGTAAACACTGCAGTATGTACAGGGAGGAGAAGGGAATCGCCTACATTTTTTCGCAGCCAATTAACTATACCCCGTTCCCTTAAAAAAAGGGGGGGTACACGTGCCTTTCTGCGCAGCCTGGTTTCCCCACACCCGTGTTTCCTTCGGAGCAGTTCCATTTTCCGCTTTCTGTAAGCCCTCCTGAAAGTCAGCCATGTTGAGCTTCGCTCTGGAACCTCGGGCAGACCGTTACAGAGTGCCGGGGGCAATCCAAGAAGCCACGGTGGTGGGCGGGCAGTGACAATTTATTTATTTATTAGTTCCATTTGTCTCCCGCCCTCCCCGCGAACGGGCTCAGGGCGGCTAACATTAATCGGCACAAAGTACCATAAAATCCACGTAAGACATTTAAAACGTTTTAAAACAATCAGATACTCATAAAGTGCTAGTAGTGATCGTCATTCCGTCGTTAATTAAGATGGTGTGCTATGTAATGCGCCAAGCAAACAATTTCCGACTCGGCGATCTCCCGGCGTCACACGATGGCCTAGCTTAATCTCAAAACTGGGGCCGGCCCATAACCACAGGCGGTGGTGGCAGTGGTGGTGGTGGCAGCTCCTAATTGAAAGTCTGGTGGAAGAGCTCCGTCTTGCAGGCCCCGCGGAGCTGTAAAAGGGAACTCTGGGTTGATCAGAGGGGCGGTGCTCTCAGTCATGCCAGGAGAGGGGATCCTCCCTGCGTGCATGTCCCAGGTCGTGAAAGGCTTTGTAGGTCACACCCGTCGCCTTGACTTGAATCTCGGAAAAGGCCGCCAAGGTCCCAGTCGCAAACCGAACCGCACGGTAACCCAGCAGCCGTATTTTTTGAATCTCCCAAGAGTGAACATTGCCGTGCCACTCTTCTCTCTTTTCTAATGCCTATTATTTTTTAGGCACCAAAGGTAGATAAGTAGATAAATACGGTGTGATTAAATCAATCAAATGATTTGCTTGTATCAACAGTCACTGCAGTTCTTTCTAATCCTTGCACACAGAGACCATCAACCCCTCCCCCTTTCAGTTAGGAAAGGACACTTTCTCTAAGCTCGCATAGATTAGTTTACAGGAAGCCTTCTGGGACTATCTCTGAACAGTAAAGGTAGAGGTAAAGCCAGTCAAATCTGACTGCTCGAAAGCCAGTCGAATCCGACTCCAGGGGGCGGTGCTCATCTCCGTTCCCAAGCCGAAGAGCCAGCGCTGTCCAAAGACTTCTCCGTGGTCATGTGGCCGGCTTGACTAAACATGCAGAGGCACACGGCCAACGCTGATTTGTACCAAGATGTGTTCAAGATCAGCCCCACGCTGATTCGGTGCCCCAGGGAGAATTTTCTGTCCCCTGTCTTTTGCACCCCCCCCTTCCTGACCAATGTTTTAATTGCTTTTTTTTATGTTTTGGTATGCATTTTAACTCTTCCCTCCCCCCAATTTTGTTTTTATCACACTTTTTTCAAAGGTACAGTAAAGTCACACAATGCCAAATCAAGATCCAGCATCAACAAACAACCCCCCCCCAAAAAAAAAACTCAACCCCCTGCTTAAATACAGTAATCTAACAGTCCTAGTACCAGTACAGCTTTAGGGTGACATCATGTCACATGTCAGTACAAAAGGCATTTTTTAATGCATACAAACTTAGCTGCTTGACCATTCCTGACCAGCGCCTGTAAGAAGCACACATCTCTGCAAGTTAGCTTCCCAGATTGTATATCAGAGAATACGTCAGAGGAACGTAAGGCAATATGGCAAGAGAGTAGCTGGGATTTATCACCTTTCGTTCGTTTTTAAAAGATTATCAGATCACGGCGGCGCTTATCCTTTGGCAAGAACGTCAAGTTCTGTTAGGTATCCGAACAACGGGGAACCACAGTTCCACAGAATTTAACTCTTTTTCAAATTCCTTTTACGATGTCCGTTTGGAAAGGGGAGAGGTTGGTTTTAAATGGTTTTAAAAATGTGATTTTTTTTTTTTAAGTGCATTGTGTTAAATCATTCGGCGTTCCGGTGGCCCTTCTGAGGGCAGGAAGCCGGGATGCAGAATGCAGCAGCCAGGCTGTTGTTGGGTCTCCCCGTGCGGGAGCACATCCAGCCTGCGCTAAAAGCACTGCACTGGCCGCCGCTAGCATACCGGATTCGCTTCAAGGTGCTGGTGCTTACCTTTAAAGCCCTTTATGGTCAGGGGCTTGCCTACCTGAGGGTCCGCCTTTCCCCGCATGTTCCCCAGAGAGCACTACGGTCAGGGTCTCAAAACCGTCTGGCCCTTCTGGGCCCCAAAGACGTCAGGCTGGCCTCAACTACAGCCAAGGCCTTTTCATTGGCGGCTCCGCGCTGGTGGAACAAGCTCCCGGAAGACCTCAGGGCCCTGCGGGACCTTTTACCGTTCCGCAGGGCCTGCAAGGCGGAGCACTTCCACCAGGTGTTCGATTAAGGAGCCACGCCCAGCACGCTTAAGGCCCGGTGCCCAGTACCACCGCCGACAGCCTGGGCTTCGCCGACTTTAAAATCAAATACCGGCTACATCTGTTAGTACGTCGATGCCACCCCGCTTTCGCCGTCGCCGTTTAAATTGTTCAATGGCGCCTTACGTTGTGTTTTTAAGCTTCTGCTTATATCGTTGTTTTAGCCACTGCGTTTTATGTAAGCCGTCGTGAGCCTGCCCCGGCGGGGAGGGCGGGTTGTAAATCAAATAAATACATTTTGTAAACTAACGAGCGAATCGACGGAACCCTAACCTCGAAAGATCAAGCGTTTGGCTCTCCGGCGCTTCAGTGTTCAGCTGTTGATTGGTGGATGGTTCAGGAGGTTGCCTCCTCTCCAGCAGGCAGCTGGCTCTGCCGAGGCTTTGCTCTTTACAGTGTGTGCCTTTGCCCCTCGTTTCGTCTGCACCCCGTAGCTCAGCGAGAACCGACTTCCTCATTTAATGACCCCCCCTTTCTCCCCCCCCCAATATCCCCCTTCTGTTCCCAGACCGGGGCCCTTCTCAGCGCCTTCGTGCAGCTGTGCCACATTTCCACGCCTTTGGCCGAAAAGACCTGGATCCAGCTGTTCTCCCGGTTGTGGAAAATCCTCTCTGATCGGCAGCAGCACGTGAGACTCTTCTGAGCGCTGGTCTTATACCTTTGCAAAAGGGTTTTGCTTCCATACTGGAAATTCACACTGTCGGCACCAGTGTTCCCTCTAAGCTGAGTCAGTGAGAGCTGGCTCAGTTTTTTAGCCTCCGGCTCACACATTTTTGCCTTAGCTCAGGGAGGAGGGCTCCAGAGCAAACTAAATTTATGCAGCAGCCAAATTACTCACTCCCAGCCGTAATGCCCATAGCTCACAAAGCAGAATTTTTGCTCACAAGGCTCCATAGCTTAGAGGGAACGTTGTTCATGTGGGCA
The DNA here is from genome assembly GCA_029375565.1 of Gekko gecko. Classification (NCBI taxonomy): domain Eukaryota; kingdom Metazoa; phylum Chordata; class Lepidosauria; order Squamata; family Gekkonidae; genus Gekko; species Gekko gecko. Next base: position 215,579,894 of record JAPDNY010000004.1, on the reverse strand, counting down.
GTGTTCCCTCTAAGCTGAGTTAGTGTGAGCTAGCTCATAGTGTTTTAGCCTCCAGCTCACACATTTTTGTCTTAGCTCAGGGAGGAGGGCTCCAGAGCAAACTAAATTTATGCAGCAGCCAAATTACTCGCTCCCTGCCTTAATGCCCATAGCTCACAAAGTAGAATTTCTGCTCACAAGGCTCCACAGCTTGGCGGGAGCATTGGCCACCACGTGGGGTGGCCCTGAGCTTCAATGTACCTGCACCAGTTGGCTGGGGGAAGGTGAGGCAGCCGTTTGAAGGAAGTGGAGGCTGATGCTGGCCTGACCCAGTCTCACCCGATAGGCAGTAGTTCCTGCCAATCACCCCAGGAGCGTGAGGCAGAAAGAGGAAAGGGCAGGCATACCTCAGGGATTTTCCCTTGTAAGGGCCAAGGAATCAGGCTCGGGAGGGACAGGTTAGCCCTCCGGCTAGCTAACTAGCTAACAGGAGGGGGAGTAGAAAGAGAAGCAGAAGAGAAGCACTGCTCGGGGGAAGTGCTGGCACTACCCTGATGGTGCTACAGACATTTGCACGTTTATTCCAGCATGAGTCATCCCGAGCAGTGTTTCCTCTAAGCTGAGTTAGTGTGAGCTAGCTCGCAGTTTTTTAGCCTCTGGCTCATGCGCTTTTGCCTTCGCTCAGGAAGGAGGGCTCCAAAGCAAACTGATTTATGCAGTAGCCAGATCGCTCGCCGAGAACTTTAATACCAGTGGCTCCCAAAGTTGAATTTTTCCTCACAAGACTCCACAGCTTAGGGGGAACATTGCCCGTGAGCCACAAAGTTTGGTGATCCCGAATGTAATCAATTTAAATAAAGAGCTTTTAGGCTTAACCAGAATAAAACATATAATGATTTACGGTCACACCAGAATGTGGGGGGGGGGGGGTGGAAATTTTCTCCAATTTGAAAGAGCTAGCCAACAGGGTAAAGGGAACTATTTGAGGGGCAGGTTCATGTGCTGTCCTCCCCCCCCAATAATGATAGGATGTACTCAGGGCTATTTTTGGGCAGGAACGTACAGGAACGGAATTCCGGCTGGCTCCCAAGTTGGCCACATGCCTAGCAAGAACTCATTAGCATAACAGGCCACACCCAGCAGCAGAAACTCATTTGGATTGGCTACATTTGGGGTGTGTGGCCTAACATGCAAAGGAGTTCCTGCTACACAAAAAAGCCCTGGGTTTTGACAACAAACAAGGTAAACAGAATAAGAAGCAACAGGTGGGTGGGGCTGGATGACCACACTTCTGGTAACATGGGGTGTTTGGCCTAATATGCTAATGAGCTGTGCTGTCAAGGGTGTGGCCTAATATGTTAATGAGTCTCTGCTGTTGGGTGTTGCCTGTTATGCTAATGAGTTCCTGCTGGGCTTTTTCTACGAAAAAAGCCCTGGATGTTCTGAACGGCAGTGTTCCTTCTGAGTTAGTGTGAGCTAGCTCACAGTTTTTTAGCCTCCGGCTCGCACATTTTTGTCTTCGCTCAGGAAGGATGGCTCCAAAGCAGTGTTCCCTCTAAGGTGAGTTAGTGTGAGTTAGCACACAGTTTTTTAGCTTCCAGCTCACACATTTTTGCCTTAGCTCAGGAAGGATGGCTCCAGAGCAAACTAGTTTATGCAGTAGCCAAATCGCTCGCTCACAACTTGAACGCCAGTAGCTCACAAAGTAGAATTTTCGCTCACAAGACTGCTGCTTAGAGGGAACATTGCATGCGTAGTCCTGAATCACAGCCCGCTCCTTCAGACCCGCTGTAAAAGTTTTGACAGGCCAATCAGTGTGATCGTGGATTGATTGGATTGGACTGGATTTAATTTGCGCAATTCCCCCCCCCTTCGCCTCGCAGGCCCTCGCAGGTGAGATCAGCCCCTTCCTGTGCAGCGGCAGCCACCAGGTGCAGCGCGACTGCCAGCCAAGCGCCCTGAACTGCTTCGTGGAGGCCATGTCGCAGTGCGTCCCGCCCATCCCCATCCGGCCCTGCGTGCTGAAGTACCTGGGCAAGACCCACAACCTCTGGTTCCGCTCGACGCTCATGCTGGAGCACCAGGCCTTCGAGAAGGGCCTCAGCCTGCAGATCAAGTCCAAGCAGACCGCCGAGTTTTACGAGCAGGAGAGCATCACGCCGCCCCAGCAGGTAAGGCGCCAGCGCTCTTTCGTGTGTGCGTGTTGGTGTGTGTGTGTGCTGTTTTGCATAACTTTGAGTAAAATGACAAATGGTTACAAGTTCTGCTATTTGTGGGGGGGGGGAGAAACCAACCAAAAAACCCTCCAAGGTTAGTTTCGGCTGAGATTCACGCAGGCTAAGCGTGATTCATAATTCATCCATGCCACGATGGAGAGACAAGGGCAGAAAATAAGAGCCGTGCTCGTTTTCTCTCCCCCGGCTGGGTTGGACACAAGGCCGTTGGATAAAAGACTCCAACAACCCCACCCACCCGGAAACGTGGCCTTGAAAGTAGGGAGCCGGGTGCAGCCGCCTTGAGGTGCCGAAGCAGTTACTGGGCTCCGGCACAAACTGTGGTTTTAGGCCAGTCAGACTCTCCTCTAAATGGACTTTACAGTGGCTCAGCAGCCCTGGGAAAACGGAGATTAGCTGTGGATTCAGTGGGTGCTGATGAACTGCTTGAGAATTGGTCAGCGGCAGGGGTCGTTTGGAGCAGGAGCGTGCAGGAGCGGAGCCCCGGCACTTAGAAGCACAGGCAGCTGCAAGCCCCGCCCCCAGCTCTTAGCGGGAGTGCGAAGCAGCACGTGTAGCATCCCTCCTGGGCCCAGATAGGCTACTCTGGGACTGGAATGACAGCCCCCAGAGTGGAAAGACAGTCCCTAGGGGTGGGTGTTGCCTTCTGCCACTTCCAGTTATGTCGGGATGTGTGGCATATGCAAATGAGTTATGCTAATGAGCTTGGTGTAGTGGTTAAGTGCACGGACTCTAATCTGGGAGAACCAGGTTTGATTCCCCACTCCTCCACTTGCACCTGGCTGGATGGCCTTGGGCAAGCCCTAGTTCTGATAAGAGCTGTTCTTGAAAAAGAGCAGTTTCTGTCAGAGCTCTCCCAGCCCCACCTACTTCACAGGGTGTCTGTTGTGGGGAGGGGAAGGGAAGGGAGTTTGTGAGCTGCTCTGAGACACCTTTGGGTAGTGAAGGGCAGGGTATAAATCTAATCTCTTCTTCTTCTTCTTCTTCGTCTTCTTCTTCGTCGTCTTCTTCGTCTTCTTCTTCTTCTTCTTCTTCTTCGCTCCTGCACCTCTTTTTCTACAAAATTACCCCTGGTCAGCAGGGAGAGGCAGTTTGGTGTGGCGGTTAAGACCGGCAGACTCTAATCTGGGAGAACTGGGTTTGATTCCCTCACTCTTCCACGTGCGGTTGCTGGAGTGACCTTGGGATCACTCATAGGTTGTTTCAGAGCTGTTCTCTCAAGAGCTGTCCTCGAAAGAGCTCTCTCAGCCCCACCTGCCTCACAGGGTGTGTGTTGAGGGGAGGGGAAGGGAAGGAGATTGTAAGCCACTCTGAGACTCTGAGTGAAGGATGGGGTATAAATCCAGTCTCCTCTTCTTCTGCCCCAGCGAGAAGGGAGTTTGTGTGGAAGCCTGCATTCTCCCCCGCTTTGCTAACTTAGGTTCTTGAAACAAGGGGAAACGAAGCCTTGCAGAAACACATATGGGGTGTGAAAATACCATAGGAGAGTGATCCCCAGCCTTTTTGAGCCCACAGGAATTCTGACACAGTCTGATGGGCACAGCCACAAAATGGCCGCCATGAAATTACTACCACCAGAAGTGGAGCCAGCCACGAAATCAGAGCAATGATTAGAGCAGCTTATTTCTTCAAATCCAGTCATTCATCACTAATTTAATGTGTTAGTGGGGAGTTACTTCACCAGTTTCTCATGAGGCTGGCTTCTCCTTAGTTGGGAAATACCTGGAGGTTTTGGGGGTGGAGCTTGGAGAGGGCAGGGTTTGGGGAGGGGAGGGGCCTCAGCGGGGTGCAATGCCGTCGAGTCCAGCCTCCGCAGCAGCCATTTTTGTTCAGGGAAACTGAGCTCTATAGCCTTAGACCGAATTAACATCACGTTTTCCTGCCATCAACGTTTCGTTACATTGACCTAAATCAAAATGGGTGGAAATTAGAAGGGAGTCGTTACCGGCTAAATGTCAGGAGAAACTTCCTAACTGTCAGAGTGGTTGAGCAGTGGAACAGACTGCCTCGGGAGGCTGGTGGGTGCTCCTTCCCTGGACGTTTTCAAGTGGGGACTGGACAACTATCTTTCGGGTATGTTGTAGGGCTTTCTTTCGGCTACGCTCCTGTAGGGTGCAGGGGGCTGGACAAGATGACCTGCAAGGTCCCTTCCAACTCTAACATTCTATGATTCTTTGAAAATGTAATGGGAATCTTGGATCTTCCCAGCAAGTTCGTAAATCAGAAAGATGTATCGTGCTTATTGTGTTTAAGACTTGGGCCCAGCCAGTAGAACAGCCCCCATCAGGGCTCGCTCACCCACTTCACAGTGTCGGTCATTGTAAAGAAGAAACGTTCTTTGTTTCATTTCCCTCCCTCTCTCCATCAAGGAAATACTCGATTCTCTGGCCGAGCTGTACTCTCTGCTACAAGAGGAGGACATGTGGGCCGGCCTGTGGCAGAAACGCTGTAAATTTCCCGAGACGGCCACCGCCATCGCCTACGAACAGCACGGCTTCTTCGAGCAGGTTAGCGCATTTTGATTCTTAGCCGCACGGAAGCAGCGCGTGGTTCTGCCAGCCAAATGGTACCATCGGTAGCACATGAAAAAAAGCCCTGCTAATTACTATAGAAATTAAAGTCACATAGTGTCAGACTCTTGGAGAAATCAGTTCCCAACAGCATTCACTCAGAAGAATGAGAAGTTTATTGAGACATTGATAGGATCCAGCCTGTACGTTGGCTGTGTTAGAACTGAAGATGGAGGCGGGAAAGCAATAGATATACAGGGTTCAAACAGGGACCCTAAAAGGTTACGAGCCAATCGCCCCCAGGTATTCCACCCATCCAAACCAAGGGCTCCGTGTTCCCACCTTGGTGACATCCCCCCAACACGTAGACAAAAGCCCGGCAGTGTGAGCTGAGGCTCAAGGCTGGTGGATGTTCCCCAGCCTGATAAGCAACAATCTACTTCAAAGCATCTGAAAGCATTTGGGAATTCACACTCTCCTGGCCCCCCTCCCGACTTCTATGGCAAGCGAGCAACAGAATATAAAGTGAGTTTGACACACAGGTTTAACGGAGGACCGAGGCTCAATCCAGGCTCTTAATTCCATTATGCCCTCAGTCTTGTGTGCCGGACACGCTTTCCCCCCAGCCAAAGAGACCAATCCAGCTGCTTCGGCTCTGCATATACAGCACTAGTCAGCTTGTCGTTGATTGTGTTACAGACGGAAGAGCTGCTCCCAGAAACCTCTGCTTCCCGAGCAGATAATTTGAGTTCCCGGGTGTTTTCTGAGTCTGAAGCCCCAATTCCCAGTCCCGACTTTCCGGCTCGGACAGTGCACACGCCACATCCATTTGAGAGCAGCACCTCCTATTGGATTGGAGTGGGGGGTGCACTTTTTGAATTTGACGAGGAGGGGAGGGGGAATAACGGATTGTTGGTTTTCTTTAAGGCACAAGAAACCTACGAGAAGGCGATGGACAAAGCCAAGAAAGAGCACGAGAGGAGTAACGCCTCCCCTGCCGTTTTCCCCGAGTACCAGCTCTGGGAAGACCACTGGATTCGGTAAGTGATTTAAATTGGTCCGCCGGCATTGGCGGTATCGGGGGTTAAATCGGGACGATTTGTTAAGCAAAATATGAGCGCTCGTGTCTTAAGCACCAGGCTTAACCTGCCGTTCAGGAATGTAACGTCCCCCAGATGTAATGTTAAATTGTTATTTGTTGAATGGCATCTGGATTATCACCTCTTAGCACCTTTTAATGTTGAAATAGTTCATATGGTTTTCATGATCATCGATGTTATTTATTGCTGTTTTTATTCTTCCCTAAGCCGCCCTGAGCCGGCCGTGGCTGGGAGGGCGGGGTATAAATTTAATAAATAAATAAAATAAAATAACGGAAGAATGGAGAAATCTAGCTGCATCCCTGACCCGTTGACCACCGCCTGAAGCCTTGTGTCTGGCCACAGGATCCGCCCTGGATTTGCAGGGGCGACTCACCTTGGCTGAGACAAGCCATGCTCAACTGGCAGCTTCAGCAGCTGCCAGTTGAGCATGGCTCGTCTCAGCCAAGGTGAGTTGGTGAATTGCCCCTGCAGCAGCTGGGCCAGGACATGCCCAGAGCAGGCAGGGCAGGGCTGCAGACTCTGGGTACAAGTAATAGAGTTTGACAGCTAAGGTGGCACCAGTGGCGTCCTCAAGCCTTGCCTCGGAGCACCCTGGCGGGCAGCTGCAGTGGAGACTTCTGATTGGGTAAAGGGGTAGAGGGGAGGTGCTAGCCAGGGGCGGGGACTGGAAGGGCATTCTGTTTAAGGAGGATCTGCAGCAGGCCAGGGAGGAAGAGTTATCCCGGCTCAGGCAGCATTGGAGAGCAGAAGCTACGGAAAGGCAGAGGTACAAGGTGATGCAACCAGTGCTCCTTCTAAACACTGGAGTCTTAGCAGGCAATAAAGCATGTGATACAGAATACTGAAACATATAACCAGGACTATTTTGGGGCAGGCACGCACAGGAATGGAGTTCCGGCTGGCTTCAGAGTTGGCCACACCCACTACAGCCAAAACCTCTGAGTGTGTGGCTACAGAGGGGAGGCCTGGAGAGTGACCCCCCTGGCGACTCTGAGGCGGGCGGGCCAGGGGAGGGCCTAGAAGGATTGGGGAGGCATTTAAATGTGCTAATGAGCTGTGCTGTCAGGGGTGTGGCCTATTATGCTAATGAGTTCCTGCTGGGCTTTTTCTACAAAAAAAAAGCCCTGCATATAACAATAATAATATGTTATAAAACATATAATAATAATAATGCATATAAAAGTAAGAACTTTTAAAACTGTGGCCCAGAGATGCAAAAATACAAAAATGGGGGGAGAAGAAGGGGGGAGAAAACAGTATTTATTTTAATTTTGTTCTGTTTTTTATTTGGTTTGGTTTCCTTCCCGCCCTTCCCCGCGAACGGGCTCAGGGGAGGTTACAGACATTAATTAAAAAGGTAAAGGTTTCCCTTGCTTGAAAGCCAGTTGAATCTGACTCTAGGGTTGCGGTGCTCGTCTCCGTTTCAAAGCCGAAGAGCCAGCGCTGTCCGAAGACGTTTCCGTGGTCATGTGACATTAATTACAGAACAATAAAAACCAGAGATTAAAACTATAAAACTTCATCCTTCGACGATGGCAATCAGACTACCTCACAGCTATTCCTATGATGCCCCGGTGTTAGTCGGTTTAAAGCAGAGAGGGGCTAAATCCCATAAGGGATTGCAGATGGTAAACACCCAGCCTCAGTTAAGCCAGGCGGGTTACCGTCCTGAGCCTCGAAAATAGAAGACCGTGATCAATAGTAGCAGATGGTAACCGCAGGGTAGCGAGAGGGGCCCAATGATGTTCGGTTGAACCTCTTTGAGAAAGTTCTGTTGCCGGTACTGACTTTCCGGTGCGTATCGTACAAAGCGCTTAAAACTCTTTTAAAGACAACCGAGCAGCTTGAACTTTTTCTTTTCTCCCCGTTCTCCTTTCGGAAGGTGCTCCAAAGAGCTGAACCAATGGGAAGCCCTGACAGAGTACGGGCAGTCCAAGGGACACATCAATCCCTACCTGGTTCTGGAGTGCGCCTGGCGGGTCTCCAACTGGACTGCCGTAAAGGAGGCCCTGGTGCAGGTGGGTTGCCCGTCACCTTTACGGGGTGGGATCCTGTCCCTTTGTGGTTTGTGCAGGATTTTGCAGCTCAGTCTCCACTCAGAACAGTCCCCTTTTTTGCCTTGGGGGAATTGCTTGTGACGAAGAGCACGCAACTGGCTGTTCTGGGAAAGTAGCCTGGATTCTCCACCGGAGGGATTCTCTGAAGTTCGTCGGAGCGATTTCTTCAGGTTTAACGAACAACCTTTCGCTAGAGCATCTGTAAGACTTTAACACGGTCAGATGGTTCTTCTCCTGAGATACGCTCTCGTCCCCTCCGTGTCTGGGGAGCTTAGCTGGCAGCGGGGAGGGAAGCGAAAAAGCATTCTAGGTAACCCCCACAAGCCTTTAGGGATTACCAGTCAACAGAGCAAGCCAAAGAGGGCTAAGCTAACGAAAACAACCAACCAACAAAGCTTTACTGGATAGTCTCCATTTTGAAAAGCCTGATTTATCCGCAGCATACAAATGCGGTACATATAAGAACATAAGAGAAGCCTTGTTAGATCAGGCCAGTGGCCCCATCCAGGCCAACGTTCTGTCACACAGTGGCCAAAACCCAGGGGCCATCAGGGAGGTCTACCAATGAGGCCAGAACTCCAGAAGACCTCTGAATGTGCCCTCCCAAGCACCAAGAAGACCAAGCATCCCCTGAAGACAATGGCTGCCAATCAGAGTAGACAAGACTCACCTTAAGAACATAAGAGAAGCCAGTGTTGGATCAGGCCAGCGGACCACCCAAATTCAACACTCTGTGTCACACAGCGGCCAAAACACAGGTGCTATTAGGAGGTCCACCAGCAGGGCCAGAACTCCAGAAGGCCCTCCCACTGTGGCATGCAAAAGGTCCCAGGTTCAGTCCCCAGAATTTCCAGTTAAAAGGACCAGGCAGGAGGTGATGGGAAAGACCTCTGCCTGAGACCCTGGAGAGCTGTAAAGAGGGGCTGTGGCTCAGTGGCAGAGCATCTGCTTGGCATGCAGAAGGTCCCAGGTTCAGTCCCCAGCATCTCCAGTTAAAAGGACCAGGCAGGAGGTGATGGGAAAGACCTCTGCCTGAGACCCTGGAGAGCTGTAAAGAGGGGCTGTGCCCCAGTGGCAGAGCCTCTGCTTGGCATGCAGAAGGTCCCAGATTCAATCCCCGGCATCTCCAGTTAAAAGGACCAGGCAGGAAGTGATGGGAAAGACCTCCGCCTGAGACCCTGGAGAGCTGTAAAGAGGGGCTGTGGGCAATGTTCCCTCTAAGCTGTGGAGTCTTCTGAGCAAAAATTCTAAGTTGTGAGCAACTGGCCTTAAAGCTGTGAGCAGGCAATTTGGCTACTGCACGAATTAGTTTACTCTGGAGCAATCCTCCCTGAGCTAAGACAAAAATGTGCGAGCCGGAGTCTAAAAAACTGTGAGCTAGCTCACAGTAACTCAGCTTAGAGGGACACACTGGCCATGGGCTCAGTAGCAGAGCCTCTGCTTGGCATGCAAAAGGTCCCAGGTTCAGTCCCCAGAATTTCCAGTTAAAAGGACCAGGCAGCAAGTGATAGGAAAGACCTCCACCTGAGACCCTGGAGAGCTGTAAAGAGGGGCCGTGGGCTCAGTAGCAGAGCCTCTGCTTGGCATGCAAAAGGTCCTAGGTTCAGTCCCCAGCATCTCCAGTTGCAAGGACCAGGCAATAGGTGAGATGAAAGACGTCCGCCTGAGACCCCGGAGAGCTGTAGAGAGGGGCCGTGGGCTCAGTGGCAGAGCCTCTGCTTGGCATGCAAAAGGTCCCAGGTTCAGTCCCCAGAATTTCCAGTTTGAAAGGACCAGGCAGGAGGTGATGGGAAAGACCTCCGCCTGAGACCCTGGAGAGTCGCTGCCGGTCCAAGTAGACAGAACTGACCTTGATGAACAGAGGGTCTGATTCAATATAAGCCGGCTTCATGTGTTCATGTGAGAAAGGCCCTCTTTGGTTATGTTCTGCCTTCTTAAAAGTCCTAAATTCACATCTTCATAGTGTGGATTTGGGACCGTGTGTCTGTGTGTGTAAAAAGGGTAGCCAGTTAGGCCCGTGGGCTCCCCAGTGAGTTGCATGCACACGAACTCTCTCGCCGTCTTGTTCCCCCCCCCAGGTGGAGCTGAGCTGCCCCAAAGAGATTACCTGGAAAGTCAACATGTACCGGGGCTACCTGGCCATCTGCCACCCCGAAGAGCAGCAGCTGAACTACATCGAGCGCCTGGTGGAGATGGCCAGCGGCTTGGCCATCCGCGAGTGGCGAAGGCTCCCTTACGTGGTCTCCCACGTTCACACGCCGCTTCTTCAGGTGAGACGGGCGAGGGTTCTGGGTGTCCATCCCCCGAGGCAAACTTTGTCACTTGAATCACTGAGCAAAGGAGGGGGAGTGTAAAGTGTAGGACTGGAGGGGGGTGTTCCCCGAGCTTGTTGGGTCTGTGGGAGTTTGGGGAAGGGCAGGGGGCACCACCACAAAATGGCGGGGCCGGTCACAAAATGGCCGCCATGGATTTTCTGAGGCAAGCGTGGATTTTCTGAGGCAAGCGTGGATTTTCTGAGGCAAGCGTGGATTTTCTGAGGCAAGCGTGGATTTTCTGAGGCAAGCGTGCTCTGGGGGTGGCTATTTCAGAGTTTGCAAAGGAGAGCTCTCTCCCCCCCCCCCGAATCTTCTACCCTGATGAAGAGGAGGAAAGCCAGAATCGGCTCTTTGTTTTGGGGAAGGAGCAATCAGGCACCCGGAAACACACATCTGTACGCATCACGCCACCCATGGGGACACTCAGTCGGGGACCGCTGGTGCAGGGGATTGTTTGGTAGGTTGAAGAAGGCTGCTTTTGTTCCTCCCTTGGCCATGGTGCTTCTGGGACATATTGCGTCTGGGTTACATTTTTAAAAAAAATTAAGAGTTGTTTTTTATACCCCGCGTTTCTCTACCCGAAGGAGTCTCAGAGCGCCTTACAATCTCCTTTCCCTTCCCCTCCCCACAACAGACACCCTGTGAGGTAGGCGGGGCTGAGAGAGCTCTTTCGAGGACTGCCCTTGAGAGAATAGCTCTGGGAGGGAACCTAGAACAACCGGGCAACCCCAAACAACATTTTATAGACCCCTCTAAGAATTGCACTTTTCTAATGGAAGAAGAGTTGGATTTATACCCCGCCCTTCACTCGGAGTCTCAGAGTCGTTTACAGTTTCCTTTCCCTTCCTCTCCCCAGAACAGACACTCCGTGAGGTAAACGGGGCTGAGAGAGCTCTGATAGAACTGCCCCTGAGAGAACAGCTCTGAGAGGCAACCTAGAACAACCAGTCAACCTAGAAAAACATCTTTTTTTTTTTTAAAGAACTTTATTAATAGGATATATTAACACGTTCCATATTTCCAAATATTTTTTGATACATCCTTTTCTGATATTCCCTCCCTCCCCCCACCTGGCTTCCAGCGATGCTATTATCATTTCAATCAATATTCACTAACCATAAAAACTTATCCAATATTCAATTCTTCATTTCTAACATATTCATTTTCCCCGTCTCATTCTAAGGTAACATTTCAACTACTATTCATTACTTTCAAGTCTTCTGATCTTAATAGTTATCAAAGCAGAGTAACTTGTTTTTTACATCCCAGTTCAGCTCTAAATAGTCTTTAAAGTCTTTCCAATCCGCTAAAAATTCTTCATCTTCTTTACCGTTAAGCTTCTTTGTCAATTTATCCATTTCTACCATAAAAAGCATCTTCTTTATCCAGTCCCATTTTTCCAGTATCTTTTCTTGCTTCCAAAATTGAGCAAATGTCATTCTTGCGGTTGTAATCAAATACCATAACAATGTTCTCTTTGTCACGTTAAATTCTTCCATTTTAAGACCTAAAAGTAACATTTCTGGCAACCTAGCAAAACATCTTATAGACCCCTCTAAGAATTACTCTTTCCTAATGGAAGAGAAGTTGGATTTATACCCCACCCTTCACTTGGAGTCTCAGAGTGGCTTACAATCTCCTTTCCCTTCCCCTCCCCACAACAGACACCCTGTCAGGTAGGCGGGACTGAGAGACTCCCCTTGAGAGAACAACTCTGACAGAACTTGTGACTGACCCAAGGTCGTCCAGCCAGGTGCAAGTGGAGGAGTGGAGAATCAAACCCGGTTCTCCCAGATCAGAGTCCGCACACTTAACCAAAGGTGTCTGAAGATACAGATTCCTCAATGGGACCGATCTGAATGAGAAACAAACCAAGACTGCGTATTCATTACGGACTTTGCCTCTGTGGAATCCGCTTGCCTTTTGTTTCGTGAGATGGCAACGAGCGGAGGAGGGAAGATTAAAACAAAAACAATAATAACCCGGAGCGTCCTTTCTTTGAGCAGATAACGCCTGCCGAATGCTCCGAACCTCTGAGATGTACTCACCTCGATATCTTGGAGCTACCTTGTTCGGCTTGCTCCAGGGAAGCCAGCCAGTCGCTTTACCCAAGACTTTCCCCCCAGTTAGAAAGAACGAATATTGCTAAATAAAACATTTTCTTTGTGCTTCCGGATGCATCGACGTAACACATTTAAATCTCCGCCAAACACACACGCACACGCACCCCCCCCCCCACTTGCAAAAATAGTCAGCAAATGACAAAGTTACAAACACGGCCGTGGTGAACTACTCAGCAGTAATTACTTTTTTCTACATCAGATAGTGGGTGATTAAATACCTGCTCGAAAATTAAATTTACATGATGAATGGGAGCAGGATGAAGGTTAAGCTATTGTGAGGACTGGTACCGTGGCGATTATTGGGGGGTGTATGTGGGGGGGGAATATTACTTTGCTTAATTTATTTTGTTTCTGGATATTTGTCTGTAAGTGTAGACTGACTTTTGGGCGAGGAACGGTTTATCTCTCCGTTTTAGCTGATTAATAGCTTAAGGCAAGCGGTTATCTCTCCGGAAGATTTTGCAGAAATGGTTGCGTCTCGTCTTATTCTCTCTGCACGCGGTTTAAATTCCGGCAAAGTTTTGCCAGTGCGTTTTGCAGCTTAAAACTCGCTACCTGCACGGTGTTTGTGTTTGCTAGCTGAAGCGAGAGGGAAGGTGATATTTGCAGAACATCTGCTGATGAGAGAGCAGTTTGAAGTGAGCACGTAATGGGGCTTGGCTTGATCGGCAGGCCGTGGGCTCTCAGGGATCTGGTCACTCAAGTGCTGAGAGGACAGAATCGTAGAGTTGGAAGGGGCCCTACAGACCAGCTAGTCCAACCGCCTGCCCAATGCAGGACCAGCCTAAAGCATCTCCAGGGCCGGCCCCAGGTGTCTGGGCGCCCTAGGCAGGACAGCCTGGGGCGCCCACCCCACCGGGGATGCCAACCTCCCGGTGGGGCCTGGAGATGGCAGCGCCGGCTTTTCTGGGCACTTCGCAGCCCAGAAAAGCCAGGGAAGGGGCGGGTTAGAACGCCCACCCCTTCCCTCCCAGCGCCGCCAGCGCCCGCTTTTCTAGACGCCTCGCAGCTGCGAGGCACCCAGGAAAGTCGGCGCTGCCGGTGCCAGGCAGGAAGGGGGGCTTTTCACGGGGGGCGGGGGGCATTTTGGCGCCCCTGCAGGGCCGGTGCCCTAGGCGAGCGCCTAGCTCGCCTAGTGGGCGAGCCGGCCCTGAGCATCTCTGACAAATATCCGTCCATCCTCTTCTTGAAAGCTGTCAGTGAAGGGGAGCTCACTGCCTCCCTAGGCAGCTGGTTCCACCTTTGAACCGCTCTGACCGTGAAAAAGTTTTCCGTCATATCCAGCCGATACCTTTCTGCATGTCATTTAAACCCGTTGCTTCATGTCCTCTCCTCTGCTGCCAACTGGAACAGCTCCCTGCCCTCCTCCAAATGGCAGCCTTTCAAATATTTAAAGACAGCAATCATGTCCCCCCCTCAATCTCCTCTTCTCCAAACTAAACATTCCCAAGGCCCTCAGCCTTTCCATGCAGGGCTCAGTCTCCGGACCCCTGATCATCCTCGTCGCTGTCTTCTGCACCCTCTCGGTTTTGCCCACCTCCTTTTGGAAGTGAGGCCTCCAGAACTGCACACGGGACTTCCAAGTACGGCCTGACCAAGGCAGTTTACAGAGGGGCTACGACCTTTCGCGATTTTGATGCTGTGAATCCAATGAAACTGACAGGCAATAGATTCAGGATGGACGGAAGGAAATACTCCTTCACACAGGGAGTGGTTAAAATGTGGAATTCGCTGCCAAAGGATGTAGTGAGGGCCACAGGCATAGACAGCTTTAAAAGGTGAGTAGACAGATTCACGGAGGATACATCTATCAGTGGCTACTAGCCATGGTGACTCGATGGAATTTCTTCATTCAGAGGCAGTCGATCTCTGGATCCCAGTGCAAGGAGGCAGCACCATGGGTAGGTCTTGGTCTCCGTGCCCTTTCTGTTGGACCTACAGAGGAACTGGTTGGCCAGTGCATGAGCCAGGATGCTAGTCTAGATGGACCACTGGTCTGATCCAGCAGGGCTCTTCTTAGGAGGATCACAGCTCTTCTGGTTTTGGAGTTGGCGCAATGTAGGGACTAAGAGAGAGAGTCCAGGAGGAGTCGTGAGGTCAAACCTGAAGTCCAGGAGGAGTCTTGAGGTCAAACCTTGATCTCGCTTGTTAACCTCTCTCTCAAACAGTGCCCCCCACACACACACACCATCTGCAAGACGGGGATAATAATCTTGGTCTCCCTTGCGTGGGTGTTGTAATGATTATAATTAGGGATGGGCACAAACTGCATTTTTGCAACTGAGTGTAGTTGGTGGTTCGTGGCTGGACCACAAACTGACAGGGCCGGTTCATGAACTGAACTGGTTTGTATCAGTTCATGAGCCGTTTAAGGTTTAAGCCCCTGCTTTCTGCTCCTTGTGAAAAGCATCAGGGAGCAGAAAGCAGGGGTTTAAATGGCTCCAAGCTCCAGAGCAGAAAGCAGGGGTTTAAATGGCTCCAAGCTCCAGAGCAGAAAGCAGGGGTTTAAATGGCTGCAAGCTCCAGAGCAGAAAGCAGGGGTTTAAATGGCTCCAGGTTCCAGAGCAGAAAGCAGGGGTTTAAATGGCTCCAAGCTCCAGAGCAGAAAGCAGGGGTTTAAATGGCTCCAAGCTCCAGAGCAGAAAGCAGGGGTTTAAATGGCTCCATGCTCCAGAGCAGAAAGCAGGGGTTTAAATGGCTCCAGGCTCCAGAGCAGAAAGCAGGGGTTTAAATGGCTCCAGGCTCCAGAGCAGAAAGCAGGGGTTTAAATGGCTCCAAGCTCCAGAGCAGAAAGCAGGGGTTTAAATGGCTCCAAGCTCCAGAGCAGAAAGCAGGGGTTTAAATGGCTCCAAGCTCCAGAGCAGAAAGCAGGGGCTTAAATGGCTCCAAGCTCCAGAGCAGAAAGCAGGAGTTTAAATGGCTCCAAGCTCCAATTAAACAATCACGAATGCTTTAATCCAGGGGTGTCAAACATAAGGCCCAGGGGCCAGAACTGGCCCATGCAAGGCTCTTATGCGGCCCGCGGGCAGCTGGTGCAAGGGAGGGAACAAGGAGACTGCTCGGGGGGAGTGGGGGTGAGGCCACTCCAATTGTGGCTTCAACACAACAGAACAACCTCGTTTGCAGCAGCCAAGCAGGGTGGGAGCGTCTGCCCAGGGCTGCACCGCTGGCTCTCCTGTCCGCCCATGTGGGTTTTTCTCAGTACCCCCCTCCCAGCCCATGGGGCCTTGCAGTGGGGATGCACCAACCCAGAGCTTAGCAGCTGCTGTCCTTTATACAGTTCATATCCCTGGTACTTGGCAGTACATTTTACGGCACACATGGCCTGGCCCGAAAAAAGTGACATTTATATGTCAGATCCGTCCCTTGGAACAAATGAGGCCGACACCTCTGCTTTAATCATTAGTGGGTTGACTGCAGGCTTTTTTTTAAAAAGAGAAACATTTTTAACGCAAAATAGTGAAGAAGAAGAAAAAAACTTTTTAACAGTGCCGAGTGAAGTTTCTGTAAGCGGATGACTCATTTCTCCTTGGTTGCGTCCTGGAATGTCAAAAAGCCGCCCTACTTTTGCAGAACATTAAAGCAGAAATTAAGCATAGTTCCCGCAACTATAAAAAAGAGACAATTTGGCTTTTAAAGGAGGTTAATGGCTCCGAATGACATCATGATGGAATAAAAAGGCATGTCGTGGGCTATACAGCCTCACTCTTGGCTTAAAAAATATATTCGGCTAGGGTAAAGTAATAGGTGGCCAGCTGTTGGGTGTTTTCGAAACAATTCCTTTACTTAAAAGTTCTACTTCTTAGCTGTGTGGACAGATAAGGTTTGAACGCGTGAAACTGTCTTATACTGAATCAGTTTCAAAAAAAGATCCCAATAAAGGGAAACTGTATCCTAACTGCACTCAATTAATTTTTTAAATATTAAAGTGAACAGAATACAAAAATTATCTGTGAAATACAAAATACATGAGTACAAAATATATAAAGGTACTCAATAATTATTGGTTGTTGTTATTAGTTGTTAATGATGATCTCCGGAATGTTCAACCGTTTCGAAAGATATCTTCTGAACAGATGAAGGAAAATGAAGAACACGTAATGTCTCTGGTCAGTTTTCCAACTGGTACATTTCAAGGAATTTGTGATTTTCTTCGATATGTCAACCCATTACTGAGAGGATGATTCTACACAGGGCAAAATGCTGTCAGATACCTTTCGAAACGGTTGAACATTCCGGAGATCATCGTTAACAACTAATAACAACATTGAGCAGGGGGTTGGACTAGATGGCCTGCGCAGCCCCTTCCAGTGCTGTGATTCTATGATTCTAAGGCAGGGGCACCTGGAGCAGAGCCTCCAAATTGTAGTGGTTGGGCAGGTTCACAGGGACTAGGCAGTCCATCAAGTATGTCGGTCACAAACCATACAGGGCTTTGAAGGCCAAGAACGGCTCCTTGACCTGTGGGGCAGAGATGCTCTTGATGGCACCTGGGTTTTGGCCACTGTGTGACACAGTGTGTTGCTGGATGGGCCACTGGCCTGATACAACGTGGCTTCTCTTGCATTCTTATGTCTGGGGCAGAGATGCTCTGTCTTCTTGGTGTTGGGGGGGCAACAGTGGGAGGGCTGCTGGAATTCTGGCCTTCCTGGTGGACCTCCTGATGGCATCTGGGTTTTGGCCACTGTGAGACACAGAGTGTTGGACTGGATGTGCCACTGATCTGATACAACGTGGCTTCTCTTACGTTCTTATGTCTGGGGCAGGGATGCTCTGTCTTCTTGGTGCTGGGGGGGAGCAACAGTGGTAAGGCTTCTGGAGTTCTGGCCCCACTGGTGGACCTCCTGATCGCCCCTGGGTTTTGACCACTGTGTAACACAGAGTGTTGGACTGGATGGGCCACTGACTTGATACAACGTGGCTTCACATTGTTATGTCTTGGGCAGTGATGCTCTGTCTTCTTGTTGCTGGGGGGGGGAAGAGTGGGAGGTCTTCTGGCGCTCTGGCCCTTCCGGTGGACCTCCTGATGGCTCCTGGGTTTTGGCCGCTGTGGGACACAGAGCGTTGGACTGGATAAGCCATTGACCTGATCCAATATGTTTGTAACAAATGGGGACCCAGTGCGGATGGGCCAAGACTGGAGTGATGAGGTCGTACAGGCAAGCTTCACTGCTGCTCTTGCAGAAAATCAGAAGTAGCTGCCCAAGAACATCCGAATATGTCCACAGTGCTGTCGGAGAAGATAACCCTCTTTTATTGCCGGAGGATGAAATTACGTGCCTTGTGTTTGCTTTGGTATCAGCAGAAGAGTGAGCTCCGTATTTACCTCTGCAAACTTGTAAAACAAGAGTGTCACAGCGTGCTCAGTGCTAAAGAGCCACGTAGGGAGTAATCCAGAGGTTTAGCATCGCTAATGTTTGCAAATATTTGCCACTCCGTAGTAAAAGAGCTTCCCAGTAGGAGACTGGACTAGGTAGTACTTTACATGTGAACAGCACTAGGCTGTCTCTGATTCCATCATCGCAATTCTTGGTGGGGGGGATCAGCTCTGCAGTCTTAAAGAAATACGGGGGATATCAAACGAACAGCCAGTATGCATGGGAAGTCTTACCCCTGATCCAGGGATCAGGCCAGAGGCCGGGCTGGAGAATCACCGGCTGAAAAGCAAGGCATCTCTAGGAAGACAACTTTTTGAAAAATGGGGAGAGGGGCTACGCACATGAAGCTACCCTGTACTGTGTGAGACCATTGGTCCGCCATCACCGTCTATATTTTCTACGCAGACCCAATTTATTTTTTGTTTTTAATTCGGGATGCCAGGGATTGAACCTGGGATCTTCTGCTTGCCAAGGAGATGCTCTGCCATTGAGCCACGGCCCCTTCCAGCTTCCATTAATCTGTGTGGGGGAGAAGGCAGGAGAGATCACCGGAAGATGGTGAGCATTGCAGAGGGTTTTTTGTCCAACAACTGGGCCAGCGTTGGCCAGTCCTCTGTCTCCCACTGAGCAACACATTCACTGGGTTGTCAGTTTGCTATATCCGCCTAAAGAGGTCTTGTTTACATTTCTAGAATCATTCGTCTTTTGAACACATTGCTGAAAGTCAAGCTAAAATTGCATTCCTGGTATGGGCCCTTGGTATTTTCTTGAGAGCCAGTCTGGTGTAGTGGTTAAGAGTGCAGACTCTAATCTGGGAGAACCCGGTTTGATTCCTCTGCCTCCTGGCCCTGGTATTCCTTGGAGGTCGCCCTTCCAAATACTTGCCAGCTGCTGGTGTGACCTTGGGTCAGTCACAAGTTCTTTCAGAGCTGTTCTCTCAAGGGCAGTCCTCGAAAGAGCTCTCTCAGCCCCACCTGCCTCACCGGGTGCCTGTTGTGGGGAGGGGAAGGGAAAGGAGTTTGTAAGCCGCTCTGAGACTCCTTTGGGTAGTGAAAGGCGGGGTATAAATCCAATCTCTCTTCTTCTTCTCTGGTGGCCCCTACTAGGGCATGGAGGACATTCAAAGAAGTGGCTTGAAAGCCTCCCGGCCCTGGTATTCTCTGGAGGTCGCCCTTCCAAGTATTTGCCAGGGTTGGCTCTGCTTAGCTTCCGAGATCTGACGAGATCGGACTTGCCTGGGCTAGCCAGGTCAGGGCATACCCCGAAAATCTTGCTGGTCCGTAAGGTGCCACTGGACTCGAATTGGGCTCCTAGGTGGAGGGAATCGAAATACCTGTATCGTATATGCTTCTCACTGGAGTTCAGAGAAAGGCCAGAAACTTAAGTGGGGTGGGAAGTCTGTTAGATCCAAGCTGTAGTTTTCCCTCCTTGTGGGCCTTTACGATCCTGAAGAGGACAGACGATGCAAGACATATGTGCCCAGCGATTGCGGCCTGTGAACATCCCGCCCTGGACAAAACCCCTTTCTCGTCATCTCCTTCCCTTGCGCACCGCTCCCACCAACTTAACCTCTCCTCCCTCCTCCCAGGCAGCGCAACAGATCATCGAACTGCAGGAGGCGGCCCAGATCAACGCCGGGCTACAGCCGGCGAACCTCGGGCGCAACAACAGCCTGCACGACATGAAGACGGTGGTGAAGACCTGGCGGAACCGGCTGCCCATCGTCTCGGACGACCTGTCCCATTGGAGCAGCATCTTCATGTGGAGGCAGCATCACTACCAAGGTAAAAGCTGTCTCCCAAGGACCCTTCCTCCAACTCGGGCTGGACTACTGCAGCTCGCCGTGCGTAGGGCTGCCTTGGAGACTGACCCGGAAACTCCAGCCGATCCAGAACGCGGCACGTTCCCGGGGCTCCGCATACGGCACGTCGTCCAGCCTGTGCTCCGTGATCTGTACCCCGGCTTCCGGTGGAGTGCCGGATCAGGTTCGAGGTTACGGTGCTTACCTTTAAGGCCCTTAACGGTCAGGGACCCATGTATATCCGGGACCGCCTCGCCTGGTATACCTCCCCCCCCCCCCGGAGAGCGTTACGCTCAGTCGATAAGAACCCTCTGGTGGGCCCTAGACTGAGAGACATCCGGCTGTCCCGGGCCAGGGTGTTTTCGTCCCTGGGCCCAACCTGGTGGAATACTCTGCCGAACAACTTCCATGCCTGGCGGGACTTAACGTAGTTCCACAGGGCATGCGAGGCAGAGGTGTTCCGCCAGGCATTCTGTGGAGGACAGCGATGGTTTCTCATCTGGCTAGCACTCCTGTTCCTCCTGCCTCCCCCCCCCCAAAAAAAAAAAAAAAAAAAAGATGCAGCGGCAAATTCTGAGCAGTTCCATCAACATCTTACTAGTTATACTGGTTACCAATGTTCCCTTTAAGCTGAGTTAGTGTGAGCTAGCTCACAGTTTTTTAGCCTCCGTTGGGGAGGAAAATGGTGTATAAAATTACTATGTAAACCGCTCAGAGCCTCCGGGATTGAGCGGTATAGAAATCGAAAAAATAAATAAATAAATAAATAAATAAATAAATAAATAAATAAATAAATAAGTGTTTACGTTGGGTAAGAGTTTCAGAGGTTAGCTGTGTTGGCCTGCAGTAGAAGAGCCAGGTTCTAGTCCAGCAGCATCTTAGAGACCAGCAAGAGTTTTGAGGTATGCAATTTCAAGAGTCAAGGCTCCCTGCATGACATATCTGATGAAGGAAGCTTTGACTTTTTTAAAAATTTGTGTGAATTTGTGTGAATAAAAGGAAGTCCTTCTTCACCCAAAGAGTGATTAACATATGGAATTCACTGTCGCAGGAGGTGGTGGCAGCTACAAGCATGGGCAGTTTCAAGAGGGAATTAGATAAACATATGGAGCAGAAGTCCATCAGTGGCTATTAGCCACAAGGTATAGATAGGGACTCTCAGTCTGGGGCAGGTGATGCTCTGTATTCTTGGTGCTTGGAGGTGGGGCAGCAGTGGGAGGGCTTCTGGTGTCCCGGCTCCACTGCTGGACCTCCAGATGGCACCTGGTATTTTTGGCCACTGTGTGACACAGAGTGTTGGACTGGATGGGCCATTGGCCTGACCCAGCATGGCTTCTCTTCTGTTCTTAGTAGGTGGGGAGGCAACAGTGGGAGGGCTTCTAGAGTTCTGGCCCCGCTGGTGGACCTCCTGACGGCCCCTGGGTTTTGGCCACTGTGGGACACAGAGTGTTGGGCTGGGTGGGCCGTTGGCCTGATCCGACATGGCTCCGTTTAGGTTCTCATCATGGCACAGTGGCATTATAACAACCCCCACCCTCCCAGCCTTCTCCGTTTGCTTTTCCTAGCCATCGTCGGCGCATACGAGAACAGCTCCCAGCACGATCCCAGTTCCAACAACGCTATGCTGGGCGTCCACGCCTCGGCGTCGGCAATCATCCAGTACGGGAAGATCGCACGGAAGCAGGGGCTGGTCAACGTGGCCCTGGACATCCTGAGCCGCATCCACACCATCCCGACGGTGCCGATCGTGGACTGCTTCCAGAAGATCCGGCAGCAGGTCAAGTGCTACCTGCAGCTGGCCGGCGTGATGGGGAAGAACGAGTGCATGCAGGTATGGCGGCAGAATACGCTTTACTTACAGGTTAGAAGCAAGGATTATAGACACCAGTTTGGTGTAGTGCTTAGGAACGCAGACTCTAATCTAGGAGAACCGAGGCCGAGGCCTTCCCTTGATAAGAACATCAGAAGAGCCCTACTGGATCAGACCAGTGAGGGTCCCTCTACTCCAGTATCCTGTCTCACACAGTGGCCAGCCAGTTTCCTCTGGAGGACCAACAATAGGGCATGGAGGCTGAGGCCTTCCCCTGATGTTGCCTCCCAGCTCTGGGATTTAGACATTTAATGTCTCTGAACGTGGAGGCTCCCCTCAGTCACCATGCCTAGTAGTCACTGATAGACTTTCTCCTCCATGAATCTATCTAATCCCCTTTTAAAGCTGTTTATTCCTGTAGGCATTCTCTACATTCTCTGACAGCAAATCCCGCTTTTTAATCACTCTCTGTATAAAGTAGTATTTCCTTTTCTCTGTCGTGAACCTACTGCCCGTCAACTTCACTGCAGGCCCTCGAATTCTGGTATTTTGGGAGAAGGAGAAGAAGTTCTTTTTGGACAAGACACTCGATGTAGTAATGAAAGCAGGAACACCACATGTTAAATACTATATCAAATTCAACCAGTGTGTGAAAAAGAATACTACACATCGCCCCAATCCAGGAGGGGCAAGGGAATCAAGGATAAAAATAATAATGTTTGTTTATTTGCAAGATGTGTATGCTGCCCTTCTGCCCAAGGCAGATAGCAATTAACACAAGGTGTAATAAAAAACACATTTTCAAAACAAAAACAAAACTAAAATACATATGTAAAGCCGCAGTATGTTAAGCAGGGGTCCTCAAACTACGGCCCGCGGGCCACATGCGGCCCGCCGAAGACATTTATGCGGCCCGCCGCGTGTTTATGCCCGCCCCCCCCCCCCCCGGAGTCGCCTCCTCCTCGAGGAGCGCAGCAGCAGCGCCCCCGCGGCCTCTTTCTTCCTCCAGCAGCCCTGGGCGGCAAGAGCGCCCAGGAGCTGAGGAGGAGGAAGGGGCGAGCAGGCTGGTCGTGGGGGGGGGGGCGACGCGGCGGCGGGGCGAGCAGGCTGGTGGGGAGGAGGGAGCGAACGCGGCGGCGGGGTGAGCAGGCTGGTGGGGGGGGGAGCCAACGTGGCGGCGGGGCGAGCAGGCTGGTGGGGGGGGGAGCCAACGCGGCGGCGGGGCGAGCAGGCTGGTCGTGGGGGAGGGGGCGAACGCGGCGGCCCTCCAACGGTCTGAGGGACAGTGAACTGGCCCCCTGTTTAAAAAGTTTGAGGACCCCTGATGTAAAGCATAGGGCAGGAAGGAGGGTGGTTGAGGAAACACCAGACAGAACAAAAGGAATAAAAGCACATCTTTAAAAAAACAAAACAAAAACACGTATGCAAAACCACATATAGCAGAATTTCAAACGTAGGGCAGGAAGGCGGAAACCCCAGACGAAACAGAAAAGTCTTCACCTGCTGGTGGTAGATGGCAGCAGGACAGGCAGGTATCTCGTGGTTTGGGTGCCGTGACCAAGAAGACCCTGTTCTGGGCCTCCGAACGTGACCATAGCGGTGAGCGGTGTTCCCTCTAAGCTGAGTTGGTGTGAGCCAGCTCACAGTTTTTCAGCCTCTGGCTCACCCATTTTTGTCTTAGCTCAGGGACGAGGACTCCAGAGCAAACTAACTTACACAGCAGCCAAATCGCTCACTCACAGCTTTCATGCTAGTAGCTCACCAAGTAGAATTTTTGCTCACAGGACTCCGCAGCTTAGAGGGAGCATTGGGGGTGAGGTCGGGTCCTAAGGGAGCAGGCAGTCCTTCGGGTACTCTGTTCCCAAGCCGTAAAGGTAAAGGTTCCCTTGCTCGAAAGCCAGTCAAATCTGACTCTAGGGTTGCAGTGCTCATCTCCGTTTCAAAGCTGAAGAGCCAGCACTGTCCGAAGACGTTTCTGGGGTCATGTGGCCGGCATGACTAAACACCAAGGCGCACGGAACGCTGTTACCTTCCCACCGAAGTGGTACCTATTTATCTACTTTCAATTTCTTGCTTTCGAACTGCTAGGTTGGCAGGAACTAGAGACGGGAGCTCACTCCGTCACGTGGCACTCTCGGGACTCGAACTGCTGAACTACTGACCTTCCACATCCTGCAGTTCAGCATCTTAACCACTGGAGCCACTGCAGCTCCCAAGCCTTACGAGGTCTTTAAAGGTCAACACCAGCACCTTGCAATTTGGGCCTGGAAACAAACCGGGAGCCAGCGTTAGGCGAGTCAGGAGTGGAGTGATTTTTATGCACCCCCGATAAAGTCTTCAAACTGTCTGGGCACGCCGATGGATAAGTCTAATCCGGCTCCAGCATCATTGACCCCCGTTGCCCCACCTTTGCTCTTGCAAGAGAGTTTCTGGCTCGCGACTGGCCAAGCCCCTTACCCTCTGCCTCCAGCGGCAGCCCAGCTCTGTAGCCCCAGCCCCGTGGGCGTTTGCGAGGCATGGGTGACACGGCATGGGAGTCGGGCGCACGGTCTGAGCCGTCCGCGTGATGTGCGACCCTGAAGCGCCTAGAAACGCGTTCGGACAGGGAACAGTCTTTAGAAGAGTTCTCGTTTTATGTTGGTCTTTAAAAAACCCAAAAATCCGTCCACGACGTGTGTTTTATATAAACCTCAGCTTGTACATGTTTTCTTTCAACAGGGCCTGGAGGTGATTGAGTCAACAAACCTGAAGTACTTCACCAAGGAGATGACGGCGGAGTTCTACGCGCTCAAGGGGATGTTTTTGGCTCAGATCAACAAGTACGGACAGTGGGGCAGGACGGGAGGGCGCATCTGGGGAGAAATGTGTAAAACGTAAAACCAGTGGAGATGTGGTGGGAGGCAACGGCCTCAGCGTGGGCTGTAGTGATGAAACTCATCGTCTGCACCAGGGGGGTCTCCAACCTTTCTTGAGCTGACAGGCTCCTTTGGAATTCTGACACGGCACAAAATGGCTGCCACGGGAGGCAGAGCCAGGCACAAAATGGCTGCCACGGGAGGCGGAGCCAGGCACAAAATGGCTGTCGTATCTTCCCTTCAGTCACACAATGAAGATCCTTGGGCTGTGGTGGCATCTGCCCACCAGAGCAATGTTTTCAAAGATCTGCACAGCCAATCAGAAGCCTCGCTGGGCAAAAGCCCTTCCTGGCCCCGCCCACTTTCTAAAAACCACTTAGTGGGCACCAAGAAAGGTGCTGGCGGGTGCCCATGGGCGCCACATTTGGGACCCCTGATCTACGCTTTAATGCAGCGCTGTAAGAAGAGCAATTTGCTGCCATCTGCCTCTTTGACGAGCTTTCCAGGATGAATTAAAAGAAAGAGACTTGCAGGGATACAGGCTGTGGCATGAAATCCATGTGTCCATTAGAAAAGAGTGCTGCTTGTGGAAGGTGCCTTTTTTTTTTAATTGTTCCCCTGGTGTTGTTGTTTTTTTTAAAACAATAGCTCCCTGCAAATAGAAAATTGGCAGATGCAGAGAAAAAGATTCTTGCTTGGCTCATTTGCTGTGCTACTTTTCTGCTTGCGGGGTGTTTTTTTTTTAAAGTAGAGCGGCGCTCCCTTTCCCGTTAGACCAAACCACTTGCCCTCCAGAGGGGGCTTTTCTGATGGCGGACCTTTCCTAGCCGTCCCCACAGCCGGGTCCGAAAGGTCATTTGCGTGGAGTGGACCCGGCCCCCCCACCTTTTGCCTGGCTCGTCAGGCAAGGCGAGAAGGATCAATCACAGGCGTCAGCGATAGATAACAGGCAAGAGGAAAGGGAAAGGGAAGTCCGGAAGACCAATCCCCTCCACCGCAGAAAGCCGTGATGAAGGCAGCCCATTCATCAGCCTTCTCCTTCTGTAATAAGCCGTGCTACGGGCACAGCCGAGGACGCGGAAAGCTGGGAGCGAAGAAATGAAGGCGCTGAGTAATACCCCGGCTAATTAACTGTTTAATAAGCTATTTGACAGATAAGGTTATTTTCCATTTGCCGTGTTTTCTTCCAGTCCCATCAGTTTCCCTTCTCTCCCCCCCCAACCTCGCTTTTGCACTGCGGCAGGCTACAATTGTAGAGTCTGCAGCCCAAACTTAAGTCAAACTGAGATTGGGCTTTAGACGCCACCATAGAATGCCCCGTGCCTCTCCTACCTTTCTGACCCACGGGCCCTAGGTGTGGTGTCCGGCATGCATATCAGCCTCTCCAGCAAAAATGGAAATGAGTAGAAGCTGCGGCTCGGTGGTAGAGCCATCTGCTCAGAACGCGGAAGGTCCCAGGTTCAATCCCCAGCAGATCCAGTTAAGGGTCAGGTAGTAGGTGTTACGAAAGACCGCTGCCTGTCTGAGTCGTCTGTCCTGACCTTGGTGGATCGATGGTCTGTCTGATCAGGGGGGTTTTTTGTACAAAAAGCCCAGGAGGAACTTATTAGCATATTAGGCCACACCCAGCAGCAGGAACTCATTAGCCTATTAGGCCACACCCCCATGTTACCAGAAGTGTGGCCATCCAGCCTCCCCCACCTTTTGCTTCTTATTCTGTTTCCCTTGTTTGTTGTCAAAACCCAGGGCTTTTTTTTGTAGCAGGAACTCCTTTTCATGTTAGGCCACACACCCCTCATGCTAATGAGTCCCTGCTGGGCGTGGCCAAGTCGGGAGCCAGCCGGAACGCCATTCCTGTGCATTCCTGCCCAAAAATAGCCCTGGGTCTGATGTAGTATAAGGCAGCTTCATGTATTCAGGAAGAAATTGAGGAAGTGTGACATGTTAGCTTTGGGCATTGGGTCAGCGCCCAGAGTTAGGAAACGTAGATTTGACCAAGTTGATCTGTGAGCCCCCTCTGAAAATTTGATTGCAATTTAAAATGAGCAGTATTTTCAGTACTTTGGCATCCAGGCAACAGATGGCCTTCAATTGGCCAGGGCTGGTCGTGGCTCAGTGGAAGTGCCTCTGCTTGGCATGCAGAAGGTCCCAGGTTTAGTCCCCGGCATCTCCAGTTAAGGACTGAAAAAAAGGGGGGGAACTCAACCAAAGATATATCTGCAAACCAAGAGGGTCAAGCTAACACTATATAATATAAAAATACAAATCTTTATTAAGGTGTAAACATGTTAAAGCATACCATGATTAAAAGAAATACACTTGACGGGCAGACACTTTTTAACTTAGGACCAAACGCATTTCGGCCCCTTCGGGCCTTCCTCAGTGGTCACTATTCTCTATATTACACTGACACACATCCAAATACATGCATAAAAGGTTCTTTTGTATACACATACATATATGCTTATAGTTATGCTACTGGCTTAAGCATTGGGCCATCAATATAGCCATGCCAGTTCTTCAGATTATTCTGGTATCAGAAATTTCATTGGTCTGGATGTATGTCACCTCTTGGTTCGCAGATATATCCAGTTAAGGATCAGGTAGTACGTGAAATAAAAGACCTCTGCCTGAGATACCTGGAGAGCCACTGCCAGTCTAAGTAGACTGAGCGGGCTTCAGGTACAACCATGAAATGCCTTAAGCCTCCTGCCTTCCCGACCCTCGGGCCCTAGGTGTAGTGTCTGGAACGCATGTTAGCATCTCCAGCAAAAAGGGGAACGAGGAGAAGCTGTGGCTCAGTTGGTAGAGCCATCTTCTCAGAATGCAAAAGGTCCCAGGTTCAGTCCCCGGCATCTCCAGTTAAGGGATCAGGTAGACAGTGATACAAAACACCTCTGCCTAGCAGTGTTCCCTCTAAGCTGAGTTAGTGTGAGCTAGCTCACAGGTTTTTAGCCTCCGGCTCAACACATTTTTGTCTTCGCTCAGGAAGGGACGGCCCCAGAGCAGACTAGTTTATGCAGTAGCCAAATGGCTCACTCACAACTTCAATGCCAGTAGCTCACAAAGCAGAATTTTTGCTCATAAGACTCCACAGCTTAGAGGGAACGTTGCTGCCTAGGACATCTGCCGGTCCGAGTAGACAGTTCTGACCTTGATGGACCAAGTGTCTGATATCTTATAAGGCAAGTTTACGTATTCAGGGAGGACCAGAGGAAATGGGAAATGTCAGCTTTCGACATTGGGGTCGGTGCCAAGGGTCAGGAGACGTCGGTCCGACCAAGTTGATCGGTGGGCCCCACTGGGGGAGGGGCCACGGCCCAGTGGAACAGCATCCGTTCAGCATGCAGAAGGCCCCAGCCTCGATCCCCGGCATCTCCAGTTAAAAGAATCATATACCAGATGATGTGAAAGACCTCTCGCTCGATACCCTTGAGAGCTGCCACCAGCCTGCCACAGACAAGACTAACCTTGATAGACCTAAGGGCAGAGTCGGAATAAGTTCATTTTGTGCATCCATGCACGTAACTGGGGGAATCGTAGCTTTAGTTTCTCTCGTTGCCCCGGGACAAAGCAAAACCGCTTCCGATGATGATGATGATGATGATGATGATGATATTGTTACTATCCTTATGTTATACAGTCAGGCGGAGGTTTGTTTGTTAACGTGGGACATTTCAAGACTTCTCCAAGAATCGCTTTTATCATTTCCCCCCCCCCCTTGTTCTGTGGCTCCAATTTTGAGAAGCTTCACGGTCGGGTGTAATCTGACGCGCACCGCCCTCTCGGCAGCCACCCTTTCGTCTTGTCCCTCCCAGGTCGGAAGAGGCCAACAAAGCCTTCTCCGCCGCCGTGCAGATGCACGATGTCCTGGTGAAGGCCTGGGCGATGTGGGGGGACTACCTGGAAAACATCTTCGTGAAGGAGCGCCAGCTGCACCTCGGCGTCTCGGCCATCACCTGCTACCTCCACGCCTGCCGCCATCAGAACGAGAGCAAGTCGCGGAAGTATTTAGCCAAGGTGAGCCGTGGGGCTTCCTTGCACGTGCGGAGGGAGTGCGCGTGCCTGGAAGGAGAAGCTCGCCGGATTTAAGAACATGCGAACATAAGAGAAGCCAATGTTGAATCAGGCCAATGGCCCATCTGGTCCAACACTTTGTCACACAGCGGCCAAAATATACCAGGGGCCATCAGGAGGTCCAGCAGTGGGGCCAGGACACCAGAAGCCCTCCCACTGCTGGCCCCTCCAGCACCAAGGATAGAGTGCATCACCTGCCCCAGACTGAGAGTTCCTATCGATACCCTGTGGCTAATAGCCACTGATGGACTTCTGCTCCATACGTTTATCTAATTCCCTCTTGAAGCCATCCGTGCTTGTAGCTGCCACCACCTCTTGTGGCAGTGAATCCCATGTGTTCATCACTCTTTGGGTGAAGAAGGACTTCCTTTTATCTGTTCTAACCCGATCTGTTCTAACCCGAATTTCTTCCTAAGCAGGAGTCCCCAACCCTTTTGAGTCCACAGGCACTTTTAGAATTCTAATGCATAAGAGAACATAAGAGAAGCCAATGTTGAATCAGGCCAATGGCCCATCTAGTCCAACACTCTGTCACACAGCGGCCAAAATATACCAGGTGCCATCAGGAGGTCCAGCAGTGGGGCATGTGATGAGCCCGGCCACAAAATGGCTGACCTGGATATAGCCCAAGCAAGCCCGATCTTGTCAGATCTCGGAAGCTTACCAGGGTCGACCCTTGACAAGTACTTGGATGGGAGACCTCCTTGGAATACCAGCAGTCGGGAGGCGGGGGGCAGGCCTTATTCAGTCACCTCTCTGACGATCCTCCAGGACACCAGTAGGGGGCAGTCACCAGAGGTCACCATGACTTCCAGGTGCTCACACAAACACACATGCACAGATGAAAAATACAAGAAAATGGCTGCTACGGGAGGCGGAGGTAGGCACAAAATGGCGGCTGCTGGAGGCGGAGCTGACTGTAAATTATCGGGGAGCGAGGTTCTGCCGGACTCTAATAGTATTTACGCCAGAGCTCTGCTTCACAGGACGTCTTTTAAAACGAACGTGCTGTTCAAAAATATTTTCTCGCATCCGCACAGTGAAGATCTGTGTCCTGTGGTGGCAACTGCCGCAGAAGTGCCGTTTTAAAAAATCTGCCCTGCCAGTCAGATTTCCATTGGTCAGTCAGAAGCCCTGCTGGGCAAAAGGCCCCACTGCTGGACCTCCTGATGGCCCCTGGTATCTCTGGCCGCTGTGTGACAGAGTGTTGGACTGGAGGGGCCATTGGCCTGATCCAACACTGGCTTCTCTTATGTTCTCCACCCACTATCTATAAATATATGGCGGGTGATCGGAAAGTTATCGGCAGGTGACGTGGCACCCAAGGGCGCCATGTTGGGGACCCCTGGACTAGTGCGTATTGGGAGGGCCACAGACAGAGTGCAAGCTTCATACGTTGGCTTTGGGCAAGACAGGTATCCTAGGACTGCTCATCATGCAAACTGGTAGTGGGGACACACTCCTTATACGCATTCCACTGCGGTCCAAGGGAAGCCATTTTCTTTATTGCCTTCGACGTCATCTGAAAGGTTATAAAACAGATACGCTTCAGGGTATTTGCCATGGCAGACAAAAGACTCTTGGGACACTGTAGGGCAGTTAGCCAAAACGGAGGGCACACCAAGAGCCATCGGGAAAGCACCCCGTGGAACCGGGGGACAGGGGCGGGAGGGGCATAATCGTGATATCTGATTGGTTCCTGATGAGATTTTCCTCTAATGGAAAGGGGAGGGGCAATTTTATGCTGCCACCATGTTTTATTTCCTAAGCCGCTTTGAGAAGAAGAAAATAATAATAAATTCTAGCAAAGGGGGACTTTGCACTCCCATTACCCTGCTGAGCGTTCCTCGGTCCCCCCCGGGGCATATTGAAATGCAGATGACCAGCTCCTTCCAGTGGCGTGTGTGTGTGTGTGTGTTTGTGTCTAGACATGGTGGCATTCCAATTGCTTGCTTTTTTTTAGGTTCTTTGGCTCCTGAGCTTCGATGACGAGAAGAACACCTTGGCAGAAGCCATCGACAAATACTGCGTCGGTGTCCCGCCCATCCAGTGGCTGGCTTGGATCCCCCAGCTGTTAACCTGCCTGGTCGGGTCCGAAGGCAAACTCCTCCTGAATCTCATCAGTCAGGTATGATGGCTTGGCCATGCAGCCCGCGACAGAGCCCCCTCCCCTCCCCCGGCCGCCCAGTTTGTTGTTTCTCACATTTTCAGGTGGGTGTTGCCCTCTTTCCAGAAAGGTAGATGGAAGGCAGGGTGCTTTTCAGTTCCTTGAAAAACACAGCGTGCTCGTCTTGTGTCAGAGATGCTGGAATAGGCTGTGGCTCAGGGGAAGAGCATCCGCTTGGCATGCAGAAAGTCCCAGGTTCAACCCCCAGCATCTCCAGTTAACAGGACCAGGCAGGAGGTGATGGGAAAGACCTCAGCGTGAGACCCTGGAGAGCTGTAAAGAGGGACTGTGGCTCAGCGGGAGAGCATCTGCTTGGCATGCAGAAGGTCCCAGGTTTAATCCCCAGCATCTCCAGTTAACAGCACTGAGCAGGAGGTGATGGGAAAGACCTCCACTTGAGATCCTGGAGAGCTGTAAAGAGGGGCTGTGGCTCAGTGGGAGAGCATCTGCTTGGCATGTAGAAGGTCCCAGGTTCAACAGGACCAGGCAGGAGGTGATGGGAAAGACCTCCGCTTGAGATCCTGGAGAGCTGTAAAGAGGGGCTGTGGCTCAGGGGTAGAGCGTCTGCTTGGCATGCAGAAGGTCCCAGGTTCAATCCCCGGCATCTCCAGTTAACAGGGCCAGGCAGGAGGTGATGGGAAAGACCTCTGCCTGAGACCCTGGAGAGCTGTAAAGAGGGGCTGTGGCTCAGTGGTAGAGCAACTGCTTGGCATGCAGAAGGTCCCGGGTTCAATCCCAGGCATCTCCAGTTAAAAGGACCAGGCAGGAGGTGATGGGAAAGACATATGTCTGAGACCCTGGTAAGCTGTTGCCGGTCTGAGTAGACAGGACTGACCAGTGGTCTGAGTCAACGTAAGTTAGCTTCATGTGTTCAAAGGGAGCCACGGCTGAACAGCACAGCATCTGCTAGGTATGCAGAAGGTCATAGGTTCAATCCCCGGCACCTCCAGTTAAAAGGATCAGGTAGTAGGTGATGGGACAGACCTCTGCCTAGATAAGCCATATCCAATAATATATGGGAACGTAAATTCTGTGTATTTTATATTATGTCAACTATAGGGCGCTATAATTTCACAGATCGTTTAGATAAATTTTAAAGTGTATATTGAATGTTGCTGACTGAATAACTATGCCTATTTAGCATTGATCTACCTACTGAATTTTTAAACGCACATCATCGCTCTGTAATAGGCAGTTGGCTCAATGTTTGTCTTTTATATTTCTGTAATGGTGAATCGTCACTAAGAATGCGATGGCCTTTGGCTAATAATAAGCTAAGCCGAAGACCTCTGCCTGAGCTGCTGCCGGTCAGAGTAGACC
Source organism: Gekko gecko (assembly GCA_029375565.1). Classification (NCBI taxonomy): domain Eukaryota; kingdom Metazoa; phylum Chordata; class Lepidosauria; order Squamata; family Gekkonidae; genus Gekko; species Gekko gecko. Next base: position 215,548,165 of record JAPDNY010000004.1, on the reverse strand, counting down.
ATGCTGGCTCTGACGGACCACGGGTCCGATTCAGTATAAGGCAGCCACGTGTGAGAGTCCCGTTTGGGGCCGTGGTTCAGTGGTGGAGCGTCTGTTCGGCACGCGGATCTCAGGTCCAGTCCCCGGCATCTCCAGTTAAGGATCAGCTGGCAGGGTGACGTGAAAGACCTCCGCCTGAGACTGTGGAGAACGGCCGCCCATCTGAGTGGACAGTGCTGACCTTGGTGGACCGAGGGTTTGACCAGAACTTTTTTGCATGACCCTCGAATTAAGATAGGAGACCGGCCTTGGAGCACTTCCTCTCGTAGATTGAGGCGCGCACGTATACTCGGACGCTGCACCCTCCACCTTCCACAGCCAGCTAAAGAAGCAACTCAAATGTGAGCAGCCCCGATCTGGAGAAAGTTCAGCCCGCAATCCAAGCGAGTTTGTCGCGCCTCGCCTGGTTTGTCCCACGCGGCTGCGGTAGGGGACAACCGGGCAAGATTGGCTTTACCAGATTTGGGAGGCGGGGGGCACGCCTTGGTCTCCTGTCGTTACGGCAGCGTCTGTTGCAGGTTCAGTTGACGAGTGTGGCTATATATAAATAAGCTAGATAAATGCTTAGACGTGGAAGAGGCAGGAAAAAGCGGGCCGATAATTCCAATCAGGCTGCTTGGGAAGCTGCTACTTGTGCATCTTGGCACTGATCTCAAATGGCTCCATGACAAGTTCAGGTTAATTTATTGCTGCCATTAAGTGAGCTTTTGAGTTTTATTTCCAAACCCCTTGGCATGAAGGGATTCTCTCTGTGTCTCTCTCTCTCTTTCTGTCTCTCTTTCTCTCTCTCTCTCTCTGTCTCTGTCTTTCTCTCTGTCTATCTTTCTCTCTGTCTTTCTCTCTGTCTTTCTCTCCTTCTTTCTTTCTCTCCTTTCTTTCTCTCCTTTCTTTCTCTCCTTTCTTTCTCTCCTTCTTTCTCTCCTTCTTTCTCTCCTTCTTTCTCTCTTTCTCTCTTTCTCTCTTTCTCTCTTTCTCTCTTTCTCTCTTTCTCTCTTTCTCTCTTTCTCTCTTTCTCTCTTTCTTTCTTTCTTTCTTTCTTTCTTTCTTTCTTTCTTTCTTTCTTTCTTTCTTTCTTTCTTTCTTTCTTTCTTTCTTTCTTTCTTTCTTTCTTTCTTTCTTTCTTTCTTTCTTTCTTTCTTTCTTTCTTTCTTTCTTTCTTTCTTTCTTTCTTTCTTTCTTTCTTTCTGATAATGGTAAGGAAAACCTACTGTCATGGCTTAACATTCATCTGTGCCTTGTAGAATCCGGTCAGATATATTGCTCTCTTCATATAAGAAACACTGAAACGTATAGATTTAAGGCAAAAATGGAACATTAATGTCTCTTTGGCTGAGTTCTCCTCCCCCCCCCCCACCTTTCCGTAGGAGCCATGAAACCTCAGCTTGTTGAAAGCGGGTATCCCTTTACATTAAGTGGCTGTTACGATTTGTCTTCTCTCGGTGTAGCCATTGCGTGGAGTTCGGTTATACTCTGAGATGCCCGGCTAGTGAACAGCACAAGGTTCACTGGGAATTGTGGTCTCATCTGAATACCATTCGATCTCTTTTTTGGGTCTCTTGCCCTACTTTTATCTGCATAAGTAGGACTTTTTGCATTTCTCGGGCTCTTGCATTATGCAGATGCTCCACTTGCCGAGTAATACGATAGAGCCCTTGCCGGCTTCTCCTTCCAAAACAGCAAGGGCAAACAACCCCCCCCCCCCATTTAACTTGCCATATGTCATTGCTAAAGGAGACTTTTGTGCTTAAAGTTTTGGCTAGCCATAAACAAGTTGGCAAATTTTGTTGGATCGTGGTACAGTTCCTGAAATCATTTGGGTTTGTACGTGTGTTTGACCACAAAACAGGTTGGCCGAGTCTATCCCCAAGCAGTCTACTTCCCGATCCGGACCCTCTACTTAACGCTGAAGATAGAGCAGCGTGAACGCTACAAAAGTGGTAAGTGGGGAACACCACAACGGAATGCACTCAGTGGCCTGTTATCAAACTCATTAATATTTATTCATTTTATTTTATTTGCTTGATATTCCACCTTTCTCCCCAGTGCGGTCCCAAAGCAGCTCACATCCTTCTCCTTTCCTCTATTTTACCCTCACGGCAACCCTGTGAGGTAGGCTAGGCTGAGAGTGTGTGACTGGCCCAAGGTCACCCAGCGAGCTTCCTGGGAAGAGCGGGGATTTGAACCTGAGTCCCCCAGATCCTGGTGTGATACTCTAAACATGCCAGTCTGATTCTTCTTTGTTTTCCATTCTTTTTAAAGAATACATATAAAATGAACTTTGCATTAGGGTTCAAATAGTGGTCAACGAAAGTGTAAGGTTAAAAAGAGAGACAGATGTTTTTGATACTGTCTAATTCTCCGACAGCAGAGGCAGGTATCGTGGAATGGGTTGTCTCTCCTCTTCGTTCAATGGGGAGGGCATGCGCAGATTTCTTGCAAAGACTTCCACTGTCCCGAGGAGGCGCTTCACCTCCCTGGTTCATGTCTAGGGGTGTGTATTTGACTTCCCTGAACCAAAAAAAAACACACCGAATAAATTCCTTGCCAGTATTTATTCGGTTTTTCTAAGCCGGATGCAAATTCATGAAACTTTTCGGCAGCCGAATACTGTTTCCTGAATTTATTCGGCTTTTTCGTCTTTTGGGTAGCCGAGTGCCAACTTCTCCCTGTGGCTTCCCTAGTCAATTTCACTCCCAGCCAGTCAGCTGTTAGGTTGAAGCCATTTAAACAGTTGAACAGAGAGGCTCAGGGAGGGACGGAGGCATGTTTCCATGCCTTCCCTTGGTTTCCCCAGCTGACCTACCGTGGCGGGCCGGCTTGGAAGCCAAAGGCAGGTCAGCCTGGGCTCCCTTCCTTCCCTTCTCCAGCTATCTCGGGTCAGCTAGAGAAGGGAAAGCAGAGAGAGGAGGCTTTCCCTGGTCAGTTTCACTCCGGTGGCTTGTCTGCTGTTAGATTTAAATGACTTAAACCTAACAGCTGACTGGCTGGGAGTGAAATGGTTCAGAAGAGCTGCAGGGGCTTTGGGAGGGAAAGAAGGCATTTTAACATGCCTTCCTTCCCTCCCGTTGGGCATCTTAGTCCTGAATATATTCGGCAATACTGAATATTTCCCCAGCCCTGATACTTTACCGATATTGGACTAGGGAAATTCGGCATTTACCGATGTTTTTGGGGTCTTGTATACCCAAAGCTGAAAAAAATACCAGCTTTATTATTTTTTTTTTTGCACACCCCTATTCATGTCTTGCCAAGCTTTTAAAATGCGTATTTTAATGCAGAACTCCGGGGTGGGGGGATGATTAATTCCACATGGTCTGAACTGCTGTTGCAATTATTTTATTGCTAAATACGAAACGTAGGAACATGCAGCTGGAAGGGATGCCAAGGCTCATCTAGTCCAGCCCCCTGCACAATGCAGGAAATTCACAGCTACCTCCCCCACCCCACATCCCCCATTGACCCCTTCTCTTTGCAAAAAAACCCCTCCAGGATCCCTGGGCCAGTCTGGCCTGGAGGAAGATTTCTTCCTGACCCCAAAGTGGCAATCAGCATATATAAAAGGGCCACGAGAGCCTAACGCTGGTTCATCCCTTCCTGCCCTCCTTCTCACAGTTTTCCTGAGACTTTCACCGTTTTGAAATAATTTGACACGGAGGGTAATTCATATCTCTGGTCCTTAAGGTGTGCTGTGTTTCAGTTTTCCCTCCCATTCAGTTTTAAAAACCCGCAGAAAACAAAAACACACACACAGAGATTTAAGGAAATGGAATGCCATAGAAAAGTTTCTTATTGTCTGAGAGTACATGGGCTATTCAATGGGACACGTTAAGTCAGGGGTGTCTGACATGAATGAGACCTTCTTGGGCCGGGCTGTGTGTGTCATAAAATGTAATGCCACGTAGCGGAGATACAAACTTTATAAAGGTCAAAAACATGCTTAAAACATTAGCTCTGTAAGCTGCAAACCTACTTTTGATTTATTGGCATTCACCGTAGAAATCCCACGCTCAGAGTCTAGGACCCAGGTTAAAACATGAAATGGCTGAGTGATTAAGAGAGACTGGCAAAGCAAGCTGTGATGTAGGAGCAGCAGCAGAACTGGAAGCAGGAGATTTCCAGGTCCACTATGGGCCTGATGTGGCCCCCGGGTCACATGTTTGACACCTCTGCGTTAAATCTTAAAATGTCGCATAACTGACCTCCCAAAGACATAAACATGTTCCTCCAAATGCATAGGAAGATATTTTAAAAATCGTTTACAAATTCTAGAAATGAAGGGATGGTTGACAACACCGCCTGTTACGACCCAGCGCGCTTCACCGTTTTGGAAACTGATGACGATATTCTCGTATTCTTGGTCATAACGGTGTGGGCAGTCCTTTGGAAAAGTGACGGCTTCCCTTCTGGTTAATGCCGGCAATGGGGCCTGTGCATATCATGGGATTTTATGAATGGAAAGAGGACTTGAAATTCAGTTTGGAAGAACACTTCACCATTTCATGGCACACAAGTTTTTACGGTAAACATGAAACAGTTTAAGAGGAAGCAGAGGGTCGTAAAACCAATACCATTTTCCGTCATTGGCCTTCTCGGAACAGTCTGTTTTATTAACTTTATATTAAAGGGATGGAAGTACAATAAGAATGTAAGAAAAGCCCTGCTGGATCTAACTAATGGTCCATCTTAGTCCAGCATCCCGTCTCACACAATGGCCATCCAGTTCCTCTGGAGGTCCAACAGCAGGGCATAGAGGTTGAGGCCTTCTCCTTACAAGAACGTAAGAAGAGCCCTGCTGGATTAAACCAGTGGTCCATCTAGTCCAGCATCCTGTCTCGCAAAGTGGCCAACCACTTCCTCTGAATGGCCAACAACAGGGCACAGAGGCGAAGCCTTCATAAGAACATTGGAGGAACCTTACTGGCTCATACCAATAGTCCATCTAGTCCAGCATCCTGTTTCACACAGTGGTCAACAGCAGGGCATAGAGGCCGAAGCCTTCCCCAGATGTTGCCTCCTGGCTCTGAGATTTAGAAGCTTAGTACATAAGAGAAGCCAATGTTGGATCAGGCCAATGGCCCGTCCAGTCCAACACAATAGCCAAAAATACCAGGTGCCATTAGAAGGTCCACCAGTGGGGCCAGGACACTAGAAGCCCTCCCACTGTTGGCCCTCCCAAGCACCAAGAATACAGAGCATCACTTGCCCCAGAGTCCCTATCTATACCTTGTGGCTAATAGCCACTGATGGACTTCTGCTCCATGTGTTTATCTAATTCCCTTTTGAAGCCGTCCATGCTTGTAGCTGCCACCACCTCCTGTGGCAGTGAATTCCATGTGATTAACACATGTGTTAATCACTCTTTGGGTGAAGGACTTCCTTCTATCTGTTCTAACCCGACTGCTCAGCAATTTCATGGTGCGCCCACGAGTTCTTCTATTGTGAGAAAGGGAGAAAAGTACCTCTTCCTCTACCTGCTCAATCCCATGCATAATCTTATGAACCTCAGTCATGTCACCCCTCAGCCATCGTTTCTCCAAGCTAAAGAGCCCCAAGTGCTTTAACCTTTCTTCATAGGGAAAGTTCTCCAACCCTTTTATCATTCTAGTTGCCCTTTTCTGCACTTTTTCCAAAGTTATAGTATCCTTTTTAAGCTGTGGCGACCAGAACCGTACACAGTACTCCAAACGAGGTCGCACCATAGATTTATATAGGGGCATTATGATATTGGCTGATTTGCTTTCAGTTCCCTTCCTAATAATCCCCCGCGTAGCATTGGCCTTTTTTATCACAGTCACACACTGTCTCGACAAATGTAAAAACAAACATCTGTAACAAGAGGTATTTAACGTGGTCACGATGATAACTTTTGCCGTCAGTGTTGCAGATCCCAATTGTTTTTATAATTTCCCAAAGGAACGTCTGTTTATTTTTAAGGCTGTGGAACACTTGGGTAGTTTCAGTGATTCTGATCGGGGCTTTCTTTCCCCTTCCCCTTCAAGATTCCGGACAACAGCAGCCGAGCTCAGTAGGGAACCAGTCACATTCCGCCTCCGATCCTGGGCCAATCAGAGCCACCGCTCCAATGTGGCGTTGCAGCCGGATCATGCACATGCAGCGGGAACTGCACCCGACACTTCTTTCCTCTCTGGAGGGTATTGTCGACCAGATGGTGTGGTTCAGAGAAAACTGGCACGAGGAGGTATTTTTCATCACGATAATAAATGTTTCAGATCCCCTCCCTTCTTTGTTCTACTCTTTCTCTGCCCGATATATTGGGGCTTTAGTCTTGGGCATGGGTATAACCAGGGCTATTTTGGGGCAGGAACGCACAGGAAGAGAGTTCTGGTTGGCTCCCGAGTTGGCCACGCCCAGCAGGAACTCATTAGCATAATAGGCCACACCCAACAGCAGAAACTCATTAGGATTGGCTGCATTAGGGGTGTGTGGCCTAACATGCAAAGGAGTTCCTGCTACACAAAAAAGCCCTGGGTTTTGACAACAAAAAGAATAAGAAGCAAAAGGTGGGTGTGGCATGACCACATGTCTGGTAACTTGGTGGTGTGGCCTAATATGCTAATGAGTTTCTGCTGTTGGGTGCGGCCTGTTATGCTAATGAGCTCCCACTAGGCTTTTTCTACAAAAAGAGCCCTGGGTATAACCCAACAGACACTGTGCAGTAAACAAGAGATACAGTCAGAGAGTTCCATACTCCATTCCAAAGGAATTGACAGAACACCACGAACCAATTCAGCTTAATGTTATATAGTATTTATCTTGCTGGCTTCTTGCAGATAACATAATAAAAACTCAATAAAATGACCCAATCAGTGGAAAAATTCCAGGCAGCCAGTCTGATGAATCAGTAATTGATGAATCAAACAGTCCCAAATGAGTTTTAGAAATCAGTTGTGGTCCAAGGACAATTGCCAGGTTTTGTGATTAGTCTCTCCCCTTATATCACTAGATGTGGGATTAGTCTCCCCTCTTCAATCACCAGGTGTGGGATTAGTCTCCCCTGTTCAATCACCAGATGTGGGATTAGTCTCCCCTCTTCAGTCACCAGATGTGGGATTAGTCTCCCCTCTTCAATCACCAGGTGTGGGATTAGTCTCCCCTCTTCAGTCACCAGATGTGGGATTAGTCTCCCCTCTTCAATCACCAGATGTTGGATTAGTCTTATATCGCCCAGATGTTTGATTCATCGCCCCTCTTCAATCACCAGATGTGTGATCTGTCCTCACTTTGAGACCAGTGGCTGTGGCATGGCGTACAGGACCTCAATCAATTACCCTTGGGCATCTTTTCCTTAATGTTCATGCATCTTTGGGGAAAGCTTTCCATCTCAGTGTCTGCCTTTGAACCCCTGTGCATTTCAGATGATTCCAGAGCATATTCTGTGGGTTGCTTGTTCATTTCTTACATGCACCCTGGAACGTACCCAAGAATTCTCCGCACTGGGCAGCTTCTTGGATACCAATGTTGACCCCTATAAAAGCACCTAGTTCTTCCCTAAATTCTAACCTTGAGAAGCAAAGGCAGGCAGAAACACAATTTTTTTGGACGTTTGTCTACAGTTGGGAATTCTCTAATACATAAACTGCTCGTTAGCAAACAAGGAATTTTGGGGCTCCCGGGATATAGTCAGAAGCCACTGCAGTAGGAAGTATGGATTTTGTGATTCCATAAATTGTCATTCATGAAATTTCAGGACTACCACTGCGGGTTGTGACTTGCAGATTTCATTTCCTCTTCCCAGGTGTGAAGCGTGCTTCTTGCTGAACAGGGAAGACTATGAAAGTTTCATTAGTAACATTTTCTTGAATTTTTAGTGTTGGTGGGGGGAAGGTTCATTTGCTTACAGTCTAGGATGGGGGTCCCCGTCGAGATGCCCGTGGGTGCCATGGTGCCCACCGACACCTTTCCTGGTGCCCACTAAGAGATTTTAGAAAGTAGGTGGGGCCAATTGGGACACTTGCCCAACGGGGCCTCTGATTGGCCACTGGAAATCTGGTTAGCTGGGCGGATTAAAATAACAGTGTTTCGGAAGCAGCTGCCACCACAGTGTTGGTTTGCTTTGCTCTCACTCCTCTTTCCCAGTGTATTTTATATATTAACCCCCTTCTCCTCTGTGCTTGGGCTTCCTTTATGCATGTGGCTCCACCTCCTCCAGCAGCCATTTTGTGGTGGGTTCCCCCTCCCGTGGCAGCCATTTTGTGGTGGGTTCCCCCTCCCATGGCAGCCATTTTGTGGTGGGTTCCCTCTCCTGTGGCAGCCGTTTTGTGGTGGGTTCCCCCTCCTGTGGCAGCCATTTTGTGGTGGGTTCCCCCTCCTGTGGCACCCATTTTGTGGTGGGTTCCCCCTCCTGTGGCACCCATTTTGTGGTGGGTTTCCCCTCCTTTTTTGTGGTTGTACACACCATCAGGGCCTCTGAGAGGGGGGCCCAGCAGGGGCATTTGGCCTGGACCTCACATTTTCGGGGGGAGGCCTCAAATTTACCCTTTTGATGTTAAATCACGTTAAATAAAAATGGGAAACAGTTATCACAAAGTCTTATAATATTCGTTTTCTTGTTGTATTAAATGTAAACACTTGAAATATAATACTACTAATTTTGTATAATTGTTTTCACACTTCATTTTTTTAAATTGATTGGGGGGCCCCCTCAAAAATGGAAGTGGCCCAGGCCTCTCTTGACCTCCGTGAGGGCCTGCACACCACTCCGTGTCAGAGTTCCAAAGATGCATGCAGGGTCAAAAAGGTTGGGGACCCCCGGTCTAGGACAACGGTTCTCAAACTGTAGGCTGGGAAGCTTCAAAAGGAATTGATGTGTGTATGTGGGGTGGGAAGAGCAGGGGGAAACTTGAAATTCCTATCCAGGAGTGCAAGCGGGTGGGAGGTGTATTGGGGGGGGGTGTGTGCCTAAAGTAGTAATTTGGATCGCTGACTGAATTCTGGGAAGCGTAACACAGTGTAGGAAAAGTGGAAAAGACTACGGCTCAGCAGCAGAGAAACGTCTTGGCATCCAGAAAGGTCCCGAGTTCAGTCCCCGGCATCTCTAGTGAAAAGAATAAAATATTGTGTGATATATTAGATCCTGGCAGTCAAACGAGACAGGAATGACGTTGGTAGACCAAGGGCCTGACTCCATGTAAGGCTTCTCAGTGTTCAAGTAAAGGGCCATCTGTCTGGTTAGGATGCAAAATGCTAAGAATAGCAGGAGATCGGTTGAACTTAACACTGAGAAAGGTCTTTCGGGGGTTTATCTGGCTGCCTCCACTGTAACCGGTGCTACGTTGCTGTATAGCAGGGATCTCCAACGGGGTGCCCGTGGGCGCCATGCCTCCCACTGACCTTTCCTGGCACCCGCCAAGTGTTTTCAGGAAGTGGGTGGGGCTTTTGCCCAGCAGGACGAATTACGCATAACCTGACATTTTGTGATTGGCTCCGCCTCCCTTGGCAGCCATTTTGTGGTTGCGCCCACCACCCTGTGCTGGAATTCCAGTTGTGCCTGCAGTGCTCAGAACAGCTGGGGACCCCCCACTATATGGTTTTACACACCCGTATCCTTTTCGGTTCAGTAGGTCCTCATTCACGCTATCGTTCTCGTTAGGTCCTTCGGCAGCTACAGCAGGGCCTGGCCAAGTGCTACTCGGTGGCCTTCGAGAAAAGCGGAGCGGTTTCCGACGCCAAGATCACCCCCCACACCCTGAATTTTGTCAAGAAGCTGGTCAGCACCTTTGGGGTCGGCCTGGAGAACGTCTCCAACGTCTCCACCATGTTCTCCAGCGCCGCTTCGGAGTCATTGGCCAGGAGGGCCCAGGCAACGGCTCAAGATCCGGTCTTTCAGAAACTCAAAGGCCAGTTCACAACAGGCAAGTAATTTTTTTTTAAATACAGTGCTAAGTTTGTTCTTCGCCCTGCTTACAACAGTGTGTGGCTTTGTTCTTTGCTGCAGGGGGAGGACTGTATTGGATAGCGTGAATGCTCTTTTTCTCAAAAAAATTCGTACGAGAAATAATGAAGCCTGCTAGTCCACTTTGAGAGCGGGGTTTTTGGTTTTTTAAAACACAAAAAGTGTTTAACAAAGAGAGCTTTGGCGCCTGGAAGATTATACCCCCAAAATCTTGTTGGCTTCTAAGGTGCTACCGGACTCGAATCTAGCTACTCTTTCTAATTCGGGCTAATAAAGGGTACGCAGTTAAAAAAAACCCAACACCCTACAAAATGGTATATTGAATGAAACCCTCGGCATTCAATTAGACTAATTACCCTATTTCTGCTATCAATGCCATGCAATTGCTTTTTAAAAAAAAAAAGGGAAAAAAACTTTTGTAGTGTTTCAACAAAAAGCTTGTTGCGTTAAGTACTTGGGAGAAATTATATAAAACCATTAGCGGGCTGGGGAAAGAAATTAATCTCTAAGCCGTTCACCTTTATCGTTCCCGCTTCCGAGGTGTCGCGGTGGGCATTTGGAAAGGCGGCAGCTGGGAACCGTTGGAGGTGGGGCAGCTGGGAACTGTTGGAGGTGGGGAGGGGTAGGCAAACGTTTTGGCAAAAATTACTAGCCCCTGCCCCAACCTGGGTGGTCCAGGCTTGCCCGGTCTGGTCAGATCTCTCCACAGAGGCAGGAAACGGCAAATGACCTCTGTTCATCTCTTGCCCTGACCTTAGTGGCGCAGGCTAGCCTGATCTAGTGAGATCTGAGAAGCTAAGCATGGTCTTCCCTGATCAGTGCATGGATGGGAAACCTGATCAGTGCATGGATGGGAAACCACCAAGGAAGTCCAGGGTTGTTACACACAGAGGCAGGCAATGGCGAACGACCTCTGTTTGTCTCTTGGCCTGGAAACCTTGTGGGGTCGCCATAACTCAGCTGTGACTTTACATATGCATGGGGGGAGAGGAGTGTCTGCCATAAACAGAAGACAACTCAGCATCCCACGGGGGCAGGTGAAATTGACCTTTGGTCCCCAGCCTGTGATCACGGAAAAACGTGGCCGTGTGGGGATCCTTGTGAAGGTCATCCACTTGCCCTCCACATCAGAGAAGCGCATTAAGCACGGAGTGAAGTCATCTTTGAAGCTCCACAGTTCCATGACAGTAGATAATGGAAGCTTTGAACCATATGATCAGATTTAATGCATGGCAGCCACGAGGGAAGAAAACGGTAGCAGACATATTTTCCTTCTTCCCCGTTATCTGGAAATTCCAAGGGACCCAGCTGCAGTCGAGTCAATGCAAATGGCATTTTTTTGTATTTCCAAACACACCTGGTGTTTTCCCTCCCCGATGCAGCGGTGCTTTAAAAGCTTTTAACAAAACTAGGATTTCCGTGCGTGTCTGTGTGTGTATTACAAATACCTTAATCTCTGAGTATTAACATTCAGAATGCTGATTCTTGCTCGGAAGGATAGCACATTCCATTTTACAACACAAATGAAAAGGAGGCTCAGAGGATTTTGAATCTGCAAATAGAATTGAAAAATAACGGGCGTTTCGGCAACACGGAGATATCACGGAGTAAAGCATGGTTTGTTTAAAACATGGTACAAAGAATGGCCTTATAAGCCTCTGTTTCTTCGGGTTCCTGGGAGGTCGGAAAACCCCACGGCCATCCCAGTCTTATGTGTTGGTGATACCTCTTTCCCTTACTCCTGGGGCATACGAAAACCAAACTGGGCAGTAACCACAGCCACCAGCAAATCAGAAACGATCTCCCATTGGATGATTTGCACATCCAGCACTCTATACTTTCACCGCCATTTAGAGGGCCCTGCCTAGTTTCCATGCCTCCCACTTCCTACAAGTTCATGCAGGGACAATTAATCACACTTTTGTAATTTCAAGCCGTCGCACTCGAACCACTTCTACCTGTCAACCACACTTCAGATAGCTAGACCAAATAACTGTGGTGTTTTTACAGAGATCAGGCTTAGAACATCTGGGATATAGGTAAGTTTAATAAGAATAAAAAGAGTACACGTGGTCTTTTTGATCATTAGGCTGAACAAGGGTACAAAGAAAATGTGAAAAGTCGCAATCCCCTTAACCTACACTTAATATAGTATTTACTCAAATGCAAGACTTGGTCTTTTTCATAGGCAGGGGTCATTTCCTGCCGGAGTGTCCCAGAGCAGCGCTCTGGCAGAAAGGAGGCCAGGCCCTGCCCCCCGCCCCCGGAGACACTCAGGGAAGGGGGATTTAAATGCCTGGGTTCCGAGTCTGATCTTCTCCAGGTGGCCCACAGCTACGGGGCACCTAGAGAAGATTGGAAAGAGAAGCCAGGCATGACTGCTTCTGTGCCCACCCCATCTCCAGCCAGCCCACCATGGCAGGCTGACTGGAGACACAGAGGGCACGGAGGCAGACATGCCTACCTTCCCTGAGCTTCTCTGCTCTTGCAGAGAGACTCGGGGGGGGATTTAAAACCCTGGCTTCCCTGCCCGACCTTCTCCAGGTGCCCCACAGGTGCCCCTCTCTGTGCCCACCTGGAGAAGATCGGGCAGGGAAGCCAGTCATGACTGCCTCTGTGCCCTCCCCATCTCTCTGCTTTTGCAGAGAGACTGGGGGGGGGGATTTAAACTCATTTGCATAACTTTGTCAGGGGTGTGTGGCATATGCAAATGAGTTATGCAAATGAGCTCCTGCACCTCTTTTTATAGGAAATGACCCCTGTTCATAGGTATGTGGTCAAAAAAATGAAAGAAAGGGATCGTTTTCCATTAACATACACATTAAAAGTATGTCCATTTTTGTGTGTTTACTTTTGAGTAAATGCCATTTCCTAAACCTTGTTTAAATAGGATAGGCTAGTATTTCTAAAGTTGCAAGTGGTCCAGGTTTGTTCTCAGAGTTGCGGCTTCTCTCCCGCGTTCCAACGTATCTATTACTTTAAAAAAAAGGAACCATCAGGAATTCTTTAGGTTTAGGATAATAAAGTATTGGCAACTTTTGGATGCTGAAGCTTTATTTATTTATTTCTTAAAAATACAATTGGACACAAGTGGCCACGCGATTTGAATAGCCATTTGAATCAGTGCCAGATGACTCTGTTAAAAGGCTTGACTCTGTAAAACTTGGGCTTCAGTTCAGAGTTGAAGGGTAGAAGGAAATGGCCACTGTTAGACTGGTCAGCAGACCGGCCTTTTCGGCGTGTCTGAATGTAATTCATTTTGCAGAAAATAATTTTTTTTATTATTAATTCGCAGCAGTAATAGAATCTGTGCGCTGAAATTAACGGCAGGTTAATTACCATACCAGACGTGGCTGAGGATGAATTTCCCAATTAGCGCAGTCTCTCGGTCTCAACCGTACTTGTAGCTTAGGCGTTTTAATCATTTCTCGAGTCATCTGAAGTCCAACCCTCGGTGCCCCCAGATGACTCCTTCGGACCTCCGTAAACCTTACAAGGCGTTACCTCTGCAGATATTCGCGTGGGTGGTTTTCCGAGCCTTTGGAATGATCGGAGCTGTTGATAAGCGTGTTGCAGACAGCCGTCAGATTCTTGTAATATTTTCATGTGTGCATGTTATGTGCCATCCGGTCGTCCCTTCTCCTCCTCCTCTTCTTTGACCTTGGACAACCCCATGAATTAATGACCTTCAGGACGTCCCATCGTTAACTGCTTTGCTCAGGTCTTGCAAACGGAAGACCGGCGGCTGCCTTGATTGACTCGATCCATTTCACGTTAGTTCTTCCTCGTGCTGCCTTCCTTCGTGCTGCCCTCGACTTTTCCTAACACTGCTGTCTTTTCCAGCAAGTTTTATCTTCTTATAAAGTACGATAAGCCTCAGTTTGGTCCTTCTAGCTTCTAGGGAGAGTTCAGGCTTCGCGGCTGCCTGCAAAGGACAGACTTCCGAACTAAAGCTGAAGACTTAGGCCTAGCTCATGCAGGGACTCCCACAAAAAGTTACCTTATGTAGAGCTGTCTTTCGGTTTTAATATGCGACGTTTCAGGTGACGGTTTATGGCTTACAGAGAGAGCCAGCGTGTTGTAGCAGTTAAGTGTGTCAGATTAGGGACTAGTGTTCCCAAGTACTTACCGCGTGGGAGCGGGGGACGCATGCTCCCCGGCCAGACTAGTCCTCCCTGTAACGCGCCATGCTAGAGCGTCACCTAGCGTCACTTCCTGGTGACGGTATCATGCGTGCATCTTTCCTTCCCCCGGGGATGGTCCTGCCAGGACGTATCTGTCCCCCGCCGAAATAAGGCAAGTTCTTGGCAAGGCTTTTAGGGACCCAGGTTTGAATCCTCACTCTGCCATGGAAGCTCACTGGGGGGGTGAGCCAGTCGCTCAGTCTCAGCCTCTCCTCCTTTACAGGGTGGTTGTTGTGAAGACAAAAGGGAGGAAGGGAAGACCAGTGTTGTTTGTCTGCCTCTTAGCTTAATCTCTCGTCTATCTGCCTGTCTACCTATTTACCTACCTAAATTTGTGGCAGGGTATGAGCTTTCGGCTTGAGTCACTGCTCCCTTCTTCAGATATAGCTGAAATGTGAGTCCATCAAAGAATGTGAGCTCCCACCCTGCCATGAATTTTGTTAGTCTTTAAGGTGCAGCTGGACTCTTGGCTCTTTTCTATTGCTGTAGATAGACTTAACACGGGATCAACTTATCTGAGGGACTGCCCGTGTACACCCAAAGAGCATTAAACTCGATGAATCAGCATCTCCTGGTGGCCCCTGGCCTGAAAGATGTCCGTCTAGCCTCGGCCAGGGCCAGGGCCTTTTCTGCCCTGGCCCCTGCCTGGTGCAACATGCTCCCTATGGAGATCAGGGCCCTGCAGGATCTTCTCCAATTCTACAGCGCCTGTAAGAACATAACATAAGAACATAGGAGAAGCCAACGTTGAATCAGGCCAATGGCCCATCTAGTCCAACACTCTGTGTCACACAGTGGCCAAAAATACCAGGTGCCATCAGGAGGTCCAGCAGTGGGGCCAGGACACTAGAAGCCCTCCCACTACTGCCCCCCCCGAGCACCAAGAATAGAGTGCATCACCTGCCCCAGACTGAGAGTTCCTATCTCTACCTTGTGGCTAATAGCCACTGATGGACTTCTGCTCCAGATGTTTATCTAATTCCCTCTTGAAACTGTCTATGCTTGTAGCTGCCACCACCTCCTGTGGCAGTGAATTCCACACGTTAATCATTGTTTGGGTGAAGAAGTAGACAGAGCTGTTGCACCAGGCCTTTGGCTGAGGCAGCAGACGTCCACATATGGCCTCCCCGAGGTTTTTGCCACCAGTTTTGAAGAAGAAGAAGAGATCGGATTTGTACCCTGCCCTTCACTCAGAGTCTCAGAGCGGCTTACAGATTCCTTTCCCTTCTCCTCCCCACAACAGAAACCCTGTGAGGCAGGTGGGGCTGAGAGAGCTCTGACAGAAACTGTCCTTGAGAGAAAAGCTCTGATGGAACCATGGCTTGCCCAAGGTCATCCAGCAGCTGCAAGTGGAGGAGTGGGGAATCAAACCCGGTCCTCCCAGATTAGAATCTGTGCACTTAACTGCTACACCAAACTGCTGGGCTTTATCTACATCTCATTATAGGCCGGAACCTCTCGCAACCACAAAAAGTCCTCAATGTAAGACTGTGACCACCATTTTAATGTATATAATAGTTTTTAATATTTCAGTTATTTATTCTATTGTATTTTTGCATTTGTCCTGATAACATGTTGGTACCCACCATGAGCCCACTCGTGGGTAGGGCGGGCTATAAATATGAATAAATAAATAAATTAAATTAAATATTCATCTTGATCTACCTACCTACCTAAGTATGAGTATGGAAGCTCTTGAAGATGGCTGATATTGCCCTGCATAGAGGGCACGTCATCATTTCTACCCATACAGGCATTAAAATCACCTGCAAGTATTAATGAAGCTCTGGGAAATTGGATCTGTACTTGTACCCAGAAAGGTTCCCAGATCATTCCAGAGTGCTCTAATATCCCTCCGTATTGTCAATGGGGGGTAAGTAGGAGTGTTGAAAAGTGTAAAAGCAGTGCTAATGCATACTGGCAGGATGCAGTAAGGGAAACTTTTAACATCTTGAACTACCTACCTACCTGCCTGCCTGCCTACCTCCTTACCAACCAAAACATCTGTACCCCACCGTTCCTCACGCTTCCTTGTGGTTTACAACCTCTTCAGTGAAAGCCAGAATAAAATAGCAACCCCCAAATCTCTCCCTCCCCACCCCGGATGCCTGCCGTTCAACCTCCGTCAGAAGCCCTGGCAGACAAGCAGGCCTAGCAGTGCCTGCTGGAGATCTCCCCCCTCACCTCTTCAGGGACCACTGTTCCCTCTAAGCTGAGTTAGTGTGAGCTAGCTCACAGTTTCTTAGCCTCCGGCTCACACATTTTTTCCCTTAGCTCAGGAAGGGATGTCTCCGGAGCGAACTTATTTCTGCAGGAGCCATATTGCATGCTCACAACTTTAATGCCAGTAGCTCACAAAGTGGAATTTTTTCTCACAAGACTCCACAGCTTACAGGGAACATTGCCAGGGACCCCATTCCACAGAGCCGGAACCACGATGTAAAAGGCCCGGGCCTTGTTCGATGCCAGGAGGGTAACCCTAAATTGGGGGGGGGGGGGAATAGCCAACACGTCTAAATGAATAAATATAGCTACAGAACTTCATTTCCTCTCCGCCCCGCCCTTCGCGAAACAGTCCTGTTCCTTCTGTTTCGGTTGACAATAAAACCTCCCCATCTGGTCCGTTTCCCCCACCACCACCACTTCCCGAAATTTCTCCATAAAAACGAACCGTAGTTGAACTGCTCTAGGTTAACAAGGGCTGGCTCCGAGTTAAGATTGACAAGAGGAGAGGGGTTTCCATTTGCCCTAATTAAGCCATCCGCAGCGCAGGGAAGCCGTCCCCCCCCCACCGGTTCCTGTTGACAGCGTTCCTTTTGCGTTTTCAGAAAGCCGGGTTTACTTTGACAGGCAACTCCGCACGGCGCCCTTGCGACACGAACAAAGACCGCTAATTAATCGAGCCGTCTCCGCCGTTCCCATCTGCCGCGCTGAGAAGCAGAACCAGCCCCTCTCCCGGAATTTTATTTTTAAAAAAGAAGAATTTAAAATAGGTATTTTCAGCAGACTGGCGGGATTCCAACAGTGTACTGAACGGCTGGGGGTTGTGTTATGGTTAGGGTTTTTTTCCTTTAGTTAATACAGCTGAATTTTTTTTATCTTCAGTTGTTTGCGTACCATTAGCGAGAATATTGGACTTGCAGTTTGGTATTTTTGGGCACTTCAAGGCACCAGGGGAAGATACCAGTATAGTCTTTCTTTCCTTCCTTCCTTCCTTCCTTCTGTCCTTCTTTTATTCTTTTCTTTCTTTCTCTTTGCCCTAACGATTTACCCCAACTGTTCACTAGAGGGTAGGCTTGGAATTATAATCAGGATTTTATAACACTGCAGAGCCAAGAGGTTTTTTGCACTGCCTGTATAAAAACGAGCGGAACTTCTAAGACTGTGTTTTTCTAATCTTTTCATTTTCCTCTTGACCTGCAATATAAGTTCAGCTTGGGTTTTTTTTAAAAAAAAATTGTACAATCAGCATATTGTGTTTTTCCTATTTCTGTATCTAATGCACATATGACTGTGTCTTGTCCGATTGACAATATGCATCATGGCAAAAGGTTTTGCGTGTAAAATTGGATCGAAGTTTTCATTGCTATGAGCTGGAGTCCTGCTCAGGCACAAGAGGTAGGAAGTAGATGTATCTCGCATGTACCGCATAGCGAAAAGGTATTCTGCGTTTCACAAGAGCTCACCTGTTCGCCGTGATACATATTGTTGGATTTGCAGACCGGATATCATAAAGGCTGGGACTTGCAGACCGGCTATCATAAAGCGAAGGCTTGAAAGGAGAGGATCAAACAGATGCCAGAAGGTCTTGCTTGAAACGTGTGAAAACAGAAAACGGATCTGATCGTCAGACAAACCAGGACCAAAGGGGCCTGAACGCAGCCGAATCCCATGTTAAGAGCCATTCCTCATTGGTCAGTTGCCACTTCTGCCATCTCGCCAAGGTGGCGGTGCAAAGTTTATATGGGGCTGGTATCTGGATTGACAAAATAGGGGAGTCCTTGGATTCCATTCTTCTTAAATTCCCACGTTACATCTGCTGAATTCCAAACTATGTAGTGGGGATACCCTTCCAAGCTGAATTGGTATAACCATCTCTTGGAGCTCGGGCTTGGTTGAAGGCTTTCCCCCTTAAAGTTAAAATTATACACTCCGACATCTAAGAGGGCTATCTCGGCTTAATCAGAGAAGAAGAAGAAGAGATTGGATTTATACCCCACCCTTCACTTGGAGTCTCAGAGCGGTGTACAAACTCCTTTCCCTTCCCCTCCCCACAACAGACACCCTGTGAGGTGGGTGGGGCTGAGAGAACTCTAACACAAACTGCTCTTTCAGGAACAGCTGTGCCAGAGCTTGTGACTGACCCATGGTCACATCAGCAGATGCAAGTGGAGGAGTGGGGGAATCAAACCCGGTTCTCCCAGATTAGAGTCCGCACACTTTACACTACACCAAACTGGCTCTCTGTGTTTATCTCACTAGGATAAATATGTCGAGCGATTATTACAGCTCCCCAATCTTTCCTTGGACTCCCCGAGAGCCAGTTTGGTGTAGCGGTTAAGTGGGCAGACTCTAATCTGGGAGAACCGGGTTTGATTCCCCACTCCTCCACTTGCAGCTGCTGGATGACCTTGGGCCAGTCACAAGTTCTGTCAGAGCTGTTCTCTCACGAGTACTTCTCGAAAGAGCTCTCTCAGCCCCACCTCCCTCACATGATGTCTGTTATGGAGGGGGGAAGGGGAAAGGGTTTGTAAGCCACTCTGAGACTCTAAGTGAAGGGCAAGGTATAAATCCAATCTCCTCCTCCTCTATTCAGTTACCAGACAGGAAGCCATAAGGATGGCTAAGAAATGTCTATTTAAGCGCGATTATAACAGTACAATCTGTAGAGCGTGATGTGTTTGTTCTACTCAATTTGCTGGTATTCTTCCACCTGGAGAGCTTCCCAATTACTGTTCACGTTTGATTGTTCCTCGCTATGGGTGTGCCTTTATGTCGGCGCTCCTTAGCACCCTGCTATCTAGAGTTTTTCGGGGAGATATCTTTAAGATACCGTCCTCTGATCGAGTACGCAGCTGTGGTGCAGGTAGCGTAGACACCCCGTATCACACGACCTTTGAATGTAACCGCTTCTCTGAACCTAGATATCTTTTTATTCTTCCTTTGCTCCAAAATATAGTTCATACGGAGACATTACCTCTTTTATCAGAAGATAATAGCAGGCCTGTCACTTTGAGAGCCAGCTGGAGGTAGTGGTTAAGAGCAGCAGACTCTAATCTGGAGAACGGGGTTTGCATCCCCACTCCTCCATATGAAGTCAGATGGGGGACCTTGGATCAGTCACAAGTTCTCTCAGAGCTCTCTCAGCCCCACCCTACCTCACTGGGTGTCTGTTGTGGGGAGGGGAAGGGAAGGGGATTGTAAACTGCTCTGTGGCTTCTTCAGGTAGTGAAGGGCGGGGTATAAAATTAATTCTTCCTCCTGCTGCTGCTGCAAAATTTTATTCATCTGTGGTAGATTTTTGCAGCCGTTCAAATGGAGTATACCTTTTGCTATATTTCAGTAATATGATTAGAACTAATAAGAAGCAGTATCAGGTAGAGAGATGCTTTTGCAATCTGGAGAACCGGCACTTTAAGGACATAAGAGAAGCCATGCTGGATCAGGCCGATGGCCCATCCAGGTTTCCACCTAAAGTATGTTAATTTTCGTAATGTGTACGTCGGAGTCCCCAGCCATTTTGAGCCTGCCCGGGCATCTTTGGAATTCTGACACAGGTTGGTGGGCATGACAAAATGGCCGCCACAGGAGGCTGAGACAACCACAGTCACGATCGGCAAACCAGGATCTCCTGGTGGTCTTCAGCCCCAGGGACATCTGTTTTGCCTCGACTAGGGTCAGGGCCTTCTCGGTCCTGGCCCCTGGCCCCTACCTGGTGGAATGAGCTCCCATATGAGATCAGGGCCCTGCAGGACCTTTTACAGTTCCACATGGCCTGCGAGATGGAGCCCTTCCGCCAGGCTTTGAGCTGAGGCGGCAGACGTCCACACTTTATTGGGCCTCCCCTCCAGTGGTCCAGTGAGTTGGATCTCAGTAACCACTTCGAACCCCAACTGGCCTCGTCTGTTGAGGTTCCAGTCAGAGGCTCTGTATATTTTACCTGATGTAATTCAATCACTTTTAACTCTTTTTGTATACCGTGTACGATGGAACCCACCATGACCCTCCTATGCGGGGAGGGCGGGTTACAAATCGAATAAAATAAAATAAAAAGACCCAAGTGAAGAAGAGGAGGAGGTTTTTATATCCTGCTTTTTCTCTGTGTTAAGAGATCTCAGAGCAGTTTGCAATCACCTTTCACTTCCTCTCCCCACAACAGGCGCCTGGTGAGGTTAGTGGGACTGAGAGAGTTCTGAAGAGATGTAGGACTGGCCCAAGGTCGCCCAGCAGGCCTCATGTGGAAGAGAGTCAGACTCACTCTTCTAGTCCCGATTAGAGGCTGCTGCTCTTAACCATGTTGGCTCTCAGGGGACCAGAGGAGTAAATATTCAAAATATACTGGAAAAGAAAAGAGGGGTCAGAATAACAGCAGAACTGTAGTTGGCAGCTCTTTACACAGCCAATCAGATCTCCAGTGGGTGACCAGAAGTCCTACTGGGCGGGACTCCACCTGGCCCCGCCCACTTTCTACAAACACTTGGCGGGCTCCAGGAGAGGTGTCGTCAGGTGCCCCTGGGCACCACGTTGGGAACCCCTCGTACACCCCTTTGTTGAGGAAGAGCCGTAAGGAGTAACCCAGAGAGGCTGGCCACAAAATGATCCCGTGGTTTGGAAGATCGGGAACATGCTTCACCACACGCCCTTCTCCCTCTCTCAGCAAAATGTACATTGCCCAGTTTTGCGTGCCTCGGTTAAACTGATGTGGCGAGAAAGAGGAAGGGAATCAAAACATTCGGAGTGGAAGGGAGCACTCAGAACTCGAGTACGGATGCTCCCGTCCCCAGTGGCCCATTTGCCTGTTAGGGGTGAACCACCCCAATGCTTTCTTTCATTCATTTATTTAAAACATTTATTAGCTGCCTTTCTGCCTTACGGGACTCAAGGCAGCTTACAATATAGATCAGATACTTAAAGCAGTCAGCATAAACTGTATTACAATACCCCCAAATTTAAAAGCACAGTTTAGGAGTGCAAGTAAATCAGTCAAAGGTAAAGGTAAAGGTTCCCTTGCTCGAAAGCCAGTCGAATCCGACTCTAGGGTTGCGGTGCTCATCTCCGTTTCAAAGCCGAAGAGCCAGCGCTGTCCGAAGACGTTTCCGTGGTCATGTGGCCAGCATGACTAAACACCAAGGTGCACGGAACGCTGTTACCTTCCCACCGAAGTGGTACCTATTTATCTACTTGCAATTTCTTGCTTTCGAACTGCTAGGTTGGCAGGAGCTGGAGCTAGAGACAGGAGCTCACCCCGTCATGCGGCACCCGGGTCTCGAACTGCTGAACTACTGACCTTCCACAGCCTGCAGTTCAGCGTCTTAACCACTTGAGCCACCGCAGCTCCAAATCAGTCAAATGCGGTCCTAAATAACTGCCTCCTAGAGATTCAAGAGTAAACAAGGCAACACCGCGTAGAAACATTGTGTGGTATTCTCCATTGGAACCGTTCTAACAGGTAACACACATAACCTTATGTTGTGCTTTACAAGTAATATTGTAGTCTTAACTGTGCCTGTTTAACGCTCTGTACATCAATAATGTCAGTATCTTTCTTCCAAAATGAAAGATTCGCAGAATAACTTCAGCCGAGTATCCTGTTGGATAATAATAATACATTATTGATAATGAAAATGATGATGATGATGCAAGATTAATACATTATTGATGTATCTATCTTTAAATAGGCACAGTTAAGATTGCAATATTCCTCGGAAAGCACAGCCTATAGTTATACGTGAGTGTTACACGTTAAAATGATTCCAGTGTAGAATACCACATGTCGTTTCTGTGCGGTAATTACCTCCAAAGCCTTATACGGCCTGGGACCCACATACCTAAGGGACCGCCTCTTCCCATATATGCCTCGGAGAACATTACGCTCTGAGAGTTAACATCTCCTTGTGGTCCCTGGCTCAAAGGACGTCTGCCTAGCCTCAACCAGAGTTTTTCCGCCCTGGCCCCCACCTGGTGGAACATGCTCCCTATCGATATCAGGGCCCTACGGGATCTTATTCAATTTTGCAGGGCCTGCAAGATGGAGCTCTTCCGCCAGGCCTTTGGCTGAGGCAGCAGGCGTCCACGCTTGGCCCTCCCGCCTTCCCGAGGTTGTGGTCTCCCACCGTCGGAATCGGGCTCTGATGATTGTCACGGTGACACAGGATTTCGTTTATTTCCTTTGTACTTCCCTTTCGCTTCCAAGCCATCACAACCATTTGGTCTCAGCCCTTTGTAGCTGTCTCTGCCATAAAATTCCGGGGTATGGGAGGAGCAGGTGTGAATGCTAAAATATCTCTGTGTGTGTGTGTGTGTGAAGGGGTAGGTTGGCTTTGCTTGCAACAACTTTCCCATGAGAAGGAGCCCCAAGATATGTGGCCAGCAGAAGCCTCTCATCCCTGGAGAAACATCGGTTGCTGGACAATAAACTTTTCTCGTGCTGGGTAGTATGAAGGGGGGGAGTGAAAGAGGAGAAGAAGGTGAATACCCACTGCCTGACCATTGCATTGTGGGATACAGACCTATCACCTGTACAATACCTAACCCTTGATCTGTTCTTTAGTCTGAACAAGAGATCTCTCTCTTGTGCACATCCAAATCTCTCTTTCTAATTAAGCTTTTATAAAAGACTATTGGACTGAGAGTGGATTGACTCAAGGGTCTGACACCCACCCACTGATAACCGGCCATACTTAGCCACATCAATGGGCCGGATTCCTCCGT
Source organism: Gekko gecko (assembly GCA_029375565.1). Taxonomy (NCBI): domain Eukaryota; kingdom Metazoa; phylum Chordata; class Lepidosauria; order Squamata; family Gekkonidae; genus Gekko; species Gekko gecko. The sequence continues at coordinate 215,525,098 of JAPDNY010000004.1, read as the reverse complement.
ACGGCAAGCATGACTACTGTTTTTATATGTTTTAATGTGTTTCAAATTTTATCGTATTTATGGAAATGCTGTGACCCGCCCTGAGCCCAATTACAGGATGGGCGGGATAGAAATGCGGAAAATAAATAAATAAAATATCGAATACCACACATTGTTTTTACGCGGTGTTGCATTGTTTACTCCAGCGTTACCCACCGTGTCCCCAGTTTGTATTTGATTATTCCTAAGGATCCAAAGCATGGGGGGGGGCAGGTGCACCTCCCCGGGGAGGTTTTCCTATAACCGTGGGGCTGCCACCAAAAAGGCCCCGTCTCTCGTGTCCCCACCAAACGGGCATCTTTGCTCAACCGGACAGTCAGGAGCGCCTCTCCCTGCAATCTGGATTCCCAGCCCTTCTGATACCCTGGTCCCATGCCGTGTGTCAAATTCTCCGTCGCTGCTCCCTGCATTTAAAGAATCGGTTTAGCTATTTCGTTGCTCGCAAGACGAATGTCCGTACAGTTGCATGCTGGTTTTGGAGCAGGACCATTCCTTGAAATGAGATTGGCCCGTAAGTGTTAAAAATCCCAAGATCCTCATAGCCGTTCCTGTTTCCATATTGCATTTCCTCTCTGATCTTGAGCATAGTGAACTCCGCCGGCTTTCACACGCGTCCGTCTAATAGATATTTGTTTAAAGGCTTTTCTGAAGACTTGGGAAACAGAATATCACAGAGCAGCTTGGATCGGGGATGTATGTATTAACACCTGAGCCACAGTAAACATTTGCATATTAAAATATTTCCTCCGTGGGAGCGCATAAATTGCTATTCAGTAAGATTGGGAGGGGGGAACCGCTTTAAAGGCAGCGGGCGCCGTCATTCGACCCGCGTCGCTCGCGATGAATCGGGTTTCAGTCCCAAAATGCCAGGACGTTCTTGAGCGTGGTTGAGCATCGGCGTTAAAATTCAGAAGGACAGAAGCAAGTGTTTGAAATGGCTTTCCGTGGATCCCTCTTGTAAATTCGTTTTGACGTGCCGCGATTTCGGCATATGAAAGATTAGAGTCTTGGGTTGTATCAAAAGGGCCATAGCATCGAAATCGCAGGAGGTCACAGCCCCTCTGTATACCGCCTTGGTCAGGCCGCACCTGGAGTGCAGTTCTGGAGGCCTCACTTCAAAAAGGATGCGGGCAAAATCGAGAGGGTGCCGAAGAGAGCGACGAGGGTGATTGCGGGTCTGGAGACGGAGCCCTACAAGGAAAGGCTGAGGGACTTGGGAATGTTCAGTCCGGAGAAGAGGAGGTCAAGGGGGGACACGGTGGCTCTCTTGAAGTGAACCCTGCTCCGTGCCCAGAAGATGGCAAAAACCTCTCCAGGATCCCCGGCCAAACTGGCTTGAAGAAAAATGGCTTCCTCATCTCAAAGTGGTGATCGGCATTTCCTCTGGGCGTGTAAGAAACGGCCACAAGATCTAAGCACCAATGCAACCCTTCCTGCCCTCCCTACAACCCTTCCTGCCCTCTTGAAAGTTTATACTCTGAAAATCTTGTTGGTCTTTATGGTGTGAGTGGACTCAGTTTCTTGCCATTGTTACCACACCCAGTCTGTTCCTACTTGCCTATTGCAGAACGACTCATTATTCCAAAGACAAGCTGCTTTGACCAAGTTCACAGTAGTCTTTGGGGTTTTCCCCAATGTTTACAGGTGTGTCCCAGCTGGCGTAGTTAAAGTGTGTAGCCTTGGAACTCTGCGGCGCGAATAGTAGCCTGGTTCAGTAGTAAGTTATGTTTCTTTGGCCAGAAAAAGAGCACACGGAGCAGAATCAATCTTGCAAAGGCAGCCTCTCCTTTTCTTCAGGTCAAACTGGCCAAGGTCAAGGTTGGCGCTTGGGTTCCTCATGACGTACCCAGTTGTCACCAAAATAGCACAAGGGTGGCTCTGGAATATATATATATATAACTTTTTTATTTTATATATCAGACATACAAGACAAGCATGCAAACGTACACATATGGGGAATTTTGTTTACGTCGTTTTGATCTATTTGATGCCCTCATACAGTATCTAAATGTATTCATTACTGTTTTCACCTCGTAGATTACTCACATACCTTTTGCATATAGTTTAAAATATAACTTTTATTTCTTTTCATTTCAGTTAGATACCCGAGAGTTTTGTATCTTGTACTCTTCTATCCATTTATAAAATCTTGACTGTGTGTCTTCAAAATCTTCTTCCTTATGCCCTCTCAGGATTAAGGTTATTTTGTCCATCTCTGCCGTTTCCAGTATTTTAATTATAGTTTCTTCCTTTGAGGGGATTTTGGTTTTTTTCTCCAATAATTGTCATATATACTATTTTTGCCGCTGTCACTATATGTATAATAAGGAAAAATCTTTTTATTTATGATTTTCTGGTACTGTATTCAATAAAAAGAGTTCTGGTGTATATGGGATCGTATTTTTTAGCACTTTTTGTAACAGTTCATGTGACTTGGATCCCATTAAAGAATTTCCACTGGCAGTGAGGTTTCCACCTGGGGAGCGGAACTGTCTCGCTTCTCCTCTCCTGCTGCAACCCAAAACATCCCTGAAAAGCTGCCCCTGGGAAACTTGGGACCAGTGTTTCCTCTAGACTGAGTTAGTGTGAGCTAGCTCACAGTTTTTTAGCCTCCAGCTCACAGATTCTTGTCTTAGTTCAGGAAGGATGGCTCCAGAGCAAACTAATGTATACGGCAGCCAAATCGCTCACTCACAACTTTAATGTCAGTGGCTCACAAAGTAGAATCTTTGCTCACAAGACTCTATGGCTTAGAGGGAGCATTGCTTGGGACCTCTGGGAGTAGCATTGGGACTGTCGGAGGGCTGCCCCAGGAAGGGAAAAATTAATTAAAATGCCCCATTCAATGAAACGACTGCTGAGGGGTGACATGATCGAGGCTTATAAGATTATGCATGGGATAGAGCAGGTCGAGAAAGAAGGACTTTTCTCCCTTTCTCACAATACAAGAACTCGTGGGCACTCCATGAAATTGCTGAGCAGTCGGGTTAGAACAGATAAAAGGAAGTACTTCTTCACCCAAAGAGTGATTAACAGATGGAATTCACTGCCACAGGAGATGGTGGCAGCTACAAGCATGGACAGTTTCAAGAGGGAATTAGATCAACATATGGAGCAGAAGTCCATCAATGGCTATTAGCCACAGGGTATAGATGGGAACTCTCAGTCTGGGGCAGGTGATGCTCTGTCTTCTTGGTGCTTGGGGGTGGGCAACAGTGGGAGGGCTTCTGGTGTCCTGGCCCTACTGCTGGACCTCCTGATGGCTCCTGGTATTTTTGGCCGCTGTGTGACAGAGTGTTGGACTAGATGGGCTACTGGCCTGATTCAACATAGGCTTCTCATATGTTCTTATGACAAAAATGCCCCATTCAGTGGAATCCAGCTGAATTTCCTCAATCAAAGTTGTCGTCATTATTTCTGATATCCCGTTAACACCTGCCGTAATTTTTATTGGAAATTTTGCACCCGTGGCCACTGCACTTCTCTGGGCATTGGTTGCCCCCCGTTTCTCACGAGCGTAATCTTGCTTGGCCCCTTCCAGACTTCGACTTCAGCGTGCCGGGCTCCATGAAGCTCCACAACCTCATCTCGAAGCTGAAGAAGTGGATCAAAATCCTCGAGGCGAAAACCAAGCAGCTGCCGAAGTTCTTCCTCATCGAGGAGAAGTGCCGCTTCCTCAGCAACTTCTCGGCCCAGACGGCCGAAGTGGAAATCCCCGGCGAGTTCCTCATGCCAAAGCCGACGCACTATTACATCAAGATCGCACGGTAGGAGCGGAGGCGGGAAAGTGGGGGTTGCGTCCGGGGAAAACGGCGTCGTTCCGGTTTGAATTGCAGGGGCTAAAAGACGTAGGGGGATGACTCCGACCGCGTTGGCGAGTGTCCGTCTTCTCACAGACCTCTCCTCTTCCCTAGAGGTGCAAAGGTCTGAGGAAAAATCCAGAGAAATCACGGGGGGCGGGGTCACTTTTTCCCTGAGGCCTCCCCCCCCCCGCTGCAATTTTTCCAGATTTAGAGGAGTACTGGGGGGGGGGAAATCCTATGAAATATTTTCTCTCTTAGAATGGGTGAAATGTTTTGAAAGACAAGGTGGGCGTGCAGTAAACAAATACAGTTCTTAAATCCGAGATGCGTTTCTCGGATTTCACCCGCCAATTTGGTGTGGTGGTTAAGGAGTGTGGACTCTGATTTGGGAGAACCAGGTTTCATTCCCCACTCCTCCACATGCAGCTGCTAGTGTGACCTTGGGTCAGTCGCAAGTTCTCTCAGAGCTGTTCTCTCAGGAGCAGTCCTCGAAAGAGCTCTCTCAGCCCCGCCTACCTCTCAGTGTGTCTGTTGTGGGGATGGGAGGGGAAAGGAGATTGTAAGCCGCTCTGAGACTCCTTTGGGTAGTGAAGGGCGGGGTATAAATCCAATCTCCTCTTCTTCTCTTCTTTCCTGGCGCCCACCAGGTGTTTTTTAGAGAGTTGGTAGGGCTTGGAGATTTAATTGGCTTTGCAGATTTTCAAAAGCATTCTTTGGCGAGAGCTGCCACCAGAGCACGAGGCTCTTCACTGTCTGACTGGAAGTAAACTGCGGCAGCCATTTTGTCTGAGTGGACTCAGTTCAGAAGTCCAGAGGTGGCCACAGGCTCAGAAAGGTCAGGGAGCCCTAACCTGGAAGGATATCTGACCTTCAGGAGGGGAATGTGCAAGGCTTCCAGCTGTTGGCGTTGCCCTCTGTTGCCCTCCTGACCTGACCTGCTCCCTTGTGGCTGACCTTTCACCTTTCCCTCAAAACACCCTGACACATCGACCCACAGATTGGGTAACAAGCGGCTTATTGCCCTACCTTGCTGGAGGGAGGGAGACAAAGTTCCACTATCGGCAGGCTCAGGCTGGAAATGGTATTGGCACAGGGCATAGAAGGTGATATGCAGCTCCTTACCTAAACGCTTGGCGGAAGAACTCCATTTTCACGGCCCTGCAGGACTGTGAAAGGTCCCGCAGGGCCCTGATCTCTTCCGGAAGCTCATTCCACCAAGTCGGGGCTGCCACAGAAAAGGCCCTGATCCTGGTCGATGTCAGCCTGGCGTCCTCAGGGCCAGGGAGGGCCAGACAACTTTGTGACCCTGACCGTAATGCTCTCTGGGGAACATGTGGGGAAAGGCGGTCCCTCAGGCAGGTCGGTCGGTCTCTGACCTTAAGGGGCTTTAAAGGTAAGCACCAGCACCTTGAAGCAGATTCGGTATGCTGTAGGTAGCCAGTGCAGTGCTTTCAGCACAGGCTGGATGTGCTCCCACATGGGGAGCCCTGTCAACAGCCTGGCCACCACATTCCGCACCAGCTGAAGCTTCCGAATTTGGGTCAAGGGCAGCCCCACGTAGAGAGTGTTACAGTAGTCTAATCTCGAGGTGACCATAGACCGTATCACTGTACACATAAATTATTAGACAACAAATTGTGTCCTTAAAATGAAATTAGTATTTTCTTTTACGGTCTTTTTCCACAGGAGTTATGGATCACTCCCTTTCTTTGTCTCCGAACACAGTCACAAATAAAGCATCCACGGATCGCCTAGGTTGCCGTCCGTTTCTTCTGACTTCTTCGGGCCGCTGTCTCAGCGGTGGAGCCCCCCAAAGCCCTAGAAGTTAACTCTGACTTTGCAGTCTGTCTTGCTTCAATTCAGCTCTCCTGGGTGTTTTGCATTCTCTCCAGGGGAGCTGATCTCTTTTATCTGGAGATTGGTTGTAATTCCAGATCTCCAGGCCCCACCTGGAGGCTGGCATCCAATTCCGCCAGCCCGGACGTCAGAATCCAAGCTACAGCGGACCAGCTGTTCTAAAGGGGACGCTTTTGTCCTTTCTTTTAGAGGAGACAGACCCGCATGCTCATCTCCCAGAGTTTCTTTTTTTTTTTTTTGCTCAAAATACCGACCTTGGCTGAGCCGCATAATGGACAACATTCTGGCTGAAAAGGCTGCATTTCATTATAAAGAGATGAATAACGAGGAGTGTTAATTTTATGGAATTTCAGTCGCTAATATGCTTCCTTCTGTTAGCCTTTATGTACAGCATTTCAATTAAAAAAAACCAACACAACTAGCTTTCATCTTGGGAAGAGGGAAATGGCGCTTTAGGTCCCGGGAAGCGCAGGTGCTTTTATCTCTCTCTCTTTCTCTCTCTCAATAGATTTATGCCCAGAGTGGAGATAGTGCAAAAACACAACACCGCAGCCCGGAGACTCTACATCCGAGGCCACAATGGGAAGATCTACCCGTACTTGGTGATGAACGACGCTTGCCTGACAGAGTCGCGCCGGGAAGAGCGGGTGCTCCAACTCCTGCGCCTTCTGAACCCCTGTTTAGAGAAGCGGAAGGAGACCACCAAGAGGCATCTTTTCTTCACAGGTAGGGCGCGGCCACCGCGGGCAAGCAAGGAAAGGGACAGCGTGCTGTCGAGCTGCAGCCGACTCTTGGAGACAGACCCCGTGAAGTTCTGCCGTGTGGGGTTTCAAAGGCAAGACAGGAGCAGAGGTGGTTCGCCATTGTTTTCCTCTGCATAGCAACCTTGGACTTCCTTGGTGGGCTCCCATCCGAGTGCTAACCACAGGGCTATTTTCGGGCCGGAACGCACTGGAACGGCGTTCCGGCTGGCTCCTGAGTTGGCCACGCCCAGCCTATTATGCTAATGAGTTCCTGCTGGGCTTATTCTTATTCAGGCTATTAGAAGTGCCATAGAGTCACAGCCGACTAAGGCTCATTCCCCTCCTTTGCTACAGTGCAGACTGTATAGCAGGGACCCCCAATGTGGAGCCTCTGGGTACCGTGGTGCCCCCCGGGGCCTTTCCTGGCACCAGGCGGGGCTTTTATTCGTCAGGTCTTCTGATTGGCCGTACAGATTTTAAAGGCATACTGGTGAGCAGAGCTTCTGCATGAAATGCTGAAGAGTTACACTTAAGAGCTATACGTAACCTTGCTCCCTGACATTTCGTGGCTGGCTCCACCTCCAATGGCAGCCATTTTGTGGTTGACACCGCCTCTGGCTGCAGCCATTTTGCGGTTGCAACCACCATCCCGTGTCAGAATTCCAAAGGTGCCCGCAGCCCTCAAAGAGGTTGGGGCCCCCTGGTGTATAGGGTGCAGGTGAAAGACTGGTGATTCTAGACCACTGATTTCATGCCTTCCCCATCTGCCCCGCAGTACATGTTGTTAAAATTCGCCTTTGTTTGTGCAGGGGTGGGTGACATCTTTTGTGGCCCATTTCCCTAAGCATCTTCATCCATTTTGTGACATTTAGCGTGGAGTTAGGCGGAAGGTATTGGGTGCTCCATTGACCAGCAGGGAGAGAGCTTTTAAAAAATACATAAAAAATTGATTTTTACAAGCGTCTGAATTTCTGGCCTTCCTTTTGGAGAAAGTTTAGTCGTTTTTTTGGTTGTCTGACGCATGCACGGAACAAAGGCACCGTGTTGAATGCAGCCTTCTCTCTTCCTTTTATAACTCTGACCCCAAAAGGGCGGTTACTTGGATACTGAATCCTTTCTCCCCCTAGCTTATTACCTGGTAAACAATTTGCAGTGATAAAAAAATTAGTGGATAATATTTTGGTGTTTTTTTTACTTATGGTAAGAATTTGTTTTTAACCGTTTGGTGTATCTCTTCTTGGCATTTATACTCATGATTTAAATCTTGCTTATGTTAAGTTGTGCAGTCTAGCAGAGAGCCTGGGGGTTGTAAAGGCGAAGCGCAAGCCGGAAGGGGCCCGGCGAGGTCTGGGTTCAAATCACTGTCTCCTATGTAGAGCTCCCAGAGAGCCTTTGGGCTAGTCACAAGGTCTCACCGGTACTAATCTCACAGGCAGATACTCTACATATACTGTCCCAGGTCATGATACAAAGGGAAGGGCTGTGGCTCAGTGGTAGAGCATCTGCTTGGCATGCAGAAGGTCCCAGGTTCAATCCCTGACATCTCCAGTTAAAAAGGACCAGGCAGAAGGTGATGGGAAAGATCTCCGCCTGAGACCTTGGAGAGCTGTAAACAGGGGCTGTGGCTCATTGGAACAGCATCTGCTTGGCATGCAGACGGTCCCAGGTTCAATCCCCGGCATCTCCAGTTAAAAGGACCAGGCAGAAGGTGATGGAAAAGACCTCCGTCTGAGACCTTGGAGAGCTGTAAAGAGGGGCTGTGGCTCAGTGGTAGAGCCTCTGCTTGACATGCAGAAGGTCCCGGGTTCAATCCCAGGCATCCCCAGTTAAAAGGACCAGGCAGAAGGTGATGGGAAAGACCTCCGCCTGAGACCCTGGAGAGCTGTAAAGAGGGGCTGTGGCTGAGTGGTAGAGCCTCTGCTTGGCATGCAGGAGGTCCCAGGTTCAATCCCAGGCATCTCCAGTTTGAAGGACCAGGCAGGAGGTGATGGGAAAGACCTCGGTCTGAGATCCTGGAGAGCTGTAAAGAGGGGCTGTAGCTGAGTGGTAGAGCCTCTGCTTGGCATGCAGGAGGTCCCAGGTTCAATCCCTGGCATCTCCAGTTAAAAGGACCAGGCAGAAGGTGATGGGAAAGACCTCCGCCTGAGACCCTGGAGAGCTGTAAAGAGGGGCTGTGGCTGAGTGGTAGAGCCTCTGCTTGGCATGCAGGAGGTCCCAGGTTCAATCCCTGGCATCTCCAGTTAAAAGGACCAGGCAGAAGGTGATGGGAAAGACCTCCGCCTGAGACCCTGGAGAGCTGTAAAGAGGGGCTGTGGCTGAGTGGTAGAGCCTCTGCTTGGCATGCAGGAGGTCCCAGGTTCAATCCCAGGCATCTCCAGTTTGAAGGACCAGGCAGGAGGTGATGGGAAAGACCTCGGTCTGAGATCCTGGAGAGCTGTAAAGAGGGGCTGTGGCTGAGTGGTAGAGCCTCTGCTTGGCATGCAGGAGGTCCCAGGTTCAATCCCAGGCATCTCCAGTTTGAAGGACCAGGCAGGAGGTGATGGGAAAGACCTCCGCCTGAGACCCCAGAGAGCCACTGCCAGTCAGAGTAGACAGTAGCTACTTTGAGGGACCAATGCCTCATTCAGTCTAAGGCAGCTCTGTGTGCATTCATGTGTGTACGGAGGGTGTATATCGGGACACATAGCGAGACTGCCAAAGTTTATGTCCCATACATGCTCAGGATACGTGCTTCAGTGCTGCTTATAACGTTTGCCTGTGGTGCAAGTCATGCCCAGTGGCTCCCCTAAAGTCTGGGGCGGAAGGCGTGCCTGAGCCGGAGAAGAATATCCATCTCCCCTCATGCTGTGGTGGTGACGGCAACACAGCCACGGAGAAGGAAGGGTCTCCCTCTGTCTTGCTTTTGGGCAGCCTGCACCTGGGGCCTCAGTCACGGCCTGAACCTGTGCCGGGCTGGAGAGAGGGATGTTCGTCTCCTTCTCAAGACTAGTGGGGGGGGGGGGAGTGGCCTCGGCATGCGAAACGGGACTCCCTCCTGCCTCTGTAGATCTGTGCCTTTCTCTGTCATTATGCATGGCATAGAGCAGCAAGGGGGAGGGGTCATAGGAACATTAGGGAAGCCATGTTTGATCAGGCCAATGGCCCATCCAGTCCAACACTCTGTGGCGCACAGTGGCCAAAACCCAGGTGCCATCAGGGGGTCCACCAGCGGAGTCAGAACTCCAGAAGCCCTTCCATGGCTGCCCCCCCGCCCCAAGTATCAAGAATACAGAGCATCACTGCCCAGACATTAGAATGTAAGAGAATCCCCATTGGATCAGGCCAATGGCCCATCCAGTCCAACACTCTGTGGCACACAGTGGCCAAAACCCAGATGCCATCAGGAGGACCACCAGCGGGGCCAGAACTCCAGAAGCCCTCCCACTGTTGCCCCCCCCCAGCACCAAGAACACAGAGCATCACTGCCCCAGACACAAGAACAGAAGAGAAGTCATGTTGGATCAGCCCAATGGCGCGTCCAATCCAACACTCTGTGGCACACAGTGGCCAAAACCCAGGTGCCATCAGGAGGTCCACCAGCAGGGCCAGAACTCCAGAAGCCCTCCCACTGTTGCCCCCCCCAGCACCAAGAACAGCGAGCATCACTGCCCCTGACACAAGAACAGAAGAGAAGCCATGTTGGATCGGCCCAATGGTGCGTCCAATCCAACACTCTGTGGCACACAGTGGCCAAAACCCAGATGCCATCAGGAGGTCCAGCAGCGGGGCCAGAACTCCAGAAGCCCTCCCCCATTGTTGCCCCCCTAAGCACCAAGAATACAGAGCATCACCTGCCCCAGACTGAGTGTTCCATCTATACCTTGTAGCTAATAGCCACTGATGGACCTCTGCTCAAAATGTTTATCCAATTCCCTCTCAAAGCTGTCTATGCTTGTAGCGGCCGCCACTTCCTGCGGCATTGAACTCCATGAGTTAATGGCTGTTTGGGTGAAGAAGGACTTCCTTTTATCTGCTCTAACCTGACTGCTCAGCAATTTCATGGAGTGCCCACGGGTTCTTGTCTTGTGAGAAAGGGAGAAAAGGACTTCTTTCTCTACCTTCTCTTCCCCGTGCATAATTTTGTATACTTTGGTCACGTCACCGTTTGGTCGTGGTTTCTCCAAGCTGAAGAGCCCCAACTTCTTTAACCTTTCTTCATGGGGAAGGCGTTCTGTCCTGTTAATCGTTCTGGTTGCCCTTTTCTGCACCTTTTCCAGTGCCGTAATATCTCTTCTTAGTTGCAGTGCACAGTATTCCAAATGAGGCCGCACCGTAGATTTAGGCAGGGGTATTACGATACCGGCTGATTTGTTTTTCAGCCCACTTCCTAATAATCCCCAGCATAGCATTTGCCTTTTGTTTTATCGCCGCGGCACACGGAGTCGACGTGTTCTGTGAATTATCCGTCATGACTCCAAGATCGCTCTCCCGGTCGCCAGAATTAAACACAAAATCGCCACTGGCAATCTGGCGCCCGTCTTTGCATTCTGGCGCCAAACGTTTCTGCCTTTGCGCTCGGTGTGGAAAAGTTAAATTTAAACCACCATCCAAAACCACCTCTCAATCTCTCTCTCTCTCTCCCTCCCTCTCTCCCCTTTTGGGTCTTATTATGTCATTCGCACAGGCGTTGGAGGTTCCCCCGCCCGCCATCCCCTAGGGTTTTAATGGAGGCAAAACAGAAGCAGACGCTTATTGTTCCCATAGTTCTGTGTGTGACAGAAAAATTAATGGAAACGTTTTCAGAATGATTGGATAAAAACCATGGTAACAAAAGCAAGTCGGGAGTTTCTCGAGTTTCCCGTGCAAGCAAGTTTTCCTTTATTTGTGACACCTGGTAATTCAGTTTGGCAGGGGGAAGGAGGGAGGCCTATTGGAGAAGTCGTTGACGAAAAGGTAAACAGTCCCTTCCAGTTCCCTGACTTTTGAGGGCACGGTGGAGACACTGCATAGGGTCCGTTGGGCGTAATGCTGAGGAAATACCACCTTGGCTTGGGCATAACGCAGGTCTCTTTTGGTAGCAGGAACTCCTTTGCATATTGGGCGACACGCCCCCTAATGTAGCCAATCCTCCAGGAGCTTACAGAGCTCTTCTTAAAGGGGCTGCTGTAAGCTCTTGGAGGATTGGCTACATCAGGGGTGTGTGGCCTAATATGCAAAGGAGTTCCTGCTACTTAAAGAGCCCCTGGGCGTGAGTAAAGACAAGGGCCCGGGCCTCGCTACCTGCCCGGTCACTGTGGCTCTCCATAGCCTCCGCTAGCTCTGAGCCGGGGCCTGGCTTCCGTGTGCCGGAAAGAGGGGCGCCGTCCTTTTACTCAGTCAGCTCAAACAGGCGTGTCAGCAGGAGGTGGATTTTCGTATCTGAACTGTGAAGAGGCTACAGAATTCCAGTACACATTATACTTTTAACAATGTATGTGTCGTTTTCAGTAACAACAAACAGTTTTGAACTGAAACACAGCTGACTGAAAACGCAGAGTCACGTGCAGAGTCGCAACGGCATCCTCCGGAATGATTAAATCCGTTTCAACCAATACAGTGGTCTTTCTCCAGCCTGAAGACCTAGCACATTTTCCTAGTTGTTTTACGATCTTACATCGTCATTGCCAGGAAAAAAAATTTATCAATCCATTTTCTATAGGAATTTCTTATAAGGAAAAAGTCCTCATCCGTTCCTTCTTCAATAGTAAAGTGCTAGCTGTGCTAAGTCTTCAGGCTGGAGAAAGACCACTGTATTGGTTGAAATGGATTTAATCATTCCGGAGGTTGCCGTTGCGACTCTGTATGTGACTCTGCGTTTTCAGTCAGCTGTGTTTCAGTTCAAAACTGTTTGTTGTTACTGAAAATAACACATACATTGTTAAAAGTATAATGTGTACTGGAATTCTGTAGCCTCTTCACAGTTCTTTTTGTTCTTTCAGTTCTATCGGTAGAACTGTGACCTCTTTTGTATACTCATCGGATTTTCGTGTCTGAACAGAGCTGGTCTACCACAGAGAAGCGGGCAAACAAGGTTCCCCGGATGCCCAGATTTGTGGCTGGCGCAGCAAGAGGGGAGATGGAATCCACTTCCGGCTGATACCCCCACACACACACACACCAGTGTTCCCTCTAAGCTGAGTGAGTGTGAGCCAGCTCACAGCTTTTTAGCCTCCGGCTCACACATTTTTGTCTCCGCTCAGGCAGGATGGCTCCAGGGCAAACTAATTTATGCAGCAGCCAAATCGCTCACTCACAACTTTAATGCCCACGAAGTAGAATTTCTTCTCACAAGACTCCGCGGCTTAGAGGGAGCATTGCCCCCAGCCCCTTTAGAAAAGCCCGGTGCCCTGCAAAAACGGGTTAGGTGGCGCTTTGGGGGTGCGAGTTCTCTTTCACAGCAAGGCTCTCGAAGGGGGAAAGGAAACCGCTACACAGTGCACTTCAGTTGATCAAGGGGGGGGAATGGAAACCGCCCCTTTGTGCACTTCAGTTGATCGTCTTGGCCATGTCCAAGAACTGGTCATCCTCATGCTAATTAACCCCGTTGCTCTTAACATCTTAGACAATGGGAACCAGGGCAAGTTTGGAAGGCACCCGATAGAGCTGCCCCTGCCTTGGCGATGGGAGAGTCTCTCATCAGGCCCTGGCCTTCCTGAGCACACCACCTGGCGTTCCCGAAAGAGCAGCAAGGCCTAATTGTTGTAAATCAACAGTGGGTTTGTTCTTCCAACACCTTTTTCCTTTTTTGTCCTTGTGTTTGGTGTTCGGGGTGTGTGTGTGTGTAAACAGATGTGCACTTTATATTGATATTTATACTGCTGTTTTATCTGTTGTCCTGCCAACCTAGCAGTTCGAAAGCAAGAAATTGCAAGTAGATAAATAGGTACCGCTTCGGTGGGAAGGTAACAGCGTTCCGTGCGCCTCGGCGTTTAGTCATGCCGGCCACATGACCATGGAAACGTCTTCGGACAGCGCTGGCTCTTCGGCTTTGAAATGAGTACCGCAACCCTTGAGTCGGATTCGACTGGCTTTCGAGCAAGGGAACCTTTACCTTTACCTTTATCTATTGCTTTCTTGTGTAAGCTGCCCTGAGTCTGCCTTGGCGGGGTAAAAATCAAATACATAAAAGGCAGACAAGATCCCATCTCCAAAGAGCTTACAGTCCAAGGTCGGGGGTTCCCCAACTTCATTGAGCCCGTGGGGATCTTTGGGTTGTAAGAGAGGCCGGCGAGGGTCACCATCAGCTGGGTCACAGCAGGCCGACCCCGCTGCCCAGCCGATTGGCGGTAGGACGAGGTGGGGAAAGGGCCCCGGCTAGGAGAAGGCCCTGGCCACCTTACTCAAAACCACAGGTGGGCACCAGCAGTGTTCCCTCTCAGCTGAGTTAGTGTGAGCTAGCTCACAGTTATTTAGCCTCCAGCTCACACATTTTTGTCTTAGCTCAGGAAGGGATGGCTCCAGAGCAAACTTAATTTATGCAGTAGCCAAATCACTCGCTCTCACCTTTAATGCCACTAGCTCACAAAGTAGAATTTTGGCTCACAAGACTCCGCAGCTTAGTGGGAACATTGGGCACCAGGAAGAACTCCACGTGGGCATCAGTGCTCTGAATTTTGGCCGTGGGGAAGGCAGCAGAGGAATGGGGGTGGGGAAGGAGGAACCCGAGCAAATTTCTTTTTTCTTTTCTCATTCAGATTTCCACCTGGCTTTTCAACACATGTCCTCAAAGGGGGGGGGCGCGTTGGCCGCAGTGTCCCCTCTAAGCTGAGTAAAGTGTGAGCCAGCTCACAGTTTTTTCAGCCTCCAGCTCACACATCTTTGCTCAGGAAGGAGGGCACCAGAGCAAACTAATGTAGGCAGCAGCCAAATCGCTCACTCACAACTTTTAATGCCAGGAGCTCACAAAGTAGAATGAAGACATGTGCACGGGGCAGTTATGCAGAGTTACGCCTGGTTACAGTTAGTGTGAGTTTTGAGGAGGGGGAAGAGAACGGGGTGCTGTCGGGTACATGTAGGTGAGGGGGGTGGGATTTCAGGAATAGCAAGAGGGAGCAGGCCGGCTCGATTGTGGCAGCTCAGAAGGTAAGCAGCGTCAGCCCTGGTTGGCACTTGGATAGGGGACCACCAAGAAAGTCCAGGGTCTCTAGGCAGTGGCAGGCCATGGCCAACCATCACTGAACATCTCTGCCTTGTCCTGGATGGTTCAGGCTAACCAAATCTCATCAGATCTCAGAAACTCAGCAGGGTCAAGTACTTGGATGGGAGACCACCAAGGAAGGCCAAGGTGGTTATGCAGAGGCAGGCGATGGCCAACTACTTTTGTCCATCTCTTGTCCCTGGTCTGGATGGCCCAGGCTAGCTTCAGATACCTGAAGCGAAACAGGGTCAGCCCCGGTTAGTACTTGGACGGGAGACCACGAAGGGAAGCCAAGGGTTGCCATGCAGAGGCAGGTAATGGCAAACTATCTCTGATGGCCTCTCGCCTGGAAAACCCTACGGGGTCACCATCAACGGGCTGTTGGATATATGTGGGGGTGGGTGGGTGGAAGTTCAGGAATAGCAAGAGAGAGCAGGCCGGCCCGTTCTTGGCAGATCTCGGAAGCTAAGCAGGGTCAGCCCTGGTGAGTACTTGGGTGGGAGTCCACCAAGGAAGTCCAGGGTTGCTACGCAGAGGCAGACGATGGTAAACCAACTCTGAACGTCTCTTCCTTTGACCTGGAGGGTGCATGCTAGCCCAATCTCATCATATCTTGGAAGCTAAGAAGGGTCAGCCCTGGTTAGTACTTGGATGGGAGACCACCAAGGAAGTCCAGGGTTGCTACGCAGAGGCAGGCAATTGGCCAACCGCCTCTGAACGTCTCTTGCCTCGAAAACCCCACGGGGTCACCATGAGCTGGCTGTAACTTGACAGC
Organism: Gekko gecko; assembly: GCA_029375565.1. Classification (NCBI taxonomy): domain Eukaryota; kingdom Metazoa; phylum Chordata; class Lepidosauria; order Squamata; family Gekkonidae; genus Gekko; species Gekko gecko. The sequence goes on along the minus strand of JAPDNY010000004.1, from coordinate 215,509,726 downwards.
ACCTTCCTCCACCACCAGGAGAGAGCAGTCCGCAGGTTGCAGCTCGGACTGATACCACTGAGGGGCCTAACAGGAATCTCAGGGAGGACAAAGCCATGGGGAACATCAGAGGGTCGATCTCTACAGCAGTCCCAGGACAGAAGGGAAATAACGTTGGGTTCTTTCCCAGTCTCCGGCTATTTATTTTAAATTAACGGAGTTCTCCTTGCTTCTCTCCTCCTCTCTCAACCCCCACCCCGGATCCCGTCCCTCAACCTCTCTTCCCCCCACCCCGTCTCTAGTCCCCCGGGTCGTGGCCGTCTCCCCGCAGATGCGCCTGGTCGAAGACAACCCCTCCTCGCTCTCCCTGGTGGAGATCTACAAGCAGCGCTGCGCCAAGAAGGGGATCGAGCACGACAGCCCCATTTCCCGTTACTACGACCGGCTGGCGACCGTCCAGGCGCGGGGGACCCAGGCCAGCCATCAGGTATCGAGATCTCCGGCTAATGCGTCCGAACACTCTTTTTTTCTCCAGGCCCACTTAAGTATATCTGTCTTTCTCCTCTGGCCTCGCGTTCTATGCATCCGTCTCATACTCCCTCCTCCCCACCAATCTTTCTTCTTCTTCTTCCTCTTCTTCTTCTTCTCCTCCTCCTTTTCCTTCTTCTCCTTCTTCTTCTTCTTCTTCTCCTCCTCCTTTTCCTTCTTCTCCTTCTTCTTCTTCTTCTTCTCCTCCTCCTTTTCCTTCTTCTCCTTCTTCTTCTTCTTCTCCTCCTCCTTTTCCTTCTTCTTCTTCTTCTTCTTCTTCTTCTCCTCCTTTTCCTTCTTCTCCTTCTCCTTCTTCTTCTTCTCCTCCTCCTTTTCCTTCTTCTCCTTCTTCTTCTTCTTCTTCTCCTCCTCCTTTTCCTTCTTCTCCTTCTTCTTCTTCTTCTCCTCCTCCTTTTCCTTCTTCTCCTTCTTCTTCTTCTTCTTCTCCTCCTCCTTTTCCTTCTTCTTCTTCTTCTTCTTCTTCTTCTCCTCCTTTTCCTTCTTCTCCTTCTTCTTCTTCTTCTTCCTCTTCTTCTTCTTCTTCTTCTTCCTCTTCTTCTTCTTCTTCTTCTTCTTCTCCCTCTTCTTCTTCTTCTCCTCCTCCTCCTCCTCCTTTTCCTTCTTCTCCTTCTTCTTCTTCTTCTTCTCCTCCTTCTCCTAGAGAGCCAGTTTGATGTAGTGGTTAAGTGTGCGGACTCTAATCTGGGAGAACCGGGTTTGATTCCCCACTCCTCCACTCACACCTGCTGGATGACCTTGAGCAAGCCATAGTTCTGATAAGAGCTGTCCTTGAAAAAGAGCCGTTTCTGTCAGAGCTCTCTCAGCCCCTCGTACCTCACAGGTTGTCTGTTGTAGAGAGGGGAAGGGAAAGGAGTTTGTAAGCTGCTCTGAGATTCCCTTGGATAGTGAAGGGCGGGGTATAAATCCAATCTCTTCTCCTTCTCCTAGAGAGCCAGTTTGGTATAGTGGTTAAGTGGGCGGAATCTAATCTGGGAGAACTAGGTTTGATTCCCCACTCCTCCACTCGCACCTGCTGGATGACCTTGGGCAAGCCATAGTTCTGATAAGAGCTGTTCCTGAAAAAGAGCTGTTTCTGTCAGAGCTCTCTCAGCCTCGCCTACCTCCCAGGGTGTCTGTTGTGGGGAGGGGAAGGGAAAGGAGTTTGTAAGCCGCTCTGAGACTCCCTTGGGTAGTGAAGGGCGGGGTGTAAATCCAATCTCTTTTCCTTCTTCTTCTTCTTCTTCTTCTTCTTCTCCTTTTTCTTCTTTCTCTTCCTCCTCCTCCTCCTCCTCCATCAGCAAAATAACATTTCAAAGCAGAAAGCGCCAGAGGACTGGAAGAGCACCTGCACCGCATTAATATTGCGGCGAGCCTCTGGAAAAAAAGACGAACCCTCCGAAGGACCTCATTACCTCTCCACCTTTGCATGATTAATGGGGTATAATTACGACCAGATAAAAAGGCAAGGTGTGTGTGACACAGCAGCTTTTATTAGATGGCGCTCTGTGTGTGTGTGTGGGGGGGTGGTTCTCGGTGCCCCTCACCCCACGCTGTCCCCGCACCTGGGATTCAGAAACAGGCTTGGAGTCTTCGCGTGGGAGGTGGTGGTCGCCCCCCGTTCCTCTCTAAAAGTGGGGGGGCCTTTGGTGCGTGTGAGCGCCCGCTTGTGCCATTACCTCCCGCCCACTATGGGCTCGATCCTGTGGACGTGCCCTCCCGGTGGAATGGCTTTTCTCTTCTGCCGATGCGAGCATAAGGGCCTCTTCTGTCGGAGGAAAGTCCTCCTGCCCGAGAAAAGCACCCTCTGCCGGTGCAGAATCCAACCCTGTGTCGGCAGCAGATAAGATTGTGCATGGGATAGAGCAGGTCGAGAAAGAAGTACTTTTCTCCCTTTCCCACAAGACAAGAACTCGTGGGCACTCCATGAAATTGCTGAGCAGTCGGGTTAGAACGGATAAAAGGAAGTACTTCTTCACCCAAAGAGTGATGAACACGTGGAACTCACTGCCACAGGAGGTGGTGGCAGCTACAAGCATGGACAGTTTCAAGAGGGAATTAGATAAACATATGGAGCAGAAGTCCATCAGTGGCTATGAGCCACAGGGTATAGATGGGAACTCCCAGTCTGGGGCAAGTGATGCTCTCTGTATTCTTGGTGCTTGGGTTAGGGTCAACAGTGGGAGGGCTTCTAGTGTCCTGGCCCCACTGCTGGACCTCCTGATGGCGCCTGGTATTTCTGGCCACTGTGTGACAGAGTGTCGGACTGGATGGGCCATTGGCCTGATCTAACATTGGCTTCTCTTATGTTCTTAAGGGGAACATCCTCGCATATTCCTCCCCCTCCCCAATTTTAGTCCCCTCCCGTTGAGTTGCCCTACTTCCTTCCTTCTCATTATTTGTTCTGGATTTTAGTTCCCCGTCTGCAGCGGTGACTCCATTGGTGCGGTGACTCCATTGGTGCCCCGCCTTTTTCCCCAGCAGAGAGCCGAAGCGGCTTGTGTTGTTCACCTCTCCTTCCTTTCTATCCTCCGAACAACCCTGCGAGAGGTGGTTTGGGATGAAAGGGAGTGATTGGTCCAAGGTCACCCATGGTGGGGTGGGGGATTCGAACCCAGAGTCTCCTGGATTGTAGTCCAGCACTCTGACTGCTACACTGCACTGGCTGCCAGAGCTTCTGGTTCTGCTTGCGTTCCTCAAATGGTCCTTCCACACTGTTGGAAGCAGTGCTGTCCCACGTCTGCTGCTTCATAAACTCCTGAACTAGGCTGGAATTAAAGGGGGAGAGCATCACTTCTCAAGTGGCAGATTCAGGTGTGGCCAAAGGGTTGAGGGAGAGGAGAAATGATGAAGAAGAAGAAGAAGAAGATATTGGATTTATACCCTGCCCTTCACTACCCAAAGGTGTCTCAGGGCGGCTTACAAACTCCTTTTCCCTTCCCCTCCCCACAACAGACACCCTGTGAGGTAGGCTGAGAGAGCTCTGACAGAAACTGCTCTTGTTCAAGAACAGTTCTGAGAGAACTATGGCTTGCCCAAGGTCATCCGGCCAGGTGCAAGTGGAGGAGTGGGGAATCAAACCCGGTTCTCCCAAGTCAGAGTCCACGCACTTAACCACTACGCCAAACTGAACTCAGAAACATTAGAGCATGAAGGGACCCCTGCTCCTTCCCGTTTTCTCTCTCGATGTACTGCCTTTGGATAAGAAGGAGGAGGCCAGGTACCGGCTCTCTTGTTTCGCGGAGAGTGTCATTGTTTGCCATGGCAGCTGAAAGAAATACGGGTGAAAGTTGTCGCTGGAGAGTGAGGTGTTTTGACACAGGTACCCCCAGCATGGTGCCCGTGGGCACCTGTTTTCAGAAAGTGGGTGGGGCCAAGTGGGTCTTTTGCCCAGCAAGGCTTCTGATTGGCCACCGGAGATTTGATTGGCTGTGCGGGTTTTTAAAAACATTGACTTTGGCAGCAGCGGCCACCACGGCACTGGGATCTTCACTCGTGTGACTGAAGTTAAGCTGCGGCAGCCATTTTGTGCCTGGCTCCGCCTCCTACAGCAGCCATTTTGTGGCCGCCGTTATGTGTCTGTGCCCACCTCGGTGTTATCAGAATTCCGAAGGGACCTGCAGGCTCAAAAAGGTTGGGGACTAGTGTTCCCTCTAACCTGAGTTAGTGTGAGCCAGCTCACAGCTTTTTAGCTTCCGGCTCACAGGTTTTTGCCTCAGCCCAGGAAGGGACGGCTCTGGAGCAAACTAACTGATGCGGCAGCCAAATGGCTCGCTCACAACTTTAATGCCAGTGGCTCCCAAAGTAGAATTTGTGCCAGTTTGGTGTAGTGGTTAAGTGCGCGGACTCTAATCAGGGAGAACCGGGTTTGATTCCCCCACTCCTCCACTTGCAGCTGCTGATGTGACCTTGGGTCAGTCACAAGCTCTGGCACAGCTGTCCTTGAAAAAGAGCAGTTTCTGTTAGAGCTCTCTCGGCCCCACATACCTCACAGGGCGCCTGTTGTGGGGAGGGGAAGGGAAAGGAGTTTGTAAGCCGCTCTGAGACTCCCTTGGGTAGTGAAAGGCGGGGTATAAATCCAATCTCCTCTTCTTCGTCTTCTTCGTCTTCTTCTTCTTCTTCTTCTTCTTCTTCTTCTTCTTCGTCTTCTTGAATTTTTGCTCCCAAGACTCCACAGCTTAGAAGGGAGCATTGTCGGGGACTCCAGTTTTAGCATAATAAGCACTTTCAAATCTGGCTCTTTTTAAATGGTGTCACTTACATTTTCCGTTTCACGTTACTTGTGATTGATCGTAATGGCCTTCAGCTACGTACAATAAACACTTACCTTAACGAATAAGGACGGCATTGTCCTAGGCAGAATACCTCCATTTTGGTCAACAGAGGGCTCGGGCAGATTTAGGATGCTAAGACACGGTTTGAGTCCACTCCACCCCAAAGTGGTATTTAAAAAAAGACATAATGTGCCATTATCCCTCTCAGCTACATAATGAAATGTTAGTTTAATAGCTTAAGGAGGTAGAGTCAGATAGGTTACTGTCCTCTCTTTTCCACTTAAACTGGTAGAATTCCAGGTGTTTTGATGTTATTTATACCTGTAATAAACAGCCTTTCAGTCATTTGCCTATCATAAAGTAAAATTAAGTGACCTGGAACCGCTCTTTATTTTTTTCTTCCCCCTTTTTTGGTTCTTTCTTTTTTTTCCGGAGGCTCTTACCTTCGGGTTGTGCACATTTTAGTAATTTAATTTAAGCCGGTGCGATTATCATTCCTTTCAAGCACGCTGGAGCGGGTCCCAACTTTATTTCTCTTTCCTAATTAATTAGGCCAGGCCATGCTGTAGTAATTAAATGTGGAGGTAGTTCACAGATGTTTACATGTGCGGCGCAACTCTGCTGCGGTATGTGTGTGTGTGTGTGGCAACATTAATACACAGATGCTCGAAACTAATTGCGGGGCCCCCGCAGCATACTAAGTACCAGGGAAGTTCAGACTGTCACCTGGGGCTCGAAACCCATTTCGGGAATACAGCAGCGATCCCAGAAAAGTAGGAACAGAGAGTTCAGGGGGTGCCCTGCCGAAAGTGCCACCAAGATTTCATTGCGATGCCAAGATTGTGCTGTCTTGGTGTCACAGTAGGTATCGGTAGTTTAATTAAAAGGGGTAGAACAAAGTGTGGGTGCAGTGGCACATAAGAGAAGCCAATGTTGAATCAGGCCAATGGCCCATCCAGTCCAACACTCTGTCACACAGTGGCCAAAATATACCAGGTGCCATCAGGAGGTCCAGCAGTGGGGCCAGGACACTAGCAGCCCTCCCACTGCTGCCCCCTCCAGCACCGAGAATAGAGTGCATCACCTGCCCCAGACAGAGTTCCCATCTATACCCTGTGGCTCATAGCCACTGATGGACTTCTGCTCCAGATGTTTATCTAATTCCCTCTTGAAGCCGTCCATGCTTGTAGCTGCCACCACCTCCTGTGGCAGTGAATTCCAAGTGTTAATCACTCTTTGGGTGAAGAAGGACTTCCTTTTATCTGTTCTAACCTGACTGCTCAGCAATTTCATGGAGTGCCCACGAGTTCTTGTATTGTGAGAAAGGGAGAAAAGGACTTCTTTCTCAACCTGCTCAATCCCATGCATAATCTTATAAACCTCGATCATGTCACCCCTCAGCCGTCGTTTCTCCAAGCTGAAGAGCCCCAAGCGTTTTAACCTTTCTTCATAGGGAAGGTGTTCCAACCCTTTAAGACCAACAAAGTTTAATTCGGGGTATAGGCTTTCATGCACATCTTCTGGAGAAGCGTGCATGCACACGGAAGCTTGTACCCCGGAGATTAATCTTTATTGGCCTTAAAGGCTTTGTTCTGACTTTGTTCTGTTCCTTCAGAGCGACACCCATCTGAATCTAAAACAGTTCGGAGCGTTCTTCTGCTTCTGTAACTCTATCCTTGTTCCCATGAAAGCTTGCCCGCCGTTTCTCCTTATGATACTCTTGTTTTGCTTGCCTCTCCCATTTGGCCCATCCAGACGTGGTCGAATATTTATCCCTTTACATTATTTAGAGTCTGCTTTTCTCCCCTGGGACTCCAGGAGGATGGATTCAGAGTGAGTCAATACCGTCAAGAGGAGGGGACATCCAATAAACAATGAAATCTAACCAAAAAAACCCAGTATTGAAGTAAAGCATGACTGTTAACAAGACACATGAACGGATGCAAGATTGCAGAGCAGGATCCAATTTCCAGCAACCTGTACATGATAGTGTAGACAGGGGGTGTCGAACTCCTTTGTTAGGAGGGCCGGATCTGACATAAAGGATACCTTGTTGGGCCGGGGCCATGTGTGTGTCATAAAATGTAATGCCCAGGTTGCAGAGATTTAAACTTGATAAAGGACACAAACACAAAGGTGTTTTTTTTTTCAACTTTAAATAAAAAACATGCTTGAAACATTAGCACTCTGGCAATATTTCGCTGATTTAACAGTGTCTGATAACTGACACCCCGTGCTCTGAATTATTGCCTCAAAATGTCTGTGCTGTTGCAATCTTGAGTGTGCTGTTCAGGTGTGTATCTGTAAGCTGCAAACCTACGATGACGCAGCAGCAGAACTGGAAGATGAATCAGAAGGCAGCCAGTTCCACTGCGGGCCTGATAGAAACCCTTCCAGGGGCCTGATGTGACCCCCCGGGCTGCATGTTTGACACCCCCGGTGTAGACTACAGTCCCTAATAATTTCTCCAAGTGACTTTATGAATCATTTAGTACAGAACAACTCTGTTGCCTGCATAGAAAAGCCCTCTCGAATAATTCACCTCCCGTTCCCCGACAGTCGTGCGGGTGAATTGCCCGAATAATGTCCTCCTTCTCCCTCTCAGGTTCTCCGAGACATTCTGAAAGAGGTTCAAGGCAACATGGTGCCGCGCAGCATGCTGAAAGAGTGGGCCCTGCACACCTTCCCCAACGCCACTGACTATTGGACGTTCCGGAAGATGTTCACCATCCAGCTGGCCTTGATCGGCTTTGCCGAGTTCGTCTTCCACTTGAACAGGCTCAACCCTGAGATGCTGCAGATTGCTCAGGTGTGTCTTTAAGGAGCCAGGTCGCCAGCTGCACACGGATCAGCGTTCATTCAATCATTCATTCATTCATGTTATTTAAAACATTTATCAGCTGGCTTTGTACCATATAGGAACTCAAAGCGGCTTACAGTGTGAATAGTAATAAAATACATAACAACAGGGCTCTTTTTGTAGCAGGGACTCCTTTGCATGTTAGGCCACACCCCCCAATGTAGTCAGTCCTAACGATTTTCTGCTGTTGGGCGTGGCCTATTATGCTAATGAGTTCCTGCTGGGCGTGGCCAACTTGGGAGCCAGCCGGAACGCCGTTCCTGTGCGTTCCGGCCCAGAAATAGCCCTGTGGTTAGTACTTGGATGGGAGCCTACCAAGGAAGTCCAAGGTTGCTGTGCAGAGAAAGCAGTGGCAAACCACCTGTAAGAAGAGCTCTGTAAGTTCTTGGAGGATTGGCTACATGAGGGGGTGTGTCGCCCAATATGCAAAGGAGTTCCTGCGACAAAAAGAGCCCTGCATAACAACCACTAGGGGTTATGAGAGGGAGGGCAGCGAGGGTTGGGTCAGTGCTTAGTTCTCGTGGCCCTTTCTTACACACCCGGGAAATGCTGATCGCCACTTTGGGGTCAAGAAGCAATTTTTCTCCAGGCCAGTTTGTCTGGAGATCCTGGAGGTATTTTGTCATCTTCCGGGCATGGAGCAGCGGTCACTGCGGGTGTGGAGGGGGAGGTATTTGCGAATTTCCTCCATTGTGCAGGGGGTTGGACTAGATGACCCCGGAGGTCCCTTCCAACTCTTTGATTCCATGATTCTATCTCAGTCTAAGACTCTGAAGAGCTGCTGTGACCTTGATGGACCAAGGGTCTGATTCAGTACAAGGGAATTCCATGTGCCGCGCAAGGCGTGCCAGACGGGATTGGAATTAAGTGTCGTGTGCCCACTCCTTTTTTGAATCTCTGCTGCGCGCGGCCTTACCTTTGCAGATGCCGACTCAGACTAGACAAAGAAGTACTGTGTCGGCACGCACCGGGGGAGGAGCGGGAACCGAACAGAGATTCCTTTCCAGCCTGATCTCTCCACCCGGCGCCACAAAAGAGCCCATTATTTCAAGATGAATTCTTGGCACGGGGCGTTCTCATCTGTCACCTCTCCGCGCCGGCTAATCAGAAATAACGCACATCTCTCAGGTTCTCGTTGAACCTGATTCGGCACCGGACTTGCCTGTGCAGGAAGACACGGGAGCTGAAGAGCAGTCGGAAGCTGCCCTCGCGTTCAACTCACACTTGGAATCCCGGGGATGCTTTCTAGAGACGCCCGGAGGCTCCCGCTGTGAGCTAGACCTTTGCCCGAAGACTTAACTGTGAACAACTGCATATTTTCCTTCCCCTCGTTGAACCTTAACTTTGTGTGTGTGTGTGTGTGTGTGTGTGTCTCTTTGTGTCTTAACTGCAGGACACGGGCAAGCTGAACGTGGCCTACTTCCGCTTCGACATTAACGACGCGACCGGGGATCTCGACGCCAACCGCCCGGTGCCATTCCGCCTGACGCCCAACATTTCCGAATTCCTCACCACCATTGGCGTCTCCGGCCCCCTGACGGCGTCCATGATTGCGGTCGCTCGGTGCTTCGCGCAGCCGAACTTTAAGGTATGCGCCGCGCGAATCGTGTTTCGCGAGTTGCGGCGAGTTTACAGAAGGGAGGTTTGGCCCCTCCTCCCCTACAACACAGCCCCCTCCCCCAATACGCTTTGAAAGCGAGGAGACCTTCACGGACAGGGTCGGGCCTTGGTCCATGAGGGCGGCGCACTCTGCAACAAGTAAGAGGAAATCAGCCCATAATGGCTTTGCTCGTTTTCGTGGGCGTGGGACACGGCTGATAACGTGGGACGGATTCCAAGACGGAATCCCCGTGGGCCTGACCTGCCTGCACAGCTTTGGGCGTGCCCCCCCAATTCTTCTGCAAATGCGGAAGGGGGGGGGGTCGTGGCAGAAGCTGGGGATTCGGGGCAGATGAGCCAAGTGCGGGTGGCCAGTTTGCCAGCGTCGCTTGCAGTTCTGTTGTCATCTTGCCTGCCCTTGAGCAGAAATCTTGCAGAAGCTTAACACGGGCATCTTAGGAGGGGCCCAGAAGTCAAATGACCCTGGTTCTTTCCCCGGCAGGGGATTTTGCATGTGCTGGTAGATGATGGTTTAGCCAGAATGGAGAAGTGGCTTATTATTGGACTGAGGACCGTGCTGTGCTGATGTGGTCTTAGCTTTGCACTCACCTGCTGCAGAGGGGACACCAGTAGGGGGCGGCCTCACTCGGGCACTGCTGAGACTGGCAGCCCAACCACAGGCTGTAAGGAAGGGAGCAAGGGGAAGGCCACACCCAGGATGCACCAGCAGCAGCTTGGCATGCGCCTCAGAAGGGAGGTGGGGCTCAGGCAGCAGAGTGTACCCTGGGAACAGGAGGAGGAGGTGGAGGTGAGATTTATACACCACCCTTCACTACCCAAAGGCGTCTCAGAGCGGCTTACAATCTCCTTTCCCTTCCCCTCCCCACAACAGACACCCTGTGAGGTCGGTGGGGCTGAGAGAGCTCTGACAGAAACTGCTCTTTTAGGAACAGCTGTGCCAGAGCTTGTGACTGACCCAAGGTCACATCAGCAGGTGCAAGTGGAGGAGTGGGGAACCAAACCCGGTTCTCCCAGATTAATAAAGTCCGCACCCTTAACCACTACACCAAACTGAATGAGACCATTGGGGTGAGCTAGAACCTCCCCTCCTCTCCATAACTGAGGCCTAACCAAGGTCGGGCCAGGAAAAAGGAGCCCTGGAGAGGGGACCGTGGCCCCGGACTCCGTCCGGCTAACGGGGAATCCAACCGCACTGTATCCAGAGCTCAGTGTTGATACCCTTTAGACCCCCCCCCTCCCCTCCAAACATGCTGTCTCTTTCCCATCGTCTCTGAACCGCTGTGGGAGGGAGGGTATGGAACCGACACATTCTGGAAGGGAGGGTTGTGGTTCAAAGCCCTTCAGATATTTCCCAGCCAGCTGAAGGACAGTTCAACTTTCTCTCAACTAATGCTGGAAGTATTGTTTTTTTTAAGAAGCCCTCTCCGCAGCTCCATGGCTTGGCCAGTGGCAGATTAACCATTAAGCAGACTCAGCATGTGCTTAGGGCACCAGGGCCAAAGGGGGCACCACAAAGTTGGGAAAAGGGTGGAAAAAATGTTGAAAAATGCCTTTCAGGTCACGAATATTGGAACTTTGATCCATTTAACTTGTGAAATATTAAAATAGATGCCGTATTGCATTTTTGTCGAACTTGCATGTCGCCAAAGCTGGGCTTAGTTTGTACAGTATATAGGAATAAATGTTTGTATCGCTGCAACCTGAATTGTGTATGTGGTCAGACCAGGTCAACCACTAAAATGGACGGGGTCAGTGTGGAAAGGAAGGGGGGGCACCAAGATCGGTCAGTGCTGCTCAGGGTACCAGGGACCCTTAATCCGCCCCTGGGCTTGGCAGTACATTTACTGGGTCAGTCCACCCCGAGGAGTGCCGGGAAGGATGGGGACCTGGGTCGTCCCCAAGCTGCAGCTGATTTTGCACTGTGGCTCTGCTCGTGCGTTGTTTTTCATTGGCTCTTATTGCAAAATGGGGAACGGGTTTGGGGAGGGGCCGTGGCTCAGCGGAAGAGCCTCTGCTTTGGGTGCAGAAGTGTCCCCGGTTCAATCCCCAGCACCTCCAGTTAAAAGGACCGCATCATAGGAGCACACGTGAAAAGACCTCGCCCGGAGACCCCGGAGAGCTGCCACCAGTCGGAGTAGACACAACTGAACTTGATGGAGCAACAGTCTGGTTTACTGTAAGGCAGCTTTGTCCGTGTTCACATGTGAACTGCCTCGGGGCTGTTATGTCCTAAAAAACACTTAAGGAAATGGAGGGACCATCGTCCTCCCCAAAGCGAGGAGTCACAGTCATTTCTCTGCAGCCTCTGACATCCAGTAGCGGAGCTCCGTCGTCCGGCGACCTAGTTTTTCGGGAAGAGCTCGCCGACAAAAATGCATCTCCGCAGAAGGAATAAATAATGTTGCGTTTAGTAAACACAGCTCACGTTAGGCAGCGGCCACCACGAAGACAGATTTACGTAGAGGGAGCCTCCAGCGGTTGTTTTTCTTTTTAACGATTAAAGGTAAAGGTTCCCTTGCTCGAAAGCCAGTCGAATCCGACTCTAGGGTTGCGGCGCTCATCTCCGTTTCCAAGCCAAAGAGCCAGCGCTGTCCAAAGACGTTTCCGTGGTCATGTGGCCGGCAAGACTAGACGCCAAGGCGCACGGAACGCTGTTGCCTTCCCACCGAAGCATTACCTATTTATCTACTTGCCATTTCTTGCTTCCGAACTGCTCCGTTTTTAACTATCACTGTTCTGTTAAATCTGAAACCGCCTCCCTCGTTCAGCATAATTACCTTTCTCCTCCTTTACAGGTCGACGGCATCCTGAAGACGGTACTGCGAGATGAAATCATCGCTTGGCACAAGAAGACGCAGGAAGATACCTCGTCCCCACTCTCGGCCGCCGGCCAGCCGGAGAACATGGACAGTCAGCAGCTGGTATCTCTGGTCCAGAAAGCCGTAACCGCCATCATGACCCGGCTGCATAATCTGGCGCAGTTTGAAGGAGGGGAGAGCAAAGTCAACACGCTGGTAGCCGCGGCCAATAGCCTGGACAACCTCTGTCGCATGGATCCGGCCTGGCACCCTTGGCTCTAACCCGGGGGGTGGGGGCACACGCTTTTCGGTTGGTCTGTGAAGTCCTTGTACCGTAATGGTGAAGGGGGGTACAGGAGAGAGTGGAAAATGTGAAAAGTATCCGGGCACCGTGGCATGCTCCATCCCCCTCTACTGCCACTCCTGAACCCCCCCCCGGGCCACCTCCGTCTTCAGCACGATCATGTTTACAGAAGTACTGCTGTTTTTTAAATACCCTTTCGAAGCGATTTCACGTGCTCGTTACAGAACTTTTTTTTTTTTTTAAACAAACAGCTGAAAATCGTGGAAGGGGGGGAAATTCTTAAATACTGCACAGAAGAAATCTTGCTTTAAGTCAAAACGCGAGGCTATCGATACCGCTTTGCAAGCTGACGATCGAGCCGCTTTGAGCTTCTAAGGCCTTTTTTGTACACTTTGAAGAAAAACGAGTGTTCCTACACGGTGGGAACTTCCTGTATGAACTTTCTTTCCTTTTTTTGATACTCAGAAAAAGTGTTTTCCTTCCTCTTTGGCCTTTACGTTGGTACCAAGACGACTCCAAATGGTGTTTTAATCCTATCGGAAATATACATGAACTACGGTGGATTTGTACAGAGTTTGTTGCTTTTTGTGTTTTTTGTGTTTTTGTTTTTTTTAAACGATGTATAGAAGACCCCCTTTTTTGCTAGTCGTTAGAGAAATGATCCCGTTGTGTTAAGATATCTCTCTTTTTGTTTCTTCTGGGGGCGTGGGGGGACCTACTGTACAGCAAAAAAAAAAAAATATGGACCCGTTATTGACGTCTAGTTTAGTAGTTTACCTATGTATAAAAGGGAATTTATACAATTATCCTCAAAGAACATGTATTTGAATGGAACCAGTGCAACACAGTTAAAAAAAAAAGACAAAAAGTATAAGATAAGCCGGCGATATTTTTTTGAGCTATGACACATTTAAATGTCTATCAATAAAGTAGCTTCCTGAAAGGGGGGAGGGGGATGTTTTTAGCTTTTCTCTTTGTAATTTAAAAGAAAATGATATGAAATGGCTTTTGTTCGAGTCCATGTTAGTGGTTTTTTTATATATGTATATATATAAACCTTGAAGTGTTGAGAATGTTCTAGTTAAGATTTGTACAGGGTGACTTTTTCCCCCAAAATAAATATTTTCTAAAATGCTTTCAAGGCACCCATTTTCCTTCAGCTAAGAGTACATTTTGGGGAAATTGAAATAAACAACAGCCAAAAAAAGGAAATGGCTTCCAAAACGAACAGAAGGAATTGTATTTATTTATTACGGTATCGAGCCAACGTAGCCATAACACGTTAGGATACAGAGTTCTAAAAATCTGGGTAAAATGCAGTTAAATATATATAAGACCATAAAAGTATTTGACAAATCCAGTAAGAAATATAAAAGGCAAATACAATTTTAGAAATTTAGCCGCACCTTTCTAGTATGATAGCATGCCGCCCAAAATTTAGCCACAGATTCAGTAATAGTCCGATTTTCATCGGATAACAATCGGTTACAACATTCCCGGTCTGTCTGGCCAGATGTTTCTTTTACAGAAGTTGTGATACGTTTTTTTCGGATCTTATTGTACCTGTTGCATCTAAGCATCATATGTTCGATGGTTTCTACTTCCCCCGAATCACACGGGCAGAGCCTCTGGTCAAACGGGACCCTTCTATATCTACCCTCAAGCACCGCAGAAGGGAGAGCCTCACATCTGGCTAATGTAAAGGCATTCCTAAACTTATCAGTGCCTAAATGCGGTAAGTAGTCCATAGGGACTGGGCAGTATCTAATTTGCTCAGGCCCTCTGAAGTTGGGATTTGTCTCCAGCCTCCTTTGTTACGTCTTGTTCAATTTTTACTTCATTTGTACCCTGCCTTTCTTGCCCAGTTGAAACCCAAAGTGCCTTAGGGTTGTACTCCCCTCTTCTGTCCTCACACCAGCCCTGTGAGGTAGGCTAGGCTCAGTGTATACGACCACCTCAAAGCTACCCCCAGCAGGCTTCCAAGGCACAACGGGGATTTGAACCTGGGTCTCTGGGATGCTACTCCAGTGCTCTAACCACTACGTCATCGCTGCGACACCCTGTGCTTTACGTAGTTCTATGCTGCGATACTTTCCAGGCCCAGTTCAAAGTCTGACCGGCGTGCAATTTTTTGTTTTCTTTGCTGTCAAGTCGCAGCCGACTTCCGGCAACCCAACAGTGTGGTCAAGGCAAGGGACGTTTGGAGGTGGTTTGCCGTTGCCCGCCTCTGCATAGCAACCCTGGACTTCCTTGGTGGTCTCCCATCCCAGTACTAACCAGGGCCGACCCTGCTTAGCTTCCGAGATCTGACGAGATTGGGCTACCCGGTGCCCTCCAGGTCAGGGCCACCCCCCTCTGTGGTGGTGCTGGGAAACGTCAAGAAGTTGGTGAATTAGGGTAACTCTGTATGGTTTTCAAGGCAAGAGACCTTCAGAGATGGTTGGCCCTTGCCGGACTCTGCATAGCAGCAATGGACTTCCATGGTGGTCTCCCATCCAAATGCTAACCGGGGCTGACCCTGCTTAGTTTCTGAGATCTGACGAGATCGGGCTAACCTGGGCCATCCAAGGTCAGGACGATCAGTGTATGAGGCTTGTGAAACACATACTCACCATCACCCCACTCAGCATCTGGCTTTAGAAGCCCGTACCACCACCACTGCAGCCGTGAAATTAAAAGACTCCTGCTCCTTGGGAGGAAAGCGCTGGCAAACCTAGACAGCACAATAAAAAGTAGAGACACCACCCTGCCTACAAAAGTCCGCATGGTCAAAGCAATGGTATTCTCAGTAGTAATGTATGGCTGCGAGAGTTGGGACTATAAGGACGGCCGAGCGCCGAAGAATGGATGCTTTGGAATTATGGTGCTGGAGAAGACTCTTGAGAGTCCCTTGGACTGCGAGGAGATCAAATCGGTCAATCCTAAAGGAAATCAACCCTGACTGTTCCCTGGAAGGCCAGAGACTGAAGGTGAAGCTCAAATACTTCGGCCACCAAATGAGAAGGGAGCCCTCACTGGAGAAGACCCTGATGCTGGGAAAGACTGAAGGTCAAAGAAGAAGGGGACAGCAAAGGATGAGATGGTTAGACAGTGTTATCAGTGAAACGAACATGAAGTTGAGCAAACTACAGAGAACAACGGAGGACAGGAGGACCTGGCGTGAATGTGGTCCATGGGATCGGGAAGAGTCAGACTCAACTGTGTGACCGAACAACAACAAAAACCACCACTGCTGTCTAGTGTTGGTTTGTCAGCCATCGTTTTTGGTGGGGGGGGGATCCCCAAACCTAAATTTTCATGATGCAATTACATGATATGAGTACCTTTGCAGGAATCACTGTATAACCTAGTTGAGGACTTTTTGAGCTTTAAGCTCCTAGAAGGAGGACTTACTGTCTTTATTAGATAATTGGGGAATGAGAGGGTATCTTCAGTAGTATTCACAGATGGAGACTGTGTAGAAGCTGCTTTGGAACATTCCGGACTCTGTACCAGTGGTCCCTTCATACCTACCTGTGGGCTTCCTGGAAATGTCGTATCAGGCCGATGGTTCATCTAGTCCAACACTCTGTGTCACTCAGTAGCCAAAACCCAGGTGCCATCAGGAGGTCCACCAGCGGGGTCAGAACTCCAGAAGCCCTCCTACTGTTGCCCCCCCAAGCACCAAGAAGACAGAGCACTGCCCCAGGCAGAGTGTTCATACCTTGTAGCTAATAGCCACAGATAGACCTCTGCTCCATATGTTTCTCCAATCCCCTCATAAGAACATAGGAGAAGCCATGTTGGGTCAGGACAATGGTCCAACACTCTTGTGTCACTCAGTGGCCAAAATGCACGTGCCATCAGGAAGGTCCAGCAGCGGGGCCAGAACTCAAGAAGCCCTCCCAACTGTGGACCCCCCAAGCACCAAGAAGACAGAGCATCACTGCCCCAGGCAAAGTGTTCATACCTTGTGGCTAATAGCCACAGACAGATATGTTTCTCCAATCCCCTCATAAGAACATAGGAGAAGCCATGTTGGGTCAGGACAATGGTCCAACACTCTTGTGTCACTCAGTGGCCAAAATGCACGTGCCATCAGGAAGGTCCAGCAGTGGGGCCAGAACTCAAGAAGCCCTCCCAACTGTGGACCCCCCAAGCACCAAGAAGACAGAGCATCACTGCCCCAGGCAGAGCGTTCCCTCCGTACCTTGTGGCTAATAGCCACAGATAGACCTCTGCTCCATATGTTTCTCCAATCCCCTCATAAGAACATAGGAGAAGCCACGTTGGATCAGGACAATGGTCCAACGCTCTGTGTCAATCAGTGGCCAAAATGCACGTGCCATCAGGAAGGTCCAGCAGGGCCAGAACTCAAGAAGCCCTCCAACTGTGGACCCCCCCAAGCTGACCAAAAGAGATATGGCTTCAGGAAGGAGAATAATGAAATTGAAAATATGTGGGCGGAAGGGGGGGAATTATTTCAAAAATGTATAAAGTGTTATTAAAATGGTATACTGAGGATGAGATTGTAAAAGAACAGATGGTAAAATGGTCTATAAATGTAAATAGAGAAATAGATATGTCAACTTGGGAGAGGTTGTAGAAAAAAGTCAATTAAAATTTCTACATGTGTCAATGTGAAAGAAAATTGTTATAAAATGATGTATAGGTGGTATATGACATCTAAAAAAATTGCTAAAATGAATGAGAACATGTCTAACAAATGTTGGAAGTGTAAAAAAAAAGGAAGGCTTATTTTATCATATGTGGTGGACTTGTGATAAAGCGGTAGCCTATTGGACAGAGATTCATAATGAAATTCAGAAGATTCTGAAGTGTACCTTAAAAAAACAACCTGAAATGTTACTTTTGGGTTTGAAAATGGAAGAGACAAACCCAAGAAAAAGAACATTGTTGTGGTATCTGATTACGACAGCAAGAATGATTTTTGCCCAATTTTGGAAGCAAGAAAAAATACCAGGAAAATGGGATTGAATAAAGCAGATGCTTTTTATGGCAGAAATGGACAAACTGACAAAGAAGCTTAACGGTAGAGAAGATGAAGAATTTTTTATAGAATGGAAAGAGTTTGAAGACTATCTCGAAACGAACTGGGAGGTAAGAAGTTACTCTGCTTTGATAACTATTAAGAATAGAAAAAAGCAAGTAATGATTGACAATTAGTTAAAGTGTTACCTAAGGGTTAGAATATATGTATCAATATGTTTTAAAGCAAGAATTGAATATGGGATAAGTTTTTATTGTTGCTGAATATTGAATGAAACAATAAGCGGGGCGGAGCATCGCTGGAAGCCGGGGGGGGAATAAATGAAAAGGATGTATTCAAAAGTACTTTGAGATGTGGAGCGTGTTAATATATCCTGTTAATAAAAGTTTTATTTTAAAAAAAAGAACAATGGTCCATCCAGTCCAACACTCTGTGTCACTCGGTGGCCAAAACTTAGGCACCCTCAGAAAGGTCCACCAGCGGGGCCAGAACTCAAGAAGCCCTCCAACTATGGGCCTCCCAAGCACCAAGAACACAGAGCATCACTGCCCCAGGCAGAGTGTTCACTCTATACCTTGTGGCTAATAGCCACCAATGGTCCTCTGTTCCATATGTTGTTTGTCCAATCCCCTCTTGAATCTGCCTATGCTTGTAGATGGATTTTTGGCCTGATCCAGTGCAGGGTGTCTGAAAGGAAGAGACAGCTGCCTTCGAGAAGATGGTTTTGGACAGTATTTTTACCATTATAAATAATACCTTTTAGCCTGTTCTCATCCTAAAGAACCGGGCGGCAGTGCATTATAAAATGGAATGTATCGTTTGAAGTCCTGCCTTGTACTCACAAGCTTTCCTTGCGCTGTGTTCCTTTAATGAATGTACCTCTTAAGCAAGTTCCACTTCAAATAACTCCGTGTCCCTGTCTTGTTCTACGTCTTCCTGGGAATTTTATTTAATAGCCGTCCATATGCTTATTTGGAATTCACGGCCGCTTGCGTTTGGACCAGGTGTCTTATTAACTGCGTGTCCTGGCTGCGGAGGAAATCTCTCAATACTGTGTAATGCAGATTGTTAATAAATTGCACAAGCGGATGATGTGTGTTAAACTGCCAGCCGTACAATACATTTACCATCTCGTTTTACGTGTACGACAAGGGGAGGGCCAATTAGACGTGAGACCGACTGACCTGAGTTTTTTTCACTGGGTCATCTCCAGTCACTTAAAAGGCGGTAAATTGGTGAAGGGGAGGCAAACTATTACCAGAGGAGGAAGTGGTAATTGGGCCGACATGAAACACCCAAATTATATGTGATCTCAGAGTTCCGTTAACAGAAATTCCTGACTTGTAGACGGACACTAAAGAACAGCCGTGAACATTCTGAATGGCTTTGCCATGGCTGTGCGCCGCAAACGGATAATGCACCCTATACACTGTAGTATAAAGCATCCTCCCTGAACTATTCTTTTATAGTGTAACTCCACGATCCGCAACAGGGTCATGGCTACGTGCAGAAAACTGAGAATGGACCCTATGCGTAGTAGTATAATCTACAGTCCTGTTTGCTTGTGCCATCCAAAAGGTGAGGAGCCCGGGAGTAGAAAGATGGGGTGTTAAAATGGCAGTGGAACGTGCCCTCAAGCCTCAGCCATTGTGGTGACCCCCTAGGATTTTCATGGCAAAAGATGAGCAGAGGTGGTTTGCCATTGCCTAATATGAACAAAACATATACCATGAGATGGGAACAAGTATGCACAGACTCTTCTTTACAAATAACTAGGAATAAGGCCCGTTGTGGAAATAAATACAACGGGCTCTAGAAAGAGGCTCTGGGAGAGTGCCCCGGCTTTGGACACTCAGTGACAATTTGCTGTGGCAATCTCAGCAGGGTATAATGACAGAGTCCACCATTTTCTCCAGAGGAACTGATCTTTGCTACCTGAAGAGCAGTAGTAATTTTGAGTGATCTCCAGCCCACCCCCAAGATTGGTAACAGTGGTTCCCCAGGAGGGAGTGGCTGGTTTGGAGGGTGGAGTCTATGGCATTGTACCTGTCTGAGGTCCCACCTCTCCTCAACACTCACCCTCTCCAGGTTCGACCCCTCAAATCTCCAGGAATTTCCCAACCTGGAGTTGACAACCCTATCTCCCTCCCAGCCAACCATCAACCTGCCTTTAGTTTTTCATCTCCTCCCCCATCCCTCCTAGAGAGCAGTTGTAATTTTGAGTGATCTCCAGCCCCCACCTGGAGATTGGCAACAATGGTTCCCCATCAGGGAATGGCTGGATTGGAGGGTGGAGTCTATGGCATCGTACCTGTCTGAGGTGCCACCCCTCCTCAAACCTCACCCTCTTCAGGCTCCATCCCTCAAATCTCCAGGAATTGCCCACCTGGAGTTGGCTACCTGATCAGGACTGGGCCCAATGAGTTTTCTCCCAAAGGCCAACACAGGTGTGGAAAGGGCCTTTTACTGACAGAGGAGAAAGTACAGGTGCCAACTTTGATTAGGGAAATACCTGGAGATTTGGGGGGTGGATCCTGTGGAGGGCAGCATTTGGGATGTGTGTGGAAGGACTCAGCAGGGTATAATGCCATAGAGTCTACCCTCCAAAGCAACCATTTTCTCCCGGGGAACTGATCTCTGTCATCTGGAGGTCAATTGTAACAATGGGAGATCTCCAGGTCCCACCTGGAGATTGGCAGCCCTAGGGGAAAGTCAGCCGCACAGCGGGGAGTTGAAGAAAATGGTTGCTGGCCCACCTCGTTAGCCAGCCAGCCATGCTGAAGCTAAGCAGGAGAAAGAGCCTTTTCCCATTTATTCTGACAGGAAAGTGACCACTGGGGAGGGGGTTATGGGCGGGGGAGGGGGTTATGCTGAAAGTCCTTTGTTTTTTAACTCACAGAACCAAGCTTGGCTGCCTACCAACAGCCACTGAGGGGACAGTCCCTCACAGGAGTCAAGAGAACTGTCTTCCTCAGAAGAGAGAGCTGTCTGCCAGGGGGAGTGGGTGGGGAAGAGGAGCAGACCCAGCACCCGGCCAATGGCATATGAGTACTCTTGAGTGGCGGCTGATGGGCCAATGGCTGAGGGAGGGCATTTTACAGCCAATGGGAGCGCATGGAATCTTGCGAAACCAAAAGATAATTATTTATAAGGAGAGATGTACTGGTGCTCAATAGAACAGACTTGAATTAGGAGCAACATGCCACAGAGGTGATTTCAGAAGTCTTCCACCTGTGGAGAACTGTGTGAGGATTCTTTGATAAAGATAAAGACCGATTTCCCACAAGCAGCTGCGCCGGCCTCGCTCTTCCCTTCTCCCAATTGTATTTGTCAATTCCCCACCACTTGCCGCACGGCCATATTTTGACCCGCGGCATCCCCCGATTTCCCCCGCATCTTCTCAGTCTCAAAAAACAAGGGTCAAGAAGAGACGGGGGAAATCGGGGAAGGTGCTGCGGGTCAAAACGGTGCCGCGCAGCAAGTGGTGGGAAATTGACAAATGCAACTGGGGAAAGGGAAGAGCAACGGCGGCGCAGCTGCTTGTGGGAAATCGGTCAAAGAAACGGGCTGAAAGTAAACCGGGACCCTGTCAGAATCTTTCACATGCTGCATTGTGTAATAGAATGTGCTGTTGTTTGTTTCAATGAGTTGTTGTAAGAAGTAGACAATATTGTCTTTTGCAGCACTTGTGTCGATACCAATAACAAGGATCGTACGCAATCTAAGTTCTATCGAGCACCAGTACGTTATTTATAAGTAAATTTAAAGAAGAGTCTATGCATATTTGTTGCCGCCTCATGGTATATATTTTGTTCATGTTAGGTTATATCTCCACGAGCCTGAAATTTGGTGTGGTTTGTCATTGCCTGCCTCTGCATCACAACCCGGGACTTCCATGGTGGTGGTCTCTCCAAGGACTAACCAGGGCTGACCTTGCTTAGCTTCTGAGAGGTCAGACCAGATCAGAATAGCTTGGGCCGTCCAGGTCAATTCAAGTCGTATGAGTTTGAATCCAAGTCTTATGAGGAAAGGCTGAAAGAGTTGGGTATGTTTAGCCTGGGAAAGAGAAGACTTAGAGGGGACACAATTGCAGTCTTCAAGTATCTGAAGGGCTGTCTTGTAGAAGATGGAGCAGATCTATTCTCTCTTGCTCCGGATTACAGGACTAGATCTAATGGGTGGAAATTACAAGGGAGTCGTTACCGGCTAGATATCAGGAGAAACTTCCTAACCGTAAGAGTGGTCGAGCAGTGGAACAGTCTGCTTAGGTAGGTGGTGGATGCTCCTTCCCTGGACGTTCTCAAGCGGAGGCTGGATGACCATCTTTTGGGTATGTTGTAGGTATGTAGGGCTCTCTTTTGGCTATGCTCCTGCAGAGTGTAAGGAGTTGGACTAGATGACCTGCAAGGTCCCTTCCAACTTGAACATTCTAATCTATGAAACACAAGAGACCAACAGAGGTGATTGGCCATTGCCTGCTTCTACGTGGCCACCCTGGACTTCCTTGACCATCTTCCATACAAATACTAATGAGAGTTAACTGTGTGTAGCTTCCAAGATCTGACCAAATCGGGCTACCCTGGGCCACCCAAGTCAGGGTGGTATTAAAATATTGTACATAAATAATTCTTCTTAGGCAATCCATCTTGCAAATGAATATCCAGAGAGCTCCTTCAACAACAGATTCTCAGTATGTTGTCAAAGGCTTTCACGGCCGGAGTTCATCAGTTGCTGTGGATTTTCCGAGTTGTGTGTCCGTGGTCTTGGCATTGTAGGACCTGACGTTTTGCCAGTAGCTGTGACCGGCACCCTCAGAGGTATAACACAGAAAGATGGAGGACTCTCTGTGTCAAGGTGTCAAGGATTCTCAGGTTTGGTAAAAGCGTCGTGCATTTCGGCTCGTCCTTTTTTTTTTTTTCCCCAAGTTGCATTTTCTTCTTGCCGATAGTCCAGCCCGAGAGAATGAATTTTCCTTCTCCCCTGTGAAATCGCGGCGTGCTAGTTGAGTGTTTCTAGTGATCTTCCGAGAGAGTGGCTCGCCACCTCCCTCCCCTCCCCAGTAATTGGGCTCTTCACGAATTGTCAGCTACAAAGAGAAAGAGACAGATAAGTAAGTGCTGGGTGAAGATGACTCAGAGACTGTCGGCGGCGATGAAAAGATTTGTTTTTGTAATATCGGGAGAGGGAAGAGCTGCCTTTGACGGGGATTATTGGTCTCAAATGGATGCATGATTTTTTTTTCTTTCGAAAAAATAAATAAATGGAGGCAGAAAGCCTAATTCTCTGGTAGCGCTTCTGGTTGGAGGCCTGGCTTGCGCCGTTTGGTAGCTTTAGTGGGAAATTCGTCGTGGCCCTGCGACCTTTGCATAGAACACTTCCCCATTTCTTGGTTCCTTGATTTCTTTGCCATTTCTTGATTCCCCATTTCATGATTTCTTCCCCGTTGAGTGGTAGCAATCCCATTGCATGTGTTCAAGACTGCCTACCTGGCTACCAGCTTGCAGCTGCCGGGGCCTAGTTAGGATTTATTGAATTGCTGCTGGGAAGTTACTTGGACAAACGATTAGGGACAGAAGACATAAGAAGAGCCCTGCTGGATCGGACTAATAGTTCATCTAGTCCAGCCTCCTGTCTCACACAGTGGCCAACCAGTTCCTCTGGAGGGCCAACAACAGGCCACAGAGGCTGAGATTTTCCCTGATGTTGCCTCTGGGCTCTGGGATTCAGAGGATTAGTGCCTCTGAACGTGGAGGTTCCCCTCAGTCATCACCATGGCTAGCAGCCATCGATAGACTTACCCTCCATGAATCTATCCCATCTTCTTTGAAAGCTGTTTATTCCTATGGCCATCACTACAGCCAGGGCTTTTTTGGTAGAAAAAGCCCAGCAGGAACTCATTAGCATGACAGACCACACCCAACAGCAGAAACTTATTAGCGTATCAGGCCACACCCCTGACAGCAAGCTCATTAGCATATCAGGCCACACCCCACGTTACCAGAAGTGTGGTCATCCAGCCACAACCACCTTTTGCTTCTTATTCTGTTGACCTGGTTTGTTGTCAAAACCCAGGGCTTTTTTTTTTTTTAAAGCAGGAACCCCTTTGCATGTTAGGCCCCACACCTACATTGCATGTAGCCAATCCTAATGAGTTTCTGCTGTTGGGTGTGGCCTATTATGCTAATTAATTCTTGCTGGGTGTGGCCAACTTGGGAGCCAGGCAGAACTCTGTTCCTGTGTGTTCCTGCCCCCAAATAGCCCTTATTACAGCCTTTGACAGCGAATTCCACATTTTAATCACTCTCTTTGCAAAGTGGCATTTCCTTTTGTCCGGCCTGAACCTACTGCCCATCAGCTTCCCTGAATGACCTGGAGGTCTAGAGAGGGAGAAAAAAGTTATCATCATCAACGCATTCTACCCTGTGCATAATTTTATAAACCTCTATCACATCCCCCTCCCCTTAGTCATCTTTCCTCTAAACTGCAAAGTCCCCGACCCTTCAGCCTTTTCTCATACGAAAGGTGCTCCTAACCCCCTCATCATCTTGGTTACCCTCCACTGTCGTTTCCCCAGTTCTGCGATGACCAGAACTGTATGCAGTATTCCACTGTACATTGTGGTCTATACTAGTTTGTTTAGTTTGCTGTAAATTGAATCCTACTGTGTCATGTTGCAGTTTTGAGAATGACAGCAGTAGTCCATTCATGAATAGTAGCTGTGCTATCTGTCTTTTGTAGGACCGGCAAAAAAGCATCCATACAACTACAGAGAAGGCAGTCCCCCTTTTTGGAAGACTTCATTGCAAGGAGAAGCGGGTTATTATTCTAGGAATTCCCGTTGGGGCTTGACTTTTTACAAACACTGATGCTAAACTGTCTGGTAGTTAGAAATCTATATGTACTGAATGTTACTGCTTAATGAATACAATGAATATTTATACCTGACCAGGATGAAATAATGATATACTATGCACTTTATGCAAGGAGATCAAATCATTCAATCCTGAAAGAAATCAACCTTGACTGTTCCCTGGAAGGCCAGATCCTGAAGTTGAAGCTCAAATACTTTGGCCACCAAATGAGAAGGGAGCCCTCACTGGAGAAGACCCCGATGCTGGGAAAGATTGAAGGTCAAAGAAGAAGGGGACGGCAAAGGATAAGATGGTCAGACAGTGTCACCGATGCAACAAACATGAAATTGAGCAAACTTCAGCGGACAGTGGAAGACAGGAGGGCCTGGCATGATCTGGTCCATGGGATCGCAAAGAGTTGGACTCGACTGTGCGACTGAACAACAGAAATGCACTTTACTAAATAATGACTATAAATAGAACACATTAGTTTGTTAAAAGGTTTTTGCAGTGTATATTTATTTGTGGCTGGACATCATTTAATGTGTCATGTGACGCATTCCAAGAAGACCTCCACAAACTGGGTGGGTGGGCGGCAATGCGACAAATGAAGTTCAGTGTTGTTAAGTCACCCAGGGCTCTTTTTGTAACAGGGGCTCCTTTGCATATTAGGCGACACCCTCCCTAATGTAGCCAATCCTCCAAGAGCTTACAGAGCTCTTCTTACAGGGGCTACTGTAAGCTCTGGGAGGACTGGCTACATTAGGGGGGGTGTTGCCTAATATGCAAAGGAGTTCCTGCTACAAAAAGAGCCCTGGTTAAGTGTAAGGTGATGCACATTGGGAGGGAAAAACCCAACTTCAAGTATAAGCTAATAGTGTCTGAGCTTGCTGAGAATGAGAGGGGGGAAAAGATCTTGGGGTCGCAGTGGATGGCTCAATGAAAGTTCGACCCAGATTGCTGCAGCCGTGAAAAAGGCAAACTCTATGATGGGGATTATTAGGAAAGGGATTGAGAATAAAACAGTCGATATTGAAATATCCCTGTGTAGATCTATGGTGTGGCCTCATTTGGAGTGCTGTGTACAATTCTGGTTGCCGTATCTCAAAAAAGACATGGCAGAGCTGGAGAAAGTACAGAGGAGGGCGACCAAGATGATTCAGGGGTCGGAGCGCCTTCTATCGTTGTCTTCAGCCAGCAGGCAAAGACGTCTTTGTTTCGCTCAGCATCCTTCCTCATATCTGTGATTGGCCCTCCTCCCTGGTGTTGTTTGTTTGTCTGTTTATATATATATATATATATATATATATATATATATATGTGTGTGTGTGTGTGTGTGTGTGTGTGTGTGTGTGTGTGTGTGTGTATACATATATTAGTTTTCTTTTTATAGATTATTTAAAATGCCATTTTAATATTCAACCGTGTTAATGCTTTGATGTTCATCGCCTTGGGGAGCCCATTTGGGTGGAAAGATGGCAGAGAAATATAAATATATTAATTAATTAATAAAGAAGAAGAGGAGATTGGATTTATATCCCACCCTTCACTACCTGAAGGAGTCTCAGAGCGGCTTACAAACTCCTTTCCCTTGACAGACACCCTGTGAGGTAGGTGGGGCTGAGAGAGCTCTTGACAGAAACTGCTCTTTTTCAAGAACAGCTCTTATCAGAACTATGGCTTGCCCAAGGTCACCCAGCAGCTGCAAGTGGAGGAGTGGGGAATCAAACCCACTTCTCCCTTTGGGCGGTATGATATTCCCCCATACGCCCTCCGATGCTGTCAGAATCGGACAGCCACTCATCAGTCATGGCCTGCCCTCCTTCCAGCCACAATCAGCCCTGGCCCTGTGAGGTTTTTTAAAAAATAAAGAACACCTCGGTGTGTTATCTGGGAAGGGCAGAGGCCTTGGCAGGCTTCCTATTTCTCCAGGCCACATTAATTCTTGTCTCTCCGCCCGCTAGGCCGGTGGCATTTAGAAGCCTGTGGCACTAATGGATCAAAAATCGCCTCATTCAGCAAGATCTTTTTGATCAGCCGCGGCCACTCAATCAGGCTTCCGGTGCCGTGAGGGTCAAGGGCCTGGCTGGAACCGTGATGCGCCTTAACATTCGGCCACTCTGGGTTTTAATTGAGGTCCGTCAGTGTCACCAAAGGGCCGAGCCCCTTTCAATATCAAAGTGGGCGCCCCTTTCTCCACCTGTGCACCTTTTAGAAGAAGCGGAGCAATTACTGTGTACCGGAGTGCTGGAAGATGATAGATGTATTATCAAAATGGTATAAACAGTGTGGAATTTTTTTTTTAAACAGAAAAAGGGGTTGCTTTAATGCCCATTATTATATCATCTTTTAACACAATCATTCCCTTCTCGCCAAAGTTGGGAGACCACCGGGGACTCACAGAATCGTTCTGATAGAAATTTGTCGGCCAAGGTCTCCGATAGATTAGTAAAACCGGAATATGTCGGAAATTTCAGTTTCGGGGAGTTTGAAAGGGGGGTGGAAGCAAGCGCCACTTACCACAGGTCGCTGTTTTTCCGGTTGTCTTTTGCACTCCTTTTTAAGCTGTGGCCGTGGCTGAGGATACTAGAGGCGCTCCGGCAGGTTGTGTGTTCAAAGCTTGTCTGAGTCCCAGACTTGATTGGAGGCCGCAGGTGAGCTACACGCTACTTTCTTTCACTCCTCGCTTTTTGTGTTTCCATAGCAGATGTCCCACCAGCCACCGCTGACCCACAGTTGCTCCCAGTATGCCATCGGGGGAGAGAATAAAGCAAAAATTGCCATTGCATCAGTGGGGAAGTGACATCACATCACTCTAGGATTCCGAAGGAACTCTGTGGTAAAACCAATGGTAAAAACATGGTGTTTCCGCTGAATCCTAGAGTGACGTGATACCAATTCTGGGTTCACTGCAGAAATGAAGTCATGCTCTCACCACAATATCATTCCCCATGTCCCCCCCCCCCGGTCTCTCTAACTCACTTGCTATTGGGATCATAATATTGGCCTACCTTACAACCCTGTTGTCAGAACCACTGTGATAATATATGTGAAGTGTGTCCAACACTTCACATGCTGATTTGTATCTGGAAGTGATGTCATGATGTGCTAGGAATTCCCTCATCTCTATGGATTTCTACCATAGAGATATGCAGATTCCTAGAGTGCCATGATGTCATCTCCTGGTCCATACTATAAGTGATGTCACATCATCACATGTCGCCCCTCCTCACTCTTTGCCTCTTACTTCACTAGAGGCCTGGTGGGAAATGGAGCCGGGGGGGGGAGATTACCTGCTGGCCCCGGAGGGAGGGCGTTGGGCGACTCTAATTTATCCATCACATCTTTGTCCCACTCTTCTCCCAAGGAGTTTAGGGCAATATGTTCAGGGATCCTTGGGGAAAACCTGGACCTGAGCATCGGTTTTTAAGAGTGTACACCTGAAAGCAAATACAGATACATTGCATACCCTAATCTCCCAACCCTATCAAGGAGAAAGCAGCCGAGCTATATAACCTGTCAGCAAGAAGGGAGATTAAGGTAGGCAAATATTTTGCAACGGAGGATCCGTTCATTGGACGAAGCCCGCAGACGAGACCGAATCCCTTAATCCGCAAGTACACATGTTCTCTTTAAATAAAAGTTTAGATGCAAATCAAGGTTATGCCAAGTGCGGCGTTGCGGGCGGGGAGGGCTGTTTGGGGAAGAGTTCTCCTGTTGTTCGACTGCGGCAAAATGGAGAGAGGACGATATCGTTTCAGGAGACTGTGGATGCAGAGATAATGATGAAGCCAGAGTTCCCAGGTCTCTGCTGGCAACCAGCGGGGAATTGGGGGCGACTTACCAGGAGAAAGAGAAAGGCCCAGGTGAGTGGCTCTTGGCATCGGACGGGAAGTAAGTCACAAAGGGAAGACAGTGCCAAGAAAACAAAATGCACTGTGAAAAGGCAATTTCTAGCAATCATATACAAATAAAGACTTGCGCGAGCTTATTTGTCTGATAATTGTATTAAAGTTAAACACAATATTATAATAGAAGGAAACTTTATAAAATGGAGCTGTGAACATATGTGTACAGCCTGTTTTGTGAAATTAATCTTAAAGGTGGGCGCGCGTGCCATGTCGACGGGCCAAAGGCACGCCACGACAAAAGGCAGAACAGAATAGATGTCAAACAAGGTTGCTTAACATCGTACGTAACCACTCAGATTAAAATTCAGGCGCCGAGGCGACATGCGCTTTCTGTGCTTTTGGCAAGCAGTGA
This sequence comes from Gekko gecko, assembly GCA_029375565.1. Classification (NCBI taxonomy): domain Eukaryota; kingdom Metazoa; phylum Chordata; class Lepidosauria; order Squamata; family Gekkonidae; genus Gekko; species Gekko gecko. The sequence continues at coordinate 215,481,262 of JAPDNY010000004.1, read as the reverse complement.
TTTAAACAGCAGGCACATCAACATCTTTCTGTGGATGATTTGACTTTCCGACGAACTAACACGTCTCCCAGGTAAGGTCACGTTCCCAATCTTCATCAGAGTCAAGGATAAGCATTTTCATATGGCGCTCCCAAGTCTCTATTGATATTTAACTAGCAGGAAGGCCCGTTGTAAGAGTAATACAACGAGCTCTAGAAAGATGGAGTAGCAGGTTTCCCCCCTCCCAAGTCACAGCTCCTCCCTGCGGTCTGCCAGGGCTCTCTGGCCGGCGTGTGCCACATCCAGGCTGTGCCCAGCACGCATCCAGCTGCTCAGCTTTTCTCTCGCTGCCCAGGCACCCAGGTCTGCTGGTGGCTCCCTGGCTCCCTCCGTCCCATGCATCCACCATGTGCTGGTCCTGGCCATTGGTAGGCCATGGCGAAGTGGAACCAGGACCCAGTGGTTTTCTTTTGACATGGCGGTGGTAGCGGGTACCTGGAGCAGTGGCGGGTGTGGAGCGGAGCGGGTCGAGCGTGGCGCCTCTTCCCCAAATGAGCATTGGGTGGTGGGCAGGGGCAGGCAACAGTGGGCAGTGGCTGTGGGCACTGGCTTCAGTGCAGGCTGAGGCCGGGCACAGCGGCAGCTTGATGTGGCAGAGCCAGAATCTCTGTCTTCTGAGGCAGGCCGGGCCAGCATGAAGCAGCAGGGCCGGAGTCTCCGTCGTCTGAGGTAAATTTTCACAGCTGCTGCTTCTGTGGGTGGGACTCAGGCAATGCAGCCAGTGGATAGGGACACGTTCTGAGTGACAGATCATTGAGCCAACCGATTTGGGAGCATGTGGAATGTTGCCCACCCTGGGCCGTGAAATTCCCAGAGATTTGGGAGTGGTACCTAGGGAGGGAGGGGTTTGGGGAGAAGGGGGATCCCAGCAGGGTATAATTCCACTCAGTCTGCCTCCAAAGCAGCCATTTTCTCCAGGGGGGACTGATTACTATAGTGTGGGAACCAGTGTATTTCCAGTCCTTAAGACTGGCCGTTCTGTTTCCCTTATCCCGGCACCGAACCTGCTGAGACTTACAGCTTTCCCGAGCTATAGCCTAACCCTGTCGATTTGTTTTGCTCAATGATGCATTTTATGTTTTGATGTGGATTAAAACCCCCCGCAAATCTCCGCTGCACAAAAAAAAAAAGAGAGAGAAAAGCACTCACACCTTTTTTTTTTGTTATCCCCAAAGAAATATTCTCCCTCTCCCTCCCTCCCTCTCTCTCTCTCATATTATTCCAAAACTGAAACGTGTCGGTCTCCCCTCCTTTGTTCGTTACTCCCCAATTATCCGGAATCATTTAGGTAGAAAATGGCTAATGCCTTCCTGAAACGGGGATATCAACACCGTGCAGATCTGAAGCCGTCCATTGATACGGGCATAATTAGATTTTTATCAGTTCCAGCTAGGTGTAACTGTTTCATTATCGTTGACCCGGATTACTTTCCGGCATGTCTCCCTCATTAAAATCTACAGCACCTAGGCTAATGGGTTTTGTTTCCATCAAGATAAAATGAGGACTGGCAGATCTGCATATTCTCCCAGCGAAACAGGAGCAGAGACAAATATGCCGTTTTATTACCACCTGACAGAGACATAATGATTCCCCGAGAATCTCATTACCATCATATTATGTGATGATTTAACTTTTTTAAAAATCTCTCTCTCTTCTTTTTGCCAGTTGCCGCAGCCCGGCAGTGGTAGGTCGTTTTTGGAAACATCTGAGTTTATTTGTTTTGAGCAAGAGTCAGGGGGTCTCTGTGTGTCCCGCCCTCCCCGCTGTGGGTTGTTTCCCCCCCTCAATCTAAATCGTGTTTATTTTTCTTAGCCAACTGCGAACAGAAGCTAGGTTGGATGGTGTGCACCCGTACGATGTATATTGGCGCATTTCTCTGGCTTGAGTCAATCTATACGCACTCTGCCAGGCACGAGGGGACAGACTAGAAGTCTGCGGTCTGGTATTCAAGGGCTTGAATTCAAAATCCCCAGAACAGAGAGGGCTGCTTTGGAGAATGGACTCTATGGCCTTTCCCCCTGCTGATGTCCCTCCCCTCCTCAAACCCTGTCCTTCCTGTTGGAAATGGCTGCTTTGGAGGATGGACTCTATGGCCTTTCCCCCCGCTGATGTCCCTCCTTTCCTCAAACCCTGTCCTTCCTGCTAGAAACGTGTGTGTTGCAAGGTCTAATTCAGTCATTATAGGGTTAATCTGTTTACCTTGTGTGCTATTGTTTAGACTGACCTGGAAGGGAAAGCTGTCACAGAGCCAATGGGAATTTATTTATCTATTATTTTATTATTTATTTATTATTTCGATTTATACCCCGCCCTCCCCGTGGGAAGAGAGCCCGGGAAATCTAAGTCTGTTTACTCACAATCATTGGTTAAAGTATTCAAGTGATTTCCTTCTAGGGGTCAAAAAGAAGAAGAATCTCCATTGTTGCTGCTGCTGTTCTGAGACCATGTGGTCGGTCTGTTCTGTAGCTGTAGAGATGTAGACTTAGGTCTTTGTTATTTTGTAGATTTCCCTGTGTGCCCTTCCCTTAGAAATAAAGATTTTTACATAGAAGGAAATGCCTCCTCTCCAGTGAAGCAAAGATCCATTGCAAACTCTGAATATCTCAGTATTTTTGCCAATTTTTCCTAACACTTCCCACAGTCCACCACCAAATCTCCAGGAATATCTCAGTCTGAACCTGGCAACCCTTTGAACTGTATGCACTGATGGTCTTTGCCCACATACCTCTGGGACCACCTCTTTCAATATGCCCCCAGAAAAGCATCATGCTCAGGAAGTAAGAACCTTCTGGTGGTCCCTGGGCTGAGAGAAATCTGGCTTTCCCCAGGACCTTTTCAGCCCTGTCCCCAACCTGGTCGAACTCTCTGCAAGAGAACATCCCTGCCCTGTGAGAACTGTAACCTTTCCGCCGGGCATGTAAGGCAGAGATGTTCTACCAGGCATTTGTTCAAGAACAGTGATGGTACAGCATGTAGTGAGCTGGAGGCTAAAAAACTGTGAGCTAGCTCACACTAACTCAGCTTAGAGGAAACACTGACACCCAGCTGTGTCAAAGAGAGTTTCGATATACATGTAAAGGTGTCTCTCTTCTTACTATGGAGTCAAACGAACAGAAAAACACAACCAGAAACTGAAGTTTTTTAAATTGATTGATTGATTGATCGATCGACTGACTGACTGATTGATTAATAGCCTGCCTTTCTCACTGGGACTCCAGATGGATTATACCGAGCGAGTTGACAATCGACAAGAGGGGACATTTCATTCACAAGGCGATAGGTCAAGGTGGGCGGCCGCGTCGGTCCGAAGCGACAGCACAAAGTTAGAGTACAGCGGCACCTTTGAGAGCAACAGAGTTTTATTCAAGCTTTCGCACGAAAGCTCACACCTTGAATAAAACTTTGTCGGTCTTAATGATACCACTGGACTCTTACATTCGTCACAACGCAATAGGATTAGAGTTGTAGAACCAGGGCTGTTGGGGGCCGGAACGCACAGGAACGGAGTTCCGGCTGGCTTCAGAGTTGGCCACACCCACTACAGCCAAAACCTCTGCATGTGCAGCTACAGAGGGAAGGTCTGGAGAGTGACCGCCCCCCGGCGACTCTGGGGTAGGCGGACCGGGGGGGCCCTGGGCTCCCTGCAGCCACGGGGTGCCCGGGCAAGCCAAGGGAAGGCATGGGAGTGTGGCCTAATAAGCTAATAAGCTGTGCTGCCAGGGGTGTGGCCTAATACGCTAATGGATTTCTGCTGTTGGGTGTGGCCTATTATGCTAATGAATTCCTGCTGGGCTTTTTCTAAAAAAAAAAAAAGCCCTGTGTAGAACCAATCAGAAACCTAAAAAACAGAACCGAAGCAAAAGCCAAAGTATTAACACGACACGTTAAATGGTGCAAAATTATGTAGCAGGATCCCAGTTTCAACAAGCCTGAATCCAGTCGTGTAGATTACAATCCCTAATTATTTATCCAGGTAACTCTGTGAACCATTTTGAACAATGCGAGCCCATTATCGTAGTCGGAAAGCCCTTTAGGCATGCGGTTCTCGATCAAATGAGCTCTCTGTACACTCGGAAACAAACAGGTCTCTTCCCCCCACCTCTCCGCACACACCCAGTTCCAAACCATTTGGTCTTTGTTTGCACACATAATTTACTCTCGTTATGTCACCGGATTGTAAACACAATATTTCACCTGGGAGAGCTGTTCTTGGTTTACGGAGCAGACTTCCCAGTTGGAAAATGAACCATATGGTGTGCGTTTGTGTGTCAAAGACAAGGGGAAAACAAGCGAACCTCTCAATATGGAGAGTTAACAGATTGACTCCTAATTAAGATCAGATGGCCCCCCACAATGAATCAGGCACTCTGGAAACTGCTTTTGGTTCCCTTCTTATCACAAAACAAAGCTATTTTAGAATCATAGAATCCTAGACTGTTAAGAGTTGGAAGGGACCTTGCAGGTCATCCGGTCCAACCCTCTGCACTCTGCAGGAACATAGCCGAAAGATAGCCCTACACAGGGCTAGGTTTGGGCTGGAACGCACAGGAACGGCGTTCCGGCTGGCTCCCAATTTGGCCACGCCCAGCAGGAACTCATTAGCATAACAGGCCACACCCAACAGCAGAAACCCATGAGGATTGGCTACATTAGGGGTGCGTGGCCTAACATGCAAAGGAGTTCCTGCTCCAGAAAAAGCCCTGGGTTTTGACAACAAACAAGGTAAACAGAATAAGAAGCAAAAGGTGGGTGTGGCTGGATGACCACACTTCTGGTAGCATGGGGGTGTGGCCCAATGTGCAAATGAGTTGTGCTGTCAGGGGTGTGGCATAATATTCTAATGAGTCCCTACTGATGGGTGTGGCCTATTATGCTAATGAGTTCCTGCTGGGCTTTTTCTACAAAAAAAGCCCTGGCCCTACATACCTACAACATACCCGAAAGATGGTCGTCCAGTCTCCGCTTGAAAACATCCAACGAAGGAGCCAAGGTAGATGGGGAGGGAAGGTGGCGTGAAGCTAAGCAGGATTGGTACTTGGATGAGAGGCCACCAAGCAAGGCTCTGCAGAGGAAGGCAATGGCCAACCACCTGGGGTTGCTAGCCCCCCAGTGGAGGCAGAGGTCCCCACCATCAGGTCCCACCCTAGCTGACAATCATTGCTGGAGTGGCACAGGAAGTGACCTAATCACGCCAGAGGCATCCAGGTGACGCTCTGGTATTTGGCCAAAAAGGCGCCATTTTTACCATGGAGTTTTTGCTCAGATACCAAAGGATTGCAGCAACGTTGCGGCATGATGACCTCACTTCCTGTGCGACACCGGGGATGTGGCCTGGTCCTTCCTCTTTCTCCTGATAAGTCCCTCCGTCTCCCGCTGGTTGTTAGGTGGGACCTGGCAAGCCTACAACCTTCTCGGCTTCTCATTTGCAAGCAAATCCCCTTGTTGGGATCTCCGTAAGTCGGTTTTGAATTGATAGCGCTTATGTACTTATCGGTTGTGCATCTAGTGCAGGGGTGGCCAAATAGTGGCTCGGGGGCTACACGCAACTCTTTCACGCATATTGCGCAGTTCCCGGCAGGGCGGCTGGGGAAGCGAAATATCATTAGCAAACAAATATCATTGGACAGGTAAATATCATTATCAATATCTGCTTTTACCGCTTTTGTTATTATTTTGGGCAGTCTCATTTAAGGTGAATAAAAAAGCAAATTTGCGTATTTCCCAGTAAAAACATTTTCCCAGTAATATTTGCTCATGTCTTGTGGCGCTCAAACATCTGGCATTTATTCGATGCGGCTTTTACGGTAAACAAGTTTGGCCACCCCTGATCTAGTGACTCTACAGAGGACCACTAGTGGTAGTGGTGTAGTCATGGAATCATAGAATCGTAGAATCTTAGAGTTGGAAGGGACCTTGCAGGTCATCTAGTCCAACCCCCTGCACTCTGCAGGAACATAGACAAAAGATAGCCCGACATACCTACAACCAGTGTTCCCTCTAAGCTGAGTTAGTGTGAGCTAGCTCACAGTTTTTTAACCTCTGGATCACACATTTTTGTCTTAGCTCAGGAAGGAGGGCTCCAGAGCAAACTAATTTATGCAGGAGCCAAATGGCCCGCTCACAACTTTAATGCCAGTTGCTCACAAAGTAGAATTTCTGCTCACAAGACTCCACAGCTTAGAGGGAGCATTGCCTATAACATACCTGGAAGATGGTCGTCCAGCCTCCGCTTGAAAATGCCCAGCAAAGGAGCATCCACCACCTCCCGAGGCAGTCTATTCCACTGCTCAACCACTCTTACAGTTAGAAAGTTTCTCCCGATATTTAGCCGGTAACGACTCCCCTGTAATTCCCACCCATTAGATCTAGTCTTGCAATCTGGAGCAAGAGAGAACAGATCTGCTCCATCTTTTACATGACAGCCCTACAAATACTTGATGGAAGTCCCTTCACGGAAGAGTCTCCAAGCCAGTATGGAACATGGCGGCATGGTATAGCTCAATCTGATCGGAACTCGGAAGGTAAGCAGGGCTGGTGCTTGGATGGGGGATCCCGGAAGAAGGCTCCACGGGGGAAGGCAATAGCCAGCCACCTCCGTTTCTCACTCACCTTGAAAGCCCCTTTCTGGGGTCACCATAAGTCACCTGCAACTTGACAGCACTTTACACACGCAATGGAGGTGACTGAAGAGTTGGGAGCTGATTGGTGGCGGCGGCAGGTGAGTCTGCAGGTGAGAGAGCTCTTTCCAGAACTGTTAAAACGCTTGGGGCTCTTTAGCTTGGAGAAACGACGGCTGAGGGGTGACATGATTGAGGTTTATAAGATTATGAATGGGATTGAGCAGGTTGAGAAAGAAGTACTTTTCTCCCCTTCTCACAAGACAAGAACTCAGTGGGCACTCCATGAAATTGCTGAACAGTTGGGTTAGAACAGATAAAAGGAAGGACTTCTTCACCCAAAGAGTGATTAACACATGGAACTCACTGCCACAGGAGGTGGTGGCAGCTACAAGCATGGACAGCTTCAAGAGGGAATTGGATAAACATATGGAGCAGAAGTCCATCAGTGGCTATTAGCCACAGGGTATAGATGGGAACTCTCAGTCTGGGGCAGGTGATGCACTCTATTCTTGGTGCTGGGGGGGAGGGCAGCAGTGGGAGGGCTTCTAGTGTCCTGGCCCCACTGCTGAACCCCCTGATGGCACCTGGTATATTTTGGTGGCTGTGTGATAGATTGTTGAACTAGATGGGCCATTGGCCTGATTCAACATTGGCTTCTCTCTTATGTTCTCTTATGTCCTCGAGAGAAAAAGCTCTGACGGAGCTATGGCGTGCCCAAGGTCATCCAGCTGCTGCGACTGGAGGAGTGGGGAAATCAAACCCGATTCTCCCAGATTAGAGTCCACGCACTTATCCACTACACCAAACCGGCTCTCAAGCTACAGTACAGCCGTGTACCCCCAGAACAGTTGCAGATTGAGAAGATGTCCCAGCGGGGACTCACGCTACAGTCCCAATCTGAATCAGGACCAGGGCTGTTTTTGTGCAGGAACGCACAGGAACAGAGTTCCAGCTGGCTCCCGAGTTGGTCACGCCCGGCAGGAACTCATTAGCATAACGGGCCACACCCAACAGCAGAAACTCATGAGGATTGGCCACATTAGGGGTGTGTGGCCTAACATGCAAAGGAGTTCCTGCTACCAAAACAAAGCCCTGGGTTTTGACAACAAACAAGGTCAACGGAATAAGAAGTAAAAGGTGGGTGTGGCTGTATGACCACCCTTCTGGTAACACGGGGGTGTGGCCTAATAGGCCAATGAGCTGTGCTGTCAGGGGTGTGGCCTATTATGCTAATGAGTTCCTACTGGGCTTTTTCTACAAAAACAGCCCTGATCAGGACTAAAGGAGAACTCACATGTGTCTGTTACACAAAACACACCGGGGGGGGGGGAGAACCTGGACCCAACCTGCATTCTCAAGAATGTCTGAATTAATTGCAGGGAAACATTCTGCCCGCTCTGCCTGCCATGATTCACCTGAGCAGAGGGAGACAAATGTCTGAGGACAGTGTGCGGGCAATAATCACTGTTGCCTCGTGCCATCACGTCACTTCAGGCGTGACCCGGAAGTGATGTCATTTATTAGGCAGTGCTCTAGCATTCCCACCAAACTCTATGATTAAAGCATAGCATTTGGGTTTAATGCCGGAGCACCGCCCGCAATGCAATGACGTCACTTCCTGGTCGTGCCGGAACTGACGTCACCGTGTGGCTGGCGATCCCTTTTCCCAGAGAAGTCTCTTGCTGGTTCCGAACCGGATGTTGTGCCGACCACTCACCCAGTGGCCGCTTCTGCAGGCTTTTTCTTTGCCTAAGAGGTGTGGCCAGAGGTTCTTTTATCAAAGGAGGGGAATTGTGGGAAGATGGCTGCCAGCTGTTTGCACCGTCCAAGCTGAGCTTTCGTTCTTCTCCTCTCCCAGGTACTGGGAAGGGCCTGATGGAGCTGTGGGCCCTGCAGGGCTTCGCAGAGATCTGACTGGCAGTTCAGTTTTTTATAATGTTATTTCGGCATCTTTGCTACGTGACCGACGGTAAAATGAGTGTATGCAAGACAACAGTTTTAAGCAATATCTTTAATTTTTGAAAGGCATCCTGTCGAGCAGAGCCTCGGCACGAACTGCTGAAGAGTTACAATCAGAGTTGTGCATAAGCTCACTCCCTGAAGTGTGGTGGTAGGCTCCACCCCCTGTGGCAGCCATTTTGTGTTTCTCCCCGCCTCTTGCTGCCACCATTTTGTGGCTGTGCCCACCACCTTGTGTCAGAATTTTGAAGGTGCTCTCAGGCTTGAAAAGGACTTTCTCTTTTCTCTGCTTGATCGGGCACCCGTGTTTTAAGAACTGCTGCTGTTCAGAGTCGCCTTTCTGAAGGGTACCAGAGACCGTCTGCTTACAAAGGTCACTTAGTTGTGTCACAGTTAAGTTGTTATATTTCAAGGGTATGAAAAATTATTACTTTGAAAAGCGTACTGTCTTGGATATTTTCCCCACAGCCATTTGGTAACTTCCTGAATATCCAAAAGGTTGTCGCCAACTCCTGGCTGGGAAATTCGCTGACAGAAGATATAGTGATGGCCACAGGAATAAACAACTTTAAAGGGGGGTTAGATAGATTCATGGAGGAGAAGATCAATGGCTGCTAGCCATGGTGGCTGAGGGGAACCTTCAAATCCCAGAGCCAGGAGGCAACAACTGGGGAAGGCCTCGGCCTCTCTGCCCTGTTGTTGGCCCTCCAGAGGAACTGGTTGGCCATTGTGTGAGACGGGATGCTGGACCAGATGGACCCTCACTGGTCTGATCCAGCAGGGCTCTTCTGATGTTCTTGTGAAGGCCTCAGCCTCTCTGACCTGTTGTTGGCTGTCCAGAGAAACTGGTTGTGGCCACTGTGTGAGACGAGATGCTGGACGATATGGACCCTCACTGGTCTGATCCAGCAGGGCTCTTCTGATGTTCTTCTCAGGGGAAGGCCTTGGCCTCTATGCCCTGTTGTTGGCCATCCAGAGGAGCTGGCTGGCCACTGTGTGAGAGGGGATGCTGAACTAGATGGACCCTCACTGGTCTGATCCATCAGGGCTCTTCTGAGGTTTTTCTCAGGGGAAGGCCTCGGTCTCTGTGCCTTGTTGTTGGCCCTCCAGAGGATCTGGTTAGCCACTGTGAGAGATGGGATACTGGACGAGATGGACCCTCACTGGTCTGATCCAGCAGGGCTCTTCTGATGTTCTTATGTACTTAATTCCTGGAGATTTGTGGGTAGAGCCTAGAGGCGGCAGGGTTTGGGTAGGGGAGGAACCTGAGCAGATGAAATGCCACAGATTCCGCCTCCAGAGCTGCCATTTTCTCCAGGGGAACTGTTCTATTAAGTCTGGAGACCAGTTGTAATTCCAGAAGAGCTCCAGGCTTTCACCTGGAAGCTGGGAACCCAAGAGGATTTTCAGGTGGAGGGACCTCAGGGGCGGGGTATGATGCCACAGACTCCACCCCCAAAGCAGCCCCACACACATACACACACACACACACACGGAAACTGATCTCTGTCATTTGGAGACCAATTGTGATTCCAGGAGATCGCCAGGCCCTCACCTGGAGGTTGGCAACCTGGCCTTCAGCTAAACCGAGGACGGAAATCGTATCTTCCTTGATCTGATGCTTTCCCACCGTCAAGGAGCTGGAGAGGAACGGGGACAGGGGAAATAGCTTGCAAACACTGGTCTTCGAAGGCATGATCATAAAAAGCCCACCACAAAGCGATATCGAGGCGCCACAGCTTTGCCGCGGAATAAAACTGCGGCTTGTTCTCATCCCATTTCCGACAGCTCGGGCGGCTGCAATTAACGAGCCAGGCGCCGTTTCCAAAGCTGCCCCGGCGCCCTTGTTAATGGCGTGCAAACAAGACAGAGGAGACAAAGCCAAGTTCATTTCGAGCGCCGTAAGGAGGATGGAGGGAAGTGTTTGCCAACTGGGCGAAAGCGGATGGCGGCGGGGAAATACACGCATACCCCCTCCCTCTCTGCAGGCTCACCCGGAATGGACTGTTATAACACAACGAGGAGAAACCTGAAAGGGACACATGCGCAACGCTGCTGCACAAAACCTATGTTTGTCGATGAGCATGTTTATAAAAAGCTGGTAGGGTTGCCAGCCTCCAGATAGGACCTGGAGAACTCCCAGAATTACTACCGATCTCCAGAGATTGGTTCCCCGGGAGAAAATGGATGCTTTGGAGGGTGGACTCTATGGCATTACTGTTGGAGCGAGCGACTCAGCATGCCTGGACATTGGGGGAGTTCTACATCACTCTAAGGGGTGTCTAGGTGTTCTTTCCTCGAATGGGATGCCTCTCTTTGTCTTAGTCTCGAAGCTGCCCTCTGATCCCTCCTCTCTCTCTCCCTTTGTCCTCTCACTTTCTGCTCATGGCCTTCCACGGAGACACGTGTCTCTGCAGGTCTCTCCTGTAGATTCAGCGCCCTCGTCCTCCCACACACACGATGCCGGACAAGCTGGCCATTTGTGACAGGGAAAGAACTCTTTAAGTTAGGCTTCTCTCTCTCTCTCTCCTTCCGACTGCAACCCGGATGTGAATTGGATCTGCTTGAATCAATGTAAAGTTGACCTTGTTTGCAATATACTTCTCAGCAGGGCATTTTTTGGTAGAAAAAGCCCAGCAGGAACTCATTAGCATAATAGGCCACACCCATCAGCAGAAACTCATTAGCATATCAGGCCACACCCCTGACAGTGCAGCTCATTAACATATTAGGCCACACACCTCATGTTACCAAAAGTGTGGTCATCCAGCCACACCCACCTTTTGCTTCTTATTCTGTTTACCTTGTTTGTTGTCAAAACCCAGGGCTTTTTTTGGTAGCAGGAACTCCTTTGCATGTTAGGCCACACAGCCCTAATGTAGCCAATCCTAATGAATTTCTGCTGTTGGGTGTGGCCTGTTATGCTAATGAGTTCCTGCTGGGGGTGGCCAACTTGGGAGCCAGCCGGAGCGCCGTCCCTGTGCGTTCCTGCCCCAAAATAGCTCTGATTACATCTATTGTATTAAGCCATTGGCCATTACAAAATACAAAAGACACCATAGCAGTAATAAAAATCACCACCATTAGAATCAGATTAAAATTGACTACAAATCATGCTAATAAAAAGGCTAAAATGGATTTAATCAGGTGACCAGCCCCTTACATCTAATTTTGGACTGTAAATAAACATAATCTGAATCTGATTATTTGCTAAAGCAAACAAAGACGCTCTGTAAGATACATATGCATCATTATCTGAGAGCAGGAATGTAATCTCACTTTCTGTGTATGTTTGCATAGCCGATAGGGTTCCTGCTAGAAATTTCTCTCTTGGGATACTGTATGCAAATATAACAGGCAGTAAAGCATGTAGTGAGGAAGGTCCTTCGCCGCTGACCGGCCACAGATGCAGAGACAGTCCTCTTTTGGAGTGTGCGAATAGTATGTGAATGCTCGGCCTGCTCTCTCGGCGTGATTTAACTCGGGAGATTGTTCTGAGGAGCAAAAAACGGGTCTTATCATACGCCTCCCTGCTCTCTTCGAAGGAAGGGATGTCTCGTAAAAGGGAGGAACGAACACTTTGATTTTTAAAAAGCTGGCACGGAATTGAATGTTAGGGTCGCCAACTCGAGGCTTGGAAATTCCTGGGGATATGGGCGTGGAGCCTAGGGAGAAATCTCGGCGGAGGGTAACACCGTAGACTCCACCCTCCAAAGCAGAGGTTTCCCTCCAGGGGAACAGATCCGTGTTGCCTGGGGGATCAGTCGTAATGGCCTCGATGTGAAGGGGGGACCCCGATGGTTTCAGGGCGGGCAGTGTTTGGCTTCCCCTCTTCTGTGCCACTCCGCCCCACTCAGAATGCAACAGAAGTGCGACAAAGAACGGAGTGCCGGGGAGAAAAATAATCTTCTCCCTCCTGCCTCTCCTTCTGTGAGTGAATTGCTGTAGAGAAGGCCGGGTCTCCATGGAGACGGGCATAATTCTAATGAGTTCGGTAGCGGCCTTCCTAGTAAGAAAATAATTGGCGTGCCCTGTGCAGAATACCAAGCGCCTGGGGAGATGCTTCCCCGATGCCGGATCCTGCATGACGGACATTAGTGTGAGCCATTCATACAAGAGGGAAGGGGAAGAGATATAGAGTTGCCAACCTCCAGGTGGGGGCTGGAGACCACTGGGAATTGCAGCTGGTCTCCGGGTACCAATGATCAGTTCCCTTGGAGAAACAGGTTGCTTTGGAGGGTGGGCTCTATGGCGTTGCACGCCCGCTGGGGTCCCTCTCCAAGCTCCACCCGCAAAACCTTCAGGAATTTCCCGATCCAGAGCTAGAAATGGTCCCGCGCATGGTATGGGCATAAAGTTTCAGTGGAGATATGCCTAAGAATTTAAGAGGCGTTAAGAATCTCAAAAGTGTTATTTGATCCAAAACGTTCACAATAGATGTCGGAAATGTCAACACAAAGTCGGGATCCTTTTATCACATGCGGTGGTTATGTGAGAGAGCAAAGAAAGACTGGGCGTGGATCCATGAAGTATTGCAAAAGAAATTGTTGAAATGCCATTTACCCTTTACTCCTGAAGTGTTTCTATTTTGCTGGAAACGTGTAAAAGAAATTATTCCTATCTTATATCGTACCTGACTACATCTGCTAGAATTTTGTATGCTAAATGGCCAGGAAAAGCCGAGTGAAGAAGAATTTATTAACAAAGTACTTGTTACTAAATGGATAAACTCACTTTATTCTTGAACGGAAACGGATAAACTCACTTTATTCTTGAAAGACCACACAGAAAATACATGGGCAAGATTTTATATATGGTATGAGAACTGTAACCTTAACAAGTCAAGGGCATGAGTAAGCAATATTACATAGAAGAGGCGATAGACGAGAAAACACGTTTATTTTTATACAACTTTTGCAAAAAAAAGAAAAGTCTATATTAATTTTAAAGGACTCGATTTGAAGCTTGTACGGAAAAGGCTCTAGAAGTTAAAATCATTTATAATTTACTCCCCTATCTATGTTTTATGTATGTTTGGTTTTGTGTTTGTTACTGAAAATAAATAAAATAATAACAACAACAACAACAACAACAATAACAATAACAACAACAAAAACAACAACAACAATAATAAAAAGAATTTCAAAAGCCTGCCCATTTTTCTTCTGCCATTCCCTTGAGAGACTCCGTGCCCAGGGGGTTTCGGTTTCGGCGTCGCGAATGGCGGCCGCTTCTCGGGACGCTCCCGGAGGCGGTTAGCCCACGTGCAGTTAGGGGGGTCTTCGCATGTGCGAAAGACCCTAGTGAGCCTTAGGTAAAGGCTCCGAACCGGGGCGCTTGGGGAGTAGCCTCTTTGCCGGCAGACAGCCGGGAGATTGAGGCTTTCTCCCCGCCCCAATCGGCCCCGCTGCGGCGTGCCCGTAATGGGACTTAGCGGCGCCACCGAATTCCAGGAGTGAAGACAGCGCTATGGCTTAAATTAAAAAGAAGAAGTAGCATCGAATCGTGAGTTGGAGATCTATTTTGAAGCGTAAATCGGAGCCCCCCTGCATGCGTATAAGCGTTGGGAGGAGGGAGGAGTTCCCACCCCCTTTGAGAAGCAAGATCCACAAAGGGAGCGCGAAGGGGGCTGAGAGAAGAAAAAGTGTTGGTGAAAGTACCGTTGGAGTTGCATGGAAGATTTTGATCATCTTAGCTTCCTGGGGGATGCGGCACGAACTTTTTAAAAGTAAACAAAAAAACAAAATGTCGATACTGGAAAAAGTCCTGCAGATACCGGAAGAGAAGAGAGGAGGGACTTCCGGTCCAGACAGCCCCCCCAAGAGCTTGCTGTCAATCAACAGGAAAAGGAGATGCTGTGCCCCCTGCTGGAACAATTGCGGAAAATCAACGAAACTCTGTCTAAAATGGATAGTGTTCTCATCAGTCGACAGAAACAGATATCGGAAACAACTGGAAAGATGATGGAAATTGAACAGAAAGCGAATTTGATTCTAGGTTTCCAGGGCGTTAAAGAAGAAGAGAAAGAAGATCTCGGATTTACCTTGACAAATGTCTTGGCACCCCTAACTGGCAGTGAAGCGATAAAATTAAAAGAAGAGGTGGATGAGGCTCCCAAAGCCTATTCCGCTTTTATAAAAGAGAATACTTTGCCAGTAGAAGGGGATGTTGAGCATAGCAAGCGACAAGCTGGAGATCTAATTTCATCCGAAGAGTTTGTGGAGCCCAGGAAGCCTGAAAGCCAGAAGTTTAAGGAAAAAGAAAAAAGAAAGAAGAAGGATTTCATCTTTAAAATACAGAAACTTCTGAAGAGACACGCCAGCAGGGAGGAAGATACAGTATTCCAAACTGGGACAAGCGAAGAAGACAGCAGCCCAGGGGAAAGTGGTGATGGAACGAAAGACTTCAAAGTTAAAATGGACTCAATCCATAACTGGAAGAGATTTAAAAAGAAGATATTTTGAGGACTGTTTGTGTAACATCTGGAAGGAGCTGTTTAATTACTAACCCCAATGGACTTTACTAACTGCATTAACAGAGTGATTTTGGACTTCGCAATAGTTAAAAAGAAGATCTTCTAACCACGATAGATGCCAAAACTGGTATTGGTTATTAACCTAAACTAACACTCACTAACAGGAAAAATTTCACTCCATCTTTTTCTTTCTCCATCTGTCTACCCTTCCTGTTTCTTATAAAAAGAATAAAATTCTCTCTTTTTTAAGAGAGTTTTACAAAAAAAAAAAAAAAGAGAGACTCCGTGCCCACAAGCTCTCCTCCCTCATTTAATAATAGCCTTGTAAAGTAGGTTCCTCCCTCCTTCACTTTATCATCCCTCCCAAATAATCCTGTGAGGTAGTATCATAAGGAGCGTTCAGATGGGCCGTTTAGTCCGCTTTCGGCACACTTCAGTAATGGATTTTATGTGCACGTTCACACACCCAACATCTGCACACCGTCCCCAGCCGTCGCTTTCCGGATCAACCCCCCTTTAAAATGGAGTATTTTGATACCAGGTCCCCAAGTGGTTTTTTCCTGATTCTCCGGTTCTAGCCGCACTTTTCTGACGTCTGATCGCTCCTGTGGTGTCGAGCCATTTCCGGGTGCCTCAGCCCCCCTCCCCTCCGGAAAGCCACTGCGGAACTCTCAGGCTTCCGCTTTTCGTCCGCCATTTTTTTTATGCCTTAGCATTGTGTGCATGAGCGGAGCTCCGCTCCTAAGTTAATAAAAGCAAAGTTTAAATGGTGCCTCGTTGTAGCACTTAGACGAGTTCGGGATCTCACGGAGGCCAGTTTTTTGGGGAAAGTTTCATTTAAAGTGTTTGTTTAAAGTTTAAAGAGAAGTGCGGAAATCGGTCTTCTGCGCATGCGCAAAAATTTTAGTTCTACAGATGGCTGCCTGTGCGCATGCTCAAACTGAGAGAGGGGAAAAAACCACCGATGCACGCTCTCATGTACGAACAGTGGGGAGTGATGTGGCTGTGCAGCGATCTGGAACAAGGAGGTAAGTATGATCATGATTCTCCAGTTAAAAAAACAACGCATTGGACTGGAACAATTTACACCGCTCCCAGCACGCCATCTGAACGCAGCCATAGACTCATAGAAGCATAGAATCATAGAGTTGGAAGGGTCATCTAGTCCAACCCCCTGCACAATGCAGGAAATTCACAGATCTCTCCCCCCACACACACACACACACCCAGTGACCTCGGCTCCATGCCCAGAAGACCTCCTGGATCCCCGGCCAAACTGGCCTAGAGAAAAATTGCTTCCTGACCCCAAAGTGGCGATCGGCATTTCCCTGGGCATGTAAAGAAAGGGCCACGAGAAGTAAACACTGAGGCAGCCCTTCCCGCCCTCCCTCTCGTGATCTGCCCAAGTTCACAGAATCGGCATTGCGGTCAGATGGCCACCTAGCCCCTGCTCAAAAACCTGCAAAGAAGGACAGCCCGCCACCTCCTGAGGAAGCCCGTTCCCCCGAGGAACCGCTCTAACAGTCAGGAAGTTCTTTCTAATGTCCTCAGTCTAGGTTCTCTCCCCAAAACCCTCTGAAGTGGCATCCTTCCTTATATGTATTTTCCAGACATATTTGGGTGTCTTGATGGTATTTGGGGATTTTTTTTGGGGGGGGGTACTGGTAAAAGGTCCTGAAAAACTCCAGAAATCTTAAGGAATGTATGGGGATATCGGGGGGGGGCGGGGGTTGTCCTGTTGGGCTTGTTGGTTCTGTTTGCATCGGGAGGTTTTTGGCCAGTGGTTGCTTGCTCTTGTGTGTTTGGGTTATTCTTTGCCCCAGAGAAAGCATGGATTTTGGGGGGGAAAACCCACCAAAACCTGAATCTGAATATCATAACTGTACTGGGGGACACAGATAACCCAGAATACTGGTATTTAGCCAGTTTGGTGTAGTGGTTAAGTGCACGGACTCTTATCTGGGAGAACCGGGTTTGATTCCCCCACTCCTCCACTTGCACCTGCTGATGTGACCTTGGGTCAGTCACAAGCTCTGGCACAGCTGTTCTCTCCAGGACAGTTTCTGTCAGAAGTTCTCTCAGCCCCACCTACCTCACAGGGTGTCTGTTGTGGGGAGGGGAAGGGAAGGGAGTTTGTAAGCCGCTCTGAGACACCTTTGGGCAGTGAAGGGCGGGGTATAAATCCAAACTCTTCTTCTTCTTCTTCTTCTTCTTCTTCTTCTTCTTCTTCTTCTTCTTCTTCTACCTCACAGGGTGTCTGTTGTGGGGAGGGGATGGGAAAGGAGTTTGTAGGCCGCTCTGAGACTCCCTGGGGTAGTGAAGGGCAGGGTATAAATCCAAACTCTTCTTCTTCTTCTTCTTCTTCTACCTCACAGGGTGTCTGTTGTGGGGAGGGGAAGGGGAAGGAGTTTGTAAGCTGCTCTGAGACTCCTTTGGGTAGTGAAGGGCGGGGTATAAATCCAATCTCCTCCTCCTCCTCCTCCTCCTCCTTCTTCTTCTTCTTGCCCTTCCCAAAATCCTAATCAATCCCCTCCCCTATTTCCCCCCAGGTGTACTTCCTTATTAGCACCCCTGATTTAAACTGTGGCGTTTCCAGCTATGCCCTGACAGATGTCAGGAGAATTGGGGGGGGGAGGGGCGTGCATGGAGAGGGTGGAGTTCCAGGTGATATGATGTCACATGTTCTGTGATGCTGTAGGCATTTTCCCAGTCTCTATGGAAAAGACGGGGGGATTCCTCGAAAGCCACAGCCGAAGTGATCACTTCACGGGAGGGAATGTGACGTCACTTCTGGGTGACGCTCTAGGAATCCCTACGAACTCTATGGGCTATACAATGGCAATTGGGGATGTTTCTAGAGGGCCAGCCCTTTTGCCGTGTCCCTGCCCGTTTTTTCCTTCTGCTGCTCAAACCATCACGTGTGGGGGAACTGGGCTCTGCGGCTGGGCAAACGGTGAACATCTTTGAATTGATGGCGAACGGATTCATAAGCAGGCTGGTCTTATGCATGACGGGAGAGAGAAATGTGCTCTATCCCACGCCCACCTGGCATTTTGTCCCACTTCCAGTACCAGCAGACATCCATGTGGTGGCATAGGGTGTGGCTGGTATCAGACTCAGGCCAAATCTGCATTTGTCTTTCCCACCAGTGTCCCTGCCTTCTGACACCATCTTCAAAAAAGCTGTCCACATTTGGTGTCGTTTTCACACCTCAACACTGCTAGCATACTTTCACACGTCCACATATGTCTAGCGTCCTTTCGGGGCGGCTCCACTGTCATTGCACCTCTGCACTGCTTTAAAAGAATCTTCTCCAAACAACATTCAAACAAGCCTAGAGAAAGACGGCGTCACAGCAGCACACAACTGATTTAAAAATGCAGATTCAACCTCAATGAGATAGATTCACTATGCCTAGTTAAAGCCAGTTGGGTGTAGTGGTTCGGAGCATGGCCTATAATCTGGGAGAACCGGGTTTGAGTCCCCATTCCTCCACATGCAGCTGCTGGTGTGACCTTGGGTCAGTCACAAGTTCCTTCAGAGCTGTTCTCTCAAGAGCAGTCCTCGAAAGAGCTCTCTCAGCCCCACCTACCTCACTGGGTGTCTGTTGTGGGGAGGGGAGGGGAAAGGAGATTGTAAGCTGCTCTGAGACCCGGTAGTGAAGGGTGGGGTAGAAATCCAATCTCCTCCTCCTCTTCTTCTTACCCTTCTTCTCCTTCTCCTTCATTAAATATAAGGAATCCCCTCCCCATCCTCACAGCTCTGCACATATTACATTTGGCAAAGGTCCAGATGACTCTACCACATGAACACCCACTAATGGGTGGAATTGGGTTGCTGGGCTGAGAGGGGAACATGGTTCTCACCCCCCAACTCCCCCCCCCTCCATTGTGCACGAGGCCAGTCTGTCCACTGAACCCCGTTCCCCCCTCCAGCAGTCAGGAGTCATATGGATTCTAGGACATGATTTTCCCTTCTGCCAAATCCTAACCTCTCTCTGCCATCGGGAAGCACGAATTCACTTTACACCGGAGAATGCTTTCTATCTCCCTCTGAGAAAGACTGTGTGAGTCCAATCAACGTGGTCTGCTTCGAACAGAAGCGACTCGGTTGCTTTTAGAGCTAAAAAGGTCATCTTGTGGACATTTCTTCGACTCAGGCGGAGATGTTTTATTTAAGATTATTCTGCCCCGAACGGAGCTCGAATAACTCCGACAGGGCTTTCCAGCCATCCAGCCGGCACGTGTACCCTCCCCAGATCCCCAGAACACATTTCTAATTTTAAAAATATCCCTTCTGTGATCAAAAATGTAAAACCGGCCTTATCATGGGCTCGGTAGTGAACAGGGAGGGGGAAGTTTGATAAGATGAAATGCATACATGCTTGCTTCTCAGTTACCTCAGATTATGCCTTCTGAAAGGAAAATGTTGGTTGCATGGATTAAAAATTCTTTTTTAAAAAATTCCACCCCCCCCTTGCTGTCAATTAGATTTCGCTAACATGAATGGAACACGGGCAGAGGAGCTGAGAAACAATGCAAAAAAATTAATTACCTAGTCAAGGAACAAGATAATGATTAGCCATAATTTCCCCCCTTTTTGAATCTGGTACAAAATAATTTGGAGTGAAAGCACCTTTTCATTGCTTCTGGCTCATTCACAGTATGTTGCATTAGCTTACTGTTGGATTTGTGAACCCACCCCCACCCTGTGCTAGCAAATGGCAGCCCAGTGGTATGAGAGGAAGGAACATGAGACGAGCCCTGCTGGATTAGACAGGTGGTCCATCTAGTCCAGCATCCTGTCTCACACACTGGCCAGTCTCTGGAGGGCCAACCACAGGGCATAGAGGCTGACACCTTCCCCTGATAAGAACATCAGAAGAGCTCTGCTGGATTAGACAGGTGGTTCATCTAGTCCAGCATCCTTTCTCACACAGAGGCCAACCAGTTCCTCTGGAGGACCATCAACAGGGCATAGAGGCCGAGGCCTTCCCCTGATAAGAACATCAGAAGAGCCCTGCTGGATCAGACCAGTGGTCCATCTAGTCCAGCATCTTGTTTCACAAAGCAGTCAACCAATTCCTCTGAAGGGCCAACAACAGGGCATAGAGACTGAGGCCTTCTCCTGATGAAAACATCTGAAGAGCCCTGCTGGGTTAGACCAGAGGTCCATCTAGTCCAGCATCCTCTCTCACACACTGGCCAACCAGTTCCTCTGGGGGGGCCAACAACAGGGCATAGAGGCTGAGCCCTGTTGAATCAAATCAGTGGTCCATCTAGTCCAACATCCTGTCTCACAACACTGGCAAACCAGTTCTTCCGGAGGGCCAACAACAGAACATAGAGGCCGAGGCCTCCCCCTAATGTTGCCTCCTAGCCCTGGGATTCGGAGATTGACTGCCTCTGGATGTTGAACTTCTCTTTAGTCCCCATGGCTAGTAGCCATTGAGGGACCTATCTTCCATGAATCTGTCTAATATTCTTTTAAAACCATCTGTGTTAATGGCCATCAGTGGTAGAGCATCTGCTTGGCATGCAGAAGGTCCCAGGTTCAACCCCTGGCATCTCCAGTTAAAAAGATCAGGTTGCAGGTGATGTAAAAAACAACCCAAGATTCTGGAGAGCCACTGCCAGTCTGAGTGTGTGCCAAAACAACAACAACCCCTCCCCCCCCCCGATTTAATTTTGTTGGACCTGAAATATACTGGTATTCCTGAACAGCAGTATCAGTTTTGTATTAGGATTCAGGTAATTATTTGGGAAACCTGAATTTATTCAGCTCCACTATAGCCTATGGGGACCATCCCCATTGGCTATAATGGAGAAGGGATTTAAACTTTAAACGCTTGCTGAGTTCATTCACCGTTGTCTCTTTAAATGCCTTGTACCCACACCTGAATAAAAGCCGAATAATATTGGCTTTTATTCAGGCATGGCTATTTTGGTAGCTGAACAGAGATCTCTGATCCGAATTGGCTGGATAAATACCCCAAAAATACAGATGACGTATTTTTCAGGTATATATTCAATATTCAACTCAGTAGATACTGAGCACACACCCCTAATTCTCACCTTGATGGACTGATGGTCTGATTCAGTATAAAGCAAATTCATGCGTTCAAGAATTTGGAGCATGCTCACCGAACTACAATTCTCATGATTCTTTGGGGGAAGCCATTATGGTTAAAATGATATAAAACTGGCATTAGTTCCCCTAATTTCCTGTTGAGCAATTAAACCAGTGTAAGTCTGGAAAGGAGACCATTTCAGGGTGTTCTGTCTCCATACATTAAATTATTATGAGTTGGGAGCTTTCTCTTTTGCCATTTGTTCTGGCAAAACAGTGGCATCCTTGCTAGTTCCCCACCCCTAAGCAAGGAAAGGAGACCGAGACAGAGACAGAGACAGAGAGAGAGAGAGAGAGAGAGAGAGGTGCTAAGATAGGAAAGACATATTTACAGATTCCGCATAATTATATTTTATGATAACCCCATGCTAATGCGAACACCAAATTGAACATAAGGTACTAATTGTATACTTCCTGTTGAATAATGCATAGCAATAACAGTCATTAGCTGGGTAGCGTCTGAGAATTTTAGAACCGCTCTGTCATTTAAAGCTCATAAAAGGCTCAGTGGATAAAGGGTGGTGGTGGGGGAGAGAAGTCATTACTCCCAAGCAGACATTGTTGGAATGCATGGAGGGCCCCCCCCTTTCTTTGCCAGTACAACCAGGAATTTTCGTTTTTCGCAATGTCCCAGATTGCAGAGAGAGAGCAAGAGCAAGAGAGAGCACAGATTTGCATGTGCTGTATGGGCACTGTATGGACTTTCAGCTCAACATGTAGAGCTCAACACATGGGGGACAGGAAGGTCAAAGCCACATGATTCTATCCCCCCCCCCCAGCATTAATTGAAACTATCACAGTGGAGTTCTCATTCCAACAGGGAATATAGGTACATCATTTATTATGTTCTTACTAGGAGTAAGGCCTGTTGTGGGAAGAAATACAATGAGCTCTAGAAGGAAGATCCAGGTGAGTGTCCCAGCTGTGGCTGGTGGGGTGGCAGAGGGAAGGGGAAAATAGAGGGAGGCGAGCCATGTTTATTTCCTTCTGCTTGGCTATAAGGCAGGGCTGTCTCAAGTAATTTTGCTGCCCCAAGTGGGTAGTATAGGAGGACAGCCTCATGGTAACAGGTATGGTTCCCTCCATCCCTGATTTATGTCGATTTGGGGTTATGCAGTGGCAGCTAAGTTAGAAAAGCACCTCCTCCTATTGCCATATCTTCTGGGTTCCAAGGGTCTGGAAAGCGGTTCCATAGCCAGTGACAGGGTTGCCAACTCTGGGTTGGGAAATACCTGTAGATTTGAGGGGTAGAGTATGGGGAGGGCAAGGTTTGGGGTGTGGAGGGAGTTCCACAGGGTATAATGCCATAGAGTCTACTGCCCAAAGCAGCCATTGTAATAGCTGGGAAATTTTCTGTAGGGGAAATGATGTGCTGTGGCTGGGGAACACGGTGATCTCTGGGAGATCTCCAGGCCCCACAGGGAGATTGGCAACTCCAGTGACAATTTAATGGAAGATAGGGATATGTATTTTGGCAACTCCAGTGACAATTTAAGGGAAGATTGGGATATGTATTTTACCTCAGGACACATTCAATAACTCCCAACAGCAACAACAAACTGTTTAGAATGTTAGAGCAAAGGCCAATCAGGCCGCATATGCAAATGACCTCTGTGTTCCAACTGGCTATTGGGGGGAGAGGAACAGCAAACTGTTTAGAATATCAGAGGCTCGACTCAGGCAACACAGCCAGTGGATAGGGACAGCTTCTGAGTGACAGATCAGGGAGCCAACTGATTTGGGAGCGTGTGGAAAGTTCAGGACAGTCCACAACCAAAACAGAATTATTATATAGAGAGGTGTTCTTATGTTCTTATTGTGCTGTGCCATTTAATATACTACTTGGTGTAGTGGTTAAGTATGTAGTGGTTAAGTGTTTAATCCACACAAAGCAAGAATCTAAATTGCAGTTTGGTGTTGTGGTTAAGTGCATGGACTCTAATCTGGGAGAACCGGGTTTGATTCCCTACTCCTCCACTTGCAGCTGCTGGATGACCTTGGGCAAGCCATAGTTCTGTCAGAGCTGTTCTCTTAAGGACAGTTCTGGAAAGAGCTCTCTCAGACCCACCTACCTCAGGGTGTCTGTTGTGGGGAAGGGAAGTGAAAGGAGTTTGTAAGCCATCTGAGACTCCGAGTGAAGGGTGGGGTATAAATCCAATCTCTTCTCTTCTTCTCTTCTAATATAAATTATAAATTGAGAGCCAGTTTGGTGTAGCAGTTAGATTGTTGGACTAGGCTTTGGGATCCCCACTTTGCAGTGGAAGCTTGCTGGGTGACCTTGGGGCCAGTCACACAGTCCCAGCCTAACCTCCCTCACAGGGTTGTTGTGAGGAGAAGATGGGGCTGGGAAATGTTGTAAGCCAGTTTTGGTTCCCACTGGGGGAAGAAAAGTGGAGATAAACAACATAACTAAATAAATATCCCGCGTGCTCAGTCAAATAGCTCAAGGTGAGTGACAGCAGTCTGTTCAGACAAATGAAAACAAAGTAGAATGGGGAAAGGGTGAAAACTAGCAGCATAACAACGCACAAGAGTGATGAAGATTGGATTGCCAGCCACGAACTGGATCCCAGCAGGACATCGACAAGAGGATGATGTCATTTCCTGGAAGTGATATCGTGCCGCTCTAGGATTTAACAGAAGCTCTGTGGAGCTGTGGTGGCTCAAGTGGTTAAGAGGCTGAACTGCAGGCTATGGAAGGTCAGTAGTTCGGCAGTTCGAGACCCGAGAGTGCTGCGTGATGGAGTGAGCTCCCGTCTCTAGTTCCAGCTCCTGCCAACCTAGCAGTTCGAAAGCAAGAAATTGCCAGTAGATAAATAGGTACCACTTCGGTGGGAAGGTAACAGCGTTCCGTGCACCTTGGTGTTTAGTCATGCCGGCCACGTGACCACGGAAACGTCTTCGGACAGCGCTGGCTCTTCGGCTTTGAAACGGAGATGAGCACTGCAACCCTGGAGTCAGATTTGACTGGCTTTCGACCAAGGGAACCTTTATCTTTACCTTACCTGGGGTAAAGCCCTAGATAAAAAGCAGCAAAGCTTAGTTTTCAACCTTCAGTAAAAGACATAACATGACGTGGGGCAAGTGGTAATAAAAAAATCACAGTTGGATGGGAATTTGAACCCAGCTCTCTCCTACACGGTCTGACTCTCTAGCTACCCTACCCTATTGGCTCTTATTCTTTTTAATCAGTGTTGTGGAATTTATAGTCAGCATCAGGCCAAAGTCCATCTAATATGACACAAATCACAGAAGCTCACAGACGGGAATGAAAGTGAAAGGGCTTCTGCTTGCGGGAGGCATGGCTCAATACTCAGGCATCTGCTCTGCATGCAGAAGGTCCCAGGTTCAATCCCCGGCATCTCCACTTTGAAATTTCAGGGAGTCGGTGATGGGAAAGACCTCAGCCCGAGACTCTGGAGGACCACTGCCCGTCAGAAGAGATGAGACTGACCTTGACAGGCTGGCGGTACAAGGCAGCTTCATTTGGGGTTGCCAACTCTGGAGCAAGAAATTTGTGGAATTTGGGGATGGATCCTGGGGAGGGCGGGATTTGGCCAGAGGAAGGGCATCAGTGGGGTACGCCATGAAGTCCACCCTGCAAAGCAGGGTCTCTGATCTCTGGTGTCTGGAGAGCAGTTCCAATTCTTGGCTGATAATCGGCTTAGGCAGAGCCGGCTGAGACTGAATCCGACGAAGACGGAGGTTCTGTGCCTGAATTGGGGCAGTCCGAGGCTAGGGATCCCACTCCCGACCTTCGATGGGGCTCCGTTGGTGCCAGCGCCAGAGGCTAGGAGTCTGGGAGTGCTCCTGGATGCATCCCTAACCAGGGCTCTTTTTGCAGCAGGAACTCCTTTGCATATTAGGCAACACCCCCCCAATGTAGCCAATCCTCCAAGAGCTTACAGAGCTCTTCTTACAGGGGCTACTGTAAGCTCTGGGAGGATTGGCTACATTAGGGGTGTGTTGCCTAATATGCAAAGGAGTTCCTGCTACAAAAAGAGCCCTGTCCCTAACTATGGAGGCCCAGGTGGCAGCCACTGCCAAATCGGCCTTTTACCACTTTCAGCTTATCAGGCGGTTGGTTCCCTTCCTTGAATGCAATGACTTGGCAACAGTGATCCATGCAATGGTCACCTCGGGACTGGGCTACTGTAATGCCCGCTAGATGGGGCTGCCCTGAGTGCGAAGAGAGAGAATTGGGCAACAACTACCGCTGTGAAATTATGGAAATTAATGTTACTAGCAGGGCTATTTTTGTGCAGGAACGCACAGGAACGGAGTTCCAGCTGGCTCCCAATGTGGCCACACCTAGCAGGAACTTCTTAGCATAATAGGCCACACCCAACAGCAGAAACTCATTAGGATTGGCTACATTAGGGGTTTGTGGCCTAACATGCAAAGGAGTTCCGGCTACCAAAAAAGCCCTGACAACAAGCAAGGTTGAATAAGAAGCAAAAGATGGGTGTGGCTGGATGACCACACTTCTGGTAACATTGGGGGTGTGGCCTAATATGCTAATGAGTTTCTGCTGTTGGGTGTGGCCTATTATGCTAATGAGTTCCTGCTGGGCTTTTTCTACAAAAAAAGTCCTGGTTACTAGCATTTTATTATATTATATTTACGGTTTAAATGGTTTTAGAATTGTCTCATTGTTAATTGTCGCTGTCGATCTGTTTTACGTGTATTGTAAAAATTTTAGGTGGTTTTACGTAAGCTGCCCTTGCACTGGCCTCGGTTGGGAGGACGGGGTAGAAATTAAATAAATAATTTTAAAGAATAATTCTTGAAGGTCTCCAGCTCCCACCTGGAGATTGGGATGCCAGACCTCTCTGTAGTCTGGAGACTGGTTGTAATTAAGGGGCGCCTGGAGTTCACCTGGGATCACCGCTCATCTCCAGACTACAGAGATCAGCCCCCCATGGAGAAAATGGAGGCTTTGGAGGGTGGGCTCTATGGCACTGTACCTCACTGGGGTCCCTGTCCTCTCCTGGGTCCATCCCCAAAACTCCAGGTGTTTCCCAACCTGGATCTGGCAACCCTAACCCATATCCCCCGCCAGTGGTCCAGGATGGACCTGCAACCAATGATCTATGGAGTCTCATCATGCCCCTGTATAAATCATTGGTGCGACCTCATTTGGAATACTGTGTACAGTTCTGGTCACCACATCTCAAAAAGGATATTATAGCATTGGAAAAAGTGCAGAGAAGGGCAACTAGAATGATAAAAGGGTTGGAACACCTTCCCTATGAAGAAAGGTTAAAATGCTTGGGGCTCTTTAGCTTGGAGAAACGACGGCTGAGGGGTGACATGATCGAGGTTTATAAGATTATGAATGGGATTGAGCAAGTTGAGAAAGAAGTACTTTTCTCCCCTTCTCACAATACAAGAACTCGTGGGCACTCCATGACATTGCTGAGCAGTCGGGTTAGAACAGATAAAAGGAAATACTTCTTCACCCAAAGAGTGATTAACACATGGAATTCACTGCCACAGGAGGTGGTGGCAGCTGCAAGCATGGACAGTTAAAAGAGGGAATTAGATAAACATATGGAGCAGAAGTCCATCAGTGGCTATTAGCCACAGGGTATAGATGGGAACTCTCAGTCTGGGGC
The DNA here is from genome assembly GCA_029375565.1 of Gekko gecko. Lineage (NCBI taxonomy): Eukaryota > Metazoa > Chordata > Lepidosauria > Squamata > Gekkonidae > Gekko > Gekko gecko. Next base: position 215,454,422 of record JAPDNY010000004.1, on the reverse strand, counting down.
AGGTGATGCACTCTATTCTTGGTGCTGGAGGGGGCAGCAGTGGGAGGGCTTCTAGTGTCCTGGCCCCACTGCTGGACCTCCTGATGGCACCTGGTATATTTTGGCCGCTGTGTGACAGAGTGTTGGACTAGATGGGCCATTGGCCTGATTCAACATTGGCTTCTCTTATGATCTTATGTTCTTTATGTTCTTGTGAGCAGAAATTCTAGTTTGTGAGCGACTGGCATCAAAGTTGTGAGCGAGCCATTTGGCTACTGAATAAATTACTTTGCGCTGGTGCCATCTTTCCCGAGCTAAGGCAAAAATGTGTGAGCTGGAGGCTTAAGAAACCCTGTGACCTAGCTCACACTGACTCAGCTTCGAGGGAACCCTGCTGGCCACCCAAGTTGTAATCCTGGAAGATCTCCTGGCCCCACCTGGAAGGTGGCAACCCTGGCTTCAAGGGTCCATGTCGACTTGGCCCCAAGGCTAAGCTGGATTCCTCTCGTCTGCTGGCCTTACGCTCTTGCATGAATGGGGTGGCTGGGAGTGTTTGGGATTTCCCCGTGGGACCGTCGGTGGCCCCACGAACGTGCCCGCCTTCTCCAAACGTTCCTGCCACTCGGTGGTTGCCGAGAAGGAGAACAGCTGCGGGATTCGGAGCGACGTCCGTGAAAGCCCTCGAGCAGCTCAGGGATGCTGCACCAGCCGCCCAGCTTCCGGATGCATCTCTATTTTTCCTGCCCCGCTCTTTGTGAGCGTCAGGAGAATCCGGCTGCCGGTAGATCAGTTCGGGAAGGCTATGAGTCACTAATGTTTCTCCCAGGCCTGCCAAATGCAATATTTTCAGTCAGCCCTGGGAGACTAATTGCGATGAAGAACGGCTAGTCTGTTGCGTGCTGACGTGGCCCATGAGCCGGTGTTGTCAATGTCGGCTGCAGCAGGCCTGAAATCCTTCTGCGGCTTATCTTCAGGGGAAATCTAGGCCCTGGCACCCTTCGTTGGGAGTGCAGGAGGGACAGCCGAAATACAGATACACCTTAGAGCAGGGGTCCCCAACCTACTGTCTGGGGGCACCATGGCACCCACGACACCTTCCCCGGTGCCCACCAAGGGTTTTTAGAAAGTGGGTGGGGCCAAGCCAGGCACTGCCTAGCAGAGCTTCTGCCTGGAGATCTGATTGGCTGTGAAGATTCCAATAACGTTTTTTCAGCGGCAGTTGTCACCACAGGGTTGGTTTTGGTGTGGCGGTTTGGTGTCGTGGTTAAGAGTGGTGGACTCTGATCTGGGAGGACCGGGTTTGAGTCCCCGCTCCTCCACTTGCAGCTGCTGGATGACCTTGGGCAAGCCATAGTTCTGTCAGAGCTGTTTTCTCGAGGACAGTTCTCTCAGAGCTCTCTCAGCCCCACCTACCTCACAGGGTGTCTATTGTGGGGAGAGGAAGGGAAAGGAGTTGGTAAGCCGCTCTGAGACTCCAAGTGAAGGGTGGGGTATAAATCCAATCTCCTCCTCCTCCTCTTTTTCTTCTTCTCTCTCACTCTTCTTTCCTGGTGTATTTTATAAATCACCCCCCTTCTCCTCTGCACTTGGGCTTCCTCATAGGCCTGCAAACTTCCAGGTGGACCTTGGCGGTTCAACTGGAGCACCAACCAATGTTCCCTCTAAGCTGTGGAGTCCTGTGAGGAAAAATTCTCCTTTGTGAGCTACTGGCATTAAATTTGTGAGCGAGCGAGCGATTTGGCTCCTGCATAAATTAGTTTGCTCTGGAGCCTTCCTGAGCAAGGACAAAAATGTGTGAGCTGGAGGCTAAAAAAACTGTGAGCTAGCTCACACTAACGCAGCTTAGAGGGAACACTGGCGTCAACTGATCTCCAGACCACTGAGGTAAGTTCTCCTGGAGGAAATGGTTGCTTTGGAGGGTGGACGCTACGGCTTCATACTCTGCTGAGGCCCTCCCCTTCTGCCCAAACCTCACCCTCTGTGGGGCCCAGCCCCAAATCTCCGGGAATTTCCCAACATGGAGCGGGCAACCCTACCCTCTCTGTGTGGCTCCACCTTCCACGGCCGCCATTTTGCTGTGGAGCTCACTCTCTCTTCCCAGAATTCCAAAGGTGCTCACAGGCTCGGAAAAGGTTTTGGGGGACGCCTGCCTTGGAGTTAGAAAGAAAAGACTGTGGTGGAATAGCCTGAACCTTCAGGTAAAAATCCTTAGCTGCTGTGATTCCCTGTGAGACCGGGGTAATTCCCCTCTTATCGCTTACGTAGAATCATAGAACGACACGAAGTTGGAGGGGGCCATCCTGGCCATCTAGTCCCATCCCCCTGCTCAATGCGGGATCGGCCTAGAGCCTCCCTGACAAGTCTTTGTCCAGCCGCTGCCAGTGAGGGGGCGCTCACCACCTCCCGAGACGGCTGATTCCATTGTTGCACATCTCCTATGTATTTCGCATTGGAAGAGAAAAACCAGCTCGGGATTTACCAGATGTGTGAACAGAAGCCGTCACTGTGCATGACTCTCTTCATTTCCTAGCTCTATGACACTGACACGAATGTGCACAGCTGTCTCATATCAAATCTCATCTCTGGTCCTGGTACATCAAGGTTTGTCTACTGTGTCGGGCAGAGGTTCTCCCGTGTCTTTGGCTGAGAAAAGTCTTTCCCAGGGAAAAAAACTAACTTAAGAACATAAGAACATAAGAGAAGCCAATGTTGAATCAGGCCAATGGCCCATCTAGTCCAACACTCTGTCACACAGTGGCCCAAAATACCACGTGCCATCAGGAGGTTCCAGCAGTGGGGCCAGGACACTAGAAGCCCTCCCACTGCTGCCCCCTCCAGCACCAAGAATAGAGTGCATCACCTGCCCCAGACTGAGAGTTCCCATCTATACCCTGTGGCTAATAGCCACTGATGGACTTCTGCTCCAGATGTTTATCTAATTCCCTCTTGAAACTGTCCATGCTTGTAGCTGCCACCACTTCCTGTGGCAGTGAGTTCCATATGTTAATCACTCTTTAGGTGAAGAAGTATTTCCTTTTATCTGTTCTAACCTGACTGCTCAGCAATTTCATGGAGTGCCCTCAAGTTCTTGTATTGTGAGAAAGGGAGAAAAGTACAACTTAAAGAGACGAGTCGCTAAAAATGTGTCTCGTGTCCATCAACAGAGATTCTCTCATGTCTTTGGCTGAGAAAGGTCTTTCCCAGGGGAAAAAAAATTAACTTAAAGAGACGAGACACTAAAAATGTGTCTTGTGTCCCATCAACTGCACGTTGCAGCCTCAGTTTGCCTGTTGGCTGTGCATGAAAGGGAGGCAGTATTTAACCCTTCGAGCAAAGGAAGTCTTTACCTTTTACTATTTAACCCTTCAACAGTTTGGTTTCATGGTTTGGAATGGTCTCTCCCACTCTGTTGTTAGCAGGGCTCTTTTTGTAGCAGGAACTCCTTTGCATATTAGGCCACACACCCCTGATGTAGCCAATCCTCCAAGAGCTTACAGTAGCTCCTGTAAGAAGAGCTCTCTAAGGTCTGGGAGGATTGGCTACATTAGAGGTGTGTCGCCTAATATGCAAAGGAGTTCCTGCTACAAAAAAAGCCCTGGTTATTAGCATTTTAAAGGAGGAAAAGAGGTATCTTTTTTTTTTTAAAAAAAAAATAGCATTTCTCCTTTAAAATACCAACAACAAGGCAAAATACCTTGATTCAGATAGTGAAACTAGATGGAAACCGAAGGGTTTAAACCTGGCAAGATGGTACAAGGAAGCAACTGTTTCTACATGCCCATCAGTGAACAAGAGCAGTCTTGTTCTCTCTGGTATTTTTCCATATCAGGAGGAAAAATATCTGTCTATATATAGTTTTAACCATACCTATAAAGTTTTATTTAAGGTGAAAACAACCCTGGGGGATGTTTGCGATACCCAGCCACAAGTGCGATTGGTGGGACTGCATCGTGCCTTATTACCAAAATTGCATCTGATACTCGTTGACGAGTTTGGTTAATACTCATTGGGCAGTGGTTTGAACTGCAGTTGGTCCAGGAGACCGGGGCTTTGTGGAATCGGTGATTTTTGACCGATTTGCCCCAGCTTTACCTTGACAATCACAGGTTGGCATTTAAATACCTCTGACGTATGCACAAATCCTTCAGTGGCAGTTCAAACCAGCTGCCCGATTCCTTGTGTGTCTGTTTCGTTGTCCCTCACCAACCACCGTGATCTTTCGGCCCTGGTGGATTAATTTTGATTGACAGGCTCTTGGCTCAGGGAAGCCACAGGTTAGAAACAAGAGCCTGGTGTGGGAGACCTTTGGCAACTGTCAGCATGAACGAACGGCCTGTTGTTTTCCATGCTGGTGAAGCTGAAGTTGTACACGCTCTGAATGTAGCTCGTAATGAATGTCATCTTGAATCAGATTCCTAGAGGGGCTTCGAGGGGAACGAAGATCTCTTTGTCCATCTCATTAAAGCTGATGGATCATCATCCACCTGCTTTGGACTAGGGATGGGCATGGACCGAATTGCGAGCCTAAACTCATCGCGAACCAGGACGGGTTCGTGGTTCGCGAGTCTTGATTTGTGCCCATCCCTATATGAACCTCCCGGGATCAACAACATGTTTTTGGAGTTCCATGGTGTTTGTGGCTCATGGTGGGGAGTGGGGGAGGAGTGAGAGGGATTGCCGAAACAGCTTGCATCTATTTCAGCCTAACAGGAGGAGGAGGAGGAGGAGGAGGAGATTGGATTTATACCCTGCCCTTCACTCGGGGTCTCAGAGCGGCTTACAATCTCCTGTCCCTCCCCACAACAGACACCCTGTGAGGCAGGTGAGGCTGAGAGAGCTCTTTCGAGGACTGCTCCTGAGAGAACAGCTCTGAGAGGACTTGTGACCAGTGCTCCCTCTAAGCTGTGGAGTCTTGTGAGCAGAAATTCTACTTTCTGAGCTACTGACATTAAATTTGTGAGCGAGTGATTTGGCTGCTGCATAAATTAGTTTGCTCCGGAGTCCTCCTTCCTGAGCGAAGGCAGAAATGTGTGATCCGAAGGCTAAAAAACTGAGAGCTAGCTCACGCTCACTCAGCTTAGAGGGAACACTGCTTGTGACTGGCCCAAGGTCACCCCAGCAGCTGCATGTGGAGGAGTGGGGAATCAAGCCTAGTCCCCTCCCAGATTAGAGTCTGCACTCTTAACCGCTATCCCAAACTTGCTCTACCATTTAGAGGTGGTTGGCTGTTGCCCTGGAGCTGGCGGTCTCCCATCCAAGTTCCAACCAAGGCCGACCCCTGTTTAGTTCTCTGAGATCTGATGGGATCGAGCAAGCCCGGCCCATTTGGGTCAGGGCATCTTGAAATACCCTGGGAAAATAATGATGTAGAAGGAGGGGGAAATGACCAAAAAAATCCCAATAAGGGAGCCAACGATAGGAAAGAATGGATTTGCCAGAGCACGACGCGACATGCATGAGGAAAATGGGGCTGGAACGCTCCGACTTCTTTAATCCCTTAATCCCCGGCAAAGCATGGCAGAGAGCCGTCCGCCGCCTTCCCCCTTTGGCCATCTCATCGCTCGGCTTGATGACTCAGAACCACAATACATAAATGTTCAGGCCTGGAGGGGGGGGAAAAAGAATCCTCCGAAGCTAGTCGGCGAGGAAGAACCCACCGAGAAGGGTTTTTAGCGGCACTCGTTTGGTTGCGGGGCGTTTTTGTGTTGTCTGAAGCGTCCTACGGAACCCGGAAGCCAAAGGGGTGTTTGCTTTATCAACTGGGGTCTTGAACAGATGTTAGAATCTGTCTTGACCGTCACGGTGGACAGCCGTTCATTTCCCCTCCCCCCAAAACGGTTACTTGTTTTCATGGTATAAAGGAACTGAGATGAAAAAGAAGAAGAGAAGAGATTGGATTTATACCCCGGCCCTTCACTACCCAAAGGTGTTTCAGAGCAGCTTACAAACTCCCTTCCATTCCCCTCCCCACAATGGACACCCTGTGAGGGAGATGGGGCTGGGAGAGCTCTTGACAGAAACTGCTCTTTTTCAAGAACAGCTCTTATCAGAACTATGGCTACACTACACCAAACTGGCTCCTTCCTGTGTGGGCTGGAGCATTTCATACAGAAAGCCAGCAACAGAATTCGGTTGAATCTGCATTTGTCTTTCCCACCGGTGTCCCAGCCTTCTGACACCGTCTTCAAAAAAGCTGTCCACATTTGGTGTCGTTTTCACACCTCAACAGTGCTAGCATATGTTTGCACATCCGCATATGTTTATTGCCCTTTCGTGGCAGCTCCACTGTCATTGTGCCTTTGCACCACTTTAAAAGAATCTTCTCGGTCGAATCTGCATTTGCATTTTTAAATCGGTTTCGGGCTGCTGCGACGCCGTCTTTCTCTATGCTTGTTTGAAGAGTTGTTTGGAGAAGATTCTTTTAAAGCGGTGTGAAGGCGCAATGACAGTGGAGCCACCACGAGAGGGGGATAAACGCATGTGGATGTGCGAAAGTATGCTAGCACCGTTGAGGTGTGAAAACGACACCAAATGTAGACAACTTTTTTGAAGATGGTGTCAGAAGGCTGGGACACCAGTGGGAAAGACAAATGCAGATTCGGCCCTCCAAACAACATTCAAACAAGCATTGAGGAAGACGGCGTCACAGCAGCACGAAAACGATTTAAAAATGCAAATGCAGATTCGACTGTAGATAAGTAGGTCTGTTCTGCATCTAGTGTTCGCTCCGCTGTTTTACCAAATCCACGCTGGAGCAGAAATTCCCCTCTACATTGCCTGCCACTTTTAAAATTTTATTTTATTTTGGATTTATATCCCACCCTCCCCTGAGGCTCAGGGTGGCTAACAAAGAGGCATAAATGCCACAGTTAAAACAGATAAAACAGAATAAAACAATATAATCCCATATATTAAAGTCTCGGTGCTCTCGACATCACTTTCTTTGATTGTCGGAGTTTATGGTCGCCTCCCCAGCATGCCGGTTTCACTCTCTTTGCTCTCTGGGTTTTATGGTACCGTCTGCCTAGATTTATGGCTGTTTTTATGGCTGTTCAGGGGTGACTCTGCAGTCAGTATGGCATTGGCCCGGGGGATCTGAATGTGGTTTTGAGCCGCATCTTTTCCTGTTCCAGTGTGGGTTTGATAAAACAGTGGAGTGAATGCTAGATGCAGAATGGCATTGGCCCAGGGGATCTGAATGTGGTTTTGATCCGCATCTTTTTCTGTTCCAGTGTGGGTTTGGTAAAACAGTGGAGTGAATGCTAGATGCAGATGAATAAGAAGCAGAAGAGTATGAAGCAGCAGTCAGAGGGGGAGCTGTCTTTCAGTCCTGACCTGGACGGCCCAGGCTGGCTTGATCTTGTCAGATCTCACAAGCTAAGCAGGGTTGTCCCTGGTTAGTACTGGAATGGGCAACCACCAAGGAAGTCCAGGGTTGCAATGCAGAGGGCAGGCAATGGCGAACCGCCTCTTTTTGTCACTTGCCCTGGCTTGGATGATCCAGACTAGCCCAATCTCACCAGATCTTAGACACCAAGCAGGGTCAGGCCTGGTTAGGACTTGGATTTGGGACAAACAAGGAAGTTCAGGGTGGCTACTCAGAGGCAGGCAATGGCAAATCACCTCTGCTCATCTCTAGCCTTGAAAACCCAACGGGGTCTCCAGAAGTTGGCTGGGACAACAGATCCCAGGGAGGGCATGTGACCTGCTGTCCTCCAGGTGAAGCCTGAAGATCTCTCAGGGTTAGAAGTGATCTACAGGCTACAGAGATCTGTTCCCCTGGCGAAAAGGGCAGCTCTGGTAGGCGGAGCCTATGGCATTATAACTAGCGTTGCTAGGACCCTCCTGGCACCCTGCAGGGGATGGGGGGGACTTACCAGTAGAAAGAAGAAGGCCTTGACCACGTCGTTGCCATCACACAGGAAGTGATGTCATTGTGCTTCCGGGAGGTGCTCTGGTATTTGGGCAAAAACTCTTGGTGCTGTGAAAAGCCTCTGCTTGAGACCATGAAGAGCCACTGCCAGTCTGAGTAGGCACTGCTGCCTGTGATGGACCAAGGATCTGACAGATGGTGTGATATAAGGCAACTTGTGTTCAAGGCACACCGGGCCTTTCCTCACCACCAGTTCTTCCCACAGTTGTCCAAGGCAACTGTGGGCATCAAAGAGAATTGCTGGGAGAATTCTGCTTCTCCTAGACTCTATGGTATACCATAGAATCTGTGGCTCAATGGAAGAGCTTTGCATCTAGCTTCTGTCCCTGTGATTTCCAATTCGAGGAATGCTTGAAAATTCAACTGCAAAGACCCTTGCATGAGGTTTTGGAGAGCTGCTACCATTCAGAGAAAACCATACTAAGCTATAGATGGACCAGGGGTCTGACTTGGTATCTATATATCTAATTCTCAACAGTCCCCTATGTGTGGATATCTAAATTTGCAGATAGGGGGCATACTTGCCCCAAAACAAGTTTTTCTGAAAACTTGGGTGACTCCCTAGGTGTGCAAAAAAATCTGAAAACTTTTAAAAACATTCATTGGGGAGGGTTAAATCCCCCCCTGCAATAGAACACATTGTTTGCCACTGCTGTTGGGCTCAAAGGTAGAGGAAAAGAGGGAAGGAGAAAGAAGAGGGTGGGTTGGCTTGGGTGGGAGAGAGAAAGGAAAAGATGGGGGGATTGGCTTGGGGGAGAGAGGAAGAAGGGGGATTGACTTGGGAGAGTGAAAGACAAAGAAGGAGGGGTTGGCTTGGGGAGAGAAAGAAAGGGGAAGATGGGGGGAGAGGGAAGGAAGCAAAGGTGGGGAAATGCCTCCTCCCTGCAAGTTTCTCGCGGGTCCCCATTTCTCTTGTTATCTAATAGTCAAGTGTGGTCCCAGCTGTGGATACTTAAATCCACAGATTGGGACCATCCTGACACAGAACAGATACTTCTACAGACTTAGGGGATCTTCCAGGTTTGCAGAAAAATATGAAAATCTTTAAAAATGACATTGGGGGTTTAAATCCCACCCTCAAGAAAAAGCGTTGTCTGCATGCACGCAGACAATAGACTTAACTCCTATGTCCTGGCACAGTCCAGTAGCCACGCCAGCTCCGGGAGGGACCTGGCAGGGATCCATTCCTGGACTCAGCTGGCAGGTGGGGGAAGAGGGTGGATCCCCCCCACTTATACAGCCTGTTTGCATGATTCCAACCCTCACCTCTAATTCACCAATGATGCTTTTGCTCTGCCAAACAGGGGCGAATCTCCTTTCTGGTGGCAGCGGCGAGGCTGGGAGGCACGTCTGAAAGGGGATCTTGTTATTACGGAAGACTTAATTAGATAAATGTTTCCAACACTGACTCTTAATCACATACGAGTGCGGCGTGTCATTGAAACCCATCACCACCACCCCCTAATACAAAGCAATTTCCATCTTCAATTTCCTGCCCGTACACAAAGAGGAAGAGACAGGAAAGCATCCCTCTTTATTAGGGCTTGCATCCATTGACAGGCAGCCGTGTTGACAGACAGCGAGAATGTATCTCAGAGGGATTGACTATTGTCATTCCTATAAAGAGAGACTTTCCCCCTCCCCGGTCCCCCCCCCGCCTCACTGCTAAATGTGTCACTCGGGGGTGGCAGTCTTTTCTCTTTTTAAAAAATCTTATTTTATTTCTTGTTCGGTGCTTTGCTTTTATTTGCCTTGTGTTGGTGGTTACCTTCACATCAATAGCTCCCTGGTATAGCATGCTTGTAAATGGGAGTTTCTCGCCTCCCGTTCTTACCCAAAACAGTGTAGGAGGCAGGAGAGTCTGTTACATTTTCCCGGCACAGATGCCTTGAGACGTTTCAAACTCATTCTACGGCAAAAATATAACCGATGAGGGAGCCCGCTAAGATCTTTTCTGTCGCCTGGATAGGAGTCGTCGCCTTACAAAGCCATCTGTCCTTTGTAAATATGGGTGTGATTTTTAGGGTGGCCGGTTCCAGGTTGGGAAGCCCCGGAGATTTGGGGCGGTGCCTGAGGAGGTGTGGGGAGGAGCTCTGAGGGGATGTGATGCCACTCTAGAATTCTGCTTCCCAGACTCTATGGTATACCATAGAATCTGCCCTCCAAAGCTACTGTTTCTTCAGAGGAGATTTGGGGCGGTGCCTGAGGAGGAGTGTGGGGAGGGAGCTCTGAGGGGATGTGATGCCACTCTAGGAATTCTGCTTCTCCTAGACTCTATGGTATACCATAGAATCTGCCCTCCAAAGCTACTGTTTCCTTCAGAGGAATTGATCTCTGTAGCCGGGAGAGGAGGGAACCTTGGTCGCCGGGCTATGTGTTGTTCTTTGCTGCTAGAATGTGCAACCCTAAGAACGTTTTCCTGGGAGGCAGCTCTGTTGAACAGAGAGGCCCCCAGCTATGGGGGTTTAGGGGGCTCTGCCCCCTTTCTTAAAGGAATAGCCCCACAAGAATTTATCCTCTAAATGCTTTTTCCCAATCATTTCTAAACATTGCTTTAATTGCATGTGCTCTTGTAAGCAGAGTGGGGTGCTGAAGTTGACTAATTCCCTAAGTCTCAGGCTGAGGATCTTTTGCATCTTCTGCTGTCTGGTCCTTTTTAACTGGAGATGTCAGGGATTGAACCTGGGACCTTCTGCATGCCAAGCAGATGCTCTGCTGCTGAGCCACGTCCCCTCTTTACAGCTCTCCAGGGTCTCCAATGGAGGTCTTTCCCATCACCTCCTGACTGGTCCTGGTCTTTTTAACTGGATATACTGGCCTGGTCTTTTTAACTGGATATACTGGAGATTGAACGTGGGACCTTCTGTATGCCAAGCAAATGCTCTACCACTGAGCCACAGCCCCTCTTTACAGGGACTCCGATGGAGGTCTTTCCCATCATCTGACTGGTCCATTTAACTGGAGATGTCGGGGATGGAACCTGGGACCTTCTGTATGCCAAGCAGATGCTCTACTGCTGAGCTATGGCCCCTCTTTACAGCTCTCCAGGGTCTCAGGCAGAGGTCTTTCTCATCACCTGCTGCCTGGTCCTTTTTAACTGGAGATGCTGGGGATTGAACCTGGGACCTTCTGTATGCCAAGCAGATGCTCTTCCACTGAGCCACGGCCCCTCTTTACAGCTCTCCAGGGTCTCAGATGGAGGTCTTTCCCATCATCTCCTGACTGGTCCTTTTTAACTGGAGATGCTGGGGATTGAACCTGGGACCTTCTGTATGCCAAGCAGATGCTCTACCGCTGAGCCATGGCCCCTCTTTACAGCTCTCCAGGGTCTCCGATGGAGGTCTTTCCCATCACCTCCTGACTGGTTCTTTTTAACTGGAGATACTGGGGATTGAACCTGGGACCTTCTGTATGCCAAGCAGATGTTCTACCACTGAGCTACAGCCCCTCTTGTCAGCTCTCCAGGGTCTCAGGCGGAGGTCTTTCCCATCACCTACTGCCTGGTCCTTTTTAACTGGAAATACTGGGGATTGAACCTGGAACCTTCCGCATGACAAGCTGAGGCTCTACCATGAAGCTATGCCTTCTCCCATCACTGTTAGCCTCCCAGTCTTCTGAGAAGCTCAGGGCAACATTTGGGGGTTCTCCCTTCCTCCACTGTGGTGGTGTTGGGGAAAGGGGTGCAGCCTAAAGTTGCCAACCTCCAGGGGGCTGTATATCAAAATGAGAGCTCACGGGAGGAGATTGCATCAATATAAAGACACTCCGTGCATGAATTACAAACAAAAGCGGAAAGATTATGTCCTACAAAACAATTAAAACAATTTTAAATCTTTGTTAAAGCTCAACAAACCCTTATATATCCAAGTACTTTTTGCTCCTAGCTCTTTAAGAATATATAACGGTTTGTTGAACTTTAACAAAGATTTAAAACAGCTTGAATCGTTTTGTACAATATAATCTTTCCGCTTTTGTTCGTAATTCATTCACGGAGTGTCTTTATAGAGCCAGTTTGGTGGAGTGGTTAAGTGCGCGGACTCTAATCTGGGAGAACCGGGTTGGATTCCCCCACTCCTCCACTTGCACCTGCTGGTGTGACCTTGGGTCAGTCACAAGTTCTGTCAGAGCTGTTCTTGAAAAAAGAGTCTGTCAAGAGCTCTCCCAGCCCCATCTACCTCACAGGGTGTCTGTTGTGGGGAGGGGAAGGGGAAGGAGTTTGTAAGCCGCTCTGGGACTCAAAAGTGAATGGTGGGGTATAAATCCAATCTATTCTTCTTCTTCATGTTGATACAACCTCCAGGTGGTGACTGGAGGTCTCCTGGGATTATAACTCATCTCCAAGCAATAGAGGTCAGTGCACCTGGAGAAAATGGTGGGTTTTGACCAGTGGTTATTTTCCCCTGAGGTGATTAAGCAACAGAACTCCCTGTTCTCCACATACCTACAAGTGCCATTCCTGCTAGGTTGCCAGGCGCCCCCTGGTCACTGAGGGAGAGATGGGGCTAAGGTTGCCAGCTCCAGGTTGGGAAGCCCCTGAAGATTTGGGGATGGAGCCCAGGGAGGACAGGGGTACAATGCCACAGAGTCCACCCTCCAAAGCCGCCATTTTCTCCAGGGGAAATGATCTCTGTAGTCTGGAGATGAGCTGTGATTCCGGGGGATCCCCGGGTCCCACCCAGAGGCTTGGCATCCCTATTTCCTGCCCCCTTTTGCTTTATCTGTTCTCACCGCTGAGCCATCAGCCAGGCGTTTCTGCCAACCACACTGCCCGAGGTATTTTTGCTTTTTTATCATCACAAAGGCCAAGTCGTTCCGTGGAGGTTAATCTTCTCCTTTCCTCTTCCGAAATCTTCTCCTGAAAGGTCAACCTGTTTCGGCGGCACGCAACAGATGGGAAAGTACAGAGTGCGTCTGCTGCCTCCGAGTTGCCCGAGGCCAAGTTTGGCCTTAGTCTGGATAGAGTCCGGATTTGCAAACTGAAGCTGTGGAAAAGACACAGGGACAAATCCAGTGTCGGTCCAGCCTTGATCTGTGTGGAACTCTGGCAAGGTGGCAGTCGGGATATCACCTTTTAGAAAAAATATTATTTATTTTATTTTTAGGTCGCCCTTCCCTGCAAGCACAGGGCTCAGGGCAGCTTGCAATAAGATTCAACGTAACAACGCACTGCAGAATGCAAGGCTACCGAAATTAAAAGTGAAACCTATAACAAATAACAGTTGATACCGGCAAACAGTCAGCTCGGGATGGCAGCAAATAGTTTAACGATAAAATTTTCACAGGCCCCCAGGGGGGAGGGGATATAGGGGTAGATGGGGGACTACAGGGCTTTTTTTGGGTAGAAAAAGCCCAGCAGGAACTCATTAGCATATTAGGCCACACCCAACAGGAGAAACTCATTAGCATATTAGGCCACACCCAACAGGAAAAACTCATTAGCATACTAGGCCACACCCCTGACAGTGCAGCTCCCTCCCAGTATCGGCTTCCCCAGGTGCCCCACAGCTTACGGGGCGCATGGGGACCCCGAGGGAAGGAAGGCAGTTTAAACTGCCTTCCCTCCCTGGATCGGCTTGGCTTCCCCAGGTGCCCTGCGGCTTGCGAGGCATCTGGGGAACCTGAGGGGAGGGATTGTAGGCATGGCCAACTTGGAAGCCAGCCGGAACGCCGTTCCTGTGCATTCCTGCCTAAAAATAGCCCTGGGGGAGTCACTGTCACTGTCCTCAACTGAATGCCTGGCGGAACATCTCCATCTTGTGGACCCTGAGAAAATAAATTCTACAGGGCACGGATGTTCTCCAGCAGAGTGTTCAACAACCTCAGGGCCAGGGCCTTGGTTGAGGACAGCCAGATCTCTCTTGGGCTGGTGACCACCAAGATGTTCTTACTTCCTGAGCTTAACGCTCATCTGGGGGTAGGGCTGCCAGGTCTCCCCCGGGGGGGGTGAGGGATTGCCCACCCAAATGCCCCCCAACCCCGTCCGGTCTGGATCAGGCCAGCGAGGGAACCCCATCCTCAAAGTACCTGGTTTGGGCCGACGTGCCTGGCGCGATGACATCACCCAGAAGTGACGTCATCACGTTGGGCACGTCGCCGACCGATGCTCTTGCAGGGTACAAGCTTTTGAGAGTTGATGGCTCCGATCACACGCGGAAGTTGCTGCGGGATACTCCCAGATGCCAGGCGGAGTTTACGGGTGCGATCAAACGGGCACATCTGGCAAGTATCATGCACCCATTGCCAACCCATCGTGTCCAGCCAAAGGTCTGGAGTTAAAAAGTACTGGAGAAAGTCCGCCATCTAATGTTTGCGATGGGCCGCAAATGGACATCCTCCGTCTGATCGCTCCAGCGCTCCTCTCGCTGCGTTGAAGCACGCCGGAAATGTGCACCGATGAACTCAAGCCCTGATTCCCCACCATTGCATCTGATCGTGTTCGGGCGGGTCAAAGTGCGCTGGTGCAGAAAGCCATGCCCCTCCCCGTGTTATCTGGCCTGTGTGACCGGGGCCTAAGAGACCTTTGATTCTCTTACAAAGGGAGTTTTGACTCTTGATGCTAAGCAGGGCTGGCCCTGGTTGGTACCTGGATGGGAGACCAACATGGAAGTCCAGGGTTCCTGTGCAGAGGCAGGTGACGGCAAACCACCTCTGAATGTCTCTTGCCTTGAAAGTTATAAACTGGCTGCGACTTGATGCCACTTTGCATATGTAGGAAGAAAACCCTAATCTTGCATTAGAGTAAATCCACCAAACCAGGGGTGTCGAACCCATGTGTATTTATCTGACATAAATGAGACCTTTTTGGGCCAGACCTAAAATGTAATACCAGGTAGCAGAGATATAAACTTTATAAAGGACACAAACACAAAGGGTTTTTTTGAAAACTTAAAATAAAAAACATGCTTAAAACATCAGCACTCTCGCAATATTTTGTTCATTTAACAGTGTCTGATAACTGACACCTCTCGCTCTGAATTATTGCATCAAAATGCCTGTGCTGTTGCAATCTTGAGTGTGCTGTTCAGGTGTGTATCTGTAAGCTGCAAACCTACGATGACACAGCAGCAGCAGCAGAACTGGAAGAAGAAGTAGAAGACAGTCACATCCGGCCCCTGGGTCACGTGATTGACAGCCCTGCACTAAACCAAACAATCCAGTAAGTTGTGTGTGCGTGCTGTGAATAGCACTTACCCGGCTGGATGACTCAAAATTCTTGCTCATGGGAAATTGCCAGCTAATCATCCGTGTGAGTGTATGGCTTGCCCAGCCTAAGAAGAAGCTACTGCAAAGGAAAGTTTGATTTTTTCGAATTTCCAGTGTACTGAGAAATGAATCATCACTCGTCACTGTCGATGGCATAATAAATGTTCTTCTGTGGGTAATTTTCTTGATGCCTTTCAATAAATCTTTTTTTTTATAACTGAATCTGCCCCGGTCTTCCTCCAAATCTCCTAAAAATCCGTTTCTCAGTGGCTACTAGCCATGGTGGATAAGGGGAACCTCCAGAGGCAGTAAACCTTTGAGTCCTAGTGCCAGGAGGCAGCATCAGGTGAAGCCCTTGGCCTCTATGCCCTGTTAGTGGCCCTCCAGAGGAACTGATGTTCAACTCTTGGAGAAATCAGTTCCCAACAATACTCATTCAGAAGAATGGAAAGTTTATTGAGACATTGATAGGATCCAGCCTGTACCTTAGCTGTGTTAGAACTGAAGATGGAGGCTCAAAAGCAATAGATATACAAGGTTCAAACAGGAACCCTAAAAGGTTACGAGCCAATCACCCCCAGGTATTCCACCCACCCAGACCTTGGTAACATCCCCCCAACACATAGACAAAAGCCAGATGGTGTGAGCTGAGGCTCAAGGCTGGGGGATGTTCCCAGGCACGATAATCTACAATCTTTTTCAAAACATCTAAAAGCAAAAGCATTTGGAATTCCCACCCTCCTGCTCCCTCTTCCGACTTCTATGGCAAGCGAGCAATAAAGCGTAAAGCGAGTTTGACACTGGTTGGCCACTATGGGTGAGAAAAGATGCTGGACTAGATGGACCCTCAGTGGTCTGATCCAGCAGGGCTTTTCTGATGTTCTTATCAGGGCCTATATATGCTGTTGTTGGCCCTCCAGAGAAACTGGCTGGCCACTGATTGAGACAGGATGCTGGACTAGATGGAACCTCACTGGTCTGGTCCAGCAGGGCTCTTCTGATGTTCTTATCAGGGGAATGCCTTGGCCTCTCTGCCCTGTTGTTGGCCCTCCAGGGGAACGGGTTGGCCACCGTGTGAGACAGGATGCTGGACTAGAGGGACCACTGGTCTGATCCAGCAGGGCTGTTCTGATGTCCTTATCAGGGGAAGGCCTTGGCCTCCATTCCCTGTTGTTGGCCCTCCAGAGAAACTGGTTGGCCGCTGTGTGAGACAGGATGGTGGACTAGATGGACCACTGATCTGATCCAGAAAGGCTCTCCTGATGTTCTTATGTTCATTTTTTCGTGTCACTGTAAATGGTATCCTCTCTAATTTATGCAAAGATTTCTTTTTTAAAAATTTTACAAACAAATATTGCAGAGCAAGACGATCCGGTTGCAGCCGGGGAAGCAAATCACGTCCGATGGACGCTAAGTGTTTTCTAATATGAAAAACAGTCAACTGGATTAAAGGATCAAGAGGGAGCTTTTTTTCCCCGGCAGCTCAAGTGTTCAAGAGTTCAGAGCAGGCGGCGGATAGCCCGATGCGAACTCATTAACGGGAGCATATCGGGTTTTTGATGGCGTGGATAAGCAGGCCGCCCTCCAATCTGTGACTTTCAAGAGTGCTCGAACGACAAGAAAACAAACAAATCTGGCTGGAAAGCAGGGGGAAAAATGTGTGTCTGAACGAAATTGTTATTTCCCCCTTCTCAGTGCTTATAGGGTTGTTTGGTACGGGTTTTCTTTTTTTTTGGTAAAGGATGACCCTTCGAGAACTTGTGTTTAAAAGTCCTTTCGTGCCCTTTCTGTTTGTTTGTTCCGCAAAGTCCGTCGATATTCTCAGGCTCGTCGACGGCGTTCGCTTGCAGACTTTCGCCCCGCGAGAAAAGAAAAGAAACCGTCGTGATCGCAACAGAACTTCCCCGTCTCTCCGTTTCGTAAACACTTTGCCGAAATTCCAGGGAAGCAGAAGTCCGGTCTGTTCGCTTTCTTTTCACTGTTTGCTTGAATGGAGCTTTCAAAGTCATGTCGGCTGTGTGTTTTTAGTAGCCCAGAACTGCCTGTTCTTGTCAGGGTCTGGCTGCTAAGCTGGGTCAGATGTGGTCGGTTGTTGGATGGGAGACCACCCAGGAAGACCCTTCAGAGGCAGACAGTGACAAAGCACCTCTGCGCGTCCCTTCTCTTGACAACTCCATGTTCCTGTGGTCGCCATGAGTCAAGGGCAACTTGACAGCATACTATTACTACTACTACTACTACTATTAATTGCAACAGTCAGATATTTGACTGGTAGAGAGTGTTCTGCAATTCGAGATCTATTTAGGGTTGCCGGGTTCATTGGAGATGCCGGTGGGGAGATGGGAGGATGTTCTGGGAGCTGAAAGCATTGCCTCCGACATGCCTGTGTCACTGGAAGTGATGTCATGTGCTGTACCTACATCACCTGGAAGTGATGTGGGCACATTGGGGGCGACATTCTGATTTTGGGGCAAAACTCTATGGTAGAATCACCCTCAAACCACAGAGTTTTTGCGTAAAAACCAGAGCATCACCCCGAGCATCTCCATGTCACTTCCGGGTGACATAGGCACATTGTGTGATGGCAGTGTTGGAGGGGGGGAATTCCTCTTGCCCACCAACCGGCTGGTGGTGGGCAGAAGCCCATAAAACCGGGCAATGCCCCACCCCAAACTCAGGAATGATAACCCTAGATTTATTCAAATTCTTGGGAATTTCGGGTGTATCTTCACAGGATTCTTTCTGCTCCTTTATATGGTTATTAGATTCATGGAAGAGAAGTCTATCAGTGGTGACTAGCCATGGTGACTAAGGGGAACCCTCACATTCAGAGGCACTAAGCCTCTGAATCCCAGAGCCTGAAGGTGACATCAGGGGAAGGCCTCGGCCTCTATGCCCTGTTGTTGGCCCTCCAGAGGAACTATTTGGCCACTGTGTGAGACCAGGATACTGGACTAGATGGATCACTTGTCTGATCCACCAGGGCTCTTCTGAGGTTCTTATCAGGGGAAGTCCTTGGCCTTTATGCCCTACTGCTGGCCCTCCAGAGGAACTGCTTGGCCACTCTGTGCAACCAGGATACTGGACTAGATGAGCTACTTGTCTGATCCAAGCAGGGCTCTTCTGATGTTCTTATCAGGAGAAGGCCTCAGTCTCCATGCCCTGTTGTTGGCCCTCCAGAGGAACACGTTGGCCTCTGTGTGAGATGGGATGCTGGACTCGATGGACTGTTGGTCTGATCCAGCAGGGCTCTTCTAATGGTCTTGTGTTCCAAGCAACACTGTCTCCTGGAGCTGAGCTGGTGTTATTTGTTCAATGCCCAGAATATCCAGGTGTTTCTTGAGACTTCTAAGCACTGCTCCGGGGGCTATTATTAATATTGAGTCTCACCGTCAGATATTTGACGGGTAGAAAGTTTCCCACAATTTGAGATCTTGCCTTTTGGCTATGAGGACTGGATCCTCTTAAGGTTTGGGACACAAAGGAATTGCCCACATCCTGCTACTGAGCTCTGCAAAGTTTGAAACTGTCCTGCAACCTGAGAAGCCTTCTCACTTGAGTAACTTGTCCACCAGTGGAAGAGCCAGTTGAGAGTCGGAGGAAGGTTCTGAAGATGAAAGAAAAGCTTCAAGTTTGAACATGTAAAGCTGCCTTATACTGAGTCAGACTGTTGGTCCATTGAGGTCAGTATCGCCTGCTCAGAGTGGCCGTGGCTCTCCAGGATTTCCATTTTCCCCATCCCCTCCTGCCTGGTCCTTTTAACTGGGGACTGAACCTTGGACCTTCTGCATGCCAAGCAGGGGCTCTTCCACTGAGCCACAGCCCCTCTTTACAGCTCTCCAGGGTCTCAGGTGGAGGTCTTTCCCATCACCTCCCGCCTGGTCCTTTTTAACTGGAGATGCGGGGGATTGAACCTGGGACCTTCTGCATGCCAAGCAGATGCTCTGCCACTGAGCCACAGCCCCTCTTTACAGCTCTCCAGGGTCTCAGACGAAGGTCTTTCCCATCATGTACTACCAGGTCCTTTAAACAGGAGATGCCAGGGACCTTCTGCATGCTGAACAGCTGTTCTTCCACTGAGCCATGGCCACTCTTTAGAGCTCTCTGGGGGTCTCAGGTGCAGGTCTTTCCCATCACCTCCTACCTGGTCCTGTTAACTGGAGATGCCGGGGATTGAACCTTGGACCTTCTGCATGCCAAGCAGAGCCTCTTCCACTGAGCCACAGCCCCTCTTTACAGCTCTCCAGGGTCTCAGGCAGAGGTCTTTCCCATCACTTCCTGCCTGGTCCTTTTTAACTGGAGATCTCAGGGATTGAACCTGGGACCTTCTGCATGCCAAGCAGATGCTCTGCCACTGAGCCACAGCCCCTCTTTACAGCTCTCCAGGGTCTCAGACGAAGGTCTTTCCCATCATGTACTACCAGGTCCTTTAAACAGGAGATGCCAGGGACCTTCTGCATGCTGAACAGCTGTTCTTCCACTGAGCCATGGCCACTCTTTAGAGCTCTCTGGGGGTCTCAGGTGCAGGTCTTTCCCATCACCTCCTACCTGGTCCTGTTAACTGGAGATGCCGGGGATTGAACCTTGGACCTTCTGCATGCCAAGCAGAGCCTCTTCCACTGAGCCACAGCCCCTCTTTACAGCTCTCCAGGGTCTCAGGCAGAGGTCTTTCCCATCACTTCCTGCCTGGTCCTTTTTAACTGGAGATCTCAGGGATTGAACCTGGGACCTTCTGCACGCCAAGCAGATGCTCTGCCACTGAGCCACAGCTCCACCCTAAATGAAGCGGACTTACGCTGAATCATAAAGTCATCAAGTCAGTCATCAAGGCCCATCAAGTCAGTATCATCTACTCTGACTGGCAGTGGCTCTCCAGGATTTCCAGCAGAGGTCTTTCACATCTCATTCTATTGGTTCCTTTGAACTGGAGATGCCGGGGATTGAACCCAGGACCTTCTGCATGCCAAGCAGAGGCTCTACTACTGGTCCCCTTTGCTGGACATCATGTTGGGATACAAGCCAGTAACCATCTACTGCATTGTTGCTGAGCCCTCAGTCGAGAAACTCTGAAAGAGTTCATACTGAAGGCAGATGTTGGCTTGGAACTACAGGCTTGGATGCTTTCACGAGATGGAATCTATGAAATCCAGCACTTTGTCTCCAAACTGGACACTCGGTAATCCATTGGAAAATGTCCATGTTACAGGATCTTAGATGGTCTGAGAATAAAGTATCCATGGATAAAAGGTAAAGGTTCCCTTGCTCAAAAGCCATTCGAATCCGACTCTAGGATTGCAGTACTCATCTCCTTTTCAAAGCCGAAGAGCCAGCACTGTCCGAAGACGTTTCCGTGGTCATGTGGCCGGCATGACTAAACACCAAGGTGCACGGAACGCTGTTACCTTCCCACCGAAGTGGTACCTATTTATCTACTTGAAGTTTCTTGCTTTCGAACTGCTGGGTTGGCAGGAGCTGGAACTAGGGACGGGAGCTCACTCCGTCATGCGGCACTCTCAGGTCTCGAACTGCTGGACTGCTGACCTTCCACAGCCTGCAGCTCAGCGTCTTAACCACTTGAGCCATCCATGGATACTGAAGAATAAAAAAATCCCAGAATATGCAGACCTTTCATAGAACCATAGAGTTGGAAGCGGCCATACTGGGCCTCTAGTTCAATGCAGGATCAGCCTAGAGCGTCCCTGACAAGTGTTTGTCCAGACGCTGCTCCAAGACTGCCAGCGAGGGGGAAGCTCACCACCTCCCCCAGGCAGCCGATTCATAAGAACAGAAGAGAAGCCAATGTTGAATCAGGCCAATGGCCCATCTAGTCCAACACTCTGTCACACAGCGGCTGAATTCCACGGCTGAACTACATTTACCGTAAAAAAAATGTTTTCCTAATATCCAGACGGCACCTTTCTGCCTGTCATTTGAACTCATTATTGTGAGTCATGTCCTCTGCTGCCAACAGGAATGGCTCCCCGCCCTCCTCCTCATGGCGACAGCCGTTCAGATACTTAAAGAGAGCAATCGTGTCCTTCCCCCTCAACCTCCTCTTCTCCAGACTCAACATTCTCGGGTCCAGTGGCAGATTAACCATTAAGCAGACCGAGCACGTGCGTAGGGCACCAGGGCCAAAGGGGGCACCACAAAGTTGGGGAAAGGGTGAAAAGAAAACAACAACAACGAATGAAGATTTGTAAAAAAATAAAAAAATTATAAAACTAGTGCAAATTGATCACGGTGCACCCCTAGGGTTATCTTTTATTTTATGTTGGTGAGGTGCAGTGTCATAGGTAAAGGTAAGGGTTCCCTTGCTCGAAAGCCAGTCGGATCCGACTCTAGGGTTGCGGCGCTCATCTCCGTTTCCAAGCCGAAGAGCCAGCGCTGTCCGAAGACGTTTCCGTGGTCACGTGGCCGGCATGACTAAACACCAAGGCGCACGGAACGCTGTCACCTTCCCACCGAAGTGGTACTTATTTATCTACTTGCAATTTCTTGCTTTCGAACTGCTAGGTTGGCAGGAGCTGGAACCAGAGACGGGAGCTCACTCCGTCATGCGGCACTCCTGGGTCTCGAACTGCTGAACTACTGACCTTCCACAGCCTGCAGTTCAGCGTCTGAACCACTTGAGCCACCGCAAGCAGTGTCATAGGGTATGTTTAAAAGTAAAATCCTCCTCATCGCTCTCCTCTGCACTCGCTCCATTCTGCCCACATCCTTTTTCGAAGCGAGGCATCTAGAACTGCCCGCATGTGTCTTTGCCCATACATTTTAAAAGTAAAACCCCCCAGGTGCCAAATGTCATAGGAGGTAGCAGTTTCAGAAATATCGTTCTGAATTCTCCTTGAGCAAGACGGGAAAGCACCCGGTAAATAAAGGAACACTTTCAAGAGCGCCATCCATCCAGTGCTCTCTCATCCGGGGGGAAATTTTACCAGCCCGATGCCGCCTAGAACATTTAACCCCTGCTAAGGGGACAACGTGGAGCGTGATTTAGAAACTCAATCTCTGGCGATCTTCCAAAGGAGCTGCTACGATGGATTGGACGTGGGTCTGTCCGTCGGCTCTCTTGTTTGCTTTTGACGCTTTGCTGGGAGATACCGTAACCGTGGCAGTGTGTCTGGGGAAGATCGAGTTTTACGATGTCTATAAGTCTGCAGTTTCTCCAAAGTCCATGAGACAAAGGACAATATATGATGATGGCCAATGAAATTGGTGGCGGATTAGGGACTCACTTTTTTATTTAATGAGAGTTGGGAATCTGGGGTCAAATGGGTGGTTTATGGCACCCACTGCCTGCGGGCACCATGCAACATTTTTCAAAATCAGAAGAAGTTGGTTTTTATACCCCGCTTTTCTCTACCTTGGGAGCTGCGGTGGCTCAAGTGGTTAAGACGCTGAACTGCAGGCTGTGGAAGGTCAGTAGTTCAGCAGTTCAAGACCCGAGTAGTGCCGCATGACGGGGTGAGCTCCCGTCTCTGGTTCCAGCTCCTGCCAACCTAGCAGTTCGAAAGCAAGAAATTGCAAGTAGATAAATAGGTACCACTTCGGTGGGAAGGTAACAGCGTTCCATGCCCCTTGGTGTTTAGTCATGCCGGCCACATGACCACGGAAATGTCTTTGGACAGCGCTGGCTCTTCGGCTTTGAAACGGAGATGAGCGCCGCAACCCTAGAGTCGGATTCGACTGGCTTTCGAGCAAGGGAACCTTTACCTTTACTTGTACTTTCTCTACCTTAAGGAGTCTTAAAGCAGCTTATACTCTCCTTCCCTTCCCCTCCCCCCAACAGGCACCCTGTGAGGTTGGTGGGGCTGAGAGAGTCCGGAGAGAACTGGGACTGACCCTAGGCCACCCAGCTGGCTGCATGTGGAGGAAGAGTGGGGAATCAAACCCGGTTCTCCCAGATTAGAGCCCGCTGCTCTTAACCACTGCACCGCACTGCACAGCCAATCAAATTTCCAGGGGCCAATCAGAACCTTTGCTGGAAAAAACCCCCATCTGGCCACACCCACATTCCAAAAATTCTTGGTGAATTCCAGAAAAGGTGTTGGCAGGTGCTGCGGTGCCCAGGTTGGGGACTCCTGCTTTATGTCAGCAGTGACTACTCTACCAGGAGTTTTCCAAGGTCTCAGGCCAGGTAATGGGCCCATATAGTTCTGCACGTGTGTGTATGACCACTGAGCCACAGTTTCACCACAGGGATAAAATGGATGTCGCGAAATAGGGTCTTATTCTGAGGACTCTTTCTGAAGTTGACCTCACAGGAGAAAGTTGATTCCGTTATATAGCCGTCCTAAAAATTAGCACTTAAACTAAGAAGACAAAGGTCCATCTACAAAACGCAGATCACAATCTCTTGCGGCCTTAATTTGCCTTGGGACCAAGCAGGGAAGCGGGGGGAGGGGGGTGTTCAGCCTCTGCTCGGTTGTTTTGCAAATCCAATATTGTCTCCCTGCTTTATTGTTAACATTTTGACAAAGGCAAAATGGCAGCTTTTAACGGATGCACCTCCCCATCTCCTTTGCCAGGGAGTCCTGTTCTGAATAGCAAAACTGAGTGGAAGAAGAAGAGGAAGAGATTGGATTTATACCCCGCCCCTCACTGCCCAAAGGCACCTCAGAGCGGCTTACAAACTCCTTTCCCTTCCCCTCCCCACAACAGACACCCTGTGAGGTAGGTGGGGCTGAGAGAGCTCTGACAGAAACTGCTCTTTTTCAAGGACGGCTCTGACAGAACTATGGCTTGCCCAAGGTCATCCAGCCAGGTGCAAGTGGAGGAGTGGGGGAATCAAACCCGGTTCTCCCAGATTAGAATCCATGCACTTAACCCCTACACCAAACTGGCTCTCCCAGCCCCACCTACCTCACAGGGTGTCTGTTGTGTGGAGGGTGCTGGAGCGATCAAACGGGGGAAAGTCCGTCCATGGCCCGTCGCTACCCATTTACGACTGGATTTTCCCTGGTGTCTTTAACTCCGCTTCTGCGACAGAGCAGAACGGGTTGCCGATGGCTGCAGGGCGCTTCCCAGATGTTGTTGTCTGATCGCCCCCTTTAAATCCACCCAGCATTGACGCCTATGTCGTGTCTAATTGTGCATATGATTGCAGCCTCCGCACATTAAAAAGGATATTTTGAGCCCTTTTCCGATGGGGTGATGGAACAACCGTGAACAAATCGGAGGATCCCCGACTGGGCAAACCAGGGGTCGGCCATCCGTTCCCAGAGAAGAACAAAGAATCCACAATTCTCATCCTCCAATCTTTCTCCATCAGGTTTCTCCTAAGCCTGATGGGCATTTCTTTTGATACCTCCACCTGCATTTTGCGTCTGCGTCCGGGTCAGCTTCCTTTAAGAGCATTAACTTTTTGTCCGCCGCGCGGCACAATTGGAACGCGTGGCCCGAGAGGTCACCTCTATCACCCTATCTCCACCGAACCTCATTTATTTAATGGCTTTGCCGACTGTTTGTTATGACACATAATCCATTGGATGTCTATAATGGGAGGCTACAAACAGATAGTCTCTATCTCCGCGAATGGTCTGTCTGGTGGCAGATTGTAATCCATACTGGGGGGGGGGAGGAAAGAACTTGGAGCCATTTGATCTGATCTTTATTAATGCACGGGGCTGGATCCATGCTATAAATCTTATTTGCCCATAGGGGAGGGGGGGAAAACCCTGTTCATCAAAGACTGTGTTCATAAATCAGCAATTATCAGACGGAAGACCTCTGGAGCTCCAAGTCTGCATGTTTGGGATAGAAAATCTTGAAGATTAATGAAAGCATTTCATCCTAGAAATCCATTTGGATGTCTCATATACACACACCATGAAGCTGAGCTATCCAGTTTTGAGGGGAGGGGGAAATACCCGGCTTTTGGTACTTATTCGAGAGCCAGTTTGGCGTAGTGGTTCAGTGTGTGGACTCTATTCTGGGAGAACTGGGTTTGATCACAGCTGCTGGATGACCTTGGGCAAGCCATAGTTCTGTCAGAGCCATTCTTGAAAAAGAGCAGTTTCTGTCAGAGCTCTCTCAGCCCCACCTGCCTCACAGGGTGTCTGTTGTGGGGAGGAGTTTGTAAGCTGCTCTGAGACTCCGAGTGAAGGGCGTGGTATAAATCCAATATCATCCTCCTCCTCCTCCTCCTCCTCCTCCTCCTCCTCCTCCTCCTCTTCTTCCTCCTCCTCCTCTTCTTCTTCTTCTTCTTCTTCTTCTTCTTCTTCTTCTTCTTCTTCTTCTTCTTCTTCTTCTTCTTCTTCTTCTTCTTCTTCTTCTTCTTCTTCTTCTTCTTCTTCTTCTCCCTCCCAAATTTACTTGCTATTTTCCCTTGCATTGCTGGGAAACAGAGTTTGGAAGGATATGAGGTTAGAATATCCAATGAATTTATGAATCCAGAGAGAAAGCCAGCATGGCATAGTGGTTAAAGTGCCAGACTATGATCTAGGAAACCCAGGTTCGAATCCCCACTCTGTCATGGAAACTTGCTGGGTGACCTTGGGCCAGTCTCACACACTCTCCACCTAATCTACCTCACAGGGTTGTTGTGAGGCTAAAATGGAAGGGAGGAGAAGGATGTAGGTCACTTTGCCCCCCCCCACTGGGGAGAAAGGTGGGGTCCAAATAAAGTCAATAAATCAATAAAGATGTTGCTCAAAATTAATTACATGAGAACATCAGAAGAGCCCTGCTGGCTACAGACTGATGGTCCATCTAGTCCAGCATCCCATCTCACACGGTGGCCAAATAGTTCCCTTGGAGGGCCAGCAACCGGGCAGAGAGGCCGAGGCCTTCCCCTGATAAGAACATCAGAAGAGCCCTGCTGGATCAAACCAGTGGTCCATCTAGTCCGGCATCCCGCCTCACACAGTGGCCAACCAGCTCCTCTGGAGGGCCAACAACAGGGCAGAGAGGCCGAAGCCTTCCCCTGATGAGAACATAATAAAAGCACTGCTGCATCAGACCAGTGAAGGTCTCTCTGGTCTAGCATCCTGTCTCACACAGTGGCCAACCAGTTCCTCTGGAGGGCAAGCAACAGGGCACAGAGGCCGAGTCCTTCCCCTAAGAAGAGCCCTGCTGAATCAGACCAATGGTCAATCTAGTCCACCATCCTGCCTCACAGAATGGCCAACCAGTTCCTCTGCAGGGCCAACAAATGGGCATAGAGGCTGAGGCCTTCCCCTGATCAGAACATCAGAAGACCTGTAGTGGTCTACCTAGTCCAGCATCCTGTCTCACACAGTGGCCAACCAGTTCTTCCGGATGGCCAACAACAGGGCACAGAGACTGAGGCCTTCCCCTGAGGTTGCCTCCTGACTTCCGGATTCAGAGGATTAGTGCCTCTGAATGTGGAGGTTCCTTTTTTAAAAAATACTTTTTAAAAATTCTACAAGGAACAAACAAACATACAGACAGACATACAAACCTAAAATCAGGGATAATTTGCATCCATACTATATCTGGTTATTATCCTCATACATCAACCAGTTATCCTTACTTTTCAACACCTTATAATGTTTACATAGAATCATAGAATGTTAAGAGTTGGAAGGGACCTTGCAGGTCATCTAGTCCAACCCCCTGCACTCTGCAGGAGCATAGCCAAAAGATAGCCCTACAACATACCCGAAAGATGGCCGTCCAGCCTCTGCTTGAAAACGTCCAGGGAAGGAGCATCCACCACCTCCCGAGGCAGGCTGTTCCACTGCTCAGCCACTCTTACAGTTAGGAAGTTTCTCCTGATATCTAGCCTGCAACGACTCCCTTGTAATTTCCACCCATTCGATCTAGTCTTGCAATCCGGAGCGAGAGAGAATAGATCTGCTCCATCTTCGACATGACAGCCCTTCAGATACTTGAAGACTGCAATCATGTCCCCTCTAAGCCTTCTCTTTCCCAGGCTAAACATACCCAACTCTTCCAGCCTTTCCTCGTAAGACCCAGATTCCAACCCTCTCACCATCCTGGCCGCCCTCTTCTGGACACGCTCGAGCTTGTCGACATCCTTCCTAAAATGTGGTGCCCAAAACTGGACACAGGACTCCAGATGAGGCCTGACCATAGCAGAATAATCTTTGCATACGCTAAAGCATGTAGTTCATTGTCTTCCTATTTCAGTTATATGCCTGTAAAGATCAGTTACTAATTTCTTCAATCCATTGATAAAATTTTAAAAATTTGGAATGTGGAGGTTGCTGTCAGTCACCATGGCTAGTAGCCACTGATAGAGTCATCTTCCATGAATCTGTACAATCTCCTTTTAAAGCTGTTTATTCCTGTGGTTATTACTAGCTCCTCTGGCAGCAAATTCCAAATTTTAATCCCTCTCTGTATCAAGTAGTATTTTCTTTTGTCCGCCCTGAACCTACTGCCCGTCAGCTTCATTGGATGCCCCTGAGTTCTAGTCTTTGGGGAGACGGAGAAAAAGTTCTCTTTGTCTCATCTCTCCACCCCGTGTGTGCCATCTGCCCCGAGAGGCGTTTCAGTTTCCTCCTCCCGTCTCATCGCTCCGTCTTTGCGCCTGCAGCTTAGTCAAAAATAGGAACTATTTAAAAAAAGCAACCAGGACTTCCATCATCTCTTATTTTGCCAGTCAGCTCCCATCCTAAATTGTAGGGCCAAGCTGAACTGTTAGCAACAGACCAGAGGCTAGCAAGGACTTCGTGTGTGCTCTGAGATTTCCACCACTCTCCCCCTCTCATGGCATGCCAAAGTGCCCGACGAAATCTCTGTTATCCAGGGCTATTTTTGGGCAGGAATGCACAGGAATGGAGTTCCGGCTGGCTCCCGAGTTGGCCACACCCAGCAGGAACTCATTAGCATAACAGGCCACACCCAACAGCAGAAACTCATTCGGATTGGCTACATGAGGGGTGTGTGGCCTAACATGCAAAGGAGTTCCTGCTACCAAAAAAGCCCTGGGTTTTGACAACAAACAAGGTAAGCAGAATAAGAAGCAAAAGGTGGGTGTGGCTGGATGGCCACACTTTTCATAACATGGGGGTGTGGCCTAATATGCTAACAAGCTTCTGCTGTTGCGTGTGGCCTATTATGCTAATGAGTTCCTGCTGGGCTTTTTCTACAAAAAAAGCCCTGCTCTTACCCATGTAGGACAAGGGAAAAATAATGTAATTTCTGAATGGGATTTCTGACACTCTCTCCTTGATGTGGAGATGTGAAGGTTCTTCCCAAGACCTGTTCTTTTGAGGCCCTTTCAGTGGAGATGCAAAGGTCCTTCTCAAGATCTGTTAACTGAAGTCCTTTTGGCGGAGATACAAAAGTCCTTCCCAAGACCTGCTATCTGAGATTCTCTCAGTGGAGATGCGAAGGTCCTTCCCAAGACTACTTATTTGAGGTCCTTTCGGTGGAGACGCAAAGGTCCTTCCCAAGGCCTGTTATCTGAGGCCCTTTCAGTGGAGGTGCCAAGGACTGAACCTAGGACATTCTGTGAGCCAGTGGTCTACCACCAAGCCACGTTCTCCCCTGAAATCACAGCCTGTTCGAGATGAAACATTTTCCTGTGCAGTAGATGTCTGAGGCTAACCGCCCTGATACATCCGCCTCTGGATTTGAATTGGGTGAGATTAGCCCTCAGTAGGTCCAATTTTCTGGCATAAGCAGAGAACTGGAGAAATGTGATGTTCTGACTCCACAATGGATATCATCACAGCAGGTTAGCAGGTTTTGTGCTCACAGCGTTAGATTTCTAGGAGGCTTTGTCACATTCAAGATGCAACGAGATCTCCTCCAGGGAAAAACAACAACAACAACTACTCACAGATGAATGTCAAAGCAGAAATTCAACCGGAGCCCTGCACCCTTTCCTTCCCCTTCTGGAAGCCAGCCTCATTTTACCAGGTTATAGCAAGTGCCAACATTTTAATGAAAGACCTTATTCTTCTCTGCCGGTCACAACGAGTTCTTTCTGCAGATGTGAAATATTCTCTCTCCCGGTCCAGCTATTTCTTTTCTTCTTCCCAGAAATACCTCTGTTCCTTCACCTCGATCGTATCACAGCAAACTCTTGTGTCATGACTTGCAAATTTATTTTTTTAAATCCCCATTCTTGGGGGAAAAGATACATTTTGCAGTTGAAAAATAAGCCCCCACCCCTCGGGTTTCAAGATGTTACTCAAATGCACGTCTGCAAAGTCAGCATTTGCCAGCCCCTTAGCCAGAAATTTTGGGTTGGTGGGGCATGGGGAAGTTTTGTGGTGCAGTGGGGGAGAGGCAGCCACATGCCTTCCCTTAACTCAAGCGGCGAGTGTAATAAGCAGGACCCCCTGCAGCACACTAAAGACTGGTGGTGGGACGTGTCAGACCTTGCCCTGCTCAGTTTGCCATAGATGTTGCGGGAGGGGGAATTCCTTAGGTGGGGGTGATCGGGTGTGAAGTGTGTGGCTGCACTATCTTAGAGGCGTAATTCTTCCGAAGGAGCCTTCCTCTCTCCCAGAGGAGAGTCCTTGAAACTTTTGGTGCCAGCCTGCTTTTGTAGATAATGGGATCGCATATTTCCCAGGTGATAGGGGGTTACGCGGTGGCTAGGTGGAGAGGATGTGACATATGAGTGGGCTTTAGGAGGGGTTACACTCGAATTGCATATATCTATGATGGCACCCGCCCAAATCTTCAGATCTGACACAGTACCGTTACGACCTGGATCTTGCTTATAACTCAATAAACGTATCACTGCCAAAGAGTGTGTTGTTGAGGATAACTCGCCCAGGCGTCTGACAGGAAGTGCCCCTGAACTGCAGCTGACTTATGGCAACGCCGTAGGGTTTTCAAGGCAAGAGACTAACAGTTCTTTGCTTGTCTCTGTGTAGCAACCCTGGACTATTTTTTGGCGTCTCCCATCCAAGTACTAACCAGGGCCGACCCTGCTTAGCTTCAGAGATCTGACCACATTGGGCTAGCCTGAGCTATCTAGGGGAGGGCAGAGATGAACGGAGGTGGTTTGCCCATTAGTCTGCCTCTGTGTCACAACCCTGGACTTCCTTGGGGGGTCTCCCATCCAAGTCGTAACCAGAGCCGACCCTGCTTAGCTTCTGAGATCTGACGAGGCTGATGTAGCCTGGGCCATCCAGGTCAGGGCAAAAGACACAGAGAGGTGGTTTGCCATTGTCTGACTCTATGTAGCAACCCTGGACTTCCCTGATGGTCTCCCATCCAAGTACTGACCAGGGCCAACCCTGCTTAGCTTCCGAGATCTGGCCAGATCCAGCCAGCCCACTCAGGGCCCCTTCAAGACTGATGAGGTATTATTCCCAGACAAGATTTTGTGAACGAGGGGTCAGTTTGTCAGCTTACCTGCATCAGTCGCAAATCATTAATGCGTCGTTATTCATATTAATTATTAATTTTATTGATTTTATCAACGAGTCCGGTATAATATACTGGGTCCGGTGCATGAAGTAGTGAATCAGCTCATTATTTTATTCAGGAACAAGACAACTTTAGCCGGCTCGCGGGCCGGCTTATAACCTCGAGGCCAATCACGCCCCAAGACAACCCCAACACCCGTGATAGGTGTTAAGTATGAGACTCGACAAGGTAGTGATTTCAACAAGTGATTTCAGCTTTATTGTAATGGCAAACTAGTCAATCAGACAACATGCATGCAAAGTAGTGGAGCACAGCTCCCTTTTTAAAATAATCCGGGCTGTCAAAGCCACGCCCAACCTTCAGTTAACAACCAATGATAACACAGGGATAAGGACCAATGAGGTCTGTTCCCTCCATAAACATATATACAGTCCTTATTGGCTATTTACAAGTGTTTCACAGAAACGACCAATGGGAATGCCGACTCTTACAATCCACTTCTCGACTCAAGCTTAACATAAGAAAAGATAGGACTGATTCATGAGCCAGAACATAACAATAGGTCTATTTACAGTATCAGTCATTCATAGGTCTGGTCTTGGATCCCAGCCTTCCGATTGGAGTGGGCTAGGTTCCGATCGTCTATTGGTTTGTCTCTTCGCTCGACCACGTGCGTTGTTTCGGTACACAACATCTGTTGTGTTTCAAAAGAGGTGCCTCTTTACCCTAAGGAGCTTACAATATAAAAAAACTGGCCTCGGGGAGCCAAAATGAACCTTCTTGCTTGCCGTCACCCAGATTTTCCTCAAATCCGCCGATCCTCTTTGTCCAGTTCTGGAAATCTTATTATTAAATGGTTACTTAAGACGTCCCGGGTCAAAACACTTGATGGGGGTGGTTGTTTTTTTTTAAAGGAAATTCTTCTTTTAAGGTCAGGCGAGACTTCAAACGTTCTCCAGGAGGGGAGAGGACCGGAGAGAAGGGCGATAAAATGTTTAATAAAATTTACAACGCTGTGTTCTGATAAAACTTCGGGGAGAGGGAATTTATGAGGGATGTTTGGCTCTGAGCAACGATAAATGTCAGTTCAAGGAAGGGATTTTCCCCCCCTTCCCATGGCAACATGGACAAAAAAACTCACCACACACCTCCAACAGCACGAAGAACAGCTGTCAAGCAACCAAAACTACAGGTAGCCAGTGGGGAAAATGGAAAGGGTTATCTTTCTTTGAGAATGTGGGAGAACATGACAGCTAAGGCAAGGATTGATGGGCTTTCTGTAAATAAAATATCGTCTTCAGAAATATGTTAAAGGGAGCCCAAGTCCGTCAAAGTCGATGCTGTGTCATTATTTATTTCTTTAAAACATTTTATTACCTGCCTTTCTTCTTTACGGACCTCAGAGTGGTTTACAATATAAATAAACTTACACGGAGTAAATAAAATATGTATAAAAGCGAAATTTACAGTCACAGTTTAGGACTGCTCTAATCAAGTACTGTCCTAAATAAGCTAGAATCCAGTTATTATTATTAGTTGTGCCAAGAAGAAGAAGAAGAAGAAGAAGAAGAAGAAGAAGAAGAAGAAGAAGAAGAAGAAGAAGAAGAAGAAGAAGAAGAAGAAGAAGAAGGAGGAGGAGGAGGAGGAGGAGGAGGAGGAGGAGGAGGAGGAGGAGGAGGAGGAGGAGGAGATTGGATTTATTCCCCACCCTTCACTACCTGAAGGAGTCTCAGAGCAGTTTACAATCTCCTTTCTCTTCCCCTCCCCACAGCAGGCACCCTGTGAGGTAGGTGGGGCTGGGAGAGCTCTTTTGCTCCTGAGAGAACAGCTCTGAGAGAACTGTGACTGTCCCAAGGTCACACCAGCGTTGCATGTGGAGGCGTGGGGAATCAAACCCGGTTCTCCCAGGTTAGAGTCTGCGCTCCTAAGTCCAGTGTTCCCCCAATGCTGAGTTAGTGTGAGCTAGCTCACAGTTTTTTAGCCTCCAGCTCACACATTTTTGCCTCCGCTCAGGAAGAGTGACTCCAGAGCAAACTAATTTATGCAGTAGCCAAATCGCTCGCTCACAACTTCAATGCCAGTCGCTCACAAAGTAGCATTTTTGCTCACAAGACTCTACAGCTTAGAGGGAGGATCGCTCCTAACCGCTGCACCAACCACCCTTCTGTTCTGCTTGTTGAGTTTTCCCTGGTGCGTCCAAAGAAGAACTTGCATAAGGCAGAGGCATTAGATGCGTATACTTGTGTATCTCCAGTGCAGGAAAGCGGAAGCAGTCCCAAAACCTGGATGTGACATCACATCTTCTCCTGTGGCCAGCAAGAACAAGAAAACAATACAGCCATGCCTGTGATCATAACAAGATGGCCCTAGCTTTCTGTTGCGCTGTGTCATTCTCCTCCCCATGACACATTGATAAAACACCGCCAAAGGGGAAACCGTGAACATTCAGTGCTTTGTACGAAATTCAGAAACGGGATTTTTATTTATTTATCTATTTTCCGTTTTCTGTATCCCGCCCATCCTATGAGTGGGTTCAGGGCGGGTCGCATCATTTTCCAACAATTACAGTAAAGCTTAAAAGTTCAGTAAAAGTAAAGGTAAAGGTTCCCTTGCTCGAAAGCCAGTCGAATCCGACTCTAGGGTTGCGGTGCTCATCTCCGTTTCAAAGCCGAAGAGCCAGCGCTGTCCGAAGACGTTTCCATAGTCATGTGGCCGGCATGACTAAACACCGAGGTGCACGGAACGCTGTTACCTTCCCACTGAAGTGGTACCTATTTATCTACTTGCAATTTCTTGCTTTCGAACTGCTGGGTTGGCAGGAGCTGGAACTAGAGACGGGAGCTCACTCCGTCATGCGGCACTCACGGGTCTTGAACTGCTGAACTACTGACCTTCCACAGCCTGCAGTTCAGTGTCTTAACCACTTGAGCCACCACAGCTCCTAAAAAGTTCAGTATAAACATTTAAAAACAGTGGTTATGGCTACTGGTGGAAGTTCTGACCCATTAATACCAATGGATATGGCTGGTGGCCGATGGTTGGACGGCCGGCAGGTGGGAGACGTCACGTGGGAGACGGCAACCTCGGGGAGGCCATATGGGGACGCCCACTGCTTCAACCAAAAGCCGTCTTGCAGGCCCTGCAGGTCCGTGATCTTGATGAGGAGCCTGTTCCACCAGGTGGGGGCCAGGGCAGAGAAGGCCCTGGCCCTGGTTGAGGCTAGACGGACGTCCTTTGGGCCAGGGACCACCAGGAGATGTTGATTATTAGAGCGTAAAGCTCTTTGAGGCGTATACGGGGAGAGGCGGTCCCTTAGGTATGTTGGTCCCAGATTCCAAGACTAGATAATGAGAATCCTAAAAACGACGGGGAACTTTAGGTAAGGAGAACATCAGAAGCATTTTGTCATTCCTCCCCAGTAGAAAACCTGAGCGCTTCTGACAGAAAACAAAGTTGGTTTGGATGGCGTTAGCTGTCAGGTCCTGAAGTAACCGCTCAGTACGCAATAGTCCTTAAGCAGGTTTATTGGTAAAGTATGGCTTCTGGTCAGAACTGGCAATCGGTAACATGGGAATGGGATTAGAGATATAGGCAGGGCTTTTTTTTTTGTAGAAAAAGCCCAGCAGGAACTCATTAGCATAATAGGCCACACCCAACCACAGAAACTCATCAGCATATTAGGCCACACCCCTGACATCACACCACATTAGCATATTAGGCTACACCCCCATGTTACCAGAAGTGTGGTCATCCAGCCACACCCACCTTTTGTTTCTTATTCTGTTTACCTTGTTTGTTGTCAAAACCCAGGGCTCTTTTTGGTAGCCGGAACTCCTTTGCATGTTAGGCCACACCCCCCAAATGTAGCCAATCCAAATGAGTTTCTGCTGTTGGGTGTGGCCCATTATGCTAATAAGTTCCTGCTGGGCGTGGCCAACTCAGGAGCCAGCCGGAACTCTGTTCCTGTGCATTCCTGCCCCAAAATATCCCTGGGTATAGGGTCCGCCCTCTCAAGCATACATCCCAAACGGTTACCTAGGCTACTAAAGGCCATGAAAGAATATACGACCCAACTAGCTCTATCTCAAGTCTCTCGTCTCCCAAGGCCACGGGCCCAGCTGAGCCTGTGAACTGTAAGGGGGAAGCTTTGGGAAAGTTACCAGCGGTGCCTTTAGTTCACTCCACACATTCATTCACACACTCTGGCCCTCCCTTGGGAATGTCAGGGAGGACAGATAAAGTAATAAGCAGATGGCCAAAGCAGGCAGGGGTTACAAAAGCGAAAAGTAAGTGGTAATAGCATAGGGCACTGAGACACAGTCGTTAATCATGGTACAGAGACAAGCACCACCTGAGGTCCGAACCTGACATTAGCAGTGGGTCAGATCGATTCACAGAGGCGAGGTCCCTCAGTGGCTGCGAGCCGTGGTGTAGTGTAGTGGTTAAGAGTGTCAGACTAGTAGCTGGGAGACCCAGGTTCGGATCCCCATGTGTGCCATGGAAGGTCATTGGGTGACCTTGGGCCGGTCACACACTCTCAGCCTGGCCTACCTCGCAGGGTAGTTGTGAGGATAAAATGGAGGAGAGGCGAATGATGTAAGCCGCCGTGGGCCCCCACTTGGGGAGAAAGGCGGGGAAGAAATGAATTAAATAAATAATTAGCATTTGGAGGCACTGAATCCCTCTGAATGCCAGTGCTAGGACGCAACATCAGGGGGAAGGCCTTGGTTGACCACTATGCAAAACAGGATGCCGGGCTAGATGGGCCACTGGTCCGCTCCAACAGAGCTCTTCTTACATTTTGATTTTCCTAGGTCGAATCTGCGTTTGCATTTTTAAATCAGTTTCGTGCTGCTGTGATGCCGTCTCTCTCTATGCTTGACCGAATGGTCGAATCTGCATTTGTCTTTCCCCCCGGTGTCCCAGCCTTCTGACACCGTCTTTAAAAAAAGCTGTCTACATTTGGTGTCGTTTTCACACCTCAACAGTGCTAGCATACTTTTGCATGTCCACATATGTTCCTTGCCCTATCGAGGCGGCTCCACTGTCATTGCGCCTCCGCACTGCTTTAAAAGAATCTTCTCCAAGCAACATTCAAACAGGCATAGAGAAAGACGGTGTCGCAGCAGCACGAAACTGCATTTAAAAATGAAAATGCAGATTCGACCAATGTCGTTTGGAGAAGATCCTTTTAAAGCGGTGCGGAGGCGCAATGAGAGTGGAGCCGCCCCGAAAGGGCGATGAACATATGCAGACATGCAAAAGTATGCTAGCACTGTTCAGGCGTGAAAACGACACCAAATGTAGACAGCTTTTTTAAAGACGGCGTCGGAAGGCTGGGACACCGATGGGAGAGACAAAGGCAGATTCGACAATCTTTGGAAAGGATCCTCATGCCCCTCGTCCTGAGCTGGGCTTGATTCGCGAATCCCCAAGGCAGTGATCTGACACAGGGGCCGGGGGACGACGACAAAAAGTTACTCCCGACTGCAGCATAGTTGCGACAAACTTCCAAACAAGAGTCGTAACGTATGCTGCATTATGCTCGAGATTTCATTAGGAGCATTTTCCCCCTCCTCCCCGCCCTTATCCCAGTTCCAACCTAGGCGGGCAATAACGGTATTAAAATCGACTTGTCAAACAGCTTTAGCAATAAAAAAAAGTTTCCTTCTTTTGTCTAGAGGAAGACAAAGAGGGAAGGGGAGGGCGAGAGAGAGAGAGAGAGAGCGAGCAGACCGCTGGCATTTATGGAGCTCTGCTTTCTTTTGCAAGTCATATCGAAGATAAAGGACTAATTTCCTTCCCCTCCTCTTTTTCTTTTCTTTTTCGGGAGTTTAATTTGTTTTGTTAGCTAGGTGATTTAAATGACCTGCAAGTAAGAGATACCTTTGGGGGGGGGGGGGGACTTTAAAAAAAAAGGAAAAGAAAAAAAGCCAGAGCCCTGCGCTGTATATTATTCAGACTGTAAAACTCAAAGTAATTGAATCTCTGTTCATTGCAATGAAGACTGAGTGTTCTTATTTTAAATTTAAGTGTCTATATAAACATGACGCCTAAGGGCTCGGCTGATTTATAATATCAGCGCTCGGAATGGTGCCTCGGTGGCTCTGTCGGAACCCTTTTCATTATGTTATTCTTGGGAAGGGGGGGGGAAATCCTCCCTTCCTACCCATAACTCTTCCCCCCCTTCTTATATGCCTAATGTTCTTTTCTTGCCACGATCCTTTATAATGCTATTAGCTAAACTTTGGGCCTATACCTCGAACACATGGTAGAGATACTGGGCATATTCTTTTTTGTTTCGATCGCTAATGAAATGCGCTCCGGCTCTTACACCACCCCGATTCCGGAATTCGGTCCTTTTTATTGGCTTTCGGGGTCAGCTAAGTTTGCCTGCTCTAGTCTGGGAAATACTTGGAGATTTGAGGGCGGAGTTTGGGAAGGGGGGAGTTTCGGGAGGGGA